>CM066035.1:489870219-491344426 GCA_033557465.1 Ichthyophis bannanicus
CAATATTGTGGGTTCTTTAACCTTTGGTTGATTCCCAGCTTCAATGCGTATAATGATAGCCGGTTAGGCTTTCGAAAAGATATTTCCTTCACTTTCTTATGCGCTTGGAATGCTTGGAGAAGCACCAGCGTGCAAGGCACCTTCGTTTCTTAAATTTTCCGTCCACCCACATTGCTCTTCATCTGCAGAGTTTGTTAAAGAAATAATTTTGACTGAAATTTTAGCAAATAGATGACTCTGTTTGGAAGTTGTGCAAAATGTATTCCTTTTTTCCTAATGTGGGGTCGTCTGATCAGGCCAAGGAAGTTTCTCTCTTGGCAGATTCAGTAGGCCCTAACCTTACAGAGTTTTTGCAAGATTTCGCTTGATATCATCCCAAAGCGCTGTACTTTGGTGGTGACTTTCGGCTTCAGAAATCACTTAAAATTAAGGAATTATTTGTTGGCTTAATTTCAATGTACAAACATGGGGTATTTTGTGGATATAAGCTTCAGGTGTTCCCTGAATGTGGGTTAAGGTGCTTAACTCAGAGCGCGCCGGGAAACAGTTTCTTGAGCTTAGGAGCTCGAGTGATTTGCCTTGGGGGCTTCTTTTTTTTTGAAGATTCCCTTGCCGTTGCTTGATAAAACTTTATGGAGGGCCATGATTATCGTTTATGTTGATGAGTGTTTTTCACTCATATCCAGTTTCTTGTTGTATACGGTAGGGCGCGGATGATACAGGAAGGATGTTTAGGTGGTATGGTTTGTGTATTTAGGCTCCCTGATTGGAGTTCCATTTACTCCTTTTTTGCTTCTTATTTGATAATTTGTAAAACCCTTGATGGGATGAGTGCAGTTTTCTCTCCTTGATGGGTGTAGTATATGGATATGAAGTTTGTTCTTGGAATGTGGGGTTAATTATTGTGAGGAGTTGTATGATTTATAGTTTTCTTGGGTCATTCAGTGAGAAAGTGGAAATAAACAATTGATGGTGGGGGGGGGGGGTAAAAAAAAAAAAAGAAGAAGAGAGAGCAAGAACAGATTTTGTTCTGTGGCCGGGGCAAAAAAAACCAGATTGGCGGCGGGGATGAAGGATAAGTAGCGAGGCCTGCAAGGTGAGAAGAAAGTTTGAGAGAAAAACTATTTTTTCTAAGAGTTTAGAAAGAAAAGGGAAGATTAGAAATAGGGTGCAAGTTAGAAAGAGAAGGAAGGGTCAAGGAGAGCTGTTCTTTAGGAAGGGGACGGATCTAGAGTGTGCTTCCAATAGTGAGGGGAAAATCCCATGGATAGGCTAGAATTGAAAATAGAGAGGATATATGAAAGAAGGGAGAGCTAAGGAAAGGTTCCATGAGCCATGGGAGGGAATAGGATCAGAAAGGACCATGTGGTGTTTCTGGGTGGGACAGAAAAACTTTGGACAGAGCTGAAAGGAGAAATATGCTCGAATGTGGACCAGAGATGGGATCACAGAAAAAGAGGTAAGGGGGGGGAAGGAAGGGAAGACAAGGGAGCGGTGGTGAAACAGTGACAGGGGGAAAGAGCAGGGGGACAAGAAGGAAAGGTGGAGACGGAGGGAGATGACTTTGGGAAGTGAAGAAGCGGTAGAATGTAGCGAGGGGAAGCAGGATCGGGGAGATTGGGAGCGGGTTAAGAGGAAGAAAGACAAGAATGGGTGGTAGAGAAGGTGCAAAGAACAGAGTACTATGCTGACGGGAGGAATTGGAAGAGTTAGAGATTGAGGTTGGAATAAATGACTGTTTCCACCTGACTGCAGGAAGGCAGCGATAATTGACGGAAAACATTGACACGGAAGTTGTTCAAATTAGAAGAAGGAGAGGTTGCTTATGCCAAAGGCATTCACAGCACGACGCGAGATATTCTTCGGTGTGAGAAATAGACCAGAGTGGAACCAGCGGGGGTGGTGGGGACGGCATGGATGAATCATGGCCAAGGTTGGAGAGGAGCAAGGACCAAGAGTGTCAAGAGTAGCTGAGGAGGGTAGAGGTCCAAAACGTGAACTTGAGCATCAAACGGTGTGTGGAAAGAAAATCGGAAGGAAAACAAGGACATTGGCGGATGGCAAAACTGAGAAGAAGCGCGGTTGTGTTGGCATTAATTCTATGGAAAGAATGTGGGCGATGCAGGGCCTAGGAGGGGAACCCTTTAGGGAAGAATCTTGATGGGGAGGGGGGAGGGGAATGAGAAGATAAAAGAGAACAAAAAATGGTCAGAACACCAGGGAAGAGATGAGAGGAAAGGGAAGAGAAGAGCCGAAGAATGAAGAGTGTAAGAGGGGAAATTAGGAGATTAAGAGAGTGGTCCAGCTACGTGATCTGGATTGGGGAGAAAGAGAAGAGAGTGAAAGAGGAAAAGACAATGTGTTGTCTGGGGAGGAAACGATCAGAAAGGAAAGTAAGGAAAACCAAGTTCTCGGGATGAGGAGGGTGGAATCTGCATGAATGTTGAAATCCTCTAAAGATTAAAAGATGGATGGTATAGAAGGAGGTCTCAGAAAAGGGGTTGGGATAAGTAGTAAATCCCACAGAGAGGACGGAAAGAGTGGTGGAGGGGCATAGGTGAGAAGTGAAATACAGAGAGGAGGGTACTTATCAAGCACAAAAGTAAAAATTCTGGATACTGGAGGGCAGAAGATGGTTGTTCCTGGAGAGGGAGGGTGGAGTGGTAGAGAACTGCAACTCACCCACCACTCCTGCCCCGGTGGGTGGTAGACAAGGCAGAATAACCAGGGGGCAGGCAGCGGTTGAGGAGGGGCTCCTCGCCATCCCTCAACCTGGTTTCAGTTAGGAAAAATAGATCCAGGGAGTGCTGAGTAGCAATGTCATAAATCAAACGAGTTTTTAGAATGGAGGGCACGGCAATTCAAGAGGGCAAGCTGGAGAAAAAGAAGAGACTGCAGGGGATGGTGGTGCTACCGAACGAAGATGTCTGAAAGAAATCATGTTTTATATTAAAGTGGCATTTTAGAAAGGGTGTTCAAGTGAAATCTGGAATGTTCAGGGCAAAATGTGCAGAAAAATGTCAGGGAGGTCTTTGTTTTGGCCTAAGAGCACTGAAATCCCACTACACTGGCTTGCCCCTTCATAGCAATGGAGTGTGTTCATTCAGTCCTGCAAAGAAATATGCTCCTGCTAATGTGCAAAAAATTATTCTGGGACAAAGGAGATGGCTATCTGGCTGGGACTGATGCTTGGAGAAGGGGATGGAACCAGAAGGAGGATAATCCTGGGGGAGGCTCGGACTGGAAGGATGCTAATGCTAGCATTTGGGACTGAAAATGAGCTGATGCTGGGAGGCTAATTCTGGAAGGGGGATGGGGAGCAATGTATTGAAGGGGGCTGAGCTGGGGCTAGGTGACTGAGACTAAAAGGAGGCTGGAGCCGATGTTTGAAGGGATGAGAATGGAAGGGGTTGATTGAGGGGCTAGAAGATAAGATATGCCATACTGGATCAGACCATATGCCCATCAAGCCCAGTATCCTGTTTCCAGCAGTGATCAATCAAGATCACAAGTACTTATCAGGTTCCCTAAAAGGTTTGCAGATTCCTTGCTGCGTGTCCCAGGGGTGAGCAGTGAATTTCTCCAGTCCTCTTTAATAATTGTTTATGGAATTTTCCTTCAGGAACTCATCCAACCTTTTTTATAGGCAGCTACTGTACATTAACAGCTTTTGCTACATCCGCTGGGTAATGAATTCTAGAGTTTATTATCTACTGAGTGAAAACAGCTTTCTCAGATTAGTTTTAAATTTGCTGCATTATAGGTCCATGGGGTGTCCTTCAGTCTTTCTACTTTTTAAAAAAGTAAGCAACCTCTACCTGTTCCACTCCATTAATTATTTTATAGACCTCTGTCATATCTGCCTTCAGCCATCTCTTTTCCAAGTTGAAGAGCCCTAACCTTTTAAGCTTTTCCTCATAGAGATAGCCTTCCATCATCTTTAACATGCTGATTGCTGTTCTCTGTACTTCCAGTTCTGCTATATCCTCTTTAAGATATGCTGACCAGAATTGCACACACTAATCATGAAGGAAACACCCAATCAAAATCAATGGAACAGGAACAAAAACAAACTTGCCATACCGACGGATTTCAGGAAATCCAGAAAGTTAACAAGCTACAAAGCTTTTTCTCACATTGCCCCTATCCACTGGAATGAACTACCAGACAACCTCAGAGAAATGAATAACCTCTACAAGTTCCGTAAAAAACTCAAAACACACCTTTTTACCACTCCACTTTGGCACACAACCACATGTGGGCACACAACCAGATTGCAATACATCAGACACAATACAATAATGAATTTTAAATTCTCTGCTACACAAAGCAGTAAACAGTTTATTGTCAATAACTCACTGTGTAGGTAGTTTAACTACCCCTTCCTATGACTTGAGTTATTACATTTATTACCATTGTAATGTATATACAGTAGTTTAGCACAGTTTTACGTTTCCAGTTTGATATATGCTTCTCCACTGTTTATAGTTTTACAAAGTTCCATGCAAACGAATATGTACTTGTTCATGTCTGTACTATTCATACTGTTGTTAATTGTAACCCGTGCTTGATCCTTTGGAAAACGCGGTATGGAAATGTTCAATAAATAAATAAAAAATAAAATATGGTAGAGAGGCATTATAATATCCTTGGTTTATTCTCCATTTCTTTCCTCATGATTCCTAGCATTTTATTTGCTTTCTTGGCCTTAGCTGCAAACTAGACAGAGGGGTTCAACATATTATACACGATAATGCCCAGATCCTTTTTTCTGGATGGTGATTCCTAATGTGGAACCTTGCATCATATAACCATGGTTTGGGTTCTTCTTCCCTAAGAGGCCAATTCAGAAAGGTACATGGCCGGGCGGTCAGGATGCCCAAAAAATAGATGGGGCAAGTTGTACCCGATACCGCAAACACAGGAGCTATATATTCCCAAGGTTGTGGAATCGGCCAGTTAGACGGGTCGGTGTGCACCCAGTTCCAAGGAAGGAGATGTCGTGTGATTTGCCCGGCCAGCCTGCCAATGGTCTGGCTGGTGTGCGGTGCAGTGGGTATCCCATCGCCATGGCACTACCATGCCCAGCCGGAGGCTCACAGTGCCCAGACACCAATCAGTCTTGTCACCCCGCTATCTGGGCCCCTGGCAGAGGCCCCCAAGGCTGGGATCATGCGGTGGATTCACTCCTGTGGTGGTGCAATGGGATAAGGGGGGCTGCAGCCTGCAATCAGTGTGGAGTCCTAGCACTTATTCCACCTTTGGGAATAAGCCGGGCATCCAAGTCATTGCTGGGGGATGTACAGAGATATGCCCTGAATTGCCTCTCTATGTCCCAGCAGATGGCACCTCTCCTGCACTGCCCCCTTCCTCCCTCATACAGCGCTCCCCACACAAACACTGTGTACATGTGGAGAGTGCTGGGACCCGATGGGTTGGACGTCCAACCCGGACATAAAACGCCACTATTCCTGGAATTGAATGACCATCTAAGTGCATAACTTTACTTGTCCACATTAAATTTTATCTTCCATTTGGACTCTCAGTCTCCCAATCTTTCAAAGTCCTACTGCAATTTTTCACAATCCTCTTGTGTTTTAAAATCTTTGAAAATTTTGTGTCATGTGCAAATTTAATCACCTCACTCCTTATTCCCATTTTCAGGTCATTTATAAATATATTAAAAAGAAGCAGACCCAGCACAAATCCCTGGATTACTTCATGACCAAATGCACGGGGCTAACTTACTACATAATCAAAATTGTATCTCTGTATTGGAGGACATTGTGGGGCCTAATGTGGCAGCAAACACCAGCACTAGCACCAGTACCAGCACCAGCACCAGCACCGTCACCTGAGACACCAGGACAAGGTGCAGTACCACGGGGGGGGGGGGTGTGCCGTGGGAGGCACGGGCGGCCATGCAGGAGGTGACTGCGGGTCTAATAAACAGCTGTTAACCAGTACGTATGTGTGTTTTCCAATGTGTGTCCCTGTGTTCCCCTAGGTAGTATGCAAATGCATGTTTGTGTCATGCACACAGGCCCTAGATGGTGGGGTGTCTGTACTGGCAGGTATCACTGCACAGACACCATCACATGCACTGTGTCAGATCCAGCCCCTGGGCTGCAGTGTGGCGGTTTACATATCCTCCCGGGTTGCACAGGGAGAATGTCCTGGAGCTACATGTCCAGTGTTGGGAGCCGTCACAGTTTACATCCTGTCATACCCCCTACATTGGATGCACATGTGTGACCATTGTCCCTGCCTGCAACACTGCCTATGTGCCTGCCCCCCCACAAACGTATACGGTTACTCACCAACCATCCCTGTGACATGTATTGTCCCAGGACACACTCAACAGCTTTACCCCTGAGTAGCTCCTGGGCTCATCAGTACATCTTACCCTGCCAGCACAGACGTAGTGGTTTGCAAGTTCTACTATTGGCACACAGGAATGTTTTTATTTATTTATTTAACTGTATTTATATCCCGCTTTTCACCGGGTCAAAGCAGTGGGACATATAACCAGGGGGGGGGGGAATCAAATGTGGGGGGGGGGCATCACCGGGGATTCAACATTGATGATTTTTGGGGTGAACATAGAGACTGACAAGATAGCATAGTTACTGGTTTGGAGATCTTGGAGAGAAATAGGGGGGGGGGGGGTTCCTATTCAGAGATGTTCTTGGAATAGGATGGTTTTTTTAGCTGCTTTTTGAATGATGGGAGATCACCGTTGTTCCTGATGTGGTTTGGTAGAGAGTTCCAGAGGGATGGGGCATAGAGTTTAAAGGCTCTGTTGCAGGTCCGTTGAGTTGCTTTGGTTCTTTTGTGGGGGATGGCAACGGAGATGTTGGAGGATTGTCTGGTTGTTTTCTGCTGTGGGTTGAGCGAGGCAGTAGGGTGCGGAGTGGGGTGCCCTGTGTTTGGTGGGATGGTTTTGTGGGTGAGTAGAAGAGTTTTGTACTTGATTCTTGCTTTCGATGGGGAGATGTTGCAATCAGAAAACTGTTCCCACACATTGCACACAGCATGCACGTGCCTCAGTATCCTGGGACGTCCTCTACATTGCAACATCTCAGGGTCCACCCTGGTCTCACACACCTACACACATGGTCAGCCCCCACGACTGCATGTGGAGCCAGTCCACGCATGATACCCATGTCTACCTTTACAACACATACCTGTCTACACACGTATCCCAAGCTTGCATCCATAGTGTGTTGCTAAGGGAGACACGTGACCATTTTGAGTTATGAAACAGTGTGTATATTGTACAAAAAGACAGAATATAAAACAATGGTATGGATAGGGACAATACCCATCACCCTCCCCCCAAAACACCCCCCTCCTCCCCCCTGCCACCCCCACCCACCCCATACACCCTCCTCCACTCCTCCCCCCACCCCCACATCAGCCACACCCTCTCCCTGCATGCTGCATGCCCAGTGATGTAACACAGGACAGCACAGGGCACATGTGTGGACGTCACAGGCGCCATCAATGACTCCTGTGATGCCCTTCAGGGGATGGCCGCCGAGAGGGCAGCTGCTCCACCTCGGCGGCCACCTGCTGAATGGCTCCCGTCAGCCACTGGTGTGAGTGCACTAGGAGATGCACACGCCGCTCCAAGGCATCCAGGGCCACATACAGGTCCTGCACACACCTGCTACCACACACACACATAGTGCCAGGAGTCTGGGTGGTGGCATGTGCATGCGGCCTGTGTGTGGCCCTGGATGGTGGAGCGACATGGCGTGGCTGGCAGGAGCTCACAGTGCCCTGTGCTGCACTGTGTTCCCCATCACACTCCCACACCCACACATCCCCCTCCTCCCCCCCCGCCACCTCCCCCCCACCCTCCTCCACCCCTCCCCCCACACCCACCTCAGCCACACCCTCTCCCTCCCCTGCCACCCCGCCACCCACCCCTTCCATGCCCCCATAAGCCCCCTCCTCCGCTGCAGTGTCTGCCGGCTCTTCATCCTCCTCCTCGGCCTCCACCTCAGCTTCCTCCTCCACCACCACCACCTCCACCTCTGTGGCATGGTGGGCAGGGGGGCGCCTCAGGGCATAGGCAGATGTGGTGGCCTCATCATCGTTGTCATCACCCTCTGTGGAAGATGACAGTCATCAGCACATTATCATGTGTGTCACATAACACATGTACATATGCAGGCACCACGCAGGCTGGTGGGCCAATGTGACATTTGTTACTGGGCAGCAAGGTTGCCAATACTCACCGTCACGCTCTGACTGTGCCGCCCTCTGGAGACAGGCAAGGTAATCATCATGATGAAGCCGCAACTCTCGCCCCTTCTTCCGGAGATCCTCTACCTGTGGATGTGAAAACAATGTGTGGGGGCATCAGTGACTGCTTACCTCTGGTGGGTGGCCAACATAAACAAACATCTGTGTGGCCAGCATCTTGCTGCTTCTGCTCCACTGCTGTGTGTGTCATGTACAGCATAGTTACTCACCTGTAACAGGTGATCTCCGGGAACACCAGGAATAAGTCTTCTGATGTGGGTAGCATCGGTACCAACTGAGCCTGTGTGGGAACGCTCCCCAGCGTCCTATAGGAAAGCTTTTTGGAGCATCCCACAGTGCATGCATGCTGCCTTTCCGCCTTTCCCAACTGCATCTCTCCAGTTGAGTTTAAAGCTGACACAAAGAGAGAGAGAGAGAGATAGGGAAAGAGAGAGAGAGAGACAACCCCTAGGGGAGATGGGTGGGTTGTGATGACCTCATCCTGTTGTTCCCGCAGATCACCTGTTACAGGTGAGTAACTATGCTATCACTAGGAACAAGCAGGAAGTAGTCGTCACATGTGAGGACACCCTAGATGTAGATGCCAGGGAAGGATCCCCAGAGTGGTGATGGCCTGTGGAGGACTTCCACTTCCTCCCATGGATCTCTGGCATCCTGTAAGAGAGGCGGCTAGGAGTGGATTACGTATGGAAGAGGTGTTGGAGAGCAGCCTGACCAACCATAGCATGCCTGAGGGAGCCTTTATCCAAGCAGTAGTGGGCCGTGAACCGAGGACCAGGTAGCTGCTCTACAAATGTCGTTAATATAGATGGAATGGAGGTGAGCCCAAGAGGCTGCCATGACTCTCACATTGTGAGCGGGAACATGGGCCGCCAGTGAAAGGTGTTAGCTATGATAGATAAAAGGTAATACATTGAGCAATCCAGTTGGATAGAGATCTTTTGGAAACTGCTGTACCCAAATGCGAAGGATCAGTAGCTGAGAGGACCTTCTGTGTTGCTGGGTCCTCTGCAGATGAAAAGCCACAGCTCTTTTACAGTCCAAGGTATGAAGAGAAGAGTCTTCTCTGCATTTGAAGCATAAGGCTGTTGAAAGACTTAAGGTAACTAAACCTCTTGTTTCAAATGAAAGGAGGAATCCACCTTAGGCATGAAGTGTGGATGTGTCCTTAGGATTACCTTATCATGGTGAAACGGTGTGTAAGGTGGATCAGCCACTGGAGCTTGAAATTCACTGATACGACTTGCTGATGTGATTGCAAGAAGGTATATTACTTTCCAGGACAGAGACTTTAAGGAAGTAGTGTCTAAGGGCTCAGGAGGCGGCAGCATATGCTGGCCTAGAAGCAGATTGGGATCCCATGCCTCTGGAGGTGGTCTAAGGGGAGGTTTCGGTAGATGCAGGCCTCTCATGATTCTGGATATGAGAGGATGGGATGAAATGGGTTGTCCATTGATGGGTCAGGCACAACGAGAGCAGAATGCTCTTGCTAATCCAACAGGAACACAAGGAGGCAAGAGATGTGGATGATCACACGTGCCTTTATTAAGTCCCCTACGCGTTTCGGCTAATGCCTTCCTCGGGGGGATGTACTTAAACATACAAACATAAGAAACATATAAAAACTGTAAATGTCAATAAAAGATGATTAAAATCAAACAGGCATGCAATACGTACATGACAGTTCTAAGAACAATGTGTGAACACATAAATAATACATAATGTTAACAACAAACCTTAACTAAAATAATCAACCATAAAAACACTTAAATTATTAAATTATGAAAATGAGTAAAATATTAAAATATTGAAACATTAAAATGATAAATAAGACGCAGGGCAGAAACAGAACACACAGAGAAACGCTTAAAAAAATCCTCTCACCAAACCTAGCTACTAAACCCAATAAACACATAAAAATGTGTCTACTTACAAGGCACTATTGGTAAAAAACAATGCAAATATCCTAGATAGCATGTAGGTTCCTTGTACTCTAAAATACTGTAATACATAAATGAACAATAAAAAATAGTAAAAGATAAATATACAGTAAAAAGGGAGATATAAATATAATATGAACATCATAATAAAATAGGTATAACTGTGTAAACAAAACATTAATTGACACTGTATGGACATAAAAATATGTGATCAATGAAATAAAAGTAATAATAATATTAAATATGTGCTAAATAAATGTGCAAACTTATACATCTAAAAGGATGTATGAAAGTGAACGCTAAAAGAATTTGGACTACAGCTGAACTAATAGCGTGAGATCGCTAATAACCACAGAGGCAGATGAACTTGTCACAATGGAAGCACACTTTCTAATTTACTTATGGACATTTTTCTTTAAAAAAACTTGTTTAGTGGGCATTACCTAATCTCCACCAAACAGGGTTGGCAATCACGTCTCCATGATTCTCATGTAATCACCCCTGAAGAATAATTTAACGTCTCCTAATGCATCTTGAAAAAAGGGTATGGGCACACTAGAATGAAATGAAATAAGTGGCTGCGATAGACAAACCTATTTATAGGACTAGTTTATGTTTATGTTTATTACATTTGATATACCGCTCAGGCCAAAGCATTAGAGCGGTTTACAATACTACATAAATGATACTGAAAATATGAAAAGAACGCCATTAACAAGATAGGACAGAGTAAGAGATAGTGATAGTCAAAGAAATAGAAGAGACAAGAGGAAAGGTTCATTATAACACCAGAGAGGCAGAATATCATAGCACCACAGCTCAGTCCTTCCAAACAGACTTGACCATAATCGCTACTCATCACAAATTCAAGCCAGGCAGAAATACGCCACAGAAATGGCTCCTTATAAACCTCTGCTGCCTGGATATACTTGACAGAAGCAGATGAGGCAGAGCTCTCACTCACAACCTACGACGCCAGCATCATTCCTCCACCGTCCCGCTCGTCGTGGCATGCAAACCAAATACAGCAGATAACCTGGTCCCGCACGGTCCAACGCCTAAGGGCCACGCCAAAGGGTCCTCTTGCGAGGCCCTCAGGCACGGGCCCGCAAGGCGCGGGCGCGCTGGTGGAATGGCAGTTTAAAAGGTTGTCCTATTGTTGAAGTTCCCTGTTTAATGTAAAACTCAATGTTACTTGTATGCATTGTAGTATGTTCTTGTTCATTGTACACCGCACTGATTGTAATAGCGCGGTATAAAAGAATTGTTAAATAAATAAATAAATAAATAAATAAAAGCCAATGGAGTGGGCAGGCTCTGTGGAGGGAGGTGGAGCTCCCGCTATCACCTCTGATGCTGGCCGCTGCTCTCCCCTCACAGAACACGCTAGTGTAGTGATTGCCAGCCCTGTTTGGTGGAGATTAGGTAATGCCCACTAAACAAGTTTTTTTTTAAGAAAAACGTCCATAAGTAAATTAGAAAGTGTGCTTCCATTGTGACAAGTTCATCTGCCTCTGTGGTTATTAGCGATCTCACGCTATTAGTTCAGCTGTAGTCAACATTCTTTTAGCATTCACTTTCATACATCCTTTTAAATGTATAAGTTTGCACATTTATTTAGCACATATTTAAAATTATTATTACTTTTATTTCATTGATCACATATTTGTATGTCCATACAGTGTCAATTAATGTTTTGTTTACACAGTTATACCTATATTTTATTATGATGCTCATATTATATTTATATCTCCCTTTTTTACTGTATATTTATCTTTTACTATTTTTTATTGTTCATTTATGTATTACAGTATTTTAGAGTACAAGGAACCTACACGCTATCTAGGATATTTACATTGTTTTTTACCAATAGTGCCTTGTAAGTAGACACATTTTTATGTGTTTATTGGGTTTAGTAGCTAGGTTTGGTGAGAGGCTTTTTTTAAGCTTTTCTCTGTGTGTTCTGTTTCTGCCCTGCATCTTATTTATCATTTTAATGTTTCAATATTTTAATATTTTACTCATTTTCATAATTTAATAATTTAAGTGTTTTTATGGTTGATTATTTTAGTTAAGGTTTGTTGTTAACATTATGTATTATTTATGTGTTCACACATTGTTCTTAGGACATGTACGTATTGTCATGTACGTATTGCATGCCTGTTTGATTTTAATCATCTTTTATTGACATTTACGGTTTTTATATGTTTCTTATGTTTGTATGTTTAAATACATCCCCCCGAGGAAGGCATAATCCGAAACGCGTAGGGGACTTAATAAAGGCACGTGTGATCATCCACATCTCTTGCCTCCTTGTGTTCTTGTCCATTGATGGGTTCAGAAGGAGCAGCAATGGCACTTAAATGGACTCTGACTGACTCAGTTTGGAGACCATTGTTTGATAAGTAATGGAGTTCGTCCAAAACATGTTTATATATGGATGACAAGAGGGTTGAAGGCCTTTTGTTATCACCAAATGAAATGTCACGTCCACCTGACGGCATAGGACTGCCTTGTGGATATTTTCCTGGAAGCATAACGGACATCATGCACTTCCTGAGTGAGGGGAGGGCCAAAGCTGTTACAGCCTTCAGTAGCCAGGCTCTGAGGTGCAGAGACGGGGGGTTTGTATGCCATACATTCCCCTCCTCCTGCGACAGTAAGTCTGGAGCTGACCCTACGTACAGGGGTGGAACCTGGGACAGATGTAAAAGCAGAGGGTATCACACCTGGTGTTGCCAGCGCGGGGCTATGAGGATCATGTTGCCTCTGTCCCTCAGGAGTTGGAATAGGGTCTTGGCAATCAAGGGAATGGGAGGAAAGGCATATAGGCATTCCTGCCCCCAGTTGAGGAGGACAGCATCCCTCGCTTGGCAGCCCTGAGCTGGGATTTGTGAACAGAACCGGGTAGGTTTGGCATATGATGGACTTGCAAAGAGGTCTGAATCTTGAGTTCCCCAGAGTTGCAATACTCTACAGAGTTGGTCCATGTGTAGAGACCATTTGTGCGGAAGCAGAACACGACTGAGTTTGTATGGCCAAGAGTTCTGATTGCCAGGGAGATAGACTGGCAGGAGATGGATCTGCTGCTCTCTGGCAAATGACCACAGTTGAAGAGCTTTGTTGCAAAGGGACAGAGAGCCTGTTCCTCCTTGTTTGTTCACATAGACCATGGCTACCTGATTGTCTGCGTAAAGTAGTATTCTATTGGCCTGTAGAAGGGAATGGAATACATGAAGAGCCAGGCAAATTGCTCAGAGCTCAAACAGATTGATGTGGAAATGACTCTCCTGACAATTCCAGGTGGCTTGGATGGAGGTGTCCCGTAGATGTGCAGCCCACCCCACTTTGGAGGCATCTGTTGTTAATGTGATCTGAGGAGGGTTTTGCAGGAAAGGTGACCCCTCCAACAGGTTTTGTGCTGACCGCCACCAGTCCAGGGACAGGGTATGGCGGTTTGAGTTTACTATCACATCTGAGAGACAGCCTGTAGCTTGCGTCCACTGGGAAGAGAGGGCCCATTGGGCTGGTCTCATGTGGAGACAAGCGTAGGGGACCACATGCACCGTAGATGCCATGTGATCCAGCAGCTGACGCATCTCTCGAGCTGAGAGGTGAGTCTTTTGTAGTGCTGTAGAAACAAGTTGCACAATGCGAGGACAGTGAGGCTGAGTCAGGTAGGTCTTTGGCAATCTGGTATCTAGCCTTGCTCCTATGAACTCCAGCGATTGCATGGGAGTCAGAAAGGATTCCTGGAGATCTCTGACAGGGCCTAGATATTGGAGTCCATGCATTGTGTACGAGAGAGAGGCCTGGGCATGTGTTTGTGACTGTGCCTGGATGAGGCAATAGTCCAAGTAGGGGCAGAAAAATATTCCCCTGGTACGGACAAAACCGGCTACCACAGACATGCACTTTGTGAATACTCTGGGTGCTAAGGCAAGGCTGAAGGGAAAACTTTGTTTTGATAGTGGTTTCCTTGATGGAGGAACCAAAGGAACTTTTGCTGTGCTTGTTGGCAGAGAAGATGGGTGTACGCATCCTTGTGATCTAGAGAACAAAGGCAGTTCTGCCTGTGTAGGTCAGGAAGTATGTTTCCTAGAGAAATCATTTTGAATGCCTGTTGGAACAGGAACTTGTTCAGTTCTCTGAAATCTAAGATGTGTCTGTGATCTCCTTTTTTCATTGGTATGAGGAAATAGGGGGGGGGGGGGAGAACCCAGAACCCTGTTGAAGATGAGGTACCTCTTCTATTGCTCCTTGAGGTAAGAGATGTTTTACCTCTGGATTCAGTTGGGGGGACGTTTGCGAACTGAATGTCCTTACTATTGTAGGAGGCAGCAGGCTATGTGAATGACGCCTGTACCCTCTTCTATGATGGACAGAGTCCAGGGTTCTGATGTTATTTGCCTCCATCTGTGGATGAGGTGACCTAATCTTCCTGGGATTGTTGATGGTTGCTTTCCCTGGAGGGCCAGGAAGGGCAGGTACTCCATCACGGAGTCAAAGGCCCTGTGGGGGCTGAGGCTGCTGGGTCTGCTGAGGCAGAGTAGCTCTTGGCTTTCTCTGCTTAGTAGATTGTTGACCCTTTCTAGCAGCTTGTACTGCAGGTTGTCCTTGCTGAGCATAGGACTGATAGTATCCTTTCTTTTTGGAGAGGAAGGGCTTTTCTAAGGCTCTCATCTTTGCAGGATCTACAATATTTGAAAGCCTTGTCAAGGTAGAATTGTCCTGCCGGTTCTTCCAAAAACACTTTCACCACTACAGGGGGTGTTGGCCAGTTTATCCTGTACCCAGTGTTCCAGATGAGAGGCTTGCAGCTAGCCAAGTTTCCTTGCCCCAATAGCAATGGCAGAGACTCTGCCTATGCATGAAAAACAGTCAAAAGCTGCCCTGTTCACAACTTTTGAAATGTTCTGGGCATGCTTGACAGGTGCTACATAGTCGTGACCTCTGTGATCTGGGAGATGTGGACTTACCAGTTGTGTGACCTCCGTCAGGAACATTCCCATGTACATGATATAGGAACCTGTCCTGCCTGAAAGCATGGATGTTTGGACGACACAGCGACCAAAGGCATCTAATGTCTTACACTCCCTACCAGGAGGGTTGGTGGCATGTTGTTTTTAATGTTTAATTCTCCTCATAGCAGACTCCACCATGATGGAGTGATCAGGGAGGTGTCCTTTCTGCAAACCAGGGGACGGAGGCACACGATACATAGTAGGCACATGTGAGAATGTGGAGAGGTGGTAAGAGGAATCTCCCACATTCTCAAAAGAGGATTCCTTAAGATCTGATGTATTGGCAGGATGTCTGCCTCCTTTGGAGTTTGGTGATATTGGTGAATCTCTGACTCCCGTGGCCTGTGCTCACATTGAGTTACTAATGAAATGGAGAGGCCCTTGACTACATGTGTGTGGAGATCCAGGAAGGACATATCCTGAGGAGGGGACAATCTCCTCTTGGGAGAGGCAGGCTTGTCCTGGAGAGGTACATCGTTACTCTCTGAGCTGTCAGAGTCATCAGACCCCTCAGGAGATTGGATGTATCTTCTCTACGGAGGCTCAGGTAAAGTGAGGTATCGGTACCAATTGGCCTCAGTATCGGAGTGATACGGTACCGGGGTGTGGATACCGGTACTCATCAGCACCAATGGTGCAGTTGCCGATGCCGGTCCTGCAATTGCTGCACATACCGGTGCTGGACTTTGCAGGGTCTGGGGTGGAACCAAGGTCTTTGATGCTGCAAGGAGAGCTGCCAGACTGTGTTCAATGGCCACGATCCTCTGGTCAATCAACACTGCCGATGTCTGTGTATGAGTACTGGCCAAAGCCAGGACCCCAGAGCATAGCACCAGGTGGTCGGACCAGGTTGAGGCCTCCAGAACTTCATGGAGTCCCAAAGTGGCTTTGGAGGCCAGGGTCTCCCACCGGGCTGTTTGCCTGGAGCGTGCTCCTCAAGGGCAATGCCAGTGGCAGTCCGATATTTGGAGGGGGATCTACCCTTTGAGGAACGGACAGATTTGTGTTTGGTTACCTGAGATCCACGGGAGGAAGAGGAAGCCCTTGACGACATGGCTGCCACCGAGGCCACGTTGGAGGGAAAGAGGGTACCGAGCTTGGCTGCTCTGTTCTGCCAACCACTCTTGGATAACATCCCACAGGCAAAACATTCAGACATGCATTGATCTGGCCATTAGCATTTGCGACACCAATCATGGTTGTCAGTGACTGAGAAGGTACCAGCACATTATCAGCATATTTTCTGCAGCCGAGGAGTGCTTTTCCATGATGGAGGAGGGATTAGGGCCTAATGCCAAACCGGGGGGAGACCTACAAAAGGGATTTTGGCTCTTTTGTTAAAAAGGTTTGTTTGTGTGAGAGAATCTGACCTTTTTGAAAAGAAAATTACAAGACCAGTGGTACCAGTAAAGAAAAACAGGCAGACACTGCTACAATAGCTGTTTTTCAGCAATGACAGGAACAATAACCTGCTGGCTCTGTGGAAAACAACGAACTGGAGAGAGCCATTTGAGAAAGGCAAGATGGCAGCACACAGGCGCTGTGGGGTGCTTCCAATAGCTTTCCTATTGAACACTGGAGAGCGTTCCCACGCAGGCTCAGTTGGTACCGATGATACCCACATGTGAGGACTACTTCCTGCTTGTTCCAGGCGGTTACCTATTCCCAGTGCCACCTGCATGCGTAGCTGTGTCTCTGGACATGTGTGCAGTGACACCTATGTGCAGTGTGCCTGGCACCCTGAACACATCATTCCAGTCCCCTGTGGCCCCCTTGCATGACATTGTATGACCATGCCACATTTGGATTGCCAATGATGGTGTCCAGGGTAACCCCCCTAACCCCGTATGTGGTCTGGTGAACACATTTGTGTTGTCATGATCTACGCACATCCTCAGACCCAACCCCACTGGCAACATGATATCCTAACAAACAACGGTGCTGTGTCCATATATGGAACATTGTGTGGATGGCCCTATTCACCTTTCCAGGGGCCACTACCATGACATTTGGGTTTCTACAAGGCCCAGGATAGCAATGCTTGACCCACTACAAGCATTGTGTAACGTGTCTCTCTTGGGGATACTGGTAGGTACGTATAACCTAGTTTGGCCACTGTTGCAAAGAGCATACTGGGCGTGAAGGATGATGGTGTGACCCAGTATGGGCTATCTTATGTTGTTATGTTCCTATGACCTGGGCCTTGTATGCTTATGGCAGGTGTGGTTGCCAACACCAGGGGCATGGGCCATTGCACCAGAATAGGCTATTGCCACCTGTGCTCATGTCAGGGTTTCTGTCTGTGCTGTGCAACCACAACAGGTGCATGTATCCTTCCAACACCATCAGTAATGTTCATCTGCAACAAGGTGTGGGATTCGTAGCAAGAGGGCAGATGTGTGACCTGACTCAGCATACAGTTCTGGGGACATGGCTCTGTTACAGGCCTTTTTAATCAGATCTCATAGCTCATGGGGGTGGGGTGCTGTAACACACATCCACATCTGCACCTAGCATACCATCTGGATACATCAAAGACGTGTGTGATGAGGGGCTGACCTCACAGACTAGGGGAGATGTGCAACCTACCTACCATAACCTAACACAATATCAGAATAACATACCCACCTTTGCAATCAGGTCTCTGGCCCCCTGGGGGTTGGGTGTCCTAGCACACATCATCAGCTCCATACACCATAGCAACAGGGTGACTGACAGTACACCTTACACAGGTCTCAGGACTCCTGGGGATAGGGAGAATGTATTGAACTGTTTAGGCACAAAGGACCATATCACCAGGGTGAGTAACAGCCCACTTTGATGGGCTCTCAGGGATCCTGGGGATAGGGAGAATGTATTGAACTGTCTAGGCACACAGGACCATATCACCAGGGTGCCTGACAGCCCACTTTGATGGGCTCTCAGGACTCCTGGGAATAGGGAGAATGTATAGAACTGTCTAGGCACACAGGACCATATCACCAGGATGAGTGACAGCCCACTTTGATAACTCTCAGGACTCCTGGGGATAGGGAGAATGTATAGAACTGTCTAGGCACACAGGACCATAACACCAGGGTGCCTGACAGCCCACTTTGATGAGCTCTCAGGACTCCTGGGGATAGGGAGAATGTATAGAACTGTCTAGGCACACAGGACCATAACACCAGGGTGAGTGACAGCCCACTTTGATGGGCTCTCAGGACTCCTGGGAATAGGGAGAATGTATAGAACTGTCTAGGCACACAGGACCATATCACCAGGGTGAGTGATAGCCCACTTTGATGGGCTCTCAGGGCTCCTGGGGATAGGGAGAATTTATTTAAATGTCTAGGCACACAGGACCATATCACCAGAGTGCCTGACAGCCCACTTTGATGGGCTCTCAGGACTCCTGTGGATAGGGAGAATGTATAGAACTGTCTAGGCACACAGGACCATATCACCAGGGTGAGTGACAGCCCACTTTGATGTGCTCTCAGGGCTCCTGGGGATAGGGAGAATGTATAGAACTGTCTAGGCACACAGGACCATATCACCAGGGTGAGTGATAGCCCACTTTGATGGGCTCTCAGGACTCCTGGGGATAGGGAGAATGTATAGAACTGTCTGGGCACACAGGACCATATCACCAGGGTGCCTGACAGCCCACTTTGATGGGCTCTCAGGACTCCTGGGGATAGGGAGAATGTATAGAACTATCTAGGCACATAGGACCATATCACCAGGGTGAGTGACAGACCACTTTGATGAGCTCTCAGGACTCCTGGGGATAGGGAGAATGTATAGAACTGTCTGGGCACACAGGACCATATCACCAGGGTGCCTGACAGCCCACTTTGATGGGCTCTCAGGACTCCTGGGGATAGGGAGAATGTATAGAACTTTCTAGGCACATAGGACCATATCACCAGGGTGAGTGACAGACCACTTTGATGGGCTCTCAGGACTCCTGGGGATAGGGAGAATGTATAGAACTGTCTAGGCACACAGGACCAATTCACCAGAGTGAGTGACAGCCCACTTTGATGGGCTTTCAGGACTCCTGGGGGTAGGGTGTATTGGAAAACAGCAACAGCAGCATATTCCATACCAGCAGGGGTGCTGGGGACCCACTTTTTTGGACTTTCTGGCCAAGTGGGGGTAGGGCAGATGTTTTAGACTGCTGGGCCGCACACACGCATATCACCAATGGGACTAAGATACCATTTTGGGCATGTTTCACAGCCCCTGGGGATAGGGCAGATGTTTTACCCTGCAACTGCAGACCACATCATACCAGCAGGATGTTTAGAAACCCTCCTTAGTCTGATCTATGGGCTACCTGTGTTACGGTTTGTTGTAGCATATCAACAGCAGCAGCTGCCATGACAACAGGATGGCATCAGGAACTCTGTGAACAGGTCCTTAGCCCCCTGGGTACAGGGCAAACCACTCAGATGTGATATATAGACAATATGGCATGTGGGTTTACCTGATACACATCACTGAGATAGACTACCTACACATATCAGCATGCTCAGCTACAATCAACACTGGATATATATATATGTGGATCTACTGACCTGTCCCCATACACTTACCTCACGTGGGTAATCAGCCACACGATTATAGCGCCGTGTCAGCCTATCCCACGCCCTCCGGACCCTCATCTTGTCCTGACGCCTGGATGAACCTGGAAACAGCTTGTGCTGCCTCACAGCAATCAGCTGTGCCAGGCAGCGTAGCTCCCGGGTGGTGAAGGCAGGCTTCCTTGATCTGGTTGCCATGTTCTACACTGTCACCAATAAGGAACGCATGCACAACGCAACACGCGCAGCACCCCACCTGCGCATGCGCACCACAACACGCGCGCATGCGCGCATCTTTTTACCGCACAGGGTATGGTGTCGCCAAAAATATTTATACAGATCTATGATGCAGACAGACATTGCACTGATGTGTTTGACATTTAAAAACACAATTAGAAGTTTTCCTTGTTGTTTACACACTTGGGTCTCAAACCCACCACCACTGGTTCCTAGGGTACTGTTGGAACCGGTGTGCTATGTGTTTTCATATAGCAATGACTGGCTAAACAGTTACACCAAGGAGTCCTGAGAGCCCATCAACGTGGGCTGTCACTCACCCTGGTGATATGGGGTTGTGTGTGCCTATGGGGTATGTTCATTAATTCATCTTAATGTGAATCCAGCAATGATGTGCAGGATGCCATAAGGGGGGGGGGAGGGGGCCTTCTGGGCTAAACATTGGACTCACGCAATAGGTTACGTACCGCACATTATGACACGATGGAGGTAGGTGTAGCACATTACTGTGTGTTAATCGTAGGCATGTGTGCTGGTATACAGACCTAGTGGCAGAGGTGGAGCACATTGGTTGACAAATTGCCTGATGGTACAGGGGTCATGGGTTCAATACCACAGTTCGGCTTTTGCATATGACTGCCTGAGACATTACCCTTTAATATCAGCAGTGCTTTGTGAGGCATTTGGATTTTTTTTTTTAATTCTGCTGCCAGCAAACACACCCTCACATTGGCATAACCTAAGGTGCCACATCATGCACCCTATGCGGCACTCCTGAGGACACATAATAAGGTGCACTGTCCAACACAGCACCTTATAATGTTCCCTTTGGGGCACCTTATAGGGCGCTTTGGAGGCACTTCAGGCTACAGCACTGAGGGTGTTGTTGGTGGCAGCACCAATTTAAATTATAAAAGAAAATTCCTCAGACAGCCCTATCACATAACCCCACTGTGGGATCAAACCCATGCTCTCTGGCTCCACAGGTAGTGCAGTCACCCATGGGCTACATCTCCATAGCTGCTAACAAACTCCTGGCTGGCTACAGTTGTACTGCAGCCTACCACATGAACTGTCTGCTGTGGTTGGCAGGATAGGTTAAACCACACATACCCATGATGCACTGCACATGCAAATCAGCAGTCAACAGATAACCACAGGAAGGGATATGCACCCCCACACCACCTCAGCCTGGTAGGGAGTACTGTGCATGTGTGTTACTGGCACAGATAGGTACTGACTGTCACATTGTACAGGTCCTGTGCTCACCCTGAGGGTGAGGTGGGCCACCCAGCACCATGTCCACAGCATCTGGCTTAGTTGAGATAGGCTATGGTGTGAGTCCCCATCAGTGCTAGTGTGTGATGGGTTGGTCTTGCAGCTACACTGCCAAATACACCTGTGTCCATCTTTGATTTCTCATTCAGCTGAGATTTGAACCTGTGACCTTCTGCTTCTGAAGGCACTGGCTGTGTGTGCTGCACCACTGTCTTGGCACAGAAACAGTGCATTCCCTGGGGAGTCCATGGCTGTTCGTCAGACAGGGCCTGTCTATTGCAGTGCACGGCACCCACGTGAAGAGGGTTAGGCCATGGTGTGCTGTGGGCAGCAGACACTGCCCCCTCCACCACCGGTACCCCTCCACCACCATGCTGACACGGCCTTATATTGGAGACAGCATAAAACCTGAATGATTTGTGGCCCTCCAGGGCTGCATTTGGGGGAATGTGCTCTAGGTAATGTACATGTTTCTGGTGTCTGTGCTCTGTAGGGTAAAATATAGGTGTTTGAACCATGCTTATGTTCTCTGCAATAAAGGTTCGTCTCTACTTTCACAGTTTAGTAGTGGTTAAAATATTGGGACTGGATTGGCAGGAGCCCCAGTTGGGACTTGAACTGGTAACCTTCTGCTCCTGAACACACTGACTGTGTTCACTGCACCACACTGTGGCCACAGAGACAGTGCAGTCCCTGGAGATAGGAAACCTGGCCAATGGGGTCGGAAACCCTGCTCTGGACAATTTCACTGTGGGCTCATTCACCTTGTATGGGGACGGAGCGCAGACCCTTCCAAAATTCATTTCTTTTTTTTTGGAGCTTTCTTGGGAGTGTTTTTTGATGTTGCCCATTGATATCACTATTAGCCAGCTTGGTTATGTTTTTTTTCCATTTTGTTGAGGTCATTTTCACTGTTTATTTGCCCTTTTGTTCCGTGCACATGTATCACACTTATTACTTTTTGTAGGTTTCCCTGATTTTGCTGTACATTGCGGACGGAAATGGTTTTTTTTCCCTTTAAATCGACTCTAACGCGAGGGTTTCTCTGGCGTTATTTTTTTGCCTGGGATTTAACAGCGTTAGTGTGCGGGGAGCCTCTCCCCTCCCATTCTCCACCCTTTGACCCCTTCTCTCCGCCCCTGGGGAGCCTTCCTCCGCCCTCCGGGAGCCTTTGCCCGCCTTCATCACTCGTTTTCGCCGCGGCACGCATTATCGCACGATAAGGTACCTGTGCGCCGGCAGATGCGACATTATCACGCGATAAGGTACCTTATCGTGTGCTAACATTACAAAGCACACATTAAGATGGTTTAGTAAACATACCCCAAAGCAAAAGGGAAGGTGCAGAAATGCAATACTACTGCGGAGACTAAATAGAGTCTAGAAATATGGATTTTTTTAGACACTTTGGGATATGTTTACTAAACTGCGTTAGTGCGATTTTCATTAGGAGCCGTGGTAGAGACAGAAACCCCAAATAAGGACATGGGCGGTACATCGTTTCCGAGAACGCGCCGAGAACGCGTGTTACAAGGTGCCATAAATGAACGAGCGCTACAGGGCACGTTACCGCGCGTTAATCTTAACAAGGCATGCAGGCATACAAGCACAGCAACAGAGCTGTAGCACAATTGTTACAGCACTGACTGATGGTAGAGGGGTCATGGGTTCGATTCCCCAGTGGGCCTAATATATAAGGTTGGCTGAGGCAGCACCCTTTACATTTAAGTAGCGATTGTTGAGGCATGTGACGTGTATTTTAATTAGTGCTGCCAGCAAACACACCCTCACGGTGGCATAACCTAAGGTGCCGCATAAGGCACCACATAAGGCACTCCATAGGGCACATTATAAAGTGTACTGTCCGCCAAGGCACCCTATAATGTCCCCTATAGGACACCATATAAGGATGCGAACAAAGCCTGGCTGGCTGCAGGACTGCACGTCACCACACAAACTGTCTATTGTGGTTAGCGGGATAGGGGTAACCCAGCCGTACCCATGATGCACTGCACATGCAAATCAGCAGTCAAGAGATGGGCACAAGATCGGGTATGCACCCCCACAGCACCTCGGCCTTGTAGGGGGAACAGACCGTGTGTGGCACTGCCACAGAGTAGCCACAGACAGTCACATTGTGTGGGTACAGTGCCCACCCTGAGGTTGAGGTGGGGCGCCCAGCACCAGGTCCAAAGCACCTTTCATGTCTGAAATACGCCATGCTGCAGGTCCCCATCAGTGTGTGAAAAGTAGTTCAGTTAGACACACCTAGGATACATCTGTGCCTTGCTGTATGTCTCGGTCATGTCTAGTCCCTATGGGCGATGCTGCACCCAGAATAGTGCATATCCTGTGTTGGTGCCATCATTACCTGCTGTAGGTGAAGGGGTGAAGGGAGGGAGGGAGGGAGGGAGGGGGGGGGGTGTATGGACCCATAGGCAGATTATGTACCACCACACAACCCACTCTCTGGGGCTCAGGGTGGGAAACAGGATCACTCACCAATAGATCCACAGTCTACCTCCCTGCAATGGCAGCAGTAGAGGGGACCAGCAACCCCAGTCCTGTTGGGGAACAGACAGAGCGGTAAACATCCATAACTCAATAGCAGACAGATGGCAGGCCTGGAAATGCTCAGCTGCCCCCCACCATTATCTGACATTCTCCAGCAGCAATCCCCCAGCCGCTGCACCCTGCAAGTTGTTCCAGCAAGACACATACTAGCTGCAGACAGTCCGCCAGCTAGTCCATAGTGCATGGTCCTGGAGGAGCTGCATGTACCCAGAACGGGGATGTCAGCATACACACCAAGCAGATAAGTCAGTGATTGGGCCCCAAAAGAAAACCCATATATATCACATGAGAGAAATGTTATATAGCACTATGGGGGAACCTAGCCATGCCATGGTCACTGCTCAGTCAGGGTGAGAGTGACCTCCCAGCAGGACATGCTATGGCCACCCTGTCCTTGCAGGTGGTGGCCAGGCACTACAATGTCCGAGCCATTGCCCTATGCAGATGCATCCAGGCCAGGCCACCCTATCCAGGCTATTTCCACAGTACCTTGCTCCTCATTATGCACATTGGCAGGCCAATACTGGAAACAGTGCTAGCAGTGTGGGCTGTGGAGGGTGTTGGCAGCCACCACACACTGGATAGACAGACACACACTCCCCACACCTATGCCAGCATTGTGCAACTATAGAGGTGCTGGGCAGCCCAGGCTACCACACAAGTCCTGGGCACAGTGCAGGCATGGCTATGGTACGCAATACTGTAGGATTCATTCCCCAGGTTGGTAAACACTGTCAGACACAAGACCTGTAGCACACTCCACAGACATCAGAAAGGTTGCTATGATGCAGCTCACTCAAAAAAGTGTACTTAACCTAGGAATTGCTATCTGCCCGTACTTATAGCAACCTTTTGATAGATGTGTACCATATTCCCAGGTTTAGGGTGGCATTACTAAGGTATGCAAGTGCTAGTATTGGGAGATGCATGCAGAGCCCAAAGTCCTGCCTCCCCAGGAGGCTTTGGATAATGGGGCCTGTTGGTGCGGGTGTGTCTGCCCCTGTTGGCTGCTGCTTTACGGCAGAGGTTCCCAACTCCAGTCCTGCGGTGCAAAACACTGTTCGGGTTTTCATGCTGTCCCTCATGAATATGCATGAGAAACATCTGATTACCATGGGGGTGGCGCATAGAAATGCGGCACAGGAATCTTTATCAGAGGCAGCATGGAACCGGAACGGTGTTTGGCCCTCCAGGACTGCATTTGGGAGGCTCTGCTCTAGGTAATGTGCATGTTTATGGTGTCGGTGCTCTGTAGGGTAAAATGTAGATGTCTTGGGCATGTTAATGTCATCTGCAATAAAGGTGCTGTCTGTATTAGCAAGTTGTAGTAGTGGGTAAAATATGGGGACTGGGTTGGTGGGAACCACAGCTGGGACTTGAACCTGTGACCCTCTGCTTCTGAATACACTGGTTTTGTGCACTGCACCACTTTGTTGGCACAGAGTCAGTACATTCCTTGGTGATATCATCACTGTTCGTCAGACAGGGCCCATCTGTTGCAGTACACGGCACCCACCTACACAGGGCTAGGCCACGGTCTGCTCTGGGCAGCTGCCACTGCCCCCTCCACCACCAGTATCCCTCAGCCACCATGCTGACATGCCCTTCTGCTGGTGGTGCTGGTGGTGCGCAGTCTCAGGCCATCCAGTGTGCAGGTAGGCGGCTGCCTATGGTGCGGGTTCTGGGGTAGGGGTGCCTGCATAGGTTTCCACGCTTCCCCCCAGCACCGCCTGCCAATGTTCCGTGCCCTTGGGGGTAGCTGCTGGGTACTATCCCCTGTGACACTGTGGGAAACACAGTCATGCCCATGTTGGACCTTCAGCAGTTGCTGTCTGGCTGCTCTGCTACTTCAGCATTCGGATGGGCCACCTAGACATCGCCCTAGTCCGCACTGTGGCCCAGCTGCACCACAGCATGTGCCGCCTGCCGCCCTCTGTATCTTCTTTTCCGGCATCTGTCCATTTGCCATTCCGTCATGCCTGCCCTGATGTTGCGGGTCATGTGCATGCCATAGCAACCCTGTCCGATGGTGGGGAAAACCCTGAGCAGCACTATTTCACTGTGGGCTCATTCACCTTGTATGGGGATGGATTATAGACCCTTCCACGATTTATATCTGTTCTATGGAGCTTACTCAGGGGGGGAGGGGGGTTGATGTTTCTCATTGATACCACTATTGGCCAGCTTGGTTATGGGTTTTTTTTCAGTTTGTTCGGGTCATTTTCAGTGTTTATGTGCCCTTTTGTTCTGTGCACATGTATCACACATCACTTTTGTTGGGTTTCCCTGCCTGGGCTGTACATTGCTGACACTGAAATGGTTTCTCTCCCCTGTAATGTGCGTTTAACGGCAGGTTTTCATTCGCGTTGGAATTGAGCTCTTCAGATCAGCGCGTTAGTGTGAAGGGAGCCTCTCCCCGCCCACTCTCTGCCCATTGACCCCTTCTCTCCGCCCTCTCTCCACCTTCTGCAGTGTTTTACCGCGCCGCGGGGCATTACGATCGTTAGCGCATCATAACGCGCGTTATGTAATGTTAACGATCGTAAGCGCAGCATAACGTGCGTTATGCTGCGCTTACGATTGTTAACGTTACATAATGCGCTTTATGTACGATTACTGCAGTTTAGTAAACATACCCCTTTGTGTCCTTTATAATTTTTTATTGACCACAATTGATTGAAACAATTTTCTAAAGGCGTTAATGTTTATTTTGTGAGTGTGCCACCATGCCACTTGTATTGCCTTCACTTCCAAATATAATGAACTGTAAAGAGGTAAACTCTGAATTACATGCTATTAAACCCTCTGATGTCTTGTCTATTGGAAACTGGGTCATTTCCCCTTAATACATAATTTTCAGCTAATTAGATCAGGAACATTAGAATCAGACTTGAGTAAAATATTCATTTTCATCTGTCCCATATCAACACTGGGCATTCATAAAAGCATACTCTTACATTCTTAGCTTCATAATATAATGTTTACAGTTTATAGGATGACTTTTCTTTCTTATAGTAAATTTGAATAGGTGATAAGTGCAAATAATTTTACTTCCTTTTCTTTGTCATAGACCAGGGTCTAATTGAACTCCACAGTTTCAATCAATAGTGTATATATATATATATATATATATATATGTGGAGGCCAATTCCAGAATGTGCATGTCCAGCCCACGGGCATTTCCAAATTGAAATTGTGCACAAATGAAATCTGAGCCCGCAATGGGGGGGGGGGGGGGGGATAGACACATCCTTGGGTACAGAATCATGTATATAGATGTATGTAGTGTAGTCCGCACAGAGCACTATGTTGTACAGTGACAGGTATATGCCAAGAAATGCTGTGTACAACCCCGGGCACACGTATTCCAAAAAGATGTATGTATGTGGTCCTGCCCGTCTCCCCGCATGGCCATGCCTCCTCTTTAAAAAGTGCATCTCCTAAGCTGCTGTGCCCATGGACAATGCTGTTTTGAGTTAGAATCATAATGAAAGCTGAAGATACATATCAGTAGATGCAAGTGAGACAATAGAAACTAGTCTATGGCATGCCAAGAGCACTACAAAGCAATCACAATGCACTGTAATGTAGTAGAAAAACAGGCAAAGAGTGATCTGTCTGGCACAAGAGGCAGTGCAGCATTACAAACATGGCAGTAGAAAACTTCCTTAGGTATGCATGTTGTCTATATCACTGGACCATGTCTGTACAATGGTAGGTAAGGATCCAGTCTAGGCATGGTAATATGGAAAGACAGAGCTTTATTTATCATAAACCAGGGACAACCCGACACAGGCCGTGTTTCGATAACCTTCGTCAGGGGTTAAAACTGGCACACTAAAATCATAAATACATAAAATGTAAGTAAAACAACCAAAATTACAAGTTAAGACATAAAAGATATAAAAAACATGTGGCAAAACATTAAAAAATCAATAAAATAATCAAATTATGACACGAACAATGATAAAATGATCAAATATAAAAGTATAAAAACTTTTCATATTAAGCAATTAAAATTATATACATATAATAATATATAAGAATGTAAAAAAATGAAAAAAATCAATGATAAAACCAAAATAGGGGTGTGACAAAACTGAAACATATACGTGGATACCGCCCATATACTGTAGGTCTTTGTAAACTCTGTTTAATGTTAGCCCATACAGGTCTTTATAAACTGGAAAGAGAAATAAAAAGAGAATCAACAACACTATTTAAAATAATATAAACAGAACTATCTAATGAATCATGAGAATTAAAGGGGACTTATATGTGATCATTTTATCATTGTTCATGTTATAATTTGATTATTTATTGATTTTTTTAATGTTTTGCCACATGTTTTTTATATTTTTTGTCTTAACTTGTAATTTTGGTTGTTTTACTTACATTTTATGTATTTATGATTTTAGTATGCCAGATTTAACCCCTGACGAAGGTTATCAAAACACGGCCTGTGTCGGGTTGTCCCTGGTTTATGATAAATAAAGCTGTCTTTCCATATTACCATGCCTAGACTGGGTCCTTGTTCCTACGTGGTAATCTTGCTTTTTGTGGTGTTCTCTACTCTTCACAATGGTAGGTAAGGACATGAACACAGCAGAACAGGTCCCCCATAGCAAACTGTCCAGACATTTCCCTTTCACCAAGAGAACCTTCAGAATGACAGCAGTCAGCAGTGCAAGCACCACACAAACATGCCAGAGAGACCATCATCATTCTCCACAACTGTGCACATTTGTAGAGACTAGTGATGGTGCACCTGGGCATGTCATACTGTGTTTTGCACTGGTGCATGCACTCCCTCTGAGGTCACCTTAATAATGACAGGGATAGGTTTGGACAGGCAAGCTATTGCAGAACTGTTCTGCTCACCCCTGCCTGTTGTAACTGCACTTGGTGATGCTGCAGTCATCCCTCTGGTTCAGATACCTGCCAGCCATGCCTGCTCCCCCCCACTCCAAATATGTGGATGAGCAATCTGGATCCCCTGTGCAACCCTCCAACCACACACACACACACACACACACACACACACACATGCACTCTTACTTGCAGTCCCACAGAAACATATATCTGCCAAAAAGATGCCCTGCAACGGATAACTTAGATGGAAAGGAAACCATAGAAAGCAGTATTGCCAACCCAGCATCATATGTGATTACTACATGTCTGAATATATACATACATACATGGCAACAACGAAAGTGGACCTCAAACAGATACAGAGATGCATTAGGTACAAAGAGCCCTTCCAGTATATCAGCCTTAAGGCCAAACCTCATATGCGCATTGCACAGCATTGGCCCACATATTTATTTATTTAACTAGACTTCTATACAAAGGTTGGCATGCAGGGTAGTTAACAAGGTATAACCTATTTACAGTTCACTTGACACATCTACCCATCTGCAACAGTGACAAGTGCACAAAATATTTGCCATATAGCCACTGGTGTAATACATCCCCAATAATGTTTCCTGATAAGAATCACATGTGACTTTATCTGCATCGGGGAATGTGCACATTGAATAGAGCATATTGTAAAGGTCCACTGTGTGGAGCTCAACATTTCAGCTAGCTGGATGCTGCACAGAGCACCGAAAGCTGGGATAACATTATCACATGGAGTTCTAGTACTCCATCACCAGTATCATTTTCAGGACATGGGCATTGTTTGAGAGCCCTAGCTTTGCCCCTTTAGCACACACAGCAAATGTCAGAATAGCCGGAATGCACACCAGTGCTCTTCTACATACATTTGTGGGGGTGTTCATTTATGTTACTTTGACTTACATCCTCCCTCTCCTCTGCTTACTGTTCAGTAACACTGCATGCTGTGGTGTTCCAGACTGCAGTCACACCAGTGCACAGCATAGATTTTGCATCCATTCACCATTATGGGCTGCACTGAGGTGCAGAGCAGAACATTTTCTAAATCCTACACTTATTCCAAGTTTCTGCAGGTATAACATGGACATCTGCGGGGAATACTGAAGATGTGCATGGGCCTCTCCAGAGTACACTTTATACGTCTCCATGGCTGGCCACCTCTCGTTCCACCAATGTTCTGGGATCCCTGTTTAAGTGTTGTGCATGTACAGGGTCGAGAAGTTTCAGAATATGGTTCTAGAAGTTTTTGCAAGGAAAACATCTATCTTGCATGTCCAGGCAGCTTATTTGTGGTTCTGAATGACCCCCATACTGTATATGTATATAGATAGATAGACACACACAAGCAAAAATGTAATAGGGAAAATTTTAATAATCCTAGACTAGAGAGACCTGTTTACCTTTCAACACTGACATTTAACTTCTGTCTGTGACCTTTGATTCTGTGGGTGTTTTGAATAGCCAACAGCATATGAGGGCATGTTTACTGCATGTATTTTTTAGAAATGTTTCAAAGAAAAAAAAATAGCTCAAAAAGCTTCCTTTTAAAAATGAGCTAGCAACAAAAGACTTGTATACTTTGGGGTTATATTAGAAGCATGTCCTAAATGAACTTGTTCTTGGCTGATCTCTGAAGCTAAGCAGGATTTGGCCTGGCTAGTACAGATGAGAGACCACCTTGGAATAACAGGGGCTATAAATTCACCAGAGGGAAAAAGACCTGACAATCTACTTCTGGTGACATCTTACCTAAGAAACCCAGAGGCTAGACTGCCAGGAGTCAACATTGACTGGATAACACACATTGCATTGTACCATGTGTAAATATTAGTATTTACACATGGCTTTGTGGATGCAGCTACCGTCACCTGAATGTTTGGTGATAACTGCATCTGCGAAAAAGCCCCCCATGAAAGGCAGCATATCCTCCGTGATATCTGCAGGGGAAACGTCCTTTGCAGGTACCATGGACCTTTGCAGCTAATATGGTGCTTTTGTAGCTTTTGCCCTCCTTTAGCTGCAAAAGCTATTGCTCCTTAGTAGATGGACCCCTATGCAGGGCTGACGCTACCATAGACAAACTAGATGGTTGCCTAGATTGCAGACTCTCTTAGGTGCCCATTTCCAGCCCTCTCCAGGGCCTAAAATGGTGGCAATGTCCTGAAACAGCCCCACGGTGCTTAGCACAAAGTATTGAGGTAAGTGCCGCAGGGCTATTTTAGGCCTTTGTCAACACTGTAGATCCCGGAGAGGTGCAGCAGATGTGGCAATGGGAGCTGAGGGTGAAAGGATGAGATTCACCTAGGTTGCCTCACCTTCTTGTGCCGGCCCTGCCCCTCTGTGAAATCATGGACTTGATCTTGATCTTCTTGGTGTGTAGTTATTTTGCAAAACATTTACTTTTCCAAATTTTTCATATCAACTGTTGTTCCTGCTGAATTTCTAAAGAGAATTTTCATGATTTTTCAGTTGATTTATCCCAAATTTTACAAAAAAAAATAGCATGCACAAAAAAAGTTAAATAGCATGTATTAAAATTTGCAAATCTACTTCCGGTGACACTGCCAAGAAAACCCAGGAGCTTCTGGGTCGCCAGGAGTCAGGACTGACTCGAAGGCGCACATTGCATTTTGTTGTATTTACAGAGTCATTCACAGTTAAGTATATCAGCCTTTTTGAGTGCTCAATATTTTCTATATATTATTTGTTCATTCTGTATCATCTTAAACTAATACAGTGTGGTCAACAAGAAAATAGTTAAATACAATGAAAATCTGTGGGTGTTAGCAAATAAGGTTAGCAGTTTGTGGGTGGTTCCATCTAAATATAAGAACAAGTGTTCAGTGCAGGGTAGTAATTGAAAATAAAGTTACTTATTCCAGCTGGATAGATAATCTAGACATAGCAATGTTCATACACAGAACACTTTTGGAGCTGAAATTCAATTTCATGCAGCCCTAACAAATGGGTCAAAAAACAGTGTCATCAGAGCATAATCATAATATAACTGTGGCTTGTGCTATATAGAACATAATTTATCAAACAACATTCATAAAAATGGCTGCTTTAATAACACATCTTGCAGGCATGTCAGCTCACAACTGCTATAAAATAGTAGCTTTCAAAATAACTGCCCAACATCTCTCGTGTTTCGTTTGATAGATGTATCAAGGGGACTGCAAATTACTTGCATCTAAAGTAGATCAATTTCTTTCTGGAACAAAAAGAAGAACAATGAAAAAAAACAGTCATCTTTTCTAGTCTCATACTTATTCTGAAGTATATTAAAAGAGATAGTGACCAACCTGCAGTAAAATTCACAATTTTATTGCAGCCAAATTAACTTCAGTGCCACAAGTTAGTGACTCGTGAGGTAAACTGAATTCTGCATTGAAGCAGCCAAGAATATACATTCCTGATTGTGACAATGTAAAGATAGTGGGTCCCAATTGGGCCAGCTCTCTTTTATGTGAGTTAGTGGTAGAAGAAACAACATGACCACCCTTCAAACAGGTACTCCTAATCCCCACCCTAAATCCCTCCAATAAGAACCCCACATCCTAACCTCCACACCACCACCTTCTCACCCACAACACCTCTTCTTCAGACATTCTCCCACCTCCCAAAAGCCTCACTCTGACGTCTCCTATCCTACTAACATCACCCCTAGCACAATAATTGGTCTCCATAGTGGCTAGTAGAGGTGCAGAAGTGATTCCCAGTTGCTCCTGCCCTGCTAGCATCTGGGTTCAAAATGGTGCCCAAAGCCTCCTAGAAGTAGACTTGTGTTACTACCACTAGGGGGAGGGGTCAAGTTGTCAAATAAGGGAACATTTCCTTATTTGGCAGCCTCTAGTAATAATGCTACAAATAATACTATCACTAGTGTGCTTTGGGTGTCATTTTGAACATGAAGATCAATGGGGCAGGAGAAAATGGGGATCACTCCTGTCTTTCCTAGCTAGGTGCTGGAGGGGCTTGAGGGGTAGGGGATGTCTGAAGAGGGTTTTCAGGGGGCTGAGATAAGGGGTGGAGAGGGTGCGTATTAAGATGGGGTGGTAACCCCTATAATACACTACCTGGGAGCATCAGGATGCACCTTAGTGACCTGATACATCTGGGTTGGAAGGATAACACCAACTCAAAGCTGGCATTACCTTTCCATGAATAATGCTGCTTGAGGCTAAATGCAAGCTGTGTTACTTATTTTGTTTAATAATAAACTGCTTTGCTTGCATTTGAATGCTTTCATCTAATTATTCCACAACTTGGGCTGCACTAAAAAATTGTGTGCTAAGAACAAATAACACATGATTTTACAATTTAACGGGTGTTATTTTGCAAAAAAAACCCTGCATGATTCCTCTAATTCATGTTAGTAACTTACCCTCTAGGGGATAATTTTATCACGTGTATATGCCACTTACGAAATGATGCCCTGCTTACAATATGCAGGGTGACACGAACATGTGCACTTATATGCAGCTTTGGTGTGGGCATATCCTGGGGCAGAGAATGGGCAGCCAGAATTTACACGTGTTCTTTATAGAATATGCATGTTTGCACTTACTGTATGTTATCATAGCTAGGAGGCATTGTGAGCTATTTTAGGCTAAACTGACTCGGCCAGGTTTGATATATCCCTTTTGGCTGAAGAACAAACAAAAAAGGATCCAAGTGTCTAATGGTAAAAGCTTTTATTTCACTACCAAAAAACTATAACAGTGGTCAAAAGACAATCAGTAAAAATTATACTCAGCCTCTCCGTAAACCCAGCCTCTAGCAGTTCTGGCTGGTGAACTCTAAATAACAGCACAGTCAATCTGTAAAAGATTTCTTCCAGCCGGCAGTTAATGAGCACAGCTGGGAAACCCTGCTCTGTGTGCACACCGTCCGAGAGCTCTGCAGCCCCATAAGACTTACAGTTCAGCTCAGCCCAATGTTCTTGCAAATTTTCTTCAGCTTACAGTTCAGTGCAACACAATGTGGTATGTTTACTAAAGACTAACATGGGTAAATGAAAGTTAATGCACATTAAGTGCTACTACAGCCCATAGAAATGAATGGGCAGTGGCAGCACTTAATGCACGTTAACTTTTAGTAAACATGCTCCAATGTCTCTTCACTTCCGACTTTGTTGTTGTTAAGTGCCGTCGAGTCGGAGTCGACTCATGGCGACCCTCTGGATAGCTATCCTAAATTGTGTTTGGTCTTCAGTCAGGCGGCTCATTGTTGATAGACTGGTACCCATAGCTGCTGTTATTGTATCGATCCATCTCATTGTTGGCCTTCCTCTTTTGCGTTGACCTTCTATCTTGCCAAGCATGATGTCTTTCCCTAATGATCTCTCTCTTCGCATGATGTGTCCAGAGTATGAAAGTCAAAGTCTTTTCATCTGAGCTTCTAAAGAAAGCTTAGGTTTGATCTCCTCTAGTACCGACTGGTTTGTTCTTTGGGCAGTCCATGGTATACACAGTATTTGCCACCAGCACTATAATTCAAAGGCATCAATTTTCTTCCTGTCTATCTTTTTAACTGACCGGCTTTCACATCCATATGATGTTATTGAAAATACCATGGCTTGAACAAGTCGAATCTTTGTATGGAGAGAGACATCTCTGCTCTTGAGAATCTTATCTAGGTCTTTCATAGCCATTCTGCCAAGAGCAATGTGTCATCTGATTTCTTGACTGCTTGTTGCTTCTTTATTGATAGTTGATCCAAGTAGGTTAAAGTTGTTCATAATTTCAATTTCTTCTCCTTCAATGATGAACCTGTTGATTATGCCAGTTGTCATGATCTTTGTCTTCTTTGATGATACTGCCAGGTATACCTCGGAACGTATAAAAAGTGACTTCATGGCTCTGGGACAGAGGGTGAAGCAGTTAGGTGCACAGGTGGTGTTCTCTTCAATCCTCCCTGTTGAGGGTAAAGGCCAAGGCAGAGAGGCTCGCATCCTGGAGATGAATGCATGGCTGCGTGGATGGTGTCATCGAGAGCGTTTTGGTTTCCTAGACCATGGGATGCTGTTCCAAGGGATGCATCCATCTGTCCAAGAAAGGTCAACACATCTTCAGTAGTAGACTGGCTAATCTTCTGAAGAGGGCTTTAAACTAGATTCGTTTGGGATGGGTGAAGAAAGCCCCAAGGTAAGTGAAAGCCCCCAGGTAGGTGATACATTAAATACCTTTATGAAAATGGGCAACAGGGGTAACATATGGAAAGCAGTGTGTATAAATGCCCATAGCATGGGAAATAAGATCCCTGATGTTGAAGCTTTGGTGGGAGTGGCTGACTTGGATTTAGTGGCAGTTACAGAAACATGGTTCACAGAAAACCATGATTGGGATATAACTATACCTGGCTATTTTATTTATTTTATTTTATTTTTATTTTATTTAGCAAGCATTTGTAGCCCGCTCCTTCCAGCGATCAGAAGCGGGTAGGATTACTATTGTGAAACTGCCGAATCAAGGCAGGTACAAATTTTGTTTACATACAGATTGTCAGAAAAGCACATCATACAGAGTTAACACTTCTTAGCTATGGGGGAGTTCATTTACATATATACATAAATACATATATACAGGATAATCTTCTTGGACACAGTGGTCAGGGGCTGCTCCATCTGTGGGTTTAGTTCAGGTTGAAATGTGATTGGAAAATGTGCGTTTTGAGTTTCTTTCTCAAGTCTAGAAGGTCATTGCTAGCTCGTAGTTCTGGTGGGAGTTGGTTCCACAGTGTTGGCGCCGCATATGAGAAAGCCCTGTGGCTGGTGTTAGCTTTGGCAGATCTTATATCTGTTGGAGTGTGAAGGATGTTGGAATTGTGGGTTCTTCTGTTTCGGGTAGGAGGTTGCAATCTTACTAGGTTGTTGAGGAAGGAAGGTGCTAAGTTGTGGATGAGTTTGAAGGTGGTTGTTAGTATTTTGTATTTTGTGCGAGCTGTTATGGGTAGCCAGTGTAATTGAATTAGTACTGGTGTGATGTGGTCACTTAGATTTTTCTTCATTATGACCCTGGCAGCTACATTTTGTGCCATTTGTAATATGTTTAGGGGTTTTTTAGGTAAACCTTGTAGGATGGCGTTGCAGTAGTCAAAATGTGGCATGATGAGTGCTTGGGCCACTGTTCTGAAGTCTTGGGGATCAATAATATTCCGAATGGGTTGGAGCACTCTAAGCTTGTGGAAAACTGCTCTGTTGGTCTTTCGGAGGTGTTTTTCCATCTTTAGGTCACAGTCAAATGTGACTCCTAGATACTTTATTTCTTTTTTTGTTTGGTAAGTGTTGTTACATAGTGTTATTGATGTGGGAGGGTCAAAATTCGGTTCTTTGGAGATATACATTATTTCTGTTTTTTTGTGATTAATTGCCATACTACTTTGTTGTAACCAGTCTTGCATCTCTCCGATACATGTCTCCAGTGGGTTGTAGTCTGGGTTTTTAGTGTCTAGTTGTGTGTATAGCATGATATCATCGGCATAGATGTGGTAATTAATTTCGTGCCGTGAGAAAATTTTGCATAGTGGCTGCATATATATGTTAAACAGAAGTGCTGAGAGAGCAGAGCCTTGGGGGATTCCCTGTGTTTGTGAGAAAGATTCTGCTTTTTCTCCGTTGAATTGAACCTGTTGTGTTCGATTTGAGATGTAGGATGAGAACCATTTTAGTGGGGTTCCTGTTATTCCTATTGATTTTATCCTATTTATGAGGGTCCCATGATTAACTGTATCAAAGGCAGCTGAGATGTCAATGAATACAAGAATGTACATTTTCTTTTTGTTTTCAAGGAGGTTGTTAAGTAGAACTAGTAACAGGGTTTCAACTCCATGATGTTGCCTGAAGCCATATTGCTGGTCATCAAGAGGAGCACTGTCAGTCAGATGGTCTTGGAGTTGTAGAAGGACCGTTTTTTCTATGATCTTTGCCAGGAATGAGATACTTGATATGGGACGGTAGGAGGCTGGGTCTTCTCCGTTGAGTGTAGTGTTTTTTAGGATCGGTCTAATGACTGATTTCTTTAGTTCTGAGGGCATGATTCCTTGTTGTAGGGATAGGTTAACTATGTGTGCTATGTGAGGTGCTATGTCTTGTTTCACTGCCTTGATCCAGGATGCAGGACAGGGATCTAGTGGGGAGGTGGTGCTTTTCAGGCTTGTGACAATGGCTGTGATTTGCTTGGTTCCTATTTTGTGGAAGTGCTCCCATAACTGGTTTTGCGTTGTGTTGTTCTCACTTCTGATTTGTGGTGTTGGTGGGGGGGGTGGAGGACCAGGGGCCGTCAGTTTGGTCGCGTAGTGGTTTGCCAGTGTTTGGACCTTGATGGATTTGTTGAGGTTGGCATTTTGGTCGGTTTTGGTTAGTGATTTGACTAGTTCAAATAACTCTCGTGGGCGATTGATTGCCTTGTTTAGGATGTTGGTGTGATGTAATTTTTTTGCATTGTTCACGTCGTCTTTGTATTTTGCGAGATGGGCCATGTATTTAGTTTTGAGATCGGAGGATTTGGTTTGTCTCCATTTTCTCTCTATTTTACGGAGCTCCCTTTTTGATTTTATTAGAGTTCCTGTGTACCAGGGTTCCGAGTTGGTCTTATGTGGGTTTGATGTGTGTTTCAGAGTTGGGTTAGATGTATTTTGGATGTGTGTGTTCCATCTGTTAGTTAGTTCGTCTAGGTCTGTGGAATCTAGGTTTATGTGGGATGCAATGGTGCTTATGAGGTGTTCCTCGTTGAGTTTGCTGAATTTCCTAATGGGGTTGGTCATTCTCATCTCCTTTGAGTTTTTGGGTTGGCACTGTAGTTTAAGTTTACAGTTGATTTGGTGGTGGTCTGACCATGGTACTTGAGTTATGTTTATTATAGGTGGTTCATTGCTTTGTTGTGGATTTCTGGGTATGAAAATCATATCTAGGATGTTTCCTCTATCGTGTGTGGGGTTGCTTATTATTTGTTGGAAACCCAATTGGTCGATGGCTTCATAGAAGGAGTCCGTGTGGGACGGAGGAATTGATGCTAGGTTCAAATCTCCGAGGATGATCTGGAATTTTTTGCTTTGTGTGGATGTGATGGTTTCTAGTGCTGTGGCTAGTGTTTCGTGCTGTGGTGAGGGAGGTCGATAGATTAGGCAGATGGATAATGCCATGCTCTCGACTTTAAGTAGGTCAAGATCTGGATTTGTGACCGTAGATGTGGTTGTGAGTTGAAGGCTGGTTTTGGCTGCTATAAGGACTCCGCCTCCTCTTCTGTTGATGCGTGGGCAGTTGTATAGTTGGTATCCGGACTTCTGTATTTGGTTCATTGTTGCAGAGTCTGAGTCAGTGAGCCATGTTTCTGTTATGCATAGGATATCTGGTTGTTCGTCAGTTAGAATGTTGTGGATAATATGCGTTTTATTCCTTATTGACCTAGCATTAATAAGGATAATGTTACATGTGTGATGTTCTTGGTGTGTGGTTCGTGTGAGTTGTATTTGAGATCCAATAGTGTTCTTTGCTTTGGTTTTAGGGTGTTTTTGAGATTTGTTCCCTTTGATATGGGTGTGTCGTTGGGGTAATTTACTTGGTGTTTGTGTGGTGGTGATAGGATTTAAGTTGTATTGATGCAGGATGGGTAATGGAGGGGGGGGTGGAGAAGGTAGATTGGTGTATATAGTAGAGGAATGCAGTATTGTGAGTGTGGGATGGTTCTATATGAAGATGTTAGTATACACATGCACAAAATCAGGAAGGTGTGAGCAGGCTCCATTTTATGTCTGCCAGAAATACTTGGATTTTGGATTCGAGTGGCGCAGTGTGGGGTGAAGTCAAGGCAGCTGGCCTAGAGATGAGTTAGTGTAGGCCGGCAAGATAGTTGTTGGGTACCAACAGTCTAGCAGGGATAGATGGGTTGGGGTACAGCTATACTTTATTCAGAAAGGACAGGGTAGGAAGAAGGGGAGGAGGAGTGGCACTACATGTAAAAACTACTATTAAAGCTTTGGAATTACAGAGCTTAAAAGGGAGAGAGGAGGCATTGTGGGTTAAACTAGAAAGAGGGAAAGAGAAATCTATTTGCATTGGTGTGATATACAGACCTCCCTCACAAGAGGAAGAGGTGGACATAGAGTTAATTGAAGACATACGCAGCATTGCTAGGAAAGGGGAAGTGCTACTGATAGGAGATTTCAATATGCCAGATGTTGACTGGCACATTCCTGCTGCAGTATCATCTAGAAGTAAGGAGATCCTAGATTCTCTACAGGGAGAACTATTCAGGCAATTGGTAACAGACCTCACATGTGAAGGGGCCATACTGGACTTGGTGTTTACCAATGGTGAAAGTATTTCTGATGTTGTAGTGGGAGATCATTTTGCATCCAGTAATCACCAGATGGTGTGGTTCAGTGTTAGGACTAGGGCTGTTAGAATCCATTCCAAGGTGAGGATCTTAGACTTTAGGAAGACAAACTTTGCGAAGATGGGCCAATACCACAGGGAGTCGTTAGTGGGATGGGAACAGCTGGGGGATGTAGAAAAACAGTAGGCAAAACTGAAAGGAGGTATTTTAAGGGCAACCAACCTTTTTGTTAAAATGGTAAATAAAGGCAAAAGAAAAAGGAGACCACTATGGTTTTCGAAGGAAGTAGCTGAAAAAGTGAAGAAAAAAAGGGAGGCCTTCATGAAATACAAGAGATCACAGAGAGAGGAAGACAGGCATCTGTATTTGGAAAAATTTAGAGAAGCTAGCAAAGTAGTCAAGAAGGCAAAGATTCAAAAGGAGGAGGAAATAGCCAATGCAATAAAATGGGGGGATAAGACATTTTTCAGATATATTAGTGAGAAGAGGAAGGGCAAAAGTGGTATTGTCAGACTCAAGGGTGAAGGGGGGGGGGATATGTAGAAGCTGATAAGGATAAAGCGGAATTGCTTAACAAATATTTTTGTTCTGTGTTCACAGATGAAGAACCAGGAGCAGGACCTCAGAAAACACCCACAAATAGGAACAGAAGCGAGGGACATCTTGAACAATTTTCAGAAGACTGTGTTCGTGAAAAACTAGCTCAACTTAAAGTAGACAATGCGATGGGACCGGATGGGATACACCCTAGAATACTGAGGGAACTTGGGGATGTTCTAGCAACTCCACCGGCTGACCTTTTCAATGCCTCGTTGGAGTCGGGAGTGGTGTCCAAGGACTGGAGAGAGGCTCATGTGGTGCCTTTACACAAAAGCGGAAGTAAGGATGTGGTTGAAAACTACAGGCCGGTTAGTTTAACTTCAGTGGTGAGTAAATTATTGGAAACGCTGCTGAAAGAGAAAATAGTGAGTCCAGCGGATTACAGGATCTGAGGCAGCATGGATTCACCAGAGGCAGGTCTTGTCAGACAAATCTGATTGATTTCTTTTACTGGGTGACCAGGGAGTTGGACCGAGGGAGAGCTCTAGATGTGGTGTATTTAGATTTCAGTAAAGCCTTTGACACTGTTCCTCACAGGCGACTTATAAACAAACTGAGCACCCTAGGGATGGACCCTAAAGTTACTGCTTGGGTTAGAAATTGGTTGGGTGGGAGGCAACAAAGAGTACAAGTAAATGGAGCTCACTCTGAGGAGAAGGATGTTACCAGTGGTGTGCCCCAGGGATCTGTCCTTGGTCCGATTCTTTTTAACATCTTTTTTAGTGATATAGCGGAAGGGCTGTCGGGTAAGGTTTGCCTCTTTGCGGATGATACCAAAATCTGCAATAGAGTAGACACCCAAGAAGGTGTAGATAACATGAGGAGGGATCTAGCTAAGCTTGAAGAATGGTCTAGAATTTGGCAGCTGGGATTTAATGTTAAAAAATGTAAGGTCATGCATTTGGGCTGAAGCAATCCAAGGGAGCAATACAGTATAGGAGGTGAAGTGCTTTTGTCCACTAAAGAAGAGCGGGACCTAGGCGTGGTTGTGTCTGATGATCTTAAAGTAGCTAAACAGGTAAAAAAAGCAACGACAAAAGCTAGAAGGATGCTTGGGTGCATACGGAGAGGAATAGCTAGCAGAAAAAAGGAGGTGATAATGCCTCTGTATAAGTCTTTGGTGCGACCTCTTTTGGAGTATAGTGTGCAATTCTGGAGACCGCATCTTCAAAAGGATGTGAACAGGATGGAGTCGGTGCAGAGGGTGGCTACTAAAATGATTAGTGGGCTTCATTATAAAGCATATGAGGACAGACTTAAGGATCTTAATATGTACACCTTAGAGGAAAGGCGGGATAGAGGTGATATGACTGAGATGTTTAAATACCTCCGTGGCATAAATGTTCAGGGAGAGAGCCTCTTTTAATTGAAAGCAAGTTCTCCTATGAGGGGACATGGGATGAGGGTGAAGGGAGATAGATTCAGGAGTGATATGCGGAAATATTTCTTTACGGAAAGAGTAGTGGATCCATGGAATAGTCTCCCAGTGGATGTGGTAGAGATGAGGACAGTAACTGAATTCAAAAAAGCATGGGACCAACACAGAGGATCTCTAAAGGTAAAAAGTGGACTGTTGTAGTTGTTGATATGGAAGGACAGATTAGATAGGCCATGTGGTCTTTTTCTGTCATCATGTTTCTATGTTTACATTAAGGTGCAGGCCCATTTTGAGACTATGTTCTTCACTTTCAGCCAGTAATGTGGTATCATCAGCATAACGAAGGTTGTTGATGAGTCTTCCACCAATCTTCACACCTCTGATGATTTGCTCTGCATATAAATTAAACAGGTAGGTGGAAAGTATGCAGCCTTGTCTTTCACCTTTGCTTATTTTATACCATTCTGTTTCTCCTTGTTCCGTTCGAACTGTTGCTTCTTGATCAATGTACAGATTGTGCTAGAGTACGATCAGGTGTTCTGGTATACTCATGCTTCTTAATGTGGCCCAGAGTTTCTCATGGTTTACACAGTCAAAAGCCTTGCTATAGTCAATAAAGCACAAATAGATATCCTTTTGGTATTCTTTAGTCTTTACAAGGATCCATCTCACATCCGCAATGATGTCTCTCGTTCCTCGCCCTTTCCTGAACCCTGCTTGCACTTTAGGTAGTTCTTGTTCCAGGTATGGTTGTAGTCTCTTTTGAATAATCTTCAGTAGAATCTTGCTGGCATGTGGAATCAGAGCGATTGTGCGATAATTTCCACAGTCAGTTGGATCACCTTTCTTTAGTATTTCTTATAAACACAGATCTTTTCCAGTCAGTTGGCCATGATGTTGTCTTCCATATTTCTTGGCAGAGCTTTGTAAGTACAGTAACAGCTGCATCAGATTGCTATAATACTTCTTTTTTTTTTTAAACTTTTATTTTCATTTTGCAACAAACAAAAGAAACAACACACCAAAAGAGACAAAACAAGTATACAATAAGGAAAAGTAAACCCATTACCCCCCACCCCGGTGCTTCTCCTCTACCCGTTTGTATCAGCATGTGAGCGCTTCCAATTAACAGTGATTATACATCAAACGATCAAAAAAGTATCCACAATACAGCATGATCATGAGACAGAGATATATACAAAGTTAGACAGTCAGATGAGAGCATTTAGCAAAATGTACATATTCATTGAGCATCTTCCATTGAGACCAATGAGAAGGAGTCTGAACGGAGGAAGCGAACAGACGAGGTATTTGTTCATATTTACTGTAGAGACAGGCATGATTCCACCAGTCATTAAGGCTCAGATGGGAACTAATTTCCCAGTATTACTTAATTAGGGAAATAGCAATGCCAGGCATAAAGTTCAAAAGGAGATAAGCCATTTTTGGGAGAGAGGGGATCCCCGCAACTGGGCGAAGTCCCACTATCCTCCAAGAAAGGGACTCCTGAGAGTGCAATATAGACTAAATACGACCCCAGACCCGACGCCAGTTATACTGTAGTGCGGGATATTCATGCATAACATGAAGTAATAAACCAATGGCCACAGGACGTGTCCAGCAACCATTACCCTGAGTAGTGTTCCATTTGTCTAATCTGTGAGGAGTGTAAGAACACCGGTGGGCTAGAAAGAAGAGGGTCTGAGTGAGTGAGGCGGGTCGGGAACCCGTGTCCCTCTGCTCCAGATAAGGCTCCATTGCTCCGAGGTTAAAGTCACATGCAATTCTCTCTCCCATACTTTCTGCGCTATAGAGGTATCTCTAGTGATAGCATTACATAAGGTTTAGTAAAATTGGATGCTACACCCGGTGAACTACCGAGAGATCGGAAGTCTCCAATCAACCTTATGCAGAGAGTGCCGATGGCGGGAGTATTCTAGTGCTCCGAATGCAATGCTGAAGTTGCACTGACCAGAGTCGGGAGTCGAAAGGTTGCATAAGAGTATTAAAGGCACCTAAAGTGTCGAAAAGCATTGGTGGATAGTGGGAGTCTAATGGGAGAGTCATACCAGGGAGTAAGGTAAGAGGAATCGGTGAGCAAAGGCCCGCTACTATATCTAGCCACACAGGTCTGCTCGGTACTGGCGCTTCCAACCAACGAGCACCTTGTTTGAGAGGAAAAGATTGAGGGAACACTTGAGTAAAATCGCCACCAAGTATTAATGGAGCATTGGCGGAGGCCGAGGCCAACTGCGCAAAACTTGCATAGTAAGCAGGGTTGTCCACATTCGGGGCATAGTGCAAATACACGTGAATTCACTATCTCCAACCTCAGGGTGTACACGGGCCCATCTACCCTCCATGTCAGCGCTAATATCAGGTACAGTAGCGTGCAAAGACTTCTTAACCAGAATGGCTATCCCGTACCATTTGGAAACGGTGGGAGAATAGGCAGCTACCATGTGAGGCCTAGCATTGAGTTTCAGCGTTTCAGCAGAGTGTAATGCGTTTCCTGAAGAAACACCAAATCAACATGCTCGTGGCTAAGATAGCTAAGGATTTTCTTTCCTTTGAGTGGACCAGCAATGCCTTTGACGATGAATAATAAGATTTTACATAAGGCCATTCAGAAAAGTTAAAATTCTGAGCATGATAGCACACATAATTTCACTGTGTCCCTCAAACTGACTGTATCTGGCTGTACACATGACATAGGAAAAATAAGCTAATATAATACAAGGAAGCGCCCCACATTAACAAAGAAAACCGCAGTACGGTAGAGGAGAAGCAAAACCCCAAAATTACTGGCGACCATGTGTCTGCGGGGAGAAACCCCAGAGAAGGCCGAAATTGAAAAAAACATATAACCTGTAGGACTGTGCGTGCTCCGAATCCGACCGAGGCACACATCATGAAGGGATAGGAGACCAAAGACAAAAGTCATACAGAGAAAGAAAGAAAGTCCAGGCTATTTCTGTGCTGGGCTATGACCGCCGCATCGGGCCCTTCAAAATGGCGGACAGAGCCGGCAGATAAGAGTCCAAGATTTGGGATTAGCGCATCTGCTCTGCTTCTTTGGAGTCCAAAAATGTTGATAGTAGATCAGGATCCTCGAACGTCCTGGTCTGGTTGTGGAGAGTCACTCGGAGCTTCGCTGGATACAAACAGGCCAAAGCGAGCCTGTAGCTGTTGAAGTCGAGGGCGAAGAGCAAGGAGTTTCTTCCGACGGTCAACGGTAGGCTTTGCCAAATCAGGAAAGAAGGAGACCTTACGACCTTCAAATTCCAAATGATGATTCGCTCGGGCAGCATGTAAAATTTGTTCCACTTGTTGATATCGTAGCAAGCTAAAGATAATAGGCCGGGGGGTCGTGCGGTTGAGCGCCATGCGGGCAGGAACACGGTGTGCTCGATCGATTTCCAGTTCTCTGTGAAAAGTGATCTTCAGCAAGGAGGGAAGAGTTTGAGCAAGAATTCTCTTATATCTCCTGCTTCCACCCCCTCCGGCATTCCGAGGAGCCTCACATTATTGCGACGGGCGCGATTATTGCTATCTTCCAACTCCTTTTGAAGATTCTGTATCTGGCGCTCAGCCTTGTCCAGTTTGCCCAAGCGCACCTCGTGCGAGTCGAGGACCCCCGCCATATTGTCCTGCCGTAATGAAAGACCTTCAAGTCGGTCCTGGAGCACTCCAAAGTCTTCTCGCATGGCTCGAAGCGCTTCTCCATTGGACTGCACCAATTCCTTCACGCCGCGTATTTCCTCCAAAATCTCCAGGTGCATTGCGGGGTTTTCACGAAATGGAACCATCTTCTGTGGGGAGGACACCTCTGTTTTGGAGCGTTTTCCGTGAGAAGAAGAAGGAGACCCGAAGTCCAAGCGCGCTGGTTTATGGGCCGCCATCCCCCCCGAGGTGCCCCGGTCAGCTCGGAGCGAAATAGTAAATTTATATAGGTATTAAGTCAGGATTCTGAGTAGGCCTCTCGGGAGCTTCAACGCAAAGCGTCCTACCCGCTGGACATCAGGCTCCGCCCCAGATTGCTATAATACTTCTATGGGAACGCTATCAATGCCTGGTGCTTTGTTCTTTGATAAGGCTTTCAATGCTGCTTCAACTTCTTCTTTCATCACCAATGGTTCCCGATCATAAGGTCAGGTTGAAATGGCTGTTGGTCCATTTGATCTTTATCATATAAAAACTCTGTATATTCCTTCCACCTTTTCTTGATCTTCTCAGCATCATTTAACATAGAACCTTGAGCATCTTGTAACATTCCAATTCGAGGCTGGAACTTTTTCTTTAACTCTCGTAGCTTTAGGAAAGCTGATTTTTCTCTTCCTCTAATAGTTTCTGCTTCTATTTCCTTGCATGCGTCGTTGTAGTACTTTTCCTTGGCCTGTCTTGCTGCACATTGGAAATCTCTGTTGAGTTCTGCGATTGTCTTTCTTTCTCCTCTGGCTTTAGCTTCTCTGCATTTCTGGGCAATTTTCAGAGTTTCTTCCGTCATCCATTTTGGAGGTTTTTTCTTTACAGTAGTCAAAGCAAGGTAAGTGAATCTTCTTATTTCTTTTGCTCAGCATGTATTTAGTTCATGGCTTTCCAGCAGTAGATCAAGGCAAGATACAATCATAGATACACTCCTGTCTCTGGAGAGTTTGCAATCTATGCTTGTACCTGAGGCAATGGAGGGTTAAGTGACTTGCTCAAGGACAAGGAGAGTCAGTGGGACTTAGACACTGGTCTTTATGATCCCTGGTTGCTGCCCTAGCTTTAGGCAAGTCCTCCATTTAGTAATGTCAGGCATTAATCCTACTGCTGCCCTTCCTCCTTCTAGCAAAGCAAAACAGTATCTCTGTGGTCCCCAGCTTCTAGCTGATTCTTGACCATGCTTAAAACAAAACATCAACCCCTGGCAATATTCCTGCTTTTACAGTTACCTTCCCCAGGATCTTTGGGTTTCAGTTACACACACTGAACACACTGCCACCCTTCTCCCTTTTAACAGAGCAAACAGGACTAGTGTTTCAATACCTCAGCATCATTCCTGCTGTGCCAGTCCTCCTCCCAGGCAACCTCCAGGTTTCCTGCAGCTCCTCCCACTGTTGCTGATCCACAGCTGCTAGCTGTATCCTAACAGCTCCCCAAACATAATCTCACCCTGTCCCACCAGTTCTTTCCCAGGCAACCTCTGAGTTTCCTGCTGCTTTTGTGACCCACAGCTTCTGACAGCTTCCCTAACTGTCCTCAAACAGTCTCAGTGCTAGCAGCCTTCCCCATTGCTTCTTAGGCTTCCCTTATGCCTGTTTCAGACTCCTCTCCTCCTGACAGCTGCCTTTGGGCTCTAACTCTCCTTCGCCAGAGGTACAAGCCCCTCTCCTCTTCCTCAGGATCCTTCCTAGGCATAAGCCTTGGGCTTCAGGCTGCAACTTCAAGCAGTAAACTGGAGGCTTCCTCCTGCAGCTTCCCTGGGGACTTCCTCAGCTTTTGCCCTTTGAACTGCTTTTATACTGAGAGTTAGGGTCACTCCCTTCTGGCTGAGCTAGCCCATCCCCCTGTTTTGAGGTACTTCTTAGTACAGGAAACTTAAGGGAGACACTCCTACTTTCAGCCACCCCTTTACAGGAATGGGCTGCTAGGTTACTCCGCTAGTCCCTGTAGCTCCCTCTAGCACCTGAATGGTGCCATAGCACTAGTGTGCACCTTTGCGCGTCACAACGTACATTTCTACAGACTTCCAAGATGCTTATTTGCCTTTATAAAATAGACACATAATACAAACCTACTTGCCCCTCACACAGACGTAAACTGATATACAATTACCATCAACATGTTTATCTGATTCAAAACCTTACGTACTAGGATACAGTCACTGTCCATGTGATCTGTAGTTTGTAATATACTTTTGGACAGAAGCAAACAGTCTCTGAGAACACCACAGATTTAAAGCTGTCTGGAAAAAAGAATCAGTCATATAACCTCGGTATTCCAATTGGAGAGCTAGATTTATATATGGAAATAGCCTAGGCAAAAACCAAGCAAGCTGCTGGTTAAGGATCCTGTGCTGCAGTGTAGATGCTCTTTGTTGGAATACAAACTCAGGAGAACCCCAGTGAAATTACTGCTCTCTTTATCAATTGCAGCCAATAACCAAAAGTTCAAAAAGGTAGCTGTCAAATGTCAGATGAAACACATAGGGGTAGGTTTACTAAACTGCAGTAATGTCATTCGTGTTAGGTTCCGCGGTAGAGGTAGAGATGCCCATATAAAGGCATAGGCGTTGCATCGTTGCAGCAAGCTGTATTAACTAACGAGCATTACAAGGCACCTTAGACTAATGAGCGTTACAAGGCGCCTTGTAAGGCACCTTACAAGGAACATTACAAAGCGCCTTATAAGGCGCCTTGTATGGTGCCTAGTAAGGTGCCTTATAAGGTGCCCAGTAAGGTGCCTAGTAAGGTGCCTTATAAGGTGCCTAGTAAAATGCCTTCTAAGGTGCCTTATAAGGTGCCTAGTAAGGCGCCTTGTATGGTGCCTAGTAAGGTGCCTTATAAGGTGCCCAGTAAGCTACCTAGTAAGGTGCCTTATAAGGTGCCTAGTAAAATGCCTTCTAAGGTGACTTATAAGGGGCTTAGCAAAGTGCCTTGTAAGGTGCCTTATAAGGTGCCTAGTAAGGCGCCTTGTATGGTGCCTAGTAAGGTGCCCAGTAAGGTGCCTAGTAAAGTACCTTATAAGGTGCCCTATAAGGTGCCTAGTAAAGTGCCTTGCATGGTGCCTTATAAGGTGCCCTGTAAGGTGCCTAGTAAGGTGCCTTGTATGGTGCCCTATAAGGTGCCTAGTAAAGTGCATTATAAGGTGCCTAGTAAAGTGCCTTGTAAGGCGCCCTATAAGTTGCCTAGTAAAGTGCCTTGCATGGTGCCTTATAAGGTGCCCAGTAAGGTGCCTAGTAAGGTGCCTTGTATGGTGCCCTATAAGGCGCCTAGTAAAGTGCATTATAAGGTGCCTAGTAAAGGCATTATAAGGTGCCTAGTAAAGTGCCTTATAAGGTGCCCTATAAGGTGCCTAGTAAAGTGCCTTGTAAGGTGCCCCGTAAGGCACCCTATAGGGCCTCTTAGGCTAAGCGCCTTATTAGGCACCCCTGGACAAGGCACTGCAGAAGGCACCCTGGGCTATGGTCAAGGTGGCATAACAAGGTTATGTTGCCCTAGGTTAGCGTGCCCTAGGGGCTGTAAGGTGTCTCAGGATGACATTCATGACCTGTGTGGAACAGAGACAGATGTAGCCCTAAAACTAGATACAGCACTCAGGAAAGGCAATGAACAGGTGAGTGAAGGAGGAAGAGCTGGGAGCCGCTGGACATGCCATATCTGTGGGCATCCCATGTGGCTGTCAGTAGTGATGACAAACATGGTGGGGCAGCTGTACCACAGCACAGGGTGTTGGCAATGTAAGTACTGGAAAGACAGTTGGTGGCAGACGATGGGAATATTTGTCCCCCAGTGGGGGCGGAGGTGGCAGGATAGTTACAATGATGGGTGGACAGAGGAGTGGTGTTGCCATGCAGATCAGGCACAGGCGAGGCAAAAATGAAGAGGGGCAATGCAGGAAAGGATAGCAGTGCAGGACATGGGGTGGCAGCCTGCACAGGCAGACAGGACTCTACACAGCTGACAGATGCAGATAGACGGATAGAATTATGGTTGGCAACTGTGATGAGGGTAATATGTGCTGGCAGCACATATCAGCAGAGATATGACTGTTACAGGGATGACAGGTACCCGTGTAGGAAAGGCATAAAAGAAGGAGAAAAAAGAGTGAGCGAACCCATGACCACTGGGCTGAAAAAGCACTGCACAAACCAATAGGCTACACCACCACTGTGAGGTTCACAGCAATGGCTGCATACAAGAACACTGCAGGGCACCACACAAAACGACTGCTATGTGCCAGGAGAGGCCAACCCAGACAGTCACCATGATGCAATGCACATATACAACAGGCGTCCACAGCTCATTTCACAGTCTGTAAGTGGGATAGGAGCCACATAGAAACACATGCACACACACATCATGAAATTTAATGCAGTGTACACAGCATGCATAAGAGCATGGGAGCAAAAGACGAAGGGTGTCAGGGGCCGGCTGAAAGGACAGCTAAGTGGACGGCCCGTGGACCAGCGCAATGTAATGAAAAAAGAGCATGTGTGAATCCAACCTGCACAGTGATGTGGCACAGACCAGCCAACAACCGCAGTACCAATTCACCAAGAAGACTGGTCACATGGACACTACAAAGAAATAATCATATGTAACACACAATATGCAACAGATAGGCTGCAGAGAGGGCACACTGTAGCACACATCCCAGAGATGGAGGGGTGTGTGGAGAGGTGACGAGGCTGCAGCCATTGCATGGGCAGGTTAGCAGAACACAGGAAAGGAAAAGGAAAAGAACATGTGGGAATCAAACCAGCAACCTTTGGACTGCCAATGGGTGTCTGTGACCACTATCCCAAAGAACCCCCACAAGCACAATGCAAACAAGTTACCACAAAAGCCACACACTGGAGCACAGCAGACATCAAGTCCCTCACCCTGATGCACTGTCTGCCTCGGATAAATCCACGGGGTCTGTGTGCCAGGTCTCCCCATAAACACACATCCAATCCATGCTGAGGGCCCACCTACCTGCTGCTGCCTGTGGACTCTAACTACCCTTACCCCCCTCCACCATTGCCTCCCCTACCCCTGCTCACACATTCCTTCACTTATCACAACTAGAATGTAAGCTGTGGTGAGTAGGGTGTCTGCTCGACATGTCTGTGCAGCGCTGTGTACAAGGGGCAGTGACATAGAAACATAGACCTCTTGTGAGGGAGGTCTGTATATCACACCAATACAAATAGATTTCTCTTTCCCTCTTTCTTGTTTAACCCACAATGCCTCCTCTCTCCCTTTTAAGCTCTGTAATTCCAAAGCTTTAATAGTAGTTTTTACATATAGTGCCACTCCTCCTCCCCTTCTTCCTACCCTGTCCTTTCTGAATAAAGTATAGTCAGGTATAGTTACATCCCAGTCATGGTTTTCTGTGAACCATGTTTCTGTAACTGCTACTAAATCCAAGTCAGCCACTCCCACCAAAGCTTCAACATCAGGGATCTTATTTCCCATGCTATGGGCATTTATACACACTGCTTTCCATATGTTACCCCTGTTACCCATTTCCATAAAGGTATTTAATGTATCACCTACCTGGGGGCTTTCACTTACCTGGGGGCTTTCTTCACCTATCCCCAATGAATCTAGTTTAAAGCCCCTTCAGTAGATTAGCTAGTCTACTACCGAAGATACGTTGACCTTTCTTGGACAGATGGATACCATCTCTGCTCTGCAACCCTTGGAAGAGCATCCCATGGTCTAGGAAACCAAAACGCTCTCGATGACACCATCCACGCAGCCATGCATTCATCTCCAGGATGCGAGCCTCTCTGCCTTGGCCTTTACCCTCAACAGGGAGGATTGAAGAGAACACCACCTGTGCACCTAACTGCTTCACCCACTGTCCCAGAGCCATGAAGTCACTTTTGATACGTTCCGAGTTATACCTGGCAGTATCATTTGTTCCAACATGGATTAGCAACATTGGGTAATAGTCAGTGGGCTTGAGGAGTCTCGGCAAACTCTCCATAACATCTTGGATTTTGGCACCAGGCAGACAGCATACCTCTCTGGACATCAAGTCTGGTTGGCAGATGGATGCCTCAGTACCCCTCAGAAGAGAGTCTCCAACCACCACTACCCTTCGTTTCCTTCTGGTCACTGATTCTGCAACTTTGGGGTACTTGAGCTCTGGTTCTTCCCTTTCCAGGGATGCTTTCACCTCCTCCACTTCCAGGGCTGCATAATGTTTCTTCAATTCAAGGGCTGGAGAAGTTGGATTGGTGATTTTGCAGGCCCTGGTGACTCGTGTCCAACCATCGGCATTCTGTTGGCACCCATCTTCTCCTGTGCTGGAGAGCTTGGTTGCTGCAAGAAGCATCTCATCAATGTACTTCTCACTGTCTTGAATGCTCCTCAGCCTCGCCACCTCCTCTCTGAGTTCCTCCACTTGTTTCCTCAGAACTTCAGCATGCAGACAACCTACACATGGAACTGGTCCTTCAACTGGCATTAGGACCTCTGTCTGGACCGAGGCAGAAGCTGTAACAGGGGCAACAGCTTTAGCAATACGATTTTTCCCAGACATTATTTTGTTTGTGGAGCTTAGGTATCTGTTAAAGCAAAAGAGAGAGATCTACCAAGTACCAGCCAGTTTCACAGCTGTCTTTCAGAGAAAAAGCAGTTAAATCTCTTTAATTATATTCATACATAAGTACTGAGTTATATCTGTAAGTAACCAGTTGTCTATCCCGCCTACCCATCAAATGAAGCAGTGGCCAATGGAGGGCCACGTGGCGTGCCCAAGGCCACAAGGAATGGCAAAAAGACTAGAAACCCCAGTCCCAACATTACTGTCCCCAGGTGGGATGTGAACCCACGGCCCCCTGGTCTGAGGTCCCGTGTCCTAACCAACAGGCCATGTTTCTCACTGTGTAGGTGCAGTAGATGTGGTAGTAATGAAAGTAGTGAAATAAAACCTTGTGCTGTAACTACACCCATACACGGTGCACAGTAACAATACCTGTACACCAACCCCCTCCCCCACAACCCCGCACCCAGATGGTGTACCCCAAGGGTCTGGCATGGATACCCCCTACCCCCTCCATACACAGTCCCCCAGTGTGGCCATCAGCACCCATGGCTGGCTGTACCAGCTACATATTGATGGCTCACAGAGCCACCTACGCACACCTGAACCCTCCCTGGCTAAACAAACCCTGATCCATGCCTGTCATGATGACATCTCTGCCTGGATGTCTCACCATGGCCTTAAAGTGAACATGGCCATGACCATACCTCCCATCCATCATCGTAACACCTCCATGCCCCCCCATTGTTGTCGGTGTGTGTGGATAACTCTGTATCTCACCTAGTGTCCCCAGGCCACAATCTGGGCCCATCCCTGACCCTTCACCCCTGTCCACGACACACAGCCATCTGATAGCTAACATCTGCCCCCCTTCCCCCACAACAGCAGTGATACCCGCCACATCCACCCTGAACACACCACCAATATGGCCATGCACTGCCCAATCACATCCCATCAGTATCTCAGTAGTCTGCCCCCTGCATCCAGGCCAGTCATGGCCACACCACCCCCCTTGTCTGGTCACATCAAAGCCTCCCTAACCTTTACCATACCCATGTCAAACCCCCCCCCCCCTGCTGCAGCCAAGATGCAGAGACTCTGTGGCTACCCACCACCTCCCGTCTCCCATCTTCCCATACAAAAACCCCTGAAAACATTTGGTCCAAGCAGACACCCACCACCTGTGCAATACACCTCTACTGGCAGCCCCACACTTTGCCCCTTTCTCCGTGATGCCACATACGCCATGAGAAAACCTCTGTTGTCCGTACAGCAGGCACCGTCTCCAACCCCCCACAGATCCAGGACGAAACCACACATCCTTGCTGCAGCCATAGAAGCATGATCCCCCAGACACACCCCCACTGTCCCTAGTGGTATCTCTCCCACCCCATCTGTGTTCATGCTGATTAGATAGTAATCACTGATGCGCAGAACATGTCACCCACCTGCCGGTACTGCGCCACATTCACCATGTAGCACTATGCAAATGCTCCGTAGTGGTAGAAGTACATGTCTGCACCATCACGGCCACAGTACCAGAACACACAGCTGCCAGGTGGCATGTATCATGCAGGCACACCAGGCTGACAACACACACACAAGGCAAGAAGGTCTGAAGGGAAGATACAGAGATGTAATGTGATGCAGCCACACAGTGAAGTGCATATGCAGTGCACAGGCAAATGCACAAACATGCCAATGATGTCATGTCCCAAAGGCCCAGCAATACCCATCAGATGTGTAGACCTGATGTGTGGATGTCAGTGGGTCATACAGCAGTGTAGATGTCCCTAGAACAGCATGTGATGTGCTGAGAAAGGCCAGACATCAGGTAGTCATGTAAAAAAATACCTTTAATGCACACATGGCATCAACAACAGTGACACAATGCAATATGAGGACATGGTATCAGGATGAGTCACATGTGGGCAAACAGCAAAGAAGATGGGCTCCCACTAGCATACAGAGGTAGCACTATGTGGAAGTCACACCGCAATAGGTGCCATGGAAACAGGAGCAGTCACAATATGGCAATGTACAGGGATGCACAAATGGAGCCTGGAAATGGACACACCCGCCGCCACAGAGCAAAGGTACTGGCGCAATGTGAGTAGAGAAATGTCAAGTCATAAAGAGGACTGCGCATACATGCAAACATTAGCCAGCAAATCAATGTACATTGCCAAATCTGTCCAGTAAACACACACAATAACATGTATGTAGAGCTAAAAAGAGACGCCCTCAGTGGTGCACGTACCCACACAAACCTCACCCCGTCACATGCACCAGTGTAAGAGATGAGTCTGGCACATGCACATGCACCGTGTATGTTTAAACACCACAGAGTGCTGCCCCATATCCACTGTAACACCCCGTGTGACGGTCAAAGAGCAATCAGAGATGGTGGCATGCACCACAGGAAAATAGTGTGTCAAGTACAAGTGGATGTTAGCCACACAAATAAGCAGTACCTACAGAATGTACCCCCTGTGCCACATACATGGCTGCATGTACCTGTGTAGCCAAATATTGGTGCAATGCTTGTGATGCGAGCCCCACACATTGCCCACACACAGCTACACAATGTTAGATGGATGTACAACATAGAGCGTGCATGTGAGTTCATTCTGTAGCTGTACAGACAAGTGTCCACAGTGCAAATGCCACCTGTGACCCTACAAGTCTGCCTATGACCATGCCAGATTACATGGCCATGCAAAGTCACAAGTAACGTCTCAATGTTCCACAACAATGCAAAGGTGATGTTTCTCTGCTGAAATCCATGCAACACCCAGACAGAGCACGGCAGCGATGGTGTGTCATTCCCCCTGCTGATGTCCAAAGTAGTAGGCCAACAATGATGTCCAACATAAGCATGTGTCCGACTCGCATAGGTCCATCTCCCACTGGCACCATCACCCAGGGACTGTTGCATGGAGGTGTCCTGTCCAACCACATCTGGGTGATGGGGATGCCAGATGCAGCATAGTATATGTGCCATGTGTGTTGGCTGTGCCCTGTGTTTAAAGGAATAGGGAAAAGGTAAAGGTATGCCACACCCACCATCATGTCACAATGCAGACAGTCACAGCACATTATGTGCATAATGAATGCCCAGATATTAAAACATGACACGGCCACAACACACAGCACAGTGCATGTTGACCACAGCAGGAGATGGCACTGCAGACCAGGTTACCATCTCAACATGGTCATGCCAATGCCCATGTCACACAAGCATCCCAGAGGTCCACAGCATGTCCAGCAGTGGTGATACACAGAGATCCCACAGAAAGGCACGATGATACAAGCAGCCCAAATGAAACATCTACACGTGGATGTTAGTCACATAATATCTTAGGTGCAACCTACCTTAATTGTACAGTAGGTGTCTGATGGGGACTGTTGGAGCCAGACAAAGAGCACAAGGGGCCACAGTAGAGGCTGCGGATGTCACTGAACTGCGTCCATCACCACGTCGTCAAGGTCAGCCATCAGTGGCGCAGGTCCAAGGAATGGTGAGTTGCGTATAACCCAAACTTTGATGTGTAGTGTCCTGTCTGCAAACATGAGACACATCAGGGAACAATACATGACACATGCGCACACTGTACAGAAGGGCAAAATCAGAAGGTCACAGAGAGACGGGTGAACATCACCGCACAGGTGGCTAGACACATCCCTGCACCAGACAACGGCAGGGGGAAGCAGAAGGTACCGTCACTTAGACACGCCCAAAAGACACAGAGACATACACCGTGAGACAAGGTGAGCATGCTGCAAGTTGCATATGGCAGGTCCAGTGGAGACAAGCATCACAATGCATGCAAGGATACACTGATGCTGTGTAATGCCACAATGGCAGGGAAGGCTGTATGTGCTATCCACCTACCCCACAACCTGTGCCTGGAGACACACAGCCCGGTAACATGTGCCCTAGGTACAGTGTGTAAACGCCTGAAATGTGCACAGGCCAATGGCCACATGGTGTCAATCGGAACATATGGGGGACGGAGCCGCAGGCCAAACACGTGTACAACAACAGACGTGCAGTGGAGAGAGAAACACAGATATGTGTAATGCTGTACTGCCACCATAGAACACTTACCTGTATGTCCACCCACCCCAGTCACCTGCAGGTCATAATGATGTAGACACTGTCCCCAAATGCACCACAGCACCGAGCAGGATAGGCAGCCTATCCTGGGGAGTCAAAAGCAAAAGTGACATATATATATGTCATGGTAGAGCCGTGAAACACATGGGTCACCACAAACATGGAGACACATATGCACATCCTCATATATGCAGAACTTACAGGAGAACAGCTCATCGATCAGATGTTGCCTGGCTTCCATACCCTCACGTGTGTCACCACGGCCACGTGCAGGACGGCACACAGGATCCTCCTGAAGATCCTCATTAATTTCAACTGGGACATTGTGCCTGAGAGCAATGTTGTGCAGGATGCAACAGGCCAGAATGATATGTGTCTGTACTGTAAGGCACCGCCGGTCCAATCCAGACATCTGAAGCGACTCTTCAAAACGCCAAAGGTGTGCTCAATGACAGAGCGGCTGGAGGCATGGGCCTCATTGTACCTCATCTCTGCACCTGGCCATGGGAGATGCACAGGGGTCAGCAACCAGGCACGACATCCATATCCCATATCACCTGCAGAAAGAAATGTGGTACAGTCAATCGGGAGATGATGGACACACAAAAGCACAGAAGTAGCAATGTTAAACCGGACAGCAGATAAACAGGGACACAAACATACAAGTCATAGAATGACACATGATGGCACTGCACCAGCGTCTGAAGCTGGGAGACCCATAACCCTGGGGAAGGCTAATTAGGGCAACACACATGAACTGTTTCTAGGCAAAAAAACACTGCCAAAAAATGGTGCCAAAATGGCAGCAGTGGCAGGTGTGAAGGCATCTGGACGACGGTGGCAAAGCATACTGGAAAGGGCAGAGATTTGCATGTGTGCAATTATGTGACTCCCATGACACAGTGCATACAAAGCAGAAGTCACTGGAACACATACCCCAGGGTCCAGGTCGGAATGGCAGTAGAGACAAGATAACGTAGGCAGACATACAGCATATATGTGTGATACCAAGTGCGACCACAGCTCCACCCACATGTTGTCACACACATGGAAAATGGAGAAAAGGCCCCATACACACCATACAGCATGAGGATGGGTCTGTGCGCATAACCAACCCCCCCCCCTGGACGGCACACACTCACATGCGTTGGATATGGGATCCATGAGGGACACACCACAAAGGCATACACATGTACATCTGCATGTGCTCTCTGTCTGAGGCCATGTGCAGGAGCCATGGTCCAATCAGAGGTGTTGCACCCAGCCACAGAAGGGATACCCCATATGTGCTCAGAGTGTCCCTGTACATAAGACCTGTGCAACCGAACAGCAGTAGCAGATACCAGTCACAACCACATGTGTGCCGAGACACCCATATGAGCAATAAAAACACATGGTATACATAGAGACATTTAACAGCACACAGAGGTACGTGACCATGTCCCCGGTGACAGGGTGTGACATTGTACAAAGGCCCATAACAAGGCAGAGCCCCACAACCACAATGTAAGGAAAGTCACACAACCACAACTCAAGGAAAGGAATGCAGAGGACACAGGTAACAATGGGACCCCAGATATCATACACTGTACGCGCATGTTAGATATGGTAAATACCCACCCAGCAGGACACAGTCCCCATATTGTCCGGCCTCAAATTGGCCGAACAGTGCCGAGTGCTGCAGGATATAGGAGTCATGGTCTGACCCTGGGAACCATGGAACCACATTCAAAATATGCATATTTTCATCACAAACAACCTGTACATTCAGGGAATGGAAGTGTTTGCGGTTGCGGAACACAACCTCCCTGTCACGTGGCGGGACCAGGGCAACATATGTGCAATCAACAGCTCCCATCACATGTGGTATCCCTAGAATCTGCTGGAATGCCTGGCCCAGGGCCCCCCAATGTTGCCTACTGTTAGGAATTGTAATGTAATCCCCAACCCGGCTGACCATGGCCCGCAGTACCTGGTGGAGACAGCGTGAGAATGTTGACCTGCTCATCCCGCCCACAGTGGCCACTGAGGATTAGAAACAGCCAGAAGCAAAGAAATGTAGGGCAGCCAGGAGCATGGCCAATCCTGGTATGGCATGTGACCGGGCAGTCCGGGGCTCAAGGTCAGGTCATAGATCCGCATAGAGCTCCTTAATAGCTCCTGTGTCCAGACAGTAGAGGGAGATGACCTGGTCCTCACGTATGTCCTGGAGCATGGGCCTGGGCCTGTAGAGGTGTGGCAGGCGGGGCCATGCCTCAGCATGCCTATGGCGTCATGCTGGTCTCACCTCCGCCTGTGGATCCTCCACAGCTGCAGGTCTGAGTTGCAGCGGGACTGCATCCATGCCCAGTGCCACAGCCCCAGGGACACCATCTCCCTCTTCAGGCAAACACAGCTCTGCCAGCTCCACCAGCGCCACCACTGCACAACCCGCATTCACTATCTGAACCATGATAGACATGGGATGGAGCACATGTAGATGTTAAATAGGGTGTGGGGTGCGGCAAGTAATCAGAGCAAACCCTACACACCTCTTGATGCTGGACTGTACATGAGACAACACCCTGCACATACGGAAGTGTAATGCACTCAGAAACGCGCGTTCTCTGGTGCCCTGAATTACATGCCCCACCCAGACAGTAGGTGAGAGCAGAATGGAAGGTACATTCCAACACGCAGCGGCGTCAAGGGCACACGTACGTCCAATGCAAATTAGTGCGTGGGGACACACAGCATGACCTACCTAGGCACGTCGGAACGTGCCTGAACACTGAAAGCAAAGAGATCCAGCAGAGTGTGCGTGCATGCAGCATGAACAATGCCGGAGGATAAATTGCATGTGCATGGAGCAGTGCACACCAACAGCAGTCACAAGGACACATCTGAGGACATAGAGAGTTGGAATTGCATTGCGCCTAGTGCGCGTGAGGATACGTCATATATAAGGTGCATATGTGCATGTGGAACAGGAGAGGTGCCTGTATGGGCGGATGGCATGCGCAAAAGGTTACGCACGCTACTGTGCATGTGCATAACGCCCATGCGGAATGCATGTAGGGCCACACCAAAGGTACATAACTGGACACAGCATGCCAAGAACGGCAAGGGCTATGGTAAACGCAAATTACCACAGCATGGAGGACAAGGCAGGAGGCAGCCATGAGGCAGTAGGGGAGTGCAGCCAACAACCACCAGTGGCCACCACAGATGCAGACCCGGAGAGTGAGGGGGCAGACCTATCTGGAGCCATACACCAGCCCCCAGATCATCCTGGAGATGTGCCAGGGCAGAATAGCCGCAGGATGTCGGTGGCCGAGGATGCCAGGAGGAGGGTGGTCCGCTTCACCTAGGAGGAGAATGACCTCCTCCTGACCAGCATCCTCGAGAGGTGTGAGGTGCTGTTTGGAAGGATGAGCGCAACCACCACCATTGCCACCCGCACAAGAGCATGGACTGAGATACAGGCCAAGGTGGCGGCAGCAGGGGGCCTGCATCTTGACATTGAAAGTCTATGCAAATGGTATTGTGACATCAAACGCAACATACGTGTCCAACTCACTCAGGAGAGGCAAAGTGCACAGGGCACTGGTGGGGGCCCAGCACAGGGGGCCACCCTGAGCAGCCTGGAGCAGCGCCTAGTGGACAGACTCGGGCCCATGTATATACATGGCCTACCCCCTGTGCTGGATAAAGCACACCCTCGTGCAGGTAAGATGGAGAGAGGTGTACCGGGGACAGACCATAAACAAGCGAGTGCAGGGATGGACGCAGGGGTGTGGGGTGCAGGGTGCGAGGTGGGGGGGGGGTGGCCATGCCAGTGGCATACAAAAACACATAACACCAGCCATTCCCATGCAAAATATGGCGTGACCCATACCAGGTGCACCATCCCCACACTGCCACTGGACCACAGCCCCCTGTCAGCCATGCACTGCATAGGCCGCCGCACACAGACCCCACACATGCAGGGGCCGGAACCTGGCCCAATGGGGGTCACCATCACACCCCCCCTCAGCCATATCCTCTGCACCACCCCATGTGGCCCGGCACACCACCGGCCAACAGGCAATTCCACCCCTGGGCACCTTCCAATCTCAGAAGGGCCCTGCAATGGCATACAGCCAGGTCCAGGGACCCCACACACCCATCCAAGGGTTGGCAGCCCTTGGAATTGCCGAAAGGAGCGTGGACAGTGAGCCACCACCTGCCATGCGTTGCTCTGTGCCAGGAATAGACCTACGAGGTGCACAGACTGCCACTGCACACATGGGCATCTGTAGTGCACCAAGGGACCATACTAACAGGGTGGAACAAGCAGACCACAAACAGAGTGATGGGGCCAAACCCCCTGGGGATGGCATAGCAGTGGGGGTGCAGTGACAGGTACACACACAGGAATAGCGTGGCATAGGGTGTGGGGCCACCGAGGACAGTACAGAGCCATACACCTAGCTGAGAATACAGACACAAGGATGTACCCAGTCAGTGGGGGTGGGTGGAGGGGTCCACCGTTGGACGGGGCAGATAATGGTGGAGGTGCTGGTACAGGGCCAAAAGGGGGGCCAGCCTGGCATGTGGAGGGGTAGGGGGTGCCAGGCCCGACACCAACACCCCAGCCAGGGGAATGGGGGTGCGGGTGAATGCAGGGACCCGAGGACATAGCGCGGAACCATATGCGGACCCGTCATGGGTCCGGCAGGTGTCTGGCAGTGCATGCTGGGTCTGGCCAGCAGAGATGTGGGGCTCATGTCCAGCAGCTGGGGCAGGAGGAGCAGAGCATGCACAACACATGGTACCGGAAAGCGCATGGGTCATGGGGTGGGTGGGGGCCATGGAACCGCAACAGGCACATTGCGTGCTGATCCTCCCCAGGTAACGACAGCGGCACGTGGGGGCAGGTCCCGGGGGTGATAGTCCCCACTGAGAGAGGGTCAGTGGGGGGAGGGGTGGCAGGGTAGCAGCCAGAGAGGTGTCTGAGCCATGGTAGCAGGGCACAGCTGCCATAGATCGAGGGGAGGGCACAGACACAGGGGCAATGGGTGGAGTGGCACAGGTGCAGCTGTAGGTGCAGGGGCCAGTATGGGTGTGGATGTGGCGATGTGGAGTAGGGGGTCGGCACAGCCCAATAGATGGGTGCAGGGGCAGGGAGGGTCAGGCCTGTGGTAGCAGTGTTGGGTGACAATGTGTTGTGGGGACACAGTGCAGGGCTGGTGAGGACAGTAGGGCCACAAGGGTGGCTACGTGGGGGAGATAGAGGCACAACACACCTGTGTGTGCATAGGCGCTGGGTGCAGGGACACAGGTGGTGATGGGGTGGCACGGGGTGGGAGGCTGCATGCACAGTGGGGGGAAATGGCCCCCCCAACATCAGATGCAGAGCACAGGGGGCACCACTGTACAAGGGGTGGTGCCAGTAGAGAGCATATGGGCCCCAACACAGACCCATGAAGCTCACACATGCACCAGCTCTGCATAGCCACCCACAGACCACCGCCGGTTGCACCACCACAGGACCACCCCACCCAGACCCATGCACCCATGCACACATATTCCCACCACAACAGGTCACACCTGTCCCTGGCTGCACTGGAACAGCACCCCAGCCCCACCCCACCAGCCACGCCTGGCCATGTGGGGTACCCCCAGTCACACGCACATGTGGTCACTTTTGGCCCACCACAGTCACCTGGGGCACGGACATGGGATGGTACCACACACATCCCTGCACAGGTGACATCCATGGCCACACGCATGCATCCAGGGTACCCACATACTGACCAGGGTGCCCTGCACCTTACATGGCACACAGAGAAAGGGTGTGACAGGGGCAGGCAGGCAGCCATGCCCCACCTGAGCTGTGCAATCTGTTCCCCGACAGGTGACATATGTGCCATTGATGGAGCAGAGGAGGGGGCGGAGCACATGGACCCCGGGCCGTGGCCCCATGATGATTCTGGGACAGAGCTGGTGCTGCCTGGAGAGAGAAATGCGGGACACATGGAGGTGGGGAGTCCAGCAACACCCCTGCCGAAGACAGCGTGCCATCTGCCACCACAGTGACTTGGGAGGCCATGCCTGGTTCCCCTCAGCAGGCCACACAGGATGCATGGTCCACCCTGGCAGAGATCATAGGGGAGATGCGGGCACACTCCGAGGTGGCACACAGCGATGCAGAGGGTGAGTGTCCAACAGTGGTCATATGATGTTGCCTGAGTGCAGGTGGCAGGTGTAACCATGTCTCATGGTGCACAACTTGTCTCCCCCACAGGTGTACGGCATGTGCTTTGTGCGGTCCTCCATGAGCAGTGACGGCAGTGGCACGAGGTGTGCCGCATGTGCCACACTGTGGAGGGGATCCTCAGAGAGATGTGGGGCCTGGCTGCATCAGCACAGGGCATAGCTGCCAGCACTGAGCTATTGGCGAATGGCTGGGAGACCCCTTGGGACAACAATGCCTGCCACCAGCAGCAGCAGCAGCAGCAATGCCAGCCGTGGCTCCTGCACCACGTGGTGGGATGGGCCGCACAAGGCGCGGCCGTGCCCATGGAAAATAAATGGCTGCACATATGGCATTTCCGGAAGTCACGTGTCGTGTATCTATTGTGGGAGCCGAATGTATGCCCTGCCCCATCCGTGGCTGCCCCAGGAACCAACCCCATGCCACCATTGGGGCCAGCCTGTGTTGCCCGCCCAAGCCAGATTTACCATGGGTCGCATCTGCCATGCCACCCCACCCACACACCGGCCCACAGCAGCCCTGCCGCCCCCCGCCCTGCCATGGTCTGTAGCCCCCCTGTCCTTCTGTCCCCTCCCCGCCACCTGTCCCCACCGGTACCTGCTTAGAGAATGTTGGTGTGGCACCGGATACGTCTCAGTGCAGTGATGTCCACATCTCACCAGTTGTACATCGTACCCCTGTATGTCCATTGACATGTCCACACTGTCTGTCCCGCTCACATGTCCATCTCTAGTAGCACACTGGCAGCACATTTCTGGTGTCCCGTAGCCTGCCCTGTCCTGTTCAGTGTGTTCCATGCCGTGGAGGTGCCCCCCCCCTTGTGGGAGCATCCCCTAGGACGCATAGACAATACTGATGTACGTAGGCAGATGCATGCTGCGCAGCCTGGCCACATCGCCCCATCCCATAGGACCTGCAACAGTTCACAGGCATTCAATGGGTGCACTGTGGACACTGTTCCCTCTGAGCTGTGAGCGTGTGCGCGTGCACACACCTCGCCGAGCAAGAGCACATACTTTACAACAGAGTGCACAAAAGTTATGGTTCTGATTCAGATAGAAAACAACACAGACACCTTAAAATTTAAAAGTTGTGATTGTAATTGCTAGAAATTTTCCTCTTCATTTAGTAATTGTCTATTTTCATTTAATTTGATTAAAATCAATGTGGTGTACATACTGTATTCTGACATGTAGTCAAATTTTAAAGTATATAACTCCGAGCGTCATTATGTGGTGCACAAAAATTTAACCTTCCTTCAAAAGCTGCACAGCTGATATTTTATGCGCACACAGCCTACAGAAAATTAGAGGGAACATTGACTGTGGATCCCCCATGGTTAATCACATGGCACACTGCCCCTGCAATGCGACCCACCCCAGGGCCCAGGTACATCCCCATCCCCTTCCTGTACGCACGTGTCCAGCCACATTGTTGTGGGTTAGGCCCCACCCCCGGGCCCCATGTGCACTGCCCACACCTCATCACCCTGTGTCCATGGTCCCAGTCTCTGGGGCCACCCCCGGCCAGGCCCCCTCGCTCGCCCCTGTGTCCGCCATCCCTACTTCTATGTGCATTGCGGCGTCTGCCCTGTTTTGTACACATCGCCAATACTGGCCATACCCGTACATGTCCCACCACAACTGCTCTGTGCTGTCCCTGTCCTGTATGTGCTTGTGTCCATCTGTGGTGCTACCTCGTGCACTGCCCATGTCCACTCCCCGCCCTTGCCATGGGTACGGTACCATGTATGGGTCCGTTGTCATGCGCACAGACACACATGTAGATGCTCACAACTGTCATTCGCACACCACTGACATGTAGCAATAAGGGACAGCTGACCATCATGGGTATGTCAAACATATTTACATTGTTTATTTGGGGTGGAGACACAGCTGTGGGACCCTGTGCGGGAGGGGCCCTACCATCCCAGGCCCCGGCGGTGGTGGCAGACCCATGGCATGATCTGGCACAGGGAGGGTGTGACATGCGGAGTGCCCACACTTACACCTCTGGGGACCCCATCACTGGGTGGCTGGCCAGGTGCACCTGCTGGGCGTATGTTCTCCAGCCTGCTCAGCTGGTCAGCCACTATGACCATGGTCTCCAGCACCCTCCCCAGGATGCAGGCGTGCTGCCGCTGGGCATGTCTCTGGGCACGCACAGTCACATCAAGGCATAGGCCGCATATGCAGCCACACAGGCACACATCCCTCCTTGTCTGTGTGCCTGTATGTACGGCGCGCCTGTCTTTGGCTATGTGGGGCAGGCCCGTGGCCAGACAGGGGACATTGCTGGCACCATGGGGCAGGTAGCTTGGGTCCCCGGTGCCCTAAGGTGGCCCGAGCCGCTCGTGACTGGTCCCATCCTCACCCCCTCCTCCCCAACACCCCCCACACCTCCCCCCTCACCCCCTCCTCCCCCACGTCCCCAGCAGATCCCACACCCCGCACCCCTCCTTTCCCTCTGCCCCCTTCCTCCCCCCACCCATGCACCTCCCCCACCCCGCCCCCTCCTCCCCCTCTGCTTCCCGCACCACTCCCACCTCACCCACCTCCTCCCACTCCACCCCCCCCGGCACCTCCCCTACACCGCCCCCTCAACCCCCACTCCTCCCTAATCCCCCTCCCCATCTCTGCATCAGGCGCCCCCTCCTCCTCGGAACCCTGCCATAGGCTGCCACCATGGCCTCCGGGGCATATTCGGCTGGCACTGCCTGCCCGGCTACTGCCTCCAGCCCTGCTATGGCCTCATCTGCACGTGCGTCCGCTGTGGGAGAAAAGTATGTAGATTACCGCCATGGTCACACATCAGGCACAGCATTCACATGTGTCCTGTGGCCTCACAGGCCATTGCCACACAGGGCCGTGCCATATCACGCACCGTCACAGTGGGCCAACTGTTCCCACTACACCTGCGCCATGAAGAGGAGGTACCTGGCTCGCAACTCATGGACCTTCTTGGGCAGGTCCTCTAACAGTAGGGGAGGCAATGTGTGGGGGCATTAGTGGACAGACATCCATCTCCAGCCGGGGCTGCACCACATAAATACCTGAGAGCAGTCGATGGCTGCCCCTATTATGTGTTACGTGATGGCCCCTAGCTGTTGCCCCTGCCAAGCACATGTATGCGTTGCGGCTATGCATGTCCAGGTTGGCCCCTATGTGCCCTGTGTGCGAGCCCCTGGGCACCCATTGCCACACAGGTGGCCTATCCATGTTTGGGACAACGCCACCAACTATATGTGCCATTGCCATACTGTTGGTCACGGGAGCCAAGCATGGGGGGCTACATGGTGTCAGCATACATGCACAGTGTGCCGGGGGGGGGGCGGATGGCTATACGCCACATCCCGTACATATGCACCACTATGTCAGCATGTCTACGAGACCCATCGGCCTTCCTCCAGCTTTTGTCCAACATATGCAAAGACTGAATAGCCATGTGCCACTGTGCACACTAACATGGGCATGGTCATGTATCTCACCTGTGGCCCCTGCACACATCAACAGCCACACCAGGGTGTGCCTTGGTACATACCACTATATGTACTGCAGATTCCAGACTCAGCATGGTGTTATGAGTGGCCTTCACAGCCAGTGCACCTACCATAAAACCAGGACGCATACTTGCCCTATGTAGTGAGGCCTGCAACATCCTGGGGATATAGCAGACCTGTGCAACGTAAACAGGAGCAGGAACAATAACACCAGGATGGTTAATAGGCCTCTGTAGTGAGCCCTGCAGCATCATGGGGATATAGCAGACCTTTATAATCTACACAGGGACAAGTACCATAACACCAGGATGGAAAATAGACCACTGTAGTGAGGCCTGCAGCATCCTGGGGATCTAGCAGACCTGTATAACCTATACAGGGGCAGGTACCATAACACAAGAATGGATAATAGACCTCTGTAGTGAGCCCTGCAGCATCCTGGGGATATAGCAGACCTGTATAACCTACAAAGGAGCAGGTACCATAACACCAGGATGGATAATAGACCTCTGTAGTGAGCCCTGAAGCATACTGTGGATGTAGCAGACCTATATAACCTACACAGGAGCAGGTACCATAACACGAGGATGGATAATAGACCTCTGTAGTGAGGCCTACAGCATCAGGGGGATATAGCAGACCTGTGCAATGTAACCAGGAGCAGGTACCATAACACCAGGATGAATATTGGGCCACTGTAGTGAGGCCTGCAGCATCCTGGGGATATAGCAGACTTGTGCAAAGTAACCAGGAGCAGGAGCCATCACATGAGGATGGATAATAGACCTCTGTAGTGAGGCCTGCAGCATCCTGGGGATATAGCAGACCTGTATAACCTACACAGGAGCAGGTACCATAACAACAGGATGGATAATAGACCTCTGTAGTGAGCCCTGCAGCATCCTGGGGATATAGCAGACCTGTATAAACTACACAGGAGCAAGTACCATAACACCAGGATGGATAATAGACCTCTGTAGTGAGGCCTGCAGCATCAGGGGGATATAGCAGAACTGTGCAACGTAACCAGGAGCAGGTACCATAACACCAAGATGAATAGTGGGCCACTGTAGTGAGGCCTACAGCATCATGGGGACATAGCAGACCTTTATAACCTACACAAGGGCAGGTACCAAAACACCAGGATGGATAATAGACCACAGTAGTGAGGCCTGCAGCTTCCTGAGGATATAGAAGACCTGTATAACCTGCATAGGAACAGGTACCATAACACCAGGATGGATAATAGACCTCTGTAGTGAGGCCTGCATCATCCTGGTGATATAGCAGACTTGTGCAAAGTAACCAGGAGCAGGAACCATAACACCAGGATGGATAATAGACTTCTGTATTGAGGCCTGCAGCATCCTGGGGATATAACAGACCTGTGCAACGTATCGTAACTAGGAGCAGGTACCATAACACCAGGATGAATTGTGGGCAAGTGTAGTGAGACCTGCAGCATCCTAGGGATATAGCAGACCTGTATAAACTACACAGGAGCAAGTACCATAACACCAGGATGGATAATAGACCTCTGTAGTGAGCCCTGCAGCATGCTGGGGAAATAGCAGACCTGTATAACCTACACAGGAACAGGTACCATAACACCAGGATGGATAATAGACTTCTGTATTGAGGCCTGCAGCATCCTAGGGATATAGCAGATCTGTCTAACCTAAACATGGGCAGGTACCATAACACCAGGATTCATAATAGACCTCTGTAGTGAGGCCTGCAGCATCCTGGGGATATAGCAGACCTTTGCAATGTGACCAGGAGCAAGTACCATAACACCAGGATGAATTGTGGGCCACTGTAGTGAGGCCTGCAGCATCCTGGGGATATAGCAGACCTTTATAACCTACACAGGAGGAGATACCATAACACCAGTATGGATGATAGACCTCTGTAATGAGCCCAGCAGCATCCTGGGGATATAGAAGACCTGTATAACCTACACAGGAGCAGGAACAATAACATCAGAATGGATAATAGAACTCTGTAGTGAGCCCTGCAGCATCCTGGGGATATAGCAGACCTGTGCAACATAACCAGGAGCAGGTAACATAAAATCAGGATGAATAGTGGGCCACTGTAGTGAGGCTTGCAGCCTTCCTGGAGATATAGCAGACCTTTATAATCTACACAGGGGCAGGTACAATAACACCAGAATGAATAGTGGGCCACAGTAGTGAGGCCTGCAGCATCCTGGGGATATAGCAGACCTTTATAACCTACACAGGGGCAGGTACCATAACACCAGGATCAATAATAGACCTCTGTAGTGAGACCTACAGCATTCTGGGGATATAGCAGACCTGTGCAATGTAATTAAGAGCAGGTACCATAACACCAGGATGATTAGTGGGCCACTGTAGTGAGGCATGCAGCATCCTGGAGATATAGCAGACCTTTATAACCTACACAGGGGCAGGTACCTTAACACCAGGATGGATAACAGACCTCTGTACTGAGGCCTGCAGTAATCTGGGGATATAGCAGACCTTTATAACCGACACAGGGGCAGGTACCAAAACACCGGGATTAGGGTTGCCAACCGGCCGGTATTCAGCCAGCCTGGCCGATTTTTCCATGGTCAGGCAGGCTGCTGTCAGAGAAGTAAAACCGCCCTTGAAAAGCCTGTTTTTTGCTCTGGCCGCAAGATCAGGAGCAGCCAGAGCAAAAAAAGGGCTTTTCCTCCCCAAGTCCGAGGGGTGGGAGCCGGGGTAGCCCGCGCGAGGCCCAGGCTCCTCTCTGTACAACCGCCAGCGTGAAGGTCTTTTTCCTTCACGCTGGCAGCTGTTTCTGTAAAGCCGTGATTGCTGGGAAAGGTTAAATATCTTCACGCTGGCGGTTTTACAGATGGAGACGGGTCCTCGTGCGGGCTTCTCTGGTTCCCTCTGAAGCACCTCAGACAGCCGTGGGGCTGGTCGGGGGGGGGGGGAGGCTAGGACTACAAATGGGCTTTGATGGGGGGAGGGGGGGCCAAGGACTGGTTGGGCTGTGATGGGGTGTACCTGGACTGCAAATGGGCTGGGGGGGACGACCTGGACTGGAAATAGGCTATTGTGGGGAGGGACTGGACTGGAATTGGGCTATGGGGGGGGGAGGGGTGGAACCTGGACTGGAAAAAGGCTATGGGGGGTGGATCTGGACTGGAATTGGGCTATGGGGGGGGGGGGTGTACCTGGACTGGAAATGGGATATGGAGGGGGGGACCTAGACTGGAAATGGGCTATGGGGGGGGGGGGGGACCTAGACGAGGAATTGGGCTATGGGGGGGGGGTGGAACCGGGACGGGAAATAGCCTATGGGGGGATATGGACTGGAATTGGGCTATGGGGGGGGGGGTGTCCCTGCACTCTTAATGGGCTATGCGGGGGGACCAGGACTGGAAATGGGCTATGGGGGAGGAGGGGGAACTTGGACTGGAAATAGGCTGTGATTAGGGGGGCTAGGACTGCAAATGGGCTGTGATGGTTGGCAGGGGGACTTGGACTGGACATGGGCTGTGATGGGGGGCTAGAACTGCAAATGGGCTGTGATGGTGGGGGGGGGGGACTAGGACTGCAAATGGGATGTGTTGGTGTGGGAGGGCCTAGGACTGGAAATAGGCTGTGATGGGGAGGGCTAGGACTGTAAATGGCCTGTGATGGGAGGGCTAGCACTGGAAATGGGCTGATGAAGAGCTAGAATAGGACTGGAAATGGGCTGATGGGGGCTGGAATAGGACTGGAAGTGGGCTGACGAGGCGGCTAGGATTGGAAATTGGCTGATGGGGGAGAGAGAATGGAAAACATCTAAAAGAGAAGAAATGGAGGACTAGTAGGGGATGGGGATGGGGAATGAGAATGGAGAGGGGAAAAGATATTTTGTGTGGAAGGAAAGTCTACGATGGGCCGGGTATTGGGAGAGTAAGAGGGACTGAGAATGGAAGGGTGAAATTTGAGTGGATGATAAAGGAATAAGAAAAGAAATGGGGGAAAGAGCAAAAGGGAAACGATCAGTATGTTAAAGCAGATATATAGAGAGAGAATGGAAAACATCTAAAAGAAAAGAAAGGACAAATGGATAGCTCGCAGAAGACAAGAAGAAACCAGAAGAAAGTGACTGGAGCAATTGCAACTGAAAAATAAAATTCCCAAACAGAAGGAAGAAAAATACTTTTTATTTTGAATTTATTAACTGGAATATGTCTGGTCTGGGAAGTGTGTATTGCTAAAATCTTTGCGTTTTTGTTTAGTGCAAGAAGAAATTACTTTATAGCTTTATTTCTCCAGTGTTGTACATTTCAAATTTGGCTTTTGGGGTTCCCAGTTTAATTATTATCTGACCAAAAGAGTTAGCCTATACTTATCCTTGGTAATTTTTATGGGTGGGGCTGGGGTGCAGCATGGGTGGGACTGGGGGTGGGGCAGGGGTGGGGCTAGGGGCGGAGAATGGGTGGGGCATGGCGAGCCACAGGTGTCGGGTTTTTCTCGGTGAAAAAGTTGGCAACCCTAACCGGGATGGATAATAGACCTCTGTAGTGAGGCTTGCAGCATCCTGGGTATATGGCAGACCTGTGCAATGTAACCAGGAGCAGGTAAGATAACACCAGGATGAATAATAGACCTCTGTAGTGGGCCCTGCAGCATCGTGGGGATATAGCAGACCTTTATAAACTACACAGGGCAGGTACCGTAATACCAGGATGGATAATAGACCTCTGTATTGAGGCCTGAAGCATCCTGGGGATATAGCAGACCTGCCCAACGTAACCAGGAGCAGGTACCATATCACCAGGATGAATAGTGGGCCACTGTAGTGAGGCCTGCAGCATCGTGGGGATATAGCAGACCTTTATAATCTACACAGGGGCAGGTACCATAACACCAGGATGGATAATAGACCTCTGTAGTGAGTCCTGCAGCATCCTGGGGATATAGCAGACCTGTGCAACGTAACCAGGAGCAGGTAACATAAAATCAGGATGAATAGTGGGCCACTGTAGTGAGGCTTGCAGCCTTCCTGGAGATATAGCAGACCTTTATAATCTACACAGGGGCAGGTACAATAACACCAGAATGAATAGTGGGCCACAGTAGTGAGGCCTGCAGCATCCTGGGGATATAGCAGACCTTTATAACCTACACAGGGGCAGGTACCATAACACCAGGATCAATAATAGACCTCTGTAGTGAGACCTACAGCATTCTGGGGATATAGCAGACCTGTGCAATGTAATTAAGAGCAGGTACCATAACACCAGGATGATTAGTGGGCCACTGTAGTGAGGCATGCAGCATCCTGGAGATATAGCAGACCTTTATAACCTACACAGGGGCAGGTACCTTAACACCAGGATGGATAACAGACCTCTGTACTGAGGCCTGCAGTAATCTGGGGATATAGCAGACCTTTATAACCGACACAGGGGCAGGTACCAAAACACCGGGATTAGGGTTGCCAACCGGCCGGTATTCAGCCAGCCTGGCCGATTTTTCCATGGTCAGGCAGGCTGCTGTCAGAGAAGTAAAACCGGCCCTTGAAAAGCCTGTTTTTTGCTCTGGCCGCAAGATCAGGAGCAGCCAGAGCAAAAAAAGGGCTTTTCTCCCCAAGTCCGAGGGGGTGGGAGCCGGGGTAGCCCGCGCGAGGCCCAGGCTCCTCTCTGTACAACCGCCAGCGTGAAGGTCTTTTTCCTTCACGCTGGCAGCTGTTTCTGTAAAGCCGTGATTGCTGGGAAAGGTTAAATATCTTCACGCTGGCGGTTTTTACAGATGGAGACGGGTCCTCGTGCGGGCTTCTCTGGTTCCCTCTGAAGCACCTCAGACAGCCGTGGGGCTGGTCGGGGGGGGGGGGGGGAGGCTAGGACTACAAATGGGCTTTGATGGGGGGAGGGGGGGCCAAGGACAGGTTGGGCTGTGATGGGGTGTACCTGGACTGCAAATGGGCTGGGGGGGACGACCTGGACTGGAAATAGGCTATTGTGGGGAGGGACTGGACTGGAATTGGGCTCTGGGGGGGGGGAGGGGTGGAACCCGGACTGGAAAAAGGCTATGGGGGGTGGATCTGGACTGGAATTGGGCTATGGGGGGGGGGGTGTACCTGGACTGGAAATGGGATATGGAGGGGGGACCTAGACTGGAAATGGGCTATGGGGGGGGGGGACCTAGACTAGGAATTGGGCTATGGGGGGGGGGTGGAACCTGGACTGGAAATAGCCTATGGGGGGATCTGGACTGGAATTGGGCTATGGGGGGGGGGTGTCCCTGCACTCTTAATGGGCTATGCGGGGGGACCAGGACTGGAAATGGGCTATGGGGGAGGAGGGGGAACTTGGACTGGAAATAGGCTGTGATTAGGGGGGCTAGGACTGCAAATGGGCTGTGATGGTTGGCAGGGGGGGGGGGGACTAGGACTGCAAATGGGATGTGTTGGTGTGGGAGGGCCTAGGACTGGAAATAGGCTGTGATGGGGAGGGCTAGGACTGTAAATGGCCTGTGATGGGAGGGCTAGCACTGGAAATGGGCTGATGAAGAGCTAGAATAGGACTGGAAATGGGCTGATGGGGGCTGGAATAGGACTGGAAGTGGGCTGACGAGGCGGCTAGGATTGGAAATTGGCTGATGGGGAGAGAGAATGGAAAACATCTAAAAGAGAAGAAATGGAGGACTAGTAGGGGATGGGGATGGGGAATGAGAATGGAGAGGGGAAAAGATATTTTGTGTGGAAGGAAAGTCTACGATGGGCCGGGTATTGGGAGAGTAAGAGGGGACTGAGAATGGAAGGGTGAAATTTGAGTGGATGATAAAGGAATAAGAAAAGAAATGGGGGAAAGAGCAAAAGGGAAACGATCAGTATGTTAAAGCAGATATATAGAGAGAATGGAAAACATCTAAAAGAAAAGAAAGGACAAATGGATAGCTCGCAGAAGACAAGAAGAAACCAGAAGAAAGTGACTGGAGCAATTGCAACTGAAAAATAAAATTCCCAAACAGAAGGAAGAAAAATACTTTTTATTTTGAATTTATTAACTGGAATATGTCTGGTCTGGGAAGTGTGTATTGCTAAAATCTTTGCGTTTTTGTTTAGTGCAAGAAGAAATTACTTTATAGCTTTATTTCTCCAGTGTTGTACATTTCAAATTTGGCTTTTGGGGTTCCCAGTTTAATTATTATCTGACCAAAGAGTTAGCCTATACTTATCCTTGGTAATTTTTATGGGTGGGGCTGGGGTGCAGCATGGGTGGGACTGGGGGTGGGGCAGGGGTGGGGCTAGGGGCGGAGAATGGGTGGGGCATGGCGAGCCACAGGTGTCGGGTTTTTCTCGGTGAAAAAGTTGGCAACCCTAACCGGGATGGATAATAGACCTCTGTAGTGAGGCTTGCAGCATCCTGGGTATATGGCAGACCTGTGCAATGTAACCAGGAGCAGGTAAGATAACACCAGGATGAATAATAGACCTCTGTAGTGGGCCCTGCAGCATCGTGGGGATATAGCAGACCTTTATAACCTACACAGGGGCAGGTACCGTAATACCAGGATGGATAATAGACCTCTGTATTGAGGCCTGAAGCATCCTGGGGATATAGCAGACCTGCGCAACGTAACCAGGAGCAGGTACCATATCACCAGGATGAATAGTGGGCCACTGTAGTGAGGCCTGCAGCATCGTGGGGATATAGCAGACCTTTATAATCTACACAGGGGCAGGTACCATAACACCAGGATGGATAATAGACCTCTGTAGTGAGTCCTGCAGCATCCTGGGGATATAGCAGACCTGTGCAACGTAACCAGGAGCAGGTACCATAAAATCAGGATGAATAGTGGGCCGCTGTAGTGAGGCTTGCAGACTTCCTGGGGATATAGCAGACCTTTATAATCTACACAGGGGCAGGTACCATAACGCCAGGATGAATAGTGGGCCACGGTAGTGAGGCCTGCAGCATTCTGGGGATTTAGCAGACCTTTATAACCTACACAGGGGCAGGTACCATAACACCTGGATGGATAATAGACCTCTGTAGTGAGCCCTGAAGCATCCTGGGGATATAGCAGACCTCTATAACCTACACAGGGGCAGGTACCGTAACACCAGGATGGATAATAGACCTCTGTAGTGAGGCCTGCAGCATCCTTTGGATATAGCAAACCTGTGCAACGTAACCAGGAGCAGGTCCCATAACACCAGGATGAATAGTGGGCCACTGTAGTGAGGCCTGCAGCATCCTGGGGATATAGCAGATCTTTATAACCTACACAGGGGCAGGTACCATAATACCAGGATGGATACACAGGTACACTACCAAAAAACTGCCTCCAGTTTTGCAACTGATTCCTATAGATTTTGGGGTGCTGAATCCAGGAAAAATAGCCAAAATGTTCCTTCACGTCACGTTTTCTTGCAAAATTAGATTTCTTACCCATATAAGGAATGTTCACATAATTTCTTTTTAGCCGACTGCAGTTTATTTTCTTGGCCCAAAATAGAGGTTGTAATGGTTAACTAACTAGAAACACTCCCTCATGATATTTTAGAGTGTTTTGTATTCATTTTATACATTAACAGGACAATTGGGAGGCGGGGGGCTAAATCCAGTACTCGCGCTGGCGCATGTTCTTTCCTGTTCGCCTCGCCTCGTTCGCTCGCTCAAACACGGTGGTTGCGACATGAACGTTCCTGTCAAATTTCAGTTTCTTGCAAGTTCATTATTACCTTTTGTTTGCTCAGTCGTAATCCAGCTTTATTCTGAAGTGGTTCACTACAGTTGTAGTTTGCAGTGCTGTGTATTTGTGATGGCTCACAGAGCCAGAGGTTGCGTCAACTCTCCGGACAGTTTTTGTTTTATTTGTGGGGAATATACCGTGAAAAAGCGGCAGAGGAACATTTCTGCATTTATTAAAAAGTATATTTTTGCCTATTTCGGTTTGAAGTTAGGCGATCAAGACAAACCGTGGGCTCCTCACAAAGTGTGCAAGACATGTGAGGAAGATCTACGCTTATGGATGAAAGGTAAAAAACAAGCATTTCGTTTCGGAATACCTATGATGTGGCGTGAACAAAGAGACCACAGCAATGACTGCTATTTTTGCTCTTGCATTGTGAAGGGATACAACTTAAAAAATAAGAACGTAATAAGTTACCCCAACCTTCCCTCAGCAATTAGGCCTGAACCACCAAAATCTTTGGATCATATTTGTGTGGACGGTTCCGATCATGATGAGACTCATCAAATGGCTTTTCCCGATGAGTCCAGTACTTCCGAGTTTGAAACTGAACCAGATCCGAAACCTGAACTTTTTTCTCAAGCTGAATTGAATGATTTAGTCCGGGATTTAGGACTCCCAAAAGATGCTGCCCAACTGCTAGGTTCTCGGCTTAAACAGAAAAATCTATTGTCACCAGGAACAACTTTTTATTGGTACCGCATCCGCGAGACACAATTTTTGAAGTATTTCAGCAAAGAGGAAGATTTGGTATTTTGCAACGATATATACGGAGTGATGGAAAAGTTTAAACTCTAGTATGATCCTGCTGAATGGCGGCTGTTCATTGATTCGTCAAAAGACAGCATAAAAGGTGTTCTTCATAATGGCAACACATTCGCTTCAGTTCCTATTGCTCACTCTGTTATTCTCCAAGAAAAATACGAGAATTTGGCCCTGATTCTTCAGAAGATTCGTTATGATGAGCAGAAGTGGATGATTTGTGGAGACTTTAAAATTCTATCCATGCTATTAGGGCAGCAATCCGGTTTCACCAAATATCCCTGCTTCCTTTGCTTGTGGGATAGCCGGGCCCGCGACCTACACTGGGGAAAAAAGACTGGCCAATTCGGGAGTATTTGAGACCCGGTGAGAAAAATGTTCTTCATGAGAGCTTGGTACCTCTCGTGATAAAATTCTATTACCACCTCTCCACATTAAGTTGGGTCTCATTAAGCAACTCATCAAGTCCCTTCCAAAAGATGGTGAGTGCTTTCGGTACCTTTGCTCAAAGTTCCCCCGACTTTCTGAAGCAAAGCTAAAGGAAGGAGTGTTTGTTGGCCCTGATATAAGGAAACTCATTTCAGATGGAGCATTCGCTGAAACGATGTCTGAGAAGGAAAAAGAAGCCTGGGATTCCTTCAAGGATGTTGTTCTCAAATTCTTGGGGAACAGGCGGGATGAGAACTATAAGGATATTGTTGCCAGGATGCTCAATGCCTTCAAAGAACAAGGCTGTAACATGAGCCTGAAAGTCCATTTCTTGCACTCCCATGTGAACTACTTTCCCGAAAACTTGGGGGCGTACAGTGAAGAACAAGGTGAAAGGTTTCACCAGGACATCAAGGACGCAGAGAGAAGGTACCAAGGAAGATGGAACACCACTATGATGGCTGATTTCTGCTGGTTGCTGCTGCGGGAAACCCCAGATGAAAAATACGCCAAGCAGCGCACCAAGAGAAGCATTCGGGGGAAGAAGAAACAGGCCCACCAGGAGATTGATTGACCCAAGAATGACTTTAAAATCTAAACTGTGTTGACAAATATCGTGTTTTTACTAAACTTTGAAATAAAAATTTGCTAGTTATTACCACAGTGTCGGATCTCATTTATTAGAATTTTATTTTCACACCATCGGGTGTTTGTCTTCATGTATTGCAATGGTGCGGTTTGCGTTTTCTATTCTTACATACATACCTGTACAACATTTTTTGCACATTTCTTTGCTTTGCTTTGTGTCTAACCTCGCTCTTATATGCTCAATGTTTGTGCACATGTATGTGGCTGTTTTAAGTGCAATTTTGCTACCATCACAGTGTGTTTTGTTGACATTACTCTATTCTTATGTGCTGCCTTGTTACAATTTTCTTTATTCTTATTTGAATAACTACTAAACAATTAGTATAAAGAATTCATCGAAGAAACTTTTATCTCGATCGCACTCAATCTGAAACGTTCACCTCAAACTGCTAACCCAATGTAGCAAAAAATCTGTACGTGATGGAGCAAATTGGTTACCAGATTTGGATTCAGTGCACCAAAAAACGTAAAAATCAATCGAAACATTAGAGGCAGTTTAAAAAAAAATTTTTTTAGTGTACCTGTGTAATAGACCTCTGCAGTGTGGCCTGCAGCATCCTGGGGATATAGTAGACCTGTGCAACGTAACCAGGAGCAGGTACCATAACACCAGAATTAATAGTGGGCCTTGTGATAAGGAAGCTTATCATAGCTCAGGAAGGAGCTATAGAAAAGGTGAAGTGTCTCTGAACAAGCAACCTGTCAGTTCTGGTAGAAATAAGAAAACAGAATTTTCCTATAAAAGACTACCAGTCCCAGAATGCACCAGGTTTCCAACAGCCATTAGAGGAGCTGAAGTGGGGAAATCAGGAGGGCTATGAGGTAATCCCTAAGCACTCATCTCAAAGGGCAAGGCCTGATTCAGCACAGCTGCGGTGTGTTAGGGAGGAACACTCATCTAAGCAGAATAAGAGTAGAGTTTATTCTACAGATGACCATCTTCATGATCACCTTGGATATCCAGAGAATTGTCCTCAGTATCCTGAGAATCAGCTTGAGTTTGATCATCAGTTTCATCTGAAGGATCATCAGAAGCAGAAGCCAAACCGGACGGACAGAGAGAGAAAGAGACCCTTTGGAAGAAGGAAGAGAAAAGCCTTTGAGAGGTCTAGAAGAGTCCAAAGCAGTACGTATACTGGGAGGTATTCCAAAGGCCAGCATACACCATTGGACTGGGGAAAGCCAGAGGAATGGTGCTGCAGAGCTAGGAATCACCAGGGGCTACCTGTGAGGGAGACGGCTGCACGTGGAAGGGACCCTAAGACCTGTGCCAGAAGGTATGTGAAGAGAGATCCAGTGTCCAGGGATCTGGATTGGAAGGCTGGACATAAGAACTGGACTACATACTGGCCAGGCTATATAGAGAGGAACTCTAGCAGCAATGGAAGCTCAGGTATGAACACTGATCTATGCCCTAGCTATAACCTTGAAAGACAGCAGGGAAACAAGTATTCTCCTGAAAATGTTCCATTGAGAGATTCATCTGTGCCAATCCATGATATTGAACCCATGCTTGTTGAAGAAGGGGGAATGATTGCAGATGAAGAATGTGTTTATATGGACTGCTCTCTGTCCAAACTCCTTTGGTGATTTTCTGTTATAAAGTACAGCAACCATCACAAAGAAATAAAAATTTGTTCTTTAATCTACTCTGAAAAGCTCCTGAAGCAGGATTTGACCCACACAGTACAAAGCAAGCCAGCTAAGGGGTTTCAGCTGTATAACTGCTAGCAATTAAGCCTTACCTAATTGCTTGTGAGCTAGGAGAGAATCACTTCTGTATCTATGTGGGAAGTAATCAGAAGTTAACCTGAAAAGAACAGTTTGTTTCTTGCTTTGTGGCTTTTCATTTGTTGTTTTCCTGATTTTGACTTTGTTTTTCCAAGTTAACACTGAAAGCAAGTAACCTAATTTATGTGCTACCAAGCATATCTGTGTTGGGAGAAATAACCCCATAAATAAATATGTTATTGGCTTTACCCAAGAGCACAACTAAATTATTGTCAGCAGCTGTGTCTGGTGTGAATGAACTACATTGCCCACAATACCTTGCAAATCATATAGATATATGCACTTGACAAGACTGTGAAGATTCTCACCCAGGCATCCGTCTGACAGCCTGCAGTAATCTAGGGATATAGCAGACCTTTTTAACCTAAATAGGGGCAGATACCATAACACCAGGATGAATATTGGAACACTGTAGTGAGGCCTGCAGCATCCTGGGGATATAGCAGGCCTTTATAACCAAACAGGGGCAGGTACCATAACACCAGGGTGTATAATAGACCTCTGTAGTTAGCCCTGCAGCATCGTGGGGATATAGAAGACCTTTATAACCTAAACAGAGGCAGGTACCGTAATACCAAGATGGATAATAGACCTCTGTAGTGAGGCCTGAAGCATCCTGGGGATATAGCAGACCTGTGCAACGTAACCAGGAGCAGGTACCATATCACCAGGATGAATAGTGGGACACTGTAGTGAGGCCTGCATCATCGTGGGGATATAGCAGACCTTTATAACCTACACAGGGGCAGATACCATAATCCTGGGGATATAGCAGACCTGTGCAACGTAACCAGGAGCAGGTACCAGAAAATCAGGATGAATAGTGGGCCACTGTAGTGAGGCTTGCAGCATTCCTTGGGATAGAGCAGACCTTTATAATCTACACAGGGGCAGGTACCATAACGCCAGGATGAATAGTGGGCCACAGTAGAGAGGCCTGCAGCATCCTGGGGATATAGCAGACCTTTATAACCTACACAGGGGCAGGTACCATAAAACCTTGATGGATAATAGACCTCTGTAGTGACCCTGAAGCATCCTGGGGATATAGCAGACCTTTATAACCTACACAGGGGCAGGTACCGTAACACAAGGATGGATAATAGACCTCTTTAGTGAGGCCTGCAGCATCCTTTGGATATAGCAGACCTGTGCAAAGTAACCAGGAGCAGGTCCCATAACACCAGGATGAATAGTGGGCCACTGTAGTGAGGCCTGCAGTATCCTGGGGATTTAGCAGACCTTTATAACCTACACAGGGGCAGATACCATAACACCAGGATGGATAATAGACCTCTGTAGTGAGAACTGCAGTAATCTAGGGATATAGCAGACCTTTTTTAACGTAGACAGGGGCAGGTACCATAACACCAGGATGAATATTGGACACTGTAGTGAGGCCTGCAGCATCCTAGGGATATAGCAGTAGGGTTGCCAACTGGCCGGTTTTCAGCCAGCCTGGCCGGTTTTTCCACGGCCAGGCCGGCTGCCGGCGCAGAGGCAAAACCGGCCCTTTAAAAGCCGGTTTTTTTGCTCTGGCCGCAAGATCGGCAGCGGCCTGAGCAAAAAAACCGGCTTTTCTCCGCTTCAGAGGGAGCCGGGGAAGCCCGCGCGAGGCCCCGGCTCCCTCTGAACAGCCACCAGCGTGAAGAGCCTTTACCTTCACGCTGGCGGCTGTTCCTGTGAAGCCGCGAATGCTGGGAAAGGTTAAAGGTTGCCCTTTAACCTTTCCCAGCATTCGCGGCTTCACAGGAACAGACGCCAGCGTGAAGGTAAAGGCTCTTCACGCTGGTGGCTGTTCAGAGGGAGCCGGGGCCTCGCGCGGGCTTCCCCGGCTCCCTCTGAAGCCTCAGACAGCCGCGATGCTGGTCCGGGGGGGGGGGGGCAAGGACTGCATGGGCTGTGATGGGGGGACCTGGACTGGAAAAGGGCTAAGGGGGGGGGACTTGGACTGGAAAAGGGCTAAGGGGGGGGGGACTTGGACTGGAAAAAGGCTAAGGGGGGGGCACTTGGACTGGAAAAGGGCTAAGGGGGGGACTTGGACTGGAAAAGGGCTAAAGGGGGGGACTTGGACTGGAAAAGGGCTAAGGGGGGGGGACTTGGACTGGAAAAGGGCTAAAGGGGGGGACTTGGACTGGAAAAGGGCTAAGGGGGGGGGGTCTTGGACTGGAAAAGGGCTAAAGGGGGGGACTTGGACTGGAAAAGGGCAAAGGGGGGGGACTGGGACTGGAAAAGGGCTAAGGTGGGGGACATGGACTGGAAAAGGGCTAAGGGGAGGGACTTGGACTGGAAAAGGGCTAAAGGGGGGGACCTGGACTGTAAAAGGGCTAAGGGGGGGGGGACATGGACTGGAAATGGGTTGTGATGGGGGTGGAGGGGACCTGGACCAGAAAAGGGCTATGGGGGGGGGGGAACTTGGACGGGAAATAGGCTGTGTGGGGGGGGGGGGGTGGAATGTAAAGGAGTTAGGGGGGGGGGACAGGGACTGGAAATGGGTTGTGATGGGGGTGGAGGGGACCTGGACTGGAAAAGGGCTATGGGGGGGGGGGAACTTGGACTGGAAATGGGCTATGGTGGAGGAAGGGGGATCTTGGACTGGAAATAGGCTGTGATTAGGGGGGCTAGGACTGCAAATGGGCTGTGATGGTGCGGGGGGACTCGGACTGCAAATGGGCTGTGATGGTGCGGGGGGACTCGGACTGCAAATGGGATGTGATGGTGGGGGGGCCTAGGACTGGAAATAGGCTGTGATGGGGGACTTGGACTGGACATGGGCTGGGATGGGGGGGGGGAGCTAGGACTGGAAATGGCCTGTGATGTGAGGGCTAGCACTGGAAATGGGCTGATGAAGAGCTGGAATAGGACTGGAAATGGGCTGATGTGGGGCATGGGAGAATGGGACTAGAAGGGAGTGGATGCTGGGTGGGTCTAGAACTATAAGGGAACTGATTTGGGGGGAGGACTAGAATGGATGGGGAATGAGAATAGAGAGGGGAAAAAATATTTTGTGTGGAAGAAAAGTCTATGATGGGCCGGTATTGGGAGAGTAAGAGGGGCTTGAGAATGGAAGGGTGAAATTTAAACGGATGATAAAGGAATAAGGAAAGAATTGGGGGAAAGAGCAAAAGGGAAACAATCAGTATGTTAAAGCAGAAATAGAGAGAGAATGGAAAACATCTGAAAGAGAAGAAAGGACAAATGGATAGCTCGCAGAAGACACGAAGAAACCAGAAGAAAGTGACTGGAGCAATTGCAACCGAAAAATAAAACGCCCAAACAGAAGGTAGAAAAATACTTTTTATTTTGAATTTATTAACTGGAATATGTCTGGTCTGGGAAGTGTGTATTGCTAACATCTTTGCGTTTTTGTTTAGTGCAAGAGGAAATTACTTTATAGTTTTATTTCTCCAGTGTTGTACATTTCATGTTTGGATTTTGGGGTTCCCAGTTTAATTATTATCTGACCAAGGAAGTTAGCCTACACGTATCCTCGGTAATTTTTGTGGGTGGGGCTGGGGGCGGGGCAGGGGTGGGACTAGGGGCGGAGAATGGGTGGAGCATGGCGAGCCACAGGTGTCGGGTTTTTCTCGGTGAAAAAGTTGGCAACCCTATATAGCAGACCTGTGCAACGTAACCAGGAGCAGGTACCATAACACCAGGATGTATAATAGACCTCTGCAGTGAGGTCTGCAGCATCCTGGGGATATAGCAGATCTTTATAACCTACACAGGGGCAGGAACCATAATACCAGGATGGATAATAGACCTCTGCAGTGTGGCCTGCAGCATCCTGGGGATATAGTAGACCTGTGCAACGTAACCAGGAGCAGGTACCATAACACCAGGATGAATAGTGGGCCACTGTAATGAGGCCTGCAGCATCGTGGGGATATAGCAGACCTGTGCAACGTAACCAGGAGCAGGTACCAGAAAATCAGGATGAATAGTGGGCCACTGTAGTGAGGCTTGCAGCCTTCCTGGGGATAGAGCAGACCTTTATAATCTACACAGGGGCAGGTACCATAACGCCAGGATGATTAGTGGGCCACAGTAGAGAGGCCTGCAGCATCCTGGGGATATAGCAGACCTTTATAACCTACACAGGGGCAGGTACCATAACACCTTGATGGATAATAGACCTCTGTAGTGACCCTGAAGCATCCTGGGGATATAGCAGACCTTTATAACCTACACAGGGGCAGGTACCGTAACACCAGGATGGATAATAGACCTCTGTATTGAGGCCTGCAGCATCCTTTGGATATAGCAGACCTGTGCAACGTAACCAGGAGCAGGTCCCATAACACCAGGATGAATAGTGGGCCACTGTAGTGAGGCCTGCAGTATCCTGGGGATTTAGCAGAACTTTATAACCTGCACAGGGGCAGATACCATAACACCAGGATGGATAATAGACCTCTGTAGTGAGAACTGCAGTAATCTAGGGATATAGCAGACCTTTTTAACGTAGACAGGGGCAGGTACCATAACACCAGGATGAATATTGGGACACTGTAGTGAGGCCTGCAGCATCCTAGGGATATAGCAGACATGTGCAACGTAATCAGGAGCAGGTACCATAACACCAGGATGTATAATAGACCTCTGTAGTGAGGCCTGCAGAATCCCTGGGATATAGCAGATCTTTATAACCTACACAGGGGCAGGTACCATAATACCAGGATGGATAATAGACCTCTGCAGTGTGGCCTGCAGCATCCTGGGGATATAGTAGACCTGTGCAACGTAACCAGGAGCAGGTACCATAACACCAGAATTAATAGTGGGCCTGCAGTAATCTAGGGATATAGCAGACCTATTTAACCTACACAGGGGCAGGTACCATTTATTTATTTTATTTACATTCTCTTATATACCACGCTATTCTGCATCAGTGCGGTTTACATTGAACAAACTGAAATTACATTGAACAGGGCATTATAACTTAGAGATAACTATTTTACAGGGAACATGGGCTATGGAGGGTTAAGTGGCTTGCCCAAGACCACAAGGAGCACCTGTGGGACTAGAAACCCCAGTCCTTCCGGCCCAAGGTTGCTGTCCTCTAGTGGGATTTGAACTCCCAACCTTCCGGCCTGAAGTACCTTGCCCCAACCACTAGGCCACTCCTCCACTCCACACCATAACACCAGGATGAATATTGGGACACTTTAGTGAGGCCTGCAGCATCCTGGGGATATAGCAGACCTTTATAACCTAAACAGGGGCAGATATCATAACACCAGGATGGATAATAGACCTCTGTAGTGAGGCCTGCAGCATCCTGGGGATATAGCAGACTTTTATAACCTAAACAGGGGCAAGTACCAAAACACCGGGATGGATAATAGACCTCTCTAGTGAGGCCTGCAGCATCCCGGGTATATAGCAGACCTGTATAACCTGCACAGGAGCACGTACCATAACACTAGGATGGTTAATAGACCTCTGTAGTGAAGCCTTCAGCATCCTGGGGATATAGCAGACTTGTGCAACGTAACCAGGAGCAGTAACCATACACCAGGATGGATAATAGACCTCTGTAGTGAGGCCTGCAGCATCCTGGGGATATAGCAGACCTGTATAACCTACAGAGGGGCAGGTACCATAACACCAGAATGGAAACTAGACCTCTGTAGTGAGGCCTGCAGCATCCTTAGGATATAGCAGACCTGTATAACCTACACAGGGCCAGGTACCATAACACCAGGATGGATAATATACCTTTGTATTGAGGCTTGCTGCATCCTGGGGATATAGCAGACCTGTGCAACGTAACCAGGAGCAGGTATCATAACACCAGGATGAATAGTGGGCAACTGCAATGAGTCCTGCAGCATACTGGGGATATAGCAGACCTGTATAAACTACACAGGAACAAGTACCATGACACCAGGATGGATAATAGAACTCTGTAGTGAGCCCTGCAGCATCCTGGGGATATAGCAGTCCTTTATAAACTACACAGGGGCAGGTACCATAACACCAGGATGGATAATAGATCTCTGTAGTGTGGCCTGCAGCATCCTAGGGATATGGCAGACCTGTGCAACGTAACCAGGAGCAGGTACCATAAAATCAGGCCGAATAGTGGGCCACTTTAGTGAGGCCTGCAGCATCCTGGGGATATAGCAGACCTTTATAAGCTACACAGGGGCAGGTACCATAACACCAGGATGGATAATAGACCTCTGTAGTGAGGCCTGCAGCATCCTGAGGATATAGCAGACATGTGCAAAGTAACCAGGAGCAGGTCCCATAACACCAGAATGAATAGTGGGCCACTGTAGTGAGGCCTGCAGTATCCTGGGGATTTAGCAGAACCTTGTAACCTATACAGGGGAAGATACCATAACAGCAGGATGGATAATAGATCTCTGTAGAGAGGCCTGCAGCATCCTGGGGATACAGCAGTCCTTTATTATCTACACAGGGGCAGGTACCATAACACCAGGATGAATAGTGGGCCACAGTAGAGAGGCCTGCGGCACCCTGGGGATATAGCAGACCTTTATAACTACACAGGGGCAGGTACCATAACACCAGGATGGATAATAGACCTCTGTAGTGAGGCCTGCAGCATTTTGAGGATATAGCAGACCTGTGCAATGCAACCAGGAGCAGGTCCCATAACACCAGGATGAATAGTAGGCCACTGTATTGAGGCCTGCAGTATCCTGGGGATTTAGCAGACCTTTATAACCTACACCGGGGCAGGTACCATAACACCAGGATGGATAATAGACCTCTGTAGTGAGGCCTGCAGCATCCTGGGGATATAGCAGACTTTTATAACCTAAACAGGGGCAAGTACCAAAACACCAGTATGGATAATAGACCTCTTTAGTGAGGCCTGCAGCATCCCGGGTACATATCAGACCTGTATAACCTGCACAGGAGCAGGTACCATAACACTAGGATGGTTAATAGACCTCTGTAGTGAAGCCCTCAGCATCCTGGGGATATAGCAGACTTGTGCAACATAACCATGAGCAGTAACCATACACCAGGATGGATAATAGACCTCTGTAGTGAGGCCTGCAGCATCCTTAGGATATAGCAGACCTGTATAACCTACACAGGGGCAGGTACCATAATACCAGGATAGATAATATACCTTTGTATTGAGGCTTGCTGCATCCTGGGAATATAGCAGACCTGTGCAACGTAACCAGGAGCAGGTATCATAACACCAGGATGAATAGTGGGCCACTGTAGTGAGGCCTGCAGTATCCTGGGGATTTAGCAGACCTTTATAACCTACACAGGGGCAGATCCCATAATACCAGGATGGATAATAGACCTCTGTCATGAGGCCTGCAGTAATCTAGGGATATAGTAGATCTTTTTAACCTACACAGGGGCAGGTACCATAACACCAGGATGAATATTGGGCACTGTAGTGAGGCCTGCACCATCCTGGGGATATAGAAGACCTGTACAACATAACCAGGAGCAGATACAAAAACATCAAGATGTATAACAGACCTTTGTATTGAGGCCTCCAGCATCCTGGGGATATAGCAGACCTTTATAACCTACATAGGGGCAGGTACCATAACACCAGGATGGATAATCGACCTCTGTATTGATGCCTGCAGCATTCCGGTGATATGGCAGACCTGTATTGTAGCAGCTGATAAGCATGCAATAAATAATACCAGGAGTCAGTTCAAAGATCCAAGCTAATTTATTGTGCACATGGCTCAGTTAGTCAAAGCTTCAAAAAGGACTGAGCAAAGTTCTTACAGAAACATATTCATTTATACATTTTTCTTCAGCTTGATACATGCAGACTTTCTATTGGTTCCAACGCCCCCTGCACTTGTCCAATCAGAGATCCCTCCTGGGCCTAGCACCCAGTTCCCTCCTCTTGGACTGTTCTAACAATGGTGCAGTTTCTAGGTTTGGATACTTCTCTACTGCAAGGTCGTTTCTAGCTCTAGGAATGTATGTATTGAAACATTTCTATCTTCACAGCACAAGAGAATAATGAAAGATTTATGCATTCATGAAAACTTCTTATTAAGCAGTTAAAACAGTTTTCTCAAACTTTTACAGGCTTTGGTTCTTTACTGAGATGGGGGTTGGAATCAGGGCCTAACTGACAGGCCTTCCATATTTGCAGACTATTATGGGCCATAGCCTGCCACATTCCCCCCTTTGATTATTCTCACCCGCAAGTGAGAATGGGTGAGAATTAAATCACATATTATACTTGCGTAAAAGCATCATTTTGGGGTATAGGGTAATATTGCCACATAGCTAATACTTTTCATAGCTGCCTTCCGTTCTACAGTGCTATCAATGGCTGCTGACTTTACTCAACTGTGATGAATCCAGGGTTCGAGTTCTGCAACTTTAACTGCTGTTAGGGTTAATAAGATGACAACATAAGGTCCCTTCCAATGCGGTGCCAATGGTGTCTTTCTCCACTCTTTGAGCCACACTGAGACTCCAGGCTTGAGAGGATGTAGGGGTTCTGTTAGATGGATGGGCAGCTGATCTTGTACCCACGTATGAAGACTCTGCAAAACAGAACTTAAAACCAATAGTTCGTGTCTAGTAATTTCAGATCTAATCTGTTCCATATCCCCTTTATTTCCTATACAATAGGCGGGGGTCGCCCATACAGAATCTCAAAAGGGGAAACTCCTAAAGACTTAGCAGGGGCTAAGTATATCCTAAAAAGGGCTATAGGAAGAACCTGGGGCCACTTCAGGTGAACTTCTTGGCAAAGTTTGGACAACTGAGATTTCAGGGTTCTACTCATACATTCTACTTTTCCTAAATTCTGAAATCTGTAGGCAGTATGCATCTGATAATGTCAATATCTCGGGGCCATACTTAATGGACTTGTGTGGATAAGTCACCTTTACATGACCTCAGGCCAGTCAAATGCCCATGATAGCAACCGCCGTAGAACTTTAGCAAACAAGAGCTGCAAAATGAGTTTCACCGCATCACTGCTGACTCCTTATCTTCTAGAAATGCCTGTAACTCCCCTGGATCATCAAACGTTTTGGTCTGGTTGTGCAGCGTGACTCTCATGCGGGCAGGATAGAGCAGCCCAAAATGTGCCTGCAGCTGTAACAAGCGTGGACGCAGCACCAGAATACTCTTTCTCTGATCCACCGTCACCTTTGCGAAGTCAGGGAAGAACAGGAGTTTATGTCCCTGATATTCCAAAGTTGAAAGTGCTCTGGCTGCTCCCATTATTTGTGATACTTGCTGAAAACGTAAAACTTTCAAGATGATTGGGTGTGGACGCTTGCCCATCACCACGGATTGAGTAGGCACTCGATGGGCGTGTTCAATCTCGAATGGCATGGCAAACTGCAACTTTAAGACACCCGGGATCATGGCCTGTAAAAAGGACACCATATCAGGACACTCTGCTCCCTCAGGAACTCCTAGTATTCTTATGTTGTTCCTCCGAGAGTGATTATTACCGTCTTCCACCTCTCTTTGTAGTGAACATATCAGCTTGGCCTGCTTCTCAACGGCCTTGAGCCTTTCCCCATGTGATGCCACCACATTCTCTACCTTCTCCAAATGAGCCATAATTGACTGCAAAGCATTTCTCAAAGCATTGATATCTTCCTGCATTGCACATAGCAATTCTCCATTAGATTTGACCAGGTCTTTGACTGTCCGAATCTCAGCCAGGAGCTCCTGTAAAGTCTCAGGACAATCGCAAATGACCGCCATCTTGTGAGGAGAGAGAAGTTCCGTTTTGGTTCTCTTTGCGCTTCCCTTTTGCGATACTTGATAATCCAGCCACCTCAGTTTGGGGCCTGACATATCCGGGATCGAATGATACCAAAGTAGGTAGGAACTATTTGATTAAAGACGGCAGAAGTCAGGATTCTTGCATATTGCTCTCTGGAACACAGCTCTTACATGTCCATCTTGACCAGAAACCGGGCTCCGCCCCCCGGAAACACATGTTTAAAATAGTCTGTGCTGTACTATTTGCATCTGCCCCCTTCACTGCTTTCTCTCGATCGGTCCCTTCTAACTTCAGCCGCACTCCTGCGGGTATGGCTGCCATTCCCACTGTCTGGGGCCATCGGCCACTCTCGTCGGCACTCCCCCTTCCTGGTTCTCTGGCACGTAACCCTTTCAATCTCCTTCTCTGCAACTCCTGCGTAGCCCCTGTGACCCCATCTGCCCCCCCAACCATCTCCCCCCCTGCCCTTTCTTTTCTGGCGTTCTCATTCGCTCTCCTGAACTGCCGCTCCCTCCGTTCAAAGACCCATCTTGTCCATGACCTTCTAACCCAGCATTCCCTGGATGCTCTCTTCCTCATGGAGACCTGGCTCCGTGAGGGAGAGGACGCTCTTCTCCATCAATGCCTCCCTCCCGGTTACTCTGCGTTCCACACCCCCCGCCTCCGCCGTTCCGGGGGTGGGGTGGCGTTAATCTTTAGGTCCACCCTCTCTTTTTCACCAGTCTCTCCCCCCCCCCCCCCGCTTATCCTGAATCCCTTTTGGTTCGCTCTGACTCTCCTTCCCCAATCCTCTTCCTCTTGCTTTATGTACCCCCCTCCCTACGTCCTGATCTCTGGGATTCTCTCCAGCACACTTTGTCCGACTCTGTCCTCTTGTCTCCACACTTAGTCATCTTAGGTGATTTCAATGTCCACCTGACCCCCCCACTCCGCGCTCGCGATAAGACTCTCATTTCTCTGTTATCCGATTTGTCCCTTACCCAACACGTTGTTTGCCCCACACATGCTTCTGGACGGACACTAGATCTTGTTCTCACCCTTGATTCCTCCCCCCACTTCCCATCTGGTCTCTCCACTATTCCCGTTCCCTGGTCAGACCACCTTTGCCTTTTTTTCGCCTTCCCTTTTCCTTCCCCCAGTTCGTTAGGCCCTCCCCCCGATCCCCCTGCTTCGTTTTCTAGACGGTGCCTCACTTCTCACACCCTACATTCTTTCCCCCCTGCCAATTCACTCTTCCCTCCGGACTTCTCCGCTCTCCCTGTTGACCAACAGGTTCTCTCCTGGTCCTCCACCCTCACTGCCACCCTTGATAGTCTTGCTCCCCCTCTTCCTGTTTCTCTTCGTCCCTCTTCTCGTCACCCTTGGTATCACTCTGGCCTCTTTCTTCACCGCTCCCATCTCCGTCGGGCGGAACGTCTATGGAGGAAGCGTCGTTCCCCCGACTCCTACTCAGTTTTCCGTCAGGCCCATCTTTTCTATCGCTCTCAGATAACCTTGGCCAAACAGTCTTATTATTCTCAGCTTATCTCTTGTTCTTCTTGCTCTTCCAGACGCCTCTTTCTTATCCTTAAATCCCTTTCCTCGACCTCCACCCTTCCCCCGAATTCCACTCCATCCGCCCCCAGCCCATCTACACTTGCCGCCTTCTTTACCAATAAGGTCCTTTCCTTTCATTCCTCCTTCCCCACCTGTCCCCCCCCCTCTTTTCCCTCTCCCTACCTCCCCTCCTGCTTCTCCACCTACTGGCTCTCCGCCCTCTTCTCTCATCTTCCCCCACACGTGGCGTTCCTTTTTGCCTATTTCTGTCCCTGAAGCCATCAAAACTATTTCCTCAGCCCACCAGACCACCTGCCCTCTTGATCCCTTGCCTTCATCCTGGCTACTTAACTCTGATCTTGCTCTTATGCCCTACATCCTCTCCATTTTCAACACTAGCCTCTCTTCCGGTCTCTTTCCCTCCAGCTGGAAACACGCCATTGTCCGTCCTCTCCTGAAGAAGCCCACCCTTGACCCCGCTGTTCCCGCAAACTGGCGTCCAGTCACTAATCTCCCCTTTCTTTCAAAAGTCCTCGAGAAATTGGTGTTTTCACAGTTGGCCACCCACCTTGATTCTACTTTTGCCCTTCACCCCCGTCAGTCCGGATTTCGTGCAGGCCATAGCACTGAAACTATCCTCACTGCCCTACTTTCAGAACTTCACTGTGCACACGACCGTGGTGATTTTTCTCTGGTGGTGTCCCTGGATCTCTCGTCCGCTTTCGATATGGTCGATCACCGCACTCTCCTGTCACGTCTGTCTGACTTTGGGATCTGTGGGACTGTTCTACAATGGCTTCATTCCTTCCTGTCCTCACGCACCTTCTCCGTGCTCTCTCACCATTCCGCTTCCACTCCCTCCCCTTTAGTCTGCGGTGTCCCTCAGGGATCTATTCTGGCCCCCTTACTCTTCAATGCTTTCCTCGCTCCACTTGCTCTGCTTATTCAACAATCCGGCATATCCTTCTATATCTACGCTGACGACATCCTGCTGGTCCACCATACCCCCTCCTCCACTCCCGATCTGGTTCCACTTAATCGCTGCCTGACTTCCATCGCATCATGGTTCGATTCTAACTTTCTTCATGCTAATCCCGCTAAATCCTCTGCAATCTGGTTCTCCTTCGGTCACACCCCCCCTTGTTCATCTCCTATAATGTCTTCCCTTCCAATCCCCCTAGTTCCCACCCTCCGCTACTTGGGTATCACCCTGGACTCATCTCTCTCCTTCCATCAACACATTTCTTCTGTCATTCGTACCTCCTTTTTCCATTTGCGCAAGATTCGGGCCGTCCAATCATCACTCCCCCCTGCTTCTGTCATCACTCTTGTCTTGTCCTTAGTCATTACCCGGTTATATTATTGCAATGTCATTTATGCAGGTCTGCCCGCTCTTCAGCTCCGCCGCCTTCAACTAGCACAGAATGCCGCCGCTCGTCTCATTACTGGTTCCCCGGCTCGTTCCCATGTGTCCCCCTGTCTCCTTGCCCTGCACTGGCTCCCGATCCGGTTCCGCTTCATTTTCAAGGTTCTCATCCTCACTCACAAAGCCCTCCATTCCAGCACTCCCCAATACTTGTCAGATATCATTCGCCTTCAACCCTCTCCTCGTCTTCTCCGTTCTTCTTTTGGCAATCGCCTTTTCCTCCCTTCCCCCACTCAGGCTCACTTAGAACTCATCCGACATTCAGCTTTCTTCTTCTTAAGCCCAGCTCTCTGGAATTCACTTCCTTCACGTCTTCGTTTGGAACCCTCCTATTCCCGCTTTAAGACTCTCCTTAAAACACATCTTTTTTGCCAAGCCTTTGATCTCCCTCCTCCCAACGATGGTGCCTTGTCCTCCGGTTGTCCCCCCCCACCCTCCATGACTGTCCCCTTCCCTGTCTGTCCCCTTTCTTTTTTCCTTTTCCTCTTTCCTTCTCCTGCCCTCTACCCCTCCAGTCCCTCTCGGGCTTCTTTCCCCTTTCAATCTTTTTCTCTCTTCTTTCTTGTCCTATTGATATTGGCGTTCCTTTCTAGCTTTGTTTTCGGTAGCCTGCTTTTGTATTGTACACCGCCCTGATGCTTCGGCCCGGGCGGTTCATCAAATCATGCCAATAAAGATAAAGATAAAGATAAAGATATAAAGATTTGCTTCAATAATAGATCTTATGATAAAATAATTATTTATACTGTAAAAAAACATCTTTGGTAGGGCAGTGTCCTCCAAACCTTTCAGTTCTTGTGATGACAGAAGAATTATCTTATTAACGTGTTCTATTTTTTTTTGTTATTTCTTTGTAAAAATATAGCAAAGTTGCTTGCTTGTAACTGTTGTACTCTGAGGACAGCAGGAAATTTATTACAAGTTTTTTCTATACCACCAAAAGGTCAAAAAGGTCATCAAAGTGGTTTAAAAAGTGTAGCAAGGTAAGAAGGTGAGAAGGTAAAAGGTAGAGTAGAGGAAGCAGGGAGGAAACAATGTCATGGGAGAAAGGTGAGGGGAGGAAGGGAAAGAGAGAAAATGCAGGCAGATTCCTAGGGAAAGGAGAGTTGAGGAGATAAGGCCTGCAGAAAGGTGTGCTGGAAGATCCACATCTCCAGGCCCTTCTTAAATCTGGGGAAAGAAGGTGAAGGGAAAGGGGAAGATAATTCCAGAAAAAAGAGCCAAGGTGGAGGAGGAATTTATTCAGATGACAAGATGGAGTGCAGAGGGAAGAGGGAAGGGCAGGGAGGAGCATAAGGCATGGTGAAATGTATATAGGGAGATCACAGTAGCAAAGAAGGGACAAAATAGGGAGGATAAGGAGAGTAGAGGGCATGATGAATGAGGGTAAGAATCTTTTATTTAATGCAAAATGAGATTGGAAACCAGTGGAGTGAGATCAGGAGGGGAGAGGTGTGACGGAAGTGGTAGGCGCCAAAGATAAATTTGGCAGCAGTGGTTTGGATGAGATGGAGAGACAGAGTATTGTGGGAGGTCAGAATATAGAACATTTAAGCTGGGGGACAGCGAGCAAAGAGCACAGAGAGTGGAGGTGACACAAGGCAAAGAAAAAAGACTTAGAGACAATACTTCTTGGTCTTAAAAGTGAGGGCAGAGTTTAAAGTGACACCAAGGGGTATGTTTACAAAGCATTGAATTTAATGGAGCTGTGGCTCGATTTCTCATGGTGGCCACTACTGCTGCTTTGTAAACATACCCCCAAGAGTTTCAATAGTGTTGCTGTAGAGTAGAGAGGAAGAAAAAAGCATGGGGAAGAGAGGAGGATATATGATGTTGGGGGAGAAAAAGCAGATAGAGTGACATATAGTCAGTGGTTATGAAGCCAGTGACCTTCCTCTTGCAGATAAGACTGAAGGGGAGAGATGTCATAGGAAATAGAGTGAACCACAAAAAGAATCTGGATGCCATTGGCATAGAAGAAGGGGCTTTAGCTTGAAGAAGTAGGTCAAGAGAGGGAGGGGTGCAATAAAAATATTAAACAGGGTGAGAATGAGAGGAGAGTCTTGGGGGAATGCCAGAGAGTAAGGGATATAAAGGAGGTAACCTAGAGTCAGAGGAAATGTGAAAGTAGTGATGTGGAGGCCAATACAACAGCAATCTTGCAGGTGAAGACAGTGATCAAGGAGGTTGAAGGCAGAGGAAAAACAAGAGTAATGAGAATTACAGAGTGGGGGTGGTCAAGGGAAATATAAACTTCATTCAGAAGAGTGGTAAAGAGCAAATCATTGCCGTAGCTGCAGTGGAGAATGGCCTGAAAGACAAGGGTCTTGTCAAGGAAGAGAGTTAGCTGAGAAAAGACAATATATTGCAAGATCTTGGTGAGAAAGGCAAGGTTAGAGATTGGATGGAAACTGGAGAGATTGGAGGGGGTCTAGGGAAGGTTTCCTGAGGAGAGGGAAAATACAGCAACAGCATGTTTCCAAGAAGGGGGAAGGGGGACTTGCACATTTATCCATCTGATGGAGCCCAGGATGGAGAAATTTTAAAAGGTTTTAGAGCTTTGTAGGGCAGTCAACTGATGCTCTTTGCTTCAAGACTATCGCCTGGACCACATCAGTTCTGGCCACCTAAAGGAGGTAGATGGGGTTAGTGAGGCAGGATATCCTGCTGTCCTGGCTTAGAAGTGAAGTTCATTACTGCCATGGTATACACATAACTGATCACTAACCAAAATCCGCACTGAGTAACCATACAAAATACCAAACAAGACTTCTAGCTTCACCAAACGTATACCAACTACCTTATTTATTTATTTAGACAGATTTGTATACCACCTTATCCTTCAATCAAAGTGGTCAAATCACAATTGGAGGGATACATTTAACAGGAGGGGAAATGACTCACATACATAAAAACTGTGTTTGTAGGTCAAAAATGGGAGTGGGTATTAGGGCCAGGTGGTGTAGGGAGCTGTTGGGTCAATTGGGTGGTATCTAGTGGTGGGTACTTAAAGTGGCTGCTCATTAACCATACGCTCATAAACTATACTTGTTAACAACCAAAATTAAATTATACAAAACAAGGTTTTGACAGAGAACAACACCTCAAATTTTAGCTAGGATAGAAAAATACCTCAGGGCGACAATGTTTCCCTTTATGTGGCAGCAAAACTACATAGGGGAGGCTGTAAAGATCGCATCATTGGTCTAAAAAACTCCCTAAATTTTAGTAAATCATTATAAAACCACCAAATTAATGGAAAAGTACTTTTCCAATAACTAATAGAAACATAGAAAAATGATGACAGAAAAAGACCACATGGCCTATCTAGTGTGTCCTTCCATATCAACAACTACAACAGTCACCTTTTTTCTTTTAGAGATCCTCTGTGTTTGTCCAATGCTTTTTTGAATTCAGATACTGTCCTCATCTCTACCACCTCAACTGGAAGACTATTCCATGGATCCACCACTCTTTCCGTAAAGAAATATTTCCGCATATCACTCCTGAATCTATCCCCTTTCACCCTCATCCCATGTCCCCTCGTAGCAGAACTTGCTTTCAATCGAAAGAGACTCTCCCCCTGTGCATTTATGCCACAGAGGTATTTAAATATCTCAGTCATATCACCTATATCCCGCCTTTCCTCTAAGGTGTACATATTAAGATCCTTAAGTCTGTTCTCATATGCTTTATAATGAAGACCACTAACCATTGTAGTAAACAACTTCTGTACTGACTCCATCCTGTTTATATTTATTTATTTAATTTATTTATTTATTTAACAGCTTTTATATACCGCACTTTTGTCATCAGCGCGGTTTACATTTTAACAGCTTTGTACTTAAACATAGAACAAATGCTAAGTTTACAAGTAACAGGAAGTAAAAACATGGATAACAGGGATTAAATAAATAACAGATATTCACAACTATTTACAATAGATTCTTAAATGCTCGATCTCTAAAGATAGGGTTTGTGAGGTTTGATCTTGAGCGAGTAATGAAGTTTGTGATAAGGAAGCTTATCATAGCTCAGGAAGGAGCTATAGAAAAGGTGAAGTGACTCTGAACAAGCAACCTGTCAGTTCTGGTAGAAATAAGAAAACAGAATTTTCTCATAAAAGACTACCAGTCCCAGAATGCACCTGGTTTCCAACAGCCATTAGAGGAGCTGAAGTGGGGAAACGTGTGTTCAATCAGGAGGGCTATGAGGTAATCCCTAAGCACTCATCTCAAAGGGCAGGGCCTGATTCAGCACAGCTGCGCTGTGTTAGGGAGGAGCACTCATCTAAGCAGAATAAAGGTAGAGTTTATTCTACAGAGAATCATCCTCAGGATCATCATCATATTCATGATCAGCTTAGATATCCTCAGTTTCATCTGGAGGATCAACAGAAGCAGAAGCCAAACCGGACGGACAGAGAGGGCAAGAAACCCTTTGGAAGAAAGAAGAGAAAAGCCTTTGGGAAGTCTAGAGGAGGCTGGAGCAGTACGTATACTGGGAGGCATTCCAAGGGCCAGCATACACCATTGGACTGGGGAAAGCCAGAGGAATGGTGCTGCAGAGCTAGGAATCTCCAGACGGTACCTGTGAGGGAGACGGCTGCACGTGGAAGGGACCCTAAGACCCGTGCCAGAAGGTATGTGAAGAGAGATCCAGTGTCCAGGGATCTGGATTGGAAGGCTGGACATAAGAACTGGACTACATACTGGCCAGGCTATATAGAGAGGAACTCTAACAGCAATGGAAGCTCAGGTATGAACACTGATCTATGCCCTAGCTATAACCTTGAAAGACAGCAGGGAAACAAGTATTCTCCTGAAAGTGCTCCATTCATCTGTGCCAATCCATGATATTGAACCCATGCTTGTTGAAGAAGGGGGAATGATAGCAGATGAAGAATGTGTTTACATGGACTGCTCTCTGTCTAAACTCCTTTGGTGATTTCTGTTATAAAGTACAGCAACCATCACAAAGAAATACAAACTTGTTCTTTAATCTACTCAGAAAAGCTCCTGAGTAGGATTTTTAGCCACGCAGTAGAAAGCAAGCCAGCTAAGGAGTTTCAGCTGGATAACTGCTAGCAATTGAGCCTTACCTAATTGCTTGTGAGCTCTGAGAGAATCACTTCTGAATCTATGTGGGAAGATATAAGAAGTTAACCTGAAAAGAACAGTTTTTCTCTTCTTTGTGGCTTTTGGTTTGTTGTTTGATATATGCTAAGAAAACATTAGCTAAAGCCTACAGAAAAGACCAGTTTGTTACCAACCAGGTCTTATTTCTTTTGCTTTGATTGCCTGACAAGTTCAAATGTTGTTTTCTTGATTTTGTTTTTCCAAGTTTAACACTGAAAGCAAGTAACCTGATTTATGTGCTACCAAGCATATCTGTGTTGGGAGAAATAATCCCATAAATAAATATCTTATTGGCTTTATACTTGAGCACAACTAAATTATTGTGAGCAGCTGTGCCGGGTGTGAATGGACTGCATTGCCCACAATCCCTTGCAAATCATATTGACATATGCACTTGCCAAGACTGTGAACATTCTCACCCAGGCAGCCGTCTGACAAATGGCGTAGTTTTTCGGATTGCTTTTGCACAAAAGGGATTTACTTGCTGAGGATTACAACTAAAGTTCAAGTTTAAAGCTGGAAAAAAAGATTTTCCCTCAACTGTACTTTGGAGGAGAAGTGGATGTTCCAGGCAGCTGTCCCAGGAGGAAAAGACCCTGTGCAGAGCTGGATTCATCACTGACACAAGGTAATAAGTACCTGGGCATGTCTAGTGGTGGATGGGAGTAAGGCACAGGGGTAATTGAAAAAAAAAAAAAGAAGCAGAAAAAAAACCACCTGTTTGGAAGGTGGTGCACTTTGTTTTTTTCTTTGTTTCTTGCAGGGATCAAGATGGATCCAAGGGAACTAGCTGAATGGATGGCAGCCCAGTTTAGCAGGCAACAGGAGCTATCGCAGCAAGCTCTGGACACTTCTATGAAAGCCTTATTGGACCAGCAGAGGCCAGTGGTTGATCTGGTGCAAGCCCTAGTTAAGCTGCAGAGCCAAAGTGGACCAGATGCAAGACCAGCAGTAAATACTGGTACACCACGTGTGGACAGTGTGGGACTCAATCAAGGGATTGGGGCATTTAGTTTTGGGAAGCTAACTCCAGATGATAATGTTGATGATTTTCTAGAGTCTTTTGAAAGAGTGGCACAAGCATTAGCATGGCCAGAGACCCAGTGGGCAGTAAGGCTCGCAGCCTCATTAACTGGAGAGGCGCTTGCAGCTTATAGAGCAATGCCAGCAGCCCAGGCTTTGAATTATAAGGATGTAAAGGCTGCTATTAGAGATTGCCTAGGGTTGTCTATTTCAGAGTATAGGCGAATGTTTAGAGCTACTACATTGAGAGTGGGTGAAACACCCAGTGCTCTGAGTCAGAGAATCAGAGGATTAGCTGTAAAATGGTTGGAGCCTGAGCAAAAGACTGTAGAGATGTTATTAGACATTATAATGCTTGAACAATTTGTGTCTGGGGTGCCTAAAGATTTGCACACTTTCCTTATACAGCAAAATTGCCAAAATCTTGGAGAGGCAACCATGCTAGCAGAGAGATTCTTGGAAGCCACGCAGGCTTGCCATAGAATGGGTGGCCCTCTGAAGATTGGTGCTGAGGCAAGATGTGCTGTATCAGAAAAGAAAATAATTAAAAATGTTTCTGAAAATGAATGTACTGTATCACACCAGGTGACACAGTGGAATAGAAAGAAATGTTTCAAATGTGGAAAATGGGGACATTTAGAAAAGGGATGCCAGACACACACTAGCTTAATGGGTGTGGATTTAAAACAGCCCAAAGAAGGATTTATTTTGATGGTTGATGTGCAAGGAATTACCACAAATGCTTTGTTAGACTCTGGGGCAGACCAGAGTATGATGTCAAAAAGGCTTTGGAAGAGGATAGAGGCTCAAGAAGGATTTGTGCCTAGAACCCCTGAAAGCCAAGTTCACATCAGATGCATTCATGGTGCTGCAACATCATATCCCACCTATAGGCTAAAGGTTAAGTGCCTGGGGGAACAAGAGGAAGTCCTATTAGCAGTGGTGCCTAGGCTACCCTTTGATTTGGTTCTGGGAAAGGACTGGCCAAGATTTAAGCAGGGTCTAGTGGAAGGGCTAGGAAAGAAGGAGGGAGAAGGAATAATGAAAATAGCTCCCGGGCCTTTCTTTGGAAGTCCTCAGTCCCTAGCTAAAAAGATGGTTAAGCTTCCAGAAGGCCAAACTATAGGTAATAAGAGGGGCCTTGTATCCACCCGCTCGCAGGCTAAGGTAGAGAGCCAGCAGAAGGAGGAGTGGGAGCAGGCAGAGTTATTAGGAGACTTACCCTCTCATGATGATTTAATAACTCCATCATCTGGTTAAGTAAGAAAGTTGAAAGCACAAAAGCGGCGTGAGAGACTATGCAGAGCACAGGGTAGGGCTGAGATGTTAGCTGATCAAAGTTTACCCTGGGTGCCAGCTGAGTTAGTGGCAAAGTTTCCTAACTTTCCACAAGAGCAGCGAGCTGATCAAGCTCTCACCCGAGCTTTTAAGTATGCTCATGAGGTCAGGGAGGAGTTGCCCAGATTCAGACTAGATAAAGAAATATTATATAGAGAGAGTCAGGACCCCAGAAATGGGACCATACGTAAACAATTGGTGGTACCCACAACTTTCAAAGGGCTAGTACTTAGATTAGCCCTTGATCATCCAGTTGGAGGTCATAAAGGGATGCAAGGAACGCTGGATCAAATACTTATGCGTTTTTACTGGCCAGGTATCTTCAAAGAAACTGCCCAGTTTTGTGCTGCATGTCCAGCGTGTCAGCGAGTTACAGCGGCTCACCCACCGGTGGTGCCATTGATTCCATGCCAATTATCACAGACCCAATTGGTCGCATTGCCATGGATATTGTAGGCCCATTAGTCAAAACGCCCCGAGGTTTCCAATACATCCTAGTTATGGTAGATCAGGCAACAAGGTTTCCCTGGGCCATACCATTGAGGAATGTTTCTGCAAAAACAATAGCTTTAGAGCTAGTAAAATTGTTTTGTGAAGTGGGATTCCCAAGAGAGGTGTTGACTGACCGAGGGTCCAATTTTGTATCCAAATATTTGGCCCAGGTCTGGGATGCCTTTGGCATTCATCACGTAAAAACCTCAGCCTACCATCCACAATCAAACGGTTTGGTGGAGAGATTCAACCAAACTCTCAAACAAATGTTGAGAAGGGGGTTAGCAGGAGAGGTAAAAGAATGGGATATGTTATTGCCCTTTGCCTTATATGCCTGCAGGGAAAGAATTCAGGTGTCCCTAGGTGTAACTCCATATGAATTGATGTATGGTAGGGCTCCACGGGGTTTGTTAGATATTTTGAGGGAACAATGGATTGATCCTGAACCAGGAAGTCAGGAAGTGCCACAGTTTCTACATGACTTGAGAGCACGTTTGAAAAGGACCTCGCAGGTTGCTGAGAGGAACCTGCAGGACAGTCAAGTTCGCCAGAAAGGGTGGTATGATAGGAAGGCCAAAAGCCGCCAATTAAGCATTGGTGAAAAGGTTTTGGTTCAAGTAGCAGGAACTGCCCCAAAATTTGAAGTACAGTGGAAAGGGCCATGGAAGGTTGTTAAACAAGTGAGCCCAGTGTCTTATATGGTAGAAAATGCAAGAGGGCGTAGGCAGACCTACCATATTAATGTACTTAAGTCCTGGAAGGAAAGACCTGTAAATAATAATGACCCTGAAGCCAGTCAGGAAGTAAGTGAGCTTCAAAAAGAGAACACTCTCGTAGGTATTACGGACTGTAGAGAAGAAGTTTCACCAGTGAAACCAGTCCGTAATAACTTAAGCAGGGGGGTATGTGACAAGGAAGCTTATCATAGCTCAGGAAGGAGCTATAGAAAAGGTGAAGTGTCTCTGAACAAGCAACCTGTCAGTTCTGGTAGAAATAAGAAAACAGAATTTTCTCATAAAAGACTACCAGTCCCAGAATGCACCTGGTTTCCAACAGCCATTAGAGGAGCTGAAGTGGGGAAACGTGTGTTCAATCAGGAGGGCTATGAGGTAATCCCTAAGCACTCATCTCAAAGGGCAGGGCCTGATTCAGCACAGCTGTGCTGTGTTAGGGAGGAGCACTCATCAAAGCAGAATAAAGGTAGAGTTAATTCTACAGAGAATCATCCTCAGGATCATCATCATCTTCATGATCAGCTTGGATATCCTCAGTTTCATCTGGAGGATCATCAGAAGCAGAAGCCAAACCGGACAGACAGAGAGGGCAAGAAACCCTTTGGAAGAAAGAAGAGAAAAGCCTTTGGGAGGTCTAGAGGAGGCTGGAGCAGTACGTATACTGGGAGGCATTCCAAGGGCCAGCATACACCATTGGACTGGGGAAAGCCAGAGGAATGGTGCTGCAGAGCTAGGAATCTCCAGACGGTACCTGTGAGGGAGACGGCTGCACGTGGAAGGGATCCTAAGACCCGTGCCAGAAGGTATGTGAAGAGAGATCCAGTGTCCAGGGATCTGGATTGGAAGGCTGGACATAAGAACTGGACTACATACTGGCCAGGCTATATAGAGAGGAACTCTAACAGCAATGGAAGCTCAGGTATGAACACTGATCTATGCCCTAGCTATAACCTTGAAAGACAGCAGGGAAACAAGTATTCTCCTGAAAGTGCTCCATTGGGAGATTCATCTGTGCCAATCCATGATATTGAACCCATGCTTGTTGAAGAAGGGGGAATGATAGCAGATGAAGAATGTGTTTACATGGACTGCTCTCTGTCTAAACTCCTTTGGTGATTTCTGTTATAAAGTACAGCAACCATCACAAAGAAATACAAACTTGTTCTTTAATCTACTCAGAAAAGCTCCTGAGTAGGATTTTTAGCCACGCAGTAGAAAGCAAGCCAGCTAAGGGGTTTCAGCTGGATAACTGCTAGCAATTGAGCCTTTCCTAATTGCTTGTGAGCTCTGAGAGAATCACTTCTGAATCTATGTGGGAAGATATAAGAAGTTAACCTGAAAAGAACAGTTTTTCTCTTCTTTGTGGCTTTTGGTTTGTTGTTTGATATATGCTAAGAAAACATTAGCTAAAGCCTACAGAAAAGACCAGTTTGTTACCAACCAGGTCTTATTTCTTTTGCTTTGATTGCCTGACAAGTTCAAATGTTGTTTTCTTGATTTTGTTTTTCCAAGTTTAACACTGAAAGCAAGTAACCTGATTTATGTGCTACCAAGCATATCTGTGTTGGGAGAAATAATCCCATAAATAAATATCTTATTGGCTTTACACTTGAGCACAACTAAATTATTGTGAGCAGCTGTGTCGGGTGTGAATGGACTGCATTGTCCACAATCCCTTGCAAATCATATTGACATATGCACTTGCCAAGACTGTGAACATTCTCACCCAGGCAGCCGTCTGACAAGTTTCGGGAGCTTATTTGACTAGCCATGATCGATGGTTTGTGTAGGAGGGGGAGAGGGTGGGGAGTCAGTACATTGTGAGAATTGTTGTAGGAAGAGGTGTGTTTTTAGGGATTTTCTGAATTGGGACAGGTCTTTTTGTGATCTATATATATATCCTTTTGAAGGTGTGGTCTCCAGAATTGCAAACAATATTCCAAATGAGGTCACACCAAGGACTTATACAGAGGCACTATCACCTCCTTTTTCTGCTAGTCATTCCTCTCCGTATGCACCCAAGCAACCTGGGTCCTGCTCTTCTTTAGTGGACAAAAGTACTTCACCCCCTATACTACGTATATTGCTCCCTTGGATTGCTTCTAGTCCAAATGCATGACCTTGCATTTGTTAACATTAAATCTCAGCTGCCAAATTCTAGATCATTCTTCAAGCTTAGCTAGATCCCTTTTCATGTTATCTACACCTTCCTGGGTGTCCACTCTATTGCAGATTTTGGTATCATCCGCAAAGAGGCAAACCTTACCCGACAGCCCTTCCTCTATATCACTAACAAAGATGTTTCTTTATCTTTATCTTTATCTTTATTTAATAGATTTGATATACCGCCTTTAACAATAGCATAAGGCGGTTTACAATGCAAGCAATCTTGGCTGCAGGAAAAGAAACATGGAAAAGAACGCCATTTAGTGAATAGAAGAGGGATAGAAAAAAGAGCAGTAAGGATAGTAAAGAGTAAGCTGTAAAAAAACAGCGTAGTAGACGAGACAGGACGAACCTAACAAAGACAGACAATAGACAGACAACAACGGCAACAATAAAGCAGGGTGCGATTGACAAAAAAACAAACACCAGGGCAGGATTGACGGAACAGTCGAACAAGCCACACAGCAGGTGGAACAAACCATGTGGAGGAACGCTAACAGGGAAACCAGCAGGGAGGCTGATTCAGGGCCTAATGAATAAACCAGGTAGACACAGAATGTTATGGCCCCTGAATAGGCTGCGAGCAGGTGGATGTGCTTGACTGGGAGGAGGTGAAAGAGGGGGGGGGGGGAAGGTCAAAGGCTTGAGCAAAAAGATAAGTCTTTAGCATAGCCTTAAAGTGAGAGAAGGAGAGCTCAGTGCGGATAATATGTGGGAGGGAGTTCCATAAGGCGGGGCTAGCGAAGAAAAAGGCAGCGTGACGAGTCGATTCAAGGTGAGCCTGGGTTGGGGAAGGCGGAAAAAAACGGTTACTGTGGATAGAACGTAATAAGCGGGGGGTGGGTTGAAGAAAGATAAGGTCGGCTAGGTACTGGGGAGTGTTAGTGTAAAGAACTTTGTGGGTAATAATAAGAAACTTGTAAACATAGCGTGCCTTGATAGGAAGCCAGTGGAGGGAGAGCAAGCAGGGAGTGACATGGTCCCGAGGAGAGGAAAAGGTGAGAAGACGGGCGGCTGTATTTTGGATCAACTGTAGCCTACGAAGTTGGTAGAGGGGAACGCCAGCGAGAAGGGAGTTGCAATAATCGAGACGGCTAACCACCAGAGAGACAACTAAGGTAAGTAAGAGACGTAGAGGGCAGAAGAGAGCGGACAGCCCGGATTTTCCGAAGCTGATAGAAGGAGCTACGTACCACCCCTGAAATATGTTGGTGGAAAGATAGTGATGAGTCTAATGTCACCCCGAGATAGCGAAGGGTGGATGCCAACGGAATAGGTGAATTCGACATTGAGGGTGATAGGGTGGGAAAAGGGGCACCGAAAGTGAAACAGATGGCTGCAGATTTAGATGGATTGACAATGAGGTAGTTGTCAGAGAACCATTGGGCAATAGAAGCTAAGCAGTTGTTCAAGGGGGAAAGATCAGGAGCGACAGAGGACGTATGGTGAACCAGAAGAATGTCGTCAGCAAAGAAATAAGCGGATAAACCAGTTTGCTGTATAAGTAGGGCAAGTGGTGCAAGAAAAATATTGAAAAGGAGTGGAGCGAGGATAGACCCCTGGGGAACCCCACAGTGGAGAGGGAGGGGAGTGGAAGAGGAGGAGCCCGAATGTACAGTGAAGGAATGGGAGGAAAGGAAAGAATGAAACCATCGATAAACCGTACCCTGGACCCCAAGGTCTGACAGTCGGGAAAGCAAGGTACGATGGTCAATGACATCGAAGGCAGCGGTGAGATCTAAGGAGACAGCAATGGAGATATTTCCTCTGTCGTGGGACCGGTGAAGTTCATGTAAAAAAGAATCAGAACAAGGACAGATCCCTGGGGCACACCACTAGTAATTTCCTTCTCCTGAGTGAGCTCCATTTACCTGTACTCTTTGTCACCTCCCACTCAACCATTTTCTAACCTAAACAGTGACCTTAGGGTCCATCCATATATTCCAACAAGGAATCATTACTGGAAAGGAAGGGTCTTCCTGGGGGATTATTAAGAGTTTTATGAACCTTTGGTAACAGATTTAAAAAACCCAGCATCCTTGGAAATTTAGGATTTAAAAAAGCCAGTTCTTTATCAGACAAATATCCAGATGCATATGCTGTCTCCAAAATCACACAAAGTTCCTGTTGTAATGTCGTAGTAGAATCAGATGTTAACTTCCGATAATGATTTTCAATTGGGAAGTTGTCTATAAACTTCATTTTCATAATCAAAATTATCTAATATCAAAATTACACCCTCTTTATCAGTCCATTTGATGGTAATAGACTCGTTCAGTTGTAAATCTCAAAGAGATTGCTTCTCAACAGCTGATAATTTAGAATGAAATCTATGTTATCAATGTTCAAACTCCCCAAGGATTTGCAGTAGCAAATTCTTATAAGAAGAGCTCTATCAAGAGGGCCTGGAGGAACCCACTTAGATTTAAGTTGTACCACTGATGTATCCAAAAGAGATGCTTTATCAGCAAAGTATAATTTTAATTGCAAAGATCTGATGAATTTCTCAATTACAAGCTGACTTTGAAATCCATCATAGAAAGGTCCCCAAACAAAAGACAATCCTCTAGATAACACATCACGCTGAGAAGGGGTTAATTCAATAGAAGACAAATTGATAACAGTATCATTCACTGGGGGTCTTGATATTACTTTTTTCACCAAAGCCAGGTATTGGCACCTTGATAATCCTCTTGTTGATAGTTGGACACCGTCTAACCATTTTCCTGTCCACAACCTCTTCTCCATAAAAAATGATCCTTTTGACTATCATCAGTGTACGAATGGACAGATAGAGGGATACCAGAATCCCCAATATGTAATTGAAAATAGATGGATTTCTTGATACAAATCTCTAAAATGTACTGATTAGATGAACTTTAGTACCAATAACCATCACTCACAAGATTATCTTTTCACCTACCTCTTTAAATAGAATAAGATATCATGATCATGAGAGCAGTGTAACTGTTATAAAAAAGCTTAAGAACATTGTTAATGCAAGCATAAAGAGTAAACATAGGCTATGAAATGTACAACCATAGTTCATTATGCAGTCAACTATAGGTCACTGCTGGCACAGCATAATTTCTGAAATTCTGCAATTATAAATAATTTTGTCATAAACAAGTAAATTTCATCTAATCAGCTCTTACTCTGTAAAAGAATTCTTGCAACACCTTGTATTATTTCATGTTTATGATTAATGACACAGTTACTATAATAAAAAGAGTCTCTATAGGGAAGAACCTTTGATCTAACAGAAGTAGAACTGTGCTGTGTTTACAGACCTTCCTGCTGGCTTCCCTTTGAGCTCAGAGAAAGAGGAACTTTGTGTTTGAGTATAGTGTTCTGTGTTTCTCTTTGCATTTCTCGCTGTTTGAAGGACCAGAGGAGACCAAAAGAACTGAGGTATTGTGACCTGATCACAGGTAATCTTTCAATCGGTACTTGATATAGAACTCTCTGATGTTAATTAAAAAATAACATATTTACAAGAAAACTACTTAGAGCGATTCCACATTGAAGGCCAATTGTAAATGGAACCCTCCTTCATGCTTTTTTCTCCCCTTTTTGATCTTCAGTGCTTTCAAATCTGTTTTTTATTGATCCAATTGCTTTGTAAAGTCAGCGTAAAGAGAAGTCATGCACTCTCTTGATCTTAATTAGTTGAGCATCAAGTTATTTTTTAAGCTCAACACTCTTCTCATGCGTGTCTCGATCACTAATAGCATCAGATCCAGAGAGCATTTACTCAGGATACTGTTCTGTTTTTGAATAAATACATCATCTTCCAAAAACATACCAGGTTCTTTCCATATCTGTAATCCCTTAGGGATAACTTCCTTTGGAGAGTACTCTGCCAAAATAAGGCTGAGAAGCTCCAACCACACATTCCTCTTGGACTGATTAAGATAAGAATCTTAACTAGGATGTACATCATTCTTATCTTGTAACACAGATGGGATATTTAGTATTTCCTTATTTTTTTCTGCACTATAACTAACAGTATCCTTCCAAGCTACTGTCATTGTGGTACCTAAAGATAACTAATCACTAACCAAAAAAAGCACTAAGAGTAACAGTACAAAATACCAAACAAGACTCTTAGCTTCATCAAATGCATACCAACTCCTTATAAACTATACTTGTACTCAACCCACCAAAACCACCAAATTAATGGAGAAGTAAAGTTTGGGGAGTTTTTTAGACCAATGATGCAATCCTTACAGCCTCTCCTGTGGTAGTTTTGCTGCCACATAGAGAGACAAATTGTCTCCCTGAGGTCTTTTTCTCCCCTAACTAAAATTTGAGGTGTTGTTCTCTGTTGAACTCTCTTTTGGTATAATTGGGCTGAGTACAAATATAGTTTATATTGTAGTTGGTATACGTTTGGTGAAGCTACGAGTCTTGTTTGGTATTTTGTATACACATAACTAACCCATTTGGAGAAATTGCCCCCCAAAAAACAATTACTTTGCTTTCTCCAGGGACAAGCAGGATATCATTTTCCTCAAAGTATAATTTTTTATTTATAGGTTGGCTCTAAAAAAAAGGGGGGGGGAATAGAAAGAAAAGAGAAATAACTTGAAAACAACCTTGTTTTATGTGGGAACAGGCTATGTTTTGCCATTTTTTATTAAGGATATTTGGAAGTCATAGAACACATTCCCAGGGAAGGGATTCTAAACATCAAAAATATTCCCCGGAACAGATTGGCAAGCCTACTTTTGAGTCAGGAATCTCTCTTCAACCAGTAATGGGATGCAAATGTATGGATAGATGATATACAACTTCTGTGGAGGCTGATCTCAGGTGGCTCACTAACACTGACATTGTTCTGACATTATCAACCCTGACATGTTCCTCCAGAGTCAGATCTCCCTAAGCATAAACAAAAGAGATGCAATATAACATTACATAGAGTGCCATTGGTTATGGCAGACCCAAACTTATTATGATCAACAGAAACAAAAAGCTGGGGAGGACTTTCTAAAGACTTTAGTCCACTTAGTCCATTAAAAACTGAGGGCTCCAGTCCCTTTTGTGATCTACGCTGTGCAAGGCATGCTCAATTTCATGGAAATACAGTATGACTGGATAAAAAAAAAGTCACATGAACAACTGAATCATTATAATAGAAATCCAACACAACCTTTGGCAGAAACTTTGTTTGCATGGGCAGAACCACCCTATTTTCAATAACTTTTATATAAGGCAGATGAATCACTTAAGTCTTTATTTACTGAAGTTATCATACGATTTTACAATAACCATGCATTAATCGCCAAATGCACAGTAGCTACAAAAACAGCAGCTTCCCATTCAGTTAACAAAGAACAAATGTCAATTCTGTGTGTTAACTGCAGTACAATGTAGTTAGCTATGCATAATCAGGTGGGGTTAATGCACCACATTTTCTGTTATCTTAACAGTTAGCATGCAGTAACTATCTCTGTATTAACTCTGCCTATGTTCTACCTATTTCATGCCCTGTTCTGCCTTAATAGTGGAAGTTAACAAGATAATATGTGCAAAGAGCTAATGTGCTGCATAAAGAGTCAATGTGGCAGCAACGCTCTAGATCTAGATATGCATCTTTCTTGGAAGAAAAACAAGAGAGGGGAGATATGACAGAGACATTCAAATACCCTTGTGGTATAAACTCAGAGGACGTGCACCCTCTTTCATGGCAATGAAGCTCTGAAACAAGGGGTCTTAGGAGGAAGGTCAAAAGGGGGAGACTAAGAAGTAATTTCAGGAAATATTTATTTTTAATGATGAATGTATAGAATAGAAATGCTCTAGATCTAGATATGCATCTTTCTTGGAAGAAAAACAAGAGAGGGGAGATATGACAGAGACATTCAAATACCCTTGTGGTATAAACTCAGAGGACGTGCACCCTCTTTCATGGCAATACCCTTGTGGTATAAACTCAGAGGACGTGCACCCTCTTTCATGGCAATGAAGCTCTGAAACAAGGGGTCTTAGGAGGAAGGTCAACAGAGGGAGACAAAGAAGTAATTTCAGGAAATATTTCTTTATGGTAATGAATGTATAGAACAGACCAGGCCCAGCTCAACCACTAGACAAACTAGGTGGTCACCTAATGGCAGCTTCAAAGGGGGGGGGGGGGGGTGTTAACAAAAGACTTCTACAAAGCAAAGCAGTTGATTCTGCCAGCCACATAAACTCAGGGTCAGCAATGCAAAAGAAAGAAGGGCAAGTATGCAAAAACTCAATTTAACCTGTAGGTGAGTTGTTGATATGTCCCTCATCATGCATATATTTACAAAACAAAGTTAAATACTTAAAAAAATATGATGGCCAAATATGCATTTCTATAGGACTGCTCTCGGATGGATGATGTTGAGATGATTACAATTGAGATCCATAATCAAAATCATTGGTGGAGGGCGCTGGGGGTTTAAAAGCTAATTGCTAGAGGGCACAAGGCTGAAGTTTCACCTAGGCTGCTTAATACCCTTGCACCAGCCCTAAAACAGACTCTCAATTGAGATGAAGATGAGAACTGTATCTAAGTTTAAGAAGGCAAGGAGGAAGCACAGAGGATCTCTGAGGGAATGGAATGATTTCTAGAACTTACTAATAGGTATGGATGGGCAGACTAGGTAGGCTATATGGTCTTTATCTCCTGTCATTTTCTATTTTTCTCTGTTTCTATGCTTTCCCTGCCCAATGACCGATATATTAATGGTTAATACAACTTAGTAAATCAAACTCTAAAATGTGATCTACTACCAAAAAAAAACCCCTCTAAGGTCAGGTACTTCAGCACACAGGAGTCTAGTGGCTCAAAGCGAGCTTTCATCAGCTGCACCACAACTAAAGGCTATGGGAAGATGAGTTTACCTTCCACATGATGGTAATAGATGCCAATTGCACTGTCATGGACCCTAGCACAGATTGTTTTTAAACCTGACTCTGATAGGGCTTGAAGATATTCAGGTACATTTTCCCATGCTGAAAGCTAGGATGCTGAAGATCTAAGGGAACAGCTGGTTGGCAATACAATTTTTAAATCACAGTGCATGGTTTAAGCTATGGATTTTCTCTCTACTGCTAAGTAAATGTAAAGTTCACACACAATAATATATTTGGGACTCAGACAGTGGCAGGATTCGACCCAAACAGGAACCAGTTCGGATCGATCCCGCCACTGACAGAACTGTGCGGGTGGCAGCATGACATGTGTTTGTGTTGCTGGTGTTGCATGCTTGGGCTTCAGGGCAGCAAATCCCTGGTGACCCAGCAGTCCAATCACCACACCCACCAGTGGTTTGATGGTATCGGAGGCTTATGCCGATGCCGCAGTCCCCCGATGCCGTCAAACCACTGGCGGATGGGGAGATTCCTGCCAGTGAAGCGCCGGCAAATGTGGCCCATGGCAGGAACCAGTTTGTGCAAACTGGGCCGAATCCCACCTCATATTTTTGATGCAGCTACAAAGGTAGAAAAGTATTAATAAGTAAAAGGACTATCATACAGTCTTGTGCTGGGGCATCATGTTCCTCCTCTGGCTACAGTCAACTCCTGTTTAGAAGACCATGGTTTTAGGTTGCTTTTAAATCTCAAACTCTGTCTCTGTCCAAACATAATCTCTTGATTCTAATCGGTGTACTGTAATGAATCCCCCAAATTCTCTTATTTATCTTCTTGATGTGTCTTGATGAATACAAATGTGCCACAGGACAGTCTGACTCTTATACTGTATTCATTTATACATCACTGAATATCTCTAATAGCACCATAGAAGTCAGCATGAGCAAGATTGCTTTCATATAATGCTAAACAAAAGACCTTTGTTACTCCAAACTGAAGTGTACAAAATTAACCCCTTCAAAATTGTACTTGTAAACTATTATTGTGTATGTCTGTTGCATTGGTCTAACTGTAAAAAATTATTTAAAAAAAAGAAAATCTTGAAAGAAATGAAATCTCTCTCAGATGTACACACAAAATTAATTGTTGATTGTTTTTACTGTGATTCAGATCAGGTGGCTCATGAATTGTTTGTGATTGCTGGTTTGGTTTTTTTAAATATCCCATCCATCTGTATACTAGAAGTCTTTTTTTTTGGGGCACAAGAAAGAAGTGCTTGAAAAATGTTTTTAACTAAATAACTCTAGGATCTATTCAAATAGTCCCAATTTGTCAACTTCACTGCCAGCTTCCAAAGCAGTCTGTTTCCCTTGCTTTCCTGCCACAGGAAATCTGGACAGCAAATGTTACTTATGCTGTAGGCAGTTGTAAGGAGTGAAAACCAGAAGGATCTCCTATGGCTAGAAGGTAGCAGCAGCTAGTTCCTCTTTGCACAGAAAGAAAAATGCTAGGCTGAATTCCAGCACATGGTTTTTCATGTTATTTTTCAAAAAACATTTCAGAAAGGAAATGTATTTCAAGGAAGTATATGCCACGGTGCTTTGAAATTTACAACCCAGGCATATGTGTATATGACATTTCCTTTTAGATATAAAATCCTTTTAAGCAAAAGGTCTTGCTATTATCTGCTATCAAAAACGTACTAGATAATCAACAGAAAGGAATCTTTTTATTAGATGCTGCTAACTTCTTAATGTGCATTTTAGCATGCAGTAATTGGCAGATACTGATGTTATTGGGCGCTATATCAAGTATGTAAATAAACATAAACATAAACACTACAAGCATTTGCTCCTAGCTTGGGTCAGACATTTAACTGCTTACTTGTGAATCCTCTGTCAAAGAACGTAAGAACATAAGAAATGCCATATTGGGTCAGACCAAGGTCCATAAAGCCCAGTATCCTGTTTCCAACAGTAGCCAATCTAGGTCATAAGTACCTAGCAGTTTCCCCAAAAGACACAGGTTCAATAATGCTTGTATTGGGTCAAACAGTGATATCCTGGCTCCTTCTTAATAATGGTTTATGTACCATTCCTCCAGGAACTTGTCCAAACCTTTTTTAAAACCAGCTACACTAATAGCTTTTACTACATCCTCCGGTAACAAATTCCAGAGTTTGATTACACGTTGAGTGAAAAAATATTTTCTCTTATTAGTCTTAAATAGTTTACCCTGTAGCTTCATTGCATGTCCCCTAGACTTTCTGTATTCTGATGATGTAAACAATTGATCTATGTTTACCCGTTACACTCCATTCATTAATTTATAGACCTCTATCATATATCCCCTCAGCTGCCTCTTTTCCAGGTTGAAGAGCCCTAACCTTTTTAGCCTCTCTTCATAGGGATATCCTTCCATCCCGTTACCATTTTGGTGGCTCTTCTCTGTATCTTTTCTAATAACGCTATATCCTTTTTAAGATAAGACAACCAGAATTGCACACAATATTCAAGGTGCAGTCACAGCATGGAAAGATACAGAGGCATTATAAAATCCTTTGTTTTAGTTTCCATTCCTTTCCTTATGATACTTAGCATTCTATTTGCTCTCTTGGCTACCGCTGCAGACTGAGCGGAGGGTTTTAACATGTTATCCACGATGACGCCTAAATCTTTTTCCTGGATGGTGGTTCCTTGCATCGTGTAACCATAGTTTGGGTTGTTCTTTCCTAGGTGCACAGCTTTGCACTTGTCCACATTAAATTTAATCTTCCATTTGGATGCACAGTCTTCCAATTTATCAAGATCCTCTTGCAATTTTACACAATCCTCTTGGGTTTTAACAACATTAATTATTTTTGTGTCATCTGCAAATTTGATAACCTCACTCGTTATTCCCTTTTCCAGGTCATTTATGAATATGTCAAAGAGCAGCGGACCCAGCACAGATTCCTAGGGTACTTCACTATTCACCTTTCTCCATTGGGAAAATTGGCCATTTAGCCCTACCCTCTGTTTTCTATCTTTTAACCAGAACCTGATCCACAATAGTGCACTACCTTCTATCCCATGACTTTTTAGTTTTGCCAAAAGTCTTTGATGAGGAACCTTGTCAAAGGCTTTCTGAAAGTCTAGATATACTATATCAACCAACTCACCTTTGTCTATCTGTTTATTCACACCTTCAAAAAAACATAACAGATTAGTAAGACACGATCTTCCTTGTCTAAAGCCATATTAGCTGTCTCCCATTAAGCTATCACTATCTACATGTTCAGTAATTTTGTTCTTTATAATGGTTTCTACCATTTTTCCTGGTACTGACATCAGGCTCACCGATCTGTAGTTTCCCTGATCACCCCTAGGACCCTTTTTAAAAATTGGTGTTACATTGACCATCCTCCAATCTTCAGATATTACTGATGATTTTAATGATAGTTCACAGATTAATAATAGAAGGTCTGCAATCTCATATTTCAGTTCTTTCAACACCCTTTTATTTATACCATCCAGTCCAGGTGATTTGCTACTCTTCAGTTTATCAAATAGTTGTAAAACATCTTCCTGGTGTATCGATATTTCTTTCAATTCTTCCACAGTATCACCTTTAAATACCACTTCAGTCATGGGTAACATTCCTATATCTTCATTCAGTCTCTCTGCTAGAATTTATTCAGTTTCCTCGCTATGGCCTTGTCCCCTCTTAGAGCCCCTTTAACCCCTCTATCTTCTAATGGTCCAACTGACCCTCTCACAGGGTTTTTGCTTTGAATGTACTTGAAAACGTCTTTATTATGCATTTTTGCTTCCACAGCAAGCTTCTTCCCAAATTCTCTCTTTGCCTTCCTTATCAATGCCTTGCATTTAACTTGCCTGTGCTTGTGCTGTTTCAAGTTTTTGTCATTTGGCTCTTTTTTCCATTTCTTGAAAGATGCTTTTTTGGCAACAACAGCTTCTCTGACTTCACCTTTAAACCATGCTGTCAGTTTTTTGGACTTCCTTCCACTTTTCTTAAAGGGCGGAATGCAGCTGGTTGGAGCTTCCAAGATACTATTTTTAAACAAGACCTAAGCTTGATCTAAATCTTTAACCTTTACAACTGCTTCTTTTATTTTTTTCTTAACTGTTTTCCTCATCTTATCATAGTCTCCCTTTCGAAAGTTAAAAGGTAGTACTGTGGATTTCCTTACCATCCCTCCTCCATTAATTAAATCAAATGCAATCATGCTATGATCACTATTGCCAACTGGCCCCAACACCCTTATCTCTTGCATACATATATTTATTTTATGATTGTTAGTGTGCTCTTTACCTTCTCTGTATTTTTTGTAATACTCTTCAGCAACCTCCTATTTTCAGCTGTATCTTGCTCCTCCTCTGCCTTATTATCCATCCCTCCTACCCTGAAGCCCACCTACCCCCTGGCTAATATTCTCTAATAGCTTTCATGTGCTCATTATCGCTATTACTCACAGGTACACCCTAATACCCTGAGATGTCTCTCCTGCCTATCCTTCATATATTTCTTCTGACTTCTGCTCTCCATCTCTCTCTTATGACTCCACATCACTTTCTCTTCCTGTTGTTAACACTCCCTAATCTTCTCCCCTCATACCAACCAATTCAAGCCCCCCTCCTTATCAGTTCCCCTTTACCATCCTCACTTCTCCCACCATCTTGTCATCTACCTCTATCAGCAGTTCTTGAGCTTCACCATTTTCTTCCTTTCATTAAGCCATCTCCTCTCTCTCTGAAAGAACCTCACCCTCGTTACCGCCATATCTCCTCTCTGCCCCACACTCTTCTGCATATATCAATCCCAACCCAGGCCCACCTAGACTTCTGTCACATTCCCAGGACAGATCCTTATGCAATTGCTCAAATGTTATTCATATCCCTCTCCTTTCTCCTTCCTCTCTCCCTTTCTCATGTGCCTTGTGGAATGCACACTGCATCTGTAATAAGCTTGCTTTTATTCATGATCTCTTTATCTCAAACGCTCTCTATCTTCTTGTTCTATCTGAAACCTGGCTCCTTCCAGAAGACTCAGTTTCAGTTGCTGCCTTCTGTCATGGTGGCTACAAATTCTCCCACATGCCTCATCTCACTGGCCATGGTGGTGGTGTTTGGTTTCTACTCTCTCACTCCTGCCAATTTCAACCTTCAGCTTCAGTCTCACTTCTTTCCCTCTTTGAAGCCTACTCCATCTGCCTTTTTATTCCACTACTTCTCCACATAACTGTTATTTGTCAATCCTTTGACAAGTCCATTTCTAACTTTCTCACTGACTTTGACTCTTAGCTTTTCTTCTTTCTGGATTCATCTTGCCCCTCCCTTATTTTCGGTGATGTTAATATTCATGTTGATAAACCCTCTGACCCTTAAGCTTTAAAGCTCCTTTCCCTTACCTCCTTATTCAACCTCCAGCTTTGCTCTATTGTCCCCACTCACTGGCACAGTCACTGTCTCGACCTTGTCTTCTCTAAGTGCTTACCCTCAAACTTCTGTACCTTGGTTCTTCCTTTATCTGACCATCATCTGCTAAGCTTCACTCCATCATCCCCCACCTCAAACTTATACAGTCTCCTCCAACCTCTTTAGAAATCTTCTTGCTATCAACCCATTGACTCTCTCCACTACTGTCTCATCACCTCTTTCCTCCACTATGTCTGTTGATGAGGGAGTAGCTTCCTATAACACTGTACTCTCCTCTGTTCTGGATGTTCTTGCTCTGCCCATGCCACATCCTGTGAGGAGCACTGTATCTCAGCCCTGACTCTCTTTGACTATCCACTATCAATTTCCCTGTGCCTGCTCAGCTGAGCACATCTGGCTCAAATCCACACTTTCAGACTCTCTGCACTTCAAATTCATGCTTGCCTCTTTCCAGTTAGCCATAGCACTTATCAAACAAGACTATTATGTCCACCTGACTAACTCTCTTGCCTCTGACCCTCACCATCTCTTTACAACTCTCAACTCTCTTCTCAAGATGTCTCTTTCTCCAACTCCTCCTTCCCTTACTGCCCAAACGTTGGCCAACTATTTCCATTACAAAGTCTACAAGATTGCACTCCAATTCCCAATGAGATCAGCTCCATCCCCTCTTCCCCTTATTCACTCCCAACTCTTCCCCTCAACCTCTACCACCTTTTCTTCCTTTTCTAAGATCTCTGACAAGGAAACCACACTTCTTCTTTCTTCCTCCAAACTCAATACCTTCTCCTCTGATCCTATTCCCATCTGTCTCCTAAACTCAATCTCCTTAACTATCATTCCTTCCATCTCTCATATTCTCAACCTATCGCTCTCCAATGCAACTGTTCCTGCAACCTTCAAACATGCTGTGGTCACACCTCTCCTTAAGAAACCTTCACTAGACCCTATCTGTCCTTCTAATTATCAACTCGTCTCCCTTCTTCCCTTCATTTGTAAACCACTTGACTTCCTCTTCTCTCAAGCCTTTTTGGATCCTTTGCAATCTGACTTTCATCCTTTACATTCTACTGAAACGCTCTTGCCAATGTCTCCAGCAGCCTGTTCCTGGCTAAATCCAAGGGTCTTTATTCAATCCTCATCCTTCATGACCTTTCTGTTGCTTTTGACACTGTTAACCACCTCCTTCTCCTCAATACCTTGTCCTCACTTGGTTTTAAGGGCTCTATGCTATCCTGGTTCTCTTCTTATCTCTCCCATAGCATCTTTAGTGTTTATTCTGGTGGATCCTGTTCTACTGCTGTCCCACTCTCAGTTGGTGTATCCTAAGGGTCTGTCAGGCCCACTCCTTTTCTCTCTCTATACCCAGTCCCCTGGTGTGCTCATCCCTTCCCATGGTTTTCAGTACTATCTTTATGCTGTTAACTCTTAGATTTACCTCTCTACACCTGAAATCTCTCTGGCAATCCAGGCCCGGATCTCTGCCTACCTATGTGATATTGCTGCTTTGATGTCTCACCACCATTTGAAATTGAACATAGACAAAACTGAGCTTCTTTTTTCCCTCTAAACCTACCTCCCCTTTCTTCCTTTCTCAATCTCTGTGGATAATGCTCTACTCCTCCCTATTATCCTTTCTCGCAACCTTGGGGTCATCCTTGACTCCTTCCTCTCCTTCTCCACACACATCAAACTGTTAGCAAAAAACTGTTGTTTCTTTTTATATAACATCAGCAAAATCTGCCCCTTCCTATCTGTACATACTACTAAGACACTTATTCACTCTTTAGTCACCTCCCACTGCCACTCCTTGTGACCTTGGGCAAGTCATTTTACCCTCCATTGCCTCAGAAGAAAAGGTCTGACAATCTACTTCTGATCATACATTGCCAAGAAAACCCAGAGGCAGCTGGGTTGCCAGGAGTCAGCACTGACTTGATGGCACTAAAAAACACTATAGCAACCTCCTCCTTGCTAGTCTTCCTCTGAATCATCTCTCTCTCCTTCAATCAGATCAAAGCTCAGCTGTGTAGCTAATCTTCTGTCAGCTTCAACATGCTCATATAATCCCTCTTCTCAAGTCACTTCATTGTCTCCTTATATGTTTCCGTAGCCAGTTCAAAATTCTCTTACTGACCTATAAGTGCACTCATTCTGCTGCTCCTCAGTACCTTTCCTCTCTTAGCTCTCCCTACATCCCTCTTCGGGAACTCCGCTTTTCTGGCAAATTGCTTCTATTTGTGCCCTTCTCTTCTATTGCTAACTCTAGAGTTCACTCCTTTCATCTTGCTGCTTCTTATGCCTGGAACAAACTGAGTCTGTAAATCAGGCTTCATCTCTGGCCCTTTTCTAATCCAGGCTGAAAACTGACCTCTTCGAAGCCGCTTTTGGATCCTGATCCGCTCAGTCTCCTATGTGTTTTCTTACCATTCCCCTAGATGTATCCTTGTTCACAGCTGTTGTATTGTCTGCCTTGACTACACTGTAAACTCTGATGAGCAGGGACCATCTTTTACATGTGTCTGTACAGTGCTGCATACACCTTGTAGCACTATATAAATGATCAGTAGTAGTAGTAGTAGCAGTAGTGGTTAGGGGTGGACTGTGTATGTTCAGAGGACATTGCGCTAGCACTAGGACAACTGCTGTGCACTCAATGTCATTGTGGAAATTAGGGCAAGCACACATAATGATACCTCTATGGGCATGGTAGGATTCACAATTGTGCACTAACTGCTGGGAACTTTCTGAGCATGTCCCCAACAGCTATTGCCTGACTGATGCACTTACTGCATGTTGGTATTGCCACTAATAACACATAAGTGCACACCTTTAGTGGAAGGGCCCCAAAGTCAGTAGCACATACTTTTTACAGCAAGTATTGGTATGAGGATTTCAAAATTCTTCTGGTTTACTGTCCAAAATCCAATCTGTAATCTATCTCCCTAGTTTTTGAAAGTTTTTTTATGCTTTTCAATACCATTTGACTAAATGCAGCCAAACCTGGCATGGGACATCCTTTCATCTGGAGGAAGGACATGAGCTACTTTTTGTCCTATGGAGAGTAATTTTATGAAAGTTTTTCTACATGTCAAGTTGGTTTTACGCACAGATCACCTTGAATTCAAGCTAAGGGGTGGAGATATTGTTGCCTATTCGAACACATTGAGAACAAATCCCTTAGAAATGAGGCAATCTATTTTAAAAACCACTACCCCAATGCACATACAATTTTTGCCAAAACATTTTCAGTTCATTTGCGATGAAAATCTTAGTTATGCACACAGAGCCAGCCCTAGCGTTGGTTCAAGGTGTTGGCACCCTAGGGAAACCTTAAGCCTTATGCAACCCCACCCGGCTGTCAAAATCTATTGTCTAACTACGAGCGCTCTGCTCTTTGTCACCCCCTAGAGGCTGTCACCATAAGTGGCGGCTTAGCCTAATAGCGGCCACTAAATTATCTTAACAAGGAATAACAGGTTGGGCTATAGAAAGTAGCTTTTATGAAGCTGAGGATCTACTGTAGGAAGGCATTTTATGCACTGAATAAATCAATTGACTCTGTGTTAGTAATACGTCTTTGCCAGTTGACAAAGTGCTCATCTGCTTGCTTAAGCAGCCAATCTAGGCATGGATTCAGTATGTATGATCTCACTCTGGTGGTAGCCAGATGCTGACACACCTCCTGAAGTTTAAATAGATGAAAGGTCCAAGCTTTTAGTGAACATTTAAAGGTAAAGATCTAGAGAATATATTGTCTCTCAATCTTTACTCAAATGTAATAAGAAATAAAGCTGCATTCTGGAATATTTCAGAGCAGTTTTCAGAGGCAAATGGATGTTTATCTGAGGAAAGCCCCCCCCGAAAAATTCCCCAGTCCTTCTGTGAAAAGAAATGTTAGTGCCGCTAACAGAGACAAAAAGAAGGCAATGGGGGAGGATCAAGGCAAGGCAGGCCCAAAGAAATTATGCAAGGGAATCTAATTTTACTACTACTACAAATCATTTGTATAGCACTACAAGGCATACACAGTGCTATACATAAAGATGTAAGACACAGTCCGCTCATCAAAGCTTAGAATCTAATCAAAATTAGAAAAAAATCACAAAACTTGGAATTTGAGTATGTTAAGATACACATAAGTAGTGAACAAGAGAGTGAGAGGCATCAGGATCCAAAAGCAGCCTCAAAGAGGTGGATTTTTAACCTGGATTTGAATAGGGCCAGAGAAGGGGCCCGGCACACTGACTCAGGTAGTTTGTTCCAGGCATATGGAGCAGCAAGGTGGAATGGACAAAGTCTGGAGTTGGCAGTGGCAGAGAAGGGCACAGATGAAAGGAATCTGCCAGAGGAGCGGAGTTTCCGAGGAGGAGTGTACAGTAAGATAGAGAGGAAAGGTAGTGAGGAATCGCAGAATGAATGCACGTGTAGTTCAGTAGATGTTTTAATTGGATGTGTAAATGGATAGGGAGCCTCTGAAGTGACTTGAAATGAGGGGTTACATGAGCTTAGCAGCACTGGCGAAAGATAAGCTCTGCAGCTGAGTTTGAATCCATGCTCGTACTTTTCAAAGCTTTAACTCACATATTTTCTGTCTGTAAAAGATTCCGCATAAGCAGTGGAGCCAACAAAACTTTAAAGGAAACTTGACAGGAAGTTTCCCTTTGAAAATCAGCTTGCTGACCTCAGAGTACAAAGCACCATGCTTTCTGAAAATTACCCTCCCTATTTATTACATATGGATATCTTGGTTCCCCCTACCAAAAAAGAGTGACATATTTCTAAAATGAATGATTTAATATGCACAATAATGCTATTTCTACCATTAGTCTAATCCAATTTTTTATTTGCCAAGGAGCTAATTTGGTATCAACTGAATTGACTCGGAGATGCATCTTGTTCACTACCTAAAAACAACTACTCGTTATACTGACTAATTATATAGTAAGAATTCAAAACTTTGAGTCTATTCAAATGCTTAGACAAGTTACTAGTATGGAACCGATCAAGACCATTTCACAAATAACACAACATACAACAAATTACACTCTAAGGTGTGCACCGGTAGTGCATGATTGTGCTGCTAAATTAACACTGAGGCCCTCACTATTTGGTGATCTGTGCATCTGTCCCTTTGCCCATAGTGCAATACTAACACTCATCACCACACTAACCCGCATATGGGTGCACTTAACACCACCTGAAAAAAGCTGCCAATGTGCATGTACAAGAGCATTTGAGCTTTGCACTCCAAGCCTCTGGAACTCATTGCCAGAAAAAAAATCAGAAACATCATTGAACTGCTCATTTTCTGGAAACAACTGAAGACACACCTGTTCACTGAACACTTTAGGCCCACCTAATAATCCCCCCTCCTCCACTCACCACATCTAACCCCACCCTCCTCCCCCCTTCTTCTGCCTAGAATCTTATCCATCTAAACATATCCCTCAATTCAAACATTTCCACATTCGTTCCTGCTACCCCCCCAACTCGCATTACCCACTCCCATGCATATGACCTGTCTCACGACAATGGTTCACTGCTGTACATAAATTCTGTTTTATTATACCAAAGTGTACCACCTGGAATCTGTATATAAGTTACTGTTACTGTAAATAAGTTCTCTACTGTTTCAATGTAACAACTCGCAACCCCTGTTATATGTTCAATGGGAAAAGCAGTATAAAATAAGTTAAATGAATAAATAAATAAATGAGAGCAATACCAAAGTTGTGCATCAGTATGCCATAAGCAAAATGAATGCAGATTATTAGGTATGTGCAAAACCTCAGTGCCTAATGCGCGATAGGTGTCAGACATATGTGCAGAAAACATATGCACTGGCTGCAGAACCAGCTGCGTGCGCAGAAAGCTAATGCAGTAACGGTGAAACCTTTAGCCAAATTTAAAATAACACTTTTCAACATGGCATTGTTTATCCGCTTCGCAATGGGAAGTTTTGTTCTCCTACACTCTGATGTTTTCTCCAATAAAGGCCGAAGTTTCAGATGCCAAAGCTCTCTTCTTCTATACGCACCAAAGTTTACTTCACCTTTGAGCAGACACTAAAATAATGGAGCTACTTAGCTCTGTGCTCAACCATTTGGTCTTCTAGGTAATTCTTTGCATCTGGGCGGAAGAGTTAATAGCTTCATTAACATGTCATTTGAATATGCACAGTCCACCTTTTGACAGGCACCACACTACTTTCTGCACAGTCATTATTATGCAGATAATGCTCACGTCAAACCTCTCTGCATTGTGGCATGGCAGTAAGTGTGCACAGATGGTTTGCAAACATTTCTGCATCGGCCCCTAAATTTGTAACTAAGGCAATGGAAGCAGCGGTGGGATTTGAAAACTTGCTTCCCTGATTCCAGTCTGCTGCTCTAATCTTTAGGTTACTCCTCCACTCCTTAATTTAATTAAATTCTGAGAAGGGCTGAGGGGGGAGATCAGAATTATTTATCTTGAGCTGTTGACCTTGCTGCACTACTTACTGGGATTATTTGTCTCAGGGCCCTAGCAGAGGAATACTTGTTCTAAGTAGCTTAGATTTCAAGTGCTGCGTATGTGGTTGGCAGGGGGGCTGACTGGTGAAGAAAAGATATATGTTTGAATGTGTATGAGGGAACTTCAGAAAATAGCAAAATTTAAAAGAAATTGCTGTTTGCTGGATGGAAGAGAGCTTTGAGGTAGAGCTGAATGATTTCAAAATTGTATTTTGGGATTATCTGGTTTCCTTAGAGGAGGAGCTGCTTGTTTTTTGGAGAAACACTACTAAATTGAATGTGATGTGACTGAAAAAGATCACCAGGTTTTAAAATTTAACTTATCTATTGTCTAGAGAAGGGCTCTGATTATTAGTCAAAAGACTGGTAGTGCCGTGACAAACTAAAACTGGAATTTTGTCATAATTCTGGAAGTGGAAAACATTTTCTTAGGAAACAAGAATTTTAGGGTTTTTTTCTGAGCTGGTACTGATTCTTGGACAAAATAAACATTTAAACAGAAACACAGAAACATGTCAGCAGAAAAAGACCACATGGCCTATCTAGTCTGCCCTTCCATATCAAATACTCAAGTCCCTTCTTTCCCTTTAGAAATCTTCTGTATTTGTCCCATGTTTTCTTGAATTCAGATACTGTCTGCATCTCTACTACCTCCACTGGGAGACTATTCCACACATCTACCACTCTTTCCATATAGAAATATGTCTGTATAGTACTCCTGAATCTATCCCCTTTCACCCTCATCCTATGCCCCCTCATTGCAGGGCTTACTTCCAAACAAAGGAGGCTCTTCTCTTATGCATTTATGTCACAGAGGTATTTAAACATCTCTATCATATCTCCTCTATCCTGTCTTTCCTCTAATGTATACATATTAAGATCTTTAAGTCATATGGCTTATAACAAAGACCACTGACCATATTAGTAGCCACTCTCTGCACTGACTCCATCCTGTTTATATCCTTATGAAGGTGTGTTCACCAGAATTGCACACAAAACTCCAAATGAAGTCACACCAGAGACTTATACAGAGGCACCAGAATCCTCACCATCCTCTGTTTTAGCAGCATTTCCATTAATTTACTCACCACAAAGGTCAGACTAATTACTTGTAGTTCTCAGCCTCATACTTCTACTTGTATGTAAAGGGATCAAATGTGCCTTTCTGCAGTCCTCTGGGACAACTTCCGACCCTAAAGAAGTATTGAAAACGTCAGTCAGTGGAGCCACTAGAATGTCCCCAAGTTCCTTCAATATTCCCAGATGAATCCCATCCAGTCACATCGCTTTGTCTACTTTTAGTTTAGCTAGTTCCTCACGAACATAGTCTTCTGAAAATCATTCAGGATCCCCTTCACTTCTGCTCCTATTTGTGGATGTTTTCTGAGGTTCTGCTCCTAGCTTTTCATCTGTGAACACAAAACAAAAATATTTGTTAAGCAATTCCAATTTATCCTCATTGGCTTCTACATATTTTTCCACTTCCCCCTTTTCTCCCCACTTTTGCACTTCCTCCTCTCACTAGCATATCTGAAAAATGTCTTGTTTTCCCATTTTATTACATTGGCTTTCTTCTTTTTGTATCTTTGCTTTCCTGACCACTTTCCTAGCTTCTCTAAGTTTTTCCAAATATTGAGGCTTGTCTTCCTCTCTCTGTGATCTCATGTATTTTATGAAAGGCCACCCTCTTTTTCTTTATCTTTTCAACTGAACTGGATTCTTGGGAGAGCTTCTGAGGCTTTTCGTAGAAGCTGCTTGTTAGTGAATGAAGTAGTATTTCTTTGAGATTCCCTGGAGTGGGATAGATTCTGTTGAGATATCCTGGTTATTTAAAGATAGTTTCAGTGTGATTTGAATTGATTTTAAAGTAGGTAGAGACCAGCTGTTCTCCTGTATTTGTCTTGGGGCAGTTTCTCCAAATGGGTTAGTTTTGCACATATCATGACAGTCATGAATCTCACTTCTAAGCCAGGTTATGTAGAGTATGATCTCAGTCTCTCAAATTTACTGCTAATGATCGGCGTAGTACTTGCATCATGCCAAAGAGAGCTTCCTTCTGGAGTTTGTAAGATGTAACAGGTATGGATATTTTTTCAAGGTGTGCTTCGAAGTTCTTCTTTATCAAACCTGTGGCTCCCAATATGATGGGAAATATTTCTGTATCTTTCTGCCACATTTTCTTGGTCTCTGCATTTTATGGTACTTCAGGAGCTTCTGTCTCTCTAAATGATTCACTCAGAATCCCAAATCTCTATTATCAATGCCATTCTGTTGTTTTTCTCCTTTACCACTATCCAGTTTCTTATCCATTGGAAATGGGAATGTCCCAGTTGATCATAATCTCTTCATTCTCTATAATTTTCTTAGGGTCATGATCCCAGTGCTTTTCAGCCACATTGATGTTGTAGTGTTTACAGATTTTCCAATGGATGAGGCATACTACTTTGTTTTGCCTTTCTGTACAGAAATTTTCTGCTTTCAGAACTTCACAGCCAGCTATGAGGTAAATCACTGTTTCCAGGTCTTTCTTACAGAATCAACATATTCTGTTTTGCCAGTTTTTTCAGTGGTCACTGTAAACCACCTCATCCATAATCCGCTGTCCTGGGCTGCAACTATCAATCTCTTATTCTTCAGTTTCAGTTCACCCCTCCTTAACCATTCATGTGTTTGTTCTTGATTGACAACACTTTGCATTTCCCACTATATTTGTGCATTTGCCACTTGCTTTTCCTTGTTTGCTGATCTAATTCTTTGAAAGGCTTTTCTCTTATTTTGCAAATTCTGTTGCTTCCTTTCCTGTGCATGCTTGCGGATTCTCACTCATTCCTTACAGTCGTCAGAATGCTTGTCCAGGTTTGATGATGGAGATAGATTCTGGATGTTTATTTGCATATTTCAGCACTTTTTACATATTTGGACTTGATGATGCTGTCAGATAGGTCTGGAGGCCTATGATAGTAGCTCTGCAGATGTAATCAGTCTATGAGGCCTAGCCTTCCTTCAGCTCTAGGAATATACAGTCTTGACATACATTGATTCTTGTAATTTACTTAATGGGCATGGAGGAGTTTTCTTGTTTGCACATCCAGTTTTCAAGATCTTTTAGAGGCCAGTCCACAATCTCAAAGCTGTATGAGAGTACTGGAATTGTCAGCTGATTGATAGCTTGTATCTTATTCCGTGATGTTAAAGCACTTTTCAAAAACACTTTTAGGGTTTTCTTGTGAGCTGGTACTGATTCATGGACAAAAGAAAAATGTAAATCAACTGAACTGGATTCTTGGGAGAGCTTCTGGGGCTTTTGGTAGAAGCTGCTTGTCAGTGAAAGAAGCAGTATTTCTTTGAGATTCCCTGGAGTGGGGATAGTTCCTGCTGGAATACCCTGGTTATTTAAAGATAGTTTCAGTGTGAATTGAATTGCTTTTAAAGTAGGTAGAGACCAGCTGTTATTCTGTATTTGTCTATGTAGAGTGCTGTGTGACTTTCTCCATGGGGAATGATTATTTCCTTCAGGAAAATCTAAAGAACACAGAAACAGATTTTAAAGTTGCTTCTTTCAGAGAACTTTAAAAGTGAACACAGAAGCTATGCAATTCAGACTACTACTGTTGGAAATTCTTTATTTGCTGCAGTCTGATGGACAGTGAAAGTGAGCTTGGTTTGAGTGAGAGAGGCTAGCCAGTGTTATGGAAGTTTTGGGATGAATGTGAGAGAGTTTGTGTGAAAGGTGGGATTAGGTAGGGACTTATATTATTTTATTTAACTTAGAATAGGGAAAGTACCTAAGCACATAGGGCTGGATTTTCAAAGGCATTTACACTGACAACTGCCCTAGTTACCCGTGTAAATGCCTTATCTGGGATTTTTGAAAGGCACCTACATGGACAGTGCCCTTCGAAAATCCCGGATAAGTCCCTAACGTGCCCAGATGCTATGTAAGTTAGCATCGGGGCATGTTAGGGGCATTCCAGCGTGGAGTGGGGGTGGAGGAAAGGGCTAAATGGGTAGCACCGATTTTCGATGCTACCCACTTAACTCTCTGCGCTTTAAAGATAGGCAAAGTTTTTCCTCACAGGGGCTAAGTGGGTAGCATTGAAAATCTGTGCTATTTGGCTAGCTCCTGCAGCTTCCAGGTTGTGTGGCGAGATGCACATTTTCAATGCCAGTGCCGCATATGACCCTGGCATTGAAAATCCAAGTTAGACAGATGGCAGGAGGGCTATATGCCAACGCAGAGCATGGCACCACCCAGATTAAAATCGGACCCATAAAAATTATAATTTCTCAGTCTGAGCTGTAATCTTCACTGAGAGGAATCAGTCCCAGGCTTAGAGTCAGTATCTTTCTTTGAGTTAAACCAGAATCCTGACCAGGACCCAGGACTTGATAGAAGGAACTCCGGGCCACTAAGTAAGATAGCAACAGGAAGAAAGGTATCTGGTGCACCTCACACTATTTAATTTTATTTGAACTCAAATGAGAGAACATTGGGGAAACCATACTATTTGAGTCTAAGGGATCTGTTTGCTAAAGTGTGGTTAGGGGTTTGCACCTACTACACAGCCAAAGTTAAAATATCATGTGGTAGATGCAAAACCTGCATGGTAAATGCAGGTGGAGCGGCCCGAATCTGCCCTGCAGAAACAGCATAGAACTAGCAATTACCACATGGGCAGCGCACTCTGCATTGGAAAGAAGCACACGCTACCTGCCAATGCAGAGTGCATGAGACTGGAGCAAGGGAGAAGAGAGAGGCTTGGCACCCATTAAGGATCCCCCCCCCCAAAAAAAAAATATGGCTCACCCCTTCCCTGGACAGCATCCAAATCATGTGAATATCCATCTCCCCCTTCTCCAACCAACCCCATATATCAATCACTAGGAGGCTCTTCCACACATGCACACCCTTTCCATAAATAAATATTTAATCAGATTACTCCTGAATCAATTCCTTTCCACTTTTATCCTACGACCCCTCATTCCAGAGCTGCTTTCCAGCTGGAAGAGGGCCACCTCCCGTGCATTTATATCTCTATTATATCAATCCTCTCCCATCTTTCCTCCAAAATATATATATTGAGATCTTTTAGTCTATTCCCCATATGCCTTATGATGAATACCAATTACCGTTTTAGTAGCTGCTCTCTGGACCAATTCTATTGTGTTTATATCCTTTTAAATGTGCACTTTCCAGGATTATGCACAGTACTCCAAATGAGTTCTCACTAGAGACTTAATGTAAAGAAGACAAAGATCATGACAACTGGCATAATCAACAGGTTCATCGTTGAAGGAGAAGACATTGAAATTGTGAACAACTTTAACCTACTTGGATCAACTGTCAATAAAGAAGCAACAAGCAGTCAAGAAATCAAATGACGCATTGTTCTTGGCAGAATGGCTATGAAAGACCTAGATAAGATTCTCAAGAGCAGAGATGTCTCTCTCCATACAAAGATTCGACTTGTTCAAGCCATGGTATTTTCAATAACATCATATGGATGTGAAAGCTGGACAGTGAAAAAGACAGACAGGAAGAAAATTGATGCCTTTGAATTATGGTGCTGGCGGCGAATACTGTGTATACCATGGACTGCCCGAAGAACAAACCAGTCGGTACTAGAGGAGATCAAACCTAAGCTTTCTTTAGAAGCTCAGATGACAAGACTTCGACTTTCATACTTTGGACACATCTTGCGAAGAGAGTGATCATTAGAGAAAGACATCATGCTTGGCAAGATAGAAGGTCAACGCAAAAGAGTAAGGCCAGCAATGAGATGGATTGATACAATAACAGCAGCTACGGGTACCAGTCTGTCAACAATGAGCCGCCTGACTGAAGACCGAACACAATTTAGGATAGCTATCCAGAGGGCCGCCATGAGTCGACTCCGACTCGACGGCACTTAACAACAACAGAGACTTATACAAAGGCACAGTCCTTTTCCTGCTGACCATTCCTCTTCCTATGCACTCAAACATCCTTCTGGCTTTTGCCATCATGTTTTCTGCCTGTTAGGCCACTTTAAGACCATCTGTTATGATCATCTCTAGGTCCTGCTCTTCTTTCATGGACTGATGTACTTCACCTCCAATACTGCTTCCTTGGATTTTTGCAGCCCAGATTCATGACCTTGCATTTTTTAGCATTAAATCTTTTTTGCAAAATTCTCAACCTTTCTTTAAGATTTTGCTACATCCCTCCTGATGTTATCCACACCTTCCAGTGTGTCTATTCTGTTGCAGATTTTGGTATGATCTTCAAAGAGTCATACCTTTTCCGACAGACCTTCTGCAATATCACAGACAAAAATGTTAAAAAGAACAGGGCCAAGGAATAATTCCTGCCAAATGCCACTCAACCAGTTTCATACCCCGTCAATCATTTTTGTGTCAATCCTAAAGACACACAAATTATTTATAAATTGCCAGTGCAGAACAGTGTCAAAAACCTTGCTGAAATATACCACATCCAGTGCTTTCCCCTGATTCAGATAAGAAAGGTTAGAAATATCATCTTTGTCAGACTGCTCTCTTGCCATGATGGTGCCATGGGATAGTGTACCATGCCCCCTGTAAGTAGGCTCCAAAACCTATGGTGCTAGCTGCATCTGTGAACAGGTCCAGATCCCTGCTGGAAATAGGATTGGACTGCCGCACTGATACATCATTAAAGTCAGAAAAATCACTTCCAGATTACTAATTCCTGTTTTATTGACTGAATCAGTTTAATCTGGTAATGCTTGTGAACTATACTTGCTGTTGGCACAGATAGCCTTTTCAAAAAGGATCTGCCCATGTGTATCACCTGCATGAAAAAATTCACGGTGTCAGTCAGTGACTGCAAATGATGCAATATTAACTTTGCCAACAATAAGAGGCAGATTCTATAACATGCACGTCTAGCTGGCAGAAACATTTAAAGTGAAAACATGTGCGTAATATACCTGATTCCGAAACCAGGGAGATAGACTCACCTGCGGTTCCCAAATCAGGGAGATATATGTTCCTGGCATGGCACGAACAACACTTCAGGGGTTACAAGGGCCCATGCTGCTATAATGGGACACAGGTAAATGCAGCAAATGGCGTGTACATACCTAGCTTGCAGTATTCCAAAAAGATAGATATGTGCAATGCTTCCTGTCTCTATGTGGCCATGCCTCCACAGGCAAAATGAACATCTCCAAAGCTGATGCTCATACTGACGGTTTACTGCCCATGCAAACAGAACAGTAATACTGATGAAGCAGATTAGGTTATGCATGCCCACAATACTTCACGTTTATCTATGTGCCCCAGAGCTATTGAAAAGGCAACTGGAAAGGGAGATGTTTGTCCTGACAGACCATGGAGCAAAACAGACATTGCATGTGATGAACACCGTAGTCATTCATTCAGTGGCCATCGCTGAAAACAATATGTGCAGTGCGAGGCATGGGCCAGAGAAAACTGAAACAGGTCTGTACAGCTATATGGCAACACATATCCCTGACAATCATAGTAAAACATCAGGATGCAAACATGCAGCAGAGCAATCATCAGAAACACATGCCCAAAAGCACCATCCTCTGTCCTGACAATGTGCACCATGTGTGAGACTACTGATGGTACATTTGGATATGCATTAGTGCTGTCCACACTGCAGCATGCCCCCACTCCAAGGCTACCCTACCATTCACAGGGACATGCCCTGCTATGTTGCTGCAGAGCAGCTGTACAGAGGTTACTGCCCATTCACACAGGCACCTAGTGATGCTGCAGTCAGCCGTCCAGTCCAGGTACTGGCCAGGCATACATGTCCCCCCCTGATTTGGGTATCAGCACACCAGGGCCTTTCCTGCAGCCATCTCCACTGTGAATCTTTGCAGCTCCTTCAGTGTTATCCTTGGTGTCTTTGTAGCATCTGTGATTAATGTCCTCCATGCCCGGTCTGTGAGTTTTGGTGGGTGGCCTTCTCTTGTCAGGTTTCTAGTGGTGCCATATTCTTTCTATTTAGTTATAATGGACTTAATGGTGCTCCGTGGCATTTTCAGAATTTGGGATTTTTTTTATAATGCAACCCTGATCTGTAGTTCTTCACAACTTTGTCTCTGACCTGTTTGGAGTGCTCCTTGGTCTTCACTTTGCTTGCTTAGTGGTGTTGCAGAGTCAGGGGTCTTTAGAACAGGTATATTTATACAGGCATCATGTGACAGATTATGTGACACTGATTGCACATAGGTGGACCCTAATTGACTAATTCTATGACTTCTGATGCTAATTGGTTGGACCAGGTCTTATTTAGGGGTTTCATAGTAAAAGGGATGAATACATATGCACTCACAACCTTTCAGATTTTACTTGTTTTTTTTTTTATATATACAAGGTATTTTATTGTCATTCCACTTCACCTATATTGTTAGGTCCATTACCTAACATCCAAATGAACCTCCATTTTCATTCCAGGTTGTACATAATGAGACAAAACAGGACAAAACCAAGGGGATGAATGCTTTCGCAAGGCACTGTACCTCTGCCTCAATCATAGACTGCACCTATACACAACTCCGGCTACTACATAATTGCATGGCGTCTCTGCACATCTATCTGCATTGCTCAGACAAACCCATACCATCTCTAAAGCTATGTTCCTATTTTTCCAAAGCATTTGTTGGGGAGGCCTTGCATAGCCCCTTAGGCATATACATCACATGTCAGAATACCAACTATTGCAGTGCTTTACATTTCTGTTGGGGCATTATTTCCTGTTATTTTAGCATACAAACATCCCTAACCTGTGCATTCTATTTATTTCCACTGCATCTTTTGCTCCCCCAGACTGCAGACACCAGAACACTACAGACTTGTCATAGTCATTCATCTCTATGGGATGCATTGGAGTAAGGAGTGAGATTTTTCTAAGCCCTGCCCTTATTCCACTTTTCAGAAGGTATAATGTGGACATATGGGTGATATGCCAGGGATGCACACAGACCTTTCCTGGATACACTTTATATATCTCCACACCTGACCAAGTACCTGTTCCGCCCTCTCCCGCCCACATCCTGAAATCCCCGTTTCAGTGCTGTGTAGGTGCAGGGCTGCCTGGTGTCAGAATATGGATCTAGATGTTTTTGAATGAAACATGTCTATCCCACACATACACAGAGCTTATTCATGTTTCAGAATGACCTCTTTAGGCTGAGACTATCATCTGTTTTAAATCCACTAGCTTGTCTTGAGAAATTTGGTCAACATTGCATCAGTATCAATCTCTATTCTGAGTGGTACCCGTAGGGCAACCAACCTTTTTGTTAAAATGGTAAATAAAGGCAAAAGGAAAAGGAGACCGCTATGGTTTTCAAAGGAAGTAGCTGAAAAAGTGAAGAAAAAGAGGGAGGCCTTCATGAAATACAAGAGATCCCAGAGAGAGGAAGAGAGGCATCTGTATTTGGAAAAACTTAGAGAAGCTAGCAAAGTAGTCAAGAAGGCAAAGATTCAAAAGGAGGAGGAAATAGCCAATGCAATAAAATGGGGGGATAAGACATTTTTCAGATATATTAGTGAGAAGAGGAAGGGCAAAAGTGGTATTGTCAGACTCAAGGGTGCAGGGGGGGAATATGTAGAAGCTGATAAGGATAAAGCGGAATTGCTTAAATATTTTTGTTCTGTGTTCACAGATGAAGAACCAGGAGCAGGACCTCAGAAAACACCCACAAATAGGAACAGAAGCGAGGGACATCTTGAACAATTTTCAGAAGACTGTGTTTGTGAGAAACTAGCTCAACTTAAAGTAGACAAAGCGATGGGACCGGATGGGATACACCCTAGAATACTGAGGGAACTTGGGGACGTTCTAGCAACTCCACTGACTGACCTTTTCAATGTTTATGTTTATGTTTATTGAGCTTGATAAAACCGCCTTTCAAGTGCAATCAAGGCGGTGTACAGTAAAAAGTCACATAAAAACCAGCCTAAGCTGGAGGATAAAATAGGAAATGTACAATAATAATAATTATATAAAAAAAATTAACCAAATTAAAACATCAAGTATAAATTATAGATTATAAAAATTATAAAGGACAGAGAGAGAGGAAGGAAAGAAAGGGAAGATAACTAATACAGGACAGAACACGAGAAGAGGACTAAATCACATACAAAGGAGGACATCATACAAAGGGAGAGGGAACATCAAACGCTAGGGAGAACAGGTGAGTTTTCAGGTTGTGCTTGAAGGTAGTGTGAAGTGGTTCAAGACAAAGGGAGGAAGGGAGGGAATTCCAGAGGGCGGGGCCAGCAAAATAGAAGGCAGAGAGACGAGTGAACTGTAAGTGAGCACGGGAGGGTGGAGGAAGAGAGAGACGATTAAGATGAAAGGAACGAGGGGTGTGCCTAGGAGAGTGGAAAGAAAGTAGATCAGCCAGATATGAAGGGATGCCAGTATAAAAGACCTTATGTAACAGAATAAACATCTTATATTGAGAACGAAAAGAAACAGGTAACCAGTGAAGATGAAAAAGTAGGGGGGTGACGTGATCACGAGTGGTAGAAGAGGTGATAAGGCGAGCAGCAGTGTTTTGTATCCTTTGGAGTCTGGCTATCTGATTTTTCAGGAGACCAAGAAATAAAGAATTAGAGAAATCGACCAGAGACATGACCAAAGATAGAACCAGTGTAGTTAGGGCAGAAGAGGAAAGAAAAGGGCGAACGGAACGGATCTGACGAAGGAGGAAAAAGGAGGTTTTGGCAATATGAGAGATATGGGTGCGGAAAGATAGGTCAGAATCAAAATGAACACCTAGATAACGAAACGTGGAGACCAGGGGAACCGGAGTGCCAGAGAAGGAGGGAGCCAGTGAAGGGGAGGGACAACCATAAGAAAACCAAATAGCAAGAGTCTTAGTCAGGTTCAGATGGAGACAGTTAAGAGTAAGCCAGTGAGCAACAGAAGAAAGACAAGAGTTCAGGGGAGAAAGATCGGGACAGGAAGAGGAAGTATGGTGAAGCAGGAGAATATCATCGGCATAGAAGAAAGCTGATATATCGGACTGCTGGATAAGAAGAGCAAGAGGGGCCAGAAAAAGGTTGAAAAGAAGGGGTGCAAGGACAGAACCCTGGGGGACCCCACAAGAGAGACGGTGTGAGTCAGAAGGAGGGATTGCAGATGAAGAAGAAAGAACTGCACAGGAGCGGGAAGAAAGAAAGGAGTGAAACCAGTGATGAACAGTGCTACAGAGACCAGCTTTCCGAAGACGGTGAAGAAGAAGGGAGTGGTCAACAAGATCGAACGCAGCTGAAAGATCCAGGGCAACCGCCACCGAAACATCACCACGATCATGTGCTACATGTAGTGCATTAGTGAATGCCTCGTTGGAGTCGGGAGTGGTGCCAAAGGACTGGAGAGAGGCTCATGTGGTGCCTTTACACAAAAGTGGAAGTAAGGATGTGGTTGAAAACTACAGGCTGGTTAGTTTAACTTCAGTGGTGAGTAAATTATTGGAAACGCTGCTGAAAGAGAAAATAGTGAGGTTTCTGGAGTCCAGTGGATTATAGGATCCGAGGCAGCATGGATTCACCAGAGGCAGGTCTTGTCAGACAAATCTGATTGATTTCTTTGACTGGGTGACCAGGGAGTTGGACCGAGGGAGAGCTCTAGATGTGGTGTATTTAGATTTCAGTAAAGCCTTTGACACTGTTCCTCACAGGTGACTTATAAACAAACTGAGCACCCTAGGGATGGACCCTAAAATTACTGCTTGGGTTAGAAATTGGTTGGGTGGGAGGCGACAAAGAGTACAAGTAAATGGAGCTCACTCTGAGGAGAAGGATGTTACCAGTGGTGTGCCCCAGGGATCTGTCCTTGGTCCGATTCTTTTTAACATCTTTGTTAGTGATATAGCGGAAGGGCTGTCGGGTAAGGTTTGCCTCTTTGCAGATGATACCAAAATCTGCAATAGAGTAGACACCCAGGAAGGTGTAGATAACATGAGGAGGGATCTAGCTAAGCTTGAAGAATGGTCTAGAATGCACAGTCACAAATAGTTGACCCAACAGAGCACTATCACTACATGACATCTCCAGTATGTAGGAGTAGCCTACTGGTTAGAGCAACAGCCTACTACCTTAAAGATTAGGGTTCAACTCCCACTGGTGCTCCTTGGTCAAGTTACCTTATCCTCCATTGTTTTGGAAGAAAAGGCCTGACAATCTACTTCTAGTCATACCTTGCCAAGAAAACCCAGGGGCTGCTGGATGGCCATGAGTCAGCATTGATTTGATGGCATTTAAGAAACAAAGTATGTATGTTTTATATACTTCAATATTTTTGTTGGGTTGTCCATGGTGAGGTAGCAACATAAAAAATATGCTTATCTGAAATATTGTTTTCTTCAGGAGAGAAACCACAGTTGAATAAAAATGCTGTCATCAAAAATACTGTCATTGACAAATTTTGAACCATCAACCTTTCCTCTGGTTCTGTATCCAGACACATGTAGCTGAAGAGACTTACTGCTGGGCTCTCACTCTCCAAGCACCAAAAAACTTCAAAAAGCTTGCATTGCTGTAAATGTGCTATCATAAAAATCATGCACTTATAACTAAACATAAATCAGGTCCATTGCTTATAAAATCTGTGTGTGATTGCATTATTTCTATCTTGTCACATATTGTAGTTCTTTTCTCTTTCCAGCCTTGGCCATTACTGTATATTGTTATGCAATTGTAAACCGCCTTGGTGTAATGAAGGTGTGGTATATCAAATACCCAAATAAATATAAACATAAACATACTGGGGTCAATATTCAAAGGACAAGAAGTTAGCAACAGATGATGAAAATTTTGTATTGGCTAATGCATAATATTTTGGAACAGATAGGATTGCTGAGATTCTGAGGTTTTGCTCAAAAAGTTATGCAGACATCAAATTGTGTTGCCACAAATTCAAAAGTGCAGACACTGTCCATAACATCAATGTTCACCCTACTAGCTATGCTCCTACCAGTTGCCACACCTACCTCTGCAACCACACTCTCTACTTATAACAGCAGAGCGATACCATTCAGCCCCAAACCCTAGCTAACCACTACGCAAGCAAGCTGACCACAACTGCAACCACGCTATCTTTGGCCAAACCCAACTTGACAACTGTAGAGAAGCATGAACAGACGTGGAACGAATTCTGCAAAATTGATGATAAGCAAGCAGTGGAAATAATAACCAGCATAAATACCACCACCTCACTGCTTGATCCATGCCCAGCTACCTGGATTAAAGCGGCAAAAAAGGACATTGGCCACCAAGTCGCTCACATTGTGAACCAATCACTGTCCCAAGGAATCATGCCTAACCAGCTCAAAAAGTCTATAATAAGACCAATACTAAAAAACAACTCGCTAAACAAAGAAGATCCATCTTCCTACGGTCCAATCTCCAGTATATCGTTTTTAGCAAAAATCATTGAAAAAGCAGCCCTCATCCAACTGCAAGAACACCTTGAAGACAACGAAATACTGGACAAACAGCAATACGGATTCAGAAAAAATCATGGGGTCGAAACCCTGCTTTTAGCCCTGTTTAACAACCTCCTCAAGGGGCTGGAAGACAGGAAGAAAATGTTTATCCTCATTTTCATCGACATATCCGCTGCATTTGACACTGTCCATCACTTAACCCTCCTGAACAAGCTGGAATCAATTGGAATTATAGGAACCGCCTTGAAATGGTTCTCCTCCTATATAACGGGCAGAAAGCCACAGGTCCAGTTCAACGGAGAGAAAGCTGAACCGTTCATCCAAACACAAGGCATTCCTCAGGGTTCGGCACTCTCGGCGCTACTTTTTAACATTTACATGCAACCACTCAGTGAAATATTCAGGAAATATGGCATAAACTACCACATATACACAGACGATATCATGCTGTACACCCAACTAGAGACCACCGACCCGAACTACGCCCAGCTTGAAACCTGCATGGGAGAGATGTCGGGATGGCTACAACAAAATAACATGTCGATTAATCATAAGAAGACCGAAGTAATGTTTATATCAAATACCTTGGGCTTCGAACCACCTCCAACAATCACATTGTGCAACAATACATACAATACTAAGAAAGAAATAAAATATCTGGGAGTCACAATTGATAACAAACTGAAAATGGAAAAACACCTCAACAACACCAACAAAGCCATCTTCCACAAGCTTAAAGTGCTACGACCCCTGCGAAACATACTAGATCCGTGCGATTTCCGATCAGTTGCTCAGGCTCTCATCATGCCCCACCTGGACTACTGCAACGCCATCTTGCAGGGGCTACCAAGGAAAACAACCAACATACTACAGATGGCCCAACACGTAGCAGCAAGGATCATCATGAGAACTAGCGTCACCGAACATATCACACCTGTATTGATGGAACTACACTGGCTTCCAGTCGTTGCAAGGATTCAATACAAAACATTGGTAACTACATTCAAGTTAATTCACAACCTGGCCCCCTCATTCCTCTCCACCCTGATCTCCATGCAACCGACAAGCAGAAGCAGGAGAACCATGAACTCTGACACACTAAGAGTTCCAAACAGCTTTAGGCACGTAAAGGTCAGTACTAGTCGCAGAGCGTTCTCCTTATCTGCCCCCACGTTATGGAACCAGCTCCCACACGAGCTGAGAGAAATTAAAGACATAAGCAACTTCAGAAAACAACTGAAGACGCACCTGTTCAATTGTCATTATACCAGATGAAAATCCAAAAGGACAAAAGAAATTGAATTGCAGTATGTACAAATGTAAATAGATGGTGGTTAGTGCCTGTGTAAATGTATGATAATAGCTAAGGTCTTTATATGGACCCGCATATGTGTGCTGTGTATCCCCCTGCTCTCTCTATCTAATCCCCAAATAATTCTGTCTGTAATTTATGACAAATCCCGTAATTGTAATCAAACCGCTTCTGATCGCTGGAAGGAGCGGTATATAAGTCCTCACTAAATAAAAAAATAAATAAATAATTGGATGCAATATGTCAGAGATGTTGATAGAAGTCAGAGGTATTGACCCATGGGGCGTTGAATCCTGAGGTTGTGTCAGAATGATCATATAAGTGGGGTTTATGGCCGGGCTAGAAGAAGGAGATGCAGGATTTGGGATTATTAGTTGATGCTGGTTCATCTATGCATGCTCAAATCTACAAGGTTGTGCGAACTGCCTATGGAGCTTGGATACTGATGCATCAACTACACCCATTTAGGGATGATGTGGCAATGTGGACAATAGCACATGCTTTGGTGATTTCCATGCAAACCTAGTGCAACCTCCTTTACAGTATGTAGGTTTGCCAGATTATCTATTGAGGAGGTTGCAGGTGGTTCATAATGCAACTACATGAGTGCTGTAAGAAATAATCCACTGGCAGATGTGCTGAAGCAGTGCTATTGATACATGAGTGGTATGTGTTTAAAATGTTAGTACTGATGTTTGAAATTTTCAGTGAGGGAGGGCCTAGTTATATACAAAGCATGTTGCAGTGATGCCAGCCAAGTCAAGTTCTAAATTCTAATCAGGGCTTTTTGCTGGAGATCCCTGATCATTGAGAGGTGCAGCTGGAGAACTGGAGGGAGTGAACATTTAAGACAATTGTGCCCATGTGTTGGAATACGTTCCCTCTCGGGATGAGGCAAGAATTGGACAGGGAACACTTTCATAAGTCCTAAAAAAGACCATTCTTCTTCCTAGTTAGGAATGACCATAGGATGGTGGCTGATGGGTAGGTGAGGTAGGGTATAACAATTCATTTTACTGATTTTATTGCTGCTGTTTTGTGTGGAAGAGTAGCCTAGTGCTTAGAAAACTAGCTTGGTAACCAAGCAACCAGGGTTCAGTTCCCACTAGCACTCCTTGTGGCCTTGGGCAAGTCACTTAACCCTCCATTGCCTCAGAAGAAAGGCCTGGCAATCTACTTCCAGTGAGACATTGCCAAAAAAAACCCAGGAGCTTCTGGGTCACCAGGAGTCAGGACTGACTCAAAGATACACATTGCTGATATTATTGGAGATTTTTGTATTGTAAACAATGTAGAATGTCTGTGGTATATAAAAGTTTTTAGGTAAATAAAATAAAGTAAAATAATTACTTATTTTGAAGCTAAACATTTTTAGATCCCACCATATCCCATTCTATTGGATCCCACCATATCCCATTCTATTAAGATCCCACCATATCCCATTCTAAGCAGCTCACAGCATACTTACATAATAATACACTTGAGGTTTTTCTTGCAGGAGTCAAGGTTGTAGCAATGCTTGAATCCTATGAGGTAAATATTTCAGCAGAAATCTTCATAGGGAATGAAAACAGTAGAAGAATAGGGCACTGTGACTTGTTTGAGCTCTGACAACACATTTTACATTCTTTGCTACCACTTTATACCCAAAGGCACCGTAGTGGGGGGGGGGGGGGGTGAATCTCCCTCTCTCACCTTTTATATCTAGAACTTAGGTTCTTACATCTGTTCTGGTGACAGTAGACAGTGAAGAGATCAGCTAGAAAGAAAAAAACTTACCTTATGTTGGGCTTCTGAAGCTCCCATGACTGATAATATCACAGCAGGTTTGATTCTGCAGCACACAGTAGGGGAGCCATCACAAACAGCCACCACAAGGCACTTGAGCCAATCCTGCTTCAAATGCTTGACAGGCAGCCTCTTTGACTTCTGCAATTCAATGGCTGATGATGTCATAGCAGGGCTATAACACATGCAGGGAAGCCGAAGACAGAAAAGCATTTGGCCTCTGTTTTTCAGAGGGCTAGGAAGGAGTGTTGGTTCCGATTTTAGGATTCTAAGGGTGACATCGGAATCTGGCTGTGTCAGGAGTAGGATTACAAAGAAAAAAAAACATAACAGCATTGGCACTACTGCCATAGGACTTCAAAGTTGAGAAAACAAAAAGAGCTTCAAGCATGATTTGTGCCTGCAGTCTTATTGCATTGCTATATCAAATCATAGAAAGAAAAGCACTGAGCTCTTTTATTTTTCCTGTGAAAGGCATTTTTGCCTTCTTTATGTTAGGCAGAGTATGCCATACTAGGGGCTTCAAAAGGCGATGCATTTTCACATTGAGACAATGTGGCGAGAGTAGCAGAAGTTACTGTACCAAAATGAATTCCACTGCAGAAACATAAGATACAGAGCAATAATATGTCCTCCACTAATCTTTTACATGTATTATCTATAACAACAGTTATGAGGCTGGAAGGGCACACAGCATCTTATTATACCATATCTATTCCTTCCCATTGTTCATAGAACAGCAAACTTTGGGTATACAAGATAAAAATGTAAAAGTAAAAAGCTGCAAAAGAGGAAAAACCAGTGGGAATCCATCTGTGCCACTGGAGTCTTATAGCTGCTGATGCAGCATAGCTGTTAGGAAGTGGGATAACACATTCCCCCTACCCCCTGGTACTTTCAAGCATGTCAGCAGAGGAATGCATCCTTAACAGGCACTGAAGGGATGAGCTTAAAAGGTTAGGGCTCTTCAACTTGGAAAATATTCCATTATTCAAAATCTATATGATCCCAAGTGTGACAATGAATCCTAAATTTTTGAAAGATTTTTGAATTTCTTTGTTGGGTACACTGTCACAGGAGAAGGAGATGGGTTTCTCACCTCTGCTGCAGTAACCACATTTTAATTAACGTGTAGTTGCACAAATGCATAAATAAATAAAATGGCTACTTGTTCATAAAACACGCCAAAGTCCTTCTGAAGAATGTACTGAAAGAAGTCCTGCATGTACAATGTGACACGTTTTGGTTTGAATCACAAACCTTGCTTCAGGCACTGCAGGACAACACTCAAGTCACAAAGTAGCATGGCCATGTGTAGTCAGATTCAGAAGTTTTGAAGTGAATGGCATCTGACATCATAAGATGGGAAAGACTAATCAGATACCGAGTGTTAGGAACCTCACACTGAGCAGGGAATCCCAAGTGTGATTGGACAACATCAGAGTATGCTAGACCAGTCCTGCTCGAGATTCAAAACTTTGGGAGAAACCGTATCTTTATTATTATTATTATTTTCATTTCTTATATACCGCACTATTTGCGATCAGCACGGTTTACATAGAACAAACAAAATCCGACAATAAACAAATGTCTGGTCATTACATTGAACAGGAAATGTTGGAAAACTTGGAGAACAGGGTAAACTATATACATATGCAGATGATTTGAATTTGAAAATGCATTGCTGTTCACAGCGTTGAAGTTTTTGAGTCCAATCTCCACCCCTGGGATCAGCTGGAACATGATCAATAATTTGCCAAGACAGTTGATGAAACAGATGGCTTTTCTCAAGGCAATGTTCAACCATTGGTACCAACATAATAGCTGAATGCAAACGGGAGGCATGCTCATTAAGGTGAGTTCTACATTGCCCAGTAGTCCTGTTGACGCTTATACCGATGAACAGATAAATGCTCTTTGTCAACAGTCCTCTCTTTTTGAGGACTCTTCTACTGAAGCAATCTTCCCTCTAACATTGGTGAATTAAGAACATTATGGAAACGTTGGGCTTGCGCACAGCTTCATGGTTCTTCCATGACCCAGCATTTAAAATCTATGATTATTCCTCAGGGTTTGAGAATGCCACAGACTCCAAAAATGTTTTTGGATGATATTGCATTTTTAAACTAATGGAATGCCATTTTAAATAAAATCAGCTTTGACATCATAGCTTTACTTGTGGAATGTACAATGCAACAGGAAGATATTTTAGAAAAGCAGATTATTGAATTCACTGACAAGATTAAGACCACCTGTGTTGTATCTGTTACTACCACCGAATTGGAGGAGTTGGACAACCAGATGTCCAAGTTTCACACTTGGGATTCCCTGCTCAGTGGGAGATTCCTAACATTCTGTATCTGATTGGTCTTTTCCATCTTTGGATGTCAGATGCCCTTCACTTCAAAACTTCTGAATATGACTACACACGGCCATGTTACTTTGTGACTTGAGTGTTGCCCTGCAATGACTGAAGCAGAGTTTGTGATTCAACCCGAAATGTACATGCAGGACTTCTTTCAGTACATTCTTCAGAAAGATGTTGGAGTGTTTTGCATGCTAAGTAGCCATTTTAATTCTTTATGCATTTGTGCAACTACAGTTTAATTAAAATTGGGTTACTGCAGTGGGGGTGAGAAACCCATCTCCTTCTCCTGTGACAGTGCACCCGACAAAATAATTCAAAAAACTTTCAAAAATATAGGATTCATTATCTCACTTGGGATCTTATAGATTTTGGATGTATGGTTTAATCCTCAAGGTCAAGTGTAATTTTATATTTTGTGGGACCAATATTTAGCATGTGCTTACAGACACTTTGAAGTATGGAGAATTTTGAATCTTTCTACTCTATTCATTACTTAAAGGCAATTGGACTACTTTTACCTTTATTGCAACTTCTCTATCAGGGGCAATATCATCAAAAGTGTGTACCATTGTGCAATACAGTAGGTGCTCTATTGCTCAATAGTGTGTCTTATTGCACAGTAGTGTTCACTATGCTTCACTAGTGCCTCTGTTGAGCAATAGGGCACACTATGGGTCCCTTTTATTAATGCCTAGTGAATGTTATCTGCTGCATGGCCCATTTTATTCCTATGAATCATATGGCAGATAGTGTATGCTAAGCAATAGGGTACACTATTGATGACAAGGGTTTTTTTTGTCATTTTGGGTTAAAAGCAACATGAAATGATATATTTGTTTTATTGATACTTATTATATGCCCATCATACATGGCATCCATGGAGGAGTAGCCTAATAGAGCACTGGCTTGAGAACCAAACAGCCAGGGTTCAATTCCTGCTAGTACTCTTTGTGGCCTTGGGCAAGCCGCTTAACTTTCCATTGCCTCAGAAAAATCCAGGTTATCAATGCCCCCATTGAATGTACACATTACCAAGTTTAAATTACAATTTAAACACCTTTGACTGAAATGATAAAGCAGTATAAAAGAATTTGTTAAATAAAATAAAGCAATTGACATACAACAGCCATTTTCAAATCCAGACAATCCTAACTAGCAAATCAATCTAAAGGGAAGAAATGTGCTTTCAATTGCTTCCTAAAAGCTTGATAATCCCATATATGATGAATAATTACTGGAATAGAATTCCATAAACTAGGGCCAGCAGTCAGGAAAGCTCATGCTTGAAGCCGAGTCCTGTGAACCTGAGTCATGGAAGGAATTTGTAATAACACCTGCTGGTTCAGGCGAAGTGATCTTGCCAGTACATATACGATCAACAAAAAGGTCAATTCAATTTCATAATCTGCATATAAAATTCTGTGAATTATACAAAGACACTTAAAAAATATCCATTTTTGAACATGCAGGTATTGACGTTCTGCATAGAACAAGGAATTAATTTATAGTTTTCCATAAATTAAAAATAAATTGCACAATCGCATTTTGAATTAGTTGTAACGATCTAATACTGGTAGAACTGTCAGTTGAACTAGCATAGAAAATCAATGGGAGGCAGATAATATTTCAAACAACTGACTTTTTGCAGCTTGTAAAAGGCAGAATGCACCACCTACAGAACCTATGAATGCATTGAGAGGGTGGAGTCCAATATTACCCCAAGTAACGGACCTCCCGATGTAAAGGAACACATATGTCTCCAACACTGTTAGACACAATACCATACAACCCTGACGTAGTGATGATCATTGCCTCTGTTTTATCATAATTTAGCCATAAGCCATTCTGTATCAGCCAGGACAAAAAATAGTAGCACATTCTGATACAAGCAAAAGTTTCATTAAATCATCTCCTAAAGTAAATGGAACAAATAATAAAATATAATCATCCTAAATATGAAAAAGATATTCATTTGACACAATGACACAAAGGAACCAAATAAACATTAAACAATGTCGAGGAAAGAGACAAGCCTTAAAAAAAACACCCTTATGCAGTGTGAAACAATCAGACAATTCATTGGCCATCAAAACCCTCTGCAAATGACCAGAAAAAAAAGATCAAAACCAAGAAAGTATTGATCCCGCTAAATGCAGGGTGGCCAATCATGCTACCAAGAGCTGCAGGATAGCAAAGTCAAATGTGGACGCTATATAATAAAAATGATAATAGCTGACTAAATAAAGAAATCAGAAGAGTCTCCAACCTATGTCCTCTTTGGAATCCATGCTGGCAAGGATCAAGCACATGGTTTAAATCTAAATAGTTGTCTCATTGTTGGTGAACAACTTGCTGAATAAGTTTCCTTGTAAATGGGTAACCGAGGTATCCGGATGCCCGACCCGGGCCGAGCCCCCCTTCCCCCACCCCACCCCCCCTTCAACCCACAGACCTCCCCACCCCGACAAAGCACACAGACTCCAGGTATTGGTGCAAACTATGCTTGGTCGCAGCTTTAATAATTAACAATAAGAACACCGGCCCAACATGAGCCAACTCAGTAATCAGAACAATACAGAATACCACACCCCCCTCCACCCATCCTCTGGATGGTGTCCCCCCACCAGCCATAGTAGCAAAGTGGGAGCACCATCCAAGCCCCCCCCCCGTATCCCCCTTGGCGCCCGCCTCGCCGTATTAGCAAAGGCTGGCTGAAGGGTTGCCTATTTCCAGGTAGAGACCCCAGCCGGGACGTCTCCCCCCAACCTGAAGAGCCGAGCCGCTCACCTGGGAAGCGGCATAAAGCTGAAATGAGCCACCGGGTCGACGAGCACCAGCTCGCCACCCCGCCACCGGCGCTAGGTAGCTCGCTATCCTAGCGCCGCCCCCACCACCGAAAGCTGCGACCAGCACCAATACTCCAAAGCCTCCTGCCAGTCATTCAAGAGTAAATCCTGCCCCACCGGGGCAAGGTGAACCCCATCAAGCCGGTACAGGCCAGCACAAGCGACATCCACCCAAGGGTGGCGAACCTGGAGCCCACCCGTCTGCTCTACCCAGCGCCCAATTTGACGGTTGATCTTGCACAGACCCCGCGACCAGCGCCGCTGGGTCCAGCAAGCCGGGTGGGGTATGATGTCCGACCAGATGATGGCCAACCCGGGGAGCACCGCTCACAGCTTGGCAATGTCACTCTGAACCATCATGATGAGGTGCCAGCAAGGCCAACAGGCGACGTCAAGCAGAAAAGAGCAGACTACCACCAGCCAGCCACTCTGCAAAAGGAAGACAAAATGGTTAGTACCCCCCGACCCCCCCGCCTTCCCCACAGCGCGCCGTAGGCGAGCCACCGCCCAGGCGGATCCCGGCACTATGGCGCTCAGTCAGGGGCCGATGGGCGAACGTACCCCGCGTAGGCCCCTGAACGCCATCGGCTGATGTGCTGGATCACCCGGGAGTCCAAGCCTGCAGCCGCCGCACTAGTAGCCGCTCCTATCCGGAATGAGTGCGAAGCATAACTACGCTCGGGGCACCCCAAAGCGCGCAAAACGAGGCGTAAGACAGCCGTGAACTGGAACTGGGTCACCGGCCGGCCATCGGCATGGACGAAAAACTGGCCACCTGCCCCCGGACGCTGGCTGACGTACGCACGCAATGCACGAACGGGACAAGACAAGAGGGGGGGGGATGGCACACAGCAGGACCCAGCCCCCTATTCCGGACTGGTCCGTCTTGGACCGCGAAAGGTAGATCCAGACACGCGCTGGATCAACCTGGACGTGCCCCGCATCGAACCCCCCAAAAGCCCCCCGCCTCGCCGACCGAGGAACAAGCTCAGACACCCGGAAGGCACCGAAAAAAGCCGTCGTAAACAGCACCTGAGACAACACTGCCTTGAAGCTCGAGGCAACAGCGCACAAATCCGCAACAAAAGCTCATGAGATACCGGCAACCACCAATCCCGCGACCGCGGCATCGCACGAGCCCGGCCGGCGAGCAGCCGCCCGACTAAAAAGGAGACACGTGGGTTCCCCCAACCCACAGCCTTACAAAAGAAAGAGAAGCCTGCCAACGCTCCAGTGACCGCAGACCGAGCCCACCCCTCCTCCCTCGCCCACAACACAAAACGGCTGACTAAACCATCTGAAACCGCCCCCCCCGGACCAACCGTGCGCTCTCAAGAACTCACTCACCTGAGAGTAGCCCCGCCGATAAGACACCCAGGTACTGCGAGCCACCGATGCCGCTAACAGGGCCATTAGGTCGGGGTCCCAATCGTCCAGAGATGCTCCAGAACATGAGAGGGCAACATGTCCGCCCCCGGAGCCAACCGCCGAAACTGCACCCACTGAAAACGGGATAAAGCATCAGCAATGGCATACTGGGAGCCAGGCACGTGCCGCGCCCGGGCGGTAACATTTAGACGCAAGCAGGCTAGCACAAATACCCTCATCAAAGAAGCCACCCTGGGGCATCGAGGAGCATGTCGATTAATGACCTCGACGACCGCGGCATTATCACACCAGAAGACAACCCGCCGATCCCGCAAACGGTCCGGCCATACCCAAAGGGCCACTACGATGGGGAAGAGCTCCAGAAAAGCAATATTCCGGACCAAACCGGAGCTCACCCAAGCCGCAGGCCAAGGCTCCGCGCACCAGGAACCGTGACAAAAAGGCCCCAAAACCCGAACCGCCCGCCGCGTCGGTGAACAACTGAAGGTCAAGATTAGAGAGCTCAGGCAACTGAAGGACGGAGCACCCATCGAAGCCAGCCAGAAAAGCGTCCCATACACGCAGATCCTCCCACATCCCCGTGGATACCCGGATCCGATGGTGAGGCAGCCGCAGTCCAGCCATGGCCAAGGATAAACGCCTCGTGAAGGGGCGCCCCATGGGAAGGACTCGGCAAGCAAAGTTGAGGTGACCAACCAGCGACTGCAGGACGCGGAGGGAGGTCTTCGAGGCAGAGCCAACGGAGGCCACCAGCTCCCGAAGGCGACGAACCTTCGGCGTCGGCAAGCGAACCACCATGGCAACCGTGTCAATCTCAATGCCAAGGAAGGCTAGGCAAGTGCCCGGGCCGACCGTTTTATCACCGGCGATGGGAATGCCGAAGGCGGCAGCTACACGTTGAAAGGTGCTCAAAAGGGTGGAACAGGTGAGGGCCCGCTTGGGCCCGACAAACAGAAAGTCATCAAGGTAGTGGACAATACCCGAGGCCCCCGACTGCCGCTCAACAACCCAATGCAAGAAGGTACTGAAAGCCTCGAAATACGCACAAGAAATTGCACAGCCCATGGGCATGCACATGTCGAAATAATACCGTGCCTCAAAGCAAAAATCCGAGCAAAGGGAAGGCCGAGCAATGCACCGGCAACAGGCGGAAAGCCGATTCGATGTCCACATTGGCCAGTAGGGCACCACGCCCGCACTGCCGGACCAGAGAGACGGCAGCATCGAAAGAGGAGTAATGCACCGTGCAGAGCTCACGGGGTATAAGGTCGTTTACCGAAGCGCCCGGCGGGCAGGAGAGGTTGTGTATCAACCGAAACTTGCCTGCCTCCTTTTTGGGAACCACCCCCAATGGCGAGACCGTGAACGGGGAAAAAGGGGGGTTCCAAAAGGACCCGCGATACGGCCAAGCGCGCACTCTTCCGAGAGCTTTTGCCGCACAAACTCCCGGTGGAGCCGGACGGAGGTGGCGTTGCGGGCTCCACCGTGTCCAAACACACCCTGTACGGGGATGCGAAAAACCCCGGGAAAACCCCCCAAGAAGCAAACCGGCCGCCCTGCCCCGACGTGATCGCCCGTACAAGAGCAGCCACGGACACATAGCCTCAACCCGTACCGGGGTCCGGGCCGAGACCGCCACTGCCTCACTTACTCCCCGCGGGGGCCCCCACGAGCCCTTTGTGAGTGCACCTAGCAGCCGGGTGCGCACCCCCACACAAGGAGCAAGCATGCTTGAACTTGCAGTCAGGGAAGGGGCAGGACGCCTTATTGAAGCGCCAGCAAACGTCCCCCCCAACGGCGCCCCCCCTTTGCTGCGGCAAAACGTGGGCGGGGACACGAAAGGAGCGCCCGCCTGCCCCCAACGGGGATTGTCCAGCCTTGACGACCGTCGAGCCAGACCCCCCAACCCGACCCCTTACAGACATCTGGGTCAGCCACAGGTTGATGTCCTTCGTTCCCCACTGCAAATGACAGTTCTCTTCCATCTGGTCACGAAACTCCTCATCGTAATTCAACCAGGCCCACCCCTCGTGGGCCTGGGACGCCGCCAATATATTATCAGCATGGGCCAGTAAGGCCCCATACTGATCCGGGAAGTAGTGCCCCCAAACACTCGCCAAACACAGGAAGGCGCGGGTCCAGTTGAGGGTGTTGCGAGAAACCTTGCGCACCCTGCCCGCTTTCTCGTCTTCCTTGCGCTTTTTCCGGCTCTCCCCGGAGCGCTTCCGACCATCGAGCAGACGGAAGATGTCGATATATTTGCGGCGCTTAATCCGCCGGCGCAACTTCCGCGGCACTGACTCCCACAATTCGGAACAACGTATAACGGGGGTGCCGCCAGACGCCCCACCATCAGCCGCCCCCCTAACTGAGCCGTGCGAAGAGGCCGAAGACGACGACAAGGAGGAAGAGGAAGAGGACGCTCGCCGGCAGCTGCGCGCCCGCTTGCGCTTCCCTTTGGCTTTGCCCACCCCGGCGGAACCCGGAACGGAGTCCCCCCCCCCCTACCTCGGCCCCACCAGTATACTCACCAGGCGTCCCAGAAGAGGCAGCAAGAGTACCCCCGGAGGACCCACCGGGCGCCGGAGCACCCAGCTCCGCCGTGGATACCGCAGGACCCACACCGGCCAGCCTGTCCGCAGAAGCCATGGAGATGGACGGCGTCGAAGTCGTCGGGACCTGCGAAGGGAAGGGAGAAAAACAAGCAGCGGAGACCCCAGGGGTACCGGGAGCCACCGGGGGGCCGGCCCCCCACCCACGAGCCGAAGGCCCCAACCCTCCGGCCTCCCAGGTCACCGCTCCCGCAGCTGCACCCCGCCCATCGCCAAACCAGCCCCCCCAACCCCCACCCCAAGGCCCTACGCCCCCCCACGGGACCGCACCATACGCCCAGGAGGCCGCCGGGGCGAAGAAGCCGTGAGGCGGAAGGGGAACCAAGGGATTGGGGATAGGACTCCCATCCCCAGAGGGAGGGGAGGCGACCGGAGGGTAGCCAGCGCCCACCTCCCAGGGCTGGTTGGGAATCGGGGCCCCCGATGACCCAGGCCCGACAACGCCCGGACTACCTATACCTTCAGGCCCCTCCAGCGCAACCGGTGAGGGAACCCCACCCGATGCCCCCCAGGAGGGACCAACTCGGCCTGGGAGGCGCACTCAATCACGCGGATGGGCGCAGGACACCCGCCCGCTCTGCCACGGCCCCGAGCCACACCCAACCGGCTGCGCCCGCGCCCCTGCCGGACCCCAGAGGGGGCCCTGGCCGTCGAGGACGGAGGGCGCGGGGCCCGACCACGGCCCATGGGCCGTGCCACACCCCGCCCACTAGCAGCGCCCCGTGCCCCTTGGGCCGCCCCCCGCGACCCCTTGGCCGCCCCCCGCGATGGGCCCCTCCGGGCCATGGGCAACGGGTACCCCAGACAAGGAGTAGCCAACCCCCACAGGCACGGAGCCAAAGAGCTGCTCAGGACCCACTGACAGCTGCAGCCGCAGCAGCCTCGTGTGTTCTTTTTTTTTTTTTTTAAATTAGTACCCGGCTCCCCCCACCAGGAAGCAGCAGGAACAGCGGGTGGCCTAGCAAGAGGGGACCCACCACGTGGAGCCGGCCACACGAAGGACACGGGCCCCACGTGCCAAGCGGCAAGCACGCACAAGGTGCGCCGCAAGAAAAGAATTGAAAAGGAAGATGGGGACCGGAGTGAACCCGGAGCCCAACTAGCGCTCGGGGACAGAGGAGGAAGGCCGATACCGGCCCAGAAGAACAAGGCCCCAAGGCCCAACGCGAGCAAAGGCCCAACTCACCGGCTCTCCTCCGCGGCGCAACCTTCTCGCAGGCACGAGCAAGGAGGAAGAGGGAGATCGCCAGCCGGCGATCCCTCCTTGCTCGAGCAGGCCACGCCCCCACGACCACCTATGCGGACCAATCCGCAATCGCCACGGGGAGGACGTGAGGGGGCCTGCAGGCACGCAAGCCTGCCCGTGTCCCCCCCCCCCTCCTCCCCGGCCCACTGCCGAGAAGAGGGCTGCCATGTGGTCGGGCCCCGGGAACCCGGTTACCCGGCCGGCCGCGGGACCGGGGCCCGTCGGCTCAGCCCATCAAAGTTAGAAATAGGCTGAAAACTCGCCTCTGTTGTTGATACTTCCCTTTCCATTTGAAATTAAAACACATTCCTAGCTTTTTGTGAAATAGCTTTAGTCACTGGATTCGGCAGCAGATACAGTATATATGTTTTTCACAAAAGAATCTTATTTTCCATATTACCTTTTGTAAAATGCTTGGGGGAATTTGAACATCTTGACTTGTATATCCCAGTTCCTACCTAGATGCAAACTAAAGATGCACTGTTTTTTTTTTCCTAAGTGAAAATATCTCATTTGTTAGCCAGCAACAAAAATTAGACTGATGAAGTCATTTTCTGTCCAGATAACCAGTTACAACAACCATTCTGTTTATTGCTGTGTCTTATTTATTTATTTTATTTATTTATTTACATTCTCTTATATACCGTGCTATTCCGCATCAGTGCGGTTTACATGGAACATCAAAACTTACACATTTCTATAGCTGTGTTTACAATGAACCGGTACATGAACTTGGGTCAAACCTGGGTAACTATTTACATATTGGGTAACTATTTACATCTTTTTTTCTCTTATCTATTTTTCTCCTTTTGATATCTCTGAAATTTGTTCTCCCCTTGCCATTTTTTAAGGATATTGTTTGCCAGCACGGGGAAAAAGTAACTATGAAATATGTACCCTGAAGTGGACAAAATTTAAATAAACTTGGTTCTGAGATGCTAGTTTATTTTCATATAGTATTTGAAAGAATGATAAAAGATCAGACAATATGAGGCTGGATATTTAAAATAATTCCTATAGGAAATGTCTCTGCTTATAAGATATCTTGCATAGGATACAAAACAGAAGGGGAAAAAAATGCTGCCTTAGGCTGAGCTGTTATAATTTAGATCAGGGCCGGCCCAGCCACTAGGCAAACTAGGCAGTCGCCTAGGGCATAAACTTCTTGAGGACAGCAAAAGTGGGGCATTCAAAGCTTAATACTAGATTTAGATAGGCAGAGGGGGTGTAAAGCTTGAGGTTTGCCTAGAGCAGCAACATCTTGAACCAACTCTAGGGCCGGCCCTGCTTTAGATATATCTGTATGCCATTTTGTTTTGTTTGTTTTGTAATGCTGATAAATTTAGAAAAAATAATACTTTTCTTTATCAGGAACAATTATGTCATGATAGAAAATGTTTATTTATATGGTATACACATATTATTTTGGAAAAAATAAAATATTTTAAAATTTTGAGATATGTAGGCACACTGATTGCACAATGATCTTTTGGCGCAAAGTTAAATTATGAATTCCACGTTAAATAATGTTGTTAAAGCAATGCTGGTCTGCATAAATTATGCTGCTGCTAGTTTATTAGGCTAACGTGTGTGTGTGTCTTACCTCTGGGCCTGTAGCAAGGTCGCTATCCCCGAGCCTGATTATCCTTTCTTCTTCAACCTCGCCCTTTCACGAGCCTTGTCGTAAGTGAGAATTGATCCACCTGGGGCATGTGAAATGGCTCCTGCATCAAGAGGTCCTTCTGAACCAGAATCCACTACAGTCAGTCCGCCAGTATCTGAATCAGGTCAGCATACCACGGGCACTGAGGTTTTTGGTTATTGGTGCAATTGTATAAATGTGTGCAGGGGCGGCTCAAGGCAATCTGCTGGCTGAGGCGAGGGATGAGATGGCGCCCCCACCTCACTGGAGCAGAGGGACGGGGTCTTTCTCAAATTCCAGTCAGGGACTGAACCAAACCAAAAAGCCGATTAGATAATGTGGAGGAAATGCAAGATGATGTTCGCACACCAAGGACCTAAAAGAAAGAGCGAGAACCACAGCATAGTTAATAACATCAAATTAAAACTAATGTTTATTTTGTTGTTATAACCTGCATTATGGATCTTGCTTTTTCTTTTTGAAGATATATTTTGCATTCACAGAACGCCCTCCCTCAACAATGGGTGTGGAGCAGAACAGAACTAGGACATTCACCCACAGAACTCGATAGCTAAATAAATAAAAATCTGATTCTGATTATCTCACTAACAAACATTCTCCAGTACAAGACGTATTGTACACTGAGGATCTGTAGAGCAAACCTACCATACCATACCATCTATGTTGATTGTAAACATGTTCCACTAATGTTTTTAAAAAGTTTAATGTAATTGTTCTGTTCTTTGTAAACCACCCTTGATCGATGGAAGGGGCGATATAAAAAAGCCACCTAAATAAATACCAGCACCAACTTCTAAAACTCACATAAGGAGCCCACCCCAAAAAAGCATCACTGTAAATACTATAAGTGCGTCCTGGACATCCAACACCCACTGTTCCCTCTAAGCTGTGCGTGTGTGCGCACGCACACACCTCGCCGAGCGAGCGCACATACTTTACAACAGAGCGCACAAAAATGATGGTTCTGATTCTGATAGAAAACAACACAGACGTCTTAAAATTTAAAAGTTGTGATTGTAATTACTAGAAATTTTCCGCTTCATCTAGTAATTATATTATTTTCATTTAATTTGATTAAAATCAGTGTGGTGTATATACTGTATTCTGATGTGTAGTCAAATTTTAAAGAATATAACTCTGAGGGGTATGTTTACTAAACTGCGGTAACGTTACATAACGCGCGTTATGTAACGTTAATGATCATTAAGTAACGTTAACGCGCATTATGAGACGTTAATGATCGTTAATGTCTCATAATGCACGTTAACATTACTTAACGATCGTAGACATTACATAACGCGCGTTATGTAACGTTACCGCAGTTTAGTAAACATACCCATCAGAGTTATATTCTTTAAAATTTGACTACACGCAGAAGGTGGAGAGAGGGCAGAGAGAAGGGGTCAATGGGCGGAGTGTGGGTGGGGAGAGGCTCCATTCACACTAACGTGCTGATCTGAAGAGCTGAATCCTAACGCGATTGAAAACATGCCGTTAGATGCACATTTGCAGGGGAGAGAAACCATTTCAGTGTCAGAAATGTACAGCATAGGCAGGAAAACCCACAAAAAGTGATAAGTGTGATACATGTGCACAGAACAAAAGGGCACATATTAAAATAAGTGTGTAAAAAATATGTAGTAGGGAGGAAAAAGACCTCAGTACATTCAAGAGCTTACTATTGCTGGCTCCACATAAGCCTGCTGTGAATCCTCAATAGATTACATCAATAGTCAAAAAAAATCTCCCTTCCTACCTTTTTAAAAAAAAATTTAAATTGTATTTTTTTATCAAATCTTATGTATATTTAAAAGTAAACTTTAAATAAAAGAAACAGAGAATAAATCATAAAAACTTGAAACTTATAGATATGTGTCCCATGTGCTCATGTTATCTTCCCGTTGTTCAAAAAGCTACACATTGTCTGCCGTTCTGGTCACTCCTAATGCTGACAGCGTTTTGTTGTGTGCTGTTTCAGGGAATGACCATTCTATAGCTTCTGATAGAATTTCAAAAACACACTACTAGTCTCAGTGTAGTTATTATATTCAGTCAATTGCGGCAACTTACCACGTGGTTGGAAGGGAGCAGTCACAATCGGTTGAATATAACGACTATGCTGAGACTAGTAATGTGTCTTTGAAGTTCTGTCATCACACAGATGTTCCCATCTAACTTACAACTCCATGACGTATTATACCTTCATGACAAAGTTAGTTTTCCTCAAGTCTATGGTCCTTACTTTTGAATGAACCATCCCTGCCCATGACCTAATACTGAATCACATACCCAGTGATTAATAGATGCCAGATGATCACTCAGTATAACATCAGAAACATAGTCCCCATTCATAACCACTAGACTCAGCATGGCCCCTTCCAATGTGTGTCCTGTTACCAGTTGCCGGAATAGTTCTTCCTGTAGGGAATCCAGGATCGCCTTACTTCTAGATGGCACCACAAGATGGATCCCCTTTGGGTTAAAGAGATTATGATTGCTAGAGTTTAGATAAAATGTCATGGATTGACCATTATTTAATCCAGGGGTTCTCAAACTTGTCCTTTGGACACACCTAGCCAGTCAGATTTTCAGGATAATTACAATGAATATGCATGAAATAAATTTGCATATACCATAATGAAAGCAATGCATTTGTGTTTTTATTGTACACTGCCTTGACATGTAAACAAATGGTGGTATAGCAAATTTAAAATGAACATAGATATAGACATTTAAATCTCTCTCATGCATATTCATTCTGGTTGCCCTGAAAAGCTGATTGGCTAGGAGTGTTCCAGGAAATGGGCTGAGAACTCCTGATTTATTCTAATGGAAGATGGAAGAGGTAGAAAAAAATTGGGGTCAGAATAGAGGTGGGGATCACCTAAGCTATATATAGTTTTTACTGTTATGTTCTGCTCAAGCTTAACATTTGTTGTTTACTTATAATATTCTTTGTTATTTGACGTTACATGTAAAACAAACGCTGCTTTGTTAATTAGTTGTTTATTGTGAACCGCAACTGATCTCAGGAAGATGCGGTATATAAATGTTTGTTAAATAAAAAAATAAAAAAATAGTGACAACTGAGGAGGTAGGGTTAATTTATGAAGACATGCAGGTTAAAAATGTACCCTTAGAATTAACAGTGAGTGAATGGAATAAAGCTATGCATTTTTTTATGAGCATTTAAGGTCAAAGAGAATAGATAGGACTGTTCCAGTAAAATTCAAACAATAGTACTATGGTGGTTAGAGATCCCAGAAGTGAAATATATGTCATCTTAAGAGGAAATGATTGAAGAATACATTCAAACTTAAAATGACAAAGTGTAGGTGACAAGAGAAAATTTAGCAGACTGTGATCAATGAGGAAAAGCAGACATGTATTTCCTATAAAATGAGATTCACAGTAAATAAAAACGGATCTTTATGCTCCTGTATCACCCATGTGTGTCAAGATCATCTCTAGTCCCCTCTCCGTTATGTGTGTTTTTTGCTTAGATTGTCAGCTCAATTGAGCAGTGGCCATCTCCCATGTGCAAATGCACAGTGCTGTATATGACTTGTAGCTCTATATAAATGATAAGTAGTAGCGGAGCACTTGGTCTGATAGTATTCATCTTAACTATGGAGCCAGATGGCTTATTAGAAGCAATAGAGGGACTGCTATCTAGTAATGAGTTGGTGGTATATTTTAGAGATAAAATACATGAAATAAAAGAAGGATTTAAACAGAAAATAGGTGAAAAAAGTGATCAAAGTCCTGAGAAAGACAACAAGGAGCCTGGGAAGGGATCTGTACATTTTGAGGTCTTAGAGGTAAAGGCGGAGAAAGCCTTAATGAAGAACTATCTGTAAGCTAGATCCTCCTTCCAGGGATATTAGGCTGCTTTCCTCCAATCACTTCAATTCTGAAATGGCTTTGTAGATTTGAAACTAGAAAAAATATTAACAAATCTTAAGGAAGAAACTTTACACATGGTTATTTGATTAGTTTCTGTCCAGGAATAAAGGGAATAGGTTTAGAAAAAAGTGGCAAGTCAAAATATCACAGGCCCATTTCCAATTTATTTTTTATTAGTAAATTATTGGAGATGGTAAAATCCATTGTCTGGAATAATGAAATTTTGCACAGATGTCAGATGAGATTTAGAACTGGACAGGAGTGGTGTTTAGGCATGAAGGAGTCGCCTAATGGCTTAGGAGCCAAGCAACAAGCGCTCAGTTCCTACTAGCACTTCTTGTGGCCTTGGGCAAGTCTCTTAAACCTCCATTGCCTCTGAAAAATTCAAGTTATCAATGTCCCTGTTTAATGCACATTACCAGGTTTAAGTTACAATGTAAATTGCTTTGACTGAAATGATAAAGTGGGATGAGAAACCTGTTAAATAAATAACAGGGAAATGGTTTTGCTCAGTTTAACGGATGATATTTGGAAACAAAAGATACAGGGAGAAATTCATTGTTGATCTTTTAGATCTCTCTGTAGCATTTGACACAAGAGATGTTAAGTTATTAGGTCAGTGCTTGTGAGACTTTAATATATCTGTGTTATACAGTGATTTGAATCTCTTTTGAAGAAAAATAACCTTTAAGGTATACTGGCAGAAAATTGGACTTTTATGAGTGGTCCTCTGGAATCCGCAAGGCTCAGATTTAGCCCCTCTATTTTGTAACATGAATTTGTCCCTACTGGGAAGAATCATTAGGAAATATAATATAGAATGTAATATATATGCTGCTGATATTCAACTGCATTGTCCAGTAAGTGATGATCAATGAGTTGAGATTGAGCAATTGAAAGAATGGCTGGAAGAAACATCATTTTTGGATATGTATGCTGTCTGCACAGGAAATGGGCAAAAAACTGTTGCTAGCTATATGGAACAGCCTCCTGTAGGAGTTATGAAGAACATTTAAACATAAAGAAATCGAAAGTATACCTTTTTCTAACAGGCTAGTATTACTGGGTATGGATGTATATTAGCTTGGGTATCTCAAAGATGAATATAATACCAGGCTGGGGTATGATATCCTCTTCCGTACCAGGGAAAATGAGTTCTGAAGTTTTTATATGTTCTTATTCTGTTTCTATGTTTTCACTACATTTTCTGTTGTAAATTTGCATAATTTTTTTACTTTTTATTTTGTACCATAATTTTAATTTGATTGTAAACTGCTTTGGATGACTTTGCACCAGGAAGATGGTATATACATTTATATGAATAGATATATTTATATAAATAGAAGCTGTTTGGTTTAGGATAAAGAAGACCTTTGCAAATGAAACATGTTTACCCAAATGAAGAGATTCACCCTGCGAGGATAGAAGTAAAATAGGATAGTGGGTTATAATTAACAGCACAAATGTCTGCAGTTATGTAGTCATCCTTCTGTAGTTTAAGGCACATTGATGTGCTGTGTCCTTACATAGAGGAGGTTTTTCTAATACTGGTGCCTACATGATGTTGTATCTGCCTATATATATTTAAATGATAGGTAGAAAAGCAAATAAGTAAATACATAAAAGAATGGTGTGTAAAGGTAAGTGTGTGGGCAGTGTGTTGGCTAAGAGGAGCACTACATATGTGTGGTGGGTAAGAAGCAGTGTATGGGGTGTGTGGCTCATGATGGAATATGGGGTATGTGAAATAAGGGGCACAATATAGAGTGATTGGTAGGGGAGGAGCATTGTGTAGGATATGTGTTGGATGAGAGGGAGTAGGGATGTGTATTGGGGGAAGGGGATTTATATTGAGTCAAAGAGTATGGAAGGTTTGAGATGGCAGGGAGTATGTTAGGTGTGTGATGAATGAGGGAAGTTGTATGTGGTAGCTGAAGGGAGATGTGTAGGATATGTAGTGCAAGATGGTGGTCTGTAGTAGTGAAGCAGTGGTATAGAATTATGTGCATGGGAGGGCTTTGTGGAACATGTGGTATGTGAAGAGGACTTTAAGGTGTGTGGTTGATGGAATGTGTGTTGGGTGATGGGTGGGTGTTTGAGGGCATTGAACATTTTGTTGTGGTTAAAGGAGACCTGTGGAGTCTTTTGATTATGAGAGGATTCTGTTGTATGGTAGTGAAGGAGATTCAGAGATACTAGATGAGTGAGGGAGGATACGTGCAGTATGTGATAGAAAGTGTATGGTAAATTAAGACAGACTTAAAGATCTTAATATGTATAAATTAGAGGAAAGGCGGGATAGAGGAGATACAATAGAGATGTTTAAATACCTCCATGGCATAAATGCAGGAGAGCCTCTTTTGATTGAAAGCAAGCTCTGCAACAACGGAACATACTGTAGGATGAGGGTGAAAGGGGATAGACTCAGGAGTAACGTGGAAATAATTATTTACGGAAAGAGTGGTATTTATTTATTTATTCAATTTATTTATTTAGCTGGATTTATATACCGCCTTTCTCTGGATCAAAGAGGTGTACATAAAACAAAAAATATACAGGTGTGGTTATATTGAAACAGTATTATTATATTCAGCATGCAATGGTGAATGGGGGGGGGGGGTTGGATGACTATATACTGTAATGGGAAAAAGATATCCTGTGATAGGAAAGCAGAGGAACCTATGAGTAATAGGGCTGTTTCTAGCAGGAAGGAAGATATCAGGACACCCAGTTGCCAAGAGCAACATAAACATTCCCAGCCACGAGGGAAGGAACCCTGCACAGCTGATAGGCATTCCCCAGCTCTTAGCTCTAATAGCTTTCACCTGGGAGGGGGAAGGGCTGGAGTAGAGCCTCAGCAAACGTATAAGGGACGTTCATTAGAGAATAGGGGTAGCTGTAGGACGAGCAATAGGAGTGTGGCAGGTGCAGGCCTGTGACCCACGGTGTCTGACACAGGCAGGCCAGCATGGCTAGCTTGACCTGTAAATGAGGCCTGTGGAGAGGCATATAGGATTGCACATCCCCCAATATGCTGCTATTGAGAGAAAGAACTCAGTAGAAATATTGAATTAGCTTAGATAAGCAGAACTGCAGAATTAAGAAATGGAAAAATACAGAAAAGACATGTTTAAAAAGTTACTGATAAGAGAAAGTACATTTGCAGAGAAATATTGAGGAGTGCTGACAGATGAGTTACAGAACCTTGCTCTTCTGCACGCACAAATGGGTCCCATAACCTTGAAAGTGTGAAAGTAACAAGTTGATGAACTGACCATTGTAATTGGGACTAGAAGGGGGGCAGGCAGGTGTCATGCCCACAGAAGCCCACAGAAGGAACATAATTGGAGAAACTTATCAGTACCGGGACCAATAGAAGGGCTACGGGAGGTACGGGAGAGTACCGGGACCAATGAAATGTTTTTCTATACCTAGAATGGAACAGAAGTCTATAAAAGTTGTTGTAATGCTTGAAAACTTTGCTCAGCCATTTTGAAATTGCCTTGCTTGAGACTTGTGCACAAATAAATGATTTGGACCTTCTGAACAGACTCCTGGTATCATTGGTTTGTCTGCGCTTTGCTGCTACATATTCCTTGGTGCGTTGGCCGGGAAGTTGTGGAATCAAAGTGTATATAGGGCAATATACCACGACTTTCCGCCTCTATAGGCTTGGTCCTGCTGGGATCGCGCCCTTCCGACGAGGGCCGCTCCCTGGCGCCACCGGTCCCTTGTATCGGAGGGAGCTGGTCGGACCTCGGCGGGTGACGAGCCCGGCTGGAGTCAACGCCTCGAACCCGAGTGAGGGGAGTCCGAGGTCCAACTCATGCGCCTGCTTGGGAAGTTTGAGGACCGGATCCGGTGAGTATAGTTTTGATTTTGGGTCTAGACAGAAATAGAAAGAGCAGTACTGCCATTGGAATTTGGAATTTGTAATCTCGAGATATTGGGAATTGGTAAGAGAGCATGATCAACTCTCAAGGAAGAGCCGAGTAGCCTGGCATGGGAATTCGCTAGGTGAAACCCTCATCCTTTTCGTAATTGGGAAAAGACTAGTCAGAACAGATAGAAACGAATGCATTCTGGGATACGTTGCTAGCATGATTGTGTGAACGAAGTGTGAATGAGAGGTCTGGCAGCACGGACCAAGTGAAGGCGGACCCCTGATTAGCGCATTTCCTGACCGGGCGACCGCGTTCAGGTCGCGAAAAGGGGGAAGCGATTGTCGTCTTGTCTTGTTATCTGTATTCCCTATACGTTTCCAGGACCGTGAGGACCCCTTACCCACGGTCCACCTTCCTTTTCCCTTCTGTCTGTTGTTGCGCGCACACATCGAAATGGGAGGGGCGGGGTCTACTAGAAACACTCCATTAGAATGTATGATCGCACATTTTAAAGAGGGATATTCAGGAGATTATGGTATTAAAATGACAGCAGCCCGTTTGCAGATTTTGTGTACTAGGGAGTGGCCCGATCTAGACCCCATCTGGCCCCGAGAGGGAACGTTCACTGTAGAGATTATCCAGTCAATACATCGTAGAGTGCGGGTAGCGCACCCAGATCAGTACCCCTATATAGATTCCTGGTTAAGTATTTGTGAAGATCCGCCCTCCTGGGCGCAGCGCTGTTATGAGGAACAGTGCAGAATAATGTTAGCTAAAACAGATTCTAAACAGAAAACGGAACAGCCTAGAATGAAAGAGCAGGATAAGAAAGCCATGAAGAAACCCATCCTGGCAGATCCTGATTCCCCAGAAGTAGTCCTCAGGCAGCCCCGAACCCCAGGTCCAGTAAGAATAGGCCGGCGTCGTCCTGCCCCAGAACCCCAGAGACGGCCAGAGCCAACCCCCGGTCCCCCTCCTAGAGAAGAGAAAGAGGAAGAATCAGGGGAAAAAGAAGTGGAGGACGTAAAAAGTGAGTCAGAAGCGGAGATAGAAGGAGGAGAAGAAGGAAATTCCCCAGAAGAAGAGGAGGACAGTGTACAAATAATTGAGAAAGCTAGCGCTAGCACTAGCACGCCAGTGAAAGAGAAACCCAAAGCAAAACCAGTTGAGAAAAAGAAAGCGGCCCCTGCAAAGGCAACGACAATAACCCTTAGATCCCAAATGACGCCTGGGACAGCCAAACTGTTTCCCTTAAGGCAAGTTCCGGGGGTACCCGTAAAGAATGATAATGATGAAGTGGTAGCGGGACCCCTAACTTATGTGTATATCCCTTTCTCTACAACTGATTTATTAAATTGGAGGTCGCATTATGCCTCCTATACTAGCAAGCCCCAGGAGCTGACAGAATTAGTAACTAGTATTATGGAAACTCACCAACCCACTTGGCCAGATTGCCGTCAGCTCCTGACCACCCTATTCACTACAGAAGAACGAGCGAGAATTAGAAAAGCAGCTATTGAATGGATGGCAGAAAACCCTGCAGCTCCGGCGCAGGGGCAGAATATAATAGATCGTAGAGAAGCAGCTCAGAGAGAATTCCCGAATGAAGACCCCCAATGGGATCCAAATACAGATGAAGGATCCACAGCCCTAGCCCGTTTTCGCCAAGGCTTTTTACAAGGCCTGAAAAGGGGAGGCCAAAAAGCTATGAACCTTTCCAAAGTCGCAGGAGTTATCCAAGGAATAGATGAGAGCCCAGCAGATTATTATGAAAGATTAACTGAAGCATACAGAATGTATACTCCCTATGATCCCGAGGCACCAGGAAGTTTATGCATGGTGAATTCTGCTTTTGTAAACCAGTCTCAACCAGACATTAGACGTAAATTACAAAAATTACGTGCCCGCAACTCGAAGACGCCCAGCAAGATGACGACAACGATCATCAGTGGCGAGAAGAAAGACGAGGCCGTCCCCGAGGCCGAGGAGGAGCCAATCGAGAACAATTCCAGAGAGAGAGGGGAGGAGGAGCCATCCAAGCATTGGCCACACAAGCCCATGATGAGGATGACATGGATTAGGACAGACCGGGCTCCAAGTTTGCTTTAGGTCTCCAGGAGCCTATGGTCGAAATACAAATAGGAGACCAAATTATGAACTTTATGGTTGATACTGGAGCAGAACATTCAGTAATAGACAAAAAGATAGCCCCATTCACTAAAAGAGCAGTCACCATTGTAGGAGCAACGGGTGCCAAAGCCACAAAGTCTTTTCTTCAGAACCGGATGTGCAGTCTAGGAGGACAGCAAGTAACTCATCAATTCCTTTACATGCCCGAATGTCCAGTACCACTACTGGGACGAGATATGCTAGCCAAGCTTCAAGCACAAATATCTTTCTCTGAACAAGGAGAAATGCAAATGATAGTAAATTCCCAAGCCAAGCCAGCAGGAGTAATGCTGCTGACAGTTCCCCGAGAAGAAGAATGGAGATACTACATTGATGATTCGATTCAAGATACCTATTTTGAACAAACTTTAAAGAACATTCATGCACCACTTGAAGTATGGGCAGAAGGCAGCCCCCCAGGCCTAGCCAAACATATAGCTCCAGTGATTGTAACCCTCAAGCCTAGTGCTACCCCAGTGCACGTCAAACAGTACCCTCTCCCAAGAGCCGCAATTGAAGGCATTCATCGCCACCTACAGAGATTGCTCGAATATGGCCTACTAAAAGTATGTCAATCCCCATGGAACACTCCACTATTGCCAGTAAAGAAACCTGGAACAGATGATTATCGCCCAGTGCAAGATTTGAGAAGAGTAAATGATGCAGTTGAAACTATACATCCAGTTGTACCCAATCCCTACACTCTACTAGGACTGATACCTGCTGAAGCTACCCATTTCACTGTACTGGATTTGAAAGATGCATTCTTTTGCATAAGATTAGCCCCTGTAAGCCAAATATTGTTTGCATTTGAATGGCAGGACCCCATCTCTGGAAGAGGGGGCCAACTCACCTGGACAAGATTACCCCAAGGATTCAAGAATTCACCTACCATCTTTAGTGCTGCACTAAATCAAGATCTTTCAAGCTATCCAGTAGCCCCGGGGAAGAGAGTACTTCTCCAGTATGTGGATGATCTGTTGATAGCTGCCGTATCAGAAAGAGAATGTATATTAGCCACCAAAGATCTCTTGCAGTTACTAAATGAAGCTGGATATAAAGTTTCCAGAGCCAAAGCACAACTATGTCAAACAGAAGTGAAATACTTGGGTTTTCGTATTACCCAAGGAAGCAGAAGATTAAGCAGAGAAAGAAAAGAAGCAGTATGCAGAATTCCAACCCCAACAACCAGAAAGCAAGTCAGAGCCTTTCTGGGAGCAGCAGGATATTGCCGAATCTGGATACCCAACTTTGCCCAAATTGCCAAACCACTGTATGAAGCCACAAAAGGAGAAGAAAAGTCACCACTGGAGTGGGGACTTGAGCAGGATACAGCCTTCCAGAAGTTAAAAGAAGAATTGATGTCATCACCAGCACTTGGACTACCAGATGTCCACAAACCTTTCCACTTGTTTGTACATGAAACACAGGGAAATGCCCTAGGCATGTTGACTCAGAAATTAGGAAATTGGGAACGAACTGTAGCCTACCTATCGAAACAATTGGACCCTGTGGCCAAGGGATGGCCACCTTGCTTGAGAGCAGTTGCAGCTACAGCACTACTAGTGAGTGAAGCAGACAAACTCACACTAGGACAGAACATACGAGTCACTGTGCCACATGCAGTCCTTGCCCTTATGGAACAAAAAGCAAATTATTGGCTCACCAATTCCCGAATGTTAAAGTACCAGAGCATGCTATGTGAAAACCCACAGATACAACTTGAAGTGAGCCAAGCCTTGAACCCAGCTACCTTGATACCCATCAGTGAAGAACTCCCAGAACATGACTGTATCGAAGTCATGGAAACTGTGTTCTCTAGTCGACCCGACTTAACAGATGTGCCCATAGACAATCCCGACCAGATCTATTATGTTGATGGGAACAGTCTCATCCTTGATGGACGACGCTGTGCTGGATATGCAGTCGTCACTCAACATGAAGTAGTTGAATCATCAGCTTTAGCCTCAGGCACATCAGCCCAGAAAGCCGAATTGATAGCACTCACCAGAGCATTGTTGTTAGGAGAAATACTTGTGCTAAATGTATATACAGATTCCAAATATGCTTTCACTACCTTGCATGCCCATGGAGCTCTCTATAAAGAAAGAGGACTCATCACATCAGGAGGAAAATCAGTCAAATATGGTCCCGAGATATTGATGTTACTTGATGCAGTCTGGGCCCCAACACGTGTAGCTGTCATGCATTGTCGAGGACATCAAGCAGGAAAAGGAGAAGTTGCTCGAGGAAATAGATTTGCAGATGCCTCAGCACGACAAGCAGCTATGACCGGACAAATTGCCCCACAAGCTATGCCAATGCAAGCAGCATTGTTTCCAGTACCCTTGAATCTATGGACCCCACGATATACCACCAAAGAATTAGATTACTATTGTGACAAAGAAAATGGAGTATTGAAAGATGAATGGATTGAGCTGCCACTAGAAGAGGGCAGTCAACCTCCAGGAAGAATAGTAATTCCAGAACTATTAGGACCATCCTTTGTCAAAGCTTTCCACGAAGCTACCCACTATGGGAAGAGTGCTATGGAAAAAGCACTCAGACCACATTTTTACATCCCTCTGATGACAACCATATCAGCCTCAGTAGCCCGACAATGTCAAACTTGTGCCAAAAATAATGCCAAGCAAGGCCTTATTACAGCACCCCGAGTTCAGTCAAGAGGTGTGACCCCCATGCATAACCTCCAAGTTGATTTCACCGAAATGCCAAAAGCCAATGGATACCATTACCTACTAGTATTAGTTTGTACTTTCTCTGGGTGGGTAGAAGCCTTCCCAACCAGAACTGAGAAAGCCCGAGAAGTTACCAAAGCCTTAATGAGAGAGATTGTCCCCAGATTTGGAATCCCAGCAGTAATAGGGTCAGACAATGGACCCTCATTTGTCTCCCAAGTTACTCAACAGTTAGCAAAAGCTTTGCAGATACAGTGGAAGCTCCACACTGCATACAGACCCCAGAGTTCAGGGAAAGTTGAGCGAATGAATCGTACGTTGAAAGCCCAAATGTCTAAGCTTTGTCAGGAGACACACTTGAAATGGCCCCAAGTGCTCCCCATAGCTTTACTCAGAATACGCTCAGCCCCTGTAAAGTCAACAGGATTTTCCCCTTTTGAAGTTTTGTATGGTAAACCCCCACCAATAGTGCAGGGAATTAAAGGAAGTCTAGCCCAGATTGGTTCAGAAGTAACCAGACAAGAACTCCTAGCTCTTAGTTTTGTTCTGCAGACTCTCCATACGTGGATCCAAGACCAGTTGCCTATCAACTTGACGGAACCCTTGCATCCCTATCAGCCTGGAACTTTGGTGTGGATCAAAGATTGGAAGAAGATACCGTTGGAACCCCATTGGAAGGGACCGTACACCGTCATCCTGTCTACCCCAACTGCAGTAAAGGTAGCCGAGATCGACGCCTGGATCCACCACAGCAGAGTCAAGCCCGCCGCCGATCCTGAACCAGAGCGGTGGACAGCAGAGCAGCACCCTGATGTACCCTTGCGAGTTACTCTGAGACGGCAACCAGCAGCATAGACACTTCATCACAAGTGCTTTGCAGTAGCCAAGTCTTTCGAAGAGGATTGCTGTTTTCCATGCAGCAACAGCTTTGTTTCAACGAACCCAATTTGTGTGTGATTTGACACACTCCTTTGAGACTACATTGACTAAGCCAGACTTCACAAGCCAACTGAATTGCTAAGTTGGTTAATGTGTGCTGGACATCTTGAGGATCTTCAATCAACACTCAGCACCCGTTAAATTGCTTCATTAGCAAACGGGACGAAGAATAATAGATCGTCGTGATCAAGATCAGCAAGCTGAGGATTCAGAAGAACTCCAATCAACATCAACATGTATCTTTGCTTCTGCTTTGCTTTGGTTGCCTTCTTCGGAGGTTTTGAACAGACTTATGCTCTGCCTCCATGCACTGCTTGCATAACTTCTACTAGAACTGGACTGAAAGTAACTCAGACTTTGCTTTACCATTCCTACTATACCTGCAAGGGAACAATAACTCGGTGTATTTATAACACCACTGAACTAAATGTTTGCACTCATGGCAAAATCAAAGCATGCTATAATCCGCATCAGAATCCATCCTATTACACGTTGGAAATAAGATGGAAGGATGCAGATGGACCTATATTAGCTGCTACACCACCACTTAAGGACATTACTAAACCTGCTGTTTTGAATTTTGATGCATGTAATGCTATTAATAGAGATAGTCAGTCCACCTGTGGTACATGGGAGAAAGCGTATCGAAATGACCATAAGTATATGTGTCCAGAAGGTGCCACAAATTGGTGGAAGTGTACAGGTAAAACAGGATCAGGGTATAGTACTGCTACAGCGGCAGATTACTATTGCCCATATTGGGAATGTGTTTTCTATGCTACCTGGAACACTGGTATAACTGATGAGAAGATAGATAAGCGGATGGCTACTCTAACCAAGCCAACCACAAATGATAAATGTCAGAAAGATGCTTGCAACCCTTTGCACTTGCGTGTACATAATCCCCATGCATGGAAACAAGGATATAAGTTTGGTTTACGTATTGCTGGAGGAGGAACAGATCCAGGGACCATTGTGTATATTAGATTGAATACTCAAGCCCACAAGTCATCTAAATATCATATTCATAATACCTTTTATGAAGCTATGCATGTAAATAAGTTTGAGATCCCTCACCCTTCACAGAATTTGTTTCTAGAATTAGCCGGAGCAGTAGTTTCTAGTCTTAAGATCACAGATTGTTATTTCTGTGGCGGAACCCAAATGGGAGATCAATGGCCCTGGGAAGCCCAAGAATTGAATTATTCCATGATTTATAACCAGACTGAATTACACAAGACTACCAGTGAATGGGTGTTAGCGCACTCAATCGTTGGACGTCTTTGCTTTGCCAGAACTGGACCCCAGTTCACCCAAAAGGTAGGACAGCTGGTCTGTCTTAGCCAGAAGTACTATAATGCCACGACCAAGAAGACATCATGGTGGTCAGGAATCAGACATCCTGAACCTCCTAACCCATTAGCCAGATTTCCTGAACTTGCAGGTCTATGGACTAACCTTGCCAAAGTCCAAGCCTGGCAAGCCCCACCTGGCCTATATTGGATCTGTGGAAACCGAGCATATGCGCAACTCCCGCCACAATGGGGAGGAGCATGTGTCTTAGGAACCATCAGACCTTCTTTCTTCCTGTTAAACACTGAACATGGAGAACAATTAGGATACCCTGTATACACTACCCACAAACACAAAGGAGCATCAAGACAGAAAAGAGAGGCCTTACAGATAGGCAAGTGGGAGAAGTGGCGAGGTGATGATTGGCCACCAGAAAGAATTATTGAGTATTATGGACCTGCCACTTGGAATGATGATGGTATGTATGGTTATCGTACCCCAATTTATATGATCAATCGTATTATTCGCTTACAAGCAGTAGTTGAAATAATAACTAATGAAACTAGTCATGCTCTCACGCTCTTAGCCAGACAAAGTACTCAGATGCGCACTGCCATATATCAGAATCGCTTAGCACTTGATTATCTGCTAGCAGCTGAAGGAGGAGTATGTGGTAAACTGAATTTAACTAATTGCTGTTTGAAAATAGATGATAAGGGTCAAGTAGTTGAAGAAATTGCTAAAGATATGCAAAGACATGCTTATGTGCCAGTACAGACTTGGCACGCCTTGAAATTTCCTAATTGGTTTGCTAACCTTTTCTCTTGGCTGGGAGGATTTAAGACTTTCGTTATCTTAGTACTAATCCTTGTTGCTGTTGTTCTCTGCTTACCATGTTTAATCCCATGTTGTATGCGTTCCCTTCATAGTGCTATTGATAATACAGTAGAGCGGAAGACCGCAACTAGAATAATGGCTTTATACAAAGCTAGCCCTAATGGAACTAGTAAGAATCCTTTAATCAGGATGTGAATCTTCTAGAAAGTGATTTAATTCTCACACCTTATTAAGTAATAGGGTGAGATTAATCAAAGGGGGGAATGTGGCAGGTGCAGGCCTGTGACCCACGGTGTCTGACACAGGCAGGCCAGCATGGCTAGCTTGACCTGTAAATGAGGCCTGTGGAGAGGCATATAGGATTGCACATCCCCCAATATGCTGCTATTGAGAGAAAGAACTCAGTAGAAATATTGAATTAGCTTAGATAAGCAGAACTGCAGAATTAAGAAATGGAAAAATACAGAAAAGACATGTTTAAAAAGTTACTGATAAGAGAAAGTGCATTTGCAGAGAAATATTGAGGAGTGCTGACAGATGAGTTACAGAACCTTGCTCTTCTGCACGCACAAATGGGTCCCATAACCTTGAAAGTGTGAAAGTAACAAGTTGATGAACTGACCATTGTAATTGGGACTAGAAGGGGGGCAGGCAGGTGTCATGCCCACAGAAGCCCACAGAAGGAACATAATTGGAGAAACTTATCAGTACCGGGACCAATAGAAGGGCTACGGGAGGTACGGGAGAGTACCGGGACCAATGCAATGTTTTTCTATACCTAGAATGGAACAGAAGTCTATAAAAGTTGTTGTAATGCTTGAAAACTTTGCTCAGCCATTTTGAAATTGCCTTGCTTGAGACTTGTGCACAAATAAATGATTTGGACCTTCTGAACAGACTCCTGGTATCATTGGTTTGTCTGCGCTTTGCTGCTACAGGAGCAGCAATAGCAGGAGCTGGAGAAGGAGTTCTGACTTTGGCTTTGGTAGCTCCGGTAACTCCAGAGAAAGCAGTGTGGAAGATTCAGTGAAACCAGTAACTGGAAGCAGGAGAGACGTGCTGAATGAGAACCAGCTAGACACTGAGTGCAAGCTGAGGTTGGAATCTGGGAAGCAACGTCTGCTTTGGGCTGGTAGGAAAACTGATGTGAATGACTTTGATTCTGAATGTGAAAGAGAAAGGCAGATAACAGCTGATAGTCTTAATTGGAGGAGAAAGGCTCAAAACCCTTTTAACCAAGCCTCCAAACATATACCTTATCGTGAAGGCATTTATAAGGAGAAAGTACCAGTCAGAATAACTGGAAAGCAATTACAGGCTTCAGGAAGGAAAGAATATACGGTGCAAGACATCTGTATGTTGGAAGAGGGTGACAAACAGCCTAAGCATAGAGAAAAGCCTCTGAGGTTTAAACCCCGACTGAATGAAGCTGTGCATAGCTTTTCTCCTGCCTCGAACCCAGAAGCTGGGCTAATTAACCAAGGTAAAGCTGCTTACAAGTCTTTTTCACCTAGAAGTTATAAAGGACGTAAGTCTTATTGGGATTGTATGCCAAGATATGGTGACTCTGACCCTTACCTACTGGAGGAAATAGTAGGGAGGTCAAGGGAGCTGGCAGAGGAGAATAATCTACCAACTCACTATAGGCAACAACCTTATGCAGATGATAGTCAGATTGAATCAATGATAATTGATCCGCCAGAGCCTGAATTATCTGACTACCAAATGGACTGTACATTGGCTGTGATGAATGATAGGATTTCATTGTGCTGAAGATATACAATTGTGGAAGTGAATTAACTGCCTGTTTAAAAGCACAAGAATTTACTTTATCCTTTTTGCCAGAGTATATGGCTTTTGTTCCTTTGTTACCTGTGTTATAATCCAAACCCCGGGAGGGGAAATAAAACCTCGATTTGACCTTACCACTCGGGTCTCAATTACCTTATTGCAAAGGAGCCCAACTCCAATCCTTTCAATAAAAGGTCCCCCTGTAGCCCAACCAGTATACTACGCTACTGGCGGAGCAGGGTGTGACAATACAAACGTACAAGTATTGAGGCTTTAAGGGGGTACTATATATAGTGTGGTGACGAAGCTAACCCAGAGCCTAGGGAAATAGGGAAAACACTAGCAGTTTCCTCCAAGCAGAAAGAAAGTGCAGGGAACTGCCACTTTAAAAGTCCCGCTAGGAAAGAAAAAAAACTGTCTAAAGCTGTTGTCCTAAGGCCACGCCCCAGCTCCATAGCAACAGAGGAGGGCAATGAGAGATTGCTGGGGGCAGGGTGGAAGGATACAGGCCAGCCCCATTCATTTAAGCCCCAGAGAACAGGGAGGGAGGAGCTCGATAGGAGGAAGAGAAACTGAAGCAGGAACCGAGACAGAGACGGAAGGGCTAATGCATGCAGGAGCAAGCACAGCCGAGAAAGTAGCAGTGAAACAGTGGTGGAAGGAATCCTGAGAGAAACTGCAAGTAAGGATTCTAGTAGAGAGTCCAGAGAAAGGTACTCAGACGACAGTTGGAGGGAAGAGTCTCCTCATAACCAGCACCAGAGTTTGGACCGGAGCCTATGCTGTAGAAAGTCTGCAGTGGGTACAGGAAGCAGGAGGTTTAAGCCAGGAGAGAGTGCTGTATATGACTCAGTTACAGGGACTTTCCAGGAAACGCAGAGCCCAAGAGTCTCACCACGGGGAAAGCTGGTAAGGAAACCTGTTGATAGAGAGAACCTGAATTCTTTGAAACTTTTAAACAGCTTGCTACAAGATAAATATCTCCCCTGCCCTGATAACAGCCCTAAGTCAAGAGAGAGGTCTCGGTGGGAACAGCTTGTTAAGTTGCTTGAGGAAGTCAAGCCCACGCTGTCTCCAGCCGTTTCTAGTCAGGAAGCTGCAGACCCTGACTGCCCTGAATGTGAGTTCATGGAAATAGAGGATTGCAATATTGAATCGGATCTATCTGATTGTGACATGGATTGTGCTTTATCCAGAAGGGTAGAGTGAGAAACCTGAGAACTATAAGCTTGAAGGAATCCCAGCCATATGGTATTTGAATGTGTGCTGTGAAGAGCCTAAGAAAGTTTTAATTAGAGTTGCTGCTATGTTTTAAATGCATGAGACCTTTAAGGTTGAATTCTAAATGTCTCTAAAGCAACTAATTAAACCTGCATAAACTAAAGTAAAGAAGAAAGCTCATTGTATCAGTACTGCTGCCTGAAAGCCCTTGTTTTCTAGCCAATTGCAGTAAAGGACTGTAAAGTAACATTTCTTTTTTTTTTTATTTTTTAAATTCTTTATTTTCGTTTTATAACAACAAAGGAAAGGAAGACATACAGCTAAAAGACAAATACATAACGTGTAATACATACACCAAAGTAAACCCCTACCACCCCCCTCCCCCCTGCTTCTTCTCTAGAAACTAAGCATTCCCGAAGCGGGCGTGTACTTACATTATTATATTACAAAACCTAACGGTGATCTAAAACATGATGAGTGCACATTATACAGGCATATTGGAGCAATGAGCAGATTGTACATAATCATTAAGCATCTGCCATTTAGACAAGCAAGAGTGAGTTTGGACATGGGGAATAGCTCTCCGAGGTATCTGCTCATATTTACTATATAAGCAGACGAGGTTCCACCATTCATTGACAGTAAGTCGAGAGCTATCCTTCCAATTCCTCGTGATTAAGCATATGGCTATACCTAGCATGAAATCAAGGAGAAAGCGACCCTTCTTAGGAAGAGAGGGGACCTCCGCCGCAGAGCGGAGTCCCACGACCTTCCAAGAGAGAGGTTCATGAAAGTGTAAGATAGATTGAATACGACCCCAGACCCGCCCCCAATAGACCTGCAGTTGAGGACATTCATAAATAACATGAGCGAAGGATCCCACAGCAGTATGGCAAGACCAACACAGGTCCCTAGCATTTGGGTTCCATTTGGCTATTTTTTCTGGGGTATAAAAGCATCTGTGTGCAAAGAAGAAGAGAGTTTGGGTAACAGAGGCAGACCGGGAAACCCGCACTACTTTACTCCAAAAGACGCTCCATTGCACAGGGGTTATAGTGGTTTGCAGTTCGCGCTCCCAGGCTTGTTGGGCTCTAAAAGTGTCCGTATCTGTACCCTGACAAAGTATTTTATAGAAATTAGAGGCTACCCCATGTGTACTACTAATGGAGTGAACTATCTCTAATAGCCCATCCTCAGTAGGGGCAGAGGGCGGCATGATTCGAGCACTTTTGAGGCAGTGTTGAAGCTGCATCAATTGAAAGTAGTGTTTCGCTGGTAACGCAAATTCCTTTTGTAAATCCGAAAAGGTTTTCCAACGAGCTGCAGAGAAAAGCTGTTGGGGTGTCCAGATCCCCCTGGAGTACCAGGGTTTCCAGGCTATTGTTCTATTTAGGACTTGAATTCTGGGGTTATTCCATAGCGGGAGTCCGTCCTGAGGACATACATGCAGGCCCAGTGATAGAATGAGAGTGTTAAAGGCCGCAAGAGTATCGACAATCATTGGTGGATGGCGGGTGCCTACTTGATAGGACATACCGGGGAGATGGGTCAACGGAATTGGGCTACTAAGCTCCTCTTCTATGTCAAGCCAAACTGGTCGGCGGTCTGTTGAGGTATCTAGCCATCGGGCACCTTGCTTAAGTAGAAAGGCTTGATGATATCTAAGAAAATCAGGAAATCTGGTACCCCCTCGTTCCTTTGCAGACTGCAGTTTATGTTTAGCTATCCTTGGTGGCTTGCCCTGCCAGAGATAACGGACGAGAAGGCCCTCAATATCTTTATAAGTATGTAGCGGAAGTAAGCATGGTAGCATTTCTAAAATGTAGTTCACTTTGGGGACTATCATCATTTTCACAGTGTCTAAGCGGCCCCACCATGTGAGAGATAAGGGAGACCAACGATTTGTGAGTTCACGGACTTTGGAGACTATCTCTTTGGCATTAAAACTGATAGTGTCTTCTAAAGGAGAACAGTAATGGACCCCGAGATACTTCACCATACGGGATTGCCAGAGGAAGGGAAAGGCCTGCATGTCAGCCTCATGTACCCAGCGGTTCAGTGGGAATGCTACAGATTTGGTCCAGTTAATTTTATAGCCCGATAATTGTGAGTATCCGTCAATCAGATCCAAGACAGCTGGAACCGAATCGAGGGAAACGAAGAGCATAAGGTCATCTGCATATGCAGAGAGTTTAATCTCCCTATGACTAAAGGGGACACCTCGAATACGTGCAGACTGTCTAATAAGGAGGGCTAGGGGTTCAAGAGCGAGATCAAAAAGCATTGGTGATAGGGGGCAACCTTGACGCGTGCCTCTTTGGAGGTTAAATGGCTGAGATTTGATGGCGTTTACACAAATACTGGCAACGGGTTGAGTGTACATGACTTGGAGATATCGGAGGAAGCCCTCTCCAAAGCCATACCATCGGAGAACTGCAAATAAGAAGGGCCATTCTAGACGATCAAAGGCTTTTTTGGCATCCAGGGAAAGACCCACCCATGGATGGTCGAGATTGGCAGCACTAGATAACACATGGCACAAGGTCCGAGCATTGTCAGCAGTTGATCTGCCGGGTATAAAACCGCATTGATCGGGGTGAATTAGGGTAGCCATCATGTCAGATAGCCGGGTGGCCAAGATCGTTGCGAAGATCTTATAGTCGGCATTAAGTAGGGAGATTGGACGGTAGTTGGCGGTCAGTAGCGGGTCTCTGCCTTCTTTCTCAAATACAACCACATTAGCTGCAGAAAAGGATCCCAAAGAGGATGTATCTACCGCAAGGGCAGTAAAATAGAGTTTTAAATAGGGAACTAAATCTGCACTGAACGTTCTGTAGAATTCGGTCGGGAGACCATCGGGCCCGGCGGCACGGCCCGAGGCTGTTCGTTTTAGGGCAGATTGGATCTCTGAAGTAGAGAAGGGTTCATCCATCGCATCTCTATCAACTTCAGAGAGGGTCGGCCGCTGAATGCCAGAGAGCAATCGCTCGAATGTCTCTGACGAGAACTCACATTCAGATTGATATAGGCGGGTATAGAAATCCCGAAAGAGCTCTACAATATCGGAGTCTGTGGTCACTATGCCCCCTCCCTGTGGAGCTCGAAGGGCCGCAACGCGTTTGGCTTCTTTTTGACCTTTCAAGGCATTGGCTAAGAGTCGACCGGCTCGGTTATTTTCACGATAATATGTCCCTCGCTGAAGCTCAATACTCTTAGAAGCTGCAGTTGAGAGGATTGAATTATATTGAAAACGGAGACGCTGTAATCGAATTAATACACATGGGTCAGTGCGTGAAGTTAGAACTCGTTCGCCTGCTTTTATTTGTTGGTCTAGTATGAGCAGCTGCTGTTTACGTTGTTTCCGCAGGCGGATTTGATAGCTAGTGATCGTTGCCCGAATGGCCGCTTTGAAGCCCTCCCACCAAGCCCAATTCGCAGTATCTTGGGGTAGATTAAAATGGAAGTAATTCTGTATGGCTACTCGAATTTCTGACTGGAACTCAGGCTGAGTTAACAGGGCTCTATCAAAGAACCAGGCTCCCGAGTTTCCCTGGGGTGCAGTAGTGTGTAATTGGAAGGAAATGGCAGCATGATCTGAAATATGTTGGGAGTGAATCTTTGCAGTGTCCACCTGAGGAACTAACAGTTTTGAGATTAGAAAGAAGTCTATGCGAGACTGAGATTTATGAGGGGAGGAGAAGAAGGTGAAGTCAAGCTCATTGGGGTGTAGTAATCTCCATAGATCAACTAAAGCAAGATCCTTGATCAGGGAGGTAAGCGTAGCATGACTCTTGGGGGGACCACTCGTCCTAGGCGGCTGTTTGTCAATCAGGGGATCAAGGACTAGATTGAAATCCCCCCAATGATCAATGAAGTATTAGCAGAAGCCTGCGCAACCTGAGCAATGGTAGCAAAAAAGGCAGGGTCATCAACATTAGGAGCGTAAAGGCATATACATGTAACTTCCAGGCTACCTATCTTAAGGTGAACTCTAGCCCATCTACCTTCTGTATCTGAGCTAGTCGCAATAACAGTAGCATGCAAAGATTTCCTAACCAGTATGGCAACCCCACATTTCTTAGAAACGGCTGGGGAATAAGCGGCCACCATGTAAGGTTTAATATTGAGTTTAAGAGTTTCCTTCGAATTTAAATGCGTTTCTTGGAGAAAAATCAGATCCGCAGCTTCCTGACTGAGGTAGCTTAGGGTTTTCTTCCGTTTTATCGGATTATTGACGCCTTTTACGTTCAATGAAAAAATCTTACATGGTGCCATCAATCGGTAGTAGACATTTTAGGTAAGGGCGCTTGATAACATAAAACATAAGCAGAATCTGTACAACAATGTCATAATCACCGAGTATGCTGGCTAATACACCCCATATTGAAAAGTATGTACCAACGTATCTTAGAGAAGAAGCAAAACCCCCAAAGAATATGGCGACCATATGTCTGCGGGAGGAGGCCCGAGAGAGGAAATAGAAGACATGTAAAAAAAGAACAGAAACACCAGAGTCCATAATAACACTGTCTCTGATACTCATCGAGGCTACTGTGGGTAGATGGAGTCGGGTCACAGATACCATCAAGAGTAAGGCAACAGACTGCCAACGCCAGACTCTTTGCTAGGCTGCGGCAGATCCAATATGGCAGGTACAGCGGATAGAAGGAGACTTGCAGGAACAGTCTGGAAGTCAGCGCATCAAGTCGGCTTCTTTGGAATCCAAAAACTCCGCTAGTAGATCAGGGTCCTCGAATGTTCTTGTCTGATTGTGAAGCGTGACTCGGAGCTTGGCCGGGTACATCAGGCCATAGCGTGCTTGTAGTTGTTGAAGCCTCGGCCGGAATTCCAGAAAGCGCTTTCAGCGGTCGACTGTGGGTTTAGACAAGTCGGGATAGAAGGAGATCTTGTGGCTCTCAAACTCCATATGGCCCTTTGCCCGAGAGGCACTTAGAATTTGCTCCACGTGTTGATATCTCAGTAGTCGAAAAATGATAGGCCGCGGGGTCTTCCTGTTGAGCGTTATGCTGGTGGGTACACGATGAGCGCGATCAATCTCCAAATCTTTGGTAAAGGTGATTTGGAGCAAGGAAGGGAGGATTTTACATAAAAACTCTTTCATGTCTCCCGATTCCGCTCCCTCCGGTATGCCCACGAGTCGTATGTTGTTGCGGCGCGCTCTATTATTGCCATCTTCCACCTCTTTCTGCAAGGCCCGCACCTGTCGTTCAACTTTGTCGAGTTTGGACAACCGGGCCGCATGGGAGTCCAATATGCCCTCCATTTTGTCCTGACGCGAAGAAAGCCCTTCTAGCTTGCTTTGCAGCACACCAAAATCGGCCCGCAGCGCTCGGAGTGCTTCACCGTTTGCCTGCACAAGGTTTTTGACCCCTCTAATCTCTACGAGGATTTCCTGCTGCATTTCGGGGCCCTCGCACAAGGCCGGCCCCTTCTGCGGGGACGGAGGTTCGGTTTTGGAACGTTTGCCGTGAGAAGCCGCTGGAGACCCAAATTCCAGGCGCGTTGGTTTGGTCCCCGCCATCTCACCAATGTGCCCCGGCAAGATCAGAGTAGAAGTTCCAAAAATGTGAGGTGTTAATTCAGGATTCTTCGTAGGCCTCTCGGGAGCCTCAGCGTTATGCGACCATCCCGCTGGACATCAGGCTCCGCCCCCCGAAATGTAAAGTAACATTTCTGTTGAAAGAAGAAAGAATTAGCTGGCTGAGTGAGGCAAAGGCAATTGCAGCAAAGGACTATAAAGTGATATCTTTGTTTTTGAATGAAGAAACCATTGCCTTGTTGAGGAAAGCAAAGGTAATTGGTAATTGTGGAGAAGTTTATACAGAAGTTAATTTCTTGTAGCAAAAGTTCTTATTGTATGTTGTGCCAAGCTTCTTTGGAAGTTCCTTAAAACAAAGGAGGCAAAAATAAAAATTTCCTGTGTTGCTTTCAAACCTCGGCCTAATCATTTATTACAACTACAACTAAGTGCCCAAGCAACCACAACCCCCAGGAGCCTTTGCCCTGGGAGCCCATATAAAAGGGACATTGAAAGTGCAGCCCCCTCCCCGCTATAGGCAACCGCCTAGGCGGGGGAGGAGGCGACAATAGTAGGTAGGGTATAAAGAGGCAATTAGGTGGGTGTGTTATGTGGGGGTGTTACGTGGGGGGACTGAAGTGTTCGGAGAAGAGGTGCGTCTATAGGTGCTTTCTAAAAGTGTTGAGGTTATAGATGATCCTTAGGGGGTCCAGTAGCTTGTTCCAGAGTGTTGATTCGTAGAGCTAGGATGCATGTCCACAGCCCTGTTGATTGAGTTTGGTCTTGGCATGTGGAATGGTCAAAGTGTTCATTGTGGAGGTGCATCTAGATTTGTTTAGTGGTGGGGTTTCCAATAGTGTGTGGAGGTATGTGTGTGGGAGGGCAGTGTGTGTGTGTGTGTGGGGGGGGGGGGGTTGGAGTGTATGGCTTTGTGGGTTAGGATGAGGGTTTTGTATATTATGTGGCTTTGTAGTGGCAAGCAATGAAGGTGCTTGAATATGGGTATAATGTGGTCAAGTCTTGATGCTCCTTGGATGATGCATGCTGTTGTGTGGAGGCCAGTATGCAGGGGCAGGAGGGTGGTTTGTGGGAGGGCTTAGTAGATTTCATTGCAGTAGTCAAGATGTGGCAGGACCATAGCCTGCATTGCCGAGCAGAAATCTGTTGGTTCAAGTAGTGGTCGGAGGCGCTGCATGGTCTTTGCTTTGTAGTATAGTGCTCTGGTTACTTTGCTTATATGGGCCTTGAAGGTGAGGTGTTGGTCGAAGGTGATTCTGAGGTATATGACTTCCATTTGGGTCATGATTTCTGTGTTGTTCAGGGTTATTGTTTTTGTGGGGGGTGAATGTTTTCTCCTTCATTGTAAGTCGGTTTTCTTGTATTTGATTGCTAGGTTATTGTTGTTCAGTTATTTGGAGACATTGGTGAAACATTCTTGCTGTATGGAGTAGGAGGGTTGATGTATGTTGACTGGGCCATAGATCATGATGTTATCAGCATAGATGTGGAAGTTGAGGTTGTAGGATCTGATGAGCTTACTTGAAGGTAGATGTTAAATAGTAGTGCAGAGAGGTTGGAACCCTAGGGTGGAGGTGTCTGATCTGACCTTTATCTGTTGGCATTGGCCAGACAGGTAGGAATTGAACCTTGGATTCCAGTGGAACAGAGACAATGCAGGAAAATGTTGCAGTTCACGGTGTCAAATGCTGAGGATATGTCCAGGAAGATCAGTAGGAATCCTTGTTTGGAGTTTTGTATTCCTTTTATCAGTGTGTCAACCAGGGTGGTTAGCAGGGTTTCAAGTCCATGAGATGTTGTTGTGGGTCAAGTAGGTAGTTCTTGTCAATATGTTTTGTAGTTGATGTTGGATGGCTTTTTCAACGATTTTGGCTGTAAATGGCAGGCTGGCAATGGGTCTGTATGAAGCTGGGTCAGAGGGATTTAATTCCGGTTTCTTCAATGTTGAATGTATGTAGGAAAGTTTTAGGGCTTGTGGAATTTTGCACTGTTGGGGTACTGATTGGATGATTCTGGTGAGGGTTTGACTAAGTCCCTTCTTGGTTGCCTTGATCTAGGTGACCGGGCATGGGTCAAGGGGCAAGGTGGTTGTGTTCAGACATGAGATGATGTTTTCTATTTGTTCCTTGCTGCTGCTATCAAAGGAGGTCCAAGGGTTTGGGTGGATGGTTGTTTTGGTGAGGGAGGGGTGGTTTTGGTTGGGGGTGAAGTTGCTTGTAGTGGGTTTCTAGCTGTTCGGGGGTGATTGTGATGTCATGGTTGTCAGTGGAGGGCATCTTTGTTAGTTGTTTTATGATGCTGAAGAGTTCTCTTGAGCAGTTGATTGAGGAGTTGTATAGATTGGTGTGATATTCTTGCTTTGCCTTGTTGGTCATGGTACAGTATTCATTGAGGAGTTGTAGGTAGTTGTGTTTGTCCTCATTTTTGTTTTTTCAACATTTTCATTCGTGATTCCTTAGTTACATTTTTAGGGTGTTTGTAGGTCTTTTGATGTCTCCTGTGTACGTGTGTGGGGGTAGTAGTTGCAGTTACAGATTTCTCTATGACGTGGTTCCAGTTTCCTATGAGTAGGTTGGGGTTGTTGGAGCTGGTTAGTGGTTGTGGAGGGACTTCCTGTATAAAGTTCTCGTGGTTAAAGTTTTTGAATTTGCATTTTGCTGTTTAATGGGTAGAGTGAGTGCAGCTGTCAGTATGGGGGAGGGAGAAGCTGATTGGTTTGTGGTCAGACCATGGTACCAGCTGCATTTGTACTGCGATGGGGGGGGGCAGCATTGGTATTATTGTTATTGAGGAAGATCAGGTTTATAGTGTTGCCTTTCTCATGCGTGGATGCTTGTATGAGCTGGTTTAGGTCCATTGCTACTACCATTGCTTCCAGGAATGAATGGGTAACGATGGGAGGTTGACGTCTCCTAGGACTAGGAGGTCTTTGCTGATGTTCTGTGCTTGAGAGCACATCATCCAGGATGTTTGATATGTCATTGGAGGTAGAGGTTGGTATTCTATAGAAGAGGCTGATAGTTATCTGTTTATTGGTTATCGTGAGGACATCCACTTCATTTGTACTATCAGTTGAATGGTATCAGAAGTTGAGGTTGGTTTTGAATATGATCATCATGTCTCCATCCCTCCATTTTGTGCCAGGACAGTGGAAAAGTGTGTATCCGATTGGTGCGATTTGGTTCAGTAGTACTTTGTCTGTTTCTGTGATCCATGTCTCCATTAAACAGAGTATGTTGAGGTGGTGGGATGACAGTAGGTCTCCGATGGTAGGGATTTTGTTCCTGATTGAGCAGGCATTGATGAGAGTGCATTGGAGTCTGTGTATGGGTGGTATGCTAGTTGAGGGCATCGTTGCATATTTGGGTGAGGTCTGGATGTGTATAAGGTGGTGTGGTCTTCTGTGCATGCTGTATGGGTATGATATGTGGGTTTGTGGGCATGTGAAAGGACCAGACCATGACTGAGGTGCAGTTTGCGTATGCTGGTTGTGTGCAGAAGCAAGCAAGAGAATTGCTATTATGGTGTAAATTGTCAGATATATTGGAGGTATGGCTTGTTGGAATAGATGAGTGGTGCCTCCTTGAGAAATATTTTTCTTTGAGTGTTCCCATGATGGGTGCTTGAAAGAGTCTTTGTGTCTGTGAGGAGTGGCCTAGTGATTTGGGCAAGTTGTCTTGGGCTGGTGGGCTGGGGGTTTAAATCCTGCTGTAGGACAACAACCTTGGGCTGGAGGGACTGGGGTTTCTAGTCCCACAGCTGCTGCTTGTGGCCTTGGGCAAGCCATTTAACCCTCCATTGCCTCAGGTACAAAAACATAGATTGTGATCCCTTTGGGGACAAGGGCAATACATACTATACCTGAAAGCACAGTTAATTACCTGTAACAGGTGATCTCTGGGAACAGCAGGAATTAGTCCTCACATATGGGTACGTCGGTACCGAAGGAGCCTGCGCGGGAATGCTCCCTAGCTTCCCAGAATGAAAGCTTATGGGGCATCCCACAGAGCATGCGCTCTGCCTTCCCGCCTTTCCTACCAACTCTCCTCAGTTCAAGTTTAAAGCTGAGACAATAGAGAGAGAGAGGAAAGGAAAGACAAAGAGAGATACAACTCCTAGGGGAGGTGGGAGGGTTGTGAGGACTAATTCCTGCTGTTCCCAGAGATCACCTGTTATAGGTAAGTAACTGTGCTATCTCCAGGAACAAGCAGGAATAAGTCCTCACATATGGGGACTCCCTAGCTAAGATGCCTGGGAGATCCCCAAGGGTATGAGACCCTGAAGGGTTCCTCGTCTTCCTATGGATCTCAGGCATCCATTCATGGAAGGAGGGCAGGAGTTGTTCAAGAATGGAACAGGTGTCTGAGGACAGCCTGACCAAACAAGGCATCCCGGCGGGAGTCCTTGTCCAAACAGTAATGGGCAGTAAAGGTATGAACCGAGGCCCAGGTGGCTGCTCGACATATCTGGTCGATGGACACAGAATGAAGATGAGCCATAGAGGTGGCCATGGCCCTCACATTGTGAGCTGTGACATGGTCCTCCAGAGAAAGGTTCTTACTCTGGTAAGCAAAAGAAATACACTGAGCAATCCAATTGGACAGTGTTCTTTTAGAGACTGGAAGTCCTAAATGAGAAGGATCAAAAGCAACAAAAAATTGGGAAGACTTTCTATGTTGCTGTGTCCTGTGTAAGCAAAAAGCAAGAGCTCTTTTACAATCTAGAGTATGAAGGTTCCTCTCTGCAGTGGATGCATGAGGAGCTGGAAAAAATACAGGTAAATATACCTCTTGATTAAGATGAAAAGTTGAGACCACTTTAGGCATAAAGTGAGGATTTGTCCTAAGGACTACCTTATCATGATGGAACCTTGTATAAGGTGGATTAGCCACTAAGGCCTGCAGTTCACTGATGCGGCGAGCAGAAGTGATTGCAATAAGGAAAATAACCTTCCAGGAAAGAAATTTCAAGGAGGTAGTGGCTAAGGGTTCAAAAGGTGGCTTCATAAGCTGACCAAGAACCAAATTTAAGTCCCATGCCACCGGAGGAGGTCGAATGGGAGGTTTAGTTAAAGTTAGGCCTCTCATAAATCTTGCAATAAGAGGATGAGAGGAAATAGGTTGTCCATTGATAGGCTTAAGGGATGCTGCAATAGCACTTAAATGGACCCTTACTGAATTTGTCTTAAGGCCTGCATTGGAAAGATGCAGGAGATATTCTAATAGAGAATTCACAGGAAATGCCAGAGGGTCAAGACTCTGTTGAGCACACCAAATGGAAAATCTTTTCTATTTAAAAGCATAGGAATGCCTAGTGGAAGGTTTCCTGGAAGCATGGAGGATATCTCTCACTTGCTGCGAAAGATTGAAGTCTTGAAGGTCTAGGCCTTCAGTAACCAAGCTCTGAGGTGAAGGGACTTGGGGTTTGGATGCCACAAAGTCCCCTCCTCCTGAGACAGAAGGTCTGGAGCAGCTCCCAAGTCCAGGGAGGGGGCTTGGGAGAGATGCAGAAGTAGACGGTACCAGACTTGGCGTGGCCAGCGTGGAGCTATGAGGATCATAGATCCTTGATCCCTCTGAAGTTTGAACAGAGTCTTGGGAATCAAAGGAATGGGTGGAAAGGCATACAGGAAGTCCTGACCCCAATGAAGGAGGAAGGCATCCTTGGCCTGAACTCCCTGACACGGAATTCTGGAACAGAACCGGGAAAGTTTGGCATTCCACGGACTTGCAAATAGGTCTATGTCCGGGGTTCCCCATTCCTGGAAGATTCTGAGTACCTGATCCATGTGCAGGAACCATTCGTGTGGAAGCAGAACTCGACTGAGTCTGTCTGCCCAAGAGTTTTGAATTCCTGGGAGGTATACTGCCAGGAGATGGATTTGATGCTCTCTGGTGAAGGTCCATAATCTTTGAGCTTCGTTGCAAAGCGACAGAGAGCCAGTTCCTCCTTGCTTGTTTATGTAAAACATGGCTACCTGATTGTCCGTTTGAATGAGGACTGTCTGGTAGCTGAGGAGGGTATGAAAGACCTTGAGAGCTAGGAACACTGCTCAAAGTTCCAAGAGGTTGATATGAAGAGAGGTCTCTTGTGGGGATCAAGTGCCTTGGGTGGAGAGGTCCTGTAGATGAGCTCCCCAACCTGTTTGGGAGGCATCTGTTGTGAGGATTGCTTGGGGCAACAAAGGTTGGAAGGGGGACCCCAGCAACAGATTTTGAGTGGACATCCACCATTGGAGAGACCAAAAGAGACGTTTGGAGTTTGCTATTTGGTCTGAGAGAGCTCCTGAAGCTTGAGTCCACTGGGTGGACAAAGTCCATTGAGCTGCTCTCATGTGTAGGCGAGCATAGGGCACCACATGTACTGTGGAAGCCATGTGGCCTAGTAGTTGTAGCATCTCCCGGGCATTTAAGTGGCTCTTTGTCTGAATCTGGGAGGCTAACTGCACTAGACATTGGCAACGAGCCTGGGGAAGATAGGCTCTTGCAGTAGTAGTGTCCAACCAGGCCCCTATGAATTCTAGGGACTGAGTAGGGGTGAGCTGAGACTTTGGGAGGTTTACCACAAGGGCTGTCGGCTGCCGATCACGGTAGCAGGCCAGTTGTTATTCCCCAAGAGCCGGGCCACACATCCCCCCTGGTATTCACAGCAGGGCGCATAAAAGTCGGGGTTTGTACGATTCTGACACAGCGCTACTTTAGTATACACATTTGTGTAACTTAAGGCACTCAAGTCGGTTGCGAAGTAAGAGAAAACACATTTATTCAATTCAACATTAAAACATTTATAAAATCATTCCCTTTAAAACGTATTCTTTATTTCTGGCACAAAGACACAAAGTCCACTGCGGCAGTCTATACTTAGCTGAATCCTCTTCCCGGTTGGTAGGTGAGTATTCAGCGCTGTGCTCCTTCTGTATGCGCAGTTGGGGCCCTTGTTGAGTAGTTCTTGTTTTTTTTCTTCTCCCTCACCTATCTTAAAAAAATCAAAAGGAAGGAAAACCTTGTCTCTCCCTGGGTATCTTCAAAGGTATTTTTCTGGGACAACTTTGGTGTACTTGTGGGCACTAACTTCAGGGTAAAATAAAAGGATAATTCAAGTTCCCTGCTAATTTTCCTTTGCTCAGTCTTTTTTCCTATATGCATTTATAGCACACTATGAGAGCTTGGTTCTTTTGACTGTCCAGAACAACTCTTATCTCTTGTAAAGCCTTACTGCTTTAGCATCTTCAGTTGCAAAAGGTAATTTTCATTTGCTTCAGTCACACTCTATTTTGAGGAATTATGCACTTATACATACTGAGCCTTTTAATGCTGGTATCTCACCTTGAAATAGCACTTTTCTTATAAGCATCTTGTTTCTGACCTAAGTCAGGGTCAGCATATAACTTTCTTTTGTCACAAGAATAATATTACAGAAATACTGTGCATCTTTTCAAAGAAAGCAGCAACATTTAACAAACACAGAACATCAGAATTCTCTGCTCTGCACAGCTGTTTTGCTAAAACAGAACCAGTTAAGAATAATCTCAATTTCAGGCAAACACTTCTCTGACCTTAGTAAGTTTCCTTTCATTCATCTGCAATTGTACCTTTCAGAGAAACTACAGAGTAAAACTTCTCTTTAACTCAATTAGCCAGATTCAATTTATCTGCACACTAACAAGGACTGGCTTATTCTTATAACTTATCTTTAAATTCTTCCCTGAGGATATCAATAGGCACTACTCAGTTACTTTACTTATCTCAGCCCTTTAACTCTGGTTTTTTAACTGCTTTTCTCTAACTTGCACTGGACAAGCAGAAAAGTACATCTTCTCCAGGTAAAACCCTCTTTCTTTTTTTTCTTCTGTTTAACAGAAAAGCTTCTGGTTTCCTTGGAAACAGGGATTCCATTCAGTTCATATGACTGACTTTAACATATCATGTGCTATGTTCTAGGAATTCTACAGGTTGTTTACTATCAGAATGTTCCCTTGATCTCCATTTTAAACTACTCTTTTTACATTACTTTCTATGGGAATTCCCTTTTCCTTCCTTAAACTGTATCAATATATTTCAGTATCATCAAAACATTAACATCCCCTTAATCAGGAACTCAGCAGCTACCTTACAGTGGTTTTAGAATTTAAATTGGGCCATGGACAAATATGCTGCAGATTTCTCTTAAATATGAAACAAAGTAAATTTCCTAACCTATCCCAAACTATTTCAAAAATTAGTTTATATTTCCAGGTATCCTTCACATCGAATGTAATTCAATATTCAATTTTGATAGCCCCCCAAAACACAAAGTTCATTTACTCAAAAATTCCATACTAAATGTACTTTTAACAACTAAAAACCCACTTACTTATTTTATTTATAATCCCCAATTTAATTTGAGCCCAATTTGTATCCTTCTAATAATTTTAACCCCTTCAATGCCTAACCCTGCAAAATTAAACCCTTAAACAACAAAATTTCCTAATTCTAACCCCACAATTGATGTTTTCAGATCCCCTTTACATAAAGTAGACCCTTTTTCTGAGTTCACAGGATCTCCAAATCTTCCTGGGTCTCACAACTTTCCGGGTAACTTTCTATATAAACCCCTGGAACTCTCGCCTGTGTACCCTCAAATCTAGGCCCCGGCTTCTCCCTTGGCCTGCTATAGCCCTTGCAGCCAATTAGAAGCTCTCTACGCTTCCACCAATCAAAAGGTCTCTATCACTTCCCAAGGGAAGGGTTAACACATTTCTTTAACAAAATAAATTCTAACCCTTCGGGTTACATTCACCCTTGCTAAGTGAAATGTCGACCCGACATTTGCAACACCTATCCCATTTTTTAACAAAAAAAACCCTAAAACACCACAAACTCTTTTAAATAAGTAGGCTTTTGTCCTTTATTGGGTCTTACGGAGCGTCTCAAACATGGTACCTCACTCTCTTCCATTACCTCTACCTCAGGTTCTATGCATTCATTAGTGTTCTCTCCTATTTGGTCAGAATCAGGATTACCTTCAGGTCTGGCTTCCAGAAACCAAACAGTTTCTGTGGGCTCTGGCGTCACACAATTTTGCTCTGCAGCTTCTCCTGCTGCCACATTTACTTCAGACATCTCTGGAACTATACTGTGGCAGGTGCAGGCCTGTGATCCACAGTGTCTGACATAAGCAGGCAGGCCTAACTAGCTTGACCTGTAAATGAAGCCTGTGAAGAGGCTCATAGGAATTACACATTCCCCAACATGCTGCTATTGTAGGATAGAATTCAGCAAGAGTACTAAACTAACTTAGACAAGCAGAACTGGAAGATGGAAAAATACAGAAAAATATGTTTAAAAGTTACTGATAAGAAAGTACATCTGCAAGGAATTTAATTGGGATTGCTGACAGATGAGTTGCAGAACCCTGCTCCCCTGCATGCACAAATTGGCTCTATGGCCTTGAGAGTATGAAAGTAACAAGTTGATGAACTGGCCATTGTAATTGGGACTGGAAGGGGGGTAAGCAGGTGCTGATCCCACTGAAGGAACATAATTGGATAATCTTATCAGTACCGGGACCAATGGAAGGGGTACGGGAGGTACGGGAGAGTACCGGGACCAATGAAGTGTTTTTCTATACCTAGAATGGAACAGAAGTCTATAAAGGTTGTTGTAATGCTAGGAAACTTTTCTCAGCCATTTTGAATTTGATTCTGCTTGAGACTTGTGCACAAATAAATGATTTGGACCTTCTGAACAGACTCCTGGTATTATTGGTTTGTCTGCGCTTTGCTGCTACATATTCTTGGTGCATTGGCCGGGAAGTTGTGGAATCAAAGTGTATATAGGGCAATATACCACGACTTTCTGCCTCTATAGGCTTGGTCCTGCCGGGATCGCGCCCTTCCGACGAGGGCTGCTCCCTGGCGCCGCCGGTCCCTTGTATCGGAGGGAGCTGGTCGGACCTCGGCGGGTGCCGGGCCCGGCTGGAGCCAACGCCTCGAACCCGAGTGAGGGGAGTCCGAGGTCCAACTCATGCGCCTGCTTGGGAAGTTTGAGGACCGGATCCGGTGAGTATAGTTTTGATTTGGTGTCTAGACAGATATAGAAAGAGCAGTACTGCCATTGGAACTTGGAACTTGGAATTTGTAATCTCGAGAAATTGGAAATTGGTAAGAGAGCCTGATCACCTCTCAAAGAAGGGCCGAGTAACCCCGCATGAATATTCGCAGGGCGAAACCCCCATCTTTTCGTAATTGGGAAATTGGTAAGACTAGTCAGAATAGATAGAAACGAATGCATTCTGGGATACGTGGCTAGCATGATTGTGTGAATGAAGTGTGAATGAGAGGTCTGGCAGCACGGACCAAGTGAAGGCGGACCCCTGAGTAGCGCATTTCCTGACCGGGCGACCGCGTTCAGGTCGCGAAAAGGGGGAAGCGATTGTCGTCTTGTCTTGTTATTTGTACTCCTTATACGTTTCCAGGGCCGTGAGGACCCCTTACCCACGGTCCGCCCTCCTTTTCCCTTTTGTCTGTTGTTGCGCGCACACATCGAAATGGGAGGGGCGGGGTCTACTAGGAACACTCCATTAGAATGTATGATCGCACATTTTAAAGAGGGATATTCTGGAGATTATGGTATTAAAATGACAGCAGCCTGTTTACAGATATTGTGTACTAGGGAGTGGCCCGATATAGACCCCACCTGGCCCCGAGAGGGAACGTTTAATGTAGAAATTATCCAGTTAGTACACCGTAGAGTGCGGATAGCGCACCCCGATCAGTACCCCTATATAGATTCCTGGTTAAGTATTTGTGAAGATCCGCCCCTCTGGGCGCAGCGCTGTTATGAGGAACAGTGCAGAATAATGTTAGCTAAAACAGATTCTAGACAGAAAACAGAACAGCCTAGAATGAAAGAGCAGGATAAGAAGTCCAGGAAGAAGCCCATCCTGGTAGATCCTGATTCCCCAGAAATAATTCCCCGACAGCCTCGAACCCCAGGTCCAGTAAGAGTAGCCCGGCGTCCTGCCCCAGAGCCCCAGAGACAGCCGGTGCGGGACCCAACTCCTGACCCACCTCCCGGAAGGCAGGGAGAGGAATTTCCCTTAGCTGAAGAAGGTGATATTACAGGAACAGAAAAAGGCGAGTCAGATATAGAGATAGAGGAGGAAGAAATTGAAAATGCCCTAAGCGATGATGACAGCGTACAAGTGGTTGCCAGCACTAGCTTGCCAGCAAAATGTACACCCAAAGTGAAACCTGTCGAGAAAATGAAAGTGACTTCTGGAAAGACAGTTACGAAAACAACCCTTAGATCCCACAAGACATCTACTGCCAAAATGATGCCTTTACGGCAAGTCCCGGGGGTGCCTATAAAGAACGAAAATGATGAGGTGGTAGCGGGACCCCTAAGTTACGTGTACATCCCTTTCTCTACAACGGATTTGTTAAATTGGAGGTCGCATTATGCCTCCTATACTAGTAAGCCCCAGGAACTTACAGAATTAGTAACTACTATTATGGAAACCCACCAACCCACTTGGCCAGATTGCCGCCAGCTCCTGACCACCCTATTCACGACAGAGGAGCGAGCATGAATTAGAAAAGCAGCTATTGAGTGGATGGCAGATAACCCTGTAGCTCCGGGACTGGGGCAGAACAGAATAGACTACCGGGAAGCGGCCCAGAGAGAATTCCCGAATGAAGACCCCCATTGGGATCCAAATACAGAAGTAGGATCCACAGCCCTAGCCCGTTTTCGCCAAGGCTTTTTACAAGGTCTGAAAAGGGGGGGCCAGAAAGCTATGAACCTTTCCAAAGTTGCAGGAGTTATCCAAGGTGTAGATGAGAGCCCAGCAGACTTTCATGAAAGATTAACTGAAGCATACAGAATGTATACTCCCTATGATCCCGAAGCACCAGGAAGTCTATGTATGGTGAATTCTGCTTTTGTAAACCAGTCTCAACCAGACATCAGACGTAAATTACAGAAATTAGAAGGGTTTGCGGGCATGAATGCAACGCAGTTACTGGAAGTCGCTCATAAAGTGTATGTGAATCGTGATAATGAAAGGCAGAGAGAATGTGATAGAAAGATGAAGAAGAAAGCTGATTTTTTGACTGCGGCCATAGTTGAACAGAAAAGGGGAGGTATCCCTAGTCGACGGAGCCGAGGAAGAGGGCGGGGCCGAGGTGGAGGCCGGTCCCAGCAGCTAGGCGTGAACCAATGCGCCTATTGCAGAGAAGAAGGACATTGGAGAGATGCTTGCCCGCAACTCGAAGACACCCAGCAAGATGACGACAACAATCATCAATGGCGAGAAGAAAGACGAGGCCGTCCCCAAAACCGCGGAGGAGCCAATTGAGAACAATTCCAGCGAGAAAGAGGAGGAGCCATTCAAGTATTGGCCACAACGATCCATGATGAAAATGACGTGGATTAGGACAGACCGGGCTCCAAATTTGCTTTAGGTCTCCAGGAGCCTATGGTCGGAATACAAATAGGAGACCAAGTTATGGACTTTATGGTTGATACTGGAGCACAACATTCAGTAATAGACAAGAAGATAGCCCCATTTTCTACAAAAGCAGTCACCATTATAGGAGCAACTGGTGCCAAAGCTACAAAGTCTTTTCTTCAGAATCGTATATGCAGTCTAGGAGGACAGCAAATAACTCATCAATTCCTTTACATGCCCGAATGTCCAGTGCCACTACTGGGACGAGATATGTTAGCCAAACTCCAAGCACAAATATATTTCTCTGAAAAAGGAGAAATGCAAATGACAGTAAATCCCCAAGCCAAACCAGCAGGAATAATGCTGCTGACAGTTCCCCGAGAGGAAGAATGGAGGTATTACATTGATGACTCTATCCAAGACACTTATTTCGAACAAACTTTAAAGAACATTCATGTACCACCTGGAGTATGGGCAGAAGGCAGTCCCCCAGGCCTAGCCAAGCATATAGCTCCAGTGATTGTAACCCTCAAGCCTAGTGCTACACCAGTACACGTCAAACAGTACCCTCTCCCAAGAGCCGCAATTGAAGGCATTCATCGCCACTTGCAAAGATTGCTCGAATATGGCCTACTAAAAGTATGTCAATCCCCATGGAACACTCCACTTTTGCCAGTAAAGAAACCTGGGACGGATAATTACCGCCCAGTACAAGACTTAAGGAGAGTAAATGATGCAGTTGAAACCATACATCCAGTTGTACCCAATCCTTGCACTCTTCTAGGACTGATACCTGCTGAAGCTACCCATTTCACTGTACTAGATCTAAAAGATGCATTCTTTTGCATAAGATTAGCCTCTGTAAGTCAAATATTGTTTGCATTTGAATGGCAGGACCCCATCTCTGGAAGAGGGGGCCAACTCACCTGGACACGATTACCCCAAGGATTCAAGAATTTGCCTACCATTTTTAGTGCTGCACTGAATCAAGACCTTTCAAGTTATCCAGTGGCCCCGGGGAAGAGAGTGCTTCTCCAATACGTGGACGACCTGCTGATAGCAGCAGTATCAGAAAGTGAATGTATACAAGCTACCAAGGATCTCTTGCAGTTACTAGATGAAGCTGGATACAAAGTTTCCAGAGCAAAAGCACAGCTATGCCAAAAAGAAGTGAAATACTTGGGTTTTCATATAACCCAAGGAAGCCGAAGACTAGGTAGAGAGAGAAAAGAAGCAGTATGTAGAATTCCAACCCCAACAACCAGAAAGCAAGTCAGCGGCAGGATATTGCCGAATCTGGATACCCAACTTTGCCCAAATTGCCAAGCCACTGTATGAAGCCACAAAAGGTGAAGAGAAGTCGCCACTGGAGTGGGGACTTGAGCAGGATACAGCCTTCAAGAAGTTAAAGGAAGAATTGATGTCATCACCAGCACTTGGACTGCCAGATGTTCACAAGCCTTTCCACTTGTTTGTACATGAAGCACAGGGAAATGCCTTAGGCATGTTGACTCAGAAATTGGGAAATTGGGAGCGACCTGTAGCATACCTATCGAAACAATTGGACACTGTGGCCAAAGGATGGCCACCTTGCCTGAGAGCCGTCGCAGCTACAGCACTATTAGTGAGTGAAGCAGACAAGCTCACACTAGGACAGAACATACGAGTCACTGTGCCACATGCAGTCCTTGCCCTCATGGAACAAAAAGCAAATTATTGGCTCACCAATTCCCGAATGTTGAAATACCAGAGCATGTTATGTGAAAACCCACAGATACAACTAGAAGTGAGTCATGCCTTGAATCCAGCCACCTTGATACCCATTAGTGAAGAACTCCCAGAACATGACTGTATCGAAGTCATGGAAACTGTGTTCTCCAGTCGACCTGACTTGACAGATGTGCCCATAGACAATCCTGACCAGATTTATTATGTTGATGGGAGCAGTCTCATTCTCGATGGACGACGCTGTGCCGGATATGCAGTCGTCACTCAACACGAAGTAGTTGAATCATCAGCTCTAGCCTCAGGCACATCAGCCCAGAAAGCCGAATTGATAGCATTCACCAGAGCATTAGTATTAGGAGCAAAACTTGTGCTAAATGTATATACAGATTCCAAATACGCCTTCACCACTCTATATGCCCATGGAACTCTCTATAAAGAACGAAGGCTCATCACATCCGGAGGAAAGTCAGTCAAATATAGTCCCGAGATATTGATGTTACTTGATGCAGTTTGGGCCCCAACACGTGTAGCTGTCATGCATTGCAGAGGACATCAAGCAGGAAAAGGAGAAGTTGCCCGAGGAAATAGGTTTGCAGATGCCTCGGCACGACAAGCAGCTATGATGGGACAGATGACACCACAAGCTATGCCAAGGCAAGCAGCATTGTTTCCAGTACCTTTGAATTTATGGACACCACGATATACCACCAAAGAATTAGATTACTACTGTAACAAGGAAGATGGAGTACTGAAAGATGGATGGATTGAGCTGCCACCAGAAGAGGGCAGTCAACCCCCTGGACGAATAGTAATTCCTGAACTGTTAGGACCATCTTTTTTCAAAGCTTTTCACGAAGCTACCCACTATGGGAAAAGTGCTATGGAAAAAGCACTCAGACCACATTTTTACATTACTCTGTTGACAACCATATCAGCTTCAGTAGCACGTCAATGTCTAATCTGTGCCAAAAATAATGCCAAGCAAGGCCTTATAACGGCACCCCGAGTTCAGTCAGGAGGTGTAACCCCCATGCACAACCTCCAAATTGATTTTACCGAAATGCCAAGAGCCAATGGATACCATTACCTATTAGTATTAGTCTGTACTTTCTCTGGGTAGGTAGAAGCCTTCCCAACTAGAACTGAGAAAGCCCGAGAAGTTACCAAAGTTTTAATAAGAGAGATTGTCCCTAGGTTTGGAATTCCAGCAGTAATAGGGTCAGACAATGGACCCTCATTTGTCTCCCAGGTTACTCAACAGTTAGCAAAAGCTTTGCAGATACAATGGAAACTCCACACTGCATACAGACCCCAGAGTTCAGGGAAAGTTGAGCGAATGAATCGTACCCTAAAAGCCCAAATGTCAAAGCTTTGTCAGGAGACACACTTGAAGTGGCCCCAAGTGCTCCCAATAGCTTTACTCAGAATACGCTCAGCTCCTATAAAATCAACAGGATTTTCCCCTTTTGAAGTCCTGTATGGTAAACCCCCACCAATAGTGCAGGGAATCAAAGGAAGTTTAGCCCAAATAGGTTCAGAAGTAACCAGACAAGAACTCCTAGCTCTTAGTTTTGTTCTGCAGACTCTCCATGTGTGGATCCAAGACCAGTTGCCTATCAACTTGACGGAACCTTTGCATCCCTATCAGCCTGGTACCTCGGTGTGGATCAAAGATTGGAAGAAGACACCGTTGGAACCCCATTGGAAGGGACCATACACCGTCATCCTGTCTACCCCAACTGCAGTAAAGGTAGCAGAAATCGACGCCTGGATCCACCACAGCAGAGTCAAGCCCGCCGCTGATCCTGAACCTGAGCAGTGGACAGCAGAGCAGCATCTTGATGCACCTTTGCGAGTTACTCTGAGACGGCAACCAGCAACTTAGACACTTTGTCACAGTGCCTTGCAGTAGCCAAGTCTTTCGAAGAGGATTGCTGTTTTCCATGCAGCAACAGTTTTGTTTCAACGAACTCAATCTGCGCGTGATTCTGCACACTACTTTGATACTACATTGATTAGCCAGACTTCACAAGCCAACTGAAATTGCTAATAAGTTGGTTAATGTGTACTGGACAACCTGAGGATCTTCAATCAACACTCAGCACCCGTTAAATTGCTTCATTAGCAAACGGGACGAAGAAAAAGAACGTCGTGATCAAGATCAGCAAGCTGAGGATTCAGAAGAACTCCAATCAACATCAACATGCATCTTTACTTTTGCTTTGCCCTGGTTGCCTTCTTTGGAGGTTTTGAACTGACTTATGCTTTACCTCCATGCACTGCTTGCATTACTTCTACTCGAACTGGATTGAAAGTAACTCAGACTTTGATTTATCATTCTTACTATACCTGTAAGGGAAAAGTGACTCGGTGTATTTATAACACCACTGAACTAAATGTTTGCACTTATGGCAAAATTAGAGCATGCTATAATCCGCATCAAAATCCATCCTATTACACGTTGGAAATATGATGGAAGGATGCAGATGGACCTATAATAGCTGCTACGCCACCACTTAAGGACATTACTAAACCTGCTGTTTTGAATTTTGATGCATGTAATGTCATTAACAGAGATAGTTATTCCACCTGTGGTACTTGGGAGAAAGCGTATCGAAATGACCATAAGTACATGTGTCCAGAGGGTGCCACAGGATGGAGGAAGTGTACAGGTAAAAAGGAACCAGGCTATAGTACTGCCCCAGCAGCAGATTACTATTGCCCGGATTGGGAATGTGTTTTTTATGCTACCTGGAATAATGGTATAGTTGACGAAAAGATAGATAAACGAATGGCCACTTTAACCAAGTCAACAACAAATGATAAATGTCAGAAGGATGCTTGTAACCCTTTACACTTACGCATACACAATCCCTATGCATGGAAACAAGGATACAAGTTTGGTTTACGTATTGCTGGAGGGGCAATAGATCCTGGGACCATTGTGTATATCAGATTGAATACCCAAGCCCACAAGTCATCTAAATATCATATCCATAATACCTTCTATGAGGCCATGCATGTAAATAAGTTTGAAATTCCTCATCCTTCTCAGAATTTATTCTTAGAATTAGCCGGAGCAGTAGTATCTAGTCTTAAGATCTCAGATTGCTATTTCTGTGGCGGAACCCAAATGGGAGACCAGTGGCCATGGGAAGCCCAAGAATTGAATTATTCTTTGATTTACAATCAGACTGAATTACACAAGACTACTAGTGAATGGGTGTTAGCGCACTCAATCGTTGGACGTCTTTGCTATGCCAGAACTGGACCCCAGTTCACCCAACAGGTAGGACAGCTGGTCTGTCTTAGCCAGAAGTTCTATAATGCCACGACCAAAAAGACGTCATGGTGGTCAGGAATCAAACACCCTGAACCTCCAAACCCATTAGCCAGATTTCCTGAACTTGCTGATTTATGGACTAATCTTGCCAAAGCCCATGCCTGGCAAGCCCCACCTGGCCTATATTGGATCTGTGGAAACCGAGCGTATGCACAACTCCCGCCACAATGGGGAGGAGCATGTGTCTTAGGAACCATCAGACCTTCTTTCTTTCTTTTAAACACTGAACATGGAGAACAATTAGGATACCCTGTATACACTACCCACCGACACAAAAGAGCACTAAGACAGAAGAGATCACCCCTCCAGGTAGGCAAGTGGGAGAAGTGGCAGGGTGATGATTGGCCACCAGAAAGAATCATTGAGTATTATGGGCCTGCCACTTGGAATGATGATGGTATGTATGGTTATCGAACTCCAATCTATATGATTAATCGTATTATCCGCTTACAGGCAGTAGTTGAAATAATAACCAATGAAACTAGTCATGCTCTTACACTTTTAGCTAGACAAAGTACTCAGATGCGCACTGCTATATATCAGAACCGCTTAGCACTTGATTATTTGTTAGCAGCTGAAGGAGGAGTATGTGGTAAACTGAATTTAACTAATTGCTGTTTAAAAATAGATGATAAGGGTCAAGTAGTTGAAGAAATTGCTAAAGATATGCAAAGACATGCTTATGTGCCAGTGGAAACTTGGCACTCATTGAAATTCCCTAACTGGTTTGCTAACCTTTTTTCATGGGTGGGAGGATTTAAAACTTTCATTATATTGGTACTAATTCTTGTTGTTGTTATTTTCTTATTACCATGTTTAATCCCATGTTGTATGCGTTCTATTCATAATGCTATTGATAGTACAGTAGAGCGGAAGACCGCAACTAAAATAATGGCCCTATATAGAGCCAGTCCTAGTCGAAATCCTTCGATTATGATGTAACTATTTCAAGGTGATTTAATTCTCACACCTTATTGAGTAATAGGGTGAGATTAATCAAAGGGGGGAATGTGGCAGGTGCAGGCCTGTGATCCACAGTGTCTGACATAAGCAGGCAGGCCTAACTAGCTTGACCTGTAAATGAAGCCTGTGAAGAGGCTCATAGGAATTACACATTCCCCAACATGCTGCTATTGTAGGATAGAATTCAGCAAGAGTACTAAACTAACTTAGACAAGCAGAACTGGAAGATGGAAAAATACAGAAAAATATGTTTAAAAGTTACTGATAAGAAAGTACATCTGCAAGGAATTTAATTGGGATTGCTGACAGATGAGTTGCAGAACCCTGCTCCCCTGCATGCACAAATTGGCTCTATGGCCTTGAGAGTATGAAAGTAACAAGTTGATGAACTGGCCATTGTAATTGGGACTGGAAGGGGGGTAAGCAGGTGCTGAGCCCACTGAAGGAACATAATTGGATAATCTTATCAGTACCGGGACCAATGGAAGGGGTACGGGAGGTACGGGAGAGTACCGGGACCAATGAAGTGTTTTTCTATACCTAGAATGGAACAGAAGTCTATAAAAGTTGTTGTAATGCTAGGAAACTTTGCTCAGCCATTTTGAATTTGATTCTGCTTGAGACTTGTGCACAAATAAATGATTTGGACCTTCTGAACAGACTCCTGGTATTATTGGTTTGTCTGCGCTTTGCTGCTACAATACAGGTACTCCATAATGGATTTGGCAGTAACCTAATATTATTTCTATGTACTACTTTACAATTCCCAAACTTATCTTTAATTTTATATGTGCTTCCCCCTGGTTCAAACACGTATAACACTTCATAAGGTGAAATCTCCCATTTGTCTTTGACTTTGCGCTTTCCCCTACTCTTGTTGTTTCTAAGTAACACTCTATCCCCTTCCGAGATGAGTGCACCTCTCGAATAACGGTCGAAGCGTCGCTTCCTAACTGCTGCCCTTCGTGCAGATTCTTGTTGTGCCACCAGGAAAGTTTTCCGGAGTCTTTGATGATGCTGTTCAACCCAATCATCAAGTTTTTCCGCTCTGTTTTCCGAAGTCTTTGTTTGTAGATCGTACGGCAATCTGGAATCTCTACCAAACAACAAATAAAAGGGTGAATATCCAGTCGAACTATGTACGCTGCTGTTGTAGGCCAATACTAATTCCGGTACATATTCAGCCCATCTTTTCTTTTTTTCACCTGTCAGGGTTCTTAGCATGTTCAACAAAGTGCGGTTAAATCTCTCACATTGTGCGTTACCTTGTGGGTGATAAGGAGTGGTATGACTTTTCCTCATATTATAAACGTTGCAAAGTTCACGGATAGTAGCAGACTCAAATTTCTACCTTGATCTGAGTGTATTTGCGCTGGACACCCATAATAATTTATCCAGTGATGCACTATTGCTTTGGCCGTTGTCTGAGCCGTTTGATTCCTCGTAGGCACAGCCACTGCATATCGAGTAAACATGTCTGTTAATACTAGCACATGTTCCATCCCATTAATACTAGCTTCTAAAGTGATATAGTCTATAGCCAAAATTTCCAGCGGGTAACTTGCTTGAAAGTTTTTATATTGAGCTCTCTCTTTAGGAAACAAATCTTTAGCAAAAATACATCGTGAACACTGTCTGATCCATATCTTTATATCTCGGTTCATGTTTGCCCAATAATAGTCTTTTCGTATATTTTTAGCGTAATTTCTTCATTTGGATGTCCCGCATTATCATGCTTCGCTTGGAAGGTTTCTTTGCGTAACTTTTCCGGAGTTATGAATTGCATGATTTCCATATTATCTCGGGGATCAATCAGTTTCCGATACCACAAACTTCTTTCGCAGTGTAATCGGCTTCGCTCTCTCCATAGCTTCTTTTGATTACAGGTCCAGCTGCGGATATCAGCAGGGTCTTTTTGAAGATGGGACAGGACTTTTTGTAAGTCCGAGTCTTCACTCTGTCTCTGTTGTAACTCTAATCTGGAACAACTTAGAATTTGTCTAGCACACATTATTTCACGAGGTTCTATCGCATTTTCTGCATTAGGCCACAGCCTTTCCCGCACCTCTTTAATCTTGAGTAAGGAATCCTCAGATCTTATTCCTCCTTCCACTACCTCTTCCTGATTAAGTGAATATCTGGAAGGCAAGCTAACAGGTTTTTGGCCAGCATTTAACACACGTACTATTATCTTGTCTTTGTTCGGTATAACCAATGTATTGGCTACACATAAGTCAGTAGGTAAAATAGCTGTTTCTGTGCTTGACACTACCACTGGCGTTGCTGCATATTCTCTCAACTTAGTACAGCTTCCTAGTAACATAGTCTCAGAAAGTGGAGGAAGTGTCACCGTTTTTCTTCCAATCAGCTTGACAAATCCAATTTTTTCATTTTTGTTATTCTGAACTTGTCTCCATATTTTGTAAATCTCTCCTCCCTTAAGCCAGCTATTGGATACTGCATCCCAATTCAATTCTTGCAGTACGTTCATGCCCAAAATTCCGGGTGTCATATTAGCTTTTCTGTAGGCCATGTCATCTTTTACTATGAGTACGCCACAATGCTTTATTTCTTGTCCAAGGCACGTCATATCCACTTCCACACATCCCACTATTGGAATGTTTACACCATTCACAGCGGATAACTTTATTAGACTTGCTTCTTGCATTTGGTTACAGTCCTTCAGATGTTGTTGGAAGTAACTTTCTGCTAAGGTCGTTACTTCTGACCCAGTGTCTATACAACACCTTACTGGTACTCCAGCCATTCTAACTTCTAATATCGGACTTTTTCCAAATATTTTCTGGTTTTCATCCTCCTCTCCAAGGGAACTTACTCGCAGTGCTCGAATAGTAGATGAGGAGGGTAACTGGGTAAGATCTGCTCTCACTGGAGTCTGAACTGGAGGCTTAACCTGTTTCCATTGATTACTATCCAGATTAACTGGCACTGTACCACTCGTATTTATTCTAGCGTTAACTTTTATTCTTGAGGTGTCTAGTGCAGTATCAGACGAATCACCAGGAACATCATTCTGAGTCACTTCTGGAGTCCATACTCGCTCACTCCTACATTGTCTCGCCACATGTCCTGATTCAAAGCATCGATAACACACTAGGTCTCCTCTCTCGTTTCTTAGTGGTGCCCTTCGTGTTGGGTATCTTTCAACATATTCTGGCCGTCTCTGACCCACTGCCCTGTATGCAGTTCTCTCATAGTCAGATCCATACGATGGATTATTACCATTCCAGATACGTCGTGAGTAATAACATGGTTCCTGTCGCTGTCTTTTCTCTTGAAGTAACTCAGTCATCATGTGCTTCAATTCATTAATTTCCATTTCATAATTTGTTTCCACAATAGCTCCTCTTACTGTAGCTTCATTACGACCTCTCGACAGAATTTTCACGTTTCCCTCTCTCCAATCACATGACACATCTTCTTCAGACCACTTAACCGCTTCTTGCAATAAGGATGCAAAAGTTATTTCTGGAACTCTCTCCAATCTTTTCTTCATTTCTCTTCGCAAACTTTCTTCTCTTATTCCTAATACAAATCTTTCTTTTAGTATCTTCTGAGGATACCTAAAACAATCAGGATCAATAGCTTCAATCCTACTTAACTTTTCTTGTAGCGTATATGCATAAGTGCGCATATCTTCACCCAGTTCCTGCCTTCTGTCATAAAATTCCTTGATTCGTATGCTCACAGGAACTTTATCACCATAAACGATTTTTAGTACATCAAACAAGTCTTCTACCATATTTTGCGTATCCGGTGGAACAAAACGAGCTGTGTCTTTAGCTTGTCCAATTAAATGGTCTTTAACAATTTCCAGTTGATCTTCCGGAGGTATTCTGAGAACTTTTAGTGCTGCTTTTGTCCTTTCTATCCATTCTTCCACCGTATAATCTCCATGTTTCTTTGGCATACCTGCGAAATCAGGTATCTTTTTATCCCTGGGAATATACATGGCTGTCGGCATCCTAGGGCCTTCTATGAATCTCTCCAGAATCTGCCGTTCTTTCCATTGCTCCTCCTGCATTCTCACTACAGCTTCTTCTCTCCTCCTCAATTCTTCCTCCTGCAGTTCCATCCTGGTTTTGTATGCTCGCCATTCATCTCTGAGCTCCGCAGCCCAGTCTTCCATGACGCTAATGCACTCAATCTCCTCCAGCCAACAGAAGTGTCACTTAGAAACAACAATATTGTGTAGCCGCTGTAGCTACTTACAACAAGAATCGTGGAATAACCCCTTTTTAAAAAAATCCTGTCCGTGACGCCAAACCGTGCCTCCTGTGACCCCCTCAGGGTTCCGCGCTGGCCCCGGGCTCTTACTTAGCAGCGGCCGACAGGGGCTGTCAGCTGCCGATCACGGTAGCAGGCCAGTTGTTATTCCCCAAGAGCCGGGCCACACATCCCCCCTGGTATTCACAGCAGGGCGCATAAAAGTCGGGGTTTGTACGATTCTGACACAGCGCTACTTTAGCATACACATTTGTGTAACTTAAGGCACTCAAATCGGTTGCGAAGTAAGAGAAAACACATTTATTCAATTCAACATTAAAACATTTATAAAATCATTCCCTTTAAAACTTATTCTTTATTTCTGGCACAAAGACACAAAGTCCACTGCGGCAGTCTATACTTAGCTGAATCCTCTTCCCGGTTGGTAGGTGAGTATTCAGCGCTGTGCTCCTTCTGTATGCGCAGTTGGGGCCCTTGTTGAGTAGTTCTTGTTTTTTTTCTTCTCCCTCACCTATCTTAAAAAAATCAAAAGGAAGGAAAACCTTGTCTCTCCCTGGGTATCTTCAAAGGTATTTTTCTGGGACAACTTTGGTGTACTTGTGGGCACTAACTTCAGGGTAAAATAAAAGGATAATTCAAGTTCCCTGCTAATTTTCTTTTGCTCAGTCTTTTTTCCTATATGCATTTATAGCACACTATGAGAGCTTGGTTCTTTTGACTGTCCAGAACAACTCTTATCTCTTGTAAAGCCTTACTGCTTTAGCATCTTCAGTTGCAAAAGGTAATTTTCATGTGCTTCAGTCACACTCTATTTTGAGGAATTATGCACTTATACATACTGAGCCTTTTAATGCTGGTATCTCACCTTGAAATAGCACTTTTCTTATAAGCACCTTGTTTCTGACCTAAGTCAGGGTCAGCATATAACTTTCTTTTGTCACAAGAATAATATTACAGAAATACTGTGCATCTTTTCAAAGAAAGCAGCAACATTTAACAAACACAGAACATCAGAATTCTCTGCTCTGCACAGCTGTTTTGCTAAAACAGAACCAGTTAAGAATAATCTCAATTTCAGGCAAACACTTCTCTGACCTTAGTAAGTTTCCTTTCATTCATCTGCAATTGTACCTTTCAGAGAAACTACAGAGTAAAACTTCTCTTTAACTCAATTAGCCAGATTCAATTTATCTGCACACTAACAAGGACTGGCTTATTCTTATAACTTATCTTTAAATTCTTCCCTGAGGATATCAATAGGCACTACTCAGTTACTTTACTTATCTCAGCCCTTTAACTCTGGTTTTTAACTGCTTTTCTCTAACTTGCACTGGACAAGCAGTAAAGTACATCTTCTCCAGGTAAAACCCTCTTTCTTTTTTTTCTTCTGTTTAACAGAAAAGCTTCTGGTTTCCTTGGAAACAGGGATTCCATTCAGTTCATATGACTGACTTTAACCTATCATGTGCTATGTTCTAGGAATTCTACAGATTGTTTACTATCAGAATGTTCCCTTGATCTCCATTTTAAACTACTCTTTTTACATTACTTTCTATGGGAATTCCCTTTTCCTTCCTTAAACTGTATCAATATATTTCAGTATCATCAAAACATTAACATCCCCTTAATCAGGAACTCAGCAGCTACCTTACAGTGGTTTTAGAATTTAAATTGGGCCATGGACAAATATGCTGCAGATTTCTCTTAAATATGAAACAAAGTAAATTTCCTAACCTATCCCAAACTATTTCAAAAATTAGTTTATACTTTCAGGTATCCTTCACATCGAATGTAATTCAATATTCAATTTTGATAGCCCCCCAAAACACAAAGTTCATTTACTCAAAAATTCCATACTAAATGTACTTTTAACAACTAAAAACCCACTTACTTATTTTATTTATAATCCCCAATTTAATTTGAGCCCAATTTGTATCCTTCTAATAATTTTAACCCCTTCAATGCCTAACCCTGCAAAATTAAACCCTTAAACAACAAAATTTCCTAATTCTAACCCCACAATTGATGTTTTCAGATCCCCTTTACATAAAGTAGACCCTTTTTCTGAGTTCACAGGATCTCCAAATCTTCCTGGGTCTCACAACTTTCCGGGTAACTTTCTATCTAAACCCCTGGAACTCTCGCCTGGGTACCCTCAAATCTAGGCCCCGGCTTCTCCCTTGGCCTGCTATAGCCCTTGCAGCCAATTAGAAGCTCTCTACGCTTCCACCAATCAAAAGGTCTCTATCACTTCCCAAGGGAAGGGTTAACACATTTCTTTAACAAAATACATTCTAACCCTTCGGGTTACATGTAGAAATGCAGCAACTATTGCCATGCATTTGGTGAACACTCTTGGAGCAGAGGCTAGACTGAAAGGAAGCACTCTGTATTGGTAATGTTTTCCCTGGAACAGAAAACGTAGGAATTTTCTGTGAGATGGATGGATGAGGACATGAGTGTACGCATCCTTGAGATCTAGAGAACAAAGCCAATCCTGACTCTGTAGGTATGGAAGGAGAGTGCCTAGAGAAAGCATCTTGAACTTCTCCTTGGATAGAAATTTGTTCAATTCTCTGAGATCTAGAATGGGTCTGTATCCCCCTGTTTTCTTTGGAATGAGAAAGTAGGGGGAGTAAAACCCTGACCCCTGTTGAAGAAGAGGAACTTCTTCTATGGCCCTCTGGGCCAGAAGGGTGGTTACCTCCTGATCCAGAAGGTCAAGGAGAGATGTGGGACAATTGAAATGTCTCACCATGGTGAAGGGAGGAAGGTCTGAGAAATGAAGTTTGTAGCCCTCTCTGATGATGGAGAGGGTCCACTGCTCTGATGTGATTTGCTCCCATCTGGGAGCAAACTGAGCTTGTAGCAGCAAAGCGCAGACAAACCAATGATACCAGGAGTCTGTTCAGAAGGTCCAAATCATTTATTTGTGCACAAGTCTCGAACCAATCAATTTCAAAATGGCTGAGCAAAGTTTTCAAGCATTACAACAACTTTTATAGACTTCTGTTCCATTCTAGGTATAGAAAAACATTTCATTGGTCCCGGTAACCTCCCGTACCTCCCGTACCTCTTCTATTGGTCCCGGTACTGATAAGTTTATCCAGTTATGTCCCTCCAGTGGGCATGACACCTGCATACCCCCCTTCTAGTCCCAATTACAATGGTCAGTTCATCAACTTGTTACTTTCACACTTTCAAGGTTATAGAACCAATTTGTACGTGCAGAGGAGCTGGGCTCTGCAACTCATCTGTCAGCACTCCCAATTATTTCTTTGCAGATGTACTTTTTCTTATCAGTAACTTTTAAACATGTTTTTCTGTATTTTTCCATCTTTCAATACTGCAGTTCTGCTTACCTAAGCTAATTCAATACTTCTACTGAGTTCTATCTTACAATAGCAGCATATTGGGGGATGTGCAATCCTATATGCCTCTCCACAGGCCTCATTTACAGGTCAAGCTAGCCATGCTGGCCTGCTTATGTTCGGACACTGTGGGTCACAGGCCTGCACCTGCCACAAGCTAACCTTCCTGGAATGGTGAGAGGTTCTGGCTGTTGTAGAGCCAGAAAGGTTAAGTTCTCTAGTATCAAGTCAAAACCCTGAGGGGATTGGGACTGCTGGGTTGCAGCAGCCCCTGCAGGTTTAGGCCTGGCCTGTTTAGGTTGCTGACGCTTAGTAGCAAAGCGACCTGTAGAAGATTGTTGACCAGAAGTGGAAGGAAATCTGCCCTTCTTGTAAAAAGACTTTTTAAAAGATTTCTTCTTGGCCGGAGTGGAGGTAGACTTAGAAAGTCTATCCAGAGCAGCATTTTCTGCGTCCATTTGAGTGGCTTTAATTTGCCACTCTTTGCCAAATAGATTTTCACCTGTACAGGGCAGATTTCCTAAACCATCTTGAACCCAGGGTTCTAGATCAGAAGCCTGGAGCGAAGCAATTCTACGAGCAGCTATAGCAATGCCTGAGGCTCTGCTGGCACCTTCAAAAGAATCAAAGGCTGCCCTGTTGGAAAACTTTGAAATATCTTGAGTATGCTTAAGCCAAAGAAGGAACTCATCCCTTTTATCCTCTGGAATAAAAGGGAGAAAGTTGTGCAGTTTTTCTGCAACTTCCTTCAGAAACATACCCATATAAAGGCTGTATGAATTGATTCTGGCAATAAGCATGCTAGCTTGGAAGATTTTCCTACCAAAAGCATCCAAAGTCCTGCATTCTCTTCCTGGGGGAGTAGAAGAGTGTCTTTTGGTACTCTTTATCCTCTTCATAGCTGACTGCACCACAATGGAGTGGTGAGGAAGCTGAGTTTTTTGAAATCCAGGAGAAGGAGGGACACGGTACATAGTGTCCAATCTACGAGAATGAGGAGAAAGGGTGAGAAGAGTCTCCCACAATTCAATCAAATATTCTTGAAGAATTTCATGAATTGGCAAGGTGACTGCCTCTCTGGGAACCTTAGAGTATCCCAAAATATCTAATTTTTTTGCTCTAGGTTCTTTTTCAGAGGTTACTGAAATAGAGAGTCCTTTAGCTACTTCTATTATGAAGTCTTGAAAGGACAAATCCTCTGGAGGAGACATTCTCCTTTTTGGAGAAGAAGGCTCCTCAGGAAGGGTGACAGATACTTCAGGGGACTCATCCGATGACTCAGAATCATCAGAAGAATCAAAGTATCGTCTGCTCGATTCTAAAGATCGATAGGCATATCGATCGGTACCGACATCGGGTGTCCCCGGTACCGGGTCAGTAACGAGAGAGCCCAGGACAGGGAGCCGGAATCGGTATCCTGGCCGATGTCGATACAGCCGGTACCGGTATCGAAGTTGGTACCGGTACCGGCGCCGGTACCGACAACAGAGCTTGTTGTGGTACCGATGGCGTCGCAGCCTTGATGAAAGCCAGTATAGCCTGCTGCATGGATTGCACAGTGTGATCCATGGACGCCACGACTGCCTGGATGTCGGTACCGGGAGATTGTGCCGGTACCCCAGAGCAGTCTAACAGGTCGTGTCCATCGATGTCAACCTGTAACCCCATAGGAGGAGCTTTGGAAGCCGGGGCTTCCCGCCAGGGTTGTTTGGCTGGGGCGGGATCCTCAAGGGCAAGCCCGGAGGCATCTCGATGCTTAGAGGGAGACTTGCCCTTCGAGGACCTGCTAAAAGTATGTTTGGTTACCTGAGATCCATCAGGAGAGGAAGACCTGGAAGATGTCGATGCTACCGCCGGTGCATCCGTGGGAAACAGCACATGGAGCTTGGCTGCCCGGTTCTGTAACCCTCGTTTAGACATTAGAGAACAGGACTGGCAATCCGGGATGGAGTGTTCAGGCCCCAAACATTTAAGACACCATTCATGGGTATCTGTAACAGAAATTGTACCGCTACACTTAGTGCATTTTTTGAAGCCGGAGGCTGGTTTTTCCATGAGGGAAAGTTTCTTGTGGGCCTGGAAGCCTAAGAATAAAATACACCAAGTGAGGAAAAAAGATAGTTGTTTTTTTTGTTTTTTTAAAGAAAAGAAAAGAAAAGACCGGCGGTACCGGTCCGGCGTCGGGGAAGGCAGACACGCGACCAAAGAAATAAATTAAAATAAAGAACTTCTTCAGCGGTGACAGGAACATGACCTGCTGGCTCCGCGGAAAAGAAGAACTGAGGAGAGTTGGTAGGAAAGGCGGGAAGGCAGCGCGCATGCGCTGTGGGATGCCCCAAAAGCTTTCATTCTGGGAAGTTGAGGAGCATTCCCGCGCAGGCTCCATCGGTACCGACGTATCCATATGTGAGGACTTATTCCTGCTTGTTCCTGGAGATTGTGCACTGCTTTGACCAGGTGAAAAGTGTTATACAAGCATTGTTAAATAAAGAGTCAGGTGGTACTGTGTGGTTTGGAGGTGTGGTCCCCACCAAGGGACCTGCCAGGTGTTCCTTGGGAGGAGCTGGTTTAAATCTGAGCCTGGCAGTGTAGAAGGGGCTTACCTTTACATTGTAGTAAAGTTCATAGGGGCTCTGGAATGCTTGCTGCAGGAGACAATGGCAATCTACGGTGTGAGGAGAATTCCAATGAGGTCAGAGTGTAGGCAGAGCTTTGTGTGCTGTGCATATGTGCTCTGGTGCATGTGATATATTGTACCTGGAGTTTCATAAAGCCATTGACAAAATACCACATGAGAGACTCTTGAGGAAATAAAAAAAATCATGAGAGAGGAGGCAGTGTACTATCGTGGATCAGGAACTGGTTAAAAGATAGATACCAGAAAATAGAGCTAAATGGCCAATTTTCTCAATGGAGAAAAGTAAATGTAGAGCATGCTGGTGGGCTCAGTATATTTTAACATATTCATATATGACCTCGAAAAGGGCAACACGAGTGAGGTGATCAAATTTGCAGATGACACAATATTATTCAAAATTGTTAAAATGCAAAAGGATTGTGAAAAGGTGCAAGAGAATCTTGAGAAATTGGGAGACTGGGCATCCAAATAGCAGATGATATTTTATGTGGACAAGTGCAAAGTTGTGCACTTAGGAAAGAACAACCCCAAATATGGTTACACAATGCAAGGTTTCACATTAGGAATCACCACCCAGAAAAAGGATCTAAACATCTTTGTGGATAATAGTTGAAACCCTCAGACCAGTGTGCAGTGATGGCCAAGGAAGCAAATAGAATTGTAGAAATCATAAAGAAAGGAACGGTGAATAAACCAAGGATATTATAATACCTCTGCATCCCTCTATGGTGTGACCACACCTTGAACATTGTGTGTAGTTCTATTGCTATATATTTATTTATTTAACAGTTTTTTTTATACCGCATTATCATTTCAATCAAAGTGGTTTAAATTGTAACTTAAACTTGGCAATGTACATCAAACAGGGACATTGATAACTTGGATTTTTTTTGAGCAATGGAGGCTTAAGTGACTTGCCCAAAGCCACAAGGAGTGCTAGTGGGAATTGAATTGTTGTCTCTTGGTTCCTAAGCCAGTGCTCTAACCATTAGGCTACTCCTCCACTCCTCCACAAAAAATCAGAATTAGAAAAGGTAAAGAGAAGGGTGACAAAAATGATAAAGGGGATGGAAGGATACCCCTGGCTTTAAAGATTAGGGTTCGTCAGCATGGAAAAGAGATGGCTGAGGAAAGATATGATAGGTATCTATAAAATATGATTTATGGTTTATTTAAAACTTGATATACCACCCTTCAACACAGCAGAGCAGTTTAAAAACACTAGAAAAGAAAGAAACACCATTAAAATAAAATGGGGTAAGAAGGAGTAAGAAGGGCAATTGGGAGTGAAGAGCAGAATCCAAGAACACCTAATGGGGTAGATCAAAGGCGAGTTTAAAGAGTTGTGCTTCAAAACAGATTTGAACTTGGGGTATGATGTCTTAAGGCAGATTTTGGCAGTGAGAGAATTCCAAAGGTGGGGTCCCAAGAAGCAGAAAGCCCTGTGTCGCATACTTTCGAGTCAGGGCTGTGAAGGAGGGGGCAGATGTAATCAGTGTGTGAGAATTGCACAGAAAACCGCTGGAGAGGTATGTGGAATGAGAAGAGAGGACAGATAAGCAGGAGCACCAGAGTGAAAAATCTTGTGTGTGAGTGTGAGAATCTTGAAATGAGTCCAATGTACAATAGGTAACCAATGTGATTAAACGAATACTGGGAAACATGATCAAATTTGGAGGCATGATGGAGAAGGCGCACAGCTGTATCTTGAATGGATTGGAGTCGCTTAATTTGATGTTGTGGCAAACAGGCATAAATGACATTGCAATAATCAATATGTGAAATAACCAGAGAGAGGAACAGGGTGAGTGAGGATTGATGAGTCTGGGAGAAATGACCAGATAGAACATATTTGGTGAGGGGTGTAGAAAGAGCGCTTCACCACTATGCTGATGTGCTCATGAAAGGAAAGAGACGTGTTTTGAGAATGACCCCAAGATAGCACAGGGAAGAGACAAGAGTGATCTATTGTTTACTCCATCAAAAAGTAGAGAAACTAGGGTACACACAATAAAGCTACAATGTAGCATATTTTTGACAGCATGTATTCAAACTATAGAATTCGTTGCTGGAAGATGTAGCAAAAGCTATTAGTTTAGCTCGGTTTAAAAGAGGTTTGGACAAATTCCTGGAGAAAATATCCATAAACCATTATTGAAATTGATTGGAGATGTCCACTGCTTACACCTGGGATAAGCAACATAGAACCTATGTACCTTATTGAAACCTGACAGGTACTTGTGACCTGGATTGGCCACTTTTGGAAACAGGATTCTGGGCTTGATGGACCTTTGATCTGACTCAGTATGGCATATCTTATATTCTTAAGTTTAGCACATGGCAGATAGAGACCAGATCTGCACTGTGCACCAACCACATGACGCATCCAGGTGCCAAACCTCACATGGAACCCTTTGTCTGATTTCTGTGCATGTGACAGAGGATACCCATTGAGAACCCAGCTTCTGATCCCCATTGTAGAACCACAGATACAGGTAGAGGAGCATTACAACAGGGCCCACAGATACACACAAATACTTAGAGAAACAACCTTTGGTCAGTTCAAGAGCTGCTTTAGGTGCCTCAAAAGATCAGGGGTGAACTGCTCTACAGTCCTGCCAGTGGATGTGAAATCTTCATGGCCTTGCGCATACTCCACAATTTTGCATTGCAGCACTAACAACCCCTTCCAGAATAAGACACTGCAGCTGAAGACCATGATGCAAATGTTAATAAGCCATGATGCAAATGTCAATAAGCCAAGGCATGTGGAAATAAGATGACTGTACCATTGAGAGTAAGCTGCAAGAAATAATCTCACACATAGGCACTTCATGTAAAGGGGGGTTTTATTAGGGGTGTACAGAGAAAAGTTAAATTAGTTTCATTTCATGTTATATTGCATTTACAGGTTTCTTCATTTTATTTTGTTTATTTTTAGGAAATTTTCAATTTGTTTTTTATACATTTTCATTTAAGGACAATTTTGTTAATATGTGATTGTGGCTGCTGCCTAAACAAAAAACATAGGGGTATGTTTACTAAAGTGTGGTAATGTTACTGTCCTTAAGTGCCTCGGCAATGTTATGGATGCCCATATAAAGGAATGGGTGGTGCATCATTAAGGCAAGCCTGGTCCGGTAACGTGCGTTACAAGGTGCCCTGGTTAGTTAACGTGTGGTATAGGGTGCCCTGGACTTACCGCGCGTTAACTTCACAGCCGATGGGAAGCATCAGCGTGTCCAAAGGGGTTGCAATCAAAGACGCGCAGACAGTAGAAGACGCACTGAGGGATGTGCAGACATGGTGCCACATGAGAAATGGAGCCATAGGTGTAAGGCCATAGACCACAGGCAGCTGATATCACAGTCTGTAATGGGGACGTGAGCCACAGATAAACACATGCACACACACCATAAAACAGTGTGCAGTGAAAACAGCATGCAGAAGAGTAGACAAATTAAATGGAAAGGACGTCAGGGGTCGATCTGAAGGGCCAGCTGTGTGGATAGTGTGTGTACAAGGGCAAAATGGGCAAGAGATCCAAAAAGGAGTACAAGGGAATTGAACCAGTACACTGAAGAGCCCAAACACAGCTCACTGACACCAATACCAAACCACTGAGCCAACTGCCCACCCAGAAATCCCAAAGAAAGGGACCATATGTGATGGATAGGCTGCATGGAGGGGACACTGCAGTGTACAGTGAAGAGAAGGAAGTGTGTGTGGAGAAGTGACGAAGCTGGAGCCATTGTATGGTAAGGTTAGCAGAACACAAGAAAAGCAAAGCAAAGGAACATGTGGGAATCAAACCCACAACCTATGGTGGCTCAACACATGTCTGTAACCACTATCCCAAACAACCACAACCAGCACAATGCAAATATGTTCCATCAAGTGGCCATCGTATCTGCTATATTATGATGCAGTATTGTGACGTACGCGTGTTGCGTCCTACACGCGTTGCGAAGAATGCGCGTATGCCAGTAAGCCACAACATGCATTGCAGAGCTGCTGACATGCAGCATGCACAATAATGCTCATGATGTTACAGACATTCTTACATGCCTTATAAGATACATTTAGGCACCTTAGATTGTGTGGGCAGGTTATGGCGCGTAACAATGCACGTCCCAATTACACATCACACGCATTATTGTGAGTGCTGCACGTCTGTGGCACTGCAACGCGCATAGCGCCACAGTACTGTACGCACTACAGTAGACAGGATGAGGCACCTTACTAACTGTCCATTGCCCTTCCTCTGTGCTCTCTCCAGTTTTAGGGTTGCAGCTGTTCTTCTGCCTTCCAGCTCATGCCTGTCAATCTGATGCATCTTACAGTCCTTGGGGTAGCTTAGACCTAAGGTGCCTTCGGTTGTGGATGTCATCAGGGGGTCATACCAGATTTGGACTGGTTCCTAGGCCACTGGCAGACCAACAGTAGTACTAGGAGCCTCCACAGCCCCCAACCATGTTCTGAAATTCACCAGCAGCAGGCACAGTCAGACTGTACCTGCTGCACCCCACCAGGTGTTCCGGCTATGCACAAAATAATTGCAGACAGTCCACTAGCCAATCTATATTGCATGCTCACAAAGGAACTATGCGCACCCCGACCTGGGTTGTACAGCACAGACACTGAAAGGTGTCCAAGTGCTTGGCCATCCAGAAAAGGTAACACACATGTATCATCTGAGACAAATACTATGTAGCACTAGGTGGGAACATAGCCATGCCATGGTCACTGTTCAGTCAGTGTGAGAGTGTCCTAACTGCAAGACATGCTGTGGCCACCTTGTCCATGCAGGTGGTGGTTGGACACTGCAATGTCCCAGCCATTTCCCTACCAACACTGCAGTCGCATCCTGCCTGGTCCACCCTCTCTTGGCCATACCCGCAATACCTTGCTCCTCAGTATGCAGATTTGCAGGCTGGCACTGGCAACAGTGTATGTTTTGTGGGCCCAGTGCAGAGTAGGATGCCACACCACAATGGATGGACATGTACTCACCCACTCCTATTGCAGCATTGTGCAAAGATAGGGGTGGTTGGCAAACCTGACTGCCACACTGGTCCTGATCACAGCGCAGACTTTGCTAAGGGGTGCACGAGCTAGTTGTGGATTCTGCTGATAACTGCTGCTGCAAGCCAGTGCAAATGGCCTGACTGTCCATGGAGCTTTGGATAGTGGGGCCTGTGTGTGTGGGTGTTTGTACTCCTGTTGGACAATACTTTAGGGATTGCACATGTTAATGTTGTATCTACAATGTAGGGACATGTGTTGCAAGATCCACAGCTGGGATGTGAACCTGTAATCACCTGTTCCAGGACACACTTGCTATGTGTACTGCACCACACTGTTACCACAGAGGCTACATTTGCACTTTCTTAGACAGACCATGTTTCTCACACTGCACACAGCACACTGGGGCAGGTCATCACCTTGGTCCGCTGCAGGCAGGTGCCACCACTGCCAGCACCCCCCCCCCCCCGCCATGCTGACATGCCCATATACTGTCGGTGCTGGTTGTGTGCAGTCCCAGGCCATCCACTGTGCAGGTAGGTGGGTGTCTAGGTTCAGGGTCTGGTGGCATACATGAACATCCACATATCCCCCCCATCACCGCCTGCCACTGTTCTGTCACTTCCACATGGGGTGAGATGGCTGTGGGGTGTGAGGTGTGTGATCTGACAGCAATTGGCTAGGGTGGATCTGGTTGATTGATTGTGTTCTGCCGGCAGACTGTGGTCAGGCTGGGGCATGTAATGCGGGTCCGGTGTCTCTACTTGGGCACTATGCTGTTGCTGCAAATGGAGCACTACTATCACTTTTCTTGGGCTCCCTGCCCCTGCTGTACATTGCTGACACTGAAATGGTTTCTCTCTCCTGCAAATGTGCATCTACCGACAGGTTTTCACTCGTGGTACTGTTCGGCCCTTCATTTCCCCGCATTAGTGTAGCAGGAACCTCTCCCCACCCATTCCCCACCCACCCCCGCCAACTCCCCGCCCATTGACCCCCTTCTCTCCACCCTCTCTCCACCCTCTGTGGGAGTTACCGCGGCCAGAGACGTTGCCATGCATTAACGTTGCATCTGGTAACGTTAATGCACGTTAACATTACTTAACACGCATTAACGTAGCTGCTGCTATGTTACTGCACTTTAGTAAACATATCCCTGTAAGTCTCCAGTCATTTATAATTCCAAATTTAAAAATTAAAAAAAAAAAAAAAACTTTCCATACAGGCACCCACCTCCTACCCTTTTTTTAAAACTTCCAAATGGGGGAAATAAAAAAAAAAGGCTTTCTTTTTTCACAGTTGGAGGCTTGTCTTAAACCTGTGACTTTTGGTTTGGAAGGCAGGCATCTTGCATATTAGTCACAGGTCTTTAGCTAGAATGTTCTTAACTCTGATAATGTTCTTCCTGCCTGTTTCTTGATTAGCCTAACGTTTTTCTGGTCTGCAACGCTATAGAAAATACTAACTAGATTTTTTGCCTCATGAAGCCACTGATTGCTGCTTAGAGATTTACTCCAAAGATTTTTTTTTTTTGCCATGTTCTTGTGCCAGAAATTCTGTGAAATCCTGTCTATATATGCATGTTATCCAAGATGTTTATGAAGCCTAATGCAGATCCTTGTTGATCATCACTAATTGAACAGCCAGGATCTGAACATTCTCCCCTCCACCTTTGCCCAGGCACTGCCTCTCACTCACTCACACCAAAAAATATCCCTGTGCATTTATTGGCTTAACCGTTTGGAGCAATCATTCATTTAAGGAGGAGGCCAATATTATTGAATTATTAATCTTACTCCAACTTTAAAACTGTTCTTCATCAAACTATATCTTCCAGCTTAAACACTGTCTACCAGTGCATTAACAGCACAATAAGGCTGCTCTTTACAGGACAGTAAATGTCAACTTCAATTACTCAGTCCCACTTTATATATACTTAAAGATTCAGCTGAACTTGTCCCATGTTACTTTTGTTAGTGAAATTACAAGTGCAGGCTCACACATTGTCTTACTTTTCACAGTGAAGCTGTTCCTTATTGGACTGTAATACTAGCTTAGATGGCTTCACTTCATTTCAGGATAGTCATCCTCAAAACTTCTTAGCTGCTTTCTCTCACTCCCAGGGCCGTACAGAACCAGAATTGTGCCCTGTGAGACTACCACCCGCACAGGGCTAGGTATGGTCCTGCTCACTTCCCTTCCCCTAGGCACTCTCTCTTTTTCTGCCTCATCCTAGCATTTTGTCTTCCTTCCCTTCCATTCTCTTTTTTTGTCACAGATCCAGCTGCTGTCCTTATTCCTTTCAATCTTCAGATGGGGCCATGGCTTTTTAACTCCTGCTGTGCCACAGTTCACTTACCACAGCTTCAGTATACCTCTTCCAGCTAAGCTGTTTTTCAGCCTCTGTAGATCTGAAGTTCCTTCCCAGGATATTAGAACTAGCTTAGGAGAAGGGCCATTAGCATGGTCATTACTCATGCTCTACATCCTCAGTAATCCAGCTTTTGTGTAGGTTTTCTTTCCTGAATGAGATTCACCAGTCTCATGACTGCGGTGACCCTTCTCTAGCTATTTCCCTCAGTTTCTCATCAGCTTTCGACCTTGTTGACTACAGCACTCGTCTTGCTTGCCTGCATGATCTGGGGATCTGAGGCACTCTCTACCACTGGTTTCACTCATTTCTTTGTTGCTGGTCTTTCTCTGTCTGTGGTGGCTCTCCCCCTGCCTTCTTCTCCCTCTCTTCCACTCACCTGTGGTGTCTCCCAGGGCTCGGTTCTGGGCCCCCTCTTCTTAAATATTTTTGTAACCCACCTCACTCTGCTTATTCAACAACATGGTGTTTCAGCTAACTTATTATGCAGACAATATTATCCTTCTGCACTGGACCCTTCAGCTCCCGATCTGCACTCTTAGAAAGCTTGCCTTTAAAACATTGCTGCTTGGTTTTCGGACAACTTCCTGCATCTTAATCCATCAAAAACTGATGCCATCTGGTTTTCCTTTTCTACTCCCTCACCTTTGCAAGCTCCCGCATTCCCTTCTGGTCTCATCACTGAGGTTGACACCCTTTCCTACCTCGGGATAGTTCTTGACCCCTCCCTTACCCTTCAGGCAGATCTCTCATCTATTACACAGGTACACTAAAAAAAAATTTTTTTAAACTGCCTCTAATGTTTCGATTGATTTTTACGTTTTTTGGTGCGCTGAATCCAAATCTGGTAACCAATTTGCTCCATCACATACAGATTTTTTGCTACATTGGGTTAGCAGTTTGAGGTGAACGTTTCAGATTGAGTGCGATCGAGATAAAAGTTTCTTGGATGAATTCTTTATACTAATTGTTTAGTAGTTATTCAAATAAGAATAAAGAAAATTGTAACAAGGCAGCACATAAGAATAGAGTAATGTCAACAAAACACACTGTGATGGTAGCAAAATTGTCTGCACTTAAAACAGCCACATACATGTGCACAAACATTGAGCATATAAGAGCGAGGTTAGACACAAAGCAAAGCAAAGAAATGTGCAAAAAATGTTGTACAGGTATGTATGTAAGAATAGAAAATGCAAACCGCACCATTGCAATACATGAAGACAAACACCCGATGGTGTGAAAATAAAATTCTAATAAATGAGATCCGACACTGTGGTAATAACTAGCAAATTTTTATTTCAAAGTTTAGTAAAAACACGATATTTGTCAACACAGTTTAGATTTTAAAGTCATTCTTGGGTCAATCAATCTCCTGGTGGGCCCGTTTCTTCTTCCCCCGAATGCTTCTCTTGGTGCGCTGCTTGGCGTATTTTTCATCTGGGGTTTCCCGCAGCAGCAACCAGCAGAAATCAGCCATCATAGTGGTGTTCCATCTTCCTTGGTACCTTCTCTCTGCGTCCTTGATGTCCTGGTGAAACCTTTCACCTTGTTCTTCACTGTACGCCCCAAAGTTTTCGGGAAAGTAGTTCACATGGGAGTGCAAGAAATGGACTTTCAGGCTCATGTTACAGCCTTGTTCTTTGAAGGCATTGAGCATCCTGGCAACAATATCCTTATAGTTCTCATCCCGCCTGTTCCCCAAGAATTTGAGAACAACATCCTTGAAGGAATCCCAGGCTTCTTTTTCCTTCTCAGACATCGTTTCAGCGAATGCTCCATCTGAAATGAGTTTCCTTATATCAGGGCCAACAAACACTCCTTCCTTTAGCTTTGCTTCAGAAAGTCGGGGGAACTTTGAGCAAAGGTACCGAAAGCACTCACCATCTTTTGGAAGGGACTTGATGAATTGCTTAATGAGACCCAACTTAATGTGGAGAGGTGGTAATAGAATTTTATCACGAGGTACCAAGCTCTCATGAAGAACATTTTTCTTACCGGGTCTCAAATACTCCCGAATTGGCCAGTCTTTTTTCCCCCAGTGTAGGTCGCGGGCCCGGCTATCCCACAAGCAAAGGAAACAGGGATATTTGGTGAAACCGGATTGCTGCCCTAATAGCATGGATAGAATTTTAAAGTCTCGACAAATCATCCACTTATGCTCATCATAACGAATCTTCTGAAGAATCAGGGCCTAATTCTCGTATTTTTCTTGGAGAATAACAGAGTGAGCAATAGGAACTGAAGCGAATGTGTTGCCATTATGAAGAAGAACACCTTTTATGCTATCTTTTGACGAATCAATGAACAGCCGCCATTCAGCAGGATCATACTTGAGTTTAAACTTTTCCATCACTCCGTATATATCGTTGCAAAATACCAAATCTTCCTCTTTGCTGAAATACTTCAAAAATTGTGTCTCGCGGTTGCGGTACCAATAAAAAGTTGTTCCTGGTGACAATAGATATTTCTGTTTAAGCCGAGAACCTAGCAGTTGGGCAGCATCTTTTGGGAGTCCTAAATCCCGGACTAAATCATTCAATTCAGCTTGAGAGAAAAGTTCAGGTTTCGGATCTGGTTCAGTTTCAAACTCGGAAGTACTGGACTCATCGGGAAAAGCTATCTGATGAGTCTCATCATGATCAGAACCGTCCACACAAATATGATCCAAAGATTTTGGTGGTTCAGGCACAGGTACTTCGTTGCTATGAGGCATAGGCCTAATTGCTGAGGGAAGGTTGGGGTACCTTATTACGTTCTTATTTTTTAAGTTGTATCCCTTCACAATGCAAGAGCAAAAATAGCAGTCACTGCTGTGGTCTCTTTGTTCACGCCACATCATAGGTATTCCGAAACGAAATGCTTGTTTTTTACCTTTCATCCATAAGCGTAGATCTTCCTCACATGTCTTGCACACTTTGTGAGGAGCCCACGGTTTGTCTTGATCGCCTAACTTCAAACCGAAATAGGCGAAATATACTTTTTTAATAAATGCAGAAATGTTCCTCTGCCGCTTTTTCACGGTATATTCCCCACAAATAAAACAAAAACTGTCCGGAGAGTTGACGCAACCTCTGGCTCTGTGAGCCATCACAAATACACAGCACTGCAAACTACAACTGTAGTGAACCACTTCGGAATAAAGCTGGATTACGACTGAGCAAACAAAAGGTAATAATGAACTTGCAAGAAACTGAAATTTGACAGGAACGTTCATGTCGCAACCACCGTGTTTGAGCGAGCGCGAACGAGGCGAGGCGAACAGGAAATAACATGCGCCAGCGAGAGTACTGGATTTAGCCCCCCGCCTCCCAATTGTCCTGTTAATGTATAAAATGAATACAAAACACTCTAAAATATCATGAGGGAGTGTTTCTAGTTAGTTAACCATTACAACCTCTATTTTGGGCCAAGAAAATAAACTGCAGTCGTCTAAAAAGAAATTATGTGAACATTCCTTATATGGGTAAGAAATCTAATTTTGCAAGAAAACGTGACGTGATGGAACATTTTGGCTATTTTTCCTGGATCCAGCACCCCAAAATCTATAGGAATCAGTTGCAAAACTGGAGGCAGTTTTTTGGTAATGTACCTGTGTTATCCATCAAGATTTTTGTTCTCTTTGACGTATCCATGCTGTTCACCCTTTTTGTCCCCCTCTTCTCTCACTACCCTTCTGTTAGCTTTGGTGATAATGGAACTTTACTGCTGCAATATCATCTACCTCAGTCTCCCACAATACTCCATCCACCACCTAAAGCTCATCTAAAACTCTGCTGCCCGCCTTGTCTTGCATGCCACCCGCTTCGACCACATCGCCCCTCTCCTGATTCAGCTTCACTGGCTTCCCTTCAAATACCTTCTCCGATATAAGCTTCTGACACTTGTTCACAAGGCCCTTCATACTGGCAACCCCACTTATCTATCCATTGTCCTCCATCTTCATGCCCTCCCTTGAGATCTTCATTCAATACATGCCAACCGCCTCCACCTGCCACTGCCTCACATGCCTGGAGTAAATCTACATGCTCCTCAGCCTTCTACTTTCTTGGCCCCAGCCTCTGGAATTCCATAGTAACATACAGGCTCATTCCGAGCCATGAATAGCGGGGATGGACATCCATCCCCACTATTTGTGCCCCCTCCCGCTGACGTCTAGCTTCCCCACTGGTTGTACGGGAAAGATAGATGGGGCAGGAAAGGGGAGGATTAGGGGCAGTGTTAGGGCGGGCAGTGAGTGGTCACTGGCCCTGGACATACAGGGCTGATTCTAATGTCAGCCCTGTATGTCCAGGGCCAGCGACTTGAACGGGGAAGTTATTCCACCTCCGAGGTGGAATAACTTCTCTGGACATCTGGGATTGGTGGGCCCATGTCTGGGAAAGGGCAGCAGGAGGCAGAGAGCATTCCCTGCAGCCTAACCCTGGCCCTGGGAGGCTATGTAGGGGGTCGGGCTGCAGGGAATAAACTGTGTGTTATGGCGACCGGGACCACAGCTTTGAAATAGAGCCACGGTGCAATGGCAACTGGACACAATGGCGCCACAGCTCCATTTAAAAGCCCTGACTGAGTTAGTCGGGCTTGACTTGTACATGCAGGCTGGGCTGAATCGCAGCCCTGGCCTGTATATACAGGACTGATCATGATTCTGATCCTACAGGGCTAAACATGCCAAATCACGATGCCCTCTGTACATCCAGAATCGAGCTGATAGTGTATGATGACAGATAAAGTCCAGTATAGTCCATCTAGTCTGCCCAACAAGAGGCAAGATTAGGTGCACCTGCCACTCTGTGCAGGCCACCCATCCCCATGCCTTTGTTTAGGGGTTGTGCCCATTGCTCCATACAGGTCACCCCTATTTGTTGAGGCACACCAGCTTTGCACTGCTTTTGATCTTCCTCAATCTGACCCCTAGCCTACACTCATGCCCTGTCTCCTCCTGCTTACTGTTGTTACAAATGTATATCTTTCCTATATTACAGTGGCATTCTATTTCCTTTTTGTTTCTCCCCTTAAACCTTTTTAATTTTATTTATTTATTTGGCAGGTTATTTTATACCACGCTTCCAAGGATCAATGCAGTTTACATAGAACTGAACTCAATATTACATAGAACTTACATGGAACAATTGTATGTTAAACATAGCAAATAACATAATAACTTAATATATACAACAGCTATTGACATGGTGCTAATGTAGCTTATCGTAGCATTAGACTTGAGAGTGGGTAGGAGGGATGTCAGGGAAGAGTTCGGGAGGGAAACAGTTGGGTGGAATGACTGGGGGAACACGAGTGGGGAGATGGCCTAGGTTACACCTGTTATGAGTTCTTTAAACATGAAGGTTTTTAAGGACTTACGGAATGTTTTGAGATCTGGGAATGTGTGAAAGGACTGTGGGATTGAGTTCCAGATGCTGGGTGCATACAGAGAAAAGGAGCGTGAACAAGTTGTCTTAGTCCTTGTGATTAGTTCCTGAGGAAGGGCAAGCATGCTTGTTGTTGGACTTCTTCTGGGGCGATTTTCAGGAGGGTTATGTCAGAGATTCTGGAGGTCTTGTGGGCCAGAGCTGTGGAGGAGTTTGTATGTGATTACAAGTACTTGTAGGATTGCACACCACCCTGCTGTATTGAAGATGTGGTATATCAAGTAACAATAAACATAAACAAACATAAACATATATCCTAGCCAGAGATCTTCCCACACTGGCTCCTTCCATCTACTCCTATGTTGAAGTGCAGAGGAAGTAGAAGCTCCTGAGAGGCCAAGAGGTAAACTGAGCCCTGTTTTTACAGGGAACAGATGGGGAGCAAAGGAGGCATAATAGCTTATGTTGTTATTTCCAAGTTTGTTTTCCTTGTTCTATGTAATATTTTCTGTTACAATGTAAACCACTTTGACCAATGGATGAAGCGGTATAGAAAAATTGTTAAATAAATACATAAATTAATAAATAAATATAAACTGCTTCACTTTTCAGCACAAGAAAAAGAGGCACCCCAGCAGGCACAGGTTCAGACAGCATATTTTGGAGCTTGTTTGCAAATGTGCATATCTAAGCAAAATGCTGCATGCTATCAAGTCCATGGAACCACAGGGCATTTTGCAAAAGTAATGAAAAAAGTGCCAGTATTGTATACTGGTGCATACGGGCTCAGGAAAATCCCTGATTATCACTAATTGGACAACCAGGATCTGGATTAGGCTTAGTAAATTTCTCTAATAGCATGCTTAGATATGGTTTCACAGAATTTCTGGTAGAAGAACATGACAAAAAATCTTTGGAGTAAATCTCTAAAGCAAGTATCAGTGGCTTCACAAGGCAAAAAGTCCACTTAGCATTTTCTATAGAGCTACAGACCAGACAAATTTTGGGCCAATCAGGAAACAGGAAGAAGGATAATCAGCAGAGTTTTGAGAGCAATCTAACTAAAATCAGACTCCACTGGGATGTGTGGTACATCTACAAGATGCTTTCCTTTCAAACCAAAGGTTACTGGTTTGCAACCATCCTGGCTTGTGATAAAAATGGGGATCTGTTGAGCTGGGATGCCTAAGAGAAAGGGCAAGCATCGGGCTCTCCCCACTGAGCCTTCCGCAAAACCCTCTCCTGCTGTGAAAACCGGCCCGATGGACCGATATGTCCAGCTTACCAAGCAGCAAATAGGGGAGATTAGAGGGGGCATGGGGTCGTCGGCTCAGGATTCTTCGGCTTCCTCTGCCCCGGATGTGACTCTCTCCCCCGGTGGTCGGTCTCCGCCTTCACCGCCGAGGCTGCCGGGATCCTCTCTAACGAGTGCGGCCGTTCCCCCCTCAGTTTCTGGAGCTGGTGGAACGGTGACTGAGTGGGGCTCTGACGCAGTGGACTCCGGAGAGCAGCTGGTTATACCTGCAGCAGTGAATCTCTCGGCAGTTGTTCAAAGCTTGGAAGGCATTGCTGCTGGATCAGGAGTTGGTGAGTCTGTTGAAGAAAGCAGCCCTCAGACTTTGATATTAGACCCAGAGACATCACGGATGTTTGTTCTGACTCGTCCTGCAGTTGTATCTCTGGATAGCATTTGGGAGGCTATTTCTGGACTAGCTACTATGGTGAGTCAACAATTGATTTTGACCGGGACTCGGGTCTCTAATTTGGAAGTTTTCTCTTCTGATTTTTCTGCTGAGGTAACAGAGCTCAAAACACAAGTTACTACGAATACTCAGTCGGTTTCACAATTTTCAGATGTGACTGATTCCTTAATTAAAGATAATATGGCGATGAAGCTGAAGTTGGAAGTATTGGAGAATGCTGCTAGATCCTCGAATATTTGTCTTCTTAATTTTCCTATGGTGCCTTTGGTTTCTCCGGTTGACCTTTTTAAAAGGTATCTACAAGAGTCTTTGAAGGTTACATCAGATTTAATTCCTCCTATTACCAAAGCGTATTTTCTACCTTCTAGTCGGAAAACTGGGGAGAAAGCGGTTGGTCTACCAGAGATGAGCTTATTAGATGTATCAGCGCTTCTTCAGACGCCTAAGGATGAAGAACTTGTAGTTTCTACACTAAGGGGTATGTTTACTAAACTGCATTAGTGCAAATCGCGTTAGGAGCCGCGTTAGTGAAAGGAAAGCCAAAAAAGGACATGGGCGGGACATCGTAACGACTAACGTGCGTTCCAAAAACTAACAAGCGTTACAGGGCGCCATGGCGCGTTAAGCATATGAAGGCGTACAGACACAAATCATTGAAACAGAGCTGTAGCACAATGGTTAGTGTACTCATCGCTGTTACAGGCAGCACGGGTTCGAGTCCCCAGTGTGCCTAACGCAGAATGCTGTCCCAGGCAGCACCCTGTACATTACATAGGGAATGAGGAGGCATGTTTTTCTTTACGTTCAGTAGTTGTTAGTGAAACACACTCTCGCAGTGCGCATAGCCATGTACGTTGGTACGTGCGTGGCTGCATGCGTTGTTATGGGCGTAGCCCCGTGCGTAGGTACGTGCGTTGGTACGTGTGTACAATCGTGCGTGGGTACGTGTGTTTTTACCAGCTTGGGCACCTTATAGTACAGACAATTTAGGGTGTCTTGCACTTATGCACTATGCTAACAGATGTACGTGTGATGGCCTATGGTTTATCAGAGCCTGAGAGCAGGCGCTGGATCTTCCCAGGGTTGGATCGTGCCAGTCACACCCATGATGCACTGCACATGCAAATCAGCTGTCCACAGATACACACCATGGGGAATGCACCCCCACAGCACCTCGGCCTGGTAGGGGGAAGTGACCATGTGCACCCACACAGCACCTCGGCCTGGTAGGGGGTACTGACCGTGTGTTGTACTGGCACAGAGTAGCTACACACCGTCACATTGTGCTGGTACTGTGCTCACCCTGAGGGTGCAGTGAGGCACCCAGCACCAGGTCCACAGCACCATCCATGGCTGAAAGAGGTCATGGCGCAGGTCCAAAGCAGTGTTAATGTGCGAGATAGGTAGTTTCTGCACAAACACCTTGCAGTCAGGTGTAGCCCCCATGGACCTCTAGGTGGCCCATGTACCCGTCCCCCAAGTGCCAAGGGTGGCAAACAGGGTCTCCTAACAATAGATCCACCTTCTATCTCCCTGCAAAGGTGGCAGTAGAGAGGAACATCAACCCCAGTTCTGGTGGGGAACAGACACCCCACAGGGCAGGCACCGCAGCTCTGTACGCAGACAGACATCAGGCCTGGATATGGTAAGCTGCACCCCACCACTATCTGATATACTCCTGCAGCAAGCCATCAGCCACTGCACCCTGCAAGCCACTCCATCAAGACACATACCAGCTGCAAACAGTCTGCTAGTTAGTCCATAATGCATGTGCCCAGTGGATATGCATGCACCCAGAACTGGGATGTCAGCATACACAGCAAGCAGATAAATCAGTGACTGGGCCCCAAAAGGAAACCCATATCTATCACATGAGAGAAATACTATATAGCACTATGGGTGTGCCTAGCCATGCTGTCGTCACTGCACAGTCAGAGTGAGAGTGATCTCTCAGCAGGACATACTGAGGTCACCCTGTCTGTGTAGGTGGTGGCCGGGCACTAAAATGTGCCTGTCACTGCCCTATGCCCTGTGCAGATGCACCCTGGCCAGGCCACCCTGTCCGGCCTATACCCATGGTACCTTGCTCCTCATTATGCACATTGGCAGCTCAATACTGGCAACATTGCTGGCAGTGTGGGCTGTGGAAGGTGTTTGCAGCCACCACACACTGGATAGACAGACAGACACCCCCACACCTATGCCAGCATTGTGCAACTATAGAGGTGTTCAGCAGCCATACCCACCACACCAGTCCTGGGCACAGTTCAGGCATGGATATTGTACGCAAGACTGTTGGGGGTCACTCCCCATGGTGGTACACACTGTCAGAGACCAGACCTCCAGCACACACCGCAGACAGCAGAATGATTGTTATGGTGGAGCTCACTGAGCAAACTGTGCTTAATGTAGGAATTGATATCTGCCAGTTATCACAGGAAACGTTTGATAGCTGTGTACCATATACCCAGGTGTAGGGTGGCATTGCTAAGGTATGCAACTGCTAGTATTGGGAGATACAGGCAGGGCCCAATGTCCTGCTTCTCCAGGAGGCATTGGCCAATGGGGCCTGTGGGTGTGTCTGGCCCTGTTGGCTGCTGCTTTACGGCAGAGTTCCCCAACTCCAGTCCTGGTGTTCCAAACCTGTTCGGGTTTTCATGCTGTCCCTCATAAATATGCATGAGCTACATCTGCATACCATGGGGGTGGTGCATAGATATGCAGCACAGGCATCTTTATTAGAGGCAGCATGAACCTGAATGGTGTGGGACCCTCCAGGACTGCAATTGTGAGACTCTGCTCTGGGTAATGCGCCTGTTTCTGATGTCTGTGTTTGGTGTGGTATAATATAGGCGTATTAACCATGCGTATGTTCTCTGCAATAAAGGGGTGTCTTTACTATCACTGTTTAGTGGTGGGTAAAAATATGGGGACTGGGTTGGCAGGAGCCCTAGCTGGGATTTGAACCTGTGACCCTCTGGTCTTACAGGCACTGGCTGTGTCTGTTGCACCACACTGTGGCCACAGAGATGGTGCAGTCCCTGGAGTTAGTTAAAGCGGCCTGACGAGTCAGAAACCCTGCTCTGCACAGGTTTACTGTGGGCTCATTTACCTTGTATGGAGACAAAGGTGCACATAAACCTCAAAACAGACCTCAAAAAAAGGGGCAAACACCCATAACCAAGCTGGGCAACAATGATATCATTGGGCAACATTACACACCACTCCCAGGAAAGCTCCATCACAATGAAATGATCTTTGAAAGGGTCTACGGAGCGTAGACCCTTCCAAACATCATTTCTTTCTTTGGTGCTTTCCAGGGAGTGTTGTTCATTGTTGGCCATTGCTATCACTGTTGCCCAGCTGAATTGTGCTTTTTACAATGTTTCTTGTGGTCATTCTTAAGGTTTTATGTGAACTTTTGGTCTTTGCACATGTATCACACTGCTCACGTTTTGTAGGTTTCCCCGGTTTTGCTGTACATTGCTGACGGAAATGGTTTCTCTTCCCTTTAATATGCCTTTAACGACAGGTTTTCATTCGCGTTGGAATTGAGCTCAGAAATTCAGCGTGTTAGTATGAGGGGAGCCTCTCCCCGCCCACTCTCCGCCCATTGACCCCTTCTCTCCGCCCACTCTCCACCTTCTGCACTGTTTTAACGTGCCGCGGAGGTTTACGATCGTTAACTGCGGTTAACGCACGTAAAGTACGTTTAACGATCGTTAGCACGTCAGAACGCGCGTTCGGACGTGCTAACGATCGTTAAACATACTTTACACGCGTTAATCACGATTACTGCACTTTAGTAAACATCCCCCTAATTGTTTCCTTGGCATTACCATCTGATAGAGACTGGCTTCTCCGGCTTTATTTTAAATTTCATAATAATTTGTTTTTGGGGAAAAAAATAGGAATGTTCCAGGATGTCTCCCGAGAAATGCAGCGTAGGTGCAAATCTTTCCTAATTTTGCGTCCTGGGGTCACTCGTATGGGCGCTTCATTTGTCCTTCGTTATCCTTGTAAATGTGTTGTTGTTTATCAGTCGCATAAGTATGTCTTTTTTCAGCTTGGTTCCCTGTGTACCCTCTGGTATTTCTTTAAAAATTTACCTTTATTTTTTTACAGGGGATTTTCCTGGCCTCTGTAAAAATCGTTTACTTTCTCCCTCATTTTGGGGACTATTAATAACATTGTTTGATTTTTCTTGATGTTATGTACTTATTAATATTTTCCTACAATGTCTATTACTGTACAAGTGTTATGCTTGATTCATTGTTAAAATGCATAAATATAAAATAAAAAAAAATGGGGATGATAATTGAATTTCAGAATTTTTTGTGTCTTGTTTTGGATTAAAATGATATGAAATAATTTTGTTATTTCCCATTTTATTTAGAACAGTTTTTATTGGATGACAAGTATGTGAGAAAGACCTGCACAACACATATCCCAGGTCCTCTCCAACCTTATGCCTGTCCAACCTCCTTATGCTTCCCCTACTACCTCCCCTCTAACCCTTCTAACCCCCAACATCCTTTGCAACTCCTTCTCCAAACTCCCCCTTCCCCTCCCACTGCTCCACACATACCTTCCCCCAACCAACATCCCCTCACCCTTCTACTGTTACATATTGGTCCCCCTCTCCCACAATTTAACCCATCATTCCCCTGGTCATGGCCAAAGGGAGATGGCCCTAATGCTTACCATGTTCTCATCCCAATCCCAAACTTCTTCTCCTCTGCATCTTCTCCTCTGCCCCTACCTCCTGACCCTGCCTGTTGAGCGGTATAGCTGTGCTGGCTGATGACACACTTGACTCTGAGGAGCTGTTGGATTCATCAGCCTCCACAGTGGACCACTTCAAGATCTCATGGAAGAGTTGAAGTGAAGGGATCCTCCCTTTCCTTGGCAATAGTTCCCAAGATGGATGATAGTGTGGGTGAAGTATAAGCCAGTGATGGCATATGGCTTGAAGAGCTGGAAGTGGTGGTGTTAGGTCAACCAGAAAATAATCTTAGAATATCATTACCATCTTCCCAGCTCATCATTATGTCATGGATATACTTTTTTATAATTTCATATTCCTTTCAAAAGGATGATAAGTCAAAAACATTTTTTCAAAATCAGTTTTATAAAGGCAAGCAACATTAGGGTCATAGTCTCCCCATTGCAGCTCCTTTAATCTGCTGATAGAAAATTCGTTGGAATGCAAAGTAGTTCTTCTTCAAGGCAAAAACATGGCAACTCATAAATAAAATCTGTTGGAGTTTGGAAGTTCTTTGGGACAATGTGTCTTAAAATATTACTAAAGCCTTGTCTTATGGAACGTTAGTTTACACAGGGCTGACTAATTTACTGGATAGCCTAGGCATAAGCCTAAGGTGTAAGGCCCCAGGGGAGATGGCAACACCATGACCTCTCCATGTTCCTAAAGGCAGGATCAGAGTAAACTGCTGTCAGGCTGGTTACAGGTCCTTAAGCATCTATATGCACACATGGGTACTCATAAATTGCCAGTCCTGCCTCCATCAACACAAATGTCTATCAGAGGGGACAGGAGCAGAAGGAGTTCACACATGCCTGTGGGGGCTTCAAGGTCCATGGCCATGTCGATAGTAGCCTGCTTTGCTGCTGGCTTGAAGAATGTGAACGGGCCATGGTGCCCCCCTGCAGGTCTGCCTGTCTTCCATGGGTGAGAGGGAAAGGGAAATGCTGGACACGTGGGACAGGGGAAAGGGGTTAGGGAAAGGAAGAAAAGATTAGACAGTTGGGTGAAAAAGAATGGAAGATGCTGGGCACCTTCAAGGGGAGAGAAGGGTGATGTTGGATTATGGGGGTAAGGTAGGATAGAGAAGGGAAGGTGCTGGACTACGGGGGGGGGGGGGCATCAGGACCCTTGACCACCAAGGGAGGGGAAGCTGGCATGGCTGAAGATTTATCTAGGGCAGGAGGCATCCTTGGACCAGCCCTGAGTATATGGAGGTTGTCAGACGGCTGCCTAGGGTGAGAACTTACACAATCTTGACGATGCATATATTCATATGATTCTTGCAAGGTATTGTGGGTATTGTAGTTCATTCACTCCCAAACACAGCTGATGACAATAATTTGAGTTGTGAAACCAAGTGGTAAGATCAATAAAATACTTCTTTTATTGATGGGGTTTAATTCACCCAGCACATGTATGCTTGATAGCACTATAAATGAGGTTACTTGCTTGCAGTGTTTAAAATGGATAACAAAAAGTCACAAAGTAAACCAGAAAACAACCTTCAGCTTGTCAGGCAATTAGCTAATGTTTTCTTAGCAAATAATTACCAAATACAAAGGCACAAAGTAAAGAATAAACTTTGCTGGTTAGGTTAACTGCTGCTTATTTTCCACGCCGATCTCAGCAGTGATTCTCCCTTGCTCACACACACAATCAGGTGCAGCCCTAATTACTATCAATGGACCAGCTGAAAGCCTTTAGCTGGCTGGCTGCTACTGTGTGAGCCCAAATCCTGCTTTAAGAGCTGTTTGCAGTGGAAATAAAGAACAAAGTTAGGTTTCTTTGTGATGGCTGATGTGTTTGCTCACAGAAAGCTAGCATTTAGATAGAGAACAGTCCATGTAAACTGTATTTTCATCTGCTGTATCAATCAGCATATGGTCACTATCATACATTGGCACAGACAAGTCTTTCATTAAGGCACTATCATGAGAATGCTCATTCCCTTGCTGCCACTCTCTATTATAGATAGGGTCTGGATCAGTGTTCATACCTGAGCCTCTCCTGCTATCATTATTCCTCTCTGTATAGCCTGGCCAATATGTAATCCAATTCTGATGTCCAGCCTTCCAATCTTGATCCCTGGACACTGGATCTTCTCTCACATACCTTCTGGCCTTGGTCTGAAAGTCCCTTCCACATGCAGTCTTCTCTCTTCCAGGTAGCCACTGGTGATTCCTATCTCTGCCACTCCATTCCTCTGGCTGAATCCAGTCCAATGGATACTGCTGGCTTTTGGAATACCTCCCAGTATGAGTACTGCCTTGGAATCTCCCAGACCTTCCAATGGCCTTTCTTCTCTTCCTTCCAGAGAGTTTCCTTCTCTCTCTATCTGCTTGGCTTGGCTTCTGTTTCTCCAGGTGATACTGGTGCTTGAGCTCGTAGCCGTTGCTGTCTCTGTATCTCTTCCTCCCTCTGTAGCTGAAACTGTTTCCTGAAGAATAAGCTCTACTCTTATCCTGTTCTAATGTGTGCTGCTCCCTAACACAGCGCAGCTGTGTTGAATCAGGCCCTGCCCTTTGAGATGAGTGCTTAGGGATTACCTCATAGCTCTCTTGATTGCACATACATTCTCTCACTTCAGCCCCTCTCATGGCTGCTGGAAACCTGGTGCATTCTGGGACTGGTAGTCTTTTATGTGAAAACTCTGTTTTCTTGCTTCTACCAGAACTGACAGGTTGCTTGTTCAGAGTCACATCATCTTTTCTATAGCTCCTACCTGAGCTATGATAAGCTTCCTTATCACAAGGTTCACTATCAAGAATCACCAGAAGAATATCAGACCAGTCATAACATAAATTTTGATGTATGTTAATCATATGTACAGAATCAAGTACAAAAGATGGTGTCTTATGAATAAAAGGTCTCAAAAAGATGAAAACAAAAATACAAAGTGTCTCTAAAAGAGCCAGTGACAGACTCAAATGGTATGCTAGGTGGCATAATTTGAGACTTATACATCTTTGATAAAATATACATGTTGGGAACAATTAGATTTCAAGAAAAGCTTTCTCTCTTTTGAAATTAAGAACTGCATTAAAGCTAGTCTCTAGAAGGGCACTCATCCTTTCTGCATATGAGAAGTAGGGTCAGAGGATACTGACATATAATATATGTGGTCATTTAAGTATTTGAATTTCATGTATATAGTCAGACCTGCTCTGTGTACAGCACTGTGTATGCCTTGTAGCACTATACAAATGATTAGTAATATTAGTATTAGTAGATCTCTTTAGAATAACCACACCATTGCCTTTATTGGCGGGTTTGATAAGGATATGAAAATTCTGTCCCTAAGAACTCATTTTGAACTCTAAGAAGTAACAGCGACATCACTTGTCTGTGTGGTTAATTATTTTGAAAAAAAAAAGACTGAATACAGAATTTCCTAACAAACGTGATAAAATCAATGTATGTCTGCATAGAGCCTTATTCAATCGTGGGAACAAAGTAAAGGCCATTCTGAAATACATTAACCTCATTCTTTGTCAACTGGCAATCAGAGATATTTCCTGATACAGTGTGTCCTCTGCCCCTCCCTCTGTCCCTGAACTTTTAAGTTAGTCAAAGGGTGAGGTTCATTCTTTGTCTGTCTTTTGGTGCACTTTCCCAAATTTGTTCTAAAAAATCTTTAGAGAAGGATGGAGAAGCTGTCTGTGCTGGAAGATGGGGGAAGTGAATAATTCTTCAGCGCTATTCTTAACTCACTTTCTGCTTCTATCTTCCATACATTGATCATCATCATTTATTTTAGTTCTATTCTAAATGGCTTCTTCTAAGGGGAGCAACCTCTAGGTCTGCTCCAAGCTCTACCCTAACTCCACCCCAACCTTCGACCTAATTCTTCCCCTGCATGAGCCAGCCTTCTCTTTCTATTCAATCCATGGCAATCCCATCCCCTGTGAGCAGAAGAGCATCATGATTGCTACAAAGATCCCTCTTGTCTGCCTGCAGGAGATCAGATTCCTGCAGGCTGAACAGGAAGGCCAGTGATAGCAGCCTCATTCAGAGGAGGAGTTAGGGTAGAGTTTGGGGCATAGTTGAGCCAGAACTTGGGGGGTGGGGGGGCTAGGCCCCCCAAAGGAAAACGCATTCCGCCGCCCCTGAACAAAACAGAGCATTACCAATAGGCATAGGACAAATGTTTCACCAATATACAAAGGTTAATAAGATGCAATGAAGTGCAGCAAACAATTAAGAATAAGTACCTCCAGCCTTCCTATCCAAGTGAAAAAGTTTTCTTAAAAAGTCATTCGGCAATTTATTTTTCAAAGCTCTTAGGAGAGCTCTCAAATTGAAGGCTCAGTAGCAAATTATTCCACAAAGTAGGGGCTAGAAAGTCTGAATGCAGTATGTCTAGTTAATTCCATTCTAAATCTGTATGAAGGAGGAATTACCTTCCTCCTCTGTGAAAATGGGTGGTCCTTTAAAGCCTTTCTAAGATTCTTTTTATTATAACCAGAGCTTTTTTAAGGGAGTATTTAGTGTTTCTGAGTAACAGCACCTTTTTCATTGCCTGCTAAAATTGACCCGAAGTTCTCATGTACTGTATTAATGAAAGAGAGCTACATATGAGTAATGGTTCCTTTTTTGCAAGGAAAAATGCACTGATTATTACTAAAACCTTTGCCCTATTTCATATATGCCATGATGGTTTCTTAGAAAAATTTGCAAGGAAATGTAAAGAATCCTCCACAAAAGCATTCTCTCCCCTTCTTTGCATATCCTTACTATTTTAGATCTAGTCCTTAGTGGAGTGCAGCATTTGGTATGAAAAGTAAAACTGTTGGGCTCACTTAGCAATAGCGATCATAACATGATCAAATTTGAATTAAAAACCATGATGAAGGCATTAAAAAATCCAATATATTAGCATTTAACTTTCATAGTGATTATGATAAAATGAGAGAAATGGTTAAATAAAGCTAAAAGGAGCAGCTGCAGAGGTTAAGAAGGTAACTCTGTAAGTAGCACTTAGATTTCTGGGCATATGTACAGTAGATGTGTAATTGATGCCTATTTTATAAAGTCAAATCTGTATGGATTTCACTTTATAGAATACTAACATAAGTGGCCATGGATGCTTGGAAATATCACCACAGTCACTTACACCAGCTCTAAGAGTAGATGTAAATGACTGCATATATCTTACATATGTTTGGGCCTATTCTGGAAAGTACACATGTAAATATACAATCCACCTACAATCTGCCCAGACTTCCCTGTGCACTCTGACAGTAAAAGTATGTGCCATCCGTCTGTGGTGTATACTTTAAGACTAGCAACTAACAAAATTCTATGCATAAATAATCATTTATGTCAATAAATCACTAGAATACTTTACTTTCTATGTGTAAACTCGCATGGAAATCTAGCCACCCTTTTCAGAATTACCATCTAAAAGTTTACATCAGACAGAGACATTGTTTAAAAACACCATCTGGAAGCCCAGGCCAGATGTATTCCACATATTAAAAAAAGGCAGAAGGAAGGTCAAACAAACAACATACAGCACGATAAAAAGGTGAGCTGAAAAAGGCTATTACAACCAAAAGAACATCTTTCAAAAAATGGAAAAAGGATTCAAATAAAGAAAACAAGAAGTGATACAAGCACCGGCAAGGTTGATAGAAAGCATTGATAAGGAAGGTAAAAAGAAAATTTGAAAATAAGCTTGCTGTGCAGGCAAAGACTCATAATAAAAATCTTTTCAAATGCTTTTGCAGCAGATAGCCTGTGAGAGAGTAAGATGGCCTATTGGATGCTCGCTGGGTAAAAGAGGCATTCAGAGAAGACAAGGCCATAGTCTTGATACATTAATTATTTGCTATATTCTTTATTGAGGAAGACAAAAGGGAGCTATCCATGCCAGAAATGGTATTTAAAGATGGCAATTCAGAGGAACCGAACCAAATCTCAATGAACTTTATTATATTATCAGATAATCTTTCCTTTATCTGAACATCGATAAATCCGCTGCCATCTGGTTCACCTTCAGTTCCCCCTGTCCCTCTGTGGCCCCTGTGTTTGCTGACCGTCCCATTCCCCTCACTACTTCCATCCGTTACCTTGATGTAACCCTGGATTCCTCCCTCTCTTTTCATGAGCACATATCCACTACTGTCTGCCATTCTTTTGCTTCTCTTCAACAGATCCTTGCAGTGCGCCCATTCCTCTCCCTCTCCTCTCTCACAACCTTCATGTTGTCCCTAGTCATCTCTAGACTTGACTACTACAGTGTTGCCCTGGCTGGTCTCCCCCTCTTTCAACCCACTGTTTTTAGCTCCTTCAAAATACGGCAGCCCAGATCCTCACACACTCCGCTCTCTGAGATCACATTACCCCTCTTCTTATCCGGCTGCACTGGGTACTCCTCAATACCGTATCAACTATAAATTGCTCACTCTTGTCCACAAAGTACTTCACACCAGCCTCCCCCAATATCTCTCAGACCTCTTGCAATATCACACTCCACATTGTCTTCTCAAGTCTGTTCGCTCTCATCGTCTGGCTCTTTGCTCCCCCTCTCACGCTCACCTTGAACTCACTCGCCACTCCACTTTCTTTTTCCTCGGTCCTGCCCTCTGGAACTCCTTACCCCTTTCTCTTCATTCAGAATCCTCCTTTGTAAGATTTAAAGCCATGCTCAAGATTCACCTCTTGTCTAGGTCCTTCATAGCCATTCTACCAAGAGCAATAGGTCATTGAATTTCTTGACTGATTGTCCTTTCTTTATTGATTGTTAAACCAAGTTGTTAAAGTTGTCAACTATTTCAATTTCTTCTTTCATCAATGATGAACTTATTGATTTTTCCAGATGTCAGGATCCTTGTCTTCTTAACGTTAAGGTGCAGACCCATTTTAAGACTATATTTCTTGATTTTGAGAAGCAATGTTTCAGATCATCTTCACTTTCAGCCAGTAATGTGGTATCATCAGCATAGCGAAGGTTGTTGCTGAGTTTTCCACCAATCTTCACACCTCTGCTGTCTTCATAGAGTCCTGTTTCTCTGATGATTTGTTCTGCATATAAATTAAAGAGCTAGGAGGAAGTATGCAGCCTTGTTGTACACATTTGCTTATTTTAAACCATTCTGTTTCTCCTAGTTCCATTCAAACGGTTGCTTCTTGATTAATGTAAAGGTTGTGCAAGAGAACGATCAGGTGTTCTGGTATACTCATGCTTCTTAATGTGGCCAGGAGTTTCTCATGGTTTACACAGGAAAAAGCCTTGCTGTAGTCAATAAAACACATATGAACATAAGATTTGCCATACTGGGTCAGACCAAGGTCCATCAAGCCCAATATCCTCATTTCCAACAGTGGCCTATCTACAGTAGGTCACAAGTACCTAACAGTTTCTCCAAAAGACACAGGCTCCACAATGTTTATACTGGGGCAAGCAGTGGATGTCAAGGGTCCTCTTTAATAATGGTTTATGGACCTTTCCTCCAGGAACTTGTTCAAACCTTTTTAAACCCAGCTACACTAACAGCTTTTGCTACATCCTTCAGTAACGAATTCCAGAATGTGATTACGCATTGAGTGAAAAAATATTTTCTCTTATTGGTCTTAAATAGGTTACACTGTCACTTCATTGCATGTCCCTTAATCTTTCTACATTTGATGGCATAAACAATTGATCTACGTTTACCAGTTCCATTCCATTCATTAATTTATAGACCTCTATTGTATCTCCCCTCAGCTGTCTCTTTTCCAGGTTGAAGAGCCCTAACCTTTGTAGCCTCCCCTCATAGGGGTATCCTTCCATCCCCTTTACAATTTTGGTGGCTCTTCTCTGTACCATTTCAAATAATACTATATCCTTTTTAAGATATGGAGACCAAAATTGCATACAATATTCAAGGTTCAGGCGCACCAAGGAATGATTCAGAGGCATTAAAATATCCTTTGTTTTATTCTCCATTCCTTTCCTTATGAATCCTAGCAGTTTATTTGCTTTCTTGGCCACCTCTGCACACTGGGAGGAGGGTTTCAATATGTTGTCCACGATGACGCCTAAATCTTTTTCCTGGGTGGTGGTTCCTAATGTGGAACCTTGCATCGTGTAACCATAGTTTGGGTTATTCTTTCCTAGGTGTATAAATTTGCACTTGCCCGCATTAAATTTCATCTGCCATTTGAACATCCAGTCTCCCAATTTATCAAGGTCCTCTTGCAATTTTTCACAATCCTCTTGGGTTTTAACAACTTTGAATAATTTTATGTCATCTGTAAAATTGATTACTTCACTCGTTATTCCCATGTCCAGATCATTTACAAGTATGTCATAAAGCAGCGGGCTCAGCATAGATCCCTAGGGTTCTCCACTATTCACCTTTCTCCATTGGGAAAATTGGCCATTTAGCCCTATCCTCTGCTTTCTTTTAATCACTTCCTGATACACAATAGTACACTACCTCTTATCCCATGACTTTTTAATTTTGACAAGAGTCTCTCATGAGGGACCTTGTCAAATGCTTTCTGAAAATCCAGATACACTATATCAACCGACTCACCTTTGTCTACCTGTTTATTTACACCTTCAAATAAAGCATAACAGATTAATAAGTCAAGACCTTCCTTGGGTAAAGCTGTGTTGGCTGTATCCCATTAAGCCATGACTATCTACATGTTCAGTAATTTTGTTTTTTATAATTTTTTCTACTATTTTTCCTGGTACTGAAGTCAGATTTACTGATCTGCAGTTTCCCTTATCACCCCTGGAACCCTTTTCAAAAATTGGTGTTACATTGGCCATCCTCCAATCTTCAGGTATTACAGATAATTTTAATGATAGTTCACAGATTACAAATAGTAGGTCTGCAATCTCATATTTCAATTCTTTCAACACCCTTGGACGTATACCATCCTGTCCAGGTAATTTGCTACTCTTCAGTGTATCAAATAGTTTTAATACATCTTCCCAGTATATCGATTTATCTTTCAATTCTTCTGCAGCTTCACCTTTAAATACCTTTTCAGTTATGGGTAATATCCCTACATCTACCTCAGTAAAGTTTGAAGAAAAGAATTTGTTCAGTCTGTCCACTATGGCCTTGTCCCCTCTTTGTGCCCCTTTTACTCATCTATCATCTAATGATCCAACTGACTTTCTCACAGTTTTCTTTGCTATGAATGTACTTGAAAAACTCTTTTTTGCTTCTGCAGAAAGCTTTTCGTCAAATTCTCTCTTTGCCTGCCTTATCAATGCCTTGCATTTAACTTGCCAGTTTTTATGCTGCTTTCAGTTTTCATCATTTGGCTCCTTTTTCCAGTTCCTGAAAGATGCTTTTTTGGCAACAACAGCCTCTCTGACCTCACCTTTAAACCATGCTGGCAATTTTTTAGACTTCCTTCCACTTTTCTTAAAGTGTGGAATACAGCTGGGGTGGGCTTTTAAGATAGTATTTTTAAACACCCATACTTGATGTAAATCTTTAACCTTTGCAATTGCTCCTTTTAGTTTTTTCTTAACTATTTTCCACATTTTATCATAGTCTCCTTTTTGAAAGTTAAAAGTTAGTACTGTGAATTTCCTTGCTGTCCTTCCTCCATTTATTAAATCAAATGTGATCATGCTATGATTACTATTTCCAAGTAGCCCCAGCACCTTATCAAAATGGCTTCCTACCTTGTCAAATCTTGAACCAGCTGCTCCAAGAAGCAGTCATTTATATCATCTAGAAACATTATCTCCCTAGCATGCTCTGCTATGACACTGACCCAGTTGATACCAAGGTAATTTAAATCACCTATTATTATTACTGTGTTATAACTTTTGTTAGCTTCCCGTATTACTTTGAGCATTTTATCATCTCCTTGTTCATTCTGGCCAGGCGGTCGGTAGTACACCCCACTGCCATCACCTTCCCCTTCCCTTTTTTATGTGGAATTTCAATCCATACAGGTTTTACAGTGTATTTTGCTTACTGCAAAACTTTAATCCTTTGTGACTCAATGCCCTCTCTAACATAGAGTGCAACCCCTCCATCAATTTGATCTGCTCCATCATTACAATATAGTTTGTTCCCAGGTATCACAGTGTCCTACTAGTTGTCCTCCTTCCATCATGTCTCTGAGATACCAATCATATCTAACCTCTCATTTAGTGCTAAATATTCTAACTCTCCCATCTTATTTTTTAGACTTCTAGCATTTGCATACAAGCATCTTAGAGGCCGTATTTTATTTATATTAATCTGGTTATTGGTAGGCGGGGTTAACTTGGAATCTTTAAGCTCTGTCTGCTCTGTATTTAAGGTCATTTGGGTTCCTTTTGTCATTATTGGAGCCTCTCTATTGATATGCTATAACTTCAATGTTTTTCTAGTATCCTTCAAGGATAGATTGTTCCAAACAATACACTCTTGGGTGACCTTCGGCTTTCCACTATTATCTAGTTTAAAAGCTGCTCTATCTCCTTTTAAAGGTTAATGCCAGCGGCCTGGTTCCATGCTGGTTAAGGTGGAGCCCATCCCTTCGTAAACCCCCTCCTTTCCACAGAATGTTGCCCAATTCCTAATAAATCCAAAACCCTCTTCTTTGCACCATTGTCTCATTGAGACTCCGGAGCTCTGCCTGCATTTTGGGTCCTGCGCATGGAACGGGAAGCATTTTGGAGAATGCTACACTGGAAGTTCTGGATTTCAACTTCCTACCTAAAAGCCTAAATTTAGCCTCCAGAACCTCCCTACCACAGTTTCCTATGTCATTGCTATCAACATGTACCAAGACAACAGACTCATCCCCAGCACTATCTAAGACCTTGTCCAGGTGGCACGTGAAGTCTGCTACCTTCTCACCAGGAAGGGCATGTTACCAGGTGATCCTCACATCCACTAGCCACCCAGCTATCTACATGTCTAATGATCGAATCACCAACTATGATGGCTGTCCTAATCTTTTCCTCATGGGCGCATGGCCCTGGAGAAACCTCTTTGATGCAAGAGGGTTTCACAACACCTGGAGGACAAGTTCTAGCTACAGAATCACTTCCTGCCACCCCAGGGTGATGCTTTTCTGTCATGTGACCTCTCTCCTCCATGACAACAGGGATGCTGCCAGACTGGAGGTGGGACTTCAGTATTACATTCCTGTAGGTCTCATCTATGTATCTCTCTGTCTTCCTTATGTCCTCCAAGTCTACTACTCTAGCCTCTAGAGATTGGACTTGTTCCCTGAGAACAAAGAGCTCCTTGCACCTAGTGCACATGTAAGACCCCTCACCAAATGGGAGAAAATCATACCTGTGACACTCAATGCAAAAGACTGGAAAGCCACCATATCACTGCTAGACTGCTGTCTGCATCTTAGTTTTAAGGTTTTGTTTAAGTATTTAAGTTGTTTACTTACTTAGCTTTGCTGGGGATACTTATGCTAATAAAACTATACCTAATACATTTAATGGACTTTGTTCACATCAAGATTAATTAATTTCAGGTCCTTAATGTATGCTTGATGAGAATAAACAGCTGCACCTGAGAGTGAATATGGGCACCTCCTTCCACTTAAGAGGATGGGAGTCATGGAAGGAGAGTGGAAAAGAAGACTTATTAAAAGTTGGCTGCTACACAGTGCCATGTCCTGCACTTCTCAGTTAAAGTCTTACCAATTTCCTGGGTGATTCATATAGCCTTTTGTTTGATAGAAGGGGCCTTTTAAATTGCTTCTTTGATCTGTCTCTTGCCTTTAACACCTTGGATATGTTTTGGCTCCTAATTGGAAGGGCTGTTTGTACTAGAAACAAGTTTATTTTTCTTTCTAGTCAGGGACTATTCTACTTGTTTGCTAAGTTATATTCTGAGTTAAGTAAAAAACTCTTTAGAAACAAATTTATTTCAGGTAGTATTTACTCTATTTTACTTTCTCAGTTAAGATATACTCTGATTTGATTTAAATGAAAAGCTCTCTAGAAACAAATGTATTTCAAAGTCCATTTACTCTTATTTTATGTTCTATGCTAAGCTACACTCTGCTTTGACTTAAATGCAAAGCTCACTGGTGGTACTAAGACCTGACTGACTCAGCAAAAACACTGAATTCTGAAATACACAGATTTATCAGCTTTAACCACAATAAGTCCCTTTACCCCAAGATTTAGAGTTCATTCCAGAAGATTATACTCATAAGTGTAGATCTACTTCCAGTTGTAACAGTCCCTTTTGGTAGTCCTTCATATCCTTTTGGTATTCTTTTGTCTTTTCAAGGATCTATCTCACATCTGTGATGATGTCTCTCATTCCTCACCCTTTCCTGAATCCTGCTTGCACTTCAGGCAGTTCTTTGTCCATTTATGGTTGTAGTCTCTGCTGAATGATTTTGAGTAGAATCTTGCTGTCATGTGGGGTTAGAGCGATTGTGTTTTCAGCAGTCAGTCGGGTCACCTTTCTTCAGTATTGGTATAAACACAGATCTTTTCCACTCAGTTGGCCATGAATTTGTCTTCCAAATTTAATGGCAGTGCCTTATAAGTATGCTAACAGCTTCATAGATTGCTGTAATACTTCAATGGGAATGCTATCAATGCCCGGTGTTTTGATCTTTGATAAGGCTTTCAATGCTGCTTTGACTTCTTCTTTCATCACCAATGGTTCCTGATCATAAGGTACAGGTTGAAACGGCTGTTGGTCCACTTGATCTTTATAGTATATTCTTTCCATCTTTTCTTGATCTTCTCAGCATCATTCAACATGGAACATTGAGCATTTTGTAGCATTCCAATTTGAGGCTGTATTTTTTTTAAATTCTTGTAGCTTTAGAATAGCCGATCTTTTTCTTCTTCTAATAGTTTCTGATTCTATTTCCTTGCATCCTAATGGATAGAAATTCCATGTATGAAGGGGAAGAAAATAATGGTAGTGGTTTACTACCATCTGTCTAGACAGAATGGGCAGACAGATTCTGAAATGTTATCAAAAATTAGGGAAGCTAGCAAAATTGACAACACAATAATAATGGGGATTCTCTATAGCAGGGCTTCTTAGCCCAGTCCTCAGGACATATCTAGCCAGTTAGTCTGTTAGGATAGTCATGATGAGAAAGATGCATATTCAATAGAGGTAGTACAGGCAAATCTCTCTCACATACATTCATTGTGGTTACCCTGAAAATCTGACCGGCTAGGTGTTTTCTGAGGAATGGATTGAGAACCCTTTATCTATAGGGAGAACCTTTCCAGCAACTAGTAATGGAACACACATGAAAGGGGGGGGGGGGCATATTGGACCTGATGCTTATAAATGGGGAGAATGTTTCTGATATTATAGTGAATGATTATCTTGCATTTAGTGATCACTGGATGATGTGGTCCAGTATTAAGACAAGGTTAAAATATTTCATTCAAAAGTGAAGTTGGTGGATTTTAGGAAAACTAACTTTGTCAAGATGGGAGAATACCTTGAGGAGTTGTTAGCTGAATGGGAGCATCTGGGAGATGGGGAAAAGCACTGGGCAAAACTGAAAGGGGATATTTTAATGGCAGCAAACCTTTTTTATTAGGAAAGTAAATAAATGTTAAAGGGAAATGAGGCCACTATGGTCCTTGAAATAAGCAGCTGAAAAGGTGAAGAAAATGAAGGTGGTCTTCATAAAATACAAGAGATCGCCAAAAGAGGAAGACAAGCATCAATATTTGGAAAAGCTAAGAAAAGCTAGGAAAGCAGTCAGGAAAACAAAGATATAAATGGAAGAAAAAATAGCCAACACAGTAAAATGGGTGGCAAGACATTTTTCAGACATGTTAGTGAGAGGAAGAAGTGCAAAAGTGATATTGACATACAAGGGTGAAGGGGAGGAATATTTAAAAGCTGATAAGGATAAAGCTGAATTTTTTAACAAAGATTTCTGTTCTCTGTTCACAAATGAAGGGCTAGAACCAGGACCAGGACCTCAGAAAATACTCACCAAAAGGAACAAAAGTGAGATGATCTTGAACAATTTTTAGACAGTTGCAATGGTGGAGAGCTAGCCTAGTGGTTAGAGCAGTCTTATTGACACACCATAAGTAACTCACTTTTCCCTCCATTGTCTCTGAAAAAGAGCCTGGTAATCTACTTCCAGTCATACTTTGTCAAGAAAACCCAATGGCTGCTGGGTTCCCAGGAGTCAGCATTGATTTGATGGCACTTAAAGAAAGGCTAAACTAAAAGCAGTCAAAGCAATAAGATAAACCTGAAAGTATTGGTTCTTTAAACATCTTTGTAAATGATATTGCAGAAGGGCTGTCAGTAAGGTTTGCCTCTTTGTGGATGATACCAAAATCTGCAATAGCACATTGGCCCTGATATTCAAAGGTGATCATTGGTGATGAAAGAAGAAGTTGAAGCAGCATTGAAAGCCTTATCAAAGAGCAAAGCACCAGGCATTGATAGCATTCCCATAGAAGTATTACAGCAATCTGATGCAGCTGTTACAAGGCTCTGCCAAGAAATATGGAAGACAACATCATGGCCAACTGACTGGAAAAGATCTGTGTTTATACCAATACTAAAGAAAGGTGATCCAACTGACTGTGGAAATTATCGCACAATCGCTCTGATCCCACATGCCAGCAAGATTCTACTGAAGATTATTCAAAAGAGACTACAACCATACCTGGAACAAGAACTACCTGAAGTGCAAGCAGGGTTCAGGAAAGGGCAAGGAATGAGAGGCATCATTGCGGATGTGAGATGGATCCTTGAAAATACTAAAGAATTTGTGCTTTATCGACTATAGCAAGGCTTTTGACTGTGTAAACCATGAGAAACTCTGGGCCACATTAAGAAGCATGGGTATACCAGAACACCTGATCGTACTCTTGCACAATCTGTACATTGATCAAGAAGCAACAGTTCGAACGGAACAAGGAGAAACAGAATGGTTTAAAATAAGCAAAGGTGAAAGACGAGGCTGCATACTTTCCACCTACCTGTTTAATTTATATGCAGAACAAATCATCAGAGAAGCAGGATTGTATGAAGACAACAGAGGTGTGAAGATGGGTGGAAAACTCATCAACAACTTCACTATGCTGATGATACCACATTACTGGCTGAAAGTGAAGATGATCTGAAACATTTGCTGCTCACAATCAAAGAACATAGTCTCAAAATGGGCCTGCACCTTAATGTAAAGAAGACAAAGATCATGACAACTGCCATAATCAACATCGTTGAAGGAGAAGAAATTGAAATTGTGAACAACTTTAACCTACTTGAATCAACTATCAATAAAGAAGCAACAAGCTGTCAAGAAATCAGATGACATATTGCTCTTGGCAGAATGGCTATGAAAGACCTAGATAAGATTCTCAAGAGCAGAGATGTCTCTCTCCATACAAAGATTCGACTTGTTCAAGCCATGGTATTTTCAATAACATCATACGGATGTGAAAGCTGGACAGTGAAAAAGATAGACAGGAAGAAAATTGATGCCTTTTGAATTATGGTGCTGGCAGCGAATACTGTGTATACCATGGACTGCCCGAAGAACAAACCAGTCAGTACTAGAGGAGATCAAACCTAAGCTTTCTTTAGAAACTCAGATGAAGGGGGGCGGAGCCTGATGTCCAGCGGGATAGACGCTTCGCGTTGAAGCTCCCGAGAGGCCTACTCAGAATCCTGAATTAATACCTGCATAAATTTCATTTTTTGCTCTGAACTTACCGGGGTGCCTCGGGGGGAACGGCGGGCCACAAACCAGTGCGACTGGACCTCGGGTCTCCCTCTTCTTCACACGGAAAACGCTCCAAAACAGAGTTCTTCCCCACAAAAGATGGCCCCACTTTGGGAAAACCCCGCAACGCCACAGGGGATCTTGGAGGAGATACGCGGTGTGAAGGAGCTGGTACAATCCAACGGAGCGGTGCTCCGAACCATGCGTGAAGACTTTGGCACACTTCAGAACCGGCTCGAAAGTCTCCCATTACGACAGGACAACATGGCGGAGGTCCTTGACTCGCACGCGGTGCGCTTGGTGAAATTGGGCAAGGCTGAGCGTATGATACAGAATTTTCGAAAAGAGCAGGAGGATAGCAATGACCGAGCTGGTTGCAACCATATGGGGCTCATTGGAGTACCGGAGGATGTGAGAGCAGGAGACATGCGAGAATTCTTGGTCATAACTCTCCCTCCCTTGCTAAAGATTATTATTTACAGAGATCTGGAGACTGACCGAGCGCATCGTGTTCCTGCTAATATGGCGCTCAATCGGACGACCCCTCGGGCTCTCAATTTTCGATTATTGCGATACCAGTAAGTAGAGCAAATTTGCACTGCTGCCCGGGCGAACTATCATCTTGAATTTGAAAGTCATAAAGTTTCTTTTCCCCTGACGTGGCAAAGTCCACAGTTGACCGACGGAGGAGACTCCTTGCTTTTCGCCCTGGACTTCAATAACTACAGGCTCACTTTGGCCTAATATATCCAGTGAAGCTCAGAGTGACTCTCCATCACCCAGCCATAACATTCGAAGATCCCGATCTACTAGCAATGTTTTTGGACTCCAAATAACGCCGATCAGATGCGCTAATCCAACCACTATGATTCAACAATCTTGATCTGTAATTCGCCGGATTTGCCCGCCATCTTGAACGGCCCGACGCGGCGACCCCAGCCTGGAATAGAGACTGCCTGGACTTTTCTTTTTATCTATAATTTACTTGGCCTTCTATCCCTCCATGATGTGCACCTCGGTGGGATTCGAAACATGCATAGTTTTACAGGTTATATGTTTTAGCTTGGGCCCTCTCTGGAGTTTCTCCCCGCAGACATTAGGTCGCCAGTAATTTCTGGGGTTTAGCTTCTTCTCTAGTGCACCTCGGTGCTTATATAATATATGGGGCGTTTCCATGATTTTCATTAACTCATTGATTATTATGTTATGTGCACAGTCATACATAGTTAAGATGAGGGACATTGGGAAATTGTGTGCATTATTGTGTTCTTTCTCAGAATTTCTAATCTTTCTAGATGGCCTTGTGTCAGATCTTCTCATAAAACGTAAACGGCATCAATAGTTCAATCAAAAGAAAGAAAATCCTTAGCTATCTTAATCATGAGCATGTTACTTTAATGTTTCTTCAGGAAATGCATTTAAATTCCGCTGCGGCATTGTAACTTAATACCACGCCTAATATGGCGACTGCCTTTTCTTCCGCTGTTTCCAAGCGGTGTGGGGTAGCCATTTTGGTTAAGAAGTCTCTGCAAGCTATTGTAATGGATGTTAGCTTTGATACGGAGGGTAGATGGGCCCGTGCACACCTTCAGGTTGAGACTGTAATTTACGTGTATTGGTATTTATGCTCCGAATGTGGATAATCCTGTTTATTATGCAAGTATTCTGCAGTTAGCACAGGCATTTGCCAGCCCTCCATTAATGCTCGGCGGCGATTCAACCAAGTACTTGAGCCCTTGACAGCTTGGCTGCCGCCTAGAACGAGTGGTCCACCCAAGAGTCTTGATTCTTTTACTGCTTTGATAACAGATTTTGCGCTAGAAGATATATGGAGGCTGCTTCTCCCCTCACTCCCATTATCCACCAATGCGCTCCGACAGCGCCGAAATTCTGGGAGCGGGAGTTGCATGTAGCTTTGACCCCGGAGCATGGGAGCCCAGCCTGGAGCAGGTTGACATGGATCTCTCGATCTCCCTCACTTACTCAGACACTTTTTTCTTTTAATCCATCGAAGTTTCTATACTCCTGATAGGTTAGTCAAATGACCGCTACCCAGAGCAACAGATTTAGGATATGCCACACGGCCATTCATATACTAACTTATATTATGTTTGAATGCCCGGTACCCTAATATTACTGGAAAATACTGGGGGAAAAATAGGTCCCCTCTTAATTTCAATGAATGGTGGCATCCTGTCAGTCTATACAGTATATATGAACAACTACCTCATCTGTTGGTCTCTCCGTTCAGACCCTCTATCATTTGTCTGAATGGAGGATACTCCACGATTATGTTTAAAATGCTAAAACGCTAAATGCTCCCATCTGACTGTTTCAATCTATTTCACCTGATCAGTCTATATTGCTGATACTCTTTTGTTTGTTTGGATGTACAATCACTGCTATATGTATACGCCTCTTTGATGATACTCCTCAGTTCCAGAGAAGAAGCTTAGGGGTGGGGGGTAATTGGGGTTGCTTTCCTTATGTGTCTATTTGTATTTGTCTCCTTTGGTTTGTTGTTCCGTTTGCTTGTTGTAAAATGAAAATAAAAGTTTCAAAAAAAAAAAGAAACTCAGATGAAAAGACTTTTACTTTCATACTTTGGAAACATCATGCGAAGAGAGAGATCATTAGAGAAAGACATCATGCTTGGCAAGATAGAAGGTCAACACAAAAGAGTAAGGCCAGCAATGAGATGGATCGATACAATAACAGCAGCTATGGGTATCAGTCTGTCAACAATGAGTCGCCTGACTGAAGACTGAACACAATTTAGGATTGTTATCCAGAGGGTCGCCATGAGTCGACTCTGACTCGACAGCACTTAACAACAACAACATTCACAGGAAGTAACATAGTTAGTACCAAAGAATATCTGTGAGTGGGCCTCTGCATGCCCTGATGCTAACCAGTTAGTATTGGGCCATTCTGGGGGCAGCACCATAATCCAGCAGCGGCAATATTGAGCCATTGCCCAGATATTGCTAAGCGACGAAAGTAAGATGCAACAAAAGCTGGCCTTACTTTTGTCGTGGAAGATACCTGACCGATGTCTGAATATCACCACTGCCTGGTTAGCTTCCTGCTAATCCAGGCAATCTGGATATTCAATGTTGGGACCAGATATGACCCCAGCATTGAATATCTGGGTTTAAAGTTCAGCAGTGGTGGCTAGCCACCACCGCTCAATATCAGGCTTATAAATTATAAAATATGCATATTCTTTAGAAATCTAGGTGCAGGTACTTACGTGTTCATGCCTAGATATAGCTCACATTTTTAGACACTTGTGCCTTCTATTTCATAAAGAGAACTAGATGTCTGCTTTTCCTTATAAAACAGGCTTAGGATAGGTGCATACTGGGTGCCTAAAACTAAGCACTCAGTTATAAAATTACCTTCTTAGTGTCTTACGAATATCTGGGCCTCCTTCGTCTCTATCTATTCCTAGACTGGAGCTAAAGTAGGTAGCATCCTACAGGGGCCATCAGCAGCTGACAACTGCCAGAGGAAGTGGGAGACTACATAGTAACTTCTAAGAATATGCATTTGTTAGTGCAAATTCAGTTTCTTTGGCTGCCTTAAAAACCTCAGTGCATGCAAAATCTATTGTATGCACATAAACCAACAAACTGCAACATGTACAACTGATTTGCATGTGTTAAAAAGGTCTAACACAGATACAAAGGTTTTTTTTAGAATGAATGTGTGCCAAGCAAGCCAAGAGGAAAACTTCAGAAAAATCTAAAAATGAACTGAAAATATTTTGACCGTGTCCATCCTTAGCAACTGAAGGCAACACTTGAATACTATACAGTAGTTCCTTCCTCTTGCTACTACTGCATTCATGTAAATGGAAAGAGAATTGTGGATGTTAATTCCTGCCTTATTTTCAGAAATAGCTGAAGGCAAGTTACATTTAGATGTCTTTTCTGTCCATGGAGAGTTTACAATTTGAGTTTGTTCCTGAGGCAATAAGGGGTGAAATGACTTGCCCAAGAGCAGCAGTGACTTCTCTGGTTCCCAGCCCACTGTCCCACAGTCACTAGCTTTACCTCCCAGTGTGCCCCAGCCTCTCCCTATTCCATGTGCCAACACTGAAGAGGTTGATTAGAGAGCAGAAATGCATGAATGGGGAAATGTTGAGACTTTGATAGTGTGGATAGGATAGGTTGAAATAAAAACATTAATCACTGATCATTTTCATTGCCCCGTCACCATTCACCTTCTCTTGTACTGTAAGTAAATGTTCAGCTTTTCAATTAAAATGCTTGTTGAATGAGTCTATTTCATAGACATTTAGCAAAAGCAGTGGATTATTGGCTCTGGATGCTTTGTCTGCCTGCCTCAGTTGGAGACTCTATCACTATATTAGAGTTATGCAGTACTATTCCTTGTAGTGTAGCGACATTTTGTAGAATCTAGCATAAACAAATATGTGGCCATAATGTCCCTCTTATTTTATCTAGACACCTAAAGCAGGTTTCCAGGATGCCAAAAGTATTCTCTATGACCTTCCCAATTGAACTTTTCCTCTCAGTAACCTCAGGATGCTGGATTGGAATAAATTGCCAGGCTTTCAGTGGGCTGCCTTGATCACCTGTGGGAGAGGTGGAAAGAGTCTGTAAGCATTCAGGAGGAGAGTATTAGAAGGACAGAAGCACATAGGGAGGATTTCAGTGACATCGTACTCAATCTATACTCACCCATTTTTGCTTTGTTTTTGGAGGTCAATGAGGAGGTAGCTAATGTTATAGATGTCAAGTCATTATGCCCCTGTCTATAAGAGCTTACAATATAAGTAGATAGGAGATGGAAGGAGAAATGCGGTGGTGAGGATAACAGTGTGAAAGAGTGGCAATGAAAAGCAAGATGAGAAGTGTTCTGTCTTGGTTTCCAGCCTTTGATTCCAAAGGCCAGGGGGTTTGAAGGTGAGAGGGCATCTTGAGGAAGGTGAGAGGGTTAATTGAACATGTCTGGGCATGCCAGAGGGTGAGGGAGTCCTAATAAAAGTGTCAGGGGGTGTCATGGGGAAGATTCTAGGAATGATGTTGGGCCAGGGTAAGTGCATTGCCAATAGCATGGATACACTGATTATCTCCAGGACATGGTAAGCGCCATTATTCGCAGCAGTGACAGAACACAGTAACTTCTAATATGCTAACTGAAAATGCTGTCCGTGAGCATTACCCATCCCTTCCTGGTCTCATGCCACGGTAAGCAATTACCACATGAATTAGGGCTCGGTAAGTGCGGTAGTGTGATATCTCTTACTGTGGTCATGTGGTAACGTTACCAACACTAATTCATGTGGTAACTGCTAACCATGTTCTAGTACATAGGTCCCTTTTATAATTTTAATGGGCTTTGTATATGCTCCTGAAGCAGACAGTAGCTAAAATACGGGCATGTTTATGTTCAGTTTTTATATCAATAAAAGCCATTTATGTTTAATATTGCTTATCAACAATTTATCATTTATATTAAGGGCCCAAAATTCAGTGGCGGTAGCTAGTGCTGCTGAAGTGGCCAGCTGTGATCACTGAACTAAAGACCAGGATATTCAATGCTGGGGCCATATCCGGCCTGCTGCTTTGAATATCCAGGTTGGGCAGAGAGCAGAGAAGTTAACCAGGCAGCAATGTTCCCGCTAAGCTGTGCTAGGGTCCGCCGCCAACATTCCTGCCAGTGGGGGGAGGGGCAGAGCGTCGATCGCTCTGCACCTCCCCCTGCCAGCAGGAATGTTGGCGGCGGACCCAGCGCAGGTTAGCCAGAACATTGCCGGGCAGTGGCATCATTCATCCGCTGTCTGGTTAGCTTCTGTGGTGAAAGCCAGGCTACCCTTTCAGGTGCCTAACTCAATATTTCCCCTGTCTGATTATCGCCAGGTGCCGCCTCTGTTCCTCCCCAGGAACTCTCCAATGCTAGACTGCTCGCATCGGCGCGTTCAGCAGCGGCAGCCATGGATATTCAGCAGTACTAACCACGTGAGTGCCGCTGAATATCCCGGTGACCACGATTAATGCGGTTAGCACATCTGCAACCCACATTATTCTCATTGCATATCCCCCCATTAGAGTTGTATATTTTTTAATATTTTATTTATTAGCATTGTTCATATTTGTTATATTTGTTTCAGTTTTTTTCAACAAAGGTTTGTCTCTCATTTGCTTTTACACCATCTAACTCCAGACCAGGAACAGAAAATAAAGGATTGATACTCAGTCACTGTGGCTGGCATTTTAAAAAAACAAAACAAAACACTGACTGTAATGGTTAAGAGTCCAGATATTCAGTGCCACTTTCTAGCTAGTGAGATAGAGTGGTGGCTGCCAGTGTTATTGGGGAAGCAGAGGTATTCAGTGCCATTATCCTGATAACTATCCAGATAACTCAGTGCAGCCTTTTTGCCAAAAAGGGGTGATGGTAGGGGGGTGGTGCTGATTGGAGGTGGATGAGAAGGGTCAGATGCCTTTTCAATGAGGGTGAGATGGTGATAAAGTATTGGGATGGTAGTCATGGTGCTGATTGAGGGGGGCAATTGGGGACAGGATAACTATCTGCTGATACCACATGTGCAACTTGAGGAGACGTTAAGTGCAACTGCGCTATGGGTGACAGCACATTGTAATTTATCGTGTTCTAACTGCAAATGTTTTCAATGCCCATAACCACCAGTCCTCTACCTCTTTTCCAACTCCTTCTTCCTAAAGCAGTACCATATAATTTTTTAGAATGGGATATTTTGTAGTGGCATAGTAATACGTAAGTACTGCAGCTTACCGCACTTTAGTAAACATGTCCTTTGCTACTTCACATGCTACTGAATGCACAAATTACACTCCATTAACATATCTATGAACTTTAGTACATGGACCCCACTATTACATTTCTAATTTGCGTTTTAAGATTAGATATTCTTTTATCATCCATTGTTACAAAGCAAATTTTGTTAGGAACTGGGGAACATTCTGGGGAAAGGAGGGGCTCTTCCGAAGGGATGGGCTTCACCTTAACCAGGATGGAACCAGACTCCTGGTATTAACCTTTAAAAAGAAGATAGAGAAGCTTTTAAACTAGAAAATAGGGGAAAGCCAACAATAGCCCAAGAGCGCATGGTTCGGAAGATGGTATCCTTGAACGATACTACCAAAAGCAGTGAGGTTCCCAAAAAGAGTAAAGTAGCTCAAATGCCCTTGAGTATGGTGCAGACAGAGCGTAAAGATTCCAAATTACCCATGCCTACCAATAGCCAGATTAATATTAATAAAATACAGTCTCTAAAATGCTTGTATGCAAATGCTAGAAGTCTAAACAATAAGATGGGAGAGTTAGAATATATAGCACTAAATGAGAGGTTAGATATGATTGCAATCTCAGAGACATGGTGGAAGGAGGATAACCAGTGGGACACTGTGATACCTGGATACAAACTTTCGTAATGATAGAACTGATCAAATTGGTGGAGGGGTTGCGCTCTATGTTAGAGAGGGCATTGAGTCAGAAAGGATTAAAGTTTTGCAGGAAACAAAATTTGCTGTAGAATCTCTATGGATTGAAATTCCATGTATGAAGGAGAAGGTGATGGCAGTGGTGGTGTACTATCGACCGCCTGGCCAGAATGAACAAATGGATGATGAAATGCTCAAATAAATCAAGGAAGCTAACAAAAGTCACAGCAGAGTAGTAATAATGGGTGATTTCAATTACACCGGTATCGACTGGGTCAGTGTCATGGCAGGACATGCTAGGGAGATAAAGTTTCTAGATTAAATAAATGACTGCTTCTTGGAGCAGCTGGTTCATGAACTGACCAGAGGGGAAGCCATACTGGACCTAGTCCTTAGTGGAACACCAGATCTGGTGCAAGAGATAAGGGTGTTGGGACCACTTGGCAATAGTGATCATAGCATGATCGTGTTTGATTTCATTAGTGGAGGAGGGATAGTAAAGAAATCCACAGTACTACCTTTTAACTTTCGAAAGGGAGACTATGATAAAATGAGGAATATAATTAAGAAAAAAATAAAAGGAGCGGTTGCAAAGGTTAAAGACTTTCATCAAGCTTGGGTGTTGTTTAAAAATACTATCCTGGAAGCCTAGACCAGCTGTATTTCATACATTAAGAAAAGTGGAAGAAAGTCCAAAAAACTGCCAGCATGGTTTAAAGGTGAGGTCAGAGAGGCTGTTGCTGCCATAAAAAGCATCTTTCAGGAAATGGAAAAAAGAGCCAAACGATGAAAACTGGAAACAGCACAAGCACTGGCAAGTTAAATGCAAAGCATTGATAAGGCAGGCAAAGCAAGAATTTGAGAAGGAACTTGCTACGGAAGCAAAAACATGAAATAAAGACTTTTTCAAGTACATTCGTAGCAAAAGGGCTGTGAGAGTCAATTGGACCATTAGATGATAGAGGGGTAAAAGGGGCAGTAAGAGGAGACAAGGCTATAGCGGAGAGACTGAATGAATTCTTTGCTTCGGTCTTTACTGAGGAAGATGTAGGGATGTTACCCAAGACTGAAGTGGTATTTAAAGGTGATACTGCAGAGGAATTGAGAGAAATATCGCTACACCGGGAAGATGTATTACAACTATTTGATAAACTGAATAGTAGCAAATCACCTGGACCGGATGGTATACATCCAAGAGTGTTGAAAAAACTGAAATATGGGATTGCAGACCTACTATTAGTAATCTGTGAACTTTCATTAAAATCATCTGTAATACCTGAAGACTGGAGGGTTGCCAATGTAACGCCAATTTTTAAAAAGGGTTCCAGGGGTGATAAGGGAAATTACAGACCGGTGAGCCTGACGTCAGTACTGGGGAAGATGGTAGAAACCATCATAAAGAACAAAATTACACAGCATGTAGATAGTGTCGTGCACCGCTCTGGTGGCCAGTGGTCGTAAGGGTAGGTGGGACACAAAAATTATTTTATTATGAGAGGAGGGTCTTTTAAAAGCCAGGTGTAACCTGGTCTTAGCAGTTCAGCTCCTAACTAAGAAAAAATGTGAATGCAGAGTAGAGGGTTAACAAGGCATTTATTTCCCTTTATGCATAAGATTCAGCTGGGTTACAACCTAAAGAAAAAGTCCTTAACTTCAGGAATGAAATCAACTCAGGTTAACGGAAAAACTGTTATGCTTCACAGTTGTAAAAATGCTTAGTTAAGCTTTCCAAAGTAAAGCAAATGTTTCAGCACTCTTCTTCCATTTAGCAAATGAATAACATTCTGAAGATAACATATATCATTCACAGGTTTAACAGTGACTCTGCACTGCCTGAAATACACAAAGAACAGTCCATCTCTTCCTGAGATAAAAGGCTTGGCTCTACAAGTTCCACTTGCATCGGCTCAGAATTATCTCTGTCTGTATCAGTGGTTTCACTGGCTATAATTTCTGGCCAGGCCCTAGTCCTGTTCTCTGGATGTTTAAAGAGTTCCTCTAGTGTTTGCCAATGAGCATGGCCTACCCTCAGGCGTTGGCTACTTGGCTTATGAGAGGTAGCTTTGCTTTCCTTTCTCACAGGTTTAGCATTACTTTCAAAAGGCTTTTTATAAGGTAAGGTTTTCTTCATAGAAACAGAGTCAGTATACCTTGGCTTCCAGCAGTATATAGAACTGGGATTTCCTCCTTCCCGCAGTTCTTCAGGAACACAATCCCTGTGCCAGTCTCCTCTCTGAAAGCTTCTGTTACCTTTCGGTTTAGCCCCAGGTTCCTCTGGAACAAGCAGGCTTCTTTCTTTCACTCTACTAGTTTCCCAAGTGCTTCTTTCTGCTTGGTCCTTGCTTGTGGTGCTTCTCTCTCATAAACCTTCAGCTTTACCTCCAGCTCCACACCTGCAAGCACTGCTCTGCTCCCTCCATTCTCCAGTCTTCCATTTATAAAGCTCTCCTGTGTTTGAGCTTTCCAGGCTGACTCTCAGGTGCTCTCGATTAGCTGTGTCCACTCAGGCTCTGTGATTGCACGCCTGCTCCCTCTAGCTGTTCTGTGCGGATATTGCATCTTGTGCACATCTTTTTCTTCATGAAAAACGGCTTCTTCTCCTGCATTTTTGCTTTCATCAGCCCTTGCTGAATGACAATAGTCATGGCCTAATGGGAGACAGCCAAAATGGCTTTAGACAAGAAAGATCTTGTCTTACTAATCTGATATGTTTTTTTGAAGGTGTGAATAAACAGTTAGACAAAGGTGAGTCAGTTGATATAGTGTATCTGGACTTTCAGAAAGCCTTTGACAAGGTCCCTCATCAGAGACTTTTGGCAAAACTAAAAAGTCATGGGATAGGAGGCAGTGTACTATTGTGGACAGGGGCGGCCCAAGGGGGGTGCGGGGCCATGTGCGGAGACTCAGTGCGGGGCCTCATTTGCATAAGTGGCCTTATTTGCGTAAATATTTGCATAATGTTACCATACACTAACTTTTAGTAAACATGTCTCTTAATGAGTGTATGGATAAAGAAAGACTAAAAGATTTCTACATTACTATAATCCAGTGCCAACCGCCAGGCACATTAGGAACCACTACAAACGCTGCCCATTTAGAACCCATAGCAAACCCACCGTATCCTGACAGCATTACCAGGACTCACAAAGCACCATACCCTACCTATCAAAAGGCAACACCGCAAATATTAAACCAATACATTTCAGAGAATACTGGGGAAAGAGAACAAGTGGCAATGTCAAATAGGAATTACATAAACAGAATACCTCAGCTCAGTTACACATGCAGAACATAGACCATCACCAAACAAGGAATCACAATTTAGAAACAGGAAGGCAATAATTAAACTGGGAACCCCAAAAGCCAAACTTGGAAGTACAACAACACTGTAGAAATAAAACTATAAATTAATTTCCTCTTGTACCAAACAAAGCACAGACGTTAATGATGCACATTTCCTAGAGGTTTCATATTCCAGTTAATAAATTCAAAATAAAGAGATATTTCTACCTTTTGTGCATTTTTTTTCAGTTGCAATTGTTCCAGCCACTTTCTTCTGGTTTCTTCATGTTTTCTGCTAACTGTCCATCGTCTGCTGTCCATTTGTTCTTTCTTCTCTCTTCTAGTTTTTTTTTCCTTTCTCTCTCTCTACATCTGCTTTAACATACTAATCTTTCTCCTTTTGCTCTTTCCTCATTCCTATTTCATCCACACAAATTTTACCCCTCCATCCTCAATCCCCACTTATTCTCCCAATACCAGGCCAATTGTAGATTTTTCATCCCTCCCACACAAAATATTTGTCCCCTCTCCATTTTACTCTCCCAGCCCCATCCCATTCTAATCCTCCCCCAACATCAGCTCCCTTCTAGTTCCAGTCTCACCCAGCATCCATTCCCTTCTAGTCCCTGCATCAGCCCATTTCAAGTCCTAGCCCACCATCAACCCATTTCCAGTCCTAGCTCCCCCATCCATTTTCAGTCTGAGTCCCTTCATCAGCTCATTTCCAATCCTAGCCCCCCATCAGCCCATTTCTAGTCATTTCCTAGCCCCATCATCAGCCCATGTCAAATCATAGCTCCCCTCCACTCAGTCCAATTCCAGTCCAAGCCCCCCCCATGAGCCTACTTTCAGTTCTAGCCCCTCCATGAGTCCATTTCAATTCAAGCCCCCACCACAGCCCATTTCCAATCTTAGCTCCCCCCAACAGCCCATTTCCAGTCCTATCCTAGCTGCTCCATCAGCCCATTTTCAGTCCTAGCTCCCTTCCCTCACAGCCCATTTCCATTCCAAGCTCCCTCCCCATCAGCTATTTGCAGTTCAAGCCTCCCCTTCCACTCAGCCCATTTCCAGTCATAGCAACCACCCAACCCATTACCAGTCATAGCCCCCCATCAACCCACTTCCAGTCCTAACCCCCCATCACCCCATTTTCAGTTTAAGCCCCCCCTATAACCCATTACCAGTCCTAACCCCCCATCAGCCCACTTCCAGTCTTAACCCCATCAGCCCATTGCCAGTCCTAAACCCCCCCCCATCAGCCCACAGCCCATTACCAGTCCTAACCACATCAGCCGACCTCAAGTCCTAACCCCTCCCCATCAGCCCATTAGCAGTCCTAACCCACCCCCATCCCCCCAGCCCATTAGCAGTCCTAACCCACCCCCACCCCCCCAGCCCATTAGCAGTCCTAACCCCTCCCCATCAGCCCCTTAGCCGTCCTAACCCCCCCGCCCCCCCAGCCCATTAGCAGTCCTAACCCACCCCCACCCCCCCAGCCCATTAGCAGTCCTAACACCCCCCCAGCCCATTAGCAGTCCTAACAACCCACCCCCACCAGTCCTAACAACCCACCCCCTCCCAGCCCATTAGCAGTCCTAACAACCCCCCCCAGCCCATTAGCAGTCCTAACAACCCCCCAGCCCAGCCCATTAGCAGTCCTAACAACCCCCCCCAGCCCAGCCCAGCCCAGCCCAGCCCATTAGCAGTCCTAACAACCCCCAGCCCAGCCCATTAGGAGTCCTAACAAACCCCCCAGCCCAGCCCATTAGCAGTCCTAACAACCCCCCAGCCCAGCCCAGCCCATTAGCAGTCCTAACAACCCCCAGCCCAGCCCATTAGCAGTCCTAACAACCCCCCCAGCCCAGCCCAGCCCAGCCCATTAGCAGTCCTAACAACCCCCCCCAGCCCAGCCCAGCCCAGCCCAGCCCATTAGCAGTCCTAACAACCCCCCCCCAGCCCAGCCCAGCCCATTAGCAGTCCTAACAACCCCCCCCAGCCCAGCCCAGCCCAGCCCAGCCCATTAGCAGTCCTAACAACCCCCCCCCAGCCCAGCCCAGCCCAGCCCATTAGCAGTCCTAACAACCCCCCCCCAGCCCAGCCCAGCCCAGCCCATTAGCAGTCCTAACAACCCCCCCCCAGCCCAGCCCAGCCCAGCCCATTAGCAGTCCTAACAACCCCCCCCCAGCCCAGCCCAGCCCAGCCCATTAGCAGTCCTAACAACCCCCCCCAGCCAAGACAAAATTAAAAAAAAAAGAAAACCTGTCTGCTGCCGCGGTCGGGGCCGCCGCGGCAGAATCGAGCGTGCCGCGGGGCCCCCCGGTGCACGGCAGAGCCTGCCCTCCCCTGTAGCAGCTCTCTCTTTGGAGCTGAAGTCAGACGCGCCGGCTTGCAGAGCAGAGCGCGAGGGAAGAGTTTCTCCCACGCTGCTCTGTTAAGCCCGCGGGGGCTGATGGGAACTTCCCATCAGCCCCCGCGGGCTTAACAGAGCGCGAGGGAGAAACTCCTCCCTCGCGCTCTGCAAGCCGGCGCGTCTGACTTCAGCTCCAAAGAGAGAGCTGCTACAGGGGAGGGCAGGCTCTGCCGTGCACAGGGGGGCCCCGCGGCATGCTCGATTCTGCCGCGGCGGCCCCGACTGCGGCAGCAGACTGGTGGTTTTTTTTTTTCCAATTTTACTTTTCAAAAGAATGTTTTTTGCGCGGGGCCCCCTGAAACACGGGGCCCTGTGCAAAAAACATTCTCGCTCAATGGACAGGCCGGCCCTGATTGTGGATCGGGAACTGGTTAAAAGATAGAAAGCAGAGGGTAGGGCTAAATGGCCAATTTTCCCAATGGAAAAAGGTGAATAGTGGAGTACCCCAGGGATCAATACTGGGTCCGCTACTTTTTGACATATTCATAAATGACCTGGAAAAGGGAATAACTAGTGAAGTTATCAAAATTTGCAGACAACACAAAACTGTTTAAAGTTGTTAAAACCCAAGAGGACTGTGGAAAACTGCAGGAGGATCTGGATAAGTTGGAAGACTGGGCATCCAAATGGCAGATAAAATTTAATGTGGACAAGTGCAAAGTTATGCACCTAGGAAAGAACAACCCACACTATGGTTACACGATGCAAGGTTCCACATTGGGAACCACCACCCAGGAAAACTATTTGGGAGTCATCGTGGATAACATGTTAAAACCCTCCGCCCAGTGTGCAGCGGCAGCCAAGAGAGCAAATAGAATACTAGGTATCATAAGGAAAGGAATGGAAAATAAAACAAAAGATATTATAATGCCGCTATACCGTTCCATGGTGAGACCGCACCTTGAATATTGTGTGCAATTCTGGTCGCCGTATCTTAAAAAGGATATAGCGTTATTAGAAAAGGTTCAGAGAAGAGCCACCAAAATGGTAAAGGGGATGGAAGGCTACTCCTATGAAGAGAGGCTACAAAGGTTAGGGCTCTTCAACCTGGAAAGGAGACGGCTGAGGGGAGATATGATAGAGGTCTATAAATTAATGAATGGAGTGGAACGGGTAAACGTAGATCGATTGTTTACGCTATCAGAATATAGAAAGACTAGGGGACATGTAATGAAGCTACAGGGTAAACTATTTAAGACTAATAAGAGAAAATATTTTTTCACTCAACGTGTAATCAAACTCTGGAATTTGTTACCGGAGGATGTAGTAAGAGCTGTTAGTGTAGCTTGGTTTAAAAAAGGTTTGGACAAGTTCCTGGAGGAAAGGTCCATAAACCATTATTAAAAAGGGACCCAGGATATCAATGCTTGACCCAGTACAAGCATTGTGGAACCTGTGTCTTTTGGGGATACTGCTAGGTACGTATGACCAGACTGGCCACTGTTGGAAACGGGATACTGGGCTTGATGGACCTTGGTCTGACCCAGTATGGCATATCTTATGTTCTTATGTTCTTAAATTTCCATTAAATTCTATATAGAGTGAAAGTCACACACATGATAATTATAAAATGAGCATTAATTTCTAATTTCATTATGCAATGAAAGCAAAGGGATAAAATCTTGAGGCAGTGCAGTTAATCTACTGTACGATAGAATGTTTGCAATAATTTACTTGCATGAATCTTTCCTCTATTAGCTTTCTGTTTATTGTACTGAGATGGATTGTAGGTTCCTTAGCTATTGTACACAAGATAACTATGCAGATGGCAAACTGGACAGTATTTGTTGAGTTAGGCAAATGCAACAATCAAGCCAAAGATGGAGTTTCAAACTGATTTCAAGGTCTAAGCGTAAACATATTCTTAGGTGCTATAAAAATCTAGGAGTATTTGCATTTTACTAGGATTCAGGCAGTTTCAGAACACAAGTAAATACTCTGCTCCATCTTTTCAGTAAAACATACAGTAGACAGCAGGAGGTCATTACTGCAACTTCCAATTTTCACTTCACAATCATTAACCAGACTAACTTTATGATATTCAAAATGGTTCAATTCCCCTTTCTCAGAAACCAACAAATAAATTCCCCATCAAGAATAAATCCAGCACGATCGCACCCAATGCATCTCTCTACACCAGATGGGCACAGACAGTCTTGGATGTGGCACAGGTATCCAGGGTCAGTCCATCCACTAGGCGGGTTAGGCTGCCACCTAGGGTGGCAGACCTCTATGAGTGGCACAGTTAGTTGAGCTCGGAAGAGGAGGGGACAGCAGAAATCCTTGGCCTGGCCCTGCAGGTATGTGCTTCTATACAGAGTTGCCAAGTTATTCCATTTCAAGGAGTGAGATTTTAAACCAGTCCTGGATTTCTGACAGTCTCATCCTAATGCATAATGGGACCTGCAGCACTATTTTTGATGAGTAAAATCAAGGTCTACAAATCCCATACTGCATTGCAATACAAGTTTAAAACCAGAATTGGCTAAAAATCTCACTCCTGAGAACTAGGTAACTTGGCAACTCTGAGTATATGGGTTTCACTGAAAGAAACCTTCCTTCACTTTATCAACCATATCCCTTCTGAGTCTCTGACTAAGAGCAGGTACTATATTTATTTGTATTTAGATCACACCTTTCTAGTAGTAGTTTAAGGTGAGTTACATTTAAGTACAATAGGTATTGGAGAGCTATATTTGCACCTGAGGCAATGAAAGTTTAAATGAGATGCCCAAGGCCACAGAGCGCCAGTATGATTTGAACCCTAGCTTCCAGGCTACTGCTCTAATAACTAAGCTACTCCTCCACTTGTTTTTCTTTATCCTTTTACGGTATGGAACATTTCTATCTAGCACCTACATGACCAGGACTTAAGGAAAGAATGAAATGCAAAGATTTTTAATCTAGGACAGGCCAGTCAATTGGATTGGATGCACAGAGGTGAGCATCATTATTCTTGAGGAGTTTCAGAGCTGCAAGTTGATTACAACTGAAAGTCAGGAAAAGTTGTTCCTATTACCTGTTTTCCCTCCTCTTTTATTTTTTCTTTCTCTCCGTCCTTTTCCTTCCTTCTATTGCTTTCACCTCCATTCTTTTTCCCTCTCCTGCTCTGCCATCTTCTTTTCACTTTCTTAGTCTACTTTTCTCATTTTCACTCTGCAACTTTTCCACACACCCACCCACCCATTCCTACCTACACATCCTCACCTACACCCCACATAAACACACACACACACACACACACTTATGTCCTCTAAATAAAACTCACACACACACACACAAAAACATAACACCCTTTCCACTCCTGGACTCATGCACACAGCCTCCACATATACCACCTTCCTCTCAAACATATCCCCAAAACAAACCTCCCAATACCCACACATACCGCTTCAAGAAAAATGTTTTGGAAAAAATTCCAAAAGCCATGCTTCTACATAATTTCCCTACTTACCTTATGTCAATGGCGTATGGTCAAGGCCCTCTAGGGATTCAGTGAATCCCCAGTCCTGCTGTGATTCCATCTTTTTTTTTTTTTAATTTTTAGCAACAAGCATCAGCATTTCTCATAGCCTCTCTCCCCATTGCCTCTGCTATAGCATATCCACAGAACAACAGTCATGGCGACAATAAAAAGAAAAAAATACAATAATCATGGGGCCTCTGCAATGCAGGCGCTCCTCGAAGTGCAAAGTCCTGCCGGTCCTGCCCCCTCTGATGCATACTTCATGTCAGAGAGGATGGAAGCATCGAGGTCTTTGAGGAGCACCTGTATCACACAGGCCCCTTGATTACTGTAATTTTTTTATTTCCCTTGTGACTGCTGCTCTGTGTATATGCTGCAGCAGCAGTGGTGGGGGATAGGAAAGCTAAGGAAAATGCTGCTGTCTGTGGGGGAGAACTAGGGACACCAAGGGGAGTTGCTGGAAAATGGTGGGGGAGCCTAGGAAGATGAAGAGAAGATACTGAATATGAGAGAATGACATAGGGAAAGGAGGAGAAATGCTGGAAACAGAAAGGGGATCCTGGACATTGGAGAGGTCACAGGAAAATGAAGGGGAGAGGCTGGATGAAGGGGAACATATGGAGGTGGAGGGGGTGATGCTGGGTTCAAGGGGCATAGGGAGAAGGAGGAGGGGGAAATATTGGACATGGGGAAATGAGGAGATGCTTGACATGGAGGAGCAGAGGAAGATAGAGGAAGGATTATGGATATGCACAGGGCAGAAGCAGGATGGGAAGGAGATGTTGTACATTGAGAGGGAGAGAAAGGTAAGTGTTAAAGACTGGAGAATAATGGGCCAAAGAAGTAGAGATGTGGGGAATGGAAGGGCTGGGGTGAGGGTTGTAAAGCTTTAGATAGATGGAGTAAAAAGAAGGGGGATGGAGAACTGAATAAGAAGGAGAAGTGAAATCTGAGTGGATAGAGAGAGAAAAAAATAAAGGGAAAAAGCTAAAAGGAAAAGATCACTATGGAAGGAAGTGAAGAAAGCAGGAAGGGAGAGAAGAAGTGGCAGATGGACTGGAGACCCTAGAAAGAGAGCTACTGTATGGGAAGACAAAGGAAAGCAGGAATAAGAGACATGTCTCTGAAGTAGATAAGTAATTTTTTTATTGAAACGCAATATTGTGTCTACTAGAGGGTCATTTTGGCTTAATATAATCTCTTGTTATTTGAGGTCGTTTTAAATTTTATGTTTTTGATCCACGTTTTTGTTATTTGTTTGTTCTTTTGAATTTGGGTCTGGAAAGGTTTTTTTTCAATTTAGAAAATAAAATGGAGAGACAACAAAGGCAGAAAAAATAACTTTATTTTCAATTATAAAATTGTAATATGTTTGTTTTTGGAATTTTTATGTGCTATCTTTATATTTTGCACAGTGCAGGGGGAAATGCATCTTTTTTCTATTTTTCTGGTGTTCAACTGCATGCAAAGTCAATTTCATTTTTCTCTACATATTTCTATTTTAGTTTGTGGTAGTCACTTATTCTGTATTTGTTGAGGGTCTATCTATGTTCTTATTGTGTGACCAAGGTCAAGTGTTCTGTTAGCATGGAATTTCTATGTAGGGATCTGTACTATAGTAATCCAACTTGTTTGGTTTTCCCAGTAGGTGTGTGGTTGTTCTTGGGCCCACTGCAATATTTACAGTGCTCTCTTTTTCTGGGTAAGCTCCTTTTTGTGTGAGTATTTATGGAATGACGGATTTGCTGTATAGGATATGAGTGACTTTTGCAGGATTTTAGATTGGTTCACATCACAATATGTCTGGTACTAGAGAGGGTTTATGTTGCTGTTACTGAGATGACATCATTTTTGATCATTTTTATACATTATGTTCTGCAAGGAAATATCCTAGTTCTGCTCTGCAACCACTGTTGGAGAAAGGTTTTGTGGATACAGAATATATGTTCAAAAGGAAAAAATAAGAACCATAGTGTAGAGTTTTAGGTAAGCGGGGTGGAAGCGGCAGCAACGGGGGTGGGGTGGGGGGCAGCAGGATGGAAAGCTTGCCTAGGGCACCTCTAATTCTTGCACTGGCCCTGACTGAATCTCCTATTGCAAATGTTCCCTGTAAAATAGTTACATGTTCCCTGTAAAATAGTTATCTCCAAGTTATAATGCCCTGTTCAATGTAATTTCAGTTTGTTCAATGTAAACCGCACTGATGCAGAATAGCGCGGTATATAAGAGAATTAAAATAAATAAATAAAAAAAAAAAATAAAAAAAAATAAATGTTACCGCATACCACTGCTATATGTATTCAATGTAATAAAGAAATAATCCTAAATAGTATCTTAATTGTAGCTACTATCACTTATGTTTCACTTGTAAGGTGTCCAATCTACCTGAAACAGATCAGGGCTCCAGCCTGCAAACTGATAAACTTTATATTCATCTCTCACTGAGCAATGCATGCCAATAATTTGCATATCCACAGACAAAAGGAAGATCAGTGTATATATTTCTTATGAAAGATGCTAACGTCTATGTGTGCAAAGAACACAACAGGAGTGAGTACATATTAATGTAAGATTAGAGTGGGAACATAAGAGCATAAGAAATGCCATACTGGGTCAGACCAAGGTCCATCAAGCTCAGTATCCTGTTTCCAAGAGTGGCCAATCCAGATCATAAGCAGGGTGGAGGAGTAACCTAATGGTTACAGCACTGGCTTGAGAACCAAAAAAACTAGAGTTTGATTCCCAATAGCACTCTTTGTGGCCTTGGGCAAGTCACTTATCCCTCCATTGCCTCATAAGAATCCAAGTTATCAATGTCACTGTTTAACATACATTACCGAGTTTAAGTTACAATATAAACCACTTTGACTAAAAATGATGAAGTGGTATAAAAACACAGTAAAATAAATAAACAAGTACCTGGCAGGTTCCCAAAAAGACATGCACGTTCCACAATGCATGATATACTGTATAATATCTACTCATCATACTCCATAGTTACATTTTGCCACAGGTGATGGTGGAAGGTTGGGTCCTTTCAGCGCAGCATCTGATCTTTATTATTTGATCTTTATATACAGTATGAGAGGACAAGGGGTGTATCTATATTATCACACACAGAGTGCTAGCCCATACATGTACTCCAGACATTACCCACCTCCATGCCCTGTTGTAAGCTCAAGTGATGGGTCCAGAGGCTTCTCATGTTAGATTTTTGGGATGTGTGTGAAAATGTCCTGTCCTTGGCCTAGAGTCACGTGATCTCTTCCTATACATGCAAGTGTGTCATTTTTTCAAGAAAGAGGTGCGATGGTGTGCTCACCTGTACAGGTCAGTTGTGAGGCTCACTGCAAATCTCTGTTGAATTATGCAATTGCTTCTCTTTCTCCTCTGACTTTAGCATCTCTGCATTTATGGGCAATTTTCAGAGTTTCTTCGGTCATCCCTTTTGACCATTTTTGCCTTTTCACCTTTTGTAGAGAATTCTTGCTTTCTTCCAACACAACCTTCTTGATGTCATCCCATAACTCTTCTGGAGCTCAGTCATTTGTATCTAAAGCAGCAAATCAATTTTGCAGGCAGTCTTTAAATTCCAGTGGTATATTCTCAAGGTCATATTTTGCTACATTCATGAGTGGCTTGCTCTTTTTCAACTTTAGCTTGAGTTTGCATACTAGTAGTTGATGATCTGTATCACAGTTAGCTCCTGGTTTTGTCTTTGTTGATGTTATTGAGCTTTTCCATCATTGACTTCCACACATGTAGTCAATTTGATTCTTGTACAATCCATTGGGTGAAGTCCATTTGTACAGTCGCCGTTTGTGTTGCTGGAAGAAGTTGTTTGAGATGAATAGATCATTGGTCTTGCAGAATTCTTTCAGTCTTTATCCAGCTTCATTTCTGTCATCAAGTCCATATTTTCCAACCACTTTGCCTTCTACTTTGTTGCCAACTTTTTTGTTCCAGTCACCCATGACTATCAGGATATCCTGTTTGCATGTTTTGTCAATTTCAGCTTCTCCTTGTTCATAGAACTCATCAACTTCATCCTCTTCTCCAGCTGCTTTTGGGGCATATACTTGAATTATAGTTGTGTTCTGGGCATTTCCAAAGATGAATAGAAATTAAGCCTTCACTAATTGCATTGTATTTCATTACAGTTCTTGCAAGTTCCTTCTTAATTATTAATGTAATACCATTTCTTCTTTGTCTTTCATTTATAGCATAGTACGTAAACCATGTGATCATCAGATGCCAGCCAATTTCAGTTCGCTGACACCCAACAGATCGAGTTTTACACATTCCATTTCATCCTTGACCACCTCCAACTTCCCTTGATTCATGCTTCGTATGCTCCATGTCCCAATATGTAAGTGCCCGATGTCCAAATTTCAGCTCATGCCTCTCCTTTCATGTGCAGATATATCAGCAGTCAGATTTCCAGAGGACTTTGATTCAACCACATCATAAATGCTGGTTTTACTCTAAAAAGTCTTCAGCTCCTCCCCAGTAGCCAGTTACATAGTACATAAGAACATAAGAACATAAGATATGCCATACTGGGTCAGACCAAGGTCCATCAAGCCCAGTATTCTGTTTCCAACAGTGGCCAATCTAGGTCACATGTACCTAGCAGTTTCCCCAAGAGACACAAGTTCCACGATGCTTGTACTGGGTCAAGCATTGATATCTTCGGTCACTTCTTAATAATGGTTTATGGACCTTTCCTCCAGGAACTTGTCCAAACCTTCTTCAAACCCAGCTACACCAACAGCCCTTACTACATCCTCCGGTAACAAATTCCAGAGTTTGACTACACGTTGAGTGAAAAAATATTTTCTTTTATTAGTCCTAAGTAGTTTACCCTGTAGCTTCATTGCATGTCCCCTAGTCTTTCTATATTCTGATAAGGTAAACAATCAATCTACGTTTACCCGTTCCACTCCGTTCATTAATTTATAGACTTCTATCATATCTCCCCTCAGCCGTCTCTTTTCCAGGTTAAAGAGCCCTAACCTTTTTAGCCTCTCTTCATAGGAGTATCCTTCCATCCCCTTTAACATTTTGGTGGCTCTTCTCTGTACCTTTTCTAAAATCGCTATATCCTTTTTAAGATACGGCGACCAGAATTGCACACAATATTCAAGGTGCGGTCTCACCATGGAACGATATAGAGGCATTATAATATCTTTTGTTTTATTTTCCATTCCTTTCCTTATCATACCTAGCATTCTATTTGCTCTCTTGGCCGCCGCTGCACACTGGGCCGAGGGTTTTAACATGGTATCCACAATGACGCCTAAATCTTTTTCCTGGGTGGTGGTTCCTAATGTGCAACCTTGCATCGTGTAACCATAGTTTGGGTTGTTCTTCCCTAGGTGCATAACCTTGCACTTGTCCACATTAAATTTCATCTGCCATTTTGATGCCCAGTCTTCCAATTTATCAAGATCCTCTTGCAATTTTTCATAATCCTCTTGGGTTTTAACAACTTTAAATAGTTTTGTGTCATCTGCAAATTTGATAACCTCACTCGTTATTCCACTTTCCAGGTCATTTATGAATATGTCAAAAAGCAGCGGACCCAGCACAGATCCCTGGGGTACACCACTATTCACCTTTCTCCATTGGGAAAATTGGCCATTTAGCCCTACCCTCTGCTTTCTATCTTTTAACCAGTTCCTGATCCACAATAGTACACTGCCTCCTATCCCATGACTCTTTAGTTTTGCCAAAAGTCTCTGATGAGGGACCTTGTCAAAGGCTTTCTGAAAGTCCAGATACACAATATCAACTGACTCACTTTTGTCCACCTGTTTATTCACTCCTTCAAAAGAACATAACAGATTAGTAAGACAAGATCTTTCTTGTCTAAAGCCATGTTGGCTGTCTCCCATTAGACTTAAATGTTGATGCCATACATTGCAAAAGGTCATGCTCATGCTCACTGAATGGATGAAGCATGCCTGGCATGGCTTCCCAATTGTGATTTTGGGGCTTCATAGATTGAAAGATTTAACAGGATTGTGGAAAAAAACACAGATCCCAAAATATCCTAAGGATGGACACAAAGCCAATGTCTACGACTGGGTGTCTCCTGCAGGAGTCATCAGGTGCAACACTAAGTTTGCCCATAATGGAAACGGGACATATGCTAGGATCATCAGGCTCAGTGAAGCCATCATCTGCGGCAAATATGAACTACAATGATTCTCATGGACTAACATATCTTATGTTCCCATTTTCTGGCAAATTTCCTGGAAGTGTATACAGATTTGCTATTGTGTCATTCTCCTCAGGCCCAAGGAACATATTTGCAGGCATGCATGATAATGATATTGCTATTTTTTTAGTTTATTGAAATACAGCCAGAGAGTATGCAAAAAAGAATGTCATGTCCAAAAACATACTCATTATAAACACAGTGCAAAATCTAATTCCAGAACTACCCCACCTCAAATCCCCCCCACCCCCTCCCCCCTCAGAAACCTAACTTCCCACCCTAAAGAGGCCAACGAGCATCCAAACTCAGGCAGAGACAAAGAGTTAAAGAAAGTAAGCGAGAGACATGGGGAGAGCAGAACCACCTATCACTCCAAACGTAAAAATCTCTCAACCACCACTCAACCCCAGCCTCTCCCTCTCCCCTATCTTGCAAGCTCTCCCAAACTACTCTCAATTACTGCACTTGCAGCCCCCCTATCAACATGGCCTCACCATCTTTGCTCCACTGCTGAAACTTCACCCTGGCCTTCTGATAAGCAGATAGGCGACACTGATGTAGAGCAGTGAGCTTTACCATACCTTGGATATATTTTAGTTTTCCCACAATCACATTCATTTGGGGGGTGGCCACAATTTTATGAAATTGTGCAATGGTTAGCCTGGCCACAGTGAATAAATAATGCATCCAAGTGCTATCCTCATACTCCTTTAGGCAAAGCCCTATGTGCAAGAGCATCAAGGTGGGTGAGAGGTGCACACAACGGTGCAGGATCTCAAACAGAAGGTTAGAAATACTTTTCCAAAAGGGCACAATGGCTGGGCAAGCTCACCACATGTGCAAAAGGTACCACAGTCACCACACAGATACCAAAACATAACATCCCCACTCCCAGGGTGCAGTCTATGGAGCATTACCACTGATAATAGATTTTATAGGAATTTTCAATTGAAGCCCTTTATAGAGTTGCTGGATTACAGCAGCCCAGTAACTGGCATCCCATTCCACTCCCAGTTCTGCCTCCCAGCATTGATGATGAGTCAGCCTCCTAACCCTGAGGGGCTTCAGAGCCCGATATAGGTGGAAACACAACCTTTCATGGAGTCTGATCCAAAGGTAGACTCTAAAGCATTGAGTTCAGCACTCCAATATGCCCAAGCTTCTCGCAACTCTTTCTTGAAAAAATGACACACTTGCATGTATGGGAAAAGATCACGTGACTCTAGGCCAAACTTCCCTTGTGCTTTAGAAGATGGTAAAATCTTCCCCTCCCACCACAACTTGCCGAAGGGTGCACAAACCCAAGCTCTCCCAGCGCTTGAATACTAAATCGTCTATACCGGGGGAGGAGGGAAGACAATTGTTTTGGATGGGAGTCGATCAAAATGCTCTCAGGGGACCTAAGATTCTCTTACGGGTTCCCTCCCATACCTGTAGAGTAAGACCCACCCATGGATTTACACCGCGCATGCTGACATTCCTCCAATTCCGGGAGCCAGAGAAGATCCCGAAGTGAGCAGACACTTGAGACTCATTGTTCAATTTCCACCCATTCCTTCCCTATACACGCCCCCCATTCTAATGCTCCCCGGACCTGGGTTGCAAAATAACATCTCTGAACATCAGGGAGACCCAGGACCCCTTTCTCTCATGGTAGAAACAAAATCCTCCTGGCTATGCAGGGGGTCGGTAGCCCCACACAAATCCCATTATGTCCCTTTGCCATCTATGAAATATGGCTCCAGAAATTTCCACTGGTAAGGCATTGAATAATGTTGACTCTGCCTAGCTAGGACAAATTTAAATGCTTCAAGCACTGGAAGGCTGAGCATATGGAATGCCAGACGGGATTGTAATTCAGGGGACTCAACTGAGAGGGGTCTACTGGCAGATTCACCCCCAAATACCTGATGTGAGATTTAGCCCACCGATAAGAATATTTTTATTTTAAATGTGCCCTGACTGTGAGGGAGGGAGAGATGTATAGGTAATAAGTCAAATTTGGACTCGTTCATCTTAAAGCCCAATACCACCCCAAATCTTGCTAATTCCTCTCCCACCTCCACTAGGGTCCGTACCGGTTCATCTGCAAACATAGATAATTTGTGCACCTGGGAAACACTGGCAATCCCCCCAATATCCCTTCAGGAGTAAATTTGAAATGCTAACAGTTCCATCGCAAGGGCAAATAACAAGGAAGACAGGGGATATCCCTGCCGGGTCCCCCTCTTCAGTTCACAGGGTGAAAGGTATGCTACATTGATCTTCAAATACACAATTGGGTGAATGTACAGGACCTGAAACCACTGGGTAAAAGTCCCACCCAGACCAAATTTCTTTAGGACCCTAAAAAGACCAGTAGACCCTATCAAAGGCCTCTTCCACATTGGCAGTGAGAAGGGAGGACTGTCCTGCTTTTTTTTGCCAGATGGATACGATTAAGGATCTTTCATACATTATCTCAACATTGCCTTCCTGGGATAAATCACGATTTATTGCTATGAAGAAGTTTAGGAAGCAACAGTTGAAGCCGGTTCGCAAGAACCTTAGCAAAACGTTTTTGGTCAATGCCCAAGAGCAAGATGGGGCAGTAGGAACCACATTGACCAGGATCCTTCCCTTCCTTATGTAAGAGCATAATCCCTGTCTCCCTCATCGATGGTGGCATACATCCCACAGACAAAAAACTATTGTACACATGAGCTATTAAGTCTACAATCTGTTCATATAAAGTTTTCTTTAAAAAGATTTGTGAAACCATCCAGGCCATAGGCCTTCTATCGAGGCAGTGCCTTAATGACACTAGACACTGTGTAGCAAGCCATCTTTTATTGTCTTCTTTCCCTCCCACCCACCCACCCTAGGGATAATCTTAGCTTTATAGGCTGTTAAACCTATTAAAAGGAAGGAGGTGCCCATACTCGCTTTCAGGAATACATTAAGGACCTGAGATTAATTAATCTTGAGGTAACCAAAGTCCATTAAACATATTAAGTATAGTGTGATAAGGAAGCTTATCATGACAGAGGGGAAAGGGATAAAGGAAAGGAATTCACCCTTATAAAAGGACCTATTTTGCAAGGTCAGATAAACAAAACCCCAATCACACCTAGAAAGCAGGAAATTCCCAGATGGGATAGGTTTCAGAGTTCCCCTAGTGGAGAGAAGGAGAGGGAATACAGACCCAGGGTAAAGGACCCTTACGTCACTGAGTTCCCTAATTACCCAGCTGCCAGGAGGCAAGCTGATCTTCGTCACCTGAGAGGAGAAGAGGTGGGGCTGGAGCCTTGGGGATTTAAGTCTAGGATAGAGAAAGAAGCAGGAGAGAGGAGGAGGAGAGACCTAGAGAGAGTCTCAGGGAGAGACCCAAGCAGAAACACAAGCTGGAGGACAGGACGAGGAAGCACAGGAGAATGGTGGCCAGAGCATGAGGGAGGAGAAGCTGCTACAAGCCCAGGCCCAGGTATGAGCCTTGAAAGCTTGTCTAATACAGAGCAGTGCAGAGTTGCAAGGGATACTCTCAGCTCTAACGGAAGGCAGTCAGCTGAACCCTGTGAACTGGAAGGAGAGGTAGAGCCTAGGCAACTAGGTGAACCAGACCTAGCTGTGAATGATGAAGACTCATACATGGATTGCTCCTTGTGCCAATCCTTTACTGCAGAGGGATTGAAAGAAAACCACCCTTAAGAGAAAATCTTCAGAGTCAGGTAACCTTGAAAGCCTGTAGATGGTTTTGTGCATGTCCTGTGTTAAAGAAGAAATAAGTTTGCTGAGAAAGCAAGAGCAAGCTGAAGCTCTCTGATTGTGCTTGATAAACACCTGATATCCAGAGCAGTGCACCGGCAAGAAGCTGAGCTAATGGTGAAAGGAAGTAAAGTTTTTGGCTTTGTTTTTTAATATTGCTAAAGCCTGGAATAGAACATTATTTTCTTATGAGAAGTTTTGTTCCTGTTAAAAGTTTTACTTTGTTTGTAAGGAGACAAATCAGCCTGGAAGTGTTTGGGACTATGAGAACAGAAAATTGCCATTGAGAAATTCTGTTTTTGTTTGCTTTAAACAGCAATGCTAGCCAAGCTGGTAGCATTGACTGTTAAAAGGCTTTATCTTTGAGCTGAAGAGCACTATAAGCTGAAAGTTTTGCTTTTGAGTTTATTTATGTCCTGATGTGTATTGTGAAGAATCCTGGAGAAAGTATCCAAGGGTAGTATTTGTGAACCTTGCGTTTGAGTCAATAAATTCTGTCATTGCCTTATCATTCGAGCCAACTACAAGTGTTTTTCTACCTGAAGCCAAGTGGATTGTGACTGAACTACCTTTCCCAAAGGGCATGGCAAAAGGCTAAAAGGTGAAACTTTCTATGATAACCACGCCCCTCCATACTGGAAGTAAGGGGCAAGGGCGTGACAATAGTTATATTAGTATAAGTATCCCCAGCAAACCTAAGTAAGTAAACAACTTAAAAACCTAAACAAAACCTTAAAACTAAAATGCCCCCAGCAATGGCATGGGGGCTTTCCAGTCTTTTGCACTGAGTGTCACATGTATGATTTTCACCCGGTTGGTGAGGGGACTTCATGTGCACTAGGTGCAAGGAACTCTATGGAATGAGTCTGATTTCTGGAGGCTAGAGTAACAGACTTGGAGGACATAAGGAAGACAGACAAATATATAGATAAGACCTACAGGGGCATAGTACTGAAGTCACACCTCCAGTCTTGCAGCCTCCCTGTTGCCATGGAGGAGAGAGGTTAAGCTACAGGAGAGCATTACCCTGGTGTGGCAGGAAGTGGTCCTGTAGCTAGGACCTGTCCTTCAGGTGATGTAAAACCCTCTCGCTCAGAGAAGGATTCTGCAGAGCCATGTGCCCATTAGGGAAGGGTTAGGACAGCCGTTCCAGTTGGTAATTTAACAAATAGGCATGCAGATAGCTGGGCGGCTGGTGGACATCAGGATCGCCTGGTGACATGCCTGCCTGGTGCGAAGGTAGCATACCTCATGTGACACCTAGATAAGGTGTTAGATAGCACTAGGGAGGAGTCTGTTGTTTTGGTACATTATGGTACCAATGACATAGGGAAGTGTGGGGTGAGAGGGAGGTTCTGGAGGCCAAATTTAGGCTTTTAGGTAAGTTGTTGAAATCCAGAACTTCCAGGGTAGCATTCTCAGAAATACTTCTCGTTCCATGTGCAGGATACAAAGACAGGCAGAGCTCAGGAGTCTCAATGTGTGGATAAGAATGGTGCAAATTTGTTAGGAACTAGGCAACATTCTGTAGAAAGGAGGGGCTCTTCCAAAGAGATTGGCTCCACCTTAGCCAGGATGGAACCAGGCTGCTGGCATTAACCTTTAAAAAAGAGATAGAGCAGCTTTTAAACTAGATAATAGGGGAAAGCTGACAGTCACCCAAGAGCGCATGATTCAGAACGATGTATCCTTGAAGGATACTAGCAAAAGACTGAAAGTTAGGGCATATCGACAGAGAGGTTCCAATAAATACAAAAGTAACCCAAATGCCCTTAAGTACAGAGCAGACAGAACTTAAAGATTCCAAATTACCCCTGCCTACCAATAACCAGATTAATATGAATTAAATTCAGCCTCCAAAATGATTGTATGCAAATAATAGAAGTCTAAAAAATAAGATTGGAGAGTTAGCATATATAGCACTAAATGAGAAGTTGGTATCTCAGAGACCTGGTGGAAGGAGGACAACCAGTGGGACACTGTGATACCTGGGCACAAATTATATTGCAATGATAGAGTAGATCAAATTGGTGGAGGGATTGCACTCTATGTTAGAGAGGTCATTGGATCACAAAGGATTACAATTTTGTAGAAAACAAAATAGACTGTAAAATATATGGATTGAAATTCCATGTAAAAATGGGACAGCAATGGCTGTGGATGTACTACTGACTGCTTGGCCAGAATGCACAAATGGATGATGAAATGCTTAAAGAAATCAGGGAGGCCAACAAAAGTTACAACACAACAATAATAATGGATGATTTCAATTACCCTGGTATCGATTGGGTCAGTGTCACAGCAGGATATGCTAGGGAGATAAAGTTTCTAGATGAAATAAATGACTGCTTTTTGGAGCAGCTGGTTCATAAACCAACAAGAGGGTAAGTCATTTTGGACCTATTCCTTAGTGGAACACAAGATCTGGTGCAAGAGATATCGCCGGGGTCACTTGGCAATAGAGATCATAGGATTATCATGTTTTATTTAATAAATGGAGGAAGAACAGCAAGGGAATCCAGAGTACTACCTTTTAACTTTCAAAAGGAAGACTATGATAAAATGAGGAAAATAGCTAGAAAAAACTAAAAGGAGCAGCTGAAAAGGTTAAAGATTTGCATCAAGCATGTGTGTTGTCTAAAATTACTATCTTGGAAGACCAGATCAGTTGTATTCCACACTTTAAAAAAAGTAGAAGGAAGTCCAAAAATCTGCCAGCATGATTTAAAAGTGAGATCAGAGAGGCTGTTGTAGCCAAAAAAAGCATCTTTCAGGAAATGGAAAAAGGAGCCAAATGATGAAAACTGGAAACAATATAAGCACTGGCAAGATAGATGCAAAGCATTGATAAGGTAGGCAAAGGGAGAATTTGAAAAAAAGCTTGCTATGGAAGCAAAAACCCATAATAAAAACTTTTTCAAGTATATTTGTAGCAAAAATCCTGTGAGAGAGTCAATTAGACCATTAGATGATAGAGGGGTAAAAGGGGCACTAAGAAGGGACAAGGAGAGATTGAATGAATTCTTTGCTTTGGTCTTTACTGAAAAAGATATAGGGTGGTTAGCCAGGACAGAAATGGTATTTAAAGGTGATGCATGGGAAGAACTGAAAGAAATATCAATAAACCGGGAAGATGTATTAGAACTATTTGATAAACTAAAGAGTAACAAATCACATGGACCGGACGGTATACATCCGAGGGTGTTGAAAGAACTAAAATATGAGATGATAGACCTACTATTAATAATCTGTGCACTATCATCAAAATCATCTGTAATACATGAAGATTGGCCAGTGGCCAATGTAATGCCAATTTTTAAAAAGGGTTCTGGGGTGATCCAGGAAACTACAGACCGGTGAGCCTGATGTCAGTACCAGGCAATATGGTAGAAACCATTATAAAGAACAAAATTACTGAACATGTATATAGTCATGGTTTAATTTGTTACATTTTTTGAAGGTGTGAATAAATAGGTAGACAAAGGTGAGCCAGTCGATACAGTATATATAGATATTAAGAAAGCGTTTTACAAGGTCCATCATGAGAGACTCTTGGAGAAATTAAAAAGTCATGGATAGGAGGCAGTGTACTATTGTGGATCAGGAACTGGTTAAAAGATAGAAAGCAGAGGGTAGGGCTAAATGGCCATTTTTCCCAATAGAGAAAGATGAATAGTGGAGTACCCCCAGGGATCTGTGCAGGGTCCGCTGCTTTTTAGCATATTCATAAATTTATTTATTTATTTAACAGTTCTTATATATCGCGCTCTTTGTTATCAGTGTGGTTTACATTAAAACAATATCACACTTGGTCAGTCAAGTCTGGCCTACGTTTACATATAACAGGGCTTTAACATGGAGGTAAACTGGGGGAAACTATTTACATTTCGAACAATTTACTTGCTGGTGCTCAATTCGCTGTAGGTTCTATGTTATCAGATAGCACGGGTTTGAGATTGTGGGCGTGGGGGGGGTGAGGGGGGATATCTAGCTGTGTAAAATGCATGAAAAACAGGTGATGTTTGAGGGCCTTTCTAAACTGCACAAGGTCCCTGATTGCTCTAATGCTGGGAGGGAGTCTGTTCCAGCACCTGGGAGCGTAGTTCACAAATTCCCTATTGATGGTTGACTGGTTAAGTTTTGTAGATTCACTTGGTGTAAGTAGCATATTTGCAGCTAGTGATCTCCTAGACCTGTTGTTTGTGGTGTGTGCGAGAAGGTCAGAAATTGATGAAGGTGACATTTTGTTGAAGGCCTTGAAGGTAATGAGGAGGGCCTTATATAAGATTCTACAGCTTATTGGAAGCCAATGGAGTTCTTTTAGAATGGGGGAAATGTGGTCACTCCTTGAGGCTCGGCACAGGATGCGGTCTGCTGCATTCAGAGCTAACTGTAGAGGGTTTAGGGTAATCTTGGGGAGGCCGTGCATTATTATATTAGCATATAGAGGGGAGGCCGTGCATTATTATATTAGAAATGTGGTGTAACTAGCGTTTGGAAGATGGTGCGGAAGTCATCGGGCTCCATCATGGGTCTCAAGTGCTGAAGGGTTTTGATCTTGAAGTAGATAGCTTTTACCGTGCATTTAATGTGCTCCTTGAAGTCCAACTGTTGATCCAATATCACTCCTAGATAGCGTATGTTGGACTTGACTGGACGTTCTGCATCTCTCACTTTTAGTGTTGGTGGAGGTGAGAAGCATTTATTTCTTGTGACTGTGGGCGTGGCCTACCCCAGCTAGGCCCCAAATGTAAGTTGGATGTAATCAGTGAAGTAGATGAGAGCACTGCTGATAAGCAAGTCTATACACCTATGATTTATCCTGGATATGCAGATTTGGACATGTCAGACTCAGATTCAGATATAGGAACAGACAGCAGATCAGGCTCAATAATCTCGATTGGAATAAAACCAAAGTCAGCTACACATGAAATTATACATGACACAAAAGTATAATAATCTAGCTCAGTATAGGCCTAAAGTATAGGTCAAGATTGCATTTAAATCTATCCCTTTAAGAAACACTTCTGCTTTCAGCTAGACATAAAGTTGAGAAATTAGAAGCATTTTGCAAACAGTCTGTGTGCTAAGCAGATATTAGGTCAGATTGAAGTTCCTTAATTAAATAGAATAAAGGGAGAGGCTGGTTCATTCTGCAAGAGGATAGGCTAAGCGGTTACTGGGGCAGGTTGCCCTGCTCTTGTGAAATTGAATCTAAGCCACTTAGCAAATATAATGGATTTAGTTTAACAGAAATCAGCAAAATATAATGAGTAACTAATCAGCTTCTAACAGCACAGTGACACCTACTGGATTTAATGAACATACTTATAAGATATAACTTCTGCTTTTTATATAAATAATATTGTCTGTGTTGGCAAAATTGATGTACACGTGGAATTTGGAAAGTACCAGATGTTAATTAAAGATTAACTGAATCAGCTGATATCACCTAATAAAAAGCTAAGCTCTTCGGAACCATCTTTGAAGAGGCATGTTGGAATAGTCAAATTAGACTCGGTGTGTCTCTTCCCTATAGAGCTCAATAGCAATTGATTGATTAATTAATTGTGTCGTGTCTTTATTTCCTGTTGAGGAGTACTGGAAGATAAGAACCCAGGTATTTTGTGAGTGGGATCACGACCCCAAGGGGGGGTTATAGAGAGTCAACAGTTTGGTGCCTCAGGACTCGGATTCCTTTGCTGTTCAACAGGAACCAAACAACCTACTGAGGACACAAGTTGTGAGTATATTGACAGATATCTGAAGTATTACGATTGGTAATAAATCTGCTAAAGTGAAGCAGGAGTCTCAGTTAGAAGACTGGGAAGAGAGAGTTTGTGCTATAGCAATAAATAAGAAGGGGAGTCCCAATTATGTGATGAAAAGAGAATATGGGGACAGTTCTTTAAATTATGTGGCCAAATGGCATTCTGTAACGGCAGCAAATCCCAAGTTACAGTTTCCCCTTGGAGGGACCTTTCATGAATCTAAATTGAAATATTTACAATCAGTGCTAGCATTAGATGAGAAATCCTGTCATGAATGGATTACTTATAATTTTTGGTGTTCTAAAGCGGCCGAGAGGAATAAACACACTATTGATTCTACATTTAAGAAGGTCAGAGATCAGGTGTATCGCATGGAAGAGCAAATATGTGTTTTAACTAACAGAGGTAATGATGAGAGTAAAATTGTAAATAGTTGTGAGCCTTGTACTGTGGCATCTGCGCCACCTGCCTATGAGGACGAGGTTAATGCACTAGCTATTTCTCTGTCTAGAAATAATGTCCCAGCCATAGTCCCTGGTCACGATTGAGAGGCGCCCTCGATCCGGCTGGGTGCTGTGTCTGATATTTCTACCCCTGTTAAAATTGACATGTCCAGTGTAGTTGCATCACCTTCTGATGATTCCTTGAAGGGTGCAGTTGGGGGTGGTGAATTCTGTGCCTCTACCCCTATAGATTATAAACCTCGGACGACTAGAGCTCAACGATTGACTAAGGATATTGTAGAACTTGAGCAGTTAATTGGCATTGAAGCAAGCCACCTTAAGGGCTTGAATACTGTGGAACAGTTAACACAGTATCATGATTATCTTGTGAATAAAGCCCGTACATTAATTGAACTCATTACAACTGTGTTTGAAGCATTAGATTTGCAGGTAAAACAGCATACTTTAAGTTTGTTGCCTCTCAGTAAACGTAAGGAAGTTGTAATCGAGGCAATGTCAGCTGTTGCCAAGGGACTTGAATATTGGACCAAGGCTCCATTGAATTCTAATTGTCAAAGTTTACAGTGTTTAACTTTGGAATTGGGTGAATCATTAGCTTCAGACAAACAAAAGGATCAAAATAAAGGTGATTTGTTGGCTCCGTTCCGGGCTTTCCCGAGAGGAGATGGGGGTTTGGTTACCTTAGCAACGAATTGGTCCCCAGCCGAAATTTTTAGCTTAGCTCGCTCCTGCCCGGATTTAAGGCAGAAACCTGGTCAGTTTGTAGATTATTGGCGACAGCTAATAACTACATATGATCCTACTTGGGTAGATTTACAAAATTTATTGAAAGCAGTTTTTCTGAATCCTATAGAGTTAAGGGCAGTCACCCACCCTCAACTGCGTGATAATATTAATTGGGTGTGGCCTGGTATAGATCCTGTGGTTAATGCTACTGATGCTGCTCAAATGACTGCATTTAGAGAACACAGGGATAATTTGTTAAAAGCCATAGAGAAGAAGTATACCCCAGTCCGTGATTTGTCCAAACTCTTGGAGGTAAAGCAGTGTGGGGGTGAGACGGTAAACCAGTATCACACTAGATGTTGCCTAGCGTTCAGAGATTTTTCTCCTCAGAACGCTGAGATGGAGGGTTTTGCTTCTATTTTTGTGAATGGACTGCAACCAGAAATAAAAGATATTCTTGAAAATGCTTTGCTTGGCTGGTCTACTAAGTCTGCACAGGAGATCCTGGAAGCGGCTTTGCATGCCGAAAAGCGAATTCAACGGCAGAAAGAAGCTGACAAAGGTAAACTTGACCGGCAACGTCAAAAACTTTTAAATTTGCAAGTAGCTAGTTATGAGTCCAACTTTAGAGGACGTGGAAGACCAAGGGGTGGAAGAGGTGCAGCCCCCTTTAGAGGAAGAGGACGTGGCTATATGGGGGGACAGCAGGGGGACCGTGCCTGTTATGGTTCTGGGCAAGTGGGCCATTTGATTAGAGATTGTACTAAGCCAAGGGGCAATTTTCCCCAGCCTGGGATACAACAGGATGTGGCTAGATATCCATCTGCTTCATACCCTGTATCTACCCCTAACCAGCCTTCAGTGATGACTCAATACTATGCAGAGACTGATGTGGATTATAGTGAGGATTGACTAGGCCTGGTTGTGTGTCCAAACACACAGGGGGAAATACGTGCTACTGTTATGGGGAGTGAATTGCTTTTCCTGCTAGATACAGGTGCCTCTACATCTGCCATAGCGCTATCCCAGTTACCTCCACCTCTGTTTGAGGCCCTACCTGCAGCTCCTAAAGTACCTTTTGAAGGAATTGAAGGAAAGACTATAATGCATCAAAAGTTATCAGATGTGCCAATTATAGTGGAGGGAAAATTATATCATACAGATTTTCTGGTAGGCCCTACTTTGCCTGTCAACTTGCTTGGTCGAGATTTTTTATCTAGGAACAAGACTGTTATAAGCTGGGAAACTGGCACTTTGACATGTACCTTGTGTCCCCTGCAAGTACAACAGCCTATAGCTGTAACACCGGCTGTTGCGACTACTCCACCATTGGATACCCTTCCTTCCACCTTGTGGGCAGTACCAGGTGATGATATTGGGCATCTCAACATTCCTCCAGTCAAGATTGAAGTTCAACCAGGAGCTCCACTACCATATGTGCATCAATATCCATTGCCTGCAACGTCGGTGGCTGGAATACGGCCAGTAATTGAAAATTTGCTAGCCCAGGGTGTGTTGGTGCCTACTTCTTCTCCTTGCAATACTCCTATTTTACCTGTGTTAAAAGCTGATGGTAAGTCCTACAGATTCGTGCAAGATTTGAGAGCAATTAACCGTATTGTCATGCCCATCTTCCCTCTTGTGCCCAACCCTCATGATATCTGGACTCGCATACCATGTGACTCCACCCACTTCTCAGTTATAGATTTAAGCTCCGCCTACTACTCCATAGCAGTGGGGGAGGAGTCGAGGTATTTACTGGCATTTACGTTCGAAGGGCGCCAGTATACCTGGACTACCCTGTCTCAAGGCTACACGGAAAGTCCTGCTTATTTTTCACAGGCCCTAAAAGCTGCTTTACAAGACTTGGCGTTGGACAAATCTGTGCTGATCCAGTATGTAGATGATTTACTTATCTGTTCTCCATGTTATGATGCTTGCATTGCTGATACTATGTTAGCTCTTGTACATATTTCTCATCTAGGGTTGAAGGTGAACCAATCAAAATTGCAATTTGCTGTACCACAAGTGATCTTTCTGGGTGTGTGCCTTTCTTCTGCTGGATGCTCTGTTACTGCTCAGAGAATTGGCCCTATTATGTCAATGCCTTTTCCTGCTACTGTACCTCTAATACGCCGCTTTCTAGGCCTTCTGGTGTTCTGTCGCCAGTGGATACCAGATTTTGCTGAACTTGCTGCTCCACTCTATGCCCTGCTAGGCCGTGAAGCTCCAGAGGGTATTATAGTTCCTACTGAAGTGCAGCATAATGCTTTCCATTCTCTACGACAAGCGCTATTGAGATCTCCTTGTCTCTCATTTCCAGACTATAACTTGCCTTTCCGCCTTTATGTAGCGACATCTACTAAGGCTGCGGTATGTGTTCTAGCACAACGTTTTCCTTCTGGACTCAAGCCTCTAGGCTTTTTCTCTCAAGCCTTTGATTCTGTTGTTGCTGGCATGCCACCTTGTTTTCAATCTTTAGCTGCTGTGGTATTTGCAATACAGACTACTGACTTCCTTGTTCTCCAGCATGAACTGCATGTATACACATCTCACTCAGTAGCTAGGCTATTGCATTTAGCTAAGACTCAACCTTTATCTAGTTCCCGTTTACTGTTATTTGATTTGGCTATTTCTCAAGCACATGTAACCTTGCATGAAGTTTCCTTGTTACAACCAGCTCAAATTTTGGCTTCTTTGGAGCCCTTGTTACATTTGTCTGACCCTGATGGAACTCATGATTGTCTTTCTTCTGTGACAGCCTATTCAAAGGCTAGGCCTGATTTATCTGCTGTACCTTTGTCAAACCCTGATTGGGTTCTATTTACTGATGGTTCTGCCTTCCGTGATGAACATGGACATTTACTTGTGGGGTATGCTGTAACTACTATTGATTCTGTACTAGAAGCAGGAGCGTTGCCATTTGCAAGTGCCCAGTTGGCAGAAGTATTTGCTCTTATTCGGGCCTTGGAAATGTCTATGCATTTGGTTGTTAATATCCATAGTGACAGTAGTTACACAATCGGAATTCTGTGGGATTTTGGAAATATTTGGGCTCAGCGGGGGTTCCTGACGGCTGCCCATAAGCCCATCAAACATGCCCGCTATATTGAGCGTCTACTTGCTGCAGTGCTTAAACCAGCTCAGGTGGCTGTATTGAAATGCAAAGGACATGATCTTAATGGTACTATGGTGTCACAAGGCAATCAGTTTGTAGACTCAGCTGCTAAAAACGCAGCAGCAGGACCTGCAGTTCCATCACACCTTTTATTAACTCTTCGTTCACCTGCAGCTTCTACTTCTGGCTCAATATCTTTGGACTTGATGCGTTCTCATCAGGACTCAGCAGACTTCACTGAAAAACAGAACTGGCTCACTTGGGGAGCATCTCCAGATGGTACTGGACTTTGGTTAAAGGACAATTTGATTATTTGTCCTAAATCTTTGCTATATCCTGTTGCCTTATTTTTGCATCACAAGTTGCATTTAAGTGTACTGGCTATGACAAAAGCTTTTGCTCAATTGTGGCATAATCCTACATTTGCTTCTGCTGTTCATGCTGTGTGTATTTCTTGTCTCCCGTGTTTGCAAGCAGGAAAGTCCGGGAGCACTTTGCGTGCATCGCTTTCTCCATCCTTGCCTAGGCCTCGAGGACCCTTCCTCTTCTTGCAAATGGACTTTACTGATCTGCCTTGTGCCAAGGGGGGAAGGAAACATCTTTTGGTTTTTACTTGCTTATATTCTGGATGGCCTGAGGCCTATCCGACAAATTCTTTGTCTGCTGCTACTGTTTTGAAATGCTTGCTTACTCAGTTTATTCCTTTGTGGGGTGTGCCTTTACTTTTGTCTTCTGATCAAGGTCCAGCCTTTACGGCGGAGGTCTGGAAGGGCATAACTGCATTTTTTGGCCTTCACCAGCAACTTCATCCTCCGTACCATCCGCAAAGCTCTGGCCAAGTGGAACGGATGAATCGGACGCTGAAGGCGCTTCTCCGGTCTCTGACTCATGATTGGAGTCAGGATTGGGTGGAAGCTTTGCCGTTTGCCTTATTCTCAGTCCGTAACTCTCCTCAGAGAACTCGACAAGGTCTTACCCCTTATGAAATTGTGACAGGACGTCCAGCGACTACTCCAGCACATGTGATAATTCCACCAGATCAATTACCGGATCCCCAACTATTGTGCAGCGATTTATTATCTTACTGTAAATATTTGTACCAAACGCTGGTGTCTCCTTCCTTTTTGCAGCTTACAAAGCAGGGAGCTCAGTCACAATCAACCCCAGACGTGGAACCAGGAGATTGGGTACTTATTAAGGATCCAGCACCCAAGTCAGCTCTAGCAGCGAAGTTTCTGGGACCGTTCCAAGTGTTGCTGGTGAGATATTCGGCATTGAAGGTGAAGGGGCGCAAAGCGTGGATACATCTGGACCAATGCAAGAAGGCGTCGTCCCCTGGATAAGACAACTGCCACCTAGACCACCTCCTGAAGAATTAGTTGAAATAGAACTGGACTCATTTCCTCCAGGGTCATCTCCACTTGATCAAGAAAGTGACTGTGAAATTGTTGAACAATCACAACGTAATCCAGAATTGGTTATTGATAAGTGGTTAATATGCATATTTGCAGTAGCATTGGCATTGTTTTTGATCTTCTGGATTTGGTGTCTGTCAGCTCTCGTAGTAGTATCAACAGCATAGATGAGTTGATAACGTGGTTGTCAAGAAGAGCAACCATAGCCCCTATACATCAGGAAATGGTGGATAAGATGCTCAGGGACCTTGAAGGTGTTACTACTCCTCCAGACCCAGTTCCTACAGTCCCTGACCATACAGTTCCTGAATATGACCCACATGCTCCTTGGGCAAAACATGGTACTTTCTATAATGTGTTTCATTCACACATTTACTCCTTAATTCAGCGATTTAATATTTCCAGCTGTGCAGTCTGCTTGCCTCACCCAGTGGCTACACAGTTTGGATTCCTGCCTAGACCTCAACCTCTTTCCTTGCAAGAGCTGAAGGAATTATCTATGAATGAAACCCTGTTTAATCTTACTATAACATGGCCAGAAGGAGTCACTCCTGCTCCAAGAATAATTAGCCCTCAGCCAATGGCTGATCCTCCTATCTGTTTCCAAAGAAAAGGAACATATCCTGTGGGTGAAACTCCTTTGTCTAAGTGTCAGACTGTTATGACTATGTAACACCCATCCTACAGCAACTCCACTGGCTCCCGATACATGGCAGAATATTGTTCAAAACCCTATTACTAACTTTTAAGGCCACTAAATGCATCACCTCCTCCTCTCTAATAGACCTCATTCAGACCGTTCCACCCAACAGATCCAGGAGAACGACATCAACAAATAATCTAATCATCCCTAAAGCAGCGACAAAATGCCTATCAGTGACATCTAACAGGGCTTTCAGATTCTATGCCCCTAAGTGCTGGAATGCCCTACCCCCAGAGATTCGGGCTATCACTGATTTATCCCTTTTTAGAAAGGCTCTCAAATCCCACCTCTTCCCCCAATATTACTTGACCAGCTAATCATTCCTAATCACTACCCAAAATAAGAACAAATCTTGTTATCTATACATGTATATATCCTTGTAAATAGTTGCATTAATGATGTCCCATGTTTTATCCAAGTTCTCTGACCTTGTTCTATGTAAAAACCAAACAATGTGTTGTTATGGTATGTTGTTTTATTGTGAACCGCGCTGATGCTGAATAGAGCGGTATATAAGAGCCTGTAATAAATAAATAAATAAATGACTAACAACCATGTCCATTTAGTGTTAGAGTCCTCTACATCAAGTTCTGTGCAAGCCCTTTCAAATTTAAAGGTAGTTAATGTCATCCCTGATCCCAAGTCTCGTCTTGATCAGTATGAATTACAGTATTATGATCAGGATGGGTTCCCAGCATATGGGAAGTATAGATTGCAGAATAGCAAAGATGGGTTGTCATCTGGATATGTTGACAACTATGTGTATCCGTATTTAGGATATTATCACCCATGGTTAAGAAATATGGGGCCTGGAACTGAAGTTCTAATCACAAATCCTAAAGATTTTAAAATTTGGCCTGATGGACTCCTTGCCTTGGTAGGTCACTATTTTGTGTGTGGAACTCTTGCTTATGTCCGATTGCCTGCTGATTGGTCTGGCAATTGTTACATAGCTACTCTTGACTTACCATGGAAACTGGTCCCTTATGAGACTTTATTAGGGACGCCCTCAAGTCGTCAGCGCAGAGCAACAGATGATTCTAGTGTTGATATACGTGCAGCAAGGAAATTGTTAGAAGATACCACTATGTTAACTCAACAAGAAGTGAGCACTTTTGCAGGAACAGTGTGGCTAAGTACTTTTGGTGCCATACGTCCTACTCAACGTTATGGTGAGCAATTATTGCGAATTTATGCTCTAATTGAAGTAACAGCCCAAGATTTGACTGATGCTCTTACAATCATGCAAGGTACTGTAGACAAGTTGACTGCTTACTCTGCACAGAATAGGATGGCCTTAGATTATTTGCTAGCCAAAGACGGCGGAGTTTGTGGGGTCGTAAGAGATCACTGCTGTACGATTGTAGATTCACAAAGTAAGGTAGTCTCAGGTATCCTAGAACAGGTGAAAAAAGAAACCCACTTTTCCAAAGATAATATAGAGGGAACTTCTGATTCTGTATGGCCTTGGTTTGATAATATATGGAGTGGCTTGTCAGGTCCAGTAAAAGCGATACTGACAGGCCTGTTTGGTTTCCTAGTGGCTCTCCTACTTTTGGGAATTGGTCTTGTTTGTTTTATGAAGTGTTGTACTACATACCTGCCTAAATCTACGCACACTATTGCAGTTTTGAAATTGCGAAGTGTTCCTAGTACAGGAGACTTGCTTCGTGAAATGCCTTTCTATGAAGATTGTGGTTCTGGGCAGAACCAAAGGGAGGACTGTGGGCGTGGCCTACCCCAGCTAGGCCCCAAATGTAAGTTGGATGTAATCAGTGAAGTAGATGAGAGCACTGCTGATAAGCAAGTCTATACACCTATGATTTATCCTGGATATGCAGATTTGGACATGTCAGACTCAGATTCAGATATAGGAACAGACAGCAGATCAGGCTCAATAATCTCGATTGGAATAAAACCAAAGTCAGCTACACATGAAATTATACATGACACAAAAGTATAATAATCTAGCTCAGTATAGGCCTAAAGTATAGGTCAAGATTGCATTTAAATCTATCCCTTTAAGAAACACTTCTGCTTTCAGCTAGACATAAAGTTGAGAAATTAGAAGCATTTTGCAAACAGTCTGTGTGCTAAGCAGATATTAGGTCAGATTGAAGTTCCTTAATTAAATAGAATAAAGGGAGAGGCTGGTTCATTCTGCAAGAGGATAGGCTAAGCGGTTACTGGGGCAGGTTGCCCTGCTCTTGTGAAATTGAATCTAAGCCACTTAGCAAATATAATGGATTTAGTTTAACAGAAATCAGCAAAATATAATGAGTAACTAATCAGCTTCTAACAGCACAGTGACACCTACTGGATTTAATGAACATACTTATAAGATATAACTTCTGCTTTTTATATAAATAATATTGTCTGTGTTGGCAAAATTGATGTACACGTGGAATTTGGAAAGTACCAGATGTTAATTAAAGATTAACTGAATCAGCTGATATCACCTAATAAAAAGCTAAGCTCTTCGGAACCATCTTTGAAGAGGCATGTTGGAATAGTCAAATTAGACTCGGTGTGTCTCTTCCCTATAGAGCTCAATAGCAATTGATTGATTAATTAATTGTGTCGTGTCTTTATTTCCTGTTGAGGAGTACTGGAAGATAAGAACCCAGGTATTTTGTGAGTGGGATCACGACCCCAAGGGGGGGTTATAGAGAGTCAACAGTGACTATTAGGACTTCTGTTTTTTTGATGTTTATACGGAGGTTCTGATTGAGTAGCCAATCCGTTATTGCAATGAAGCAGTTGATTAACGCTGTATAGTCCGGGCATGTGACAGTTATAGGTGTAACCAACAGCACGTCGTCTGCGTACATGAGACAAGATATGCCAAAGGAACGGGTGATGTCACAAATTGGCTGCATATAAATATTAAAGAGCAGAGCAGACAGGGAGGAGCCTTGGGGTACTCCCTGTTTCTGCTGGAAGGGTTCGGATGTAATGTTACCAATTCAAACTTGCTGCCATCTACCTTCTAAGTAGGATTTGCACCAATCCCATGCACGGTCCTGAATTCCCTTCTCATGAAGCCGCATAAGGAGCTGCGCGTGGTCTACTGAGTTGAACGCTGCCACTATATCAAGGAAGATTAACGCAAAGCCCTTCTTGATGCTGTCTATCCCATTGATAAGTGTGTTGGTTAATGTAGTTAGGAGAGTTTCCACACCATGGGCTTCCCTGAATCCATGTTGACATGGGTCTAATGGGGAAGATGAATCTATATGCTGCTGGATCTGTCTCTGGGTCATCTTCTCAATAATTTTAGCTAGCAATGGGATACTAGAGATTGGTTGGTAAGAATCCTCTTTCTTTGGGTCCAGCTGGTTGTTTTCTAGTAATGGTCGAATGGATGTATGCTTGAGAGCATCTGGGAAAACTCCAGTTGCACTGGGAAAACTCCAGTTGCAAAGGACCACTTTGCGATGTTGACTATGAATGGAATGAGTTCTGAACGCATGGTCCTGATCCAGTGAGCTGGGCATAGGTCAGTTGGAGCAGTCATAGTGTTGATGGTGGCAATAATGTCCTCAATGGTTTTTGCTGAAGGAGGTGAGAGTTTGGTGAGTGGAAACTACATGTGGGAAGTCTGGGAGGGTTCTTGTGATGTGGCGGTAATTATCTTTATTGCTTTGGATTGAATGTAAATGATTTGGAGATGGGAATAACGAGTGAGGTAATCAAATTTTCGGGTGACATAAAATTATTCAGAGTTGTTAAAACCCAAGAGGATTGTGAATAATTGCAAGAGAGCCTTAATAAAATGTGGACAAGTGCAAAGTTATGCACCTAGGAAAGAACAACCCAAACAATAGTTACAGGATACAAAGTTCCACAAGGATTGTAATCCCCCCTCCCCCGGTCTTCTTCCCAACCCTATTGGAGACAAACCAGCTAAGTTTAAAATGTTTATGAGTCACACAGAACTCCTTCCACTGCAGTAGATGGGTCTCCTGTAAGCAAGCTACCTGAATTTTAAGTCAGGCCAATTCCTTAAACAATGGTTGATGCTTAATTGCTGAGTTTAGCCCCTGGATATTTAGGGAGCCTACACACAAGTCCCACATTCTCTCCAACCTTCATCCCCCCCTCGAAGCCTTGTCTCCCCTCCCACACCTCTCACAAACCTACCTACTTCCCTGCTCCCCTCTAGACCCCTCACTCCCTCCTCTATGCAGAGCACATCATCCAGGATCCCGCACACACCACAATAGCCCCCCACAGACATACTTCAGAATCTTAACACCCATCCTAAATAACAGTCACTTACCTTCTCAGACCTTTCAACCTCCATTACCCCGCTCCACCGGCCCAGACAAGAGAAAGGCACAGATCTCCCATCTTAACAAATTAATAATAGCCAGAGCTAAAGTCCAATTAAATACATGCATTCTCAAGTTGCAGAGGTCTGCTCTTGTTAAGAAGCCTCTGACTGGTGCCACAACCTTTTGCCACCCTGAAGAGCTCTCTCCCACTGGGGTTTAAGGGCCTAATTTTTTCTTTGCTGGCTGGTTCAACCCTGATCCCGCAGGCAGATTAGACCACACAGCATCTTTTAATATATTCAGAGTTTCTTCCAGGGACTGGACCCAAATGGTGCACCCAGTCAAGGAGAACTGTAATCCAAAAGGAAAAGTCCAGTGGTGTCTAACATTTTCCTCCTGAAGCCTCTGAGTAACAGGCCAAAGATCCTGCCTTTTTTTCAGAGTGAGGACCGAAAGATCATTATACAGTTCAATGTTATTGTTATTGGCCCAATTTACACGCCACTTGAAGAATCCGATCTTTAGAAGCAAACTCATGAAAGCATGCTAAAATGTTCTGGGGTAGATCGCCACATTCAGGGCCTAAAGCATGATGTGCTCGCTCGATCTTGAAGCACATTGACTTGGCATCTGCCTGGGCTGCTTGCACTATCACTCAGCAGATACGTTCCACTATGCTGGGATAGTCAACAAGACCTGTAGACTCTGGAAGTCCCCTAACTTGCAAATTACATCGGCACGACCATATGAACATAAGATATGCCATACTGAGTCAGACCAAGGTCTATCAAGCCCAGTATCCTGTTTCCAACAGTGGCCAATCTAGGTCATACATACCTAGTAGTTTCCCCAAAAGACACAGGTTCCACAATGCTTGTATTGGGTCAAGCATTGATATCCTAGGTCCCTTCTTAATAATGGTTTATGGACCTTTCCTCCAGGAACTTGTCCAAACCTTTTTTAAACAAAGCTACACTAACAGCCTTTACTACGTCCTCCGGTAACAAATTCCAGAGTTTACACGTTGAGCGAAAAAATATTTTCTTTTATTAGTATTAAATAGTTTACCCTGTAGCTTCATTGCATGTCCCCTAGTCTTTCTATATTCTGATAATGTAAACAATCGATCTACGTTTACCTGTTCCACTCCATTCATTAATTTATAGACTTCTATCATATCTCCCCTCAGCCGTCTTTATTCCAGGTTAAAGAGCCCTAACCTTTTTAGCCTTTCTTCATAGGGGTATCCTTCCATCCCCTTTACCATTTTGGTGGCTCTTCTCTGAACCTTTTCTAATAACGCTATATCCTTTTTAAGATACGGCGACCAGAATTGCACACAATATTCAAGGAGTGATCTCACCATGGAACGATATATACCGATTCTCAAGGTCCTCAAGCTTCAATATCATCTCATCTTGTGTGTGTTGTCATGAGCTTTTGGGACTACCTGGCAATGGTCTGATTTTGTGCCTCCAACCGGAACTCCGTATCCTCCAGTTGCTGTCCTAGCTCATGGATATCTGCACGGACATTCGCCATCCAGATCTGCACATCATGTTGAAAAGAATTGATATTACTTTTAAGTTCTGTAAACCATTGTCACAGTTATGCTATCATAACTATGAAATGGGAACAGGGTGGCTAGCAGTGAGAACCACATTGAAAAGCCAACATAAATGGCCAATTTCCAGGAGACTGAAGCAACATTCTGTCCATATGACTCATGTATGTTTCTGAAATGACATTTCAGAGAAACTATTTGAACAGAGAACATTTGTGCTGACTAATGACCAGCACACCAACATACCATGCCTGATTCAAAATGGTGGACCATGGTCACTTATATATTGGCAAGCAATGGCATACTTATACCAGTCTGGAGTACCCTTTGTTACAGTATGTGTCCTCTGCATTCACTACCCCTGGCTACTCTATTCACAGAATGTATCACGGTGCTACAGTGCCTTTTGTAATGCCATCATCATACAACTCACGATTCTGAGTTGGTTTGCAACCCACCCTGGATGAGGAGACACCACCCAGGCATAGATGGTATGTACTTTTGAAGGCCATGGACTATCACAGCCACATAACACCTGGGGCTATCCACTCTTTATCCCACAGCTACTATGACAGACAGTGGCCTCTCCAGCCTACTATAGAACTCCTACCTCCAGCTATGCACATTGGCTATTGCCCTCTTCTCAAGGTAGCACCCCCTTCTTGTGATCAGTGGAATCATATTAACACCCTATGACAAATCATTCCATGGCTTCTTGATTTACTCCAATTGCTTCAGTACAGACCATGGAATTTCTGTAGTCACCTTCCCAAATACCTAATGGTGATACTTCTGAAAAGAAGTCATAGCTAAGCATGGACCTAGGGGTAACTGCAGAATGTGTAACTTACCCTGCTTGATATTCTACCTGACATCTAGCGATTATAGCTGTTCATATAGGTACACCTCTGCTTTGTAAACAAGCCCCATAGTGTCACAGAGCACAAGCCACAGCAACATGTGACATTATTTGATATATGACTATTTGGACCAACCACAGCTTCTGTTGCATTGTAGGGCTCATTACCTAAAGCACCTAGCTATGTTGGACATGGGGTTTTATTCCCTACTCTGCCACTCTTGTTTGGACACTGGATCTGTGAAAGGAACATAGAAATTAATTTATTTATACAACTTTACATGCCCTCTTCTTGGACAAGCCAGTCAAGATGTTGTACAAACAGTTAAAAACATAACATCTAAAAAACAGATGTTAATAGAAGGAATGGGAATATGGTGACCCATTGGATGGTTCAAGTCACACAGAGCTTAGCAGTTATGTTTAATTAGAGACATGCATTCTGACAAATGATAATTGACTTCATAAAGATCCCTCATGCAGAGACAGGGCTTAATGGGGCTGTTGTCACAACCTTCTCTGCTTCTTTGCTTTCACCTCCTAGCTTTAGGTTATGTGTGCAATGCACAGCCTTCCAGCAGAGGTGTATGGTCAGAGACATGGGTTAATGAGTGATGGCTGGGAAAAGCAAGTTGGCTAGAGTTTGGGGGGATTGATTGCACAGAGATATGGCTAGCAAGGACACTGTGATATAATGTGAACAGAGAAGGACCAGGATGCCATTCACAGAATTGGGAACTGGATACCATTCATGTTCCATTGCCCATGCAAACACAGGTTTTGGAATGATATTCAAATCACACAGTATTACAGGATGGTCCTCATAGATCAAGTGAAGATGTTCCTGTGAGCAAGTCCTGGCCCATATTGGTGCATGAACATCCTAGGCACATTGTCTGCCTTAACTCCATCACACACACACAATTTTGATAATGAAACTCAACAATCATGTTCATCTGACAACAACAATCTTGTTAAAATGCATATTTGGATATAATGCTTTTTAAATAATAATATTCACTTTGCATGTGTGTTTCTGCTCTTGCTGCAGATAAAATAATGCATTGCAGGCTTTTTGAGTTTGTATGACTGTCAGGAGCCACTGTTTCACTTTCACTGCTGCTGCTGCTCTTTGCTGGCAACCCAGAAGCTGTGATCCCAGACAACTGCCTAATCCTGCCTTATGGTTGGGCCTATCCTGCTTGTGTGGCTGGCATGGCAATGGCAATATATGCCAGAGAGGTTGGCTACTGTTTGCACTTACAAGACGGTTCCAGTTCCTCTGTGACATGTTGAGCGAGTCCCAGTTTTACTTTTGATGCATTCATGCATATCTCTCTGATTTATTTTTATTATTTATTTATTATTTAACATCTTTTATATACCGCACTATTTGTTTTCAGTGCGGTTTACAAGTAACAGAACTGCACAATCAGAAAACACTGGTGTGCTTACATTATAACAGGTAACTTAAACTTGGAAAACGGGTAATAAAAATATAACTATGTATACACAGTGATGATGATGCATGATGGAGTGGGGGCAGGCCAACCTTGCAGGATGTACAGGGCCAATTCAGGTCATGGCCCTGCACATCCTGCCGGGCCTGTGGGGACGTGCTACTTATTCCATCTCAAAGGTGGAATAAGCATCAAAAACCCTGTGATTGGGCCCAGGGATCGCCCCTGGGGTCGGGGCCGGGTGCAGGGGGATCCCCACCACCTGATCCAGGCCACAGCAGGCCAGCCTTGGGTCGGGCAGCGGGGAAAAGAGGATGTCCCCACAGGTGGCAGGGGCATGCCAGGCCATCCTTGAGTCCAACTCTGGCTATGACAGGAACATTTTGTTCCTGCGATCCAGAATCGGGTCCAAACAGGCCCTTCTTGCTTGGGGCCATCTGGACAGCCTGGACATGCCCCTACTGGAATCGGGTTGCACGTGTATAATCTTTTTCTATGAGACCGATTCCTGCTTTGGCTCTAAAATTGTTAAGACTCGGCATGCACTAATCTTTATAAATTACCTAGTAGGTATGGAGTTTTCTTATTTTAACATCTAGTTTCTCAAGACATTTAAGAGGCCAATCTACAATTCAAAAAACTGTTTGAGAGTACAAGAATTGCAAGCTGATTGATGGCTTGTATCTTATTCCATGATGTTAAAGCACCTTTCAATATCAATTTTAATCTCCTGTAATACTCTTTGCTGATCTCACTGCTTTACAGCCAAAATGCTTCTGAAATAAATTCAGTCACACTTTACTAAGTCTGGGTTGCTGAGAATGAAAATGATGCTTTAAATTGTTTATTGGCTGTAGTTTTCAATTTACACTACTGGGTCAGTACATATGACCTCGACTTCGGAAGTGCTAAGGCTATGCGAGTTATAATGGGAAGGAATCTCAATTTAAACCATAAATTACTAACAGGAGTGATATGCGGAAATATTTCTTTACGAAAAGAATGGTGGATCCGTTGAATAGTCTCCCAGTGGAGGTGGTAGAGATGAGGACAGTATCTGAATTCAAAAAAGCATGGGACAAACACAGAGGATCTCTAAAGGCAAAAAGGGGACTGTTGTAGTTGTTGATATGGAAGGACAGACTAGATAGGCCATGTGGTCTTTATCTGTTGTCATTTTTCTGTGTTTCTATCTACTACCTGGAAAACTACATGTGAACTTGATCACATCCTATCTGTTTGGATCACTGAGAAATATCTGGGATTCACCCCATTCACTTTAGTAATCATTAATCATAGTTTCTCTAGTGCTACAGTTCTGGATCATTGGAAATCAGGTATTGTTTGCCTATTCTTAAAAAACTTTCAATTTATCCTATGATCTCCCCTACATTACCAACCAGTATCCTACTTGCCTTTTCTTTCAAAACTTATGAAAAAAGTAGCATCTTCCCAATTTTGGAATCATGTCTAAAAGGACAACATTCTTCACGCTCATCAATCAGGGTTTCGTCCTGGTCATATCACAGAAACCATCCTGACAGTATAAATAAGTAAGATTCACTGCTTCTTTGATCAAGGCAAAATTGCACTTTCTATATCTCTGGACTTAATAGCTCCTTTTGATTTAGTCGATCATGCACTGCTTCTGTCATGCCTCCATAATATAGGTCTCCAAGACAATGTTTCCTTACTTGCCATTCATTCACAGTTGCTGATGGAACGTCAGCATCAGCATTGCCTCATTATCTTTTGGAGTGCGCCATGGGTCAGTCCTGGCACCTCTGTTGTTCAACATCTTTCTCAGTCCACTTGTTACTGTAATTCAGGATTCCAGTATTAGCACATTTCATTATGATAACAATGTAGTACTAATTGGCTACACTGACTTTAAAACTCCTTTTTTCTCTCCTAACTACTGTCTGAAGAAAGTTGCTTTTTGACTCAAATCCCATAAGCTCTAATTAAACCCCTCCAAAATCACAGCTATGTGGATCACAGGTTTCTTATACCATCCTCCTATAGTTCCTCGATTGGCTAGATCTGCAATAAGTCCTACAGATTCCTTTAAATATCCATGAGTCACTATTGACTCAGAATTAACTTTTGAGAAATAAATTTCTACAGCGATCCTAGCCACGTTTCCTTTGTTGTGCTGATTTTATGCCCTCCGTCCCTTCTTAGATGCCCCTGCTTTGTCAACCTCTATCTATGCTTTAATCATATTGTGACCTCATTATTGTAACATTGTCACCTAAAGCCAGGCCTAGATTTAGGCATAGGCACATAGTCAACTGCCTCTGGTGCCAAATTCTGATATGTGCCAGAACATCGCTGCCACTGCTGCCATGCCTTAATTGGAACTCTCTTCTCTCCGTCTCTCTAGGTTTAATCCTCAAAAGCAGATAGCCCTACATATCTCCCAAGCAGCTCTTCAGCAGTGGGCTGTCCAGCATTCCCACGAATGTCCTACCCCTTGCATGGATTTCCATGGTGACAGGAATTCTGTGCCATTCTTGCCTTCTTCTTGGTTGTTGCATCCTGATCTCTCCCTGGTGCCCTTTATTCTCTCTATCATAAACTCCAGCCTCTCTTCTGGTCTCTTCCCTGCCTCCTGGAAACATGCTATTGTCTGCCCCCTCCTCAAAAAGTCTACCCTTGACCCCACCTCTCCCGCGAATTGGCGTCCTGTTTCTAACCTCCCTTTCCTTTCTAAAGTTCTTGAGAAACTGTTTTTTTCCCAACTTGCCTCCCATCTTGATTCTACTTGTGCCCTTCATCCTCGTCAATCTGGCTTTCACTCGGGTCACAGCACAGAAACTGTCCTTACTGTACTGCTTTCCAAACTTCATAGCTCTCACGACCGTGGTGACATCTCTATTATGGTATCCTTGGATCTGTCCTCTGCGTTTGATGTGGTTGACCATCATACTCTTCTGTCTCGTTTGTCCGATTTTGGGGTTCATGATACTGTTCTTTGCTGGTTTCGTTCATTTCTATCCTGCCGCTCTTTCTCAGTCCACTCCGGTACTACAACTTCTCCTCCCACTAGCATTGTCTGTGGTGTCCCCCACGGTTCCATCCTTGCTCCCTTACTGTTTAATGTCTTCCTTGCTCCTTTAGCTCTGCTTATTCAACAGTCCACCATTTCTTTTCACATCTACGCTGATGATATCCTATTAATTCACCATACCTCTGCCACTTCCCCTGATCTTGGTCCACTCAACTGTTGTCTTTCCACTATCGCGTCTTGGTTTGGGTCAAACTTTCTTCACGCTAACCCCGCTAAATCATCTGCTATGTGGGTGTCCTTTGGTCTGCCTGCCCCCCTGTTATCTCCCGTCATAGGTACCTCTTCTATCCCTTTGGTTCCCTCTCTCCATTATCTAGGCGTCACTCTGGACCCCGCACTTTCCTTCCACACTCACATTTCCTCTGTCATTCATTCCTCCTTCTTTCACTTGCGTCATATCAAAGCTGTCCGGTCATCACTTCCCCCTTCCTCCCTTATCACTCTTGTGCTGTCTTTGGTAGATTCGCGTCTGGATTATTGCAACATTATTTATGCTGGTCTCCCTTCTTTCCAACTTCGTCGCCTTCAGATTGTTCAAAACGCTGCCGCCCGCCTGGTTACCTTTACTCCTGCTTGATCCCATGTTTCCCCCTGTCTCCTGGCCTTACATTGGCTCCCGATCAAGTTTCGTTTCATTTACAAGATTCTCATTATCACTCACCGGGTCCTTCACTCCGATATCCCTCAATACTTAGCTAATACTATCCGTTTCCAGCCCTCTCCTCGACTTCTCCACTCATCTTCTGGTGATCGTCTGTTCCTTCCTTCTCCCTCTCACGCTCACCTAGAATCAACTCGCCACTCTGCTTTCTTTTTCCTGGGCCCCGCCCTTTGGAACTCTCTCCCTCTCCCCCTCCGCATCGTACCCTCTTATCCTCGCTTTAAAACCCTTCTAAAAACTCACCTTTTCTGTCAGGCCTTTGACATTCCTCCTTCCACCGACGGCACCTCATCCACCAGTTCTGCCCTCCAATCACCTTGAATCACCTCGTCCATTTTCCTACTTTCCTTTCTCCCTCCCCCTGGTTCTTTTTGCCTTCTGTCTTAGCCTGCTACTCTCTCTCTCTGTCCTATCAGCTTTGGCGTTCTTTTCTAACTTTTATTTTCTGCAGTTGTCATTTTGTTATTGTACACCGCCCTGATGCTTCGGCCTGGGCGGTCAATCAAGCAATTCAATAAAGATAAAGATAAAGAGGAGGTGAGGCACACGCAGGTCCCATCAGTGTGTGTGTGCTGGAAGGCCCCAATCTGGAGAGTGGCTAGAGAAAAAAACAGTGCTGACTGCTGAAGTAGATTTAACATATAGCAGTACAGGTAATAGACCGCATCTGAGCAAGGGCTATTGGAGCGGAAGGGAGGAGAGGGTAAGAGAAACGATCCCCTCCCCGCCTTTACCTATGGGCACCAACAAATTAAATCCAGATTTGTCAAAACACCAAGCACAAGAGAAGTAATTTCCCTTAGCAAAACATCCCTTTTTAATAGGCACCCTTGAGGGGCATGGTCAGTTCAAAGCAGCTCCGGCTATATCTAGGCAACAGAGCTCTCTCCCTGCAGAACTAAAGTGAAATATACAGTTATTCAAGCAAGGTAAATTCCTGTGGAAAAGATTGTTCTCTTTCATAAGCATGTTCATGAATGTAGTCAGTTCAGTGTCATGCATTTACTTCCTAGTAGCCACACACTACATAAGAGATGAGCTCAGGCTTCTTTCCTCCTTTAATAATGTTATCAGCCTCAAACATATGATGCGGCGCTACCCATTTGGTTCTTCTGAGTGTACCATGTGTTGAGTGTACTACAACAAGATAACGAACTGCCTTGACAACATGTCCACGTGGCTAACACACAACAACCTAGCTATAAACTTTAACAAGACAGAGGCTCTTATTATCACTAGAAACACCGACTTCAGCCCCCCACCATTCATCACATGCAACAACACAAAAATACCAATAAAGGATGAAGTCAGATACCTAGGAATAACCCTTGACAAAGGACTCAACCTACAGTCCCACATAAGAAAAACTGTTAGGAACGCATACTACAAAATGAAAATAATCAGACGCCTCAAGCCTCTACTCTCCTATGAACACTTCCGCACAGTCTGCCAAGCTCTAATAACTCCCATACTGGATTTCTGTAACCCAATCTACAATGGAATATAAAAACACTCACTCAAACCGCTTCAAATGGCTCAAAATACAGCAGCCAGAATAATCACCGGCTCCACAACTCATGCCCACATTACCCCAACCCTCAAAGAACTCCACTGGCTCCCCATAAGCCAACGCATCAAATATAAGATGATCATTAATACATTCAAAATCAGACACAAGAGCTCTGCAATCAGCCTCCAAGCCCTCTTACTCCCTAACACCAACAACAGACCAAGGAGGAAAACCACATCAGACACCCTCAGCACCCCAAATAACTACACAAAATCATGCAATTTCACTACACAAAGAGCACTTTCCTTAGCTGCCCCATTAATATGGAACTCTCTCCCTCCAGACTTATGATCAATTGACAATATAAAGGACTTCCGAAAACAATTAAAGACTGTACTCTTCACTGACCACTACGGATCAAACACCTAACTAGATTCCATTTATTGTAACCTTTATGTATCCCACCTTACTACCTTGATGTTTTGTTTATGCAGTGCATGTTTCCCTTGCTTTTGTATAACCTTTGTATGTCTTTGTAACCGCTTTGATTGAAGGAAAAGGCGGTATAAAAAACGTGTTAAATAAATAAATAAATAAATGGACTGATTGGTCCCTGAAGAAGGCATTCACTAATTGACTCTGTAAGCCTCTATATATCCTGGAACCTCCAGTCTTCCCTATCGTGAGATAGGTCTCTCATGGGAGCTCTGAATGCCTTGCTTATCAACTTATCTTTGGTGTTAGACCTCTGTTTGTTTACTGGTAATGAACTGGTTTTGCTGACCTTGGCTTCTGATTGTATTTTTAAACAATGTCCATGCCTGATGTAAAGACTTAACCTTTGCAGCTGCTCCTTTTAGTTTTTTTCTAGCCATTTTCCTTTGTGTACTTACTCTAGTTATTAAGTTAAATTTGATCATATTATGATCACTAATGCCAAGTGGTCCCAACACAGTTTCTTATACCTAATCCTGTGGACTAACTCTAAAATAACTTCTCTAGTCAGTTCCTAAACCATCTGCTCCTTGAAGCAGTTGTTTATTTAATCTAGAAACTTTGCCTCCCTAGCATGTCCTTATGTGACATTTGTCCAATCAGTTTTGGGGTAATTGAAATCACCCATTATTATTGTGTTGCCAATTTTGTTAGCTTCCCTAATTTCTGATCACCAGCAATAGAAGAGTTAAGAGAAAACTGCTGAGAACCAGCCACTATGGAGACATGGTGGCTCTTCTGCAAGTTGCCTACCTGATTTCTAACCATAAGAGCATTCATTTGAGACCAGCCTTTGACTGTAAGAAAGAGTCAGTTGGGTTTTTTATTTGCCTGAAATCTCTAGTAACCTTTCTGCTATATTTTTTGTATTGGGCAGCAGCCTCAGCTACTACTTTAAATAACAATATTGCTCTGAAATGAAAATGTATAAAAACAAAACAACACAAAACAAAACAAAGTAAATATGTACTAAAACATAATAGGATGGAACAACTTGCAAATGACACAGAAAATGAAATGATTTTTTTTTGCCTACACCCCCCTAATAATTTCTACCCTGGGATAACAGTGTCTTATTGGTTATCCACTTTTCATCAGGTCTCCAAGATGCCTATTATATCTATATATTCATTTAATGCTATACATCCTAACTCAGAAATCTTATTTTTCAGGCTTCCTGCCTTTGTATAGAGACATTTCAAGGTTGTTTATATTTACAAACCTTTATAGCAGTTGACAAGGATAATTTGCAACCATTCATCTCTTTCTTCTCTTCATTCAAAGGCACCTGGTCTACTTTAGCCTTTATTGCAAACTCACTAATGGAATGCCTAATTTAAAAGACATCTTACTCTGAATCATATGCTCCTAATCAACTGTAGGCTTTCCCCTGAGTTGTAGTTTAAAAGCTGTTCAATCTCCTTTTTAAACATTAGTGCCAGCAGTTTTGTCAAATAGTCTCCCCTTTCCCCAGAATGTAGCCCAGTTTCTAGCAAATTTAAAACCTTCTTCCCCTGGATGGTAAGTCCTGACTACAGGATCACTTTGCCACACCAAGGTTATAATCTCCTTCCAGGTGACTTTGATCCTCCAAGACAGCATAGAGGCTGCCAGACTGGAGTTTGGATTTCTCCTCTAGGTTTCTGTAGGTCTCCTCTAGGTCTGTTACTCTAGCCTCTATACATCAGACTTGTTCTTTGAGAGCCAGGAGCCCTTTGCATTGAGCGTACACATAAGACCTCTCACCAACTGAAAGATGATCATACATGTTATACTCTATGCAGAAGATTGGATAAACCCCATCTCATTGATGGGCTGCTGTCTGTGCCTTTGTATTGATAAGTTGTTTAGTATAGGGATACCTAGACAAAAATGAAGCCCTTTAGATTTTTTGGGGTACATTATCTGCTAATATTTTATGTGTGCTTCCCACTGAACTGCTAATAATCTATTAAGGGTTAATCACCAGCTGATTAAAATATCCTGTGATAACAAATTTCATTCTTAATTGTATGTGCCTGGGGTGAATTGGAGTTGGGGAGGGAAGGTAGAAAAAAGATGAATTACTTTTCTGTTTTGTATTAAAACTCTAACAGGCCTACCTATATATTAGGATAATTGAATTATACACCTTTATTTCAAGCAAATACTTGTCTGTTTTGTTACTAAAACTCTAACACGCCTAGCTACAAACTAGGACAATATAATACTACACCTCTTATTTCAAGCAAATACTTGTCTGTTTCAGTATTAAAACTCTACCAGGCCTAACTACAAACTAAGGCAGTTTAATTCTATCCCCTTATTTCAAGAAAATAAGTGTCTGCTTGAGTGTTAAAGCTCTACCAGACATTATTACAAACTAGGGCAATGTAATTCTGCAGAATTACATTTATTTCGGGAAAATACTTGCCTGTTTTTGTATTAAAACTCTAACAGGCCTAACTACAAATTAGGGCAATTTAATTCTAAAGCTTTAAGCCAAGTCATTAACAGATTTATGTTTTAAAAAATTTAAAATATTGATTTTTCCAAAAACATTCACAATCTCTTTTGTCCCAAGCTTTCAGTCAACAAATTTCCCAACAAAGTTGTGTTCACTTATCCACAGAGGATTTGTCTGCTCTCAGAGTCCCTTCTGAAAAGGACCGCACAGACAGTCTGCAGCATTGCCACTTGGATCCCCAAGCTCTGTAATCTGCAGCCATCAGACCCCAGATGCCAGGGGAAGAAAGTGGGCCAAGTCCAGAATGGTTCAATTATCAAACGTTTGGACATAGTTTTCCAAATTGGTGTAGTGTTCCAAAGTAGTGGTGCCAGAAAATAAAAATGCTGCATTTCTCGTAGACTCAAGGCATATTCTGGCAAATGGAAGCATCGCCAGAATCCTATTAAATGGAAGGCAAAGCTCATCTGGGGCATGAGGTATGAGAACATCTGATAACATACAAGGATATCCTGACTGAAGAATCCTAAATGTCAGAATGAGGAGACTGGACTCCAGTGATGGCAAATACAGAGGGGTGACATGATCAGATCATTCAGCATGATAAGTTAATTTAACTTCATCATTTTGAATGCATTACAGTCTCCTCGGTGCAACTAGTATAATGCCATTGTATAGAGGAGTGGTTCTCAACCCAGTCTTCAAGTCATACCCATCCAGTCGGGTTTCCAGGATATCTACAATGAATATGCATGAGATAGATTTCCATACTAAGGAAGCAGTGCATGCAATCTGACTCATGCATATTCATTGTGGATATCCTGAAGACCTGTCTGGATGGGTATGGCCTGAGGACTGGGTAGAGAATCACTGGTATAAAGAATTGCAATAATTTAATCACAAAATAATCAAAGTATGCACAGAAAAGGTTGCAATAGGATTCTCTAAGCACAAGACCTATGATATGCCTGTATTTCATAATCACCACCTCCCCTGACCATCCAAGGCCCTTTTCTAACTTAATGGTAGTCCTATATGTAATGGTAACAAAAGGAAAGAGATCTCACCACAAAATGCATAAGGCAGGAGAAACACAGCAGGGATCAGTTCCAAGTGATTATTCTGTGAATCTCATGCAGAGGCAAAAGATCCTGAAGTAGCAAGAAATGCAGTCAGAGACCAAGAAAATGTGGCAGAAAGATACAGAAATATTTTCCATTGTATTGGGAACCACAGTCTTGATAAAGAAGAATTTCCAAGTACATCTTGACAAATTATCCAATCATGGTACATCTTACGAACTCCAGAAGGAAGCTCTCTTTGGAACGATGCAAGTACCACACCAAGCATTAGCAGTAAATTTGAGAGACTGCATATGCCCTGCCTTAGAAGTGAGGTTCATGACTATCATGGTATGCGCGAATCTACTCCATTTGGAAAAACTGCCCCCAGGGATGAAGAATAGAGTTTAAAGAGAAACTGCAAAATGATACATTTATTAAGACCCTGTCAAATAAATGTGGTATTTTGCAATTTCTCTTCATGTTCCATTTCTCATCACTATTTCTCAGTCCTTCTGTATATGTAAGAAAGCAAACATTAGAGAAGCTACATAAACATCCTACGGCCCTGTGATCTTTCAATGTCAGGCTAATAAACAACTCCTACACTAGCAACTTCACCTTGTATGGAGAATGACTGAATCATACCTGAAGAAGTGTCCCAAGAACAGAAGAACAGTAGAATGAAGAACCCCAGGCAGTGGTATAGCCAGGAATGATTTTTTGATGGGCCCCAATCACCCCATTGAGACGGCTCAAGTTTTTGGCCAGCAGTGTCACATCCAGGACAGTAGGAGGCACAAACCTGTGGATCTTTCCCCTCTTTTTGCCTCAAAGAAATTCCCACCAGCCCATCATGTCTGCCAGAACCTCACCCTATCTAGGAAGATTAAACAATCACACCAGATGACCCACAAAGTCTTCCAAAATGTTTTGTAAAGCAGGCCATCATCCCATTGAAGCCAGGGGGTTATCTACCTTAAGCATCTTAATAGCTTGCAAAACTTCCTCTGTCCCTGTCACCCTATACAATACCTGGAATGGAGAATAAAACAAAGGATATTATAATGCCTCTGTATCATTCCATGATGACCTGGATTGGCCACTGTTGGAAACAGGATACTGGGCTTGATGGACCTTGGTCTGACCCAGTATGGCATATCTTATGTTCTTATGTTCTAAGGCAATGCAAATGTTGATACCATCTTCTGCTGGATGAGTAGGCCCTACACAGACCCAACCTTGGCTACCATACCCCAAGGCACAGGAAAAGGGTAAAACAATTGTTCCTCTGTGGTAGGAAAAGGAATCCTAAGTAAGATATTCAGACAATATATTGCCAAGTGTTCAGAATGGCATTCCAAGCAAGACCCAGGTTCAGGCATAGACAACATAGGCAACTGCCTTCAGTGCCATGGTGCTGAATGAAGTACATCCAGGAATACTGAGGAAGATCAGAGAGATTCTAGCATATCCTCTAAAGGATGTGTTTAATAGGTCCTAGGAGATTGGAAAGGATCCACAGGACTAGAGAAGGACCAGTGTGGTCCCTTTTCACAGAGAAGAGGTTGGAATTACATTTTACCTTGGTAGTGGGAAAAGTAATGGGGATGCTACTAAAGAATAGTGAGATTTCTATAGTCCAGTGGACTGCAAGGTCTAAGGCAATATGTTTTTTCCACAGGTAGCTTAAGCCAAATATTTTTGATTGATTTCTTTGACTGCATCACTCAAGAATTAGATCAATGGTATGTCCTAGATGTGGTCTACTTGGATTTCAGCAAAGCTTTTGATATTGTGAGGAGTGGAGGAGTAGCCAAGTGGTTAGACCAGTGGTCTGGTAAGCAAAAGACCAGCATTCAATTCTCACAGACACGCCTTTGGCAAGTCAATTCACCCTCCATTGCATTAGAAGAAAGGCCTGGAAATCTACTTCCAGTTACACCTTGCCAAGAAAACCCAAGGGCTGCTGAGTTGCCAGGAGTCAGCATTGACTCAACAGTACACATTGCATTTTTTATATTGCTCCTCATAGAAACAATGAATATCAATAAACAGAGCAGCCTGAGGTTGTGACCCAAGGTGATAAATTGAATTAGAAATTAGTTGACTAGCATTTGGAGAAAAGATGGGTGAGTCTAGATTGGTCTTGGGGTTAATTCAGTTCAATATCTTTATGACTAATATTCCCAAATGGTTAGAAGGAAAGTTGTCTTGTTTCAAGATGACATAAAGATTTGCAAATCAGTGTAACCCCAGAAGAAGATGACAACATGAGAAGTGATCTACAAAAATTAGAATGTTCTAATGATTGACAACTTAACTTTATTGTGAAGAGATACAGAATGATGCATGTGGAGATGCCTAATGGTAAGAACAGTGGACTAAGAACCAGGGAAGCCAGTGCTCAAATACCAGATCTTCAGCAAGCCAGTTAACCCTCCATTGCCTCAGGTACACATTTAGATTGTAAACCTTCTGGCAACAGGAAAATACTTACTGTATCTGAATATAACTCACTTTGAGCTACTAGTAAAAAGGCATGAGCTAGATCTAAAATTTGGGGTGCAGAAATCCAAAAATTCTGTATACAGTAGATGTTGAGAGGCTGATGTGCATGGACAAGCAAAGAGATCTCATTTTTAAGGGGATTATCTTAGAAACATCCTCATGGGGCATTTACATATTTAGATAGCATTTTAAAACAGGGGTTTTTCAGATATGGGGATGTTTACCATGTCTAAGCTTCCTACAGATATGGTGAGGGTGGGGGGAAGAAGTGGTTTGGGTGGGCCTACAACATAGCTATGGAGTTCCAATTCCACACAGAAAATTCATGTGTCCAGGGGAAATCCTAGATGTTTGCATTTACAGCTTCCCTCAGGCACATATAGGGGCCAACTGGCAAGGGAAACTGCCAAAGTCTAGGTCTCCCTCCCCCCCCCCCCCCCCAACATTGACTTTCTGGCCTAGATCTGTCTCTTCCCACAACTCCTGAATTTGATCTTATCCTCTTGAATTCTATCCCTACCAACACCCCTCCTCTAAGTATCCTTACCACTTAGAGGCAACTTCCTCCCTGTGGGTGGATGGCATGGGGGAGGGTTTTGTTATTGCTGGGGGGGGGGGCTTGTGCCAAAACTGTACATTTTTTGAGTTGAAAGAAGAATGGGCCTTATAAAAGAGATTATATTTTACTTCTGCTCGAATTCTGCAAATATATTCAAACTTCTGCATCAAAAGTTCTGAACTATAACAAAGCATATTTTTTGAGTGATACTTAATTTAAAGTACAATACAGAAAAAAAATCATATAAAAGTGTAAGATTTGCGTTACTGTATGCAGAATTCCAGGAGTAATATTTATAGAGTTGCTATCCTAGGCCTACAGGCCTTTGTAACAGAATATCAGAACAAATATGCAAAACATTATTGAAATATGAAAGTAAGGATGTTATTTTAGAAGCCCTATTCATGCTGTGGATGCCTGACAATGGGCAGAGGGACACTCAAAGCAGAGACATCCCGGAGCCATTTTAGAAAGTACTTTTAAAGATGTCCCTGATGTGGGACTTTCAAGTCAGAATGGGGGCGTGGTATAGACATATCTGGAGCATTCCCATGAAATTGAATGTCCTTACCTGATTCCATAAATGCCCTGGACATCCCGAGCTGTATCATAGTTTACACCTGCTTCACCAATAGTGATCAGAAAAGGGTTTGTTTTGTCAGCTAAATATCCGGAGGGTGTGGAGAAGAAAGTATACTCATGTCCCCTATATTTTCCATGTTGATAATGAACACTGATGAAGAATGATCAGGGCTTGTGCTACCATTAGGTGAACCAGGCGGTTGCCAAGAACACCAATGGTCAGAGGGCGACATAAACTTCTTTTGATTGAAAGCAAGCTCTGCTACAAGGGGACATAGGATGAGGGTGAAAGGGGATAGACTCAGGAGTAATATGCGGAAATATTTCTTTATGGAAAGAGTGGTAGATGCATGGAATAGTCTCCCAGTGGAGGTGGTAGAGATGAGGATAGTATCTGAATTCAAAAAAGCATGGGAAAAATACAGAGGATCTCTTAAGGAAAAAAGGGGACTGTTGTAGTGGTTGATATAAAAGGGAAGACTAGATAGGCCATGTGGTCTTTTTCTGCCATCATGTTTCTATGTTTCTGTGACTTGCAGTTATGGCAATTACTTGTAAACAGCGATTCAGCATTTAGTATAACCTCCAGTGCAGTATGCTGTCCCTTCTTCTGTCCCCTCTGATACAATCTTCCTGTTTGCATAGAGGTGGAAGCCACTCTTGCAGCTATGCCAGAAATTATATTTAAAGGTAATGTATTGGAGGAACTGAAACAAATCTCAATGAACTTGGAAGATGTAGTAGAGCAATTTGGCAAATTAAACAGTAGCTAATCACCTGGATCAGATGGGATATATCCTAGGGTGCAGAAAGAACTCAAAAATGAAATTACATACCCTATTATTGGAAATCTGTAAACTGTCATTAGGATCCTCTATAGAACCTAAAGATTGGAGAGTGGTCAATGTAATGCCAATTTTTAAAAAACGTTTCTAGCAGTAAGCCAGGAAACTTCAGACTGGTGAGATCAACATTAGTGCCAGGCAAAATTGTAGAAACCATCATAAAGAACAAAATTACTGGGCATCTAGTCATTGTTTAATGGGACAAAGTCAACATGGAATAGCAAAGGAATATCTTGCCACACCAATTGGCTATATTTTTTCAAAGGTATGTATAAACAGATAGATAAAGGTGAGCCAGTGGACATAGTGCATCTGGGTTTACAGAAAGTCTTTGACAAGGTCCCTCTTGAGAAATTCTTGAGGAAATTGAAAACAGTATCCTGTTCTGCATTATAAACTGGTAAGAGAGGGTAGGGCTAAATGGTCAATTTTCTCAGTGGAGAAAGGTAAATAGTGGAGTACCCCAAGGATCTGTGCTGGGCCCACTATTTTTTAACATATTTATAAGTATCATGGAAATGAGAATGAGTGAGGTGATCAAATTTGCAGACAACACAAAATTATTCAAAGATAATTAAATCACATGAAGATTGTGAAAAATTGTAAGAAGACCTAGAGAAATTGGAAGACTGGGCATCGAAATGGCACTTGAAATGTAATGTGAACAAGTGCATGCATTTGTTGAAGAACAACCCAAACTTTAATTACACAATTCAAGGTTCCACATTAGAAGACACCACCCAGGAAAAAGATCCATGTGCCATTGTGGATAATACGTTGAAATTTTCTGCTCAGTATGCAAGAATAGCCAAGAATGCTAATGGAATGGTAGGAATTATAAGGAAAGAAACAGAGAATAAAACAAAGGATATCATAATGCCTCTGTATCGCTCACTGCACCTTGAGTACTGCATGCAGTTTTGGTTGCAGCATCTAAAAAAAGATATAGTGGATTTAGAAAAAGTACAGGGAAGGACAATCAAAATGATGAAGGGGATGGAAAGATAACCTATGAGGAAAGGGTTAAATGGTTAAGGCTCTTCAGCTTGGACAAGAGACTGTTGAGGGAAGATATGATAGAGGTCTATAAAATAATACAGTATGTGGAATATAATGAGTAAATATGAATCAGCTGTTTATTTCTTCAAAAAGTATAATGACAAGGGAACATGCAATGAAGCTTCAAAGTAGTATATTGAAGACTAATTGGAGAAAATATTTTTTCACTCAACATACAGTTAAGCTCTGGATATAGTAAATGCTATTAGTGTAGCTGAGTATAAAAGAGGTTTGAACAAATTACTGTAGGAAAAGTCCATAAAGTATTATCAAAGTGGACTGCTTATCCCTGACCTTTCTGAAATCAGGTGGGAATGTCCAGGTTCCTGAGAACACCCTGACCATGACTCCACCACGCCCTCATTCAGATTCGGACATCCTCACGCTGAGGACATCCCCAGAACCAGCTTCTAAAATGGCCCTGGAGACATTTCTGTGTTTTAGACGTCTTTATGCCATTTTTGGATGTCCAAAGCTTGAATAAGGTTTCCAAAAATGAACCCCATACTTTATATGTAAAAAAACCCAAATCACTTTATCTTGTTCTTGCTCCCTTATGAGCAGTAAGATTCACATTCACAAATTCACCGAGTAGGTAAGGTAGCCAAGGAGCTGTACCTGATTTTGATACTTAACACCCCATATCCAATTAAAAGTGTGTGTTCTTACAATGTGCTAAAGGAATTTTGATATGTTGCAGTATGTCACTGACTCTGTACACATAGGCAGGCATATGATGGTGCAATTAATAAGTCCAATCATATATTTGATGTTGTTTCATAGTTTGAGCACATTCATTGCTTGGCACACTGCATAAATTTGTGCCTTCAAGATGTGGGAAAAAAACTGTGAAGCAATTTGAGATGCATTGGATTTGGTGTTAGGCATATCTCATCTCATTAAGTTGTTCCCAAAAAGAAACTATTTGTTTGAATCTTCAATGAGAGAATTAAGCCTAGAGAGTCAAAACTTACACACCCTCTATCAGACATGATGGAGTATCTGTATTAATGCCATGAAATCGATCACAGGTAACTACAGTGTTCTCTGTACTGGGATGAGAGAAATCAGTGAGGAGGCACATCATGAATATGGTAGCAGAGTGGCAATGCAAGAAACATTCAATACATTTCAGGTAATTTTATAAGGGGGCAGCTAGTTTTAGATGCTAATAGTGGGCCGGATTCTATCCCGCACATCCATCCCCCCCTGTGCGTCCGTTCTGAACTGGATGCACAGAGGGGATCACGATTCTGATCCCATGGGGCTCATCTAGCCCCGCGGGATCAGAATCACGAACAGTCCTGCATGTGCAAGCCAAGACAGCGATTCTGTTTGGCCTGCACATGCAGGACCGCACCCGGCTAACTAAGTCAGGACATTTAAAAAGAGCTGTGGCACCATGGCGTCATGTTGCCATGGCACTGCGGCTCTATTTAAAAGCCACGATGGCAGCTGCCGACCAAAACTGCAAATTCCCCGCAACCCGACCCCTGATCCGGCCTCCGAAGGCCAGGGTCGGGCTGCAAGGAATGTCCCCTGGCCCCCCAGCCACTTCTGCGCCCTGAATTTTAACAAAAAAAATGTCCAGGAAAGTTATTTTATCTCGACCGCCCATGCCCACCCACTCTCCACCCCGGGCCACCCATTCCCCACCCCCATCTAACTTCCCCGCACAACCGGCAGGGATGTTAGTCACGGAGTGAAGCCGGCACGAATAGTGGGGTTGGATGTCAATCCCCGCTATTCATGGTTCAGAATGGCCCCCAGTGTATGTAAATATTGCCATTTTAGTCATTTATGCCAATGCTGTAACTGTCCACTTATGCATGCATATGTTATTTGCATGTTGTGTACTTTCATTATGAGCATGCACATGGGCAGGTTTTGGAGGGCATATGGGCAGTGCAAAAAAGTATACGTGTTGATTAGAGAATATGATAATTTAGGCTTGTACTTGCAAAACATTAGTATGGTCATTTACACCAGCTCTAGGGTTGTTTAAGTGATCGTACCTTTATTAAGGCACGTACTCTGACACACTAGGATTTTATAAAGTCGAGTACATATGGACTTGGTTTTATAAAATATATATAAAATACGTTCATGAAAACATGCATTATCTAGGCTTGACTTTATAAAATTATCCCCTCTATGTCTCACTCTGTCTTGTCTTCTCTGCCACTGAATAGTTATCCAAAACATTGCAATCAGTTACCACACCAATACTAACACACAGATTTCTCCTGTGGCAGTGGTGAGATCCTGTCAGGACAGGCCTGTGAAGGTTTCTACAAGTCAATAATGGAGAATGCAAGAGATTTAACTGATGCACCTGTGTTGCCAGGGCACTAGAGACCCCTGAAAAAGCTGGATGTGGAAGAAACTGCCTACACCTTTCAGAGTACAACAGAACATTACAGGAAACAATACTTTAAAGTTTGGATCTGCTTTCATGCTAATGGTCTCACCATTTTCATCAGAAAGACATTGATGTGGCAATTGACCTGAAGAAGCTTCTGCTCACTGTGGCTAAAGGAGATGATGTCCTTTGCTCACTCAGCTATGTACGCTAATGATTTTAATTTTGATTCTTTGCACACAAAGTTGAAAATGTTGCCAGATATAATAAAAAAAAGTCTGGAAATAAGTCCACAAAACGTATAACCATTAGAATAATATCAGAGGCAATGCATGCAATGCCAATAGCAAAGGTACTACTGCCAGAGGTGCGCAAACTGCTTTGTTTATACTGTATAATATTTGTGACTATGACAACAGCAGAGAGATACTTTTCTGCATTATATTGTGTTAAAAATTATCTGTGATCTACAATGACTCATAAGAGACTAAAAAGTCCATTTTACATAGTATGTCAAGGGAAAAATTAGAATATGCAGATCAGACGCTCACAATTTCACCAGTATTCCACAAGGCTCTACTGAACGCAGAGCATTTTGTAAAATAACTAGAGGGATATCAGCAAATACAAGGGGATTTGCCAGTAATTCTAGAGGGAACAATAATTTTACAAAAATGCAAATGCTACCAGGAAAATTGTTGATTTCTAGCTTAATAATTGCAAAGGTAACCCCACCAAACACCCTTCTCTTCCCAACATCACTCCAGCAATCCTGCATTCCCTATATCACCTCATTCCCCTAGAATCCCCCTGACATGAGTCAGATCTCCACACCTCTGGATCCACCCTACCCTCCCAACATGAGTACTCAGGGCCCATCCCAGCACCCTGTAGCATTCTAGGACATCATATTTGGGTACATTTTTCAGAAGGTACCTAACTAGCAAAGTAGACCTGTAAAATTTGACCTGTACAATCTAAATCAAGTTTCAAATACAAAACACCCTTGTGCATTGCATTTAAGTATTATCTTATTAAGTGGCCAAAGATGAGCAGTATGTAAGTATGCATATATACAATATTAAAGATATTAAAAAAAATAAATGTACTAGCATTATTTGCAGCCATGCTTTCAAAATGCTCATAAAATCCCTCCTTCTATCTGGACAGAATTATGCATGCTATCAAAGTATGCAGACACTTTCTGGTGGCTAGAAATCCACATGCCTTGTTAACAAAGATAAAACATTTTGTTATTGGTTGGAAGGAAAAATCTAGGAAGTAAATAGTTCCGCAATTGGATATCTGCTAAAAGTAAACAATTTGATATATTGAAGGAGCTTTGATTAGGTAATTTTACAAAGGGAGCACATTAGACTACATACCTCAGACATATATATCAGATTTTAGTAGCTTAAAGTGATAACTGTTTAGCAAATAGGCAGGACTACACATAAAGACATTGAATAGAGCTGTTAGATCACACATAAAATAGACTAGCTGCTTTTTGTCTTAAACGACAGCTGAGGAAAAGTTAAGGACTTTGGTAGGTCTTTCTCATCTCCTTCAAAAAATAGCAAAGCTCCAAAGCTGAACTATGTCTGGGAAGAATCGTGTTGCCAAAACTGTTACCCCTATTACAGCAGCTTCTGCTTCTGTCCAGACAGACCAATTGAGGGAATGGTTCGATGTGCAAGATGCCTGCAAGCTGAAGCCCTCATGAAAACAGGTGGAAAGGCTGAGAGAAGACGTAATGAGGCTGAAAAGCATCCATGATAGCGAGAAGTACATTGATGAGATATTTCTTGAGGCATCCAAGCTCTCTGACAGAGGTGGAGATGGTATACTACAGAAAGAAGAGAGTTGGACATGGGTCACCAGAGTCTGCAGAATCGACAATCCAACTCAACTATCCCTCGAATGAGGAACTGTGGTATGTAGAGGAGGCAAAAACATCCCAAGAACAGGAAGAATCAGAGATCAGTGACAATAAAGAAGTGAAGGGAAATGGTGGTTGGTAACTCTCTTTTGAGGGGTACTGAGGCACCCATCTGTTGACCAGACTTAATGTCCCAGGAGCCAAAATCCGAGATGTTTTCCGAAACTCATCAAGCCTACTATTAGCTGATGTAGTTTAGGCATGCCAGCACAAATAATAGTGCTAGGTATCTCTTCAAATATATCAAGAATGACATTATTTATTTTATTTATTTATTTATTTACATTCTCTTATATACCGCGCTATTCTGCATCAGTGCGGTTTATATTGAACAAACTGAAATTACATTGAACAGGGCATTATAACTTGGAGATAACTATTTTACAGGGAACATGGGCTATGGAGGGTTAAATGGCTTTCCCAAGACCCAAGGAGCACCTGTGGGACTAGAAATGGCTCTAGGAGAGACTGTAAAGCAGAAAGGTGCACAGATGGTATTCTCCTCAGTCCTCACTATTGAGAGTAAAGGCTGATGCAGAGAAACAAGCATCCTAGAGATTAATGCATTATTGTGTGAATGGAGTCATCAAAAGCATTTGGGGTTCCTTGGCCATGGGATGATTTTCCAAGGGCTGCTGATCCACCTGTCCAAGAAGGATCAAAGTGTCTTCTGCAGTAGACTGGCTAACATAATGAAGAGGGCTTTAAACTAGATTCATTGAGGATGGATGAAGAACGTTCCTGGGTAATAAAAGGCCTCAGGTAAGTAAAACATTAAATAACTCTATAGAAATGAGTAAAAGGGGCAGTGTGACTTAATGTCTGTAGTATGGGAAATACTGTAAGATTCCAAATGAGGAGGCTTTGATGGAAGAACTGACTTGAATAAAGTGGTGGTTGCGCAGACATGGTTCACCTGAATCGGATTGTATACATCCAAGGGTGTTGAAAGAACTGAAATATGAGATTGCAGACCTACTATTAGTAATATGTGAACAATCATTAAAATCATCTGTAATACTTGAAGATTAGAGGATGGACAATATAACGCCAATTTTTAAAAAAGGTTTGCAGGGGCGATCCGGGAAACTACAGACAGGTGAACCTTACGTCAGTACCGGGAAAAATGGTAGCCATTATAAAGAACAAAATTACTGAACATGTAGATAGTCATGGCTTAATGGGAGACAGCCAATATGACTTTAGCCAAGGAAGGTCTTGTCTTACTAATCTGTTATGTTTTTCAGAAAGTGTGAATAAACAGATAGACAAAGGTGTGTTGGTTGAGATAGTGTATCTGGATTTTCAGAAAGCTTTTGACAAGATCCCTCATGAGAGATTCTTGGTGAAATTAAAAAGTCATGGGATAGGATGCAGTGTACTATTGTGGATCAGGAACTGGTTAAAGATAGAAAGCAGAGGGTAGAACTAAATGGCCATTTTTCCCAATGGAGAAAGGTAAATAGTGGAGTACCGCAAGGATCTGTGCTGGGTCCGCTGCTTTTTAACATATTCGCAAATGAGCTGGAAATGGGAATAACGAGTGAGGTAAATTTGCAAATGACACAAAATTATTCAAAGTTGTTAAAACCCAAGAGGATTGTGAAAATTGCAAGAGGACCATGATAAACTGGAAGACTGGGCATCCAAATGGCAAATTAAATTTAATGTGGACAAGTGCAAGGTTATGCACCTAGGAAAGAACAACCCAAACTATGGTTACACGATGCCACCGCCACTGCCACCATGCAGCCATGTTAGTAACATGTGAAAGAGAGCAGAACAGCTTTTCCGAGATGTGTGTAATCTGTGGCTGACTATGGTTTTGGAGGCCATGCTGGTTAGTGTCAGCACTCCCCTTTCTGCCTAGACACCACTCACTACATGCAGATATTTTGGAAAGAGCTGCCTAAACCCAACAGCATCGGATGTTTCATGAGAATTATTAGCCTATGGATGCAAGAGCCCAATGGGGCATGCTTCTACAATATGCTGTAGTTGTACAAAGTACAAAACTGCTACCATGATATACTGATCTCAACACCTGTAGCAATCTAGCAGTGGAATAGATCTGTTCCACAATCTGGAGAGACCATCTATTGTAGTGCTTGCTTTGGGACCAAGTGATGTGTGCCCTTTCTCACATTCAGAGTGGCTGAAGAAAAAGGACACTTGTACATGTGACGCCTGTAACGTCCATGAAGCACACAATGTTCCTGCACATTACAGAGCTGATGTGACAGATTGCTGCATTCTGCATAGGGGAAAATTAGCTTATAGGTGTTCAGATTGTGAGGTGCATCCTGGGAAATAAAGGGACTAACCAATGCCAACATACATAGAACACATTGCAGCCACAGTGGTGACCCTTATCACTGCAGCATTGCCCAATACCTGCATGTCTTGTATGACGAAGGAGCAAGTGTGCATGGCCCTCCAGAGAGAGCAGGATGGTCTGGAATGGACCTCATGGGTCATGAATGAGGTTTGAGTTTGGTGTATATGCAAAACTACTCATCTTGTAGTGTACAGCAGGTCACAAGGGAATGCACGCCCTGCGCATGTGCTGCCACAGTGATTAGTGCAATACTGCAGCCCAGCTGACATCTGTGTGTGAATATTGTTTGGATTAGGAGGTACAGTGGAGGGAAGGGCATCTTGCTCTCACATGTGGCTTGGCCTTTGGACAGGAGATTATTACTGCTGCTGTGTGTCTGTTATGCAGATACGGTACTGAGTGTCCAGTGCAGCTCCTTATCTTTCTCTGTAAACCCACCTCCCCCCTTCCTCTCTTCACTATTTCGGTGGATAACACTACACTCCTCCCTCTTTCCTCAGATCATAACCTTGGGGTCATCTTTGACTCTACTCTCTTTCTCTGCACACATCCAACACATAAGTAAAACCCGTCGCTTCTTTATCTATAACAGGGGTCACCAACCTGCGGCCCGCGGGCCGCATGCGGCCCACGAGGTCCCTTCGTGTGGCCCGCGAGGCTCTACCCCGGTTAACATTACGTGCGGCCCGCGGCTTCAACCCTGAGTGGAACAAGCTATTCTTCACGCTGCACAAGGATCGTGCGCTGTGTGTCATCTGTCAGAAGACCGTTGGCGTTCTGAAGGACTACAATGTGAAGCGCCACTTCGAGTCCGTCCACCCAGAGTACGCCAAGATGGATGCAGTCAAGAAGAATCAGGAGTTTACCCGCGTGTCGTCTGCGCTCCAACGCCAGTCCGCTCTCTTTGTGAAGAGCGTGACAGCCGCCCAGACTGCAGCCACCAGCAACACCATAATTTTGCGTTTGTTGTTTTTTTTCGCGGGGGCGGGGAGAAGGGGGGTGCGGCACGCGAGGCTCCCGGTAGTCAGCTGTGCGGCCCGCGGCCCTCTGGAGGTTGGTGACCCCTGATCTATAACATTGGCAGCATTCATCCCTTCCTTTCTACACACTACTAAGACCCTCATCCACTCACTAATCACCTCCTGTCTTAACTAATGTAACCTGTTCCTCACTGGTCTCCCTCTGAATCATTTTTCTCCCCTTCAAACTCAGCTTCATGGCTCATCTTCTGCCAGTGTTTCTATGCTCATTTAGCCCTTCTTCTCAAGTCACTTCACTGACTCCCAATCCATTTTTGCATTCAGTTCAAACTTCTACCTACCTACAAGTGCATTCATTCTGTGGTGCCTTACTACCCTTCCTCTTATCTCACTCTAAACTCTTCCTTGAGAACTCCACTCTTCTGGCAGATCCCTTTTATCTGTGCCCATCTCTGCCACTGCCAACTCCAGACTTCATACATTCCACCTTGCTGCTCCATATGCCTGGAACAAACTACCTGAGTCGATGCACTAGACTTCTTTTCTGGCCCTATTCAAATCCAAGCTAAAAACCCACGACAGCTTTTGATCCTGATGTCCTTCACTCTCTCATTCACTGCTTATGTGTATCTTATCATACTCTAGTCCCTAGTTTTGCAATGTTTTTTCATCTTGATTAGATTGTAAGCTCTGATAAGCAGGCACTGTGTCTTGCATCTTTATGTACAGCGCTACATACACCTTGTAGCACTACATAAATGATCATTAGTGATAGTATTAGGCAGACCCTAAGTGTGGTTTACAGCTGTCTTAGAATGTGCCTGCCAGGTTGTTTCAAGTCCTGGGTTTAGGTCATTAGAAGCAAGAACCTGTAGTCTGGTTTATTCTAGAGAGTGCTTATAGTGTGTGGAGGTATAGCTGGATGGTTAGAACAGTGGCTTAGTAAAAAATAGGCAATGCATAGTGTGCCTTTGAGTCAATCCTGACTCCTGGCAACCCAGAAGCTCCTGGGTTTTCTTGGCAGTGTCACTGGAAGTAGATTGCCAGGCCTTTCTTCTGAGGCAATGGAGGGTTAAGTGACTTGCCCAAGGCCCCAAGGAGTTCTAGTGGGAATGGAATCCTGGTTGCTTGGTTACCAAGCCAGTGTTCTAACCACTAGGCTACTCCTCCACTCCAGTAAAAACAGGCTAGAGTTCAAATCACACTTATGGTTCATCAAGATCGTTGGCATCTGAGTTGAGGTCATGCAGAGTGTCTCTAAGGAATGTCTCTTTGTTGAAGTGTCTGAAGCAGCGGAAGACAGGGGTTTTACTAGAGGCAGATCTTGTCAGACAAATCTAATTAATTTCTTTAACTGGGCAACCAGGAAATTAGACCAAGGGAGAGCCTTGGATGTGGTATACTTAGACTTCAGTGAAGTCTGACACTATTTTGCACTGCCATAAAAGAAACTAGAATGCTGGGGATTTTTTGATATAGCAGAACTAAAAAAAAGGTTCAAAGGACAACAAAATTAATAAAAGTAATGAAACCCTTTTGTTATGATGAAAGACTAAACAAGTTAGGGCTTTCAGTTTAGAAAAGAAACAACCAAAAAGGGATATGGTATAAGTTTATAAAATCATGAATGGGCTGGTAGGGATAAATAGGGAATGGCTAAAGAACATAAGCCAAAAGACAAATAATCAAAACAAACTGTAGAAAGTATTTTTTTTCATGTAACACATAATTAAGTTGTGGAATCTGTTGCTTGAGGTCTTAAGTCAACTAACACAGTAGGGTTAAAACAGGTTTGGACAAGTTCCTGGAGGAAAAGTCATTAAAAATATTTGACAAGTAGACTATGTAAACTGGATCTATGTTTTGGGATCTGCTGGGTAATTATGACCCAAACTGGTCACTCACAGAAACAGGATGCTGGGCTTGATGGACCTAGGTCTGACAGTGTTCTTATGCAACACTGTACTCTAAAATACCTTTTTTTTTCCCTAAATGGTCTTCTTCACTGCCAGCTCAGATTCTATGGAGGAATGGGAGACATGGACTTTATTGAATGCAGGTTTGGGTTGAACATTATATTGTAGGCTGAATTATGAGTGGGATTTGCCACAAACAAAACTGTTGAGCATGTAACAGGCTATTTATTGAAATGGCTACTGGAGCCTTGGTCACCTCCATGCATTTTATAATAAGAGCCAAAGACCAGATGGCTGGGCGTTCAATTCCTGCTCAGGGACAGTAATCTTGGGCTGGAGGGACTGGGGTCTCTAGTCCTATAGGCACTCCTTGTGGCAATGGGCAAGCCACTTAACCCTCCGTTGCTTCTTTATTATCAATGCGGTTTACAATTAACAATTCTTGCTCAATTCAGTCAAAACTGTCTTGTGCTTACATTTTAACAGGATAGTTAACTTGGAGCATTAACTGGGTAAACTATTTACATATTGGACCTAGAACCTGGTATTCCATCATTGATCTAATATATACACCTCAGATTTGTATTGTTGCGCATACCAATGGATAGTTCTGCTATTAAGTTTGTCCTAATTTGTTTATGTAGTGTCAAGAGCTGCTTGAAAGGATTGGGGTGTGTTAAGTGGGGAGGGGTTGTTTGGTTGCGAGAAGTATAGGAGGAATAGGTGATGCTTGATTGCTTTCCTGAATTGTGTAAGGTCTTTGATCGATCTTATTTTTGGTGGGAGGTTATTTCAGCACTTTGGGGCATAGAAGACGAATGCTCTGTTCCTAGTTGTTTGAGTACATTTTATGGATTCCTTAGGGATAATCAGCATGTTGTCTGCTACTGTCCTTCTCGACCTGTTGTTGGGGGTGGGGGTGAGGAGGCCCGTGAGTGACGAGGGAGATAATTTGTTGATGATCTTAAAGGTGAGGAGTAGAGCCTTGTATGTGATCCTTCAGGCGGTAGCCAGTGAAGTTCCTTGAGGATGGGAGTGATATGGTCTCTTCTGGATAGACCACAGAGAACGCGGGCAGCTGCGTTTATCGCAAGTTGTAGTGAGTTGAGGGTATTCTTGGGGAGTCCATGTAGAATGATGTTTGCATAGTCAAGGTGTGGAGTTATCAGCGCCTGGAATACGGTTCGGAAATCATCAGGGGGCAACATGGGTCTTAGGTGTCTTAGTGTTCTGATTTTATTGTATATGGTCCTGGTTGTGTTTTTTATGTGCTCCTTGAAGTCCAGCTGTTGGTCCAGCGTAACACCCAGGTAGCGTATGTAAGGCTTGCTTGGGAGTTCTGCATCTCTTACATTCAAGGTAGCTGGAGGGGAGAAGTTCTTGTTCTTTGTGATGAACAGGACCTCGGTTTTCTTGACGTTTATGCGCAGGTTCTGGTCTCGCAGCCAATCAGTGATTGCATTGAAGCAATCGACTAGAGTGGTGAAGTCGGGATGCTTGACTTTAATTGGTGCAAACAGCAGGACATCATCTGCGTAGATCAGGCTGGAGATATTGTAGGAGTGGATGATTTCACATATAGGTTGCATGTATATGTTAAATAGTAGCACAGATAGAGAGGAGCCTTGTGGTACTCCTTGCTGTTGCTGGAATGGTTCGGATATGTTGACTCCCACCCGGACATGTTGCCTTTGGTCCACTAGGTAGGATCTACACCATTCCCAAGCCAGGCCCTGGATGCCCATCTCATGGAGGCGTGTAAGGAGTTGGTCGTGATTGATGGAATCGAATGCTGCAGCAATGTCCAGGAAAATGAGTGCAAAGCCATTCTCGATATTGTCTATTCCTCTGGTTAATGTGTTGGTTAGAGTGGCAAGCAGTGTCTCAACTCCATGAGATTCCCTAAACCCATGCTGGCAGGGATCTAGAGGAGCTGCTATGTCTATGTGTTGCTGGATCTGTCTTTGGACGACCTTCTCAATTATTTTGGCTAACAGGGGTATGCTCGAGACTGGGCGATATGATTCAGCCTTCAGCAGATCTAGTCTGTTATTCTTCAGGAGTGGCCGTATGGACGTCTGTTTGAGAGATGATGGGAACATTCCTGTTGAGAAGGATAGTCCTATGATGTTAACTAGAGTTGGGCTGAGTTCCATGCGCATGGCTCTAATCCAGTATGCTGGGCAGGGATCATTTGGTGCTGTGGTGGTGTTGATGGTGGCAATGAGGTCTTGGATGTTTTTCTCGGCAGGAGGCGTGAACTCTGTAAGCAGTGGTTGTATGTAGGGGATATGGCTGGTGTGGGTTCTGGAGTTCTATCAACTTTGGGGGTTTTGGTTTGGAGGTAGTCAGCATATAACTGGGGTTGTATTGGTTCATGCCGAGGGGGAGATGGTTCCTTAATTAAGGATTTTGCTAGGCTGAAGAGGTCCCTGAGTTTGTTAAGAGATCGAAGAAGGAGCTCAGCATGGTATTCCCTCATTCTGTTGTATATTGTTTCACGGTGAAGTTTTAGGTGTTCAGTGTATGCTGATTGGTCCACTGTGGAGCGAGAACGTCGCCATTTTCTTTCGTGCTTCCTAAGGATGAGAAGAGATGCCTGCTGTAAACCATGGAGCTGGCTGTCTTTTTCTTTCCCTTCTGTTAGAGGTTAACAACATGACTTTTAGACAGGAATACAAGCCAGCACCAGAGGAAAACCTGGTGGCACAAATAAGGTGAAACAGAGAGCGCCATTTCAAACTATTATAAACTCTTCTTGCAATATGTATGGTTATTAAAGCCTGATATGATGTATATAATGCCTGAGTTGCACCATCAGGACAGAAATGAGCAATTAAAACCTTAAAAATAAATCCAATGTCAGTAATTGTAAAAGTTATACTACAAAGGGTCTTCCTTACCGCTCTCCACTCCCTCCTCTCCCCCAAAACAAAAATGTGCAAAGTACAGCTTAGCAGCTGTAACCAAACCAACTTTATTGCTTCATCAAAAATTTCTGAAAAAATATGGATATGAGATGCGGAGATATTTCTTTCAAAGAATAAAAAAAAATGTATATGTAGCTGTAAAATTTCAAGAAGAGCACTTCTGATTCCTCTGTTGCCACGGAAACAACTTCCCCCTGTCAAAGGGTCTATTATTTTTTTTATTGGTTAAGCTATAGAAAACAAAGACATATATGCATTCATTTTATCAAAATTCAGCAGAGAAGGAAATGCTGCATCTAAGTTTGATTCTTAATCCAGAGAAAACAGCCTAACAACCCAAAGGCCAAAAAAGCATCCGACTGTCACCAACCTGCTGCAAATTCTTACATTTTGACAATGATAGTGTAAATTGTTCAGAATTAAAATCTCCCAGGAAATGGCACACCTCTTGGTAAACGTGAAAGAGCTTAAGGATGGATTAATTCAACGTGAAGCAAATTTTGGAGAAAACTTATTTTGACCTTTTCCAACAAAGCTCGAACCAGTTTAATTCACAGAGAACCAAAATGATTTTGAAAACCAAGATATTAACATACTATAAATAAATATTTTTATACACGAAAAGGACAAAAATAAAAATACCTAGAAAATAGTTCAAGTTTATATAAATTACAAGACCTGAGGGTTATTCTGAAGTGAACATTTAAAGAACCCACAGAGTTCTGAAGAACAAAAGCAGGACAAATGTGAAAATAACATTTTTCTTCTCTTTCCTGGTCAAACAGAACCTTATAAACTAGATCAGAGAGCAAGATGGAATCAGTTACGTAAAAGGGATTACAGATCAAACTCTACTCTAACCTGTACAATATACCTTAACTAGAAGAAGATTTTGGTAATTATGAACTTGACTTAGATGGAAGGTTATTGCCAGGGTTTTTCTTTTTCTCTCTGTTTCCAATTGACTGCCAAGAAAGCAGTTCATTGCACAAAATGGTTGAATCTTTATTCAGGAAATCTAAAGAAAAAGAGTTTTCAGAAGAAAGACAGTAGACAGAATCTCTGCCAAAGAGAAAGTTGTCAGATGAAAGAGTCAGAATGGAAGAGGAAAGGCGGTAGGAGTCAATTCTGGGATGGAATTGTCACAAGGCTATTAAAAATCATAACCCAGGTCCTGCCTGCTCCCCCGATCTTCCCCCCACCCCTGTTCCCAGACATTAGAAGGCCACTCTGTTCTAGCAGAACACTCTTAGTGGGTTTAAAGGCTGCAGCTTGCAGCTATTTTAACTAGCATCAAATATTAACCACAGCCAATCATAAATGCAATAATCATAACATCAATGCTTACAATAGTCAACAACTTACAATACATACAATCGATGATCCCTCACCCCGCCCCCCACTGAAGTAGGGGGGGCACCCCCGCCTTTTGTTAACAGTACAAGGCCTCGGCAAGCACCATGGCCCAGGTCTCGTCCTTTTTCCCCTGTCATGCACCACTCTGTTTTCTCATGCAACTGGAACCCTCTGTTCTCTACTCATGGCAACCGGGACCAGGCACTCCTTGTCCTGGTACCTGGCCCCCTCCTGTCACCGAGCCCCAGAACCTTTCCTAGCAGTACCAGTACTCCTGATTCCTTTTTATGGTTCTCCCCCCCTGCGGCTATTAGTGAGTTCCTGCCACCCGCTGTAACACCCCCCGCCCCTTGATCTCCCCCAGCCTTGTGCACAGAGGGTGGGGCCAGTAGCTCAAATGACAAGAGGCCAGGCGGCTTCGGCTTCCTGCCTTGTATGCCACCTCGGCCTCCCCCTAATCCCTAACCCCTCCAGGATGCCCCCTTCTTGGGCCCTCCTCCTTCCAGCCGCCTGGTTACGGGGACAGCAGCCTATTGCCGCTGGCCTTCCATAACCCGGGGCATACTGGACAGGCCTCCGAGCCCCCCGTTTGCTCCCTCGAACTTCCCCCCACCCCCATTCCCAGACATCACCAGACCACTCCGTTCTAGCAGAACACGTTTTATTAGTGGTTTTAAAGGCCACAGCTTGCAGCTATTTTAACTAACATCAAATGCTAACCACAGCCAATCATAAATGCAATAACCATAACATCAGTGCTTAGAATAGTCAACAATTTACAATACATATAGTCAATAACCCCTCATCCTGCCCCCCTCTGAAGTGGGGGGGGGGGGCACCTCCACCTTTTGTTATCTGTCCGAGACCTCGACCCGCACCATGGCCCAGGCCTCGCCTCTTTTCCCCATCACGCACCACTCTGTTTTCTCAAACAGGGAGAACCCTCTGTTCTCTGCTCATGGCAACCGGGATCAGGCACCCCTTGCTCTGGTACCTGGCCCCCTCCTGTCACCAAGCCCCAGCACATCCCCTAGCGGTACCAGAACTCTTTTTGGTGGTACACCCGCCCCCCTTTGCGGCTATCAGTGAGGTCCTGCCACAAGGAGCAACCGTGGCCCGACTCACCCCATAATGAGTACTGAACTGATTGCCCTTCACAGGTTGGTATTAAACAACTCGGTACAAAGCTCATTAAGGTGCACCCTGTCCTCTGCGTACACTGTTGGGCCACCTGTCAGTATACCCTCGTGCCCCATGACCACACCCCCAAAGCCTGCACAAACCTCCCAATTCAGCTTTCTCCTGTTCCTATCGATGCCCTTATGCTATCTTGCTCCCCACCACTTTTGTCAGGGAAGGATCGTGGATCAGACAACACCCGCCCTCAATCCAACATGAATCCACGCCAGGTCCACCTTGATCCAGATAAGATCTATGTCCTTTATGGATACTAGGTCATTAACATCCAAGTGAATGACCACAACATCTGGCAGCATGCCCCACCGACATCGGCCAACATGTGGTAACTGCGGCTGGTCCCATCGCATCCCCCTCTTGCCCATCCAGTGTATGTGAGCGATATCCGGGTGAAAGCCAAGTGCATTCCGAGCCGGCTCCCCATGGCCCTCCTTCTCACGTGATATATGTAGGAATGCCCTACTATCCAGAAGGAGATCCATCTGTGACCAAGGGGAGAAAGTGTTAACAGTGCACCCCACACTGTGATCAGTGTCAAATGTACAACTTATAATGTGCAGAAGACCATCTCCCTATCGCCCATATCTGTCCAGCCCCCAGACTTAAGTCATGTGCTGTGGTCACTGCACCTATCCTAAAGGAGCACAAGATCATACCTGTGCACTCGAACCCCGCCAGTTCCACTGCCTGCCTGCAAAAGGCCCTACATTGATACTGTGATAGACAAGAACCATCCCAGTGCTGCAATAGTGGTCTCCTCATGGGCAGGCACCCCCGCAGATACTCGCACAAGGCTGCCACAGGGCATAGATCTTGCACCTCCATGGGGTACAGCCAAATGGTTCTCCCTTTCCAGAGCTGGTCGGTCTTGAACCATGCCAGGAACAGGCAAACTCTGCCCCCTACTATTGCAGCATCCTCCACCCGCAAGGCTGTGCCTGCGGTGTCCCATGTAGAGCAGGATAGGGCCTCACTCCTCCAGAAGGCCCCAAAAAACATCAGCAATATGGCTAACTGAAACAATTTTTCTTTGAACCCATCCCTAATCACTTCAGTGGCCCTTTGTAGCATCCCTGTTAGCCTGTCCGGCCACAGTGCCACCTACCTGGCCCAGCCCTCCAGCACCCTCCGGACAATGAATTCTTTCATTACATCTCTCTGTCCCCCAAACTTGAGAAAGAAAGCTACCCTGGCCAGCATTAGCCTACTCTGTCTGGATGAGGTGCTGTCACTCTGGAGGCTCATCAAAAACTCCAGCAGCAGCCCCATAGCCACACTCCTGTGGAGTTTGATGCCCCACTGCCTGGCAAAGGCTCCCAGATGTTCCCGTGCTCTTCAATAAGCTATCCATCTTTATCTTTATCTTTATTTCAAAATTTGCAATACTGCTTACATCAGAAGACAAAAAGCAGTGTACAATACAAAATAAGACTGCTGATAAAAGGAAGAAAGGAACGCCAATAATCAACAGGACAGAAAGGAGGCACAGCAGAGCAAGAGAAAAGAGAAGGAGCAGGGTACTCTAGGGAGGGAAGAGATAGAGATTGAAAGCACACTGAAACAGATGGGTCTTCAAGGCAGTCTTGTCCCAGCTGATAGTGATGCCATCAGTATTCCGCCAGCACTCCACATCCAAGGTTCCATATCTCCTCGAGCATGCGTGTTAGCCTGGGTGCTGCAGCTGGGGCAAGCTGCTGGAAGCGCAGGACCTGGAAATGAGATAGAGCATCAGCAATCTCATTGGGTTCCCCAGCACATGGCTGGCGATGATATACGCATTCACCTCCAGCCTCAGCAGCACTAGCTTCCTAATCAGCCCCATCAATCTACCCACCCGAGCTGACTGACTATTGATGGCGTAAACCACAACCTCATTATCTGATCTGAAAACTAGCCTCTTGTTCATGAGCAGGGGCTTCCATATGACCAGTGCAACCACTATCAGAAACATTTCGAGGAATGCTATGTCCTTGGTGATCTCTAGGTGGTGGCACTCCTCTGGCCACATTTCTGTCCCCTCGAAATAAATCCCAAAACTGATTCCCCCAGCCATGTCCATGAATAGCTCAAGGTCCTTATTATTACTGGGGACTTTCTCCATATGTTCCACCCATTATAACCTACCAAGAACTGCTGCCATACCGCTAGGTGCTCCCTCATGGCTGTGTTGACCCTAATGAAATGGTGCTTCTTGCGGATTCCTGCCTGATGAACACCCTGCCCATAGGCATCACCCTACAGGCAAAATCAGAAGACCCATCAATGACTGTACCGCTTGAAGCGTGACCTTCCTTGATCGGGCCATGGCATGCACTGCCGCCTTTAAGGTCTCAACCTTGCCCCCCCCCCCCCCCCGGCCACCGTGTCACCATCTCCCTAGTGTCAATCTCGATTCTGAGGAAGAACAGCCATTGGGCCGGTCCTTCAGGCCTCTTCTCTGTGAGGGCCATGCCCAGCTCTGCTGTTTTGCTCTGCAAGGTTGCTAGGTTTTGCTGGCAGTCAAGCCTGTCCTTTGCCAGGATGAAGAAGTCATCCAGGTAGTGGATCACCTTCCCTTGTCCAATTTATCATTCCACCATCCACTGGATGGCAAAGCTAAATTCTTCAAAGTAGGAATAGGATATGGTGCACTCCATTGGTAGGTATTTGTTGATATAATAATGGCCCCCGAAGTGAAAACTAAGCAAATGTAAACTGTCAGGGTGGATAGGCAGTAGCCTAAACGCAGCTTCCTTGTCAGTTTTCATCAACCATGTCTCCTTTCCAAGTCTCCTGAGAAGCTTAAGGGCCTAATCTACCGAAGTATATTTAACCGAGCAGACTGCCTGGTCCAAATGGTCATTTATATATTCCCTGTCCGGGTAAGGGAGATGGTGTATCAGATGGAACTCACTGGGTTCCTTCTTCGGTACCAGACCCAGCAGGGATTCTTAAAGGGGCCAGCCACTCTGCCAGTACCAACTCCTTTTGTCTTGTCATGCATGATTCCCTTCCTCTCGAGGGCCGATTTAAGGTTACCTGCTGCCCACATACCACACAGGCATGCCTGTATTTTCAAGCCGTGTTGGGTCTACAGCTGCCTCCGTTATACAACTGACATACGCCTCAGCAAACACCGAAGGGATTTGAGGTGGCACTCCCTCCCTCCCCTGTCGGAGTTCGGCTATCCCACTGGAAAAGCAGTTGCAGACCCTGGCGCCTCTGCCCATCCCCTCTTCCAGCATTACTCCACTCATCCTGGTCCCATGCTGACCTTGTGTCATCAGTTGGATCCACAGGTCGATGTCCTTTCTGTCCCAGCTAAGCCCCCCATTTTTCACCATGTTCCTGTGGAACTGCTCATCATATTCAAGTTAAGCAGTGCCACCGTACACCCTGTAGGCCTCACAAATACTGTCTTGAAATTTGAGGAGACCCTGGCACTGGTCTTGGTGTCTCTCCCAACTATGCTAGCCAGTACCTGAAATGTTGCACATCAATTCACAATTGTCCTAGGAATGCTATCCGCCTTCTTGGAGGCCAGCTTGCATTTGTTGTGGCAAGAAGAAACAATCACAGTGTGTGTCATCTCTCCTAATGAGCAACGAGAAGATGTCCATGTACTACCCTTCCATATCTTTTCCTTTTAGGAAGGCTGCACGTAGCTCTCCAGCACATTCACGAGGCACAAATACTCCACAGGCCTAAAGTCTGACACCAACTTCTCCTCGTGCCCCCGTGACTCCGTTGGTTGGGGGCCAACTGCAACAGGAGGAGAATTCTTCCTGTTATAAGCAGGGCCAGCCCCAGAGCTGGTTCAAGGTATTGGCACCATAGGCAAACCTTAAACCTTATTCCCTCCATGGCTGTCAGAATCTATTTAGCTTAGAATGCACAGCTCTTTGCCACCCTCCAGAAGCTGCTGTCCTAGGTGGCTACCTAGTTTGGCTTATGGTTGGCCAGCCCTAGTTATAGGTTACGAGTTGATTTTCTCCACTGGCTGTTGAGAGTTAAATTCAATGACTAAAGCAATGTAACGTTATTGTCTCTAACAAACACATAGCTGCAACCCAGTTTTAGTAGGCAGAATGATTCTGAACTAGTAGAAAGGTCACATAAAACCATTTGTTATTTGTCTCAGTGTTTTAGGGGAATGAGATAGTTCCCTGTAGGTATCTAGTGAAACTATATTGAACTTGCTTACCATCACTGTACAGTTGCTATATTAGCTTTTATTCTTATGTGCCTCCAGGTAGTTGAGCAATACATTTGTTAACAAATTATATGTCTTTCTGAATCACTGACCTTCAGGCTTATTTCAGCCAGGGGTGATCTAATACAAAGTTTGAAAAGCTACTGACTTGAAATGTTTATTTTTTCACAGCATATAAACTTTTATCATACTGTATATGTTTAACTTCTGGAAGGAAACAGTTAAGAAAGGTTTTCTTGTAATTCTTATTAATATTATCATGGGCATCAGTATCAGTGGTAGGGCTAGCCTGTCCACTAGGTGAGCTAAGCAGCCGCCTAGACAGCTAGCCTGGGTGAGTGGTGGCAGCAGCACGCATGACTGGACACACTCCCCCCCTCCTCCCCCCAGCTGCTGCTGATTACGTTTGTGGAGAGGGAGGTGGGCATGGGCAGCAGCAGCAATAGTATTGCCCAAAGTGTCCACTTTTTGTAGCCGCTTTCTTGCCCATGGCTGTCACTGCCATGGGCAAGAAAGCTGCCGCTTTTTGAAATACTGCTGCTGTTTCTGCCAATGCCCACCTCCCCCTCCCCAGATGGAATTGGCGGCAGTTGGGGTGGGGCAGTGGTGGCAGCTGTGGGCGACAGAAATCCTTGGGCCAGCCCTGGTCAGTAGAAAAGATATGTGGGGAGGCAAAAGAGATTTAGAATCCTATCCAAAATCTGCTGGAGAAGCTGATTTCTAGACTTATTCATGTCTGTATTTTATTTTTTAACCTATGGGTGTCTTACTGGAAGCACCAGTCTCAAAAGACTGCAAGGAATTGGGAGCTGCACTCATCTCTCCTTAATGGGACACCATAGATCAGGTTACTGATATGAACGAGTCCAACATTTGGCGAGTTTGGTTTATTTAAATGGGAATAAATTTGTGAAGGATTTTGCATACTCCTGAATGAATGTCAGAGGCTTGAACTCATCATATAAAATAATTAAATTTGTGTCATGAATCATCAAAATTTAAACCTGACATTATGCTTTTTTGAGATACTCATTTTCTCCAGAGTAGGGAATTTAAATTAAAGGGTAGCTATCTCAGGAATGCCTTTCTATCTTTATCCAATATAAAGAAAAAAGGAGACAGGATCATGATATTTAAAATCTCAAAAGGGCAATGAAGCTGTACAGTATGTGATGCCAAATTTTGTATAGGTCATCTACGTTGGAAAAAGAATAGGGTATCAAAGTTGGGAGGTTCACAAGTTGCAATGTGTTTTACAAACTGGTCACTGAACAGGGAACCATTTGTAAAACACATACAATGCCATGTAAAAAATATGTGTATTTGGGGGCACATACATAGAGCACAAACAAATATTTCACAAAATAAACTACATTAAAAGAAGAGTTGCTTTACTTGGGACGTTGCAAAAGTAATTCTATAATTTTGTGCATAGGCAAAGTGTGTTACTTTGCCCACATGTTGGACCTATTCTATAAAGTAAAGCATGCGTAGGCTGCTCTAGAGCTGCACCTAGATTGGTGCAGTGAAGCGCGTAAGTCAAAGTATTCCATAAATTACATGCATAGATATAGGCCCTACCTATTCTCAACCAAGACTCCACCCCGTGCACACCTTGAAAATATGCATTATGGGACTTATGCGTGCACTTGTAGAATAGCAGCTGCTCAAAGCACATGCATAAGTGCCCATTCACGCACCTAAGTCCTTCAGAATAGAGACTTACCTGCATTTCAAGCACATAACTCTCCATGTGCCCTATAAAGTATCAGCTTCTATATATCTAAATGTCAGTATCTGTAAGTGTAGATGTGTAAGCGGAAGATTTTGCTAAGTACACATTTACTATGAGTGTGAGCATGCGCACATATAACCTCCATATTTTGCAAAACCATATACCCGAGAGAACCCATTAAGGACCCAAACTTCTAAATTCTTTTTAGGATGGTTTTAAACACCAGGGAGTTAATCACAAGTTCCTTTTCACTCACTCCTCTGTATCCCAGGTCCAAATGAGCAATTAGATGACAGTTAAGATTGCCTCAGAGCAAATATAAATGTCAATGGGGAGATCTTGAAGAATTTATGAATGTCCTTGGCAAAATAAGAAACACAGGTGAAGTGGCATTTCAAAAAGGACATTCTAGCAGTGGGGTGGATGTGAAAAACAGGGTGTGCAGAAAAATTAGACGATTGAAGATCTGGGCCTGTGGATGGGCAGGGACCACGTAAAATCCCCATATGAACATCCAGGAGGATGCACACATAGACTGGAAGAGGCAACCACATGGTCAACCTTTGTGGAATATGGCATGGTAATGTTTAAGGCACTGTTTGCAAAGATGGGACATGGACATCCAGGTACCAGGAATGAGACGCAAGTACATACATGCACGCAATCAGAGAGCATGAGGAAATGGTGAGAACTTGGGATGATGGTGATGAGGATATTTACCTTCTCCTGAGTGGAGAGCAGACACCTATGCAGGCTTATCATTCAGCAGGAGGAGAACCGGCTGTCATTACAGAAAGCACAAGCAATTTGGCACATGATCGGCCAGTCAGTAAGTGCGCAAGTAGGCATGGACAGGGGGTACACAGAGGTTCAGAAGTGCAAAGGTAAGTGCATAGAAGGTACGACGCATGTTCAGGGAGTGGAGATTAGGAAGGGAAGAGGGGAAGAGGGGCAGAGGGAAGGGGCAGGGAACACTGCCTGCCAGAACTGTAACCATGAGTGCAGCAGGCACATTGGCCACAGTGTGGGAGTGAAAAGGAAAGGAGCAAGTATGCCCAGGGCCAAAGTCCACATCGTGGGACAGTAGCATGTCCATTAACGAACACAAAACTGGCAGAACGTCCATGCATTTAAAAGCCACTCTGTGACAAGCTGCAGCCAGATGGTAGAGGGAAGCAAAGATGCAACTGTGACATCAGTACAGTGTGAAGCCCACTCAAAGACTGGATGAGATGCATTCTGTGCAAACAGTATCATGGGCAGTGATTTACTAGTAGCAACAACTTTGAGCATAGGCCTCATGCAAGGCTCCTGTGAGAAGGCATGGGATCTCAGAGAATGTAAGATGGGCAAATAAACAGTGATGAACCTCTGTCACTCACAGGTGCTACAAGATTCGGTGTGATATTGAAACCCTAAAAAAACACTTCAGGGCAATGCGGAGAAAGAGGCAATTGCTCCTGGCATGGCTTCAGTGTGAGCACTAGGAGTGGGAAGGTAAGAATTATATGGGTGAGTGAAGCAGAAAGAGCCCATCCAGGAGCCAATGTGTGCTTGGTCATTCATGGGAGGGTTGTATATGCTAGAGAAATGGGGCCAAGCACCGAGCAGTCGGGGGAGAAATAGGTAATGCAAAGCAGATGAAGTAGCACCACGCAAATACTAAACACCATCTCACCATAAACTTTGTGTATCATTGGCCACACAAAGAAACTCTGCCAGTCCCACAAAATACCACCAGAAAGGTAACAGGCACCAGATGCAAAGGAAAGAGCATCAGCCATGCGAAGAAGTGGACAGTTTGCCAAGGGTCCCCACTGCTGCTACTACTACTGAACATTTGTATAGTGCTACAAAACCTATGCAGTGCTGCAAAGACACTTGTAAAAGACAGTCCCTGCTCATCAGAGTTTACAATCTAGTCAAGACAGACAAAACAGTAACTGTAAACATGGGATATATCTAGGGGGAATGGTAAGGAAACACAAAGGAGATCAGGAGAGTCAAGATCCAAAAGCTGCAGCAAACTGGTGAGTTTTCAGCCTGGATTTGGAAAGGATCAGAGTAAGCACTGACGTACTGACTCAGGTAGTTTGTTCCAGGAATAAGGAGCAGCAAGATGAAAGGAGTGAAGTCTGGAGTTAGCAATAGAAGAGAAGGGCACAGGTAGAAGCAATTTCCAGAAAAGAGGAGTTTCTGAGGAGAGATGTAGGGAGAAATAAGAGAGGAAAGGTAGTGAGGAGCTGCAGAGTGAATGCACATTAGGTCAGCAGGAAAAGTTTGAACTGGATGCGGAAATGGATAGGGAGCCAATGAAGTAACTTGAGAAGAGGGGTAATATGAGCATGGTGAGGCTGGCGGAAGATTAACCATGCAGCAGATTGTTGAACAGATAGAACGGGAGAGAGATGATTCAGTGGGAGACCAGCAAGGAGTAGGTTACAATAGTCTAGATGGGAGGTGATTAAAGAGTGGATAAATGTCTTAGTAGTATGTTCAGAAAGGAATGGACACATTTTTTTGATGTTGTAGAGAAAGAAATGGCAGCTTTCAGCTAACAGTTGGATGTGTGTAGAGAAGGAAAGATGACCCCAAGGTTGCGAGCTGAGGAGACAGGGAGGAGTAGAGAATTATCCACAGAGACTGAGAAAGGAGGAAGGGGAGAGGAGAGGAGGGTTTAGGGGAAAAAATAATCTCAGTTTTAGCCATATTCAATTTCAAGTGGCGGTTAGACATCCAAGCAGCTATGTCAGAAAGGCAGGCAGAGATCCTGACCTGAACTTCTGGAGAGATTTCAGGTGCAGAGAGGTAGATCTGGGAGTCATCAGCGTAAAGATGGTACTAAAAGCCATGGGAAGAGATGAGCACACCAAGGGACTGGATATATAGAGAGAAAAGGAGTGGACCCAAGACAGATCCTTGGGGTACACCAACTGAGAGCGGGATAGCAGTAGAGGAGAATCCACCAAAACAAACACTGAAAGAGTGATGGGAAAGATAAGCGGGATAGCACAGAGCCCTTAAAACCAGGCGAGGACAAGGCATCAAGAAGAAGGTTGTGGTCAACAGTGTCAAAAGCAGCAGAAAGGTTAAGAAGGATGAGGATCGAGTAAAGGCCCTTTGATTTTGCCAGGAACAGGACACTGGAGACTTTGGCAAGAGCCATTTTGGTACAATATAAAGGACGAAAGCCTAATTGTAGAGAATCCAGAAGGGCCTGAAAGGAGAAAAAGTCAAGGAAATGGCGGTGAACCACATGTTCAAGTAGTTTAGAAACAAAGGGAAGGAGGGAGATGGGCTGATAGTGAGAAGGATAGGTAGGGTCTAGAGAGGGTTTCTTGAGGAGAGGAGTGACCATAGCATGCTTGAAGGCTGCAGGGAAAGTTGCAGTGGAGAGCGATAGATTGAGAATATGAGAGATGGAAGGGACTACAGTGGAGGAGATGGAGCCACACCTGTAACTCCAGCCCCTGCCTATATGGCTGGAAGATGACAGAGAAGGCTATAGAAACTGGGAGAGTGGTGAATGCAGTAGGTGGTCTCTCAAGAGGTCTGGGGAGTTAGCAATGAGGGGGACTATATGCACCAGGTTTAGCACAGCTCACAGATCACCAAGTGTTGGAGGCAAGTGATAGCATGGACAAAGTAGATGGCACATGTAGGCAAAGCATCTGCGGTAGAACCAGAGGTAGCTAGCAAGAGCAATGGTCACATGGAGCCTAAATGTCATTATTATGGTGCCATGTAGGGCGAGGATCTGGATAAGCAGCAATACCAGTGGAGCCGTGGTGACCAACAGGGAGGCAGAGTGGGTGTCAGAGCAGAATCAGCAGCTCTGCAGGAGTAGGCTGCCAAAGAGGCCAAAGGGAGTGGAGATGGGAGGTAGGAAAACAGAAATGACAGAATGGCTTCCCCTGTAATACTGGAGCACCAGTAGTGAGCATGCAGCTTAAGATGCATGAAAGCTGTTCCAAGAGACTAAGCCATAATGTAAGGGGTGCAAATAAAAAGTGATGCCACACAGAGCAGGACCACTGTCTGGCAGCAGCCAACACCATGTGGCAAGGAGAGATAATGGAACAGGGTGGGTGACAGGGATATGGCAACTAGCTGCAGCACATGGGTCTTCAGGTAAAGCATATGTCATGGCATGGAAGGCAGTAATGACTCACCCCCATTTGGCTTACAGCAGCAGCAGCAGCAGTGGCTGTCCAGCCAGCTGATGGGAGCCAGTTGGTGTGGGATGACTCTGAGGAGGAGCTGAAGGAGGGTACAGTGCCCCAGACAGAAAAGCAGCTCCAGGGGCACCAATATCCACAGACCCCACATCCAGGCAGCAGTGGCAGTCATCACCTACACATAGATACCTCAAGGGAGGAAGAGGAGTTGGAGGAGGAAGAGGCAAAAAACCAAGACAATCACCATCACAAGAACAGCTGCCAAGGACCCCGAAGCCCCTTCACTTGGTGACTACCCCTGAACCTCCCATTGGGCTCATGACACTGGCAGCAGTAGCTGTAGAGCAGATGCAGCAGTTGTCCCTGGAGGGTATGTTACATATAGGGGAGGGTGAACGGGAGGTCCATTTGGGGAAGTGGGAAGAGGGAGAAGAGGAGACATGGGAGGGTGGGGTGGGAGGTGATGGTGGAGACAGGCAGAGGGCAGGGAGGGTGGGATGGGAGAAGGAGAGCTGGAGAAGAAGATGGGGAGGGAGGGGCAGTAGAGTTAGGAGGGCTTCGCAGTATGGGTGTGCCAGGCACAGATAGCACCACTGTCTTACAGCAGCCAGATATGGTGGCACAGCAGAAGCTGTCTGTGCCTGGCCCCCAGATGCCCCACCAGTATCCAACCCTGGCACAGGCAGAGCCTGAAATCCTGCAGCATCTGCAGGTTCTCCAGCATGAGGTGAAGTAGGGATTCTGAGTCCAGAACCTCATGTTGGGCCATCTGGAGGACATTAGGGCAGAAATGCATGCCTTGACACAAATCATCATTAAGCTATGGGCATGTGTCTCTGCTGTAATTCCACCCGCACTGAGTGGGGAGGGACTCAGGTAGGACTTAGGTGATATCTGTATCTGTTTCAGCATTTGTTACATTTTAATAAAGGTCATATTGTTATGGGGACATAATCTGTCTGTATTGGTTTTGATTGCCCCCTGACACAGCGCTCTCCTTTGCCAGCACTGTTGGCTGGCCTGCAGATATGCATATGCAGGGGACCTGTGATGGGATAGACTATGCCAGATGTCCCATGCTCCTGTTGCCAACCACTGCTCAGACTGTTCACACTGAGGGGGCATCTATCAGCAGGGCAACTGCAAACAATTAGATGTGGACACAGACACTACACCTGCAAGAGCACCCTGCTACACACCATATGAATGCTGTTGTGGTCTAGGTAAGGCCTGTGATTCCAATCTATGCACAGCCAGATAGTACAGCAACTGCAGCCACAAGACAATGACAGCCTCTGCTGAGGCAGACAACATACCTTTAAAATGGTTTAACAACAAGGCACTCATTCAAAACATCAGAGGCTGCAGGTTTGAGGCTGGACACTGACCAAGAACATGATAGGCCCTTCCATTTTAGTCATTTTAGCTACTGAGACAAAAGCCGCCAGAAGCCGAAACAAATGGCCAGAGGTGGATGTAGTTGTGTCCCCACAACAGATCCTGTCAGAACAGTGCCACACCACCCAGTAGCACAGCAAGGATGATCTGTATGCATCAGCATATGTAGGATAGTGAGATGCCATGCTGGGTTAATTTCCACAGATGGTCTCTTTACTCTGATAAGGGTGATGGCACCTGCAGCCACACATAGATCATCTATATGTGATGGCCAGAGCAGCTATAGAGACCAACAAACTATTTGGCCCACAGTGTGCTCCGGCAAGTTCAAAGAGTCACTGCAGATGTACTCCATAGTTCTCACAATCCACTGCAGCCAGACATATGCCATACCCTGCACATGCACTGTTGACAGCCACCACCTGCAGCAACAACACTGTTAGTCCAAGTACCTGGCGCTCTGTGGCACTCAGTATGATGATCCCCACATACCAGGTCAATATGACAGAAGGACAGCAAAGTGAAAACGCAACCCACCAGATGTAGAGTTGTATAGCTCATACTTCTGTTTATGTTGGGGCTATCTCTGAAGGTGTCCAGGTAATTGACTCTGCAAGCATGTCCCTGGGTGTCCATTTCCACTGTGCATCTGCATAAATGGCCCATTTTGGACACAGGGATATATATCCAGCATATCCAGGATAGTCCCATCTGGATGTCCTAAAAAGTGTTGGCATATGGGCAAGTGGCTAATTTTGGAAATCTTCCATCCTGAAAATGCTGCTGTGTCCATGCCATACATGGGATAGCCAGAGTGATGGAAAGAGATGAAGAGCTGTAGATAGATGCAGTAAAATGAGGGAAAGTGAGGACTGGATAGTAAGAATGAATGAAATCTGAGTGGATAGAGAGGCAGAAAAACAAATGGAAGAATTCAAAATGGCATGGGACAGACACAGTGGATCCCTTTATATCAAGCGGATGAAATCAAAGAAAACTTAAATATCTTTTATACTCCAATAAATAGAGGGGATCCGACCTGCATGGAGTGGCTGGTACAACCCTAAACACAGGCATAGAGGAGGCGATCTGCATGGAGTGGCAGTTACAACTACTGTATCCACCTAACTGGGGAGATTAGATGGACCACAGTGGTCTTTATCTGCCATCATATAATATGGGGGTCATTCCCAACCATGAATAACGGGGATGTATGTCCAGCCTGGACGTACATCTCTGATATTTGTCCAAAGGTGCCTGCCAGAAAAAGGCTCCCCATATATACATCGGAGTTCTACAGGGAGCCTTAGACAGGGGAGGGTGGAACGAGGGCAGGTCATCTCCCCGGATATACAGGGCCTATTCTTAGGTTGGCCCTTTACGTCTGGGGTCGGCCAGGTATATGAGGGACTTATTCCACCTCAGAGGTGGAATAAGTCCCCCTGGACTTCAGGGGACGGTGGCGCAGGACTAGGTCAGTGGGGCGAGGGGGTGGAGGAGATTTCCGGCAGTCCAACCCTGCCTTTGGAAGGCTGCACTGGGGGTTGGCTGCGGGGAAAGAACATTTTTGCACAGCTGGGAATCACGGCTGCTTAATGGAGCCACGGTGCCATGGCAACATGACACCATGGCACCATAGATCCATTAAGGTGCCTGACTGATTTAGCCAGGTAAGTGTCTGGATGTCCTGGGTGCCTGAATAGGGGACATTCTGGACGTCCAGCCACTGTGCTGTGATTCTGCTACTGCAGGGACATCTAGCCCCCACAGGAGCAGAATTGGCTGTGTCTCCCGGCCGTTCGGATGTCTGTACGTCCGGATGGCCCGCAGATGTACAAAGCGGAATGTGCCTCTATGTTACTATGTTAAAACTGAAAGTAAAGTTCAGTGTCTGAGATGTAGTGGAGGAAATACAGGTGACACAAAGAGAGAGGAAAATGGACAGAAGCCCTTTTAAAAAAAGCTAAGAAAAGACAGAAAAATAGAGAAACCAAAGACTGGAGTCAACATGGGCAGAAAAATTAAATGGCCAGACAACAAAGATAAAAAAGAGAATTTGATTAATTTAGTGACTGGACTGTGTCAGCTTTTGAATCTGCAGTCTTTATATATTGCACAGTAAGGCAGAAATGCATCACTATTTCTCTGGTGCTGCACTGCATGCAGAGTCTGGCTTCTTGGGATTTCAGATTAAATTTTGTTAACATATTTTGTTTTGTAGTTTGTGGTCATTTACTTTGTACTTGGTGAGAGTCTATCTATATTCTAAAGTGTGTGCAGGCCAGGTATTCTGTTAGTATGGAGTTTCCATGCAGAAATCTGACTTCTTCAGTTTTCCCAGTAGGTGTATGGATGCTCTAGGTTCTATGGTATTAGCCTTTTCTGGGGAGGCTCCTGGTTGTGGGAGTTTTGGAAGTTAGTGCTGTTATGGAATGGTAGATTTGCTCTATGGGTTCTTGCTTTTTTTTTTGTTCCTTGTGTGGAGTCAACAGTAGGGTGCTGGTGGTTGGTAGTGCAATGCGGATTGTCTGAGATTTGCAGTTTTGTGTTTTTGATGCTGCCAGACTGAAATTATAGAATATTTTGTCACTGCAGATTCAAAGAAATCTCATATTTTAAGAGAATGTCTCTCTTTAATTTTTTTAGTAGCCTGATAGCTTCTGATAGTAGTAGCCTGATAGCTGCTGATTTCTGGGCTTTTCCAGCACTGACCAAATAAATCCAGTATACAGATATTTATAATTGTTTATTCCTTTGTGAGTGTGGTGTGAAAATTAATTTTGGTTCATATTTTTTGTTATGTTTATTCTATTGTAATGGCTGTTTTAATAAATTATGTATTCATGTATGTTTGGAGGCCATCTAGGTTTTTAGATGGGCAGCATATACCTGTTAAATAAATTAAATGTATGCAAATGAAGTCCATTGACAATGTAAATATTTATGCAAATAAGGCCCTGCAATAATTCTCCACACATTGCCCCGCCTGATCCTCGGGCCACCCTTGCCTCCAAGTCCAGGGAAAACACTCCCTTATAGTGGTCCAACTGCTGCATGCAAATGAGGTTGTACCTTTTTGCTACCATGCTTCACCAACAGGTGGCTCTCTCCCAAGCCCCTTAAGCACAGTCTCCAGCCTCCATAGCCTTTAACAGTTCCAAGTCCCTCCAGGTAATTGACTCAGGCCTCGAGTTGCCTGGTCAGTCTGCTACCTCCCATGTAACAGTTAAGCCCACATGTAACAGTTAAGCCCACTCCTTGGCAGGCCTTACCTGGTATTGGCCACAAAGACATCCTTGGGGGTTTCGGATATTGAGTCCTCCCCCGGACTTCAGCCTTAATGTTCCCACTCCATTTCACCACAGCCCTTTGGAGGGAGGTCAATCTCTAGGTCCATGTTGGAGGCAGTGGTTCCCTGCCATACTGCCAGTTCCATATATTTTTGGAGACCCAACTACTCCATTGTCCTGTTTCCAAGGCGCTTCCCCTCTTCTTGTCCTCCCCCATCCCAGGGGTTGGAAACCCTCCCACAAACACTGGAACCCGGGCTTGGGGACCATTCTGGAAACCTGTGAATGTCCTCCTGCTCCTGACCTATGTCTCTAGGGATTTCCTCTGTGATGAGACATATATCCTATCACAGCACCCAAATATCCTTCTGGCTTTCATCATCAGCTTTTCTACCTGTTAGGCCACTTTAAGATTGTCTGATATAATCACTGCTAGTTATTTTATTTATTTATTTATTTAGCTGTATTTATATTCCGCTTTTCACTGGGTCAAAGCGGTCAATTGGGGGATACATTTAACACGAGGGGATATGACACACATACGTTAATACTTACAGGGAACATGGGCAATGGAGGGTTAAGTGGCTTGCCCAAGACCACAAGGAGTGCCTATAGGACTAGAAATCCCAGTCCCTCCGGCCTGAGATTGCTGTCCCCAGGTGGGACTTGAACCCCCGGCCCTCCGGCCTGAAGTACCTTGTCCTAACCACTAGACCACTCCTTCCTAAGTCACAACTGCTTTGTTAGGTATCAGTGTGAATACTGTGAAGAGCCCCTGTACTGTAAAGAAGGTGCTGTAGGAATTCTGACACTGTGCATGGAATAATACTGTATTCCATCCCCATAGAGGTCTGGTGAATCTTCCTACACCTGGGGCTGCTATACCATCTGATTAACCACTGACTGCTGAGAAACCTATAACCAGGGTAAGACATATCCCCTCAACAAATGCTTACACATATAACTTTTCTATTATATGCAGAACGTAATTTGACAGGAAAACTATGGACATTCATTGATCTGGATGGACGTGGTCAGGCACATAAGCTGTTTCACAGTATACATATTGTACTGTGTGGCACAAATTATAATGAAACTGGATTAACAGCTCAATAGTTCAAAAGAGAGACACACCTCTATGGTAATCACAGAAGGTCAGTTCCTCTATAGAAACTTGACTAAAAAAATGTTTTCAATTTCCTTCCCAAGCAATTGAAAAGTAGAAGGCATATTAAATATACTAAAATAAAGAACACCAAGTAATTTACTCTGAGAACGATACAGTACAAGATGCAAAATGAAATCGGTACCAATCATAGTGATAAATCAGGAGTGGAGGTTGTTTATAACCAGAAAGAGAAATGGAAGGGTATATATGCCACCACAATCAGATAAGCGACTCATCAAAGGACAGAAGAAATAAGGCTCTAAACAACCTGCAGGTAATTTCATGCAGTGCTAAAGAGCAACATATCAGTTTGTCAATAAATAAAGACTGGGAAGCTCGATAAATTGTTCCTCATGTTATCTTTCTTCTCTCCTTTCTGTCTGCACCAAAGCATTTTGAATATCATTGGGATGAGGTTACAGATGTCAAAAAATAACTGAACTAATAGGCATTTTGAGACCGATGATTGATATTCAGAGGCAGAAAGTGTTGCAAATACTTTTGAATACACTAATCCTCCTGCTGACGGTCTCTTTGCCATATTTTTTGCAATTATTTATGATTACTGCGCTGTAATTTGAAATATGGTTTTCATAAGATTCTAAGTCATGGGAGGCCGGAAGTTGTTGTAATTGGAGCCAAAAATGGAACATCTTCTTCAGCAATAGAGCAACACCTGGATAATTCTGTTCCAAAGAGTTAATTCCTATTATTTACTGTAGATCTATTATTGTTTATTTAAAATAATGCATTCATTTTCACAGGCTATAACCACATGACAAAAGAATAGGATTTTTCAGGCAGAAAAAATGGCTTTGTGCCCACTCTTTTGAGCGTTTCATGGGTGGGGAGGGGAGAGCCTTATGGAATGTTATAGAAGAAACCACTTCTGCTAGACAAGTGTCTGTTTTGTAAAGGTCCTTTTCAAATAGAAGATGTCGGTTCACCGAGTTTGCTTTTAGGAGAAATATAAAATAGGAAAACTAATAATAGGGTTCGAAAAAATATGAATTTGAACCCTTAGGGGCTGAATTATTCATGGGGAGGGCAATTTCACATCAGGCCGCCTAACATGTACTAGCTGCTTAATGGTTAGACCACTGGTTTGGGAAACAAGATTCCAATATTCAAAGGGTACTTACACTATTAACAGCCAGTTAACCATGTAAATGCCTGCTAATCAGATATTCAACGGCACTTACATGGGTATTGTTGTCGAATATCCCCAACTAACTCCTCTACGTGCCCTGATGCTAGCTGGCTAGCACTTGGGGATGCTGGTGGCGTTCCGGGGCAGAGGCGGGGACTGGCATTAACCATGCAGCACTGATATTGGAAGCTGCACGGTTAGTGCTCGGTGCCTATAAGATAGGCGAGGAAAAACATCACCTACAATATCTTATAGGTGCAAGCACTAACCTTGCAGCATCCAATATCGATGCTGCATGGTTAACTTTGGCGGCTACCGGGCAGTGCGGCCAGGACCGGATATTCACTTCCATCGCCGCAGAAGTTAATATCCAGGGTAAAGGGGTCCACGGACAGGGCTACACGGCTATGGCGCTTAACCCTGCCCAGATGAATATCGGACCCCAAGAGACCAGTGTTTGGTTCCCATTAGCACTCCTTGTGGCCTTGAGCAAGTGTCTTAACCCTCCATTGGCTCAGAAGAATCCAAGTTATTAATGTTCCTGTTTAATGAATATTGCTAAGATTAACTTACAATCCAAGCCACTTTGACTAAATGATAAAGCTGTATAAAAAAATTGTTAAATAATTACCAAAATAAAATAATAAATAGGTAGGAACATGTAGTGCCTTCCCAGCCATTAGGCAAGACCTGGCATTAGTCTATGGCAGCAGATTCCGGGCTTGGGTGCAGCAAAAGACAGCAGTAGCCAAAGCAAAACAATACTGTCCACACATACTCAAAGAACCATCAGCACATTTGTTTACCTGCAGGGAGAATGGGTGCATGTATACATACAAAGTGAAGTTTAAGACTTACAGTAATAACATAGGGCCCGGTACTCGAAAGGCATTTGCATGGTGTACAGAGCTGTAAACCATGCAAGGGCAGCTCTTTAATGAGGCGGAGTGATGCGGACTCCACAGGTGGCAAATTTTGGGAGGGTGGCAAAAATTTCCCCCAAAACAATGTGGACAAGCAGCTGCTTCTGCTTCTTGGCAGCAGCAGATTCAACGCCTTTGAACCCCCCCCCCCCCCTGCCGCTGCCCCAGGAGGCACCGCACTTGCTTGACCAGAAAGAAAGAACAGCGTTTCCCTTCTTCCCTTCTTTCCCATGGTTCTGTTAAAGTTGAGCCCAGCAGCACGCTGAGGGTAAATGGGGATATTTCCTGTCTTGCGCGAGACAGAAATGCTCCCAACATTCCCTCTGAAGCCAGTCAGACAGATGCGGGGGGGGGGGGGGGGAGGGGGGGGGACTAGAACTTGAAATGGGCTGAGCAGGGAGCAGAGCCTCCACACAGCTAAGCTTTCAGCCTTCTATCTTTTGCCTGTTTTGTTGCTAATATAGAATTTAACTGTTGGTTATAGTACATTCATTAATGGGAATATTCTGACTGCCTACATTCCTTGTGTAGCCCTTAAATCAGATATCTGAGTGTGCCCTCAGTTCATGTAAGGCCTACTGGCCAGGTACACTTAGGTTCCAGCCCACCCTATTCCTCACTCCACCCACCCCAGGGCTGCATTGCCTATATAGTGGTCACATACGTACGTTGATATCTATCCTTTTAATTTGGTGTTGAGCCCACCTTTTCTTCTTCTCCTTCTAGGACCGCTTAATCAGCATGTTGTGTATTCAGTGCAATAACTGGTGATTTCATTCTGAGACGAATCATTTGGAGCCTGATAGCTTGTCCTATATGCCTCAGGTTAGCTGCCATGCATAAAGAATTTAATCTGCTAAGGGAAGAACTAGCTGCAATGAAACACACCTCGTCTAGGATACAAACCAAACAAAGTCCACCACCGCTCCCAGAAAGAATCAAACATCCCAGGAACAAATGGATCACAGTGGTCTCGGGTAGATTGCGACCTGTAACGCAGAGACACCCTATACATCAAGAGATATCCCTGTATAATGCCTTCTCTGCTTTTGATTAATGAGGATGCCCAATCCATAGAAACTGAAGGGCCCTTAAATGAAACAGTCAATGCCCAATCTCCTGCTAAAGCACCAAATATGAAGAAAAACTCACCAAACAGAAAACTACTACTACTTGGAGATTCCATCATCAGAGTCACCAACTTGGGAACACAGTTCAAAGAAGAGAAGATAGTCAAATGCCTCCCAGGCTCTTCAGCCAGCAGGAATGCAAACCGAATTGTTGATTTACTTAGCACAGAAAGTGAGCACTCAAAAAATGATGTTGTCATCCACTTGGGTACAAATGACCTGGCTAGAAACAGTGCCTCTGCAGTTCAAAGGGATTTCCAGACTCTAGGAGAGAAAATCAAGCCCATTGTTAAAACTGTAGCATTCTCAGAAGTTCTACCTGTTCTTGGTAAGGGAGCAGAAAGGCTGCATCACATAAACAGCTTTAATACATGGCTCCAGACCTGGTGCAAGCAAGAAGAATTCAGATTTACAAGCGAATGGGGAAACAGAAGGACCAACAAGAGATTATACTGTGCTGATGGACTACATCTCTCTGTCACAGGGAAAAGAATCCTAAGTGAAAAGTTCAAGCAGTATGTAGATATGCATTTAAACTAGAAAAAGGGGGTGACGGATGGGGAAGGACAAGTTCAGGGCGTCACTCCCGGCAAAAGCAGAATAACATCAGAAACATCCACACTTTTATTTTTTTTTTTGAATTTAACTTTTTATTCACAACAGTACAGAACAATTTCAACACATACAACTAGGCTTACAAAGTATTTGGCCAGGGCTCTTCAAATCACCATGTGTATTATACAAATCCGTCAACAAGTGCCCGGCCACCCCTCTGCCCTATAGTCCCTAAGCGAGGTTGTGTAGGGTTTTTTGAAATACGAACCCAGGGTCCTAGTAAGGACCACCCCCTTACATCCCCCCTCCCTCCCCCCCCCCGGTCTCCCCCTCCCCCCCCACCCCCCCTCCCCCCCTTTCCCCCCCAACCCACCCCCTTTCATCCCCCACTAATACTGGATATCGTTGCGGAGGTAGCACAATACCTTTTCCCACCGCTGCTCAAAGGTGTCCATGCGTTGTCTTCGCGCTGCGGTCAACTTTTCCATCAAGTACACCTGCCGCAAGCGCTCAACACACTGCCCCACCTGCGGCGCATCCCTCTGCCGCCAGCAATAAGCCAGCTCGCAGCGGGCCGCACTCAGGCACGCCTGGATCTGCCGCTGGTCCCGGTCGGGCCCCCCCGCACTCCACCACCCCATGAGGAACCCACTCGGATCCAGCGGCACCTCCCGTCCCACCACCTCTGCAATCCACTCCATAATCTTCCCCCAAAAGGCCTTTATCCGCGGGCACTCCCACCAGATATGGTAAAACGTACCCACACTCCCGCACTCCCTCCAGCATAAATTGGACACCCCGGGATACATCCGATGCAATCGGTCTGGGGTATAATACCACCTCATAACCACCTTGCACCAATTCTCCCGGATAGCAATCGACAGGGGTAGCAGCCGCAACTGGTCAAACACCTTCTTCCATTGTCCCTCTTCAAGCTCCATGCCCAGGTCCCTTTCCCACTCCCGCATGTATCGGTGCCTCCCCCCCATTGGCCCCTGGATCGCCCAGTAGAGCGCTGAGGTAAGCCACGGGGATGTCTGCTTCCCATACCAAATCACCTCCAAGGGGGTATAATCCCGATCCAACCCCTCCCTCCCGAGCTTCTTCCGGAGGTAGGAAACTACTTGCCCATAGCATAGGCGATCCCCCTCTCGCAGCCCATATTGCTCTTGCAAGGTCTCAAACGGTACCCACTCACCCCCATCCAGGAACTGGTAGAAGCACCGCAACCCCCCTTTTGCCCACCACCGCCGAAAGCCCCCCCCCCTTCCTGCCCCGGGCGGAATTCCACCGTCTGGCACAATTCCCTCATCAGCGAGAACCCCCCTCCCCCCGCCCTCCCCCTACTCCCCTTCTAATCTTATCCCACTCCCCAAGCACATGGAACACATACGGAATGGCCCCCCCCCCCCACCCCCTTTCCCCCTTTCCCATCCAGGGGTGCCCTGCCAAGGACCCCCCCCCCCCCACTATGCTCCTCTAGCTCTACATAGGTCTTACCTCCCCCCCCCCCGCCAATCCATCACATGGCGCGCCTGGGCGGCCCAATAATAAGCCTGCATATTGGGGACTCCCAACCCCCCTTCTTCCCGCCGCCGATACAACACCTCGCGCGCCACCCGAGGCGGTCGCCGCCGCCAAATGTACTGGTTCACCTGTCGCTGCAGACGCCTCATATGTACTCCCAGGATAGCCACCGGCAGGGCCTGGAAGTAATATAGGACTCGGGGGAGGACATTCATTTTGACCGATGCGATTCTTCCCAGCCAGGAGATCTCATATCCCACCCACTGCTGTAAATCCCGCTCTATCTCCCTCCATAATTTACCATAGTTAGCCGCATACAGCCCACTAGGCTGAGGAGTGATATTGACCCCCAGGTAGCGGATAGCTCCCTCTTTCCACCGGAACGGGTAGTCCCTCTGTAGCCCTGCCAGCCGAGCCGGAGACAAGTTAAGACTCAGGGCCTCCGTCTTATCTGGGTTCATTTTGAACCCAGACACCTCCCCATATAGTCCCAGCAAGTCGAGAAGCGCTGGCAGCGACTCCTCTGGCTGCGTCACCACCAAAAGGACATCGTCCGCAAATAACGATATTTTGTGGTGACCAGTCCCCTTCTGCAGCCCCTGCACCCTTCCATCATCCCGAATGGCACAGGCCAATGGCTCAATAGCAATAGCAAAGAGAAGAGGAGACAGTGGGCAGCCCTGGCGGGTCCCCCTTTCCAGCTCCAGAGACTCCGTGTACCGCCCGTTAATTTTAACCCTGGCCCTAGGGCCCCGGTATAGCGCTTGCACCCACCGCAGAAACTGGGGGCCTATACCCATCCGTGAGGAAGAGAAAGCCCCAGTCCACCCTATCGAATGCTTTCTCAGCATCGATGGACAACAACATGGCCTCTCGCCCTTGATCTTGTATCCCCCATACAGCTTCCAATGCCCTCTTGATGTTGTCGGAGGCTTGTCGCCCCATGATAAAACCAGTCTGGTCAAGCCCGATCAACCCGGGCATCTTTGGCGCCAGCCTATTAGCCAGCACTTTGGCCAAGATTTTGACATCTACATTCAGTAGAGAGATGGGCCTGTACGACTCGCAGTAGAGCGGGTCTCTACCCCCCTTGGGCAGTACCGTGATCCCTGCGGTGAGCATGTCTGCGGACAAGTACCCGTCTGCCCTTTGTACATCGTTCACCACCCGAACCAACCGGTCCAAGAGTTCTTCCCGGAATACTTTATAAAATGCCCCCGTCAGACCGTCCAGCCCCGGTGCCTTCCCCGCCGGCAGCCCTTTCAGGGCCAAGGCCACTTCCTCTCTGGTAATATCTGCCTCTAAGGTTTGGGTCTCCCCGTCTTCCAGGCACCGCAGCTCCACCCCTTCCAAATAAGCCTCCCGGGCCCCAACCCGCTCCCCCACCGGTCTTTTGTATAAGTCCCGATAGAATTGACGAAAACGCTCCCCAATCTGTTTCTCCGTCTTTAGCAGTTCCCCGGCCTCCCCCACTAGCCCCGTTATCGAGGTCTGAGCTTCCCGCTTCCGCAATTTGTTAGCTAATAGTCTGCCGGCTCTAACCCCCCATTCATAGTATTGCTGCCTTAGTCTCGTCATCTGGAACCCTATCTCGTCTACCTGCAGTTTGTTCAGTTCCATTCGCAGCTGATTAAGGTGCTGAAGGTCCCGTTTACTCCCCCGCCCTTGGTATTTCTCGGCCGCCTGCTTGATCTCGGCTTGAAGCACTTCCTCCTTCGCCATCCTCTGTTTCTTAAGGCGAGAGGACCACATCACTAGCCTTCCTCTCACTACCGCTTTCATCCCCTCCCACAAACCCACCGCTCCCACATCCCCCGTATCATTCAGCTCCTAATATTCCCGCAGGTAACCCTTGATATCCTGCACGACCTCCGCTTTCCTTAATAAACTCTCGTTTAGTCTCCAAAACCGAACCCCCCCCTTCCCTAGAGCCCCCCACACACACCCAGGTCGGGGCATGGTCCGACCACGTGATATTCCCTATTTGCGCTTCCTGGATCCGGAGCCCCCACCCTTCCGGCGTCAAGACATAGTCAATCCTACTATAGCTGTCGTGGGGGGCTGAGTAGAAAGTATACTCCCTGCTCCCTTCATGAAGTTGCCGCCACGCATCGCTGAGGCGATGCCCTGCCAAGAAGCACTTGAGGATTTTTCGGGCCTTCCCCTTCCCGTCCCCCCCCCCAACTGTCTGTCCCACCGAGGGTGTAGAGCCAAATTAAAATCACCCCCCATAATTAACCTCCCTTGGACATGCCTAAGTAAGAAAGACTGCACCTCTCTCCAGAATGTCGCTTGCTGCACATTAGGGGCATAAATATTAACTAGGGTAACATGTTCGCCCTGCCACTCCCCCCCCAATAGAAGTACCCGACCCGCTTCATCCCTTTCCACCCTGCCCACCCTAAACGTGCTGTCCCTTCGGAACAATACCGCCACTCCCCCCTTCTTGCTCGCCGTCGCCCCCCGCAGGCTCCCAAAGTACTGCATACTGCGTTCTGCATCAACCCCTCATGTTTCCGCCTCAAATGGGTCTCCTGCAGCAGCACTATTTCCCAATCGAGCCGAGCGGCCTCCCTATGTAGTTGCCGCCGCTTCTGAGGGTTATTTAGCCCTTTGACATTAAGGGACCCTATCCTCCCCATGCTAAGCCATCTTGCACCCCCCACTTTCCCCATCCAGTACCTGCTGCCCCCCCTTGCCTATCCCCCCACCCCTGCCCCCCCTCCACCCCACCCTCCCCCTCCCCCATCCCCCTCTCCCTCCCTGCATTACGACTCCCTCCGGAGTATCCCCCACCCCCCCAGTGACCGCCCCGGGCGCTACCTCTACCCCCTTACCCCTTCTTCCCCCTCCCCATCCAGCTCCATCCCCGCTACTCCCTGCTCTCCCCCGTGTTCCCCCCCGAGGGGCATGGCCTTTCCCCCATTATTCGCTCACCCGCCCCCGCCCCCCCATCTCCGGCCCTCACAATCCCCCGCTCCCACCATATACATCAGGATACACACAAACAGATATCCGCATTTTGTTACAATTATATAACAGTCCACAAAACAGCCTATACAGTATCTTAAACAACTAACCCCCCCCACCCCAGAGAGCCCCCCCAGTGTGCCCCCTTTCATAACTTGCTCTGCTGTTAAAAGTCTCAGTCCACTGCAGTATTGCCCAGCACTGAGGGGTTGGGCTATGTATTAAGGTGTAGTTCCCTCGGGCCATGGCCCACTGTGGTGTACCTCACAAAGTCCCGGACCCACCTGGGCCCCCCCCCCCCCCCCGGTCAGTGCTCCATCCATCTCGGGGGGGAGGCTGTCTGGAAGTCCCGGTGCAGTCAAAGTTCCACCAGCTGTGGCACTGTCAGAGAAGGTGCCGCAGACCCGATGGGGATCTCTGGGCCCTGAAAGAGGAGAGCCCCTAAAGCAGGCCCCCCAGGGTAGCCCCACACCGAGACTCTCTGGATGCAACCACCGCCCGGTCAGCTTTATGAGTCTACAGAGGGTGCCCCAGTCAAGTCCCCGATGAAGCTAATTTAGCATCCAGGGGGTTGTTCAGGCCCCTTTATTCTCTCCCAGCGGTACGCGCTCTTTGCCACCGGAGAGCCGGGTTAGCCACCGGCTCTTACTCTCCACTCTCTGCCATTTCGTCGCCGCAGGCCTCTCCTGGGGGCGTTGGCCCTTCAGCGGACTCCGCAGCTGTGCCTCCGGTATATTATCGACCCCCATGTCTCTCAAGATCTGCCAGGCCCCTTCCGCGCTCTGGAGATGGCGGGTGCTGCCCTTTACTGTCACTAGTAGGCCAAAAGGGTATAACCATCTGTACCTCCACCCTTCGCGGCGCAGCACGGATGTCGCCTCTCGCAGTTCCCACCGCCGTTGCAGCGTGCCAGCCGACAGGTCCTGGTACAGCTCTATTTTGGCCCCCTCCCACTGATAGGGTCCGAGCTTCCGCGCCGCCATCAGAAGCTTCTCCTTCATCTTATAAGAGCTCAGGCAGGCAATCACATCCCGGGGTTTATTGTCTCTCGGGGGGCCTAGGCTCCGGTGGGCCCTGTCCATAAGCAGTGGTCCACTTGCCCCCTCCCCCTCTGGATCTGCCTCCTGCAGGATGGCGGAAAACAGCCGCGTCAAGGTCCCCTCGCAATCTTGGAAGTGCTGCTCCTCCGGGAGGCCCCGCACGCGCACGTTGCTCCGGCGCGATCGGTCCTCAAGGTCCTCCGTTTTCGCCCGAAGTGCCTCCTGAGCTTGTCGCAACTCCGCCCAGCCGCTCCGCAATTCATTCACCGTCTCCTCTTGCTGCTCTAAGCGCTCCTCCGCCGCCTCCACTCGGGCCCCAACCTCGCGCAGATCCTGCTTAAGCGTATTCAGCGTTTCCCGCAAATCGTTCTTAAAGGAGCCCATTTCCGCCTTCAACTCCTCCTTAAAGGCTGTGAGCCACTCTTTCAGGCTCCCCAGCGAGTCGGGCCCGCCATCAGAGTCCCCATCGGAATCGGACCGTTCCACCTCCACGTCTGCCATGCGGTCTGTGGGGCCTTTCCCGTCCTTCTCCTCCTTCTCCTCCGCCCTGGCATAGGAGGAGCGGAATTCGGACAGCCGCTTTTTCGCCGACATCCTCTCCGTTGTCGGGGGTATGGAACGCTACCCGCAAATTCTGCGGAAGGGGTAAGAGTCGCTCTAAATTTTAGCTGATTTCACCAGCGCCCCGGAGCTCCCTCAGAGAGCAGCCACCATGCTCCCCGACGTCACCGAAAGTCACATCCACACTTTTAAACCACACATCAACAACAAGTGGGAAGAAGTGGGCAGAACAAAATCAATGCAAAATACATGCAAGACAGTTAAATGCTGGAAAGCAATGAGCACAAATGCTCAAAGCTTAGCCAACAAAGTTCCAGACCTGGAAGCCCTAATGGTGGAAATGGACTTGGACATTGTGGCCATTACAGAAACATGGTTTAATGAATTGCATGAAAAGGATATAGCCATAGCTGGCTATAATCTATTCAGAAGAGACAGAGAAAGTGGAAAAGTAGGAGGAGTAGCCTTGTATGTCAAAAGCAATATTAAAGCTACTGAAATGAAAGGGGCATGGGGAAAAGAAGAAGCGCTCATAGGAGGCTTATCAATAAACTCAGTAGTTTGGGGATGGGTCCCAAGGTGGTGAACTGGATCAGAAATTGGTTGACTGACAGACGACGGAAGGTGATAGTAAATGGAGCTCACTCTGATGAAAGGAGGGTGATTAGCGGGGTGCTCCAGGGTTTGGTCCTGGGCCCGGCACTGTTCAATGTATTTGTGAGTGATATTGCTGAAGGACTGAATGGAAAGGTCTGTCTTTTTGCAGATGACATGAAAATTTGCAACAGAGTGGACTCCCCTGAGGGAGTGGATAACATCAGGAAAAATCTGCAAAAGCTGGAAGAATGGTGTAATACTTGGCAGTTAAGATTTAATGCAAAGAAATGCAATGTCATGCACTTGGGAAGCATAAATCCAAGGGAAATATATGCGATAGGGGGTGAGAGGTTGGTGTGCACGGACCAGGAGAAAGACCTTGGTGTGATTATTTCTGAGGATCTCAAGGTTGCAAAACAGTGCAACAAGGCAGTGGCAAAAGCCAGGAGGATGTTGGGTTGCATACAAAGAGGAATTACCAGCAGAAAGGAAGAAGTACTAATGCCACTGTATAAGTCACTGGTGAGGCCTCAGTTGGAATATTGTGTTTAGTTTGGGAGAACATAACTTGCAAAGCATGTAAAAAGACTGGAAACTGTTCAGAGAAGGCAACCAAAATTGCGGGCTGCAACTCCCCCTACTCATTCTCTCTGCAGCGGCAGGCCACTTGCCGCTCGATCCTGGCTGTTGGAGAAATCTCTGATGGTTGGATGGCAGGGAACCAGTGAGGGTCATGGTCTGGGGCATCAGAAACTCCTGCTGGACATGCCGGTACCATGGCAATGGTATGCCACAGTGCTGGCACAACAGCAGGAATGCTGAGAGGTCTGGCCAGGCAGTGCATGGGACATCTCCAGCATCTGAAAATTGGGCACACCAGGCTATCCAAGTGCCCTGATTCTGCAACCATGGGAACCGTGGTTGCAGAATCAGGTACAAAGTGGCCCTGTACATATTTTGGGTATCCGGATGACCCAAATGCGTTCGGTGCAGAATCGGCCTCTTAGAGGTCAATAACATAATAGAAATGTCTGACCCACAAGTATAACTCAAAACGGGCATGATTTCCAGCTATTTCTGCATCCATGGGTATAGACATGCCCGTGTTTATGGAATCAGCCCATAAACGTGTCTAGTATGGCACATGCAAACCCCCATCCCCATTAATAGTACAGGACATGGACATACACAGCAATCATTTTGGACATCCCTGCGCTCACTGTATTCTGGAAAGATACACGTTTCTGATCCTGCTCGACTCCGTGATATACCCATGGATGCCTCCGACAGCCACACTTCCTTGTTTAAAATGTGCATCTCCTAAGCTGCTCTTCTCACTGACAATAGTTTGCAGATACAAATGACATAAATATCAATGATAAATGACCGCTGATGAAAACTAGACCATATACCAGTCCTTTTTATGCCCTGAAAAGTGCTAGGTAATCCCGGTGCACCCTAATATGATATAAGAGAATGTAACTATGAGCATGTATGTCAGGACACCAAATTGATGAAGGGGATGGAAGGCTACTCCTATGAAGAGAGGCTAAGAAGGTTAGGGCTCTTTAGCCTGGAGAAGAGACGGCTGAGGGGGGATATGATAGAGGTCTATAAATTAATGAATGGAGTGGAACAGATAAACGTGGATCAATTGTTTACGCTATCAGAGTATAGAAAGACTTGGGGACATGTAATGAAGCTACAGGGTAAACTATTTAAGACAAATAAGAGAAAATATTTTTTCACTCAACGTGTAATCAAACTCTGGAATCTGTTACCGGAGGATGTAGTAAGGGCTGTTAGTATAGCTGGGTTTAAAAAACGTTTTGACAAGTTCCTGGAGGAAAGGTCCATAAACCACTATTAAAAAGGGACCCAGGATATCAATGCTTGACCCAGTACAAGCATTGTGGAACCTGTGTCTTTTGGGGATATTGCTAGGTACGTATGACCTAGATTGGCCACTGTTGGAAACAGGATACTGGGCTTGATGGACCTCGGTCTGACCCAGTATGGCATGCCTTATGTTCTTATGTTCTTATGACATACCTTACAACAAATTGTACTTGGCACTATATAAAGGCATCAGTGGTCCCTGTCTTGGTCATCTCTAGAAACACGCTTTGAACTGCTAAGGATGGACCCTTTTCAAGTGCACAAAAACCAAAACTAATATTGTAGTTCCCAAAAGGATGCCTATTATTGCTGAGCAACAAATGTATGCCTTTTTAATGACTATGGCCTTCTACTACTACTACTACTAAGCATTTATAAAGCGCTACCAGGCGCACACAGCGCTGTACAATGAAAACATACAAGAGACAGTCCCTGCTCAAAAGAGTTTACAATCTAAAAAAAAAGACAAAGCAAGAAAAGGAGAAGAATAAAAACAGCAAAATCAAGAGCCAAAAGCACAGGTGAAAAGATGAGCTTTTAACTTAAGTTTGAAGAGGGACAAAGAAGATGACTGGCATAAAGATAAAGGAAGTTTATTTCAAGCGTAAGGTGCAGTAAGGTGAAATGAGCGGAATCTGGAGTTGGCAATAGAGGAGAAGGGCATAGCAAGAAGCAACTGGGTAGAAGAACGGAGTTCACGAGGGGGGAAGTAGGGAGAAATGAGAGAAGAAAGGTACTGAGGAGCCACAGAATGAATGCACTTACTGTATAGGTCAGAAGGAGAAGCTTAAAGTAAATACGAAAATGGATAGGGAGCCAGTGAAGAGATCTGAGGAGAGGAGTGATGTGGTCAAAACGAGACTGACGGAAAATCAAACGGGCATCGGAGTGCTGAATAGACTGAAGGGGGAAAAGATGAGACTGAGGGAGACCAGCAAGAAGCAGGTTGCAATAATCAAGACGGGAGGTGATTAGGGAATGGATGAGGGTTTTAGTAGTGAGCTCAGAGAGAAAGGGGCAGATTTTGCCAATGTTGAAGAGAAAGAAGTGACAGGTCTTAGCGATGAGTTGGATATGAGAGGAGAAAGAGAGCGAAGAGTCAAAAATAACACCCAGTTTGCGAGCAGATGAAACAGGTTGGAGAACAGAGCCATCAACAGAGACTGAAAAAGAAGAAGGGGAAAGGGAAATTTTAGGAGAATAAATGAGAAGTTCAGTTTTGGCCATGTTCAGTTTCAGGAGACAATGGAACATCCAAGCAGCAATGGCAGAGAGAGAGAGCAAGAGATCCAGGACTGCAAAGCAGGAGAAAGATCAGGAGTAGAGAGATAGATCTGGGAGTCATCAGCATAGAGATGGTACTGAAAACCATGAGAGGAAATAAGCACACCAAGGGATCGGGCATAGAAAGAAAAAAGAAGGGGACCCAAGACAGAGCCTTGGGGGACACCAACAGAGAGCAGGATAACAGAGAAGGAGGAGCCACCAGAACATACACTAAAGGAGTGATGGGAAATTTATGAGGAGAACCAGGAAAGAACAGAGTCCCTAAAGCCAAGCGAGGACAAAGTGTCAAGGAGATGATCATGGTCAACAGTATCAAAAGCAGCAGAAAGGTCAAGGAGGATAAGGACAGAGTAAAGGCCTTTAGATTCAGCCAGGAACAAGTCACTGGAGACTTTGACAAGAGCAGTTTCAGTAGAGTACAAAGGATGTAAACCAGATCATGGGAAGAGAGGAAGTCAAGGTAACGGCAGTAAACCGCACGTTCGAGCAGTTTAGAAATAAAAGTTAGGAGAGAAATGGGGGTGATAATTAAAAGGACAAGAGGGATCAAGTGAGGGTTTCTTAAGGAAAGGCGTGACCACAGCATGTTTAAAGTCAGCCAGGACAGTAGCAGTGGAGAGCGAGAGGTTGGGAATATGAGAAATGGAGGGGACAACGGTAGAGGAGATAGAGGAGAGGGGATGGGAGGAGATAGGATCAGAGGAGCAAGTGGTGAGCTTGGAGGAGGAGAGAAGAAGAGCAGTCTCATCAATAGAAATCATAGGAAAGGAAGAGAGGGTAGGATGCGAAGGGGGGAGATTGAGAACAGGAAGGGGAAATCGGGGATTTAGAGGGAATTTGGAGAGTGATCTTATGGATTTTATCATGGAAGTAATCAGCCAGGGTTTGGGCAGAAAGGGAAGGAGGGATCAGAGGCAAAGGCACTTTGAGGAGAGAATTGAGAGCAATGAAGAGATGGCTATGGCATCTGTTTTCCACATATCTGGCATTTCCACATATCTGGCATTTCTCACAGCAGCTCCCTACATGTGACTACTCCTGCCCCATCTTGGTGTATTTTGGTCTGTACTATCTGCGGGGCAACCCTGTCTGCCTTCCCACAGTCTGCTATGTGGCAGTGCTCCCCTGGTCAGGCCTGTGTGGGCATGGGAGGGGGGATCCCTGTGCCATTATACCAGGTAGCTAGTATCCAGATATATCACCACACTCGCAGCTTGTTTATATCTTGCACTGGGAAGGACATAGGGCTCATGGCACAATCTGGGGAATGTTGGCACAACATACTACTACTACTACTTGATTGAAATTCCATGTATGGATTGAAATTCCAAGTAAAAAGGGGAAGGCGATGGCAGTGGGGGTGTACTATCGTCCGCCTGGCCAGAATGAACAAATGGATGATGAAATGCTCAAAGAAATCAAGGAAGCTAGCAAAAGTTACAGTGCAGTAATAATAATGGGTGATTTCAATTACCCCGGCATCGACTGGGTCAGTGTCACAACAGGACATGCTAGGGAGATAAAGTTCCTAGATGAAATAAATGACTGCTTCTTGGAGCAGCTGGTTCATGAACCGACCAGAGGGGAAGCAATATTAGACCTAGTCCTTAGTGGAACACCAGATGTAGTGCAAGAGATAAGGGTGTTGGGGCCACTTGGCAATAGTGATCATAGCATGATCACCTTTGATTTAATTAGTGGAGGAGGGATAGTAAGGAAATCCACAGTACTACCCTTTAACTTTCGAAAGGGAGACTATGATAAAATGAGGAAAACAGTTAAGAAAAAACTAAAAGGAGCAGTTGCAAAGGTTAAAGACGTAGATCAAGCTTGGGTGTTGTTGAAAAATACTATCTTGGAAGCCCTGACCAGCTGTATTCCACGCTTTAAGAAAAGTGGAATGAAGTCCAAAAAACTGCCAGCATGGTTTAAAGGTGAGGTCAGAGAGGCTGTTGTTGCCAAAAAAGCATCTTTCAGGAAATGGAAAAAAGAGCCAAATGATGAAACCTGGAAACAGCACAAGCACTGGCAAGTCAAATGCAAGGCATTGATAAGGCAGGCAAAGAGAGAATTTGAGAAGAAGCTTGCTGCGGAAGCAAAAACGTGAAATAAAGACCTTTTCAAGTACATTCGTAGCAAAAAACCTGTGAGAGAGTCAGTTGGTCCATTAGATGATAAAGGGGTTAAAGGAGCACTAAGAGGCGACAAGGAGATAGCGGAGAGACTGAATGAATTCTTTGCTTCGGTCTTTACTGAGGAAGAAGTAGGGATGTTACCCATGACTGAAGTGGTATTTAAAGGTGTGGAAGAATTGAAGGAAATATCGATACATCGGGAAGATGTCTTACAACTATTAGATAAACTGAAGAGTAGCAAATCACCTGGGCCGGATGGTATATCCAAGGGTGTTGAAAGAACTGAAATTTGAGATTGCAGACCTGCTATCAGTAATCTGTGAACTATCATTAAAATCATCTCTAATACCTGAGGATTGGAGGATCGCCAATGTAACACCAATTTTTAAAAAGGGTTCGAGGGGTGATCCGGGAAATTACAGACCGGTGAGCCTGACATCAGTACCGGGAAAAATGGTAGAAACCATCATAAAGAATAAAATTACTCAGCATGTAGATAGTCACGACCTAATGGGAGACAGCCAACATGGCTTTAGACAAGGAAGATCTTGTCTTACTAATCTGTTATGTTTTTTTGAAGGAGTGAATAAACAGGTGGACAAAGGTGAGTCGGTTGATATTGTGTATCTGGACTTTCAGAAAGCCTTTGACAAGGTCCCTCATGAGAGACTTTTGGCAAAACTAAAGAGTCATGGGATAGGAGGCAGTGTACTATTGTGGATCAGGAACTGGTTAAAAGATAGAAAGCAGAGGGTAGGGCTAAATGGCCAATTTTCCCAATGGAGAAAGGTGAATAGTGGTGTACCCCAGGGATCTGTGCTGGGTCCGCTGCTTTTTGACATATTCATAAATGACCTGGAAAGTGGAATAACGAGTGAGGTTATCAAATTTGCAGATGACACAAAACTATTTAAAGTTGTTAAAACCCAGGAAGATTGTGGAAAATTGCAAGAGGATCTTGATAAATTGGAAGACTGGGCATCAAAATGGCAGATGAAATTTAATGTGGACAAGTGCAAGGTTATGCACCTAGGGAAGAACAACCCAAACTATGGTTACACGATGCAAGGTTCCACATTAGGAACCACCACCCAGGAAAAAGATTTAGGCGTCATTGTGGATACCATGTTAAAACCCTCGGCCCAGTGTGCAGCGGCGGCCAAGAGACTTACCAATTTTGTGTTATCTTCTACAATTTGTCCCTGCAAGTGAGAATGTGTGTGTGCACAGTAAGGTTGGAGGGTTACACAGGAGGAGCTGGTGTTGGGATCCACAAAGCATGGAGAAAATAAATATCTGGTTTGCAATGGTCATGCACATATAATGAAGATTTGACCAAGGGAAACTGAAGCTTATTTAAAGCACAAATCAAATAATATTTAGAAAAATCAGTGATGTAAACTTAGCCTGACCTTGGCCTTGACATCACCAAGCCACTAAGTTATACGATTGCTGTGGCTTGTGGCCCTTCAGGTTCTGCAACTATTTATTTATTTATTTATTTATTTATTTAGCTGTATTTATATACCGCTTTTCACCGGGTCAAAGCGGTCAATTGGGGGATACATTTAACATGAGGGGATATGACACACATACGCTAATACTTACAGGGAACATGGGCAATGGAGGGTTAAGTGGCTTGCCCAAGACCACAAGGAGTGCCTATAGGACTAGAAATCCCAGACCCTCCGGCCTGAGATTGCTGTCCCCAGGTGGGACTTGAACCCCCGGCCCTCCGGCCTGAAATACCTTTTCCTAACCACTAGACCACTCCTCCCAACTATGGCATTGGATACATGGAGTCTAATTCCAAAAGGGGCACATCCAGGCTATCCGGATGGCCCCATGCAGGATGGGCCCATTAGGACCCAATTCTGTACCGCAGGAGCAAAACTTTCCCATGGCACACAGAATTGGGCCCGAGGATGGCCTGGCGTGCTCCTGCATGTCTGTGGGGATGTCCTCCCTGCAGGTGCCCCTAGCTTCTGTGGCTCAGACCCCCCTCTTCCTCGCTGCTTGACCCAAAGCTGATCAGCTGGGGCCTGCATTGGGTGCTGGGTGCCCCCTGCACCCAGCCCCAGCCCCAAGAGGGATCCCCAGCCATGATCGCCTCATCAGTGCTGATTATTCCACCTTCAAGGTAGAATAATCAGCACGTCCCCTCTGACCCCACAGGATGTATAGTATCTTATAATATTGTCATGCCCTTGCCCCTTACTTCCAGTATGGAGGGGCGTGGTTATCATAGAAAGTTTCACCTTTTTGCCTTTAACTGACTGGTTCCTTTGCCATGCCCTTTGGGAAAGGTAGTTCAGTCACAATCCACTTGGCTTCAGGTAGAAGAAAACTCTTGTAGTTGGCTCGAATGATAAGGCAATGACAGAATTTATTGACTCAAATGCAAAGTTCACAAATACTACCCTTGGATACCTTTTCCAGGATTCTTCACAATACACATCAGGACATAAATAAACTCAAAGCAAACTTTCAGCTTATAGTGTTCTTCAACTCAAAGGAAAAGCCTTTTAACAGTCAATGCTACCAGCTTGGCTAGCATTGCTGTTTAAAGCAAACAAAAACAGCATTTCTCAATGGCAGTTTTCTGTTCTCATAGTCCCAAACACTTCCGGGCTGGTTTGTCTCCTTACAAACAAAGTAAAACTTTTAACAGGACAAAAACTTCTCATAAGCAAATAATGCTCTATTCCATGCTTTAGGAATATTCAAAAACAAAGCCAAAAACTTTCCTTCCTTTCACCATTAGCTCGGCTTCTTGCCGGTGCACTGCTCTGGATATCAGGTGTTTATCAAGCACCATCAGAGAGCTTCAGCTTGCTCTTGCTTTCTCAGCAAACTTATTTCTTCTTTAACACAGGGCATGCACAAAACCATCTACAGGCTTTCAAGGTTACCTGACTCTGAAGGTTTTCTCTTAAGGGTGGTTTTCTTTCAATCTCTCTGTAGTAAAGGATTGACACAAGGAGCAATCCATGTATGAGTCTTCATCATTCACAGCTAGGTCTGGTTCACCTAGTTGCATAGGCTCTACCTCTCCTTCCAGTTCACAGGTTTCAGCTGACTGCCTTCCATTAGAGCTGAGAGTATCCTTTGCAACTCTGCACTGCTCTGTATTAGACAAGCTTTCAAGGCTCATACCTGGGCCTGGGCTTGCAGCAGCTTCTCCTTTCTCATGCTCTGCACACCATTCTCCTGTGCTTCCTCGTCCTGTCCTCCAGCTTGTGTTTCTGCTTGGGTCTCTCTCTGGGACTCTCCTCCTCCTCTCCCCTGCTTCTTTCTCTATCCTAGACTTAAGTCCCCAAGGCTCCAGCGCCACCTCTTCTCTTCTCAGGTGACGGAGATCAGTTTGCCTCCTGGCAGCTGGGTAATTAGGGAACTCAGTGACGTAAGGGTCCTTTACCCTGGGTCTGTATTCCCTCTCCTTCTCTCCACTAGGGGAACTCTGAAACCTATCCCATCTGGGAATTTCCTGCTTTCTAGGTGTGATTGGGGTTTTGTTTCTCTGACCTTGCAAAATTGGTCCTTTTATAAGGGTGAATTTGTTTCCTTTATCCCTTTCTCCTCTGTCATGATAAGCTTCCTTATCACAATATATTAGAGTGCACTGAGAATACTTGGCACAGTTCTGGGCATGAAAAAGACATCTGTACATATCTAGTTTGCATCAGCAAAATGCTATCGTGACAACAAAAACAGAAGCTTAGGAAATGAATGTTTGAACCAAGGAGCCATGGCCATCTGAGGTGTCCAGACTGCAACTGTTCAGAATACAGTGAGCGCAGGGACATCCAGGACTATTTGGTCCATGCCTGTACCCATGCATGTTTCTCGCTGTCAATACATGTATGATCTGGCTGAATTGCATGTCCATGACCTGATTCTAGAAACACGGGTGCATCTATACCCGTGGATGCAGACTTGGGTTTGAATCACGCCTTTGCCCAATTAGACGTGTCCTTGGGAGATAACCTGCTTATATGGAACCTGCCTCTAAGTGAATTCAGGAAACACAAGCATTCATTAATTTTTTTAAATTGTCTTTTTAATGCTCCCCATGAGGTAAAACTGCATGGATTCCTTGCTGACTGGAACTTGTCAGAAATAAAGAAGGGGCTTGAAGAAAGAGAAACAAGTCTTTTGTGGCTTTTTGGAGCATATAGACATTTTATATAAGATTTGAAACTTAAATATGAGCTGTTTTGATCCATGCCTTAGTATCATTATTAAAGTTTTAATATGTCAGCATGTGCAATGAAAACAGGTTTATAAATGTTATTTGAACCCAAAACTGTGTGAGTAGACAAGATTGGACAAACTCAGCGCAGCATGGCCATAGTGTAATACAATAGAAAATAGAAAAATTTACATAAGAATCCAATATTATAACAATCAAGAAAACGCCAAAACATAACAATATCCATGCAATGTGGTGAGCACTAGCATTATCTGCATAGTGATGACATTCAACTCTGCTATTCCAATAACTGAATATCCATAGAGAGAATGTCCATAGACAGAAACAACTGAGGTATTTATCCGGATAATGGCTGCCTTTATTGGGATAAATGCCTTTGAATATTGGGTGTAAATATTTTTATTCAATCTTTCTCACAGTGTGATAGAAAGTAGCCTATTGCAATCATTTCCCTATAGAACTTCAGCTTAATCATGTTGGTGCTTCTTTGCCTAATATAGAATTTGAGATCTTCATACCAATGTTGGTGTCACTTTTGCCCTCTCAAGGTGGTTTTGAGACTTCATCCATTTGTTGAATTTTTTACTTTTTTAAAATATTCATAACCTATGCATCCACTGTGCGTGAATGGTGAGCACAGCTGCTCATTAACGAGCCTATTGCTCAATAATGTACACTACTGAATGATAGTGCACATTATTAATGACAGGAAGTGATGAAATTTGGGGGGGGGTGTCTTTCATTTTTTTATTTGAAAACCACATTAAATTATATAGAAATGTCCTATGGCTAGTTCTAACTACTTTTTTTTGCAAATATAGTAAATCTGCAAATAAATATAAACATAAACCTTGATAACCAATATAGAAAATACAGGGTTGGCTTCATATGTTCAAACCTCACAATATCAGTCAGGACCTGGCTGCCAAATTCTGAACTTTCTGCAATGCTTTCATCACTTTCACAGGCAATCCATGATAAAGTGAATTATAGTAATCCTATTTGTCAGAATCAATACTTGAAAGGCAGTTCTAAAATGATCATGATCTAAAATAGTTGTTCAGTTTCCTACAAAATCTCAACATGTAAAATAAAGTATTTTAACAATTCCCTTACCTGCGGTTTTATTGATCATATGCATATGGCTCTGAGAATAGCTCCTAGATTTTTTAGCTGTGCTTGTAACAGGGTATTAATACCATCTATAGCTATATGCTTAGTCAAATAAGGCAAAGATCATCTACTACAGACTATTATCTCTGGCTTATATTAATTGAGATGACTTCCAGACATCCAATCTTGAATCCTCTTAAGGTATCCCACCACTTTTCCTAAGCTTTGTCCACTGCATCCTTAAATGGAAAAACACTCTGGATATCATCAACATATTTCTTATTAAAAAAACACCTAGCTCAACTGACAGCCTAAAGATAGGGTTGAAAGGGCCAAAAACAGATAACTTGATAAAGAATTCTCTACTAAAACTTTCTGTTAAAAGGATTTACACAATTTCAAAACCACCTCACCTAGTCCTATAATTTCCAATCATGCTAATAAAATCTCAGAGTGCAACACATTAAAAGCCACAGTGATGTCTAGTAATATAAATAAAGAGGGGCATATTGCACGGCGACAGCCAGCGCAATTAAAGTAACTGCCAATCTCTGCTTTAACTTGTGCCCTTTTTTATTTATTATTTATATTTTTTATTTAGTGCCCTTTTTCTGATTTAGCTTTAGCCAATTTAGTTATCTAGTCAGCTACTTAATACCACTGCTGACCAACTTATCTATATCACTGTTCCTGCTCTGTTACTGCAATGTTCCAGTGCTAATCGGTTAGCGTCAGGGTGTTCAGTCAGCACAGGAAGGGATATTTAGTGGCACAAACTGGGAATATGCCACTGAATATCCCAGTCAGCAGGATTAATGCAGCTTGCAGGACTGCAAACCACATTAGTCCTTTTGAATATGCCCCCCACAAGTTTCTGCCTTCGATCAAAATACCATGTTATTTTCGAAAACCAGACTAATAAGGGTCAAAAACCTGCTGACATAACTAAGATGGCCGCTGGAGTGAATGCCGAGTAAGATCATGCCGAAATGGAAGGGCAAGTTGAGGGTGTTCCCGCCCGAAACCGTCACTAGACCCACGGATCGGTTCGTGCAGCTAACTGAAGGAATGATGCAGGAGATTAGAGCCGGGCTTGGAGGTTCGCAAGAGGACGTGAATTCTCTGGAGTGCCTGGACATCATGCTCTCTCCTGGTGCAAGGACCCTGCTGCAGCCCCCGGCATCTTCTCCGCTCTCTTCTCTGGCTTCCCCAGTGAGTGAACCAGTATGTGGTGTCTCCGCTGGGGCGGGGCTGGAAGCAGTTGAGGTTGATGCGGAGAGAGTTTGCAAGGACGTCGGTGATGTTTTGGAGGCAGTTGGCTCCCGACAGCTGGATCTGCAATCCTTGTCTCAAGCCACAGGTACTTTGTTTGCCACTGAAGTCCCTGTTTCTTCATTTGATCTAGTTTGCCCCAATATAATAACATTAGACAGTATATGGGATGCAATTACTTCGTTATCTGCTGCAGTTGCTACCCAGGTGGCTGGGTCCTCAGCGAGGATGTGCCAGATTGAAGAAAAGGTACAGTTATTGTATTGATGTGGACCATCTTAAAATACAAGCTCAAGAAACACATCAAAAGTAGGATTTTCTGTCTGAGACTAATGTGGCTCTTGCTAAGGATAACAATTTTCTTCGTGCAAAGATGGAAAGCCTGGAGAATGCTGCAAGAGCTGCAAACCTGAGAGTGTTGAATTTCCTCATTATACCAGGATTTACTCCATTGGAACTTTTCAAGATGTTTCTACTTGAGGTGTTAGCAGTGCCTACTGATTTAATGCCTCCAATTTCAAAGGTTTTCTATTTACCTCAGTCAAATAAGGAGCCAGGTCCTAATATGGATGATGTGACCACAGATGTATTAAATGTCACAGATTTGTTAGTTTCTCTAACTGAAAGCTCTATCAAAGTGTCTACGTTGTTGGTTTCTCTTGCCTTGATCTCCGACAGGGAGTGGCTGCTAAAGTTATTCTTTAAAAAGCGTTTTTCCTTGTTTTATGGGGTAAAAGTTTCAATGTTTCCTGATATTAGCAGAGACTCTCAGAAAAGGTGTAGACAATTTTTATTATTAAAGTCTGGGGTATTGCAGATTGGGGGGACATATCATTTACATTTTCCATGTAAATGTGTTGTTGTGTATAATTCAAAGAAATTTATATTTTATCAGCCTGAAGCATTATCTGCTTTTATTAGTTCTCGAATGCCCCTGATTAAGCTCTCAGCTGGTGGTTGAAGCACCTTGCTAAATGAATTTTTCTTCTGTCCAATGGCCAATCTGTTTTCTTTCTTTAAAGTTTATTGTTGGGAATAATCATGGTGGTTCCTCACTCACCATGTGTTTTGCCTTTGCTCACTCCCCCCCCCCCCCCCCCTTTATGTGGACTATAGGTGGACCAGTATGTTTTCTTTTCCTGTATTAGTTATTGATGATGTATTATTGCTGGTTGGTGCCTCCTTTTCTGATAAGCATGTTTGCTTGAGTTTATTTATTTATTTAGCTGTATTTATATCCTGCTTTTCACTGGGTCAAAGCAGTCAATTGGGGGATACATTTAACACGAGGGGATATGAGACACATATGCTAATACTTACAGGGAACATGGGCAATGGAGGGTTAAGTGGCTTGCCCAAGACCACAAGGAGTGCCTACAGGACTAGAAATCCCAGTCCCTCTGGCCTGAGATTGCTGTCCCCAGGTGGGACTTGAACCCCCGACCCTCCGGCCTGAAGTACCTTGTCCTAACCACTAGACCACTCCTCCCTCTATATTGTTATATTGCAAAATGCATAAATATTATATTAAAAAAAAAAAAACCTGCTGACATAGAAAATTAGAAACAGAGATACATGTCAGTAGATAAAGACCATATGGCCTATCACTCTGCCCTTCCATACCAACTACTAAGCTCTACAGTCCCTTTTTTTCAGGGCAGTTTCTCCAAACGGGTTAGTTTTGTGCATCACCGATGAAAAAACAGGCTTAACAGGTGCAGACTAACAATATCTCACCACCAACACCTGTCACAAAATTACTCCCTCATAAGTATCCTTTCTTTTCTTTTCATCCATAAAGTGATTATCTTGTTTGTGTAGAATTTTTATAGGCTTGCTAATAGGGGAAAAGACCGCAACAAGTTCCTAGGGTCCATTACTGGATCTATGGATTTATCAAAGAAGGGCACCAATCCTCATCGATCTAAAAAAACCCTTATTTTTTTAATGCATAATTTAAAAAAACCTCATTAATAATTAGACAAACCCCTCATTCCATAAGATCTTAAAAACATTGATTCAAAAAAATTGTTGAAGCAGAACTTATCTGTGTATGTCAGCAGATTACAATGACTAGCGTACACTCAAAGTGTGCAAAAGCTACGTTATTGCAAATGAATGCTGAACCGAACCACATCTGGTCATTCACCCAATGTGGCCCCGTTTCACCTTATGGCAGCTTCAGGGGTATGGCCAGATGACTAAAGAAATGAGGATAAAAAGGAATTTAAAAATTATACTAACATATGGGAGAACTATTCATCTTCATTTTAAACTGCTAATTCATTTACCAATAATGGTGGGTAGTGAACTGCATTAAATGCTGGTTAGCACCATATGATCTTAATTCACAATCTAAAGCATTTCATTTGTTTATATCCTTATTCTTAACTGTATGGAAATAAGGGAAAACGTAAGAACACAACACAAATTAAACATCATATTGTTTATGGACTGCTGAGTGATCCATACCATGACAGTCACAAACCTCACTTCTAAGCCAGAGTATGTGGAGTATGATCTCAGTCTCTCATATTTACTTGCATTGTGTCAAAGAGAGCCTCCTTCTGGAGTTCATAAGATGTAACATGTATGGGTAATTTATCAAGGTGTACTTGGAAATTCTTCTTAATCAAGTCTTTGGCACCCAACACAATGGGAAATAACTCGGCATCCTTCTGCCACATTTTCTCAGTCTCTGACTGCATTACTTGGTACGTGAAATCTTCTCTCTCTCAATACAATTCACAGAATAGTCACTAGGGACTGACACATTATAATTAATGCCATTCTGGTGTTCTTCTCCTTTTCCACTATGTCCAGCTTCCTTGCATCCAACATCTTATCGATTGGAATGGGAATATCTTAGGTCATCATAACCTCTTCATTTTCTGTAATTCTCTTAGCATCATGATCCCAGTGCTTTTTCCAACACAGAGATGTTGTGGTGTTTACAGAATTTGCAATGTATGAGGTGTGCTACTTTGCTGTGCTATCCTGTATAGAGATTTCTGCCATCAGATCTTCACAGCCAGCTATGAGGTGAGTCACTGTTTCCACCTCTTTCTTACAGAATCAACATATGTCTGTTTTGCCAGGGTTTTTTTAATGCTCACTGCACACCTTCTCATCTGTAATCTGCTGTCCTGCACTGCAATTATTAATCTCTCATCCTTCGGTTTCAGTTCACTGCTCCCTAACCATTCATGTGTCCATTCTTGATTGACAAAGGGTTCCTATTTCCCACTATACTTCTGCATTTGCCACTTGTTTTACCTCATTTACTGATCTAATTCTTTGAAGAGTTTTTTTTTTTTGCAAATTCTAGTACTTCCTCTCTTGAGAGTGCTTGTGGATTCTCACTCATTCCTTCTAGTCATCGGAACCCTTGTCTAAGTTTGATGATGAAGGCAGATTCTGGACGTTTACTGTACTTTTATATTTCAGCACTTTTTGCTTATTTGGAGCCGATAATGTTGTTAGGTAGGCCTGGAGGCCTATGATAGTAGTTCTGTATGTGTAATTAATCTCTATGAGGCCTAGCCCTTCTTCATCTCTAGGAATGTACAACCTTGGCATACACTAATTCTTGTAAATTACCTCATGGGCTTGGGAAAGTTTTCTTTTTCGCACATCCATTTTTTAAAGATCTTTAAGAGGCCAATCTATAATCCCAAAGCTGTATGACAGAACTGAATTGCCAGCTGATTGTTGGCTGTTATCATATTTCATGATGTCAAAGCACTTTTCAATAATGTTTAATCTTCTAATGTATGCTTTACTAATTTTTCCTTTAGATCCAGGAGACTAGTAGCAGAAAACACACTAGTTACTCCTAGTATCTCCACAAAATGGACACAACAAACCACTAACAGAGCTTTTGTGTCTTATGCTCCCAAGTGCTGGAACAAACTACCTCCCAGCATCAGATCAATCAGGGATATCACCCAATTCAGAAAGTCCATCAAGCACTACTTATTCACTTTGAACTTCAAGCTACCATACACACCCTAGAATTGTCTTCCGCCTCTCTCATCTAACTCCTACACATAACAACAACCCAGAACAAAGGTTTAAAATGTGAAAATACTGCATCTCGTCAAACACTATACCTTGATGTAACAATGTCTGGCTTGCCTAATCAAATACTGCATCTCGTCAAACACTATACCTTGATGTAATATATTAAAATGTGAAAATACTGCATCTCGTCAAATACTATACCTTGATGTAACATATTTAATTGTATATAGTTATCCCCTGTTCACACCCAGTTTACCTTCCCTGTTATCTGTAAACCTAGATCAGTTATATATTGATAGGTATTTTGTTGTTTAATGTAAACCGCACTGATGATGAATAGTGCGGTATATAAAAACTGTTAAATAAATAAAATAAATTTAGTAATTTCTGCTTGAATGAAATTCCTTCTTCTACTCCGAGATATTGATATATGCCTTCATATTCAAGTTCCTTGATGTCACAGTTGTCAGCCAGGGAAATGTTTTCCATTTTGCTCAATTTTCCTCTAAAAAAAGTTGCCTTAGCAGATTTGTCAAGGCCAGAAGTCATCCGGATATCATTAGAAAAGCTTTTCACTACACGGTGTTGCTCGGCAAATTGTTGGTCATTGGAACTGTAAAGCTTCAGGTTGTTTACAAATAGTAAATGGGATGTTATCTCTAGATTGTTACCTTCTTTAGGATTCAGGCTAAATCTGTATCCCAAAGAGTTGATAAGAGTACTCATTGGATTAAGCATCATACAAAACAGAAGTGGCAACAGGGAATCTCCCTGAAATATTCCTTTTTTTCCCTTGAGAGATTTTCTGTGTTTGTCCCATGCTTTTATGAATTCAGATATATCATTTGTCTCTATTACTCCATTGGGAGACTATGCCTTGTATCTACCACTCTTTATGTAAAGATATATTTCTACAAATTACTCCTGAATCTTTCTCCATTCACCTTCATCCTATACGCCTTCATTGTAGCGCTTTCATTCAATTGAAAGCAGCTCTCCTCCTGTGCATTTATGCCATGGAGCTATTTAAACATCACTATCATATCTCCCCTCTCCTGTCTTTCTTCCAAAGTACATAATACATATTGAGATCTTTAAGTCTGTCCCCATATGCCTTATGACAAAATCCACTGACCATTTTGGTACACATCCTATGCACCGAATCCATCCTGTTTGCATCCTTTTGAAAGTATGGTCTCCAGAATTACACACAGTATTGTAAGTTAGGTCTCACCAAAGACTTATACAGAGGCACTATCACCTCCTTCATGCCGGCCATTCCTGCCCCTTTGCACCCAAGCATCCGTCTGGCTTTTACCATTGCCTTTTCTGTTTAGCCACTTTAGGAACATTGGAAACAATCACGCCTGAGTCTTGCTATTCTTTCATGGGCAGAAGGACTTCATCCCTAATAGAGGCTGATTCCAAACTGTGCACAGCCAGGCCATTGGGACACCCAAAACATGGACGGCCAGACATGTATCTGATTCTGCAACTGTGGGAGCCATATATTCTGTGTTTGCAGAATCATGCACTTAGAAAGCCCGGCGTGCACCCAATTCAGTTGTGGGAGCCATTTAGTATCCTGCTCACACAATGCACTGACTAGGTGTCGCTGCAGTAGCATCCTATTGCCATGGCATTGGCACAGCCAGCTGGCAATCTGAATGGCCGGTACTTGAGCGGGCCTCAACACACTACTACCCAAACCTCTGAGGGGGCCTTCAAGCCCTGGATCAGATTGCAGGTGTTGTCCTGTGGTGGTGACCTTTGGTATGGGGGGGGGGGGCTGCATCCCATGAAAGGCACACGGTCCAGGACTTATTCCACTATCGGGGTGGAATAAGCCAGGCATGTAACTCACCGGTGGGGCACATATAGAGGCCTGACCTGAATGGCCTCTGTACATCCCCGCGATTTTCCCCTGCCCATGCTCCGCCCCCTCCCACCCATGTCTACTGCTTCCTGCACAAATGCTATGTACATACGGGGAGCACTGGGACCAGAATCGCAACATGGAGCTAAGCATGTCCCGGATGTCCATACTATATCACTCCCTTGGATTTTTGCAATCCAAATGTATGACTGCATTTTTTATCATTAAGGGGTAGGTTTACTAAACGGTGATAATGCTGCATTGGCGATGTTAACGCACGTTAAAGTAACTTTATCGTGCGATAACGTTACGTATTGCGCGATAACGTCCCCGGCGGCATTAAGTCCCGTAAAGGGTGGAGAGAAGGGGTAAATGGGCGGAGAGTGGCGGTGAGAGGCTCCAGGTACACTAACACTGTGAAATGAAGGGCAGAACATTACCGTAATTGAAAACCTCACGTTAGAGGCACAATTGCAGGAGAGAGAAACCAGTTCAGTCAGCAATGTACAACAAAGACAGGGAGAATCAGAAAAGTGATAGTAGTGCTACATGTGCAGCAACAGCATAGTGCCCAAGTATGAAAGGGCACTATGGTGAGGCTGCAAATGGGGTACAGGGGGCTGCAGGCGGAACATGCAGTGGGGCAGCTGGGGCACAGGGTGGGATAGGCAGATGCCTAGGTGCCACATAGGAAGGCAGATACAGAAAATCAGCAAGACAGCAACTGTCCAAGGTCAAACATGTCCACGAGTGTGTGCCCCACAGTGCCCCAATGGACATTACCCAGCAGGTATCCCAAAGGGCACATAACATTGGCAGGTGGTGCTGGGGGGAAGTGTGGATGTCTATGTAGGCACCTCTACCCCAGATGCCACACCATAGGCAGACACCTACCGGCACACTGGATGGCCTGGGACTGTGCAGCACAAGCACCACTGGCATAAGGGCATGTCAGCATGGTGGTGGAGGGGTGCTGGTGGTGACGGGGGCAGTGGCATCTGCCCACAGCAAACTAAGGCCAAACCCTGTTTAGGTGGGTGGCATGCAGTGAAACAGACAAGGTCTGTCTGAAGAACAGTCATGGTATCCCCAGAAAATGACCTGCCTCTGTGGCAACAATTTGATTTAGTACACACAGCCAGTGTGTTCAGGGGCAGAAAGTCACAGGTTAAAGTCACAGCTGTGGCTTCTGCAGATCATGCCCCTATATTTTACCCTACAGAACACATACACCATAAACATGTACACTCCCTAGAGCAGAGGTTCTCAACTGCAGTCCTGGAGGCCCAAACACCATTCAGGTTTTCAGGCTGTCCCTAATAAATATGCATGAGATGCATTTGTATGCACTGCCCCCATTGTATGCAAATGTATCTCATGCATATACATTAAGGACAGCATGAAAACCTGAATGGTGGTTGGCCCCACAGGACCAGAGATGGGAACCTCTGCCCTAGAGCATCGGCCAACAGGGGCACAAACACCCACACACACAGGCCCCACTATCCAAATCCTCATGGAGAATCAGGCTGTTGGGCCCTGCGTGGAGCAGCAGTTAAAACTACTACCACCTGCATACCTTAGTAATGCCATCATTTTATTTATTTAGCTGTATTTATATCCCGCTTTTCACCGGGTCAAAGCGGTCAATTAGGAGATACATTTAACACGAGGGGATATGACACACATATGCTAATACTTACAGGGAACATGGGCAATGGAGGGTTAAGTGGCTTGCCCAAGACCACAAGGAGTACCTATAGGACTAGAAATCCCAGTCCCTCCGGCCTGAGATTGCTGTCCCCAGGTGGGACTTGAACCCCCGGCCCTCCGGCCTGAAGTACCTTGTCCTAACCACTAGGCCACTCTTCTCTCCTAAACATCATAAACATGGAAACACGCTCCATATATATATCAAAAGGTTGCTATGATGAATGTCAGATAACAAATCCTAAATTAAACACAATTTGTTAAGAGATTCATCATAGCAACCCTTCTGGTATATGTGGAGTGTGTTTCCCTTTTTTTGTTTTCTGGCAGTGTTTACCACCCCGGAGAGTGACCATAGCAGTATTGAGTACCTTAGCAATGCCTGCACTGTGCCCAGGACTGGTGTGGCGTCCAGGGCTGCCAACCACCTCTATCTTTGCACAATGCTGAAATAGGTGTGGGAGTGTGTGTATGTCTATCCAGTGTTTTGTGGCTGCCTATATTTACACAACTCACATTGCTTGCACAGTTTTCACTGTTAGCCTGCCAATGTGCATAATGAGAAGCAAGGTATTGTGGGTATGGGCCGGATAGGGCGGTCTGGACAGGATGCATCTGCACAGGGCATAAGGCAATGGCTGGGATATTGTAGTGGCCAACCACCACCTGCACGGACAGGGTGGCTACAGCATGTCATGCTGGGAGGTCACTCTCACTCTGACTGAGCAGTGACCATGGCATGTATAGGTCCCCACATAGTGCTATACAGTGCTTCTCTCAAGTGATATCTGTGAGTTTCCTTTTCTGGGGCCCAATCACTGAATACCTGTTTGGTGTTTGTGCTTACATCCCACTTCTGGGTGCACATAGTTCCTCTAAGAACATGCACCGTGTATTGGCTAGCAGACTGTCTGCAGTTAGCATGTGTATGGCTGGAACACCTTGCAGGGTGCAGCAGGGGCAGACTGATGATGCCCTCTGCTGGTGAATGTCAGATCATGGTGGGGGGCAGCTGAGCTGACCAGGCCTACTACCAGTCTGCCAGTGGCCCTATCACAAGTGTAGCCAGCCATTGCTATGATCCAAGCCATACAGGCATAGCACACTGGTTAATGCAATGACTTCCCAGCTAATAGTCATGGGCTTGATTCCCCAGTGCTCCAACATCAAGAAGAGTGTCTGAGGCAGGGGTTTTTCAGGGCTATAATAGTCAGAAACATCTCTGCAATCTGTGGTTCAAGCGCAATATACTCTCACCCTAGTCCCGTACCCTAGGGTGCCTCAGAGCATGGCCTGGCAGAAGGCAAATCATAAGGCACCCTCCAAGTCACTGTAAGCTAAGGCACCCTATGATGCAGCCTAGGCCCAAACACCAGAAAGCCTGCCACACCATAAGGTAAAGAGCCATTCACCACAACATACCATTTCTGCCACGTATCACTGCGCTGCTACAGATAGGTCACCGTCACTGTTCCCTCTAAGGTGTGCGCGTGTGCGCGTGCACACACCTTGCCAAGCGAGCGCACATATTTTACAACAGAGCGCACAAAAATTACGGTTCTGATTCTGATAGAAGACAACACAGATGTCTTAAAATTTAAAAGTTGTGATTGTAATTACTAGACATTTTTCTGCTTCATTTAGTAATCGTCTATTTTCATTTAATTTGATTAAAATCAGTGTGGTGTACATACTGTATTCTGACGTGTAGTCAAATTTTAAAGTATATAACTCCGATTGTCGTTATGTGGCGCACAAAAATTTAACCTTCCTTCAAAAGCTGCACAGCTGATATTTTTTGCGCTCACAGCCTACAGAAAATTAGAGGGAACATTGGTCACCGTGTACCGGACGTGGCACTGCCACATGTGCTAGCATGCTATAGCAGTGCGACCTTGTGCGCGTTACTGCGTGCCATGGTGCATGCGTGATGTAAGTGCATCATCAAGCCATGCACATCAGACAAAATGGAGAGGCGATCAAGGAAGCCTGTGTTTACGCGTAGAGACCTGAAGCATCTTGCAGAATTAATCTGCACAAGGCAGAGCCGCCTTTTTCCAGGCTCATCCAAGCGCCAGGACCTTGCCAGGGTGAGGAGGGTGTGGGGGCGCCTCACCAGGCGCTTCAATAGATCAGCAGACTACCCACGTGAAGTAAGTGTATGGGGACAGGTCACACAATGGAAGCTGTGAAACACAATATCCAGCAATCATACATCATACATGCACAACATGGTAGAAATACCAGTCTGTGGGCCAACCTGTGATCAATGTAGGTGCGTATGCTGTTGTGTGCAAGTCTGCCCTATCCACAGGACCCCTCAGAACTGATTACAGAGGTCTGTTAGATATTTTGGTGTTACGGTACCTGCTCCTGTTGCAGTTTCACAGATCTGCCCTATCCCCAGGAGGCCTTGGACCTGATTACAGAGGTCAATTATACATCCTGGTGTTATGGTAGTTGCTCCTGTTGATATGTTTATGTCCACCCTATCCCCAGGAAGCCTTAGACCTAATCACATAGGTCTATTATTCATCTTGGTGTTATGGTAGTTGCTCCTGTTGATATGTTTATGTCCACTGTCATGTAGAGGATCCTTCCGAGGCTATGGAACTGGGTGAAGCAGAAGAGATTGCTTCAGAAACTGACAGGCAGGCAGAGCACATGGCCCAGGGTTGCCAAGGACAACATAAACAGTGTGAGTCACGAGGGGAGAAAACACGCCCAAACTGCAACGTAGCCCCGAGCTCAGGGACTAAGGAGAAGCACCTGGTTGGGGGAGGGGCACAGTTAAGCCCTAAGAAACAGGGATATAAAAAGTACTCACCAGAAGAGAGCTGCAGAACCAGCTGCAGTTGGAGAAGGAGACCAGAAGAGAGTTCCAGAACGGAGAGCTTCAGGTCTAGAGAGGGAGAGACGAGGACGAGAGACTCAGCACAGGAAGCCAGAGTAACAAAGTCTCAAAGAGCCCGTGCCCAAAAGCCAGGTGGGAGCAATCCTAGACTGAGGTCTTATTGTGAAGGCAGTCAGTGGGAGAGACTACCTGAAAGGCTGGTTTGGGAGCACACAGAATCTCCTGAGAGAGAGATGTGCTGGCCAGAGGACATTTGTATGACTGAGAAAAAGGAAAGGTTAAAAGGCAGAAAAACACAGCCGGTGTGTGAAATCCTTGCTGACCCAGCTGTGCTAAGAAATCCTTCTGTGAAGAAGCCAAAAGGTAGGCTGTATAAACCGTGTAGAGAGGAAACTAGGTTTGAAAGTTTTCTTTGTGATTGCCAAGATTTGCTGGACTCTCCCTATGCTAAATCCCATATATACGGTAATGCTCCACCTTGCTCTTTAGAACCCGGTCAAGAGAGGTCTCGGGGAAATAGAGAGAGCCTGCATTTTGAAACACCGTATAACTATCCACAAACTTACCTGTCTGAAAGTGACTGTGAGGAAATGCAGACAGAGTTTGTTACCATACAGACATCAGATGAGCAGATGGATTGCACGCTTTGCCTAGCTGATCACGTCATATCACTTTGCTGAACTAGCTGTTAACAAGGCTGTTGGAACAGCAGTGGGAAAAGCAAGAGTGTTTGCTTTTGTTTGAAAAGGGACTGCTGCATTTAAGTTGGTTCTGAACACTGTATGTTGAAAGTTGAAAGCCAAAGAAGCTGTTTATGTTCCTGAATTGTTTTTCTTTATGCCAGAAGTATGGTCATTTTTGTCCTGAATTTCATTTGCAATTAATCCACCCGGAAGGGGAAATAAAACCTTGTCATTTTTGCCTAACCCACTCGACTACAATTATTCCTGGCTTAGAGAGTAAGAGGGACTACAACTCCCAGAAGGCAGTGCAGGGCCAACTGCACTACCCTGCTTCCTAAGTTTGGATAGCCCAGGCTGACCTACCCTACATGCCCCTGGCTCTGGGGAGGTTACTGGTGACACCACCCTATCTCCAGGAGGCCTTAGACCTAATCACATAGGTCTATTATTCATCTTGGTGTTATGGTAGTTGCTCCTGTTAATGTCTTTAAGTCTACCCTATCCCCAGGAGGCCTTAGACCTGATTACAGAGATCTGTTATGCATCCTGGTGGTATGTTACCTGCTTCTGTTGCAGTTTCACAGATCTGCCCTATCCCCAGGAGGCCTTATACCTGATTACAGAGGTCTATTATACATCCTGGTGTTATGGTAGTTGCTCCTGTCGATGTGTTTAAGACCACCCTATCCCCAGGAGGCTTCAGACGTGATTACAGAGGTCTATTAAACATCCTGGTGTTATGGTACCTGCTCCTGTTGCAGTTTCCCAGATCTTCCCTATGTCCAGGAGGCCTTGGACCTGATTACAGAGGTCTATTATTCATCCTGGTGCTATGGTAGTTGCTGCTGTTGCAGTTTCACACATCTGCCCTATCCCCAGGAGGCCTTAGACCTGATTACAGAGGTCTATTATACATCCTGGTGTTATGGTAGTTGTTCCTGTTGATGTGTTTAAGTCCATCCTATCCCCAGGAGGCCCTAGACCTCATTACAGAGGTCTATTATTCATCCTGGTGGTATGGTATGGTATGGTATGGTAATTGCTCCTGTTGCAGATTCACAGATCTACCCTATCCCCAGGAGGCCTTAGACCTGACTACAGAGGTCTGTTATACATCCTGGTGTTATGGTAGTTGTTCCTGTTGATGTGTTTAAGTCCACCCTATCCCCAGGAGGCCTTAGACCTGATTACAGAGGTCTATTATACATCCTGGTGTTATGGTACCTGTTCCTGTTGCAGTTTCACAGATCTGCCCTATCCCCAGGAGGCCTTGGACCTGATTACAGGGGTCAATTATTCATCCTGGTGTTATGGTAGTTGCTTCTGTTGCAGTTTCAAAGATCTGCCCTATCCCCAGGAGGCCTTGGACCTGACTACAGAGGTCTAATATATATTCTGGTGTTATGGTAGGTGGTCCTGCTGATGTGTGTAGGTCTGGCTAACACCCAGGTGTGCCCTGGACCACACAGAGAGTTTGGAATCACATCCCCTGGAGATCAGCATGCCTACCCCACACATGGCATGGTGCTGCCATGCCATGCAAGGAGTGGACAGGAACCCAGTATGGGGTGCCTGGGGGGCAGCACACAGGACACATAGGTGGTACTCCACACATGCCCAGACTCACACCCACACATGCACAGGTAGTAGCGGAACCACTGGCTACAGCAGCAGCAGCCCCCTGCTGCTCACAGCCATGTGTGATATGCTTAAGGGCCCGACCAGGGATATCTGGTCCCTAATGGTCCCAACCACTGCATTTCCCCCCAGGTGGAGGATCTACGGAAGAAGGGTCGTGAGATGAGCCTTCACTGCCCGAGGTTTCTGAACCGACTCCAACAGAGGGCGATGGCCCAAAGTGACAGTGAGTGTTGCAGCCTCTGCATCACACAAGAGCTTGTCCCAGTAGCCCAACAGCCTGTGTGGCCACATATTACATTTCTGTGATGTGGCAAACGTATGACACCGTGCTAATGTCTGATTTCCCCCACAAAGGATGCAGATGCTGGATAGGGGCCATCAGCACCAGGGCCAAACACTCCTAGCCCCCCAGCGATGGTACAGATGGTGTCGGTGGAGGAGGAAGATGGAGGGGCCTGAGGAGGACATGGAGGGTGCGGAGGATGGGGTGGGGTGTGAGGGATGGGAGGGAGGGAGGGAGGGGTAGGCTGTGTCTGAGATGGCAGGCGGGCAGAGGAGGGGAAGGAGAGTGTGGAGGAGGTGAGGGTGAGGGTGTTGGGGAGGCATTGGGGGGAGAGGTAGAGGGTGAGGAAAGCGGGGAGGGTGGGGAGGGTGGGCCTGTGGATGGGAGGGGCCACAGGAAAGCACAGGGCACCGGGTGTCCCTGCCACCTGCCCCATGTGTGTGGCGATGGTGGCCATCTGGGTGTGGCAACAGCACCCATTGCCACAGACAGGGGCCATGCAGATGCCACCACACAGACAGCGGGCACATGGTGTGGGTGTGGTGGCAACTGCATCCGCTACCTGGCTGTGGCAATGAGTACTGTGCCACAATACCAGCAGGACCAGGACTGCACCATCAGGCAGCTGGCAGGTGCCATAGAGTGGATGGCTGCAGAGAAGCGCATGCAGCGTGCACCTGTCATGGGCAGCGCATCTTCCCAGCCATCCGCTAAAGGCTGGCCCTGGAGTGTGTGAGCCCCACAATGCCGCATCACACATGTGCCCTGTGCTGTCCTGTGACCCGGGACCAACACATGTGGGCACCTGTAAATAGGACACAACCTGTAAAGAAAGATGGTTCTTATTTTTGGCAAGACATCACAATGGTCATGTGTCTCCCTTACAGACAGGCTGTTGACGTGAGCATGAGACATGTGCGCATGTCCCCGTGTGTATGTGTGGTAGACATAGGTAACATACATGGAATGTTTCCACCATCAGGTGTGGGGGATGGCCATGAGTGCAGGCGTATGTGTCCCCTGGTGCCCCTGTGATGTACCCATGAGCTGCGCTGTCCAGCAGCCATGGACACATGCATGGTGGCTGTGATGTTCAGGCCGCATATCTGATGCATCATAATCTGAGGAAGATGAAAGGAAAAGCTAGCAGTAGTTATGAGGCAGGAGGGATAGGAAGAACTGCCGTATCCATGAGCAGGAAAGGGTGGTAGCTGGTTAAGCTACGACAAGTGGATGGTGGTCTGGAGAAGGAGTAGCGGCTCTCTACAAATGCTGGAGGAGAGTAAACAACTGACTGTAGCTAGGTACCTTTGGATGTCCTGTTTGTCTCTCAAGCATCTGTGGTTATTATGCCACATAGACCTTGGTGTGGGTCAGAGAGAAGGGTCACTCATGTAGATAGAATAATGGGGAGGATATGTGGTGTGAGAGAGTGGGCAATCCTCACAATGTAAATGAAACAACATACATATCTTCAAGGTAGATGGGGGAGGTAGGGTATACCCCCACGCATAGGTATAATTGTGCACACATGGCACAGTGCATGGCACACAGGGCATAGCAGAACCTATGTGTGCTTATTGGGGGTAGTGCAGACCCCCCACCCCCCAGGGAAATGAGAAGGCACATGTGACCAGGGTGACCACATGAGGGACAGGGTAATCATGGAAGCACAGGGACAAACACTGGACACATTCACATAGGTATAAACAAGTGAAGCTGTCTTTAATGTGTCGGATATAGGGACCTGTTCCTCACACTCACGACCTGCATGGCCGCCCATGTCCACGGTCACAATGGCCCCACCCACCCCTTTGTGCCGGTGCTGCTGCTGCCTCTGGCACTGCTGCTGGCTGTTGGCAATGACCAGCCATGGCCTCCAGTGCATCGGCCACCCAACCTATCCCTGCTGCCATTGCCTCAGCTGTTCCACGCAGTTGGCTGATCTCCTCGCGTAGGCTCTGCACGTCCCTGCGGAAACCGCGCACCACCCAGGTGTGGGCCCGCCTCTGCTGCCGTTGGGCACGTTGCTCTTCCCATTGGCCACATATCTCCTCGCGAATGGCCAGCAGCGCCTGATGAGTGCATGTGGGTGAGACACAGTGTGACATGTGAGACATGTGTTGCACCTCCCACCATGATGCATGCAACAGGTGTCTGGACCAATGTTCCCTCTAATTTTCTGTAGGCTGTGTGCGCATAAAATATCAGCTGTATGCAGCTTTTGAAGGAAGGTTACATTTTTGTGCGCCACATAACGACACTCGGAGTTATATACTTTAAAATTTGATCACGTCAGAATACAGTATGTACACCACATTGATTTTAATCAAATTAAATGAAAATAGATGATTATTAAATGAAGCGGGAAATTTCTAGTAATTACAATCATAACTTTTACATTTTAAGATGTCTGTGTTGTTATCTATCAGAATCAGAGCTGTAATTTTTGTGCGCTCTGTTGTAAAGTATGTGCGCTCGCTCGGCGAGGTGTGTGCACGCGCACATGCGCACAGCTTAGAGGGAACAGTGGTCTGGACGTAGCACATAGGGGGGCTGCAACATATGGGAGTGTATCCCCATATAATGGTAGCTCATTGTGCCGGACCATCCCAGTGTATAAATGTTGTTTGCACAGGGCCCCATGTGTCAGAGGGCCCCACCCAGACAACATACTGGCCAACCCCATGGGGAAACTGAGTATCACACAAACAGACTGTCTGCTGCTGCTGCTGCTGCAGTGCCTGCAGCAGAGGCAGTGCCAAGCCAGAACCCCCCGCCTGCCCAGCAGACCCCTGAGTAACCCCCTGAGCATTGCCAGTCAGGCCCACATGGAGAGTCTGTGACCCCTGCACCTCAGCTAAGCCTGCCTGCGCTGATGGGGCACAGGCATACCCTGTGTCCCAGCAGCCTCGGTGCTCACCCCTGGGAGGTTGACACCCCCATTGTGGCTCTGGGAGCAAGTGTCGGGGGAGTGGGTCAGGGGGTGCTGCTGAGAAGGCTGGGGGGCATGGCAGGACACATGTTTTTTGTGGTTACCACAGTGGCAGCGGCAGCAGCTGCTATGTTTGTAGCCATTCTACACTCCCCTGTGCTGCTGGGGGGAGGGGTGTTCGGACAGCACACTGGGTGGTGGGGGGACGTGACCAGGGGTGGGCTGATGTTGCGCCTAGAACTGCTAATAGGTTGCATGGGACGGGTCCTGGGATGCAAATAGCTGCTAGGGAGGGGTGTGTGATATGGAAATGTGTGAGGGGAGGGAGCTATGATTGGAGATGAGGCGTGGGTGGGGGCCTGGGACAGGATATGGGCTGATGGTAGGGCGAGGGTCGGACTGGACATGGGCAGGTGGGGGGTGCCAGGCGTGGTCAGGGGTTGTGGTGGGGCTTAGACAGTGATGGACACCTGGAGGGGCTGGAACTGTAGGTAGGCTCATGGGGTGCAATGAATGATGCTGGGCTGAATGGGCTGGTGCCAGGATATGACATGGGCTGATGGTGGCTGTAGTACATGACAGGACATGGGTTGATGGGGGGCTATGACTGGACATGGGCTGGTGTGGGGATCTGAAGGGAGTGTCCCACCCCCATCACCAGGTGGCAGCAGGTCAGAGCCCCAGAGCAGACCCTGTCCCACCCCCAGCGCCTACCCCTGCTTTGACCCGTGAACCTGCTAGCCATCTGTGCAAATCTGCCACACCCTCACTCACGCGTCTGACATGCTGATTCCCCAGCGTGCCACACCATAGCTCCCAGACATGACCATGGGGGCATATGTATGTCTGGCTCCCTGCAATGTGCCCTGATGTTGTGTGCAGCATACCATGACAGTGTTTCTCCTTATGACACAGGGCAGTTGACACACACTGCACATCTACTACACTGCATCTGCAGTCACCATCACCCACCTGTTGGAGAAGACAGCAACACCATGCACCTATCCCTGGGAGATGGTGCCATAGGATGGCTGACCTCTGTGAGTGGGACGCATGCCTATGATGGACATTATTGTTGGACTGCTACTTTGAGCAAAACAGGGCTGTCCAACACACGGTTGCTACCGTGCTCTTGCTGGGTGTCATGTTCATCACAGGAGACATACATGACCTTTTGAGTACTGTGGCAGATTAAGATGTCATACTTGACTATGCATGCCCAAGGATTCACGGACAGACTTAATAGGACATGTTGGGTTGCAGACACCATTTGCACTGTGGATACTGTGTACTGGCCCCTATGTGTGCAGCAGGGATTGACATACTCGCTGTATGTTGTACATCCATCTGACATTGTGTTAGTATATGTTGCCCATGTGTGTGACCTGCACCGCAGGATATCCTCATCTGTTTAGTTCACCAGGAGCATACAGCCATGCGTGTGGCACTGGGGGAACATTGTATAGGTCCTCTTGTATTTGTAGGCTACCCTGCACTTGGACATGACACGGTATTTACTACCGCACCACTTTGATGCACGCCAACATCTGGGATTGATGTTTTCCCTCACCAAGGGTGTTACAGTGCATGTGGGGCATCACTGTGTCATAGTTCAACGTACACGATGCATGTGCATGTGACTGAATATGTTGGTACACCAGAGCATGTGGCAGTGTGGCTTCCGTTTGGGTTACTGGCCCATGTTTGACCTTTCTTTCAACCTCTATGTACAGGTTATTGTTTTTGGTTACTGTACAGACGTGCCACTCTACATTGATTTACAAACATAGCATTGCATGTCTGCACAGTCCCATTTATCCCCTGATGTTCCACCACTCACATTGCACCAGTAACTTGGCAGTGTGGGTGTCCGTTTTCTTCCTTCATTTGTGCATTCCATGTACCGTGCCATATGTGTGTGCATACCGTATCCACACCACACATTGCAGAGGACCTTCTGCATAGTGCTATCTCTGCATGTGTGTGAGGTTGCACTTTGTTTATTCTCTGGGATTATGTGCCTCTTGTACCTGTTACCATATCCTCATTTTGCATTTGGCCAGTGTTTTTGTTAAAATTGGTGCCACTTTGATTGCTATATATATATATATATATCTGTGTGTGCACTTGCTGACATTTTGTTACGTATGCTTTCTCAGGCTTGTGCCTCCTGTATTGGCAGGCAGATATGTTTTGGTGGCAATTCATGACTGATGTGTGTTGGGCTGTCATCATGCACCACCTATTGTCTACATGCACACATATGTGACAAAGGCATTTGGGGCGTGCAGCAGCATGTTGGAGGCTACTGCATAATGCACACCATGCAGCTACTGCATATTATCTGTACTGCTCATCATCTGTAGATGGGCCAGTGACTTTTGTGTGACATGTGGGTTGCTGCCCTACTCAATGTGGTTTCAGTTTGTTCACTGTAAACCAACCTGCTTCGTATCATGAAAGGCGGTATATACGATATGTCTACTAATTTGTGAAAATAAAATATATGTGTTGGATGCACATTTGTCTCTGCTGCTGCTGCTTGACCACACTGACACACGTATTTAGTGATTTACTGGTGATATACATGGCCCACCTGTGCTCACATCCCTGTACGGTGGCAGCTGTTTATGTGGCAGCCGTCTGCCACATCACAAGGTGCTATGGGTTTCCATACACACATTCCCTTTGACAGAACATATTTGCATTGTGCTTGGTGTGTTTGCTTGGGATAGTGGTTACGGGCATGTGTTGGAGCACCATAGGTTGCAGGTTTGATTCCCACATGTTTTTTTTTCCTTGTGTTATGCTAACCTGACCATGAACTGACTGCAGCTTCGTCACCTCTCCACACACCCTTGCATCTCTTCACTGTACACCACAGTGTGCCCTCTATGCAGCTTATCTGTCACATATTAGCTGTTACATATGACTCTTTCTTTGTACTGTCCATGTGGGCAGTCAGCTTGGGGGCTTGGTATTGCTGTTGTTGAGCTGGTCTAGGCCACATCAGTTTGCAGGTTCAATTCTCACATGCTCCTTTTCTGTTCTGTTCCCCATTTTGCCCTGCTCCACAAAGCATCCCCTGCCACCCTTTGGGTTTACGTTCTTTGCTCTTTTGCATGCTGTCTCCACTGCATAACATTTCATTGTGTGTGTGCATGTGTTTATATGTGGCTCTCGTCCCAATTACAGACTGTGATATGAGCTGTACACAGCTGTTCTGCATGTGCATTGCATCATGGTTACTGTTGGGGTTGCCCTATCCTGGCAGACAGCAGGCTTTTTGTGTGGTGCCCTGCAGTGTCCTTGTATGCAGCCTTTGCTGAGGAACTCAGGTTGGTGGTGTAGCCTACCGGTTTGTGCAGTGACTTCTGTGCTAGTGGTCATGGTTTTGATTTCTCTCTGTTCTCCTGTGCTTTTTATGCTTGTCCTACACAACTACTTTTCATTCCTGTAACAGTCATATCTGTGCAGATCTGTGCTGCCGGCACATTATACCTTCATCATAGTTGCCAACCATCCTTCTGTGTGTCTATCTGTGTCTGCCAGCTGTGTGGCGTCCTGCCCTAATGTGCAGGCTACTACCCCATGTCCTGCACTGGTACCCTTTTCTGCATTGCGGCTCTTCATGCTTGTATTTCTTGTGTCTGCTCTGCATGGCACTACTACTCCTCTGTCCTCCTGTCATTGCACTTATCCTGCCTCCTCTACCTCCTCTGGTGGACACGTATTCCCTTTCTCTGCCACACACTGTCATTGTTGCACTTTACATTACCATCACCCTGTGCATCGGTACAGCTGCCTCCGATATGTTTGTCCACTTTACCAGCTGCCACATGGACTGCATGCAGATTTGGCAGGCCCATCAGCTTCGACATCTACTTCCTTCCATCACCTGTTCATTGTCTTTCCTTGGTGCTCTGTGTAGTGTTAGGGTTACATCTGTGTTTTGCCCATACATTGCATGCTTGTCAATGTGGGCCACCTTACTGCCCTTGGGCACCATTTTTTGAGTCACCTTAACATCCTTGGGTCATCTTTAGTGGCACCTTAGGTTCCGGTAGCTTATGGGGCGCCTTATATGGTGCCTTGGAGGGTGCCAACCTACGGCGCCTCATAGGGCACCTTTTAAGGTGCCTTAGGGTGGGTGCCCTATAAGGTGCCCTATAATGTGCCTTGTCAGCCTGGTGATGCTTGGTTGTCAGCTTTCGAGCCACCCTCTTGGGCACCTTGTCCAGCACCTTGTCAGCCTTGTCATGTGCCGCCCTCTAGGGCACCTTGTACAGCGCCTTGTCACCCTTATCATGTGCTTGGTTTGTTAGCTTTCATGCCGCCCTCTGGGGCAAATTATGACCTGCCTTGACTGACATGGTGCTTTATGATATGCCTTATGGGGCGCCCTAAAATGCGCATTAGGTTATAGCAATGAGGTGAGGGTGTTTTTGGCTGGCAGCGCCGATTGTTAAGATGTGTCTGACTGTTACAAGCATGAAAAGGAATTGCCTCAAACAACCTTATTAGATGAGAACTCTGAGGGATCAAACCCATGATCTCTGGCTTGGCAGTCATTGTATTAACCAGTGGGCTACACTTCTGTTGTTTTTAACACAGCACTGGCTGGCTACAAAGGGACTGCAGGTCACCGCACATACATAAGTTTACCGCGTGATAACGAGCCAAGGCGCCCTCTATCGCGCGCTACACAGTCATTGCAACCTTGCTGCCGGAACGCCCACTTCCTTATATGGCATCCCTCATGTTAAAGCTGCAACTAGCGCCAGTAACATTAGCACAGTTTAGTAAACATACCCCTAAATCTCAGTTGCCAAATTTTTGAGTATTCTTCAAGCTCTTCGTGTTATCTGCACTTTACTAGGTGTCTATTCTATTGAACCCTACCTGATAGCTCTTCTGCAATATCACTTACAAATACATTAAAAAGAATCAGGCCAAGGACAGATCCCTGCGGACACCACTGGTAACATCCTTCTCTTCAGGGTATACCAAGGGGTTTTGGGGGTATGGTGTTTTTTGTTTAGATTGTATTGATTGGGTGGTATTTTCACTGCTTCTCCAAGCACTTTGTTCCACATGCCTGTCATTGTTGTATCTGATGTGTCGATTTGTATATTTCTCATCGTATATTCCAGGAATTCTTCCTTGTTGAAGTGTCTGAAACATCATGTGGTTAGTTGTTATTCTGATTGTGTTATTGGGGATGGAAGAGAGAAAGTGATGAGGCTGTGGTCAGACTACGGTACTGGGTGGGTTTGTAGTGCCTGTGGGGTGGTGGTGAAGATTAGGGCAGTGGGAGTGAAGCTTAAGTCAAGGGTGCTGCCTTTGATATGTGTTGGGGATGTTATGTTTTGAGTGAAGTCCATTGATTCCATGGCTGAGAGGAATGTGTCCACATTGTTGGGTAGGGAGGGGAGGTTGAAGTCTCCTAGGATCAGAAGATCTTTTTTTACATTGACGTTTTCAATGATGAGGTCTATTATGCTAGATAGGTCGTGGGTGATAGAGGCAGGAGTCCTGCAGTTGAGGCAGATGGTCAAATAGCTGTTTGTGACTGTGATTGAGTCTATTTCTTTGGTGCTTCTGGATGAAAAGGGATGGAGATGGAGATTTAATTTGGTTATTAGTAATACCCTTCCACCTCACCGATTATTCTGACGGCAGTGGAATAGTGAGTATCCTTCCTCTTTGAGTTGATTGTGAAGAACATTGTCTGTTTCTGATAACCAAGTTTCTGTAACACTTAGCATGTCCAGCTTGTGTTCTGTGAGTAGGTTCGTAATAGTATGTATTTTGTTTCTCATTGATCTGGCATTAATCAGTGCACATTGCAGTAGACGTGTTGTTATTTGTGGGGAGGTTGAGGTGGGAATGCTGTGGGTGTGAGTTTATATGCTTATGAGGTGTCTGTAGGGGAGTTGCTGAGGACAGTTGTAATGTGAATATGCTGGTTGGTAAAGTGGAATGCGCATGAGGGGTATATTGTGGAGGGGAGAGTAGTATGTGCAGACGTTAACAGGAGGAGGAGGGCCAGTACGGTGTATATTGCTAAATATAAACTGAGCTTTTTGGATTTTATTATTGTGTAAGTGCTTAGTGACTATTATTGTGGGGTTTTTAATGGAGTTGCTTGTCTCTAGGGTCACTGTGGATTATTTCAAACAATTGTTATTCAGAGTAATGTCCAAGTAATGTCTCAACTAGTGAGTACAGGGTGAGAGATATTGCTTATTTCGGTGTTAGGAGGAGTAGGGTTGGGGAGTTACTTCACATTTGGTAGTAGAGGCTTCTTTTCTTTGTTTTGTGGTACCGCTGTCTCAGTTTGTATTGTAGAGAATTAGTTTGTTGCAATGTGTTATTTTGTTTGACGTTGTCCTCGCCTGAGGGCCTCACCAAAGGGCCCTCTGGTGAGAACCTCAGGTGTGGGCCTGCCAGGCGCGGGGCATATCTAGTGGCGCTGTTGCTTTTAAATATAAAGTCCCTGTGTCCTCTTTGGCCTGATTGGCCTTGGCGGTGGGGGGCAAGGAGGGGCTTGACTGTTTGCTCCCTTCCCCAATACCAATTGCGGCTGAAGCCTGCTGCTCCTGGTGTTCTCGCACTGCTTCTTTTAAATTTAGGAGGGCTTGCCTGCTTGCTCCCTTCCTCGATGTTGATCAGGGCTGAAGTCTGCTCCTGGTGTTCCCGTGCTGCTAGTGTCATTCTCTAATGACATCACTGGAGGTGGGGTCAGTAGAGTTTAAGGACTTCCAGCTCACAGGCAAACAGATCTAAACAGATAACACCTTCCCAGCTGGCAATGAGTAATGACAGACAGTTCTCCCTCCAGTGTCGGGCCCAGCTTTTCTGCCATGACATCACTAGAGGCAGAGTCAGTAGTGTTCTGGGCTCACACTTCACAAGCAGGCAGATCCCAACACCTTGGAGATTAGTTGAGAGAGAGGATGGCAGCTTCCAAGCTAGCAATGGATGATGACAGGAAACCCTCCAGTATTAGGCCCAGACTATTACTAACGTGCTCCAATGGCATCAGCGGAGATCAGTAGTGTTCTGGGGCTTTTAGCAAGCAGATTTCAACAACAACTCAGAGGTTAGGTGAGGTTACTGTCCTTTAGAACTTAAGAACATAAGATATGCCATACTAGGTCAGACCAAGGGTCCATCAAGCCTAGTATCCTGTTTCTAGCAGTGGTCATTCCTTGTCTCAAGAACCTGTTGGGTACCCAAAAGATACAAACCATCCCAGAATGCGGTAATCTCAAATGGATAATGTCTTCAGTGATACTGTCAATCCTAGGGTACAAAAAGCACAATTGACAAGAGCTCTGCCCGATTCCAGGGTAGTAATTGTGCGAGCTTGAAACACTGTTCTGTGTCTGCTTTTGGGATTTCCTGTGCTTTTCTCCAGATTGACTTCTATACCAGTGAAAGCACACTGTGATTGACAATCAGAGAACTTGGTGTTTGCCACTTCACTAGCTAAGTTTTTAGTTCTACTAATGTGTTACACTTTTGTGGTGTTTACGCATAATTTTGGTGATTGTGCTCACCTATTTTGAGAATAGAGGGGATTTCATCCATTCATGACAAACATTACAAAAAAAAAATATTGAAAAATCTTTATAAATTACTTGTAACTTTCATAGGCATTTAGCATAATCTAACCTTCATTGGATGGGACTGTTTTGTGGTTTGAATGTGGTTTGTGGTTTGGATGAAAGTGAGAGAGAGAGAGAGAGTGTGTGTGTGTGTGTGTGTGGTTTGAGGGGTACATGGGAGGATCCGATGTGCTCATCTGCAATTCAGGGGGGAAATGAAAGCCTGGCCAGACAACACAGCAGCTGTGGACAGAATACATATGGGGGAATGGCAAGAAAACACAAGGGAGATTAGGCGGATCAGATCCAAAAGTGGCAACGAAGAGGTGATCGCTCAGCCTGGATTTGCAAAGGGCCAGAGAAGAGGCCTGACATACAGACTCAGGTAGATTGTTCCAGGCATAAGGAGCAGCAAGGTGAAAAGAGCGAAGTCTGGAGTTGGTAGTAGAAGGGCACAGATACTGTAGAAGCGATCTGCCAGAAGAACAGAGTTCCCAAAGAGGGGTGTAGGGAGAGAAGAGAGAAACAGAAGTGTGAAGCAGCAGAATGAGCGCACTTATAGACCAGAGGCATGAAAGGGCATACATTTGTTGCTCAGCAATATTATGCATCCTTTGGGGAACTGCAATGTTAGTTTCAGATTTTGTGCACTTGGTAAGGATCCATCCTTAGCAGTTTAAAGCGTGTTTGTAAAGATGACCAAGGCAGGGATCACTGAGGCTGTTTTATAATGCCAAGTACTATTTGATGCAAGGTGTGTCCTGACATACATGTTCATATTCACTTTCTCTTATACCATATTAGGGTGCACTAGGATTGCCTAGCACTTTTCAGGGCCTGAGGAGGACTGGTATAAGGTCTAGGTTGCAGCAGCAGTCATTTCTCATTGGTATTTCTGCTAGTTTGCATCAGCAAAGTATCATCAGTGTGAAGAGCAGCTTAGGAGATGCACATTTTACCAAGGAGGCACAGTGTCCATGGGTACATCCAAAATGTGCAACTTTTCAAAATATGGTGGACGTGGCAACATTCAAAACATTTACCCGTGTCACATAATATTACGGGGACGTGTTTCTCCATTATATCAGATGGCCTGTGCCGGTACCCATGCGCAGGCCACATGCTGGATGCGTGCACAGGCCGGCTGAACAGCGCTTTGCCCATGCTGCGCTGGACACATCTATCTCCTCGATTCTGGACCCGTGGGCCTGTCTAGATCTGCGGATATGGAATTAGGCTTGAATAGGGCCTATTTTCAATATAGACATGTCCATGAGCCAGACATGCATATTTTGCAATCAGACTCTTACTGTTTAGGTTCTATGTCTCTTTTTGTTGTGATTTGAAACTACAAATAAAGACTGTTTTTCTTCTTTCCTCAAGATATTTTTTTCTCTTATATTAACTCATTACTGTTACTTTATCCTAGTAATATATTATAAGCTGGGCTTTGACAAATTTTCTTGGACTCTAGGAACATTCTTTAAAATTTAGGAGCCAGACGCCAAGACCTCGGTCACAGTGTCCCTCCAGCCCTTCTCATCTCACTCCCAAAAAAGTGTATCACAGCTCTTTTTTTTTAATTTAAATTTTTTTATTAAGGGTCATTTCTAAAATACGAATAAGGAGGTGCAATAATGCATGGAGCTTTATATCCATGAGTAGAGAGAGGAGCTATGTCACAGATATATATGTGTGTGAAAAATCAACAGAAGAAACCCAGCAGCTCACATGTGTACTGTAAGCATCAGCATTTCACAACATGCACACGTAAACGTTGCCACTTACAAGTCTATCTGAGTCATTTTGAAATTAAACATGCCATTTCTCTTATCACCTCCAGAGGCTTCTATGTTTAGCTCATTTCAATTTGGAGGGAGAAATAAACATCAAGAGGTTAAGGGAGATAGTCTCCTTAATCCCTTTTGTAAAGGACTGGCCAAAACAAGCACTTCTTGGCCTTACATGTGCTTTCCCCATATAAAATAGGGTGTACATGTATAGATTTTTGTCTCTCCTAGACCACTCTACAACATGTCCTTCTGACACCCCCCCCCCCCCATGCAATTTCAACATGATATGGGCATCCCCTGTGTAAAATAAGCCTTTTCTAAAATGGCTGTTTACACTTTGATGCAATTTATACATGTAAGTGGTCATACTTACATTTGTAAATCACAAATAAGGCATCTAAAATAACCCCCCTTGTGTTTCCTGGACTGAATAAAACCTTTCCTGTTGGAACTCTGAACCTGGCTCAGCTGGATGGTTGTTATCAGGGTTTCACCTCTGACAGAGAACTTAAGCTGCCTGTACATGCTATGATGATGGGGGAAGGGGTAATTTTCTTTTTGAGATTCTCTTTTGTAAGTGTATCACTGGGCATCAGGGGAACAAATACATCTTTGCTAATCCATTACATCTGGAAAATTTCCTCCCAAATAAACAAGATTGATATGATTGTTTCTTTCCAATGCTCTGTAAGCATAATAAAGGAAGATGGTTACGGCTAGAAATGTTATAAATTCTTATAGTTGTATTTCATGTTGTCTCCAATTCTTACCTCTCCACCCCATTAGTATTGACTAGAGGTAAAACATTTGTTTCTTTTTTCTCTTTTTTATAGTTTTTTTCTTTATGATTCTTTACTGTATTCCTCTTATTCTTTTGATATACATTGTAAATCTATTATGCTTGAAATTAAATTTAAAAAAGAAGCAGAAAAACAAGAAAGCTATTTAGTGCATCTGTGGAAGAGAACAAGATACCCCCCACTCTTCAAACTGCCTGCAAGTCTGTTTCCTGCTCATAAAGAATCATCAACATTTCTTTTTCTCTGCAAAACTGGCTACATTTGCTATCCCAGACAGTAAGAAAAGCTCTAAGAACACAGACAGCAACAGAATGCCAAGATCTCCGAGACAACAATTATTTTCTCCTATCGCGGTGTCTGAATGTCTGGGCTAAGGGAAGCTTTCCCGGTAGAAGATGCCAAGGCATGTACTCTCTCGGGGTCAGCAGCAGTCCTGCCGCTGCCGCTGCTGGCACTACTGACATCAATAACTTGCACAAACCAATCCATCAGGCCTGTCCCATGTGCTGGCAGAGATTCAATAGCAGAGTAAGACCAAATCTTACACTTTCCCTTGCCCACAAGAACAAACATTGTAAACAAAAAGCAACTTTATGGCAGGAATTAGGCCTTTTCTACAAAGAATAAATCAGAGTATAAAAAGAGTTTCCATTTATGTTGACAACAGCAATGACTCTGATATATTGCTCCTTTTTCTATAATGAAGAGATCCAATACTATAGGGTAAAACTAAAATCAGCCCTTTCCTTTAAGACAGGGAATAAGCAGGGCAGACAAGTTTTCTCCTGAAGCAAAGTAACTTTATTATGGGTTTTATCATCGGCAGTACAGGAAAATAGAGCTATTCTGCAGGCACAGCAAAAGTACAGAAAGCAGGAAGAAAAAAAAGTTTACTTCTGCTCTTAAACCTCAATAACACTCAATTCGGATACATCTATATGTGATAATTTCTGTTCACCTGACAGAGGTAATTAATATAATACTAGTTATAATTTTTCTACAGTTACCCCATGGCCCAGTACCTAAGCAGTTACAAACATGCATTTCCCTGCTCTCACCACTTATCGTTCCTGTAGTTGTTTTATTCTCTGTATATATTCCTGTTCATCTTATCTTCTGTATTTCTTTATCCCACATGACTTCACACATGGCTGCCTACGAAGGGGCTGTTGCAATAGGGTCCACTATCCTTTAGCCCATCATTTTACTTCAGCTTTTCCTATGCTGATCTTCCTCTTCGGATTTTTAGCATGGGAAAATCAAAAGAAAAACCACCCTGCTAAAGGATAGTATGGCGGGCATGCAAAATGTATGCAAAAGTTCATATCTTACTTGTTCCTGATCCAGATAAAGCACCACATTTTAGTGCACTCTAGCACTGCGTTGTAGTAAAGATGCAGCATGAAGCAAAGGGCTCATCCAAGGTGAAGAGTGACACTTCAGCACAGTTCACCTTGTACGGCTCAAGCTCCTTACTCCCAGCCCCTGCAGGATCAAGAGGCAACCCCGTCCTGGGTACACTGGGTCAGGGACACCCATGGCATCCTGAACAAGGTATCCCTAGGCTAGGTACCCCTGGATCAGTGACCTCAACCAGAGAGTTTCTAGTGCTATGTCAGACTTACTACATGGACCAATAATACTTTCCTAGTCCTTAGAGGTATCCAACAGCATTCTTCTCCTGCTGCCATCTTAGAAAATGATAGTACTTGACCCCTGTACCATTAGGGGTCAGTCTACATTAAGGGAATTGCTTCCCTATTAGGGGTCTCTGCCAAATAATGTATGGATTTCATTATTTGACAAACTGACCCTACATTGCATGCTGATGTATAATTCAAGGTAAAGAGCTGACGTTTGCAAAGATGGTGGCAGAAGTAGGATGCTGCTAGAACCTCTCCAAGACAAGTAAATATTATTGGTCCATGGGGAGGTGGAATTCCATAGCACCTGAAGGTTTCTGACTGTGGGTCTCCATGTGCTGGGTGCCCTGGACTAGATAACCCCAAGAGCCAGGGCCATGACTAGGGGGTAGAGGATCTTAGTTCACTGGGTTCAATGTTTGCAGGGTGGGGGTCAAGGTCTGATGTCAGAAAGTCTGAGGCTATCTTGGCTACCAGGATATTTTTAATGGCTATTTATGGGGTTTTTTGTTTACCTTCCTGTAAGAGCATGAGTCAATCTTTGCTCATGCATTGTCAGGAAGGGAAAAAAAAATTCTGATGGCAGATGACTGCGGTGGTGTGCAATGTTTTTTCTCTCAACGCATATTTTTTAATGTTGCAGTAATTTTTGTACCATCACAAAAAAGGGGGTCATGAAGCGTCACAATCCTTCAAGTTAAATAAATACTTACCATATGGACTGGACCATATGGATGTACTTACCATATATAACTGTTTAGGATATGAGGGGATAACCTCAAATTTTGAAAGGCATTATTTCATATAGGGGTATGTTTACTAAACTGCGGTAATGTAATTTGCGTTAGGTTCCTCGGTAAAGGTACAGATGTCCATATAAAGGCATGGGCGGTGCATCGTTACAGCAAGCTGTATCAGCTAACGCATGTTACTAACACATGTAACTAACAATAACATATGTTACTAACACAGCTAACGCATGTAACTAACACGCGCTACAAGGTGCCTCATAAGGCACCTTCCAAGGCACCTTATAAGGCACCTTACAAAGCACTTTACAAGGCGCCTTGTAGGGCACCTTGTTAGGTGCCTTGTAAGGTGCCATATAAGTAAGGTGCCTTATAAGGTGCCTTGGAAGGTGCCGTATAAGTAAGGTGCCTTATAAAGTGCCTTGTTAGGTGCCTTATAAGGTGCCTTGTAAGGTGCCTCATAAGGCGCTTTGTAAGGTGTCCTATACAGTAGGGCTCCTTAGGCTATGCGCCGTATTAGGCACCCATGGGCAGGGCACCTTAGCGGGCACCCTGGGTTACGGAACCATAGGTTACGGTGGCCTAACAAGGTTATGGTGTCCTAGGTTAGTGTGGCCTAAGGGCTGCAAGGTGCTGCAGGATGACATGCATGACCTGTGAGGAACAGAGACAGATGTAGTCCTAACACTAGATAGAGCACTCAGGAAAGGCAATGAACAGGTGAGTGAAGGAAGGAGAGCTGGGAGCCGCTGGACCTGCCATATCTGTGGGCATCCCATATGGCTGCCAGTACTGATGACAAACATGGTGGGGGCAATTGTACCACAGCACAAGGTGTTGGCAATGTAAAGTACTGGAAAGACAGTTGGTGGCAGACGATGGGAATACGTGTCCCCCAGTGGAGGTGGAGGTGGCAAGATAGTTACAATGATGGGTGGACAGAGGAGTGGTGGTGCCATGCAGATCAGGCATAGGCGAGGCAAGCATGAAGAGGCGCAATGCAAGAAAGGGTAGCAGTGCATGACATGGGGTGACAGCCTGCACAGGCAGACAGGACTCTATACAGCTGACAGACGCAGATAGACGGACCGAGGGAATGTTGGCAATTGTTGCGAGGGTATTATGGGCTGGCAGCACAAATCTGCAAAAAAATGACTGTTATAGGCATGCACACTATTTGAGTAGGACAGGCATGAGAGGAGGGAACAATGAGGAATTGAACCCATGAACACTGCCAAGAATGGCATTGTATTAACCAGTAGGATATACCTCTGTGATGTATGTCACAGCAATGGCTGGGTACAGAAGGACTGCAGGTCACTGCACAAACTGTCTGCTCTGAGTGCCAGGATTGGGTAACCCCACCAGTATCCATGATGCAATGCACATGCTGAATAGCTGTCTACAGCTGATCAGCAAATGGGGTCTGCACCTCTCCAGTACCTCAGCTTGGAAAGACGAACTTACAGTACATGATACTGGCACAGAGTAGCTACAGACCATGCCATTGTGCAGGTTCTGTGTTCTCCCTGAGGGATAGGATGGGTGCCCAGGACTAGGTTTGCAGTACATGTGGTGCTAGAGATAGGCCCTGCTGTACATCCCCATCACTGCCAGTGTGTGACAGGTGTTCCTTGCAGTCCATCTGTATCCTGCAGTCACATATGGCCCTCTGGGACCAGACACCACTCAGATTAGTGTGTACTCTGTGTTAGGGTCTGGCTGACATGGGCACCTGTTATCAGGGCAGAGGGGTTTCCAAACTTGCATGAGGTTTTTGTAGCAGTGCCTTGATAGTTCAAAGTGGTAGACACTACAAACCCCAAAGGGCTCACATCACCCTTTCTGTAGGTAAGGAATAGGTGCCCCAGACCCTGTGAAGCAACCTCCATCCTGCTGGTATGTGATAGCCCTCCAGGGTTTGTGGGCTAGAGCCATACCTGTGGCTGGGGCAGTGGCAGACCAGCAGCAATGATGGGGTTAGCTCTGGAAAACCCAAACTGCCTTACACCACTGTCTGCCAGTCACCAGCAGACAGCACAGTCAGACTGCACCATATAGATGTTACGACCATGCACAGTCTAACTGTAGACAGTCCACTAGCCAGTCCATAGTGCATGCTCACAGAGGAACTATGTGCACCAAGCAAGCATCTCAGTGATTGTGGCCTCAGCACTGGGGATACAACAGGATCACTGGAGGCAGATAATATAGAGCACTATGTGGGAACCTAGGCATGCCAATGGTCACTGCTCAGTCAGAGTGAGTGCCCTCCCAGCATGCCATGCTGAGGCCACCCTGTCCATGCAGGTGGTAGTTGGGTACTACAGTGTCCCAGGCATTGCCCCACACCCTGTGAAGATGCATCCTGGCCAATCCACCCTGTCCGGGCCATACCCAGAACACTTTGCTCCTCATTATGCACATATTCAGGCTAACGCTGGTAGCAGTGGGACATTATGGGCCCGGTGATGTGTGGGCAGCCAGAAAACAATGGATAGACATACACACACACATTCCTATTGCAGCATTGTGCACAGATAGGGGTGGTTGGCAACCCTGCCCGCCACACTGGTCCTGATCACAGTGCTGACATTGCTAAACTGTGCAGGAGGTAGTAGTAGTGCCCTGGTGATAACTGCAGCTCAATGCTGGGAACAACAGCCTGACTCTCCATGCATCTTTGGATTGAAGAGCCTGTGTGAGTGGGTGTTTGTACCCCTATTTGCTGCTGCTTTGTGCTTTGCACATGTTGCTGTTGTATCTGCATTGTAGGGTAAAACATAGGGACATGCTCTGAAGGAACCACAGCTGGGGCTTTAACCTGTGACCCTCTGCTTCTGGACACACTCACTGGATGTACTGCACCAGACTGTTGCCACAGATGCATGGTGGTCCCTGGAGCTATCTGTACCTTTCCTCAGCCAGACCTTTTATGTTGCACTGCACACCATGTACTGGTACAGGGCATGGCCTAGGTCCACTGCAGGCAGGTGCCACTGCCCCCTCCAGCACGGGCACACACCCCCTGCCATGCTGACATGGCCATATGTTGTAGGTGCTGGTATTGCGCAGTCCCAGGCCATCCACTGTGTGGGTAAGTGGTTGCCTAGGGAGCAGGGTCTTGGGCATGGGGCATACATGAGCATCATCACATCCCCCCCCCATCACCGCCAGCAATAGTCTGTTCTTTCCACTTGGGAGAGGGTTGGCTGGGAGTATGTCAGGTCAGTGCCCTGGCAACTGTTAGCTCGGGTGGACCAGGTAGATGTAGGTGGATTGTGTTTGGACTTTGTCAGCTGCTGTCATGATGATTTCCGGTTTCTATGTTCCTATGTGCCACCTAGGCACCCACCTAGTCCACCCTGTGCCCCTGCTGCCCCCGCTACATGTCCCGCCTGCAGCCTCCTATGCTCCACTTGCACCATCGCCATAGTGGCCTTTCATACTTGGGCACTATGCTGGTGCTGGACATGGAACACTACTATCACGTTTCTTGGGCTCCCTGTCTATGCTATACATTGCTGACAGTGAAATGGTTTCTCTCTCCTGCAAATGTGCATCTAACGGCAGGTTTTCATTCGCGGTAGGATTCAGCTCTTCAGTTCAGCGCGTTAGTGTGTAGGGAGCCTCTCCCCGCCCACTCCCCGCCCATTGATCCCTTCCCCCCGCCTTCTCCACCCTCTGCGGTGTTTACCACGGCCGTGGATGTTAACAATCGTTAAGTAACTTTAACACGCGTTAACGTTGCATACCGTGCGTTAATGTTACCTAACGAGAGTTAACGTTACATAACGTGCGGTCTGTAATGTTACTGCACTTTAGTAAACATACCCCTAAAAGTGTTTTTCTCATTTTATATCATAGGCATAAGAACATAAGAACATAAAATATGCCATACTGGGACAGACCAAATTCCATCCAATTCAGTATCCTTTTTCCAACAGTGGCCAATCCAGGTGACAAGTACCTCGCAGGTTCCCAAAAAGCCATGCAGGTTCCACCATGCTTGCCCTGGGGCAAGCAGAGGACTTCCTAGATCCTCTTTAATAATGGTTTATGGACCTTCCCTACAGGAACTTGTCCAAACCTTTTTTAAACCCAGCAACACTTACAGCTTTTAATACATCCTACGGTAATGAATTCCAGATATTATGCGTTGAGTAAAAATCATATTTTCTCTTATTTCTCTTATAGGTTATATTGTAGCTTCATTATGTATCCCCTAGGCTTTCTACTTTTTGATGGTGTAAATAATTGATCTATGTTTACCCATTCCACTCCATTAATTTATAGACCTCTATCATATCTCCCCTCAGCTGTCTCTTTTCCAGGTTGAAGAGCCCTAATCTTTTAAGCTTTTCCTCATAGGGGTATCCTTCCATCCCCTTCACCATTTCCGTGGCTCTTTTCTGTATCTTTTCTAATTCCGCTATATCCTTTTTAAGATAGGCAACCAGAATTGCACACAATTCTAGTTAAATGTTCTCTGAACATATTTAAAATGTCTCTTGTACATAGTTCATACAATCTTATTACTTGTTACTTGTAACCATTCTCTGTAAACTGCCTGAGCAGTAATTGAAACTATTCCCTGTAAACCGCCTTGATTATCTAGAAAAAGTGGTATATAAAATAAATAAATAAACAAATAAAATAAATAAAAGTACAGTCACATCATGGAACTATACAGACATTATAATATCCTTGGTTTTATTCTCCCATTTCTTTCCTTATGATACCTAGCATTCTATTTGCTTTCTTGTCCACTGCAGCTGCACACTGGGCGGAGGGTTTTAACATGTTATCCACGATGACACCTAAATATTTTTCCTGGTAATGGTTCCTAATGTTGAACCTTGCATCATGTAATCATAGTTTGGGTTGTTCTTTCCAAGGTGCATAACTTTACACTTGTCCACATTAAATTTCATCTGCCATTTGAATGTCCAGTCTTCCATTTTATCAAGGTCCTCTTGCCATTTTCCACAATCCTCTTGTATTTTAACAACTTTGAATAATTTTGTGTCATCTGCAAATTTGATCACCTCGCTCATTATTCCCCCATATAAACGTCCTTTTCAAATTTTCTACTAAATCATCATTTAAAAATAGTCCAAAAAACTTACCTTAAATGTTTTCTTATTCAATAGGTTACATTGCAAAATAACTGCCCCCTTCTGACATTGGCCAACATTTCACTCAGCTGCTTCAGAGATGCTTGTGGACTTAGGAGCCCTTTTACTAAACCCAGGTGAGGCTGTGCACATAATGTGCATTTGTAACGTTAAGTGCAAAGCCTCCATGTTTAGCTACAGGCAGTGTAACCAGCATGTTCCCTGTGATTAATGCATTACTGAGGACGTAAACGTGTGCTGCACTTAACACAGGCACACCTAACAATATCTATTGAGTTATGGAAAGGTTCACCCATGCTGATTGCCTCATTAGCAATGCTCATATGCTAATGTGTTCTCAAATACTAATGTCCCCTAACCTTCCCACTCTCTACATCAGCGTGCGAGTGCCAGTCAATGTATATTTTAGCGATCATTAGCTGGCATGCCTGTGCATTAGTGTTAACCGCAGACAGTTACTGAACCCTATGATGCATACTAATTGGTCAGCAGTGCTTAGTAAAAGAGCCACTTAATTCTCAAACACAAAAAAGTGTGCATTCATATAAAACATTCTATATTCCTATTATTACACTGATAACTCTTCATTCACCTATCATGCTTTTTATGCTTCACTTTAGCATTCCTCATTAATCTAACCTGGCACCAAGGTTTAAATATGATGCTGTCTTTGAAAAGCTCCAAGCAGCACAGCATCATGGTACCCTTGATGGTACCCTATCTCCCCTTATTCATGGATTTTCAGTCTACAGACAATTTCTAATCTACCTCAGTCCACTGTAATAATGCAGTTTATTTCATTGGCACCTACGTCTTTCCTTTGTCTTAAGAAACTCACTAAGCCCATAAGAATAGTTAAATGCAAGTAATGTCATGTTTCTTCAACTGACCAAGCAGTACAAAATAAAAACAGTATAATCCAAAGCACCGTGTCTCTCTCCTAGCTATGCTAAATTGATTTTCCTAAACAAGCAGTGTTGTTAATCAGGACTTGCTCTGTATGCCTTTCAAAGTCCATAGACCAGAAAAAAGATGACAGTTGTATACCTGGATACTCCCAGGTTTTTGCTCACAGTCTCACGAGATAAACATCAATTGCCAGGTCTCTAGAGAAATACAGAAAAAAAAGCATCTTTAGGACAGTGCCACAGTACTTCCTACTGCTCCAGCCCTTCCCATATGCAAAATTTCCTTCCTACTGTTCCAACCTCTTCTATATACAGCACAAAAATCCTTCCCATATTCAAAATCAGGACCTTTTCTCTGACTATATACTATGGGGCTGATAGTCAGCAGTGGCAGTAAGAGGTTTTAAAATGTCTTTAATTAAAAGTTGGATATTCAGCATCGGAGCTTATCTGGAGTCTGGCATTGAATATTTGGACAGAGCAATTGCTATCCGGTTAGTAGCAATATTCAGCCACTAAACAGATAACAAAAATATCACTAGGGGGTATGTTTACAAAGCAGTGGTAGTGGCCTCCTAAGTTAAGATGGCCAATGACTTGTCCTAACTTTATGTGGCTTAGCTATCTGGTTAGGGGCCAAATATCACCACTATCAAGATAGCTGCTGGGACAGCCCACAGACCAGGCATCTTTCCTGAGGTCTGTGTGAATAGTCAGTGACACTATACAGATACTGCCACTGAATATTGCTGTTGCTGTGCTTTAGCCAGTTAGCAGGGTCCTGCTAACCAGCTTAATCCTTTTGAATAACTTGACTCCCCATTTTATTTATTTATTTATTTTTATTTACATTCTCTTATATACCACGCTATTCTGCACCAGTGTGGTTTACATTGAACAAACTGAAATTACATTGAACAGGGCATTATAACTTGGAGATAACTATTTTACAGGGAACATGGGCTATGGAGGGTTAAGTGGCTTGCCCAAGACCACAAGGAGCACCTGTGGGACTAGAAACCCCACTCCTTCTGGCCCAAGGTTGCTGTCCTCTAGTGGGATTTGAACTCCCAACCTTCCGGCCTGAAGTACCTTGCCCCAACCACTAGGCCACTTCTCCACACCACTCCACTCCCCATGTCTTTCAAGGGCACTATTCTCTTTAATATCAGAAAGGAATGATTATTAAAAAATCTAAAGATACAGCAATATTGCCTAATAGCAGATAACGTTAACCAGATAAAGTAAATTAGACTAGACATCCTTGTCCAAACATCTGAAATTCTTTGGGAGGGGCAACGGTGAAGATGAACATGTGTATAAATGCCATCTAAAATCACCCTACCTCAGCTTCTAAAGACAAACATGTCTGCTGTAATGTATAGAGAGATGGATATGTGCAAAATAAGGGGCCATACATGTGCAGAAAACCAGCCAATTTCAGAAAGGTGCATGTGTGAGATATAGACGTTTGCAGTACTGGCCACATAGACATGCCAACACCAGTATTGCAGGATAATGTCTGTGTTACCACATACACGTCCCGGCCTGTCATTTTAGAAATGGAGATGCACATTGGTGCATCAGCAGACTATAGGGCCTCGCTATGTACCTATTAGGTTTTTTGAATTGATAAAAAATATTAAAGGAATGAGGGGGCATTCTCCTCTTTCTTTACTGTTGACAACTGACACAAATAAACAGTTTTCAAAGGTATATTCATGCCCAGGAACAGGTATGGACATGCACGTGTCTGCCACTGGTTTAAACATGTGGTCCCTTTCGGAAATCGGTGCACAAGTGCATCTTTTCTAGAATGCCCCAGACATGCCTTCGCCATGTCCTCATGCAAAATGAACATTGAGCTGGACATGTGCAAGTTTGGAGTGTTCTAAAATAATTCTTGGAACATGGATGTGATTGGAATGTCTGAAATGCTGTTTTTAGACATGCAAACCACGAAGAGGGCTTCTGACATGACCTTTTTTAGTATTATCTTTGACTTGAGAATGGAATTAAAAACCTTGGATGAATGTTTAACACTAAATGAAATTACTCTTGGAGAACAAATTAATTCAGAACTCTTTTTCCAAAACAAGCTGCATAAGTTAGAGATGTTGAGCAAATAAATCAGAAATGAACAGAATGACTTTGAAAATAGACAAAGAAGGTGTAATATGGAGTTTGTGTTGTCCTGAATGTGGCACTAAGGAGGATGTCTTTGCAGTAGTACAACAACAGTATAATTTATCTGTGTCTCTAAAAATAAGGGCAAAGAAGTATAGGAGGAGAGAGTACATGGCACCTATCGGAAACTGGATTTGAGCGACAATAAAGATTGTCCTATTAGTAGATATTTTTATAACTTTGAAGTTGAGCAAAAACTATTATCAAGCACACAGAACAAAGAGCCTATAAAGTTCTTGGACTCTAAAATACAAATATATTCAGATCTCTCCCAGCTGATGCTTTTGTATGGGCAGTCAATCAAGTGAAAGAATAAAGATAAAGATAAAAGCAAAGTTCAGAACTTGAGGAATGCTTGGAATGGGTTGAAAAATGAAATGCAACTGCCAGGGACTATTCAGGGAAAACCACTACAGAAGATGGAAGATCTCTGAAAAAAGAAGAACTTTGAAAGGTTTATTAGATTCTCCCGAGCCTGACAAGGACATGAGAGCACCCAGCTGAAATTCAGTTACAATGTCTGACTCTGTGAAGATGGAGGGGTGATTGCATCAAGTTTTGCTTTGAGTGGTATGATGGTATATGCAGAGTAGGAGGATTAATGTTTTTATTTTCTTTCTTTTGGCATGTACGGGAAGGATGGGAGGAGGAGAGTGATTTTACATTAGGTGGTTGATAATTTGAATGTAGAGAAAAGGAATGATCAAGACTGTATGGTAAAATAGCTGGTTGCCATTAGAAGATATGCAACTATGGGCAGAGGACAGAGTTATCTTTCTATAACGGGGAGGAACAAGGATGGATGACCAGGATAGATCAGCAGGATGACTTTTCAGATAAGGATAAGAACCATGTACTCATCTTCCTCATTTGTTGAATGAAAGCTTTAAATGGCAGTGTTAATATGGATGGTGATAATATCAGAAAGGGGAAAGGGAGGTTGATTGGGGTAAGCGACTAAGAGGTTTTTGATAAGATTGCAGCGTGGGGGAGTTGAGGTTTACCAGCAGAACCCATCAGCCCTTCTAAATGATGTTACTGTGGGTGGGAAATAGGGTTACTTTTATGATGTTTCAGTATCATATGTTTTATGAGGGGAAAGGAGGGTGTGGGGTGGGGAAGAAGGATATGGGAGGGTGTTTATTGAATATATTGAAGCACATTCTGACCTGTATGCCTCCCAGCCGTCTGGACATCCAGACATCTGGATGGTCGGGAGATGCAGCCGATTCTGCTCCATGGCGGCTAGACGTCCCCATGGGATCAGAATTGCAGCACAGTGGCTGGACTTCTGAACGTGCCCCTATTCAGTCACTCCGGATGTCCATCCACCTACCTAGCTACCTCAGTCAGGCTCCTCAATGGAGCCACAGTGCCATGGCATCATGTTGCCATGGCACCGCGGCTCCATTAAGAAGAATCAATTCACAGCCACCACCAAAACGTTTCTTTCCCCGCAGTTGGACCCACGATCCAGCCTCCCATGGCCAGGGTCTAGCTGCAGGGAACTTCCTGCATGACTACCTCCTTTGTGCATGCTGTCCGCCGCCGAAATGCCACATCCAGGGGGACTTATTCCTCTGTGATGGAATAAGTTTCCCATCTACCTGACTGACTCTGGATATACAGGGCTGACCTCAGTGTAGGCCGTGTACATCCAGGGAGATGACCCGCCCTCGCTCTACCCTCATTCTGCCCCCATCTAAGGCTCCCCATTCAACTCAGTGTTCGTATGGGGAGCCTTTTGCTGGCAGCCACATTTGCACGAATAGCGGGGATGTATGTCCAGGCTGGACGTCCACCAAGAAACAGCAAACAGGGCATTATAACTTGGAGATAACTATTTTACAGGGAACATGGGCTATGGAGGGTTAAGTGGCTTGCCCAAGACCACAAGGAGTACCTGTGGGACTAGAAACCCCAGTCCTTCCAGCCCAAGGTTGCTGTCCTCTAGTGGGATTTGAACTCCTGACCTTCCAGCCTGAAGTACCTTGCCCCAACCACTAGGCCACTCCTCCTCCATAACCTGCCCTTGAGAAATTCCTGCTGAAACTGAATCTCTTCCCCTTCATCAAAACTCTCTTCCACTTCATGGAAGCATCTTTAATTTCTGTTCCTCTTTCAGGTACCCTATCTCCTTCAGCACCTCCCTGAAATCATCCAAGTAAACCTGCTGCCAGGCCTCCTCTGGGCTTTTTAATCTCTTATTATTTCCCCTCAACGTGTATAACATTTCAAATGGGAATAACCATGTGTAGCTATTTCCTGTTTTCTCAGAAATGCAGTCACCTCCCTCTTCTCTTCAGTGTAATGGGAGACAAGTCATTAAATAGTTCATAATTCTATATTTTGCCATTTACAATTACATTGACGGTCCAATTTCTGCAAGACTTCCACCTTAACTGCATAAGATGGCAAGCATGCGACAATAATCCTGGGCTTTGCATTCCACGTTGGGCCCATACTGTCGTGCACTTTTTCCACCAACACCTGCTGCTTTGGCCTCCAACTCTAGCACTGTCGCACAGATACTACTGGTTTGCAATCTTTATACAAGTCCTCCTCGGGCACTCCCATAATGTACAAATTACTGTGTTTTCAAGGACTTCAAACTGTTTTCTCATTAGCTGTTGATCCTTCTGCATCTGCTGGAACCCCCATCTCACTTCACTCAGGGCCTCCTCATATTGCTCGCTTTACTCCTCCACCTGCAACATTCGAGTCCTCACATCTGCCATTTCCTTGTGCAATGATGCCATCGCCTCCTTCAGTTCTTGCTTTACTGACTCAGAGTCATTTTTTAAATCCTCAAACCACTGCCACAGCTCACTTCAGGAGCAGATGTCATTTTCACCCTCCAAGCCAATCTCAGTCACTTTTATTATCCAATGTCATTTTGTTCCTGCCCCAGCACTGACTCTCCTTCTCCTGTATAGGGATTTAAAAGCTTCAGATCTTTTTTGTACTGGCATTCACATTTGTTAGCAAAGTTTTACTACTCTGAAGTGAATTGCTCAAATTTTTGCCACTTTAAATCCTCAAAAAGTCAATGCCTATGTGGAGTTCACTCTTCAAGCAAACATCTGCAACCCTTGACATCACTTCCTCTCAGGTCAGGAAGTTATTGATGTCACTTGTGATCTCTGAATTTATGTTAACATTTTTGTGATTGATGTTCTGCTATAAGCCGCCTTGAGTTTTATTGAAAGGAGGGTCATAAATTAAATGAATAAATGAAATATTTTCTTCATAATGCTACTGCTGCATGCCCAGTTTTGCCTAATAATCTTTATGTCACGCATGGTAGGCTAATCAATAGTGTCCCTCAGAGAAATAATTGACTATTAGGGATGTGCATTCATTTGAAATGACATTTCATATGTCATGTCAATTCATTTAAACCCAAAATGACAGGAAACTCCCCCAAACTTGTTTCCCCATGTCATCAATATTACATACTATTGCATAATAGTGTGCATTATTGTGCAAATTTGCACTATTGCTCTGTAGTACACTTTATTACTCAACAATGTGTCCAATTAGTCAATAATTCACACTATTTATCACTAGTGTGCTACTGATAGCATTGACCTGAAATGAAGAAACTATTTTAAAACCTGAATAAAACAAAAAAATCTCATAAATGACATGTGAAACTAAACTACCGGTAAACAAATTTTTTTGTCCTGCACTCTACAAATGTTTCTCCCAGAGACCACCCTGGTTTTAACTGGGCATCTTTTGTGTAGCGTGTGGCGATACTCAGTGGCACTGTTCAGATAGTGCTGCTAAATATCGGGATCAATGCATTTTTGCTGGTGATCATTTATGCCCCCCCAACTGTATCTAGCTTTCTTAATACAATAGGAACAAGTACTCTTCAAACAATTTCCAGTTTGCTATAAGGAAATGAGCAAAACATTACAGCTGCTGTAAGTATTATCACTTTACAATAACATTTCATTTGTGCTTTACTTTGTTTCTTTTAAATTTTACAACTATCTCTTCCTTAAGGCTATATCAATTCTAAATAGCAAGCTTAACTTTAAATGGATAGATCCTGGTGCAGTTGCTGGGCTGATGTGTATTCAGCTTTGCTAGTTAAACACATAATGCTGCCAAATCTCCATATAAAGTTAAGAGCTGACGGCAGCACTAAGCTTTATACACTGGGCAGGCTGAATATCAGGCCAGTATGCTACAATGCAGCTTAAAATGACAAACAACACAAGAACTAGCACCCGTCAGGAAGGATGTATCATCTAGCTATATGCTAGGCATGTACATGAGTTTTCATACAAATTAAAAAATCAATGAAAATCATGATATTACATAGTAACATAGTACATGACGGCAGATAAAGACCACTATGGTAAGAGTAGGTGCACCTGCCACTACGTGCAGGTCACCCCTCCCCATGCCTTTGTTTAGGGGTGTACCCACCGCTCTGTGCAGGTCACCCCTATTTGTTGAGATATAAGAGAAAGTTTATTTTGATTTTATCCTGTTACTATAAAGGGATCCACTATGTCTGTCCCAAATATAATGACAAAATTCAAAATGGCATGATGTTTGTGGTGTACCTTTTAATATGTCCTTGGCAGCTCTATTATGTGGGTCGCACGACTCGTTTGATCAAAACGTGCTTTGTGAACATGCTTCGCGACTTCAAACTCGCACATTGTCAGTCCTGATTCTGGAAACTTGTGTTGCCCAATGACATACTTTTGATCAATTGCGCTGGCAGGTGCTTGATCATGCACCTCTGGATCCCTGGGGAGGCGATCGGTTGCATCAGTTGCAGAGAAGTGAGCAACGGTGGATTTTTATCCTGAACACCTTGGCCCCCTCAGGTTTGAAGGATGAATTGGAATGGCATAGTTTGCTATAGCATGGATATTAGTGGGTTTCTGGTTGATCCCATTTATTCAGTTTGGTCTTTAATCCGCTAGGTCCTCCCTATTGGTGGAAGGGCACTATTGGGTTATTGGCTACTTACACTTAATACGTCAGAGAAACGTCAGACGCCATTTCGTTTAAACATATGCGGGTGGTGTTCTTTTTGCGCATGAAGCATTGCCTGTATATCCAATCTAACCTGGAGATGTTTTGCCTGTATAACCAAGTAAAACCTGATGCAGGGCCAAACGGGAGACTGGCCTGAAACGTGGCACATTGTTTGTTTTTTCCTGATGGCTAACAGGACATTGAACTGGAATTCTTCAGACAAGATAAGTTATAAGTCATAAGTGGCATTCTTCACACAAGATGAGTTATAGATTTTATTATGCACAGTGTGTGGCAGTAATCAATTGTAATTAAAATTAAAAGGAGCATCTACAGCGTATGGTGAGCAGTGTTTCCTACCCCTCATTTGATTGAGGCTCTGACAAAAGATTAATTTGGTGTTTGTCCACCCATTTACAGTACATTATTAGAACCTACATATAGCTGGGGTCTTTATCTGCCAACATATACTATGTTACTATGTAATATCATGATATTACTATGATGTTCATTATGGGGACAACTAACAAACAGTTCATGCTTAGAAAAAAATCTCAAATTATCATTTGTTAACTTTGTTTTCATCGAGCACGCAGGTGCTGCCAGACACATTGGAGCCAATCTGGAAGGGAGGAAATGTCAAGGATGAGTGACCAGCAGCTAGCACAAGGCACTTCAACCAATCATGCTGCAAATCTTTGATAGGCAGCCAGAGAAGTATATCCCTGCCTAAGCTCTGCAAATTACATGGGTGATGAGGTCAAAGCAAGGCTGCAAGACACAGCCAAGCCCAAGCTTCAGAGAGCCATTTTGGGTCTGACTTTCAGAGAGTGAGGAAGGAAGGGGTGCTGCAGGTTAGGATTGCAAAGGAGAAAGAAAAGGAGTGAAGAAAATAGCAGCTTCAAAAGTAGAAATGTTGCAGCAATCGCTGTGAAAAGCTCTTATTCAATCACTCACCCACAGAAGGAAAACTCACAGGCAGGCTTGAATGCAAACAGGATCTTTAATGTGCACAGGATCAGACAGAGATACCAGCAACCTCCACAAGGGTCTGAACCCCGAGGGACGGCCTACAATGCCTTATATACAGTACAGTTTTAAACTCATTCTACAATCCCATTTGCCACAGGTATTTCCTGCCCACCAATCAGCAGCCCCTGGGGAGGTACCTGGGTGACCTGTCCAAACCGGTATGCTCTGGTCTGTTGGTTTCAGGGCTAGGGAAATACTGTGCTCAGACCTGGAGTGGGGGAAGGGTGCCTACTGGAATCTCAATGTCTCTCTTAGCAGGCTGATTACCTCATGGCTTGCGGGGGAAGGGTCAGGCTGATCAGAGCCTCATGGCTTGCAGCATGGCTTGGGGGAAGGGCTATCTACAGTTCGCAGCATGGCTTGGGGGAAGGGCTACCTATAGCTACCTCATGGCTGCCTCATTCCCCCCTTTTTTTAAGTAAGACCTCAACCGCTAGAGGCGGTTGAGGGCTGTATTACTGGAGGCAAGCCGCAGAGGAGTATATTGGGTCAGGGCCATGACCGTGGCAGCCGCCTTGCGTTCTACCAGGGTGCCAAGGGTGGAAACAACCTGTAAGGAAAAAGGCACCTGGTTAAAATGTACGGTACAGCAATGGGACAAGTTAAGGTAGAGAGTTACGTATACAAAGGTCTGCATGTTCAGAGCAGTTTGGGCAAGTAATACTGCTGTGTTAGTAGTCTCTGCACTTGTTTGAAAGCAAGTCTATATCAGCTAAGGCACCTTTTCTCAGTCTGATCCCGGTTCCAGGAAAGGTGTCTGTAAATCAGTCTCTCTGGTGGTCCAGAGTTCGTCGGCAGTCTGTTAGAACCCCGTACTGGGCAGAAGTGTCAAAGCGTAGGGGCTGGTTTGGAACTGTGACAGAAGTCCAGGCTGGAACAATTTCTGGTGCAGCGGCCTTGACACGAGAGTGATGGATCCTCGGAGCAACTTCAGCCACCTTGACAGCCGTGGGGGTGGTCCGCAGAACAGTATACGGGTCTCGCCACTGGGGAGTCAGCAGATCCTGCTTCCACTCCTGGATCCATTATCACTGGAGGTTCCTTTGCTGGTAGGAAATATTCCATTATGCCCTTGACTGATCTCCACATGTTTACAGATCAGACAAGTGCACGCGCGTGTTCTGTAATTCTGACAAGTTTTAGAATCACACCAATTTTTTTTTTTGCCTGTGAGAATTTGTCATCAATTTATCCCCCTTTGCCTCTGCATGCCTGGCCAGGACACACAGGAAAAGTAAGGCAAAAAAAAACATCTGGAAGTACCACATGGTCAGTGCGGGGTTTTTCCAAAGCTCATCAGGATGCAAGGTGCACCCAGCCTGTCTCCAGGTGCCTACTTACAATCTTTGAGTATTGTGGTGGGGCCTAGATGACTTCCTAAATTGAAGATACTGGAGATGGCATAGTTGAATAAAATGCTCATCATTTCTTATATTCATTAGCCAGATACATCACTTCACATCATTAAATTGCCTTCACCAGTTTACTGTCCATCAGAGTCCTTCCACATCATTAATTACCTTCATCAGTTTACTGTCCATCAGAGTCCTTCCTCTTAATATATCACTTTACCCCTCACAACACTTTCCACCAACTACATACATAGGTCCTTCAATTTTTTTCTTTTTCTATACCACACTAATGTATCCTTATCTGGCAAGGCTGCTAAAACAATTGTTAGAGACATAGTTTTGTTGTAAACAGTGTCCATTTCCCACTAACTTAATTGGTGCAGTTCTAGATTGGCATGGGTGCTCATTCTAAATAGCGACTGTCTAAACAATCTTCAATATAAAACGATACATCAATTCCAATAGAAAGAAATATGGCTCCTAACATGACAGCCACATATCTCTCATGTATGACTAGAGTCTATTGTACACCTGGTTCCCAGTGAGAGTACTGTAGGAAACTTAAAAATACTTGGACTGATCTTGAAAATGCAGTGGTCCACAAAGATTTATGTAAGCTATCCATTAATTATGGTGTCAAAAGAGATCCTCTTGAGGTGAGAGACTAAGAGGGCACAAGGCATTGGTGGTTGGGCCTCATGGCGATACTCCTTCTGGTTCTTCTTGGCCTGCAAGGCATTTGTGAATAGGCCTCATGGCAATACTTCCTCGGGTTCTTCTTGGCCTATTCCCCCCTGCCTATTCATGTCTCTTCAGAGGCATAAATGTACAAGGTTCGTGTTTTCTCAGGCCTTGTGGGTCCTCGAGGAGTCTTAGAGCAGTCAGAATTCCAGTGGCCCAGATCATCACACTTGGAGTAGCACGTTTTATTGCCTTTTTCCTAGGCTGTCGTCTCACCTTCTGCCCCTCTCTCTCATTCATTTTCTCAAAGCTCTCCTGGATCATTGCTGACAAGTAAGATTTAGTTTTATCCAATCAACTCGAGTTAATGTTATCATTATATTTGTAAATAATATTTTTACAAATATTTCCATATTTCTGGGAATCACAGTTCCATCTTTCCACTAAATTTGCTTTATATACTTGGGAACCAAGCGATTTCAGATCAGCCCCTTTCCAAAATTTAATATTTACTCATCTTATTGCTGTGTATACTGGACCTCTACATAATGTACTCCTACCAGTATATTTGGTAACAAAGTACAAATGTATAAACTAAAAAGATTTGTATCTCACAGTGCTATAATATATTGTGCTCCTGAACTCTGGACACCAACATGTAAAATTCAAATACAGCAGGACAGGTGAATTTATTCTAAATAGCACCTATGATGTTACTGTCCTGTTCATCATTCATCAGCACAGAGCTTAACAAGGCAAAGTGATTACCTTGTATCTTATAGTTCAAAACAGGCATGAAACTGATACTTTATAAGAAGGTTGGTGGATATCTGGAATGCAATATCATTGTAGTATCAGAAAAATGAATACAGTTGATCAAGGCAGTTTAATGTACCAAGCAGGAAAGAACGCAATCATCAGCACAGCATTTACTGTCTGCAGAATAAACTGCCAAAGATGGCATATCATGCAGAAGTATTACTTGCTTAAGTTTGTATGTGCAGTCAAAACCAAATATATGTACCAGAGATAAAATCCAGGCTTTAAAGGACAAGTAAAAAATCTTCATTTCTTCATGATCTTATAAGGATTTTTCTCCAGCCTTTGTTTGCTTCCAGCAGACATTTGAGGATGCTCAAAGGAGGCACCTCATGGTTCTAGAAGCTCAAACTCTACAATTAAAATTGATGACAAGAGGATTGTTTGCAGGCTAGGTGTGGCTAGGTGAATTGGGGTTCTTTGTCCTCTAGGAGAAAGACTCCTAGATGATTTTTTTTTTTTTGTCCTCTCTAATGGGCCTCCATTCATCTGCTAGAAGAAGGAACTCCTCCCAGTATCTTTCTATAGCTATGCAAACTATTTCAGCAGTTCCAACTATCCCCCAGTCACCGCTGAGAGGTGTGACCAAAACACCTGGTTCCCTGACCACTGATCATGCATGTAACATAGCAATGAAATTGGATATGCATCAAACAATGCAATTGTCTTCCTTCACTGATATACCAGTACCACAGTCCACACACAGCAACCCCCCCCCCTCCCCCCCTTTTCCAAACTGTCCCCTTCCCTGCAATCAGTAGACCTGGTGTTTTTCACTGTTTGGGGACACAGGGGCGACTCGTCAATAACTTCACCTTTTACTGATAGAGTATCAAAATCAATCCTGAAATATAAAGACCTAATGTCTGGACAAAAACTTTCTTTCCCTAATGTCACAACCAAACACAGAGCCACTAACAAACACAGAGCCACTAGCAATTTTTACATAACAGTACATTAACTATATGGGCCAGCCATGAATCCATACAGGGAAGCTGGTCCGGATACTCCCTCACCACAATTCAGCCTCCGGACCCCATGCCCCAATCACAATTCACAAATCACAATGTTCAGTGTAAATTTTCTAATCTCACCTCTGGGAATACAACATACAATATAATCCTGGTAACAGGCAGAGTCTGGCTGCACAAAACGCACAGGACCACAAAGGGAAAAAGAAAGAGGGAAAACAGAAAACAGAGACGTCTCAGCAGCGAATACTCACACACTCTCCTTCCCCAGCAGCAGCTTGTTACAAATACATCACAGACACTCTCTCTAGCTGTATCATAGGATCTAACTTTCACCATGAGGACATTAGAAATACAGTATGAGAAATATAGCTAGCTATTTTCTAATGTCCACTAGATGGAGCTCCAGGATCACTTTAACCATAAGGATAAAAATACAGCTAGTTTTTAAATGACCACTAGATGGAGCTCCAGGATCACTCCAGGGCAGCCCAATACCTCTGCACAGGGAAATACACGTGCTGTGCACTAGATCAGTGCAGAGAAACGCACGTGGTGTCCACAAGATGGCTGCTACCTCCTCGTGCTCTTCCACACCGGCTCTTTACAGATGGAAAAAAGGGGAAATGGTGGACTTCCAAGCATCACTTCTCTTTCAATCAACTAAAAAAACAAAAGGTTAGCATTTTATTTATTTATTTTTGGTTTTAAAGGCAGGAAACCCAGCGGGGGCTCAGGGAAGGCAGAGAAATTTGGCGGGGGCCCAGGGAAGGCAGAGAAACTCGGCGGGGGCTCAGGGAAGGCAGAGAAACTCGGCGGGGGCCCAGGGAAGGCAGAGAAATTCGGCGGGGGCCCAGGGAAGGCAGAGAAATTCGGCGGGGGGCCCAGGGAAGGCAGAGAAATTCGGCGGGGGTCAGGGAACACCAGAAAATTCAGCGGGTCAGCAAGGGGGCTCAGCGGTGCATCGGGACAGCATGGGAAAGGCAGAAAATTCAGCGGGTCAGCAGGGGGGCTCAGCGGTGCATCGGGACAGCAGGGAAAGGCAGAAAATTCACAGCGGGGCACAACGGAGAGAGAAGTTCACATCGGAAGCAGAAATTAACACAGCGGCAGCATGGGAGGGGGGACAGAAATTTACGTTGGAGCACAGAAACTACATCGGGGGTTCAGGGAAAGGCAGTAGTAGTAGATCCACACCGGAGCACACGGAGGGCAGAATACAACATCGGAGCACAGAAATCACACAGTAGCAGCATGGGGGGAACAGAAACTTACATCGGAGCACAGAAATTACATCGGGGGTTCAGAGAAAGGCAGTAAAACCACACCGGAGCACATGGAGGGCAGAATTCAACATCGGAGCAGAAATTAACACAAACTAGAAACGGAACACAACGGAAGCTATCAGAGCCCTCTCCTTGCAGTCACGCTTCAGAAAACTCTCCACAAGCAGAAAGGAAAGAAGAGAAGCAGCGATCTATTCTTTATCTCAGGTATGTTTAACTTATCAAGTGCTATATTTAGTTACATTTTTTCTTTCGGCAGCGCTTTTAAAGGATCTCAGATTACTGCAGTTTCAGATATTCAGATTTTACCGGTATTCAGATTTCAGATACAGGACGAGCAATGGCTTCAGGGCCACTAAGGCCCGTACTAGGACTGCTCGTGCAGTTGATCAGGCTGCTACAGGTTCCCAGAAATTACCAGGACTCACAGATAGAGTACAGAACTAGCCCCAGACAAGGTAGCAGTACTCACCAGAACTCTGATCAGACAGGAAGTTTGGATGCCAGTCTATCCAGCTGGTTTTTCAATCAATCGGGGATTCAACCGCAGGGACCAGCTGTCCAGACAAATCAAGGTGTCCTTCCGAGCACAAAGTGGCCCGGGGGCGCCAAGGACCGTTAATCACCTGGAGGGGCTGGTCCCTGACTGGTGGAGGCCCAGATGCTGCAAAAGCAGAAGTCTTCCCACCGTGGGTGTGATGAGAGAGGCTTTTCTTTTAATATTTCCCAGCCAGTGCACCAAAATGTTGCAGCAATCGCTGTGAAAAGCTCTTATTCAATCACTCACCCACAGAAGGAAAACTCACAGGCAGGCTGGAATGCAAACAGGATCTTTAATGTGCACAGGATCAGACAGAGATACCAGCAACCTCCACAAGGGTCTGAACCCCGAGGGACGGCCTACAATGCCTTATATACAGTACAGTTTTAAACTCATTCTACAATCCCATTTGCCACAGGTATTTCCTGCCCACCAATCAGCAGCCCCTGGGGAGGTACCTGGGTGACCTGTCCAAACCGGTATGCTCTGGTCTGTTGGTTTCAGGGCTAGGGAAATACTGTGCTCAGACCTGGAGTGGGGGAAGGGTGCCTACTGGAATCTCAATGTCTCTCTTAGCAGGCTGATTACCTCATGGCTTGCGGGGGAAGGGTCAGGCTGATCAGAGCCTCATGGCTTGCAGCATGGCTTGGGGGAAGGGCTATCTACAGTTCGCAGCATGGCTTGGGGGAAGGGCTACCTATAGCTACCTCATGGCTGCCTCAGAAACACTAGGGGATATGCAGTGAAGCCATTTGAGACTAATGGGAGAACATTATTTTTACTCAGTACATAATTAAGCTCTGGAATCTGTTGCCAGAGGATATAGTAAAATCTTGTTAGTTTAGCTGGTTTAAAAAAGGTTTGGACTAGTTCCTGGAGAAAACCATTAACCATTATTGAAGTAGACTGGAAGAAATCCACTGTTTATCCCTGGGATAATCAGCATGGAATCTGTCTGCTTTTTGGGATCCTGACAGGTACTTTTGACCTAGATTGACCACTGTTGGAAACAAGATATTAGGCTTAATGGACTATTGGCATGACAAGGAATGGTGCAAGGCTTGGAGGCACCCTCGGCAGGCCCTCCATCCTGCTGCCATCCCACTGCCCTGCTGTGGTCATTGCCACCGCTGGTGCCCCTCTCCAGAGCTGACAGTGGCCGTGATTGCCCTTGAAACGACATTGCAGCACTTACACGCTGTCTCTAGGGCTGTGTCATGGTTTCTTCTCTCCAATCTACCAGTTTCGGCCTGGACTTCTGTTTTTGTATAATCCGGACGTCTGCGGTGGAGTGGGTTGCTGAAGCAGAAGATTGGAGAGAATGAAACTGCAACACAACCCGGAGATACCAGGTAAGGCCTGCATCGTGGTTTCAGGGGCCATTACTGCCACTGGCAGACCTGGAGAGGGGCGCCAGCGGTAGCAGTGGGCATGATGGGTGCTGCTGGAGGATCAGCACTCTAGGCATCTGCTTAGTTCACAGAATGGTAGTGCTGGCCCTGGGTATAATCCAGCATGGCAAATCTTATGTTCTTCTGTGTCTTTTTTTTTTAGACAATTAGGAAGGATTCCTGGGGATTTAGGACTTTAAGACAAAAAAAGATAGAGAGCTTTAAATTTGACTTTGAACCATAAGGAAGAGGTGGAAGGGCTTGTTACTTGAAAGCACAAAAAAAAAAGATTGGAAAAAACCTCACCTATCTCAAACATAGTAGAGTGTTCTTGTCTCATTAGTGATGCTGTGCCTGTCTGATTTTACAGCTGGTAGGCTTCTTCCTTCTATCTGCTTTACCAGAGAGTGTCTCTGTGGGGTGAGGTGGGGTGAGGAAATCAGGAAAGACAGAAAGAAGCTAGGAAAATTCTGCCTTTACAGTTTCCCAGTTGGCAATTATTTACTGTCTTAAGCATTGCTGGAAGGGGTGCACATTTTAATTATACAATTTAAAACCACAAAACGTATTGTATTGGAGGAAACAAAAAATCAAATATAGCTCAAATTACACAGTTTCCTCCAACCTCAAAAAATACTTTATAACTTTTTTCAAAAGACCTCAAATATCACCTTTTTCAGGCATACCGAGCCCAGATAAAACAGGCTATTGGGCCAGATTTAGCATAATTCATCATCAGTCCCATGAATTTTTTTTATAATAGCATCACCGATTGTGCTCAGAACTTTGGAGGGACCTTGAAAGTGTTATATTTTCATCCTTGACACAGATAAGTTTATTGAAACATAATATTGTCGGATGTTTTTTTGTACTACAAATAGTTTAACCCTTTAAGGACCAGGGGACATATTTGTCCCATAAGTTTTAAAACTCATAAAACATGCAATTTTTATTTAAAATCCATTTTAATTTCTGTTCACATCAAGATAAAACCTTATTCTGTCAAATGATTCTGTTTAATGACCAATTCATGTAACATTTATTTTCTATAAAGCGCTTCATAATTTACCAATATGGAAATAGGAATTTGTGTTCTTTTGGTGTTCCATAGAAAATGATGTAAGAAGCCGGATGTTATGTGAACTTTCATATTTAATTACGTGCATGTCTTTGACAAAATTGAATAGTTTTTTTTTAGAGAAATTGCTATTTTTATCAATTTTAGTTAGTTTTATTGCTCTGGGACACTTTTGTCCCTGTGGTCTATAACTGAAAAAATACAGTACTACTTTTGTCGCATGCTAACAGTTAGTTATCGTTTGTCAATTCGTAGAAAACCATACTTTGAAAAAAGATGTGTGAGCGTTTGTTTAGAATACGTGAAGCAGATATACAACTCTTGTTTGCTGAGAGCAGCGATTCTGATGATGATGATTTGCTTCTTGATGACGAAGATCAAAATTTCTTGCTCGAAGATGTCGACAATGTTGACGAGGAAGTGGTCATAGAACATCCTGATTCTTTGACAATTGAAACTACTAATCCTTGTAGTAGTACAAATCTAGCCAGTGGAGCTTCAACATTCATATCTGTGACATTCTATGGTAAATCTAAACGTAATGGTACCATCAAGACTCCATCTCCATCAGTAGTTACCGGAGCAAAAGAACAGTCGATGCAGGTGCAGCCAACTACATCAAATTCTAGAAAGAATTGACACAAACGAAAAAAGACAAATGATGCCAATCAGCCTGATGATATTCAAAAACAAGCAACACAACCAATGGATGAAGACTTGTCCCCAACGACTAAATCACGAGCAAGTTGCAGGTCAGTGCAAACTACAGTACACTTCAAATGGGGAAGGAAGCCAGTGAAAGACAACTCCGAGACAATTGACTATGATTATGGAAAAGTAAATCTGAAGTTTGATGATTCTGAAGACATTAGTGCAGTTTCTGTTTTTGAACAAGTGTCTGATTTCAACTCCTTAGGGGTATGTTTACTAAACTGCGGTAAACGTGAATAACGCACGTTGTACGATGTTAACGATCGTTAGCGCGCTATAGAGCATTAACGATCGTAAACGCGCTAGAGCGCGTGCTATCACGCGCTAACGTGCGTAATGCTCCACGGCGCGGTAAAACACGGCAGAAGGTGGAGAGAGGATGGAGAGAAGGGGTCATTGGGCGGAGAGTGGGCGGGGAGAGGCTAACGCCCTGATTTTCAGAGCTGAATTCCAACGCGAATGAAAACGTACCGGTAAAAGCACTTTAAAGGGGAGAGAAACCATTTCAGTGTCAGAAATGTACAGCCTAGGCAGGGAAACCAAAAAAAGGTGATAAGTGTGATACATGTGCACAGAACAAAAGGGCACAGAAACACCGAAAATGACCCCAACAAACTGGAAAAAAACAACAACCAAGCTGGCCAATAGTGGTAGCAATGAGAAACATCAACCCCCCCCCCCCCCGAGTAAGCCCCATAGAACAGATATAATTCGTGGAAGGGTCCATACTCTGTCCCCATACAAGATGCATGGGCCCACAGTGAAATAGCGCTGCTCAGGGATTTCCCCACCATCGGACAGGGTTCCTATGGCATGCACATGTCCCGCAACATCAGGGCGGGCATGTCGGAATGGGCAACCTGGCAGATGCTGGAAAAGGGGATACAGAGGGCTGCGGACGGCACATGCAGTGGTGCAGCTGGGCCACAGTGGGGACTAGGGTGATGCTCAGTTGGCCCATAGGAATGCGTAAACAGTAGAGCCAGACAGCAACTGATGAGGGCCCAACATGGGCACGAGTGTGTCTCCCAAAGCGTCACAGGGGAGAGTACCCAACAGCTACCCCCAAGGGCATGGAACACTGGCAGGCAGGGCTGGGGGGAGCGTGGACGTCTATGCAGGCACCCCTACCTCAGAACACACACCATAGGCGGCCGCCTACCTGCACAATGGATGGCCTGAGACCGTGCACCACCAGCTCCACCAGCAGAAGGGCATGTCAGCATGGTGGCTGAGGGATACTGGTGGTGGAAGGGGCAGTGGAAGCTGCCCGGAACAGACCGTGGCCTAGCCCTGTGTAGGTGGGTGCCATGCACTGCAACAGACAGGCCCTGTCTGACCAACAGTCATGATATCACCAGGGAATGCACCATCTCTGTGAGAACATGGTGGTGCAGTGCACAGAACCACTGTATTCAGAAGGTCACAGGTTCAGGTCCCAGCTGTGGTTTCCGCCAACCCAATCCTCATATTTTACCCACTACTATAACGTGCTAATAAAGGCAGAACCGTTCTTGCAGATGACGTAAACATGCCCAAAACACCAACATTTTACCCTACAGAGCACAGACACCATAAACATGCACATTACCTATAGCAGAGACTCCCAAATGCAGTCCTGGAGGGCCAAACACCATTCCAGTTCCATGCTGCCTCTGATAAAGATGCCTGTGCTGCATTTCTATGCGCCACCCCCATGGTATGCAGATGTATCTCATGCATATTCATGAGGGTCAGCATGAAAACCCGAACAGTGTTTGGCACCGCAGGACTGGAGTTGGGAACCTCTGCCGTAAAGCAGCAGCCAACAGGGGCAGACACACCCGCACCCACAGGCCCCATTATCCACAGCCTTCTGGAGAGGCAGGACTGAGGGCTCTTCGTGCATCTCCCAATACTAGCACTTGCATACCTTAGTAATGCCACCCTAAACCGGGGAATACGGTACACATCTATCAAAAGGTTGCTAGGATTACTGGCAGATAGCAATTCCTAGGTTAGGTACAAGTGTCTGAGTGAGCTGCATCATAGCAATCTTTCTGAAGTATGTGGAGTGTGCTACAGGTCATGTGTCTGACAGTGTTTACCAACCTGGGGAGTGACTCCTACAGTATTGAGTACCATAGCCATGCCTGCACTGTGCTCAGGACTTGTGTAGTGGCCTGGGCTGCCCAACACCTCTATAGTTGCACAATGCTGGCATAGGTGTGGGGAGTGTGTGTCTGTCTATGCAGTGTGTGGTGGCTTCCAACACCCTCCACAGCCCACACTGCTAGCACTGTTCCCAGTATTGGCCTGCCAATGTGCATAATGAGGAGCAAGGTACCATGGGAATAGCCTGGATAGGGTGGCCTGTCCTGGCTGCATCTGCGCTGGGCATAGGGCAATGGCTCGGACATTGTAGTGCCCGGTACCACCTGCACAGACAGAGTGGCCACAGCATGTCCTGCTGGGAGGTTACTCTCGCCCTGACTGAGTAGTGACCACGGCATGGCTAGATTCCCCCACAGTGCTATATAGCATTTTGCTCATGTGATATATATGGGTTTCCTTTTGGGGCCCAATCACTGACTTATCTGCTTGGTGTGTATGCCGACATCCCCTGGGTTCTGGGTACATGCATCTCCTCCAGAACCATGCACTATGGACTAGCTGGCGGACTGTCTGCAGCTAGTATGTGTCTTGCTGGAACACCGTGCAGGGTGCAGCGGCTGGAGGCTTGCTGCTGGAGAATGTCAGATAATGGTGGGGGGCAGCTGAGCATATCCAGGACTGCCGTCTGTCTGCTATTGCGTTATGGATGTGTACCGCTGTGTCTGTTCCCCAGCAGGACTACTGTTGCTGGTCCTCTCTACTGCTGACATTGCAGGGGGGTAGACTGTGGATCTATTGGTGGGTGACCCTGTTTTCCACCCTAAGCCCCAGAGGGTGGGTTGTGTGGTGGTCAATGATCTGCCCATGGGTCCATACACTCCCCCCCTTCACCTACAGAAGATAACCTTGGCACCAACACAGGATATGCACTATTCTGAGTGCATCATCGCCCATAAGGACTAGACATGACCGAGACATACAGCAGGGCACAGATGTATCCTAGGTGTTTCTAATGGAGCTACCTATCACACACTGATGGGGACCTGCAGCATGGCGTATCTCAGCCATGAAAGGTGCTGTGGACCTGGTGCTGGGGGCCCCACCTCAACCTCAGGGTGGGAACTGTACCCGCACAATGTGAGTATCTGTGGCTACTCTGTGGCAGTGCCACACACGGTCTGTCCCCCCTACAGGGCCGAGGTGCTGTGGGGGTGCATACCCGCTCTTGTGCCCATCTCTCGACTGCTGATTTGCATGTGCAGTGCATCATGGGTACGGGTGGGTTACCCCTATCCTGGTAACCACAGCAGAATGTGGGTGTGGTGCCGTGTAGTCCTCCTGTAGCCAGACAGTTGTTTTTTAGCAGCTCTAGCCCACTGGTTACTACACTGCCTGTGGAGCCAGAGGTCATGGGTCCTAAACCCACAGTGGGGTTCATCAGTAGGGCTGTCTTAGGCATTGTCTGTTTTTATTGTATATTAGTTCTGCCAGCAGGACCACCCCCAGGGTACTGTCCCCTTAGGGTGGCTCATATGGTGTCCTATAGGGGACATTATAGGGTGCCTTGGCAGACAGCGCACTTTATAATGTGCCCTATGGAGTACCCTCTAGGGTGCCTTATGTGGCACCTTAGCTTACGCCACTGTGAGGGTGTGTTTGCTGGCAGCACTATTCAGGTACAAGTAACCTTCCTCACAACCCACTACTGAACCCTTTCCAGGCCAAGCCCAGTACTTTTTGGATCCAAACCTCTGCCTATATATTCCTATCAAATGGTATAGCATACATGACCATGCCAGTGGGAACGTCACTATTGCAACATATTGGATACGACGGGTACAATTTTCCTGACATATGCAAACATTAACCCAGCTGCAGAATGTGGATTAAAATATTATAGTAGGCCTTCAAAGGGTTACACATGATGCCTCAGCTAGCCTTATTCATTAGGCACACTGGGGAATCGAACCCATGACTCTTGTACCATCAGTCTGTGTAGTAACCATTGTGCTACAGCTCTGTTTCTGTATTTGGGTGTCTGCGCGCTGTCTTAAGCTTGCGTGCAGTAGTGCGTGCGCTGTAGTGATCGTTGCTGCGTGGCGCACACTAACGCGCGCACCTGCGCGTTATCAGTTACGATGTACCGCCCATGTCCTTTTATGGCTTTCCTTCCACTAACGTGGCTCCTAACGCGAATTGCACTAACGCAGTTTAGTAAACATACCCCTTAGTCTCACTAATCGCAGAGCAGAGTGAACTATATATGAAGCAAAGAGGCATTCCATTTCTCACTGATGCAGATGAGCTCCGAGCCTTCCTTGGGATGTGTCTGGTCATGGGTTACCATGTTCTGCCCACAATTAGAGATTATTGGTCTACTCAACCAGAGCTGCAGGTTCCATTCATTGCAAATGCAATGACTCAGATGTGATTTGAAACAATTCGCTCTGCTTTGCATTTTTCAAATAATGATGATATGCTACCGAGAAATCACCCACAGTGTGATCGGGCTTTCAAGGTTCGCCCATTGATCAACCACTTCAATCGATGCTTCCAGGCAGCTAGAAATGCAAGCAAGCAGCAGTCAATTGATGAGCACATGATAAAATTCAAAGGCCAAAACATCATGAAGCAATACATAAGGAACAAGCCTGTGAAGTGGGGATTTAAACTGTGGTGCAGATGTGATGCGATCTCAGGCTATCTTTAGCAGTTTGACCTGTATACTGAATGAAAAATGGAGAGAGAATATGGGCTTGGGGAGGGTGTGATCATAATGCTGTCAAAAGCACTCAAACAGCTATGTTGCCAAGTTTTTATTGGCAATTTCTTCAACTCGCCAATGTTGCAATTTCAGATGCTACAAAAGAAGATTTACCTGTGTGGCACAGTTCATGTAGACCAGAAGCACATGCCAAAGAACTTGAAATCAGATAAAGAAATGAAATGTGGTGACATGGATTATATGATAGCAAATGGTGTTACTTGTGTGAAATGGTTGGACAACAGGTCAGTGATTCTATTATCAAATTTCCTACCATGTTCAAAGGATGATGTCACGTATGTGCTAAGGTGGAAAGCAGGATCTGCAGATAAGCTGCATGTTTCATGTCCTTCCATTGTTACAACTTACAACAAATGCATGGGTGGTGTGGCCCTCATGGACCAAAAAAAGGTTTCGTACGAGACTGACTGAAAGTCAAAAATTAAGTATTACTTGAAAATCTTCTTTGATCTTCTTGATATTGCTGTCAACAATAGTCATTGCATTTATGTTCAACTGCAACAAGAGAGGGACCCTGATTATAAGGCAATAACACTACTGGAATATCGTCAGATGATAGCAAGGGGTCTTATTGGACGGTACTCCAACCGTCAAAGAAATGCACCATCAGCACCAGTTAGAGGTTCACGGTGTGTTCTCCCAGCACAAAACCAGAACATTCCCTGACAAGAAGTGATTGATGCAGACGATGTGCTCAGTGTGCCAAATCTGGAGTTGAAAATCGCACAGACAGCTTCTGTGACACATGTAGCATTCACTTGTGCTATACTAAGACACGTAACTGCTTTGCTGATTATCATAGCCTGAACTGTTTGTCAGACAATTAGGCTTTGGCTTACTATTTACTATATTAATGTCTAATTGCCTATTTTCAAATATAATACATTTTTTGATTTCATGCTGATGCTCACTCTAAGACAGAAGCTTGATATACTAAGGTTTTGCATGCTTAACGTTTTTGCGCTTGTATTTTTGTAAATAAATTTTGCTCAAGTAGCTCAATAAACAGAAATATATGAAAAATTACATGATTACCCTTAATTAAAAACAAACATAAACATGAATTTTTAATATAACTAAGATGTTATATGTAAATTAACACACGGGACAAATATGTTCCATTATTCTCTTGACGACCATAGGGACAAATATGTTCCTTTTTATAGCGCCACCCCCCACAGTGTCACATGTTTGAAATTTTTGTATTTGTTGTTCAAAAGTATTGTTGAATCTAACATGTCACTTTCATACATCTCATCAATCTAGAAACCTTGCTGTCTTCAAAGGGTTAAGCCATTCTAGTGAAATATTGTATAACAGTTTAAAAAGTTCATATATTATAGAAACAGTTCATTTGCAACAGCCAAACAGTTTAAACCAGGGATCTCCAACTCCAGTCCTGGAGAGTTGCAAACTGGCAGGCTTTCACTGGGCAGACCTCTAAGGAGGACATACAGTCAGAATTGTCTTCCATCAGATGACCCTTCTACATGGATAATAAAAGCAAATTTACAGAAGGGGTGGCACTTACTTCCTAATGGACCAACTTTCATTGATGAACTGATACTTGATAGAGCCACATCAAAATCTGAATCCTTGAAACATATCTTGATAACTGCTTCAGTTACAATAAAGATGGATTTGTCATTTAGATATTATGGAAAATTATTAAAACTGAATGACTTTCACAATAAAATGTGTGCAACTCAGTAAAAGATTTCCATGCACATTAAAACAAAGCTTAAAATTATATGCAAAATCTTTTACTAATGTCATAGAAAAACTTGTCTTCAACAGCATAGCTACAATACTAAAATGAAAATTAATTTCATAGCATGAATATCCTGAAAATTGGATTGACTGTGAAATTCCTAGGACAGGTTTCAGAAGCCCAGGTATAATAATTAAAATCAGTGCTTACTTGTATGTAAATGAGGAACATCATATGCAGATGAGATTTTAGAGTCTTAGGGGAAATAGCATGGGATGCTATCCACCTCGCCTATTTTTGTACCTTAAAATTTAACCCCTGCTTAAAATAATGTGTGATGTTTTTATCAGGCCTAGAAAGTTTTGAAATCCTTCTTGCAAAGTGACTTGAAATGAAAGGGTGGTCTTGCAGTAGTAAAGGGGGTTCATTCCTCCTGATCAGTGAGACAATGAGAAAGGATGTGATGGCTGGCTAATTCCTTGCCTCCTTCCATTAGGTGAACTAGATGGTGGCCTAGAGTGCCAATGTTCGTGGGGAAGCAAATGGCCAATGGCAGGCTATCAGCTCAACCCCCTGGCTCCATGGCCTGCAGCAGGAAAGATCCTTAAGTAGAGTGCACTAATTTCCTCTCCAGCATGGAGAGTTAGGGACAGTCAATCATGCTAACAAAAATCCAAGCAGTTGAACTTCAACCTCCTTCCCTGCAGCAGACATGAGAAAGGATACTTTCTCTGTGGCATGAGGTCAATCTTGTGGATCATCTGCAGAGGAATTTGGAATGCTTTTGAACACTTTCTCATGCATGCCGGCTATGAGCTTTTTCTGTTTCTAACATCCATATACTGGATACCCAGGGGCCAATAAGCACTTTTCCAGTTATCAACACCTGCTAACCAGATAAGTGCCGGCCAGCAAAATATTCAGCTAAATTCTATCACCTTTTTTAACCCCATCACCTCATGATAAAGACAGTAGTGGCAAAAAGAGTGACAGAATATAAAAAGGCATGAGACACACACATAGGATCCCTACATAGAAAAAAGATGGAATCAAAGAAAACTTTAAAAATATTAACACTAAACAAAGGCATAGAGAGGGGTAACTTGCAAAGAGAGGCAGGTACAACCCTAAAAAAAGGCAATAGTGGGATAACTGCACAGTTAAGGCCCTAAACAAAGGCATACTATAGAGTGAGGTAACCTGCCTAGAGCAGCAGGTACTACTCTAGCCACCTTACTTGGCAGACTAGATGATCCATGCTGGTCTTGCTCTGCTGTTGATTACTATATTCCGATGTTACGATTTCCTCTGACCACCTTGACACTATCCACATAGTGCCAGGCAGTCTCTGGACAAACCCTGGACAGAGTTCAGAGTTAATCTTTAACAGCAATATTCAGTCTGCTATGCGGATAACTAGACTGTTCTAACTTTATTTGGTTAGTTATCCAGATAGTGGGTTCAATATCACAGCTATCCAGATAGTGGCACCAGCCACTACTGAATCCAGATATTCAATATTGGACACTCTCTGGATAACAGTCCTGAATATCATCATGCCCCCACCCTCTCCCCTACTGCCCTTAACCCTGCTGCTCGAACCCCCCCCCCCCCCTTCCATCTCCATCTGAACAATACTGTATGTAAAGTAAATCCAACATGTCAATAGGCCTTAGATGACTTGTGTGCACTCAATATAGAATATAGAAAGACTAGGGAACATGTAATGAAGCTACAGGGTAAACTATTTAAGAACTATTTGGAAACAGAATACTGGGCTTGATGGACCTTGGTCTGACCCAGTATGGTATGTCTTATGTTCTTATGTTCAAGGCTGTTGAGTCATAAGAATATAAGATATGCCATACTGGTTCATACCAAGGTCCATCAAGCCCAGTATCCTGTTTCCAACAGTGGCCAATCTAGGTCATAAGTACCTAGCAGTTTCCCCAAAAGACACAGGTTCCACAATGCTTGTATTGGGTCAAGCAGTGATATCCTCGGTCCCTTTTTATAATGGATACAGAGGCATCCATTGTTTTATTTTCCATTCCTTTCCTTATGATACCTAGCATTCTATTTGCTCTCTTGGGCGTCGCTGCATACTGGGCAGAGGATTCTAACATGTTATCCATGATGACGGCTAAATCTTTTTCCTGGGTGGTGGTTCCTAATGTGGAACCTTGCATCGCGTAACCATAGTTTGGGTTGTTCTTTCCCAGATGCATAACTTTGCACTTGTCTACATTAAATTTCATCTGCCAATTGGATGCCCAGCCTTCCAATTTATCAAGATCCTCTTGCAATTTTCCACAATCCTCTTGGGTTTTAACAACTTTAAATAGTTTTGTGTCATCTGCAAATTTGATAACCTCATTTGTTATTCCCTTATCCAGGTCATTTATGAATATATCAAAAAGCAGCGGACCCAGCACAGATCCCTGGGGTACTCCACTATTCACCTTTTTCCATTGGGAAAATTAGCCATTTAGCCCTACCTTCTGCTTTCTATCTTTTAGCCAGTTCCTGATGCACAATAGTACACTGCCTCCTATCCCATGACTTTTTAGTTTTGACAAACGTCTCTGATGAGGGACCTTGTCAAAGGCTTTCTGAAAGTCCAGATATACTATATCTACCGACTTACCTTTGTTTACCTGTTTATTCACACCTTCAAAAAAAACATAACAGATTAGTAAGACAAGATCTTCCTTGTCTAAAGCCATTTTGGCTGTCTCCCATTAAGCTATGACTACACATATACTAATTTTGTTCTTTACGATGGTTTCTACCATTTTTCCAGGTACTGTCGTCAGGCTCACCAGTCTGTAGTTTCCTGGATCACTCCTGAAACCCTTTTTAAAAATTGGTGTTACATTGGCGATCCTCCAATCTTCAGGTATTACAAATGATTTTAATGATACTTCATAGATTACTAATAGTAGGTCAGCAATCTCATATTTCAGTTCTTTCAACACCCTTGGATGTATACCATCCAGTCTAGGTGATTTGCCACTCTTCATTTTATCAAATAGTTGTAATACATCTTTCCGGTATATCGATATTTCTTTCAATTCTTCCGCAGTATCCCCTTTAAATACTACATCAGTCATTGGTAACATCCCTATATCTTCCTCAGTAAAGACCGAAGCAAAGAATTCATTCAGTCTCTACACTATGGCCTTGTCCCCTCTTACTGCCCCTTTTACCCCTCTAGCATCTAATGGTCCAACTGACTCTCTCACGTTTGTTTTGCTACAAATGTACTTGAAAAAGTCCTTATTATGCGTTTTTGCATCCACAGCAAGTTTCTTCTCAAATTCTCTCTTTGCCTGCCTGATCAATGCCTTGCATTTAACTTGGCAATGCTTGTGCTGTTTCCCGTCTTCGTCATTTGGCTCTTTTTTCCATTTCCAGAAAGATGCTTTTTTGGCAACAACAGCCTCACTGACCTCACCTTTAAATCATGATGGCAGTTTTTTGGACTTCCTTACACTTTTCTTAAAGCGTGGAATACAGCTGGTCTGGGCTTCTATTTTTAAACAACACCCAAGCTTGATGTAAGTCTTTAACCTTTGAAACTGCTCCTTTTAGTTTATTCTTAACAATTTTCTTCATTTTTATCATAGTCTCCCTTTTGAAAGTTAAAAGGTTGTACTGTGGATTTCCTTACCATCCCTCCTCCATTAATTAAATCAAATGCGATCATGTTATGATCACTATTGCCAAGTGGCCCCAACACCTTTATTCTTGCACCAGATCTGGTGTTCCACTAAGGACTAAGTCCAAAATGGCTTCCCCTCTTGTTGGTTCATGAACCAACTGCTCCAAGAAGCAGTCATTTATTTCATCTAGAAACTTTATTTATTTATTTAGACAGTTTTGTATACACCTTATCCTTCAATCAAAGTGGTCACAACACAATTGGGGGATACATTTAACATGATGGGATATGAGACACATTCGCTAATACTTACAGGGAGCATGGGCAATGGAGGGTTAAGTGGCTTGCCCAAGACCACAAGGAACACCTGTGGGACTAGAGACCCCAGTCCTTCTGGCCCAAGATTGCTGTCCTTTAGTGGGATTTGAACCCCTGCCCTTTCGGTAACTTGCCCCAACCACTAGGCCACTCCTCCCTCCATGTCTTCTCCATAGCATGATCCTGCTGTGACACTGACCCAATCAATACCGGGGTAATTAAAATCACCCATTATTATTACTGTTCTATAACTTTTGTTAGCTTTCCTGATTTCTTTGAGCATTTCATCATCCATTTGTTTATTCTGGCCAGGCGGTCGATAGTACAACCCCACTGCCATCGCCTTCCCCTTTTTACATGGAATTTCAATCCATAAAGTTTCTACAGCAAATTTTGTTTCCTGCAAAACTTTAATCCTTTGTGACTCAATGCCCTCTCTAACATAGAATGCAACCCCTCAACCAATGTTATCAGCTCTATCATTACGATATAGTTTGTACCCGAGTATCACAGTGTCCCACTGGTTGTCCTCCTTTCACCATGTCTCTGAGATACCAATCATATCTAACTTCTCATTTAGTGCTATATATTCTAACTCTCCCATCTTATTTTGTAGTCTTCTAGCATTTGCATACATGCATTTTAGAGATTGTATTTTATTGATAGTAATCTGGTTATTGGTAGGCAGGGGTAATTTGGAATCTTTAAGCTTTGTCTGCTCTGTACTTAAGGGCATTTGGGCTACCTTTTTCTTTACTGGAACCTCTCTGCTGATGTGCCCTAACTTCATTTTTTTTGTAGTATCCTTCAAGGATACATTGTTCCTAACCATGCGCTCTTGGGTGACTGTCAGCTCTCCCCTATTATCTAGTTTAAAAGCTGCTCTATCTCCTTTTTAAAGGTTAATGCCAGCAGCCTGGTCCCATTCCGGTTAAGATGAAGCCCATCCCTTTGGAAGAGCCCCTCCTTTCCCCAGAATGTTCCCCAGTTCCTAACAAATGCAAAGCCCTTATCCTTGCACCATCGTCTCATCCACGCATTGAGACTCCAGAGCTCTGCCTGACCTTTGGGTCCTTCACGTGAAACGGGAAGCATTTCGGAGAACACTACCCTGGAAGTTCTGGATTTCAACTTCCTACCTAAAAGCCTAAGTTTAGCCTCCAGAACCTCCCTACCACATTTTCCTATGTCAGTGGTACCGACATGTACCAAGACAGCAGATTCCTCTCCAGCACTATCTAAGACCTTGTCTAGGTGGAGCATGAGGTCCGCTGCCTTCGCACCAGGCAAGCATGTTACCAGGCAATCCTGACATCCACCAGTCACCCAGCTATCTACATGCATAATGATCAATTCACCAACTATAATGACTGCCCTAACCCTTCTCTCATGGGCACGTGGCCCTGGAGAAACTTTCTTGGTGTGAGACGATTTTACATCACCTGGAGGACAGGTCCTAGCTATAGGATCACTTCCTGCCACACCAGGGTAATGCTCTCCTGTCAGATGACCTCTCTTCTCCATGGCAACAGGGATGCTGCCAGACTGGAGGTGGGACTTCAGGACTATATCCCTGTAGGTTTTGTCTATGTACCTCTCTGTCTTCCTTATGTCTTCCAAGTCTGCTACTCTTGTCTCCAGAGATCGGACTCGTTCCCTGAGAGCAAAGAGCTCCTTGCACATTGTGCACATGGAAGACCCCTTTCCAACTGGGAGAAAGTCATGCATGTGACACTCAATGCAAAAGACTGGAAAGCCCTCATCTTTATTTATTTATTATTTACATCTCTTATATACCGCACTATTTGCGATCAGCGCGGTTTACATAGAACAAACAATATCCGACAATAAACAAGAGTCAGGTCATTACAATGAACAGGAGCAGTAAACTTGGATAACAGGGGAAACTGCTAGACTTACTGCTAGACTGCTGTCTGCATCTTAGTTTTAAGGTTATGTTTAGATATTTAAGTTCTTTATGTACTAAGGGATACTGGGGATACTTAAACTAATAAAACTATACCTAATACGTTTAATGTACTTCGTTCACCTGAAGTTTAATTAATCTCAGGTCCTTAATGTATGCTGATGAGAATAAACAGCTGCACCTGAGAGTGAATATGGCACCTCCTTTCCTTTAAGAGGTTTAAGCACCTATAAAGCTATGATTATCCCAGGGGTAGGTGGGTGTCGGGGAGGGAGGGAGGGAAAGAAGACTTACTAAAAGCTGGCTGCTACACAGTACCGTGTCCTGTGCTTCTAAGGTAATCTGTGACCAATATCCAGGGGGAATTCCACAGCCCTTGCTTGGATAGAGGGAGTCTTGCGTTCTAAATTTAACCAGAAACTCTCTTCTGTGATTTAAATTTAAAATGAAATCTCTTTGCTGCTACTAGGCCCTGACTGATTTAACAAATACACTGGGTTCACAGATTAAACAGCTTTAATCTAAAGAATTCCTTTTCCCTAAGATTTAGAAAAATTCCCAGAAGTAAATACTTACAATTGCAGATCTCTCTCCAGAAGTAGCAGTCTCCTTTTGTAGTCATTCGAACTGGGCCTGATGGTGGTGAGGTGGGGGGGGGGGGCACACCACTGAAGATTTACCTAGGGTTTCAGATACCTTTGGAGTAAAAGTGACCCCATGCAGTGGCATAGTCACCTCTGATTTAGCCCAGTAAGGAGCTAAGGGCCAACCCCTGCCCCTCCACTGGGGGCCACCTGCCACTGAGAGGAAATGTAGTGATGTGGGTGCACTGAAAGGAAGTCTGTGTGGCAGACACTTCAGGGAGTGTTGCTGAGCTGCTTCAGATCCTCTCCTTCCACTTCCTCCAAAGGAGCCGGAAAGTAACAGATGCCAAGTCTTGCAAGATCTCATAGCTCCTACTGTGAGAGCTGGCACTGCACTGAAGTGAAAGCGAGGACATCCTTAAGTGGTCCTGACACTGCCTGGCTGACTGCACTTGAGAAAGTGTAATACCTTCAAAGGCCATCCAACAAGGTCAGTTTGTAAAATGAATTCAAGACATTTCATTTGAGTCAGATCTAGTGATTCGGGTGTATCTGTTTTCTAAGTCACTTTGGAGCATTTTTTTAACACCGAATATCTTCTGAATGATAAGGGCTGATGGGAAGTAAGATATGTTTTTTTTCCTAGAATAATATGTTCTGGGCCTTGCTATTTGTGTAGGCGGAAGTGTGCTATGATAAGTAAACAGAGCCATGAACCCAGAGGGTTCTATGTGGTCAAGGATAGTTCATCCACCTAGAGAAGCAGAATTTGGGGGCATCAGCATTGCTTCAACATGGTAGCATATCAGTACTTTAAAACTCTTCCCTTCCCACTACAAGGCCTGTCGCTGCCGCCATCACCCTACCTCCCTTAGGTTTGAAGAGGCAGGAGGTATATCAACACAGTGTAGGACTTTGCAGTGTTGGCCTATATTCAGGCACTGCTGTACCCTGCCCAATCCGACAGGAAGTTTGCATCTTTGGGGGCTGAAATGCATCAGTGCTTGAACATGGGCCTATATTGAAAAGCCCTATGCCATGCTTATTGACTTCCTGCTTCTTTGGACCTGGTGATGACAGCAGGCCTGACTGGGGAAGAGGAGGGAGAAGATGAGATGTTGGATATAGAGATTAGGGTAGGTAAGAGAAAAAGAGATGCTGGACGTGGTGGGTGGGTGGTAGAGAAGGGAAGAAGTTAGTGAGTGGAAAGAAGGGAAGGGAAGGAGAGATGCTGGACATGAGGGGCTAAGCTAGACAAAGGAATGAGAGATGCTGGTCTATGGTAGGGGGCTAGGTCTTTGAGCTGCCTTGGAGGAGGACTGAGACCTTGAGCCACACTGTGGAGGATCAACTGAAGGTTTGTTTAGAGTATCTGATACTTTTGTGCTGATTTTATCTATAGTTTTCTCTGTGTAGATTTTCCTGCAGTTTCAAAATGAAAGTGCATGTATATTTGTTTGAAAATTATCCCAGCAAAACTATGCACTTGCCTTTTCATTTGCTTTTTGGGTGAAATATATACACAATTTCACTGCCCAGTGGATGGTTGGAAGAAAAGAGATGATCTGAGGCAGGGTAATAGTGCTCCAAGAAGTAAATACAGGGCCCAATATTCAGAAGACATTTTCCAGTTAGCAGGACCAGCTAACTATCCAGATAGTAGCTGAATATTGCTGCTATCCAGTTAGCGTGCGACAGCCACCAATGAAACCAGATATTCAGTGGAAGACACTACCTGGGCACTGATGCTGAATATCCTGTTTCACTTTTGCCAACAGCAGCTGGTGTTTAATTAACACTGAATGCTGCAGACTGAATACGGGACCGACGGCCATGATGACCGTCTTCCAGCATTCCAGACTACCTTTATTCTACTCATGACAAGAGAGGATCTTCCTCTCAGTCTTCACTGCACTTCACACACACACACACACACACACTCTCATCTGTGCCACTACCCAAGATCCCTCCTCATACAGACCTCCCACTCACAACCTCATGGTACACCTAACACCCACTCTCCTTGGTCCCTTATACACATACCTCCTCTGTACCAGGGATGCCAGCAGAAAGGAGGAGGGGATGTATTAATGCCACTGTACAAGTCGCTGGTGAGGCCTCACTTGGAGTATTGTGTTCAGTTTTTGAGACCATATCTCACAAAGGTTATAAAAAGACTTGAAATGGTTCAGAGGAAGGCAACCAAAATGGTATGGAGCCTGCACCAGAAGACGTATGAGAAGAGACTTGAAGACCTAAATATGTACACAACAGAGGAGAGGAGGGATAGGGGAGATATGATACAAATCTTTAAATACTTAAAGGGTATAAATGAACAAACCTTTTTCAAAGACACGGAAGCTGTAAAACTATAGGGCATTATATGAAGCTGCAAGGGGGTAAACTGAAAGGCAATGTCAGGAAATACTTTCTCACTGAAAGGATGGTGGATGCTTGGAATGCCCTCCCAATGAAAGTGGTGGGGGCAAATACAGTGACAGAATTCAAAATGGCATGGGACAGACAGTGGATATCTTTATAGCAAGAGGACAAAATCAAAATAAAGTTAACTATTTTTTATATCTCAACAAATAGGAGTGACCTGCACGGAGTAGTGGGTGCACCCCTAAACAAAGGCATGGGAAGGGGTGACCTGTACGGACCGGCTGGTGCACCTGCTCTTGCCACCTTGCTGGGCAGACTAGATGGACCATACTGGTCTATATCTGCCGTCATATACTATGTTACTATCTACCACTGCCCCAGAAACTCCATATTAGCATGCCTCATCTACATATCCTCCACTGTGCCCAAGACACACATAGCCCCTATTCCTACACTTCAGATATTCCACCCACAGCAGATAACCTCCACACACCCCTACTGTCTTAGGTACCCCCTACACATCTCACATGCACCCACCTGCCTAATACACCAAAAGCTTGGCCCCTCACATGCTCTTACTCTAAATATCCACCTACGCATACTGAATTTCTCAATTTCTCAATTCCGCCCACCCACAGCCAGTGCCAGCCCTAGGCATGTTTGGGCATGTTCTTTGCACATGGTCCTGTGCTCCACATGGTCCCACTCTTTCAAGGCAGTAGTTTGTGGGGACCCCGAAGCTCCACCAGCAACATGCACTCTGCTACCCATCTCTCTCCTATAGCCGTCCTCCTCCTGCCCTGAGCCTGCTTCTCCAGCTGCCACATCTCCTGTCTCTACGGTGGTGACACCATGGCAGTAATCACAATACATTAGTGCAGGGCCTCCGATACTCACCTCTGAGGCCCTATTTGTATGCCCCTTATGATGCATATTTTTCATATCAAAAGGGATGTGAGTGTTTAACTTTTAATAAACATGCCCCTAAGTGTGTGATTGAAGTTACTTGTATACATTGTAGTATGTTCTTGTTCAATGTACACCGCACTGATTGTAATAGCGCGGTATAGAAGAAGTGTTAAATAAAATAAATAAATAAATAAATAAATAAGTCAGCCATTCTGTTAGCATGGAGCTTCTGTATAGGGATCTGTACTAATCTGGCTTGTTCAGTTTTCCCAGTAGATGTGTGGATGTTCTAGAGCCCACTGCAATATTTACACTACTGCCCTTTTTGGGGTAGGCTCCTTGTTTTTGGAAGTAAGTGTCATTATGGAAAGATAGATATACACTATAGGTTCTGTGCTGTAGTTTTCACTTTTTCTTGTTGTTCCTTGTGTGGGGTCAACTGTAGGGTGTTGGTGGGGGTAGTGGAATATTAATAATCCTTCAGATTTGCAGTTTTGTGTTCTTGCTGCCAGTTTAATATTGCTTGTGGCCTAATAACTTCACAATTGCTGATTTCTGGGCTTTTACAACTCTGGCATGGTCCAATACAGCTTGTGCGCCATGTTCATGAAATCACACTAGCAAATTTATTTTTCAGTATGAAAATGTTTATGCAAATATTTTATGCAAATGAAGCACCACAATGAGCCTCCGCACATGGCCCCTCATCACCCTGCCCACAGCTCTATGAATGGAATGATTGGAGCTATAAAAAGGATTTCCCTCCCCCCTCCAGTTCCTGCTACCTTGGGAAATAAAGTGTTACAGGAGTCAATCTTCATTTTTCCACCCAGAGCTCATTCAATCCTAGTTATGCTACTGAACCTCTAGCCCCCAAGTACTAATGAGATATCCCATGTCCAGCACACACCAAACACACACATAGACAGTGCACCTCACAGGAGGAGCAGTATCTTCAGCTGGTCCCTGTCGACCCACAAGAAAATACTGTGCATCTGGGCCTGTCCACAGAACAATGGGGAAGCACATGCAGTCATTGCAAAGCATATTAGGCACAGGCTGCAAAGGCCGAGCTCTCCAGATAATTAAAGATAGGGAAAAAAATCATTTTAATTTTGGTTTAGTGATTTGAATATGCAAGCTTTGGGAATTTAAATATGCAGCATCTCTGATATCTTTGTACTTCACATGATACAGGAGGAAATGCATTTTGATGTTTTATTTCTCTAGTATTGCATTGCGTGCAGTCTGGCCTCTGGAAGTTTCCAGTTCTTCTCTGCATTTATTATATTTTTGGCAAGCCTCTATCCACATCTATGGTGAAATATTTTGTGAGCACTCAGATTCTGCATAGGACCTTTAGTAGTCCAGCTTGTGTAATATTTGTTGCCTTTAAATAGACTCCATGACAGATTGCAGGAAAAAGGAGCTACTGTGGGAGAGGATCTCTAAATGCTACAGAAATATAAAGTGCTCTTCAAGAAATGCTATTTAGGTTTATTGGACAATTATTGCATTATATTATATTAAATAATTAAACAATTGCAGCCAATACTCAACACACCAAATCAAACCTTTCTTGCACTTTTAACGTTTGCTAAATTGTTGTTGTTTTCTGGTTACTTAAATTATAATTCATTCAGCTTGAAATAAACAATATAAGATTCAGAATGCTCAAAACTATATAAATTCCCTTTGTGTACACTGACAAATCAGCATGCCATCCATCATAGAACCAACAACCTCTAACTACAAAAGTCAGGTAATGAAAACCTATATTATTGTTTCATTGCCCATTGTTTAGTATTTTCAGTCATTAATGCACAGCAGAAGATAGAATTTGTTTTAATATGACTAAGGGGTCTGTTTACTAAAGTCTGTTAGGGTTTTGCATTTAGCACACGTTTAGCACAAAAACAAATGCGTTGGAAGTGCAAGTCTCTACAATGAGTGTCGGGAGTAGGGCCAGCATGTTCCCAGTAGTTAACATACGGACACATACCCTAATATGTGGTGTAATTAATGCAGGTATACCTAATGCCCCCTGTGCAAATATTGTTAAGTGCAACGATGTTAATTGTCACATTGACAGCGCATGGCAATTTGCCCCTACGCTAACAGCAATATGGTCTCCATGCCCACAGTCCAACTCTGGCTGGTACCGCATGCTAAAATGCATGCTAACCACTGCGCGAGATTTAAGAAAAAGGCCCTAAGTTTATTTTATTTCAGTACTGAAAACTTTTATTTGTTATTTTTATTTTATTTATTTATTGTTCTTATATACCACACTCTTTAAAATCAGCGCGGTTTACATAAAACTGTGTGGTGCAATAAGAGCACTTACAATGAACAGGGAGGATAAACTTGGAATAAACTGGTGGTAACTACATCAATTTACATCTCTCAACAGACCGTATTTATAGTGTGTACGACATTGGTAGGGTTTACATGTTCGTGGATGGTAGTGAGTTAGGGGGTGCCATGTCAGAAAACTGTGAGCAGTGTAAAAGAAAGAGGTGGTGTTTAAGCGCTCTTTTGAATTGAGCTAGATCTTTGATGGCTCTAATGGGTGCAGGGAGTGCATTCCAGCAGCTAGGGGCATAATTCCAGTCTGATGTAATTGCTTTTATTTAATTATTTATATGCTATTCCCCAGTTAATCCTTGTTTTATTCCCCTGTTACCTGTAACTTGGACAAGTTCTCTAAATCTGAGTGTATTTTGTTTAATGTAAACCGCACTGATGTCAAATAGCGCGGTATATAAGAGCTGTTAAATAAATAAATAAATAAATAAACATGAATGCTCTATTTCTGGTTGTTTTGGTACATTTTATTATTTTGCTGGGAATCGATAGTGTGTTGGCAGTGCTTGTTCTTCTTTCTCTGTTTGCTGGCATGGGGTGGATGAGATCCAGTAAAGCTGAGGGGGCCATCTTGTTGATAATTTTGAACGTGATGATGCTCAGTTAATGTTATGATGCTCAAAAGCTGAAATGTGTTTCATTGTATTCTAGTGTAGTTCTATTGGGCGACAGATCACATCAGCCACCAGGTATGAACAACACACAATAACTCCATCTCACATATATACAGTTACCTATTTCAATGTTCCAAACATGTACATAGTTTCCCCCGTTATCCAAGTTGATTGCTCCTGTTCATTGTAATGACCTGACTCTTGTGTATTGTCGGATACTGTTTGTTTTATGTAAACCGCGCTGATCGCAAATAGTGCGGTATATAAGAAATGTAAAATAAATAAATAAATAAATAAATAAATCACTCATAAGTCAAGAATTTCACAGAATTCAAAGCACATAGGAAATTATATTTCAAAAGGCAAAAGTATAGCCCTCTAAAAGAATACGTAAAGATAAACTAATAGTTGTCCAATGCCAAAACATTTTTTTCATCTCAGAGTACTTAATGTTAAAAAATAGAAAAAGTACCTTTTTGGTGCTAGGTCTGCTCCAGTGGCTGCCATTTCTAGCCTGTTTTTTTTTTTTTTATCTCTCCCAGGAGGCTGTAAGAGCAGCCATAAGAGTGCTGTGTTTTTGTTGCTTTTGTTTTTTATTGGGGGGGGGGGGTAAAAAGAAACATATTGGGCTGCAGAGGCTGCTCCGATTTGTGTGCCAGTCGCAGCAATTTTCTTTTTAAGGCCAGTAAAGGCTTCAGTAGGCCGAGAGTGGGCCTACAGTAAGCTGCGCACCCTCAGCACTTACTGGGCCAGCCTGTGTATCTGTCCGGGGGGAGGAGGCAAAGGGGTTGCACAGGAGGAGTTGATCAGGGAACTATGACTACATGCAGCGGTCCCTGATGCAGGCCTTCGATCCCACGTCTGTCCCTGATACAGTGAGAACGAACCAAACTGAAGCGTGAGTGGATGGAAAGACAGAGTCCTTTATTGAGTCATAGGCTGCCCGACACAGGCCGTGTTTCGTCACCCTTCGTCAGGGGCTAACCGGGCAAAAAAACTAAAATCATAAATAACAATCATTAAAACCATAAAAGAACAGACAAGCAAACGTACAAACCAACATTATATGCAACAATACTTAGTAACATTAAAACAATCAATATGCAAACTGATAAAATAAATACATAAATAAAAACAGCAAAAGTGCTCAGGAGCTCAAAACATCATAAGATCATATAAACACATATAAATAAATAAATTAAATTACCAACCTCTGTTGAGGGCTCTTAAAAAAAGTCTTATGGCACGCTTTTGTAGGAAAATCTAAATAGACATTGGTACTAAAAGAACATAAATAGGATAGTTAAAAACATATTCCAAAAATTAATAGCTTACAATTACACATAAATACATTAAATGAAAAGGTGGAACAAAGAGAGTGAGGAGGAAAAGGACAGGTCATAATGGAACTTAAAACTGTCAATGAACCTAAACATAATAGACAACTAATACAGGAAATGTGTATTCCTAAAAGAGGCAGGAGTGAGTCAGGAAACCACTATCATAAGAAGTGGCTTAAAAAAGTGTGCTAATTGTAAATTACCATAACATATTAAATCCGTGTAAATTTGACATTAAAACTTGTGTTAGAAAAGGGGAAATCTAAGAGACTGAACTAAACGTATATTAATAAAAGTGTGTGGACATAGGGAAGTATAGGACCGTTAGATGTGATATTTTCAACCGCGGGATCGCGGTATATGAAAAAATTAAGAAAGTAAAGCTACATATAACCAAAATTAACCTATTTCTTTTTAGTTTTAGTTTTAATCCAAAATAAAAGACATGTGATCCCAACTTGGAGAAAATCAATAAAAACGTGTAGGGGGAAGTCTGGAAACAAGAAGCCAGACCAAAAAGATAATAACCCCATAAAAAGTATGACATTGAGTCTGACGATGTTTCAGAAAAATCTCAGGAAAAAATGAAAAAGTGCTGCTTGTAAGAGGAAAAGATGCCGAACAATACGGCATATAAATAAATAAACATAAGTTAAAATGTAACCGTGTCAAGTGATAAAAAACAACCATTTCACTGTAATCTTGTAAAACAAAGGATAACCATGAAGATAAGACATAAATAAAATGAGAATTAAAACCGAGGAGGTTACCTTAAAACAGCTACCGTCTGAAACCCATAGACCTGCAGCTAAGCAGGAAAGGACGCCAACACATGCGCTTATCAACTAAGAAAGGGGGGCGGAGTCAGTCGTTCAGCGGGAATGAAGCTAACAACCAGAATCCAGTCAAACTAAAAAAATGCATAACTCAGACGATGTTTAAGAAGAATCTCAGGAAAAGACGAAAAAGTGCTACTTGTAAGAGGAAACAATGCCGAACAATACGGCATATAAATAAATAAACATAAGCTAAAATGTAACTGTGTCAAGTAATAAAAAACAACCATTTCACTGTAATCATGTAAAACAAAGGATAACCATGAAGATAAAACATAAATAAAATGAGAATTAAAACCGAGGAGGTTACCTTGAAACAGCCACTGTCTGAAAACCATAAACCTGCACCTAAGCAGGAAAGGACGCCAACACATGCACTTATCAACTAAGAAAAGGGGGCGGAGTCAGCCGTTCGGCGGGAATGAAGCTAACAACCAGAATCCAGTCAAACTAAAAAAATACGCATAACTCAGAAAGGAACATATACATATATATTAAAATGTAAAACGCTGTGAGTCAAACGAAAAAATGTAATAAAACAAAATAAAATAGACATATACAGAAATATATCGCCAGGCCGATGCGAACCCCATAGGAATGGCTAATAAAGACAAACTATGTGAAATGTATCAATACATAAAATAAATAAATAAATAAATAAATAAATAATTAAGATCACGAGGGTGTTAATAAAAGGTACCAATGCACAGGACACAGGTACCAAACCAGAGGATACCTCCTACTAAATCCACATACTGGAATCAAAGAGTGAAGAAGATAAATAAATAAAGCACACCTAAAAAATTAAAAAGCAAAGGACACATTAAAAAAGGACCTAAAAACCAAATTAAGAACCAGGGGACACAATTGAAGGACCCTAAAACAAGGGAGCTGTAAAGAAACAGGGGCTGTACCATAGGGGGCCAACCCGCCTCACTTGGAGGACCACCCCCTAAAGATATAATGTAATGGGAGATCAGAGAAAAACTGACAAATCTTGATGTATGCAGGGCGCGGGCAGGGTCCCGGCGCCCGAACGTAACCGGGTGCCGGTTAGGCGCGGGACCCTGCGAGCATGGGGCGGACGGGGGCGCGCGCGCCAAGGGGGGAGCGTGGCATTTTTTAATTCGATTGGCTCCGCGGGTGCACGTGCCGAGTGGAGCCAATCGGATGGGCCGGTCGGGCATGTGCTCCTGCCGCTGCTTGCGAGTCGGGAGCACATGCTGCTGGCTGTCGGCGCGGCGTCCCACCCGCCCGCCCTTGCTATCGTGGTTGGGGGGGCGGGGGAGACTGAGGGGTGTTGCAGCTGGGGGGGGTGGGTTGGCGGGATCCCGGAGGTTTCCGGGGTCCGGAGCCTTATGCCACTTGGAGTGGGGGCGGGGTGCCCTTGCCCAGATAACCCCTGGAAGACTTTTGCTAGTAATATGGCGAAGTCAGATAGGGGGGGTGAGCTCGGCCGTTGGGGGGTCCACGGCCGCAGCGGAGGCGGGGCCGCTTTGCTAGTAGCATGACTGGCGGCACACCGCTCCGCTGGGTTGCAAGAATTATGTATTCGTGGCATTAATGTTAATACGTTTTCTGTTGGAAATAAAGCTGCGACCAGTTTGTTACCATGAAAATGTTGTCTGTGGTTTGTACCATAAGGGGGTGTAAGGGGGGGGGGATGTAAGGGATAAGGGGGGTTGGGGGCTGGGGTTGGAGCTGGGGAAGCGCCGGATCCGGCTACCCGGTTACAAGATTTAAACCATTCGGAGCCATAGAGTCCAAATGAAATATGAACTTTTGCTCAAGTCTCATGATAGTTTTATTAATATCTCCTCCCCTCCAATTAACTTTTACTTTTTTAATAACAAAAAACTTAAGATCCATAATATTGTGCGAAGCATCCAACCAATGTTGAACTAAGAGTTTGTCAACCAATTGACGTTTTATACAGCTTTTCTGTTCGACTATTCTTGTTCTTATCATGCGTGTGGTTTTCCCTATGTACAACTTTTTGCAAGGACACTGTACAACATAAATGGCATTCTTTGTTTCACAGTTGGAAAAATCATTGATATAGAATATCTGGTTAGTAAAGGGATGAACAAAAGAATTACGTATTGGCAATGAATTTAGACACTGAGCATTTGCCACATTGAAATTGTCCTTTAAATTTTGACAACAATTTTTTTTCAGTAAAGGCAGAGGAACTAGAAGATTTTGTAAATTAATATTGCGTTTGTGTGCCACGGTAAGTTTAAGATCTTGAAAATCTGGAAGCGTTTGTACCAGGTGCCACTCTTTTTGTAAAATCTTAATGATGTATTTAGAATGAGAGGAATATATAAGAGGGCAGACTATACCTATATCTTCATTGCGTGTCTTGACCTTGAGCAATTCTTCTCGGTGGGTGTCTCTAGCCCTAGCATATGCCTTATGAAGATAACAAACCAGATACTTCCTAGCCAAAAATCTTTCTTTCATATCCTGGGCTTGTTTTTCAAAATCCTGAGTCTTAGTACAAATACGTTTTGCTCTCAGAAATTGACTAACGGGTAAGTTATTTTTGAGTGATGGGTTATGAAAACTTTGATAATGTAATAGAGTATTCCTATCCGTTGGTTTCCTAAACAGTGTGGTAGAAAAGGAACCCTGTTCTTTCTTGATAAATAAATCTAAATAGGAAATCTGATTGAAGTCATAGATCATTTGAAAGCGTAAATTTTCATCCGATTGATCCATGAATGAAACTGTGAGAGTGTATCTAGAGAACCTTTCCAAAGAATAAAAACATCATCAATGTAACGTATCCAAAGAGCAATGTGAGATTGGAAAGGATGAGATGTTAAGAAAGACTCCTCAAAATGAAACACATACAAATTGGCTATATCCGGGGCCATCGAAGACCCCATGGCCACACCTTTGACCTGTTTATAAAACAAATCTCTAAAACAAAAAAAGTTCTCACAGAGAGCAAAGCGTGCTAACGTAATGAGAAAAGCAGTAGGCATGCGTGTGTGTACAGTTCTTTTTAAAAGAAATTGTTCTATTATCTGTAAAGCACTTTAAATAGTGCTCATCTGCCCCTGCGCGGCCGTTTCCCGCCTCTCACTCCGTGTGCAGGTATGGTTCCTATCTTCTCAAACGAGATACATTGTTTATTAAAGTTCTTTGTTTATTATAATGGTATATGTCATACTGTTTATCTCCTTTGGTATTTTTGCTCTTTTGGTCTTTGCAGCTTGTTTCTATATGTCCTGCAGTTATAAGTAAGAACCTTTTTTTCAACACATTTCCTTCACTTAGTTTTACAACAGAGTCCTGCAGTATGTATCATACGTTCCGGTATATCGGATGTAATTGTTTTTTCCCCCCTCCTTTTGTCCTCTGTCCTTTTTAGCTTACTATGCATCCATGGTTTTTTTAAGGTTGGGTCTCCTTTTTAATGTCTCTTACAATGCACTTTTAGATACCCTGTTTTTTAATGCTTGTTTACCAGCTGGTCTCCTATGGCGCTCTTATTTTTTAGCGCAATGTTTTTGCAGTCTTCTTTTTTAGCGTGATGTTTTTCCAGTAATGTTTTTCATGTATTTTTGAGTATATACAGCTTAATGGTAAGCAGTACATCCACTCATTTTTGTTTTTTGTTTTTTGGAAGATGGTTCCTCTTGTTTTACAGTGCGATGCTCCTTTCCCGCCTTTGTGTGCATGCACGGCGTTTTTTTAGCTGTTACATTCACAGTGCTCCTGATCCACAGGCCACTTATTCATTGATTTTAAGCCTTCCTTGGCTACATCCTGTTATGGGTTGTTTTTTTGGCTTTCGTATGGGTCACTCTTTTGAGTAATTCTCATGTATAGACGTTTTCATTTCCTCTCGATATTTCTTTCGGTTTTTTCTTTCATCCTGTTTTTTCTTTAACCATATGGTGCGTTTAGATGTACTCATGGCTCATATGCTGGTGCGATCTTCTATGTGTTCCTTTACTCTCCTCCTCTTGCCAATATTGTTCATCATACCTTACACCTTATAGTACTCCTATTTTATGGGCTATTTACATTTTAATAGCTAGTTTTTTGTCTTTTCTATTGTCGTTTCTGTATCCCTTCTATTATAGATGTCTTTTTTCGCACGCGTAACAACCAACCTCACCGTTCTTGTATCCTGTGCACACAACCTAGATATTTTTTGTTTTGATTCATTTTGTTCCTACAACAACTTTGCCGCATTCCTGTTTAGGATACCGATAGTGCATGCTGTTACCAGTGCATCGTTTGGCAATACTCTTTCCTTTGTGCATATACAGGATCCTTTAGATTCACACACATTTAATATTATACTTTTCTAGTACCATAGTTTCTTTCAAGTAATGGAATAATTGTTTCCCTTCCCTCCACTTTTTAAGATGCGTTGTGTTTAATGCTCTGGTCACACATTGTTGTGTTCCGGTTTCTTTATAGCTGCCATTAATGTCTGGATCGATTATGTGTTTGCATATATCTCTCCTTGAGTGTTTTAGTGGCCTACACTCGCTCTTAAGTTCACCTGTTTTTTCAAGTTTTCTTGCAAAAACCATTGTTTTTAAGTGGCTTTTATGGATAAAGTCACATGTTTGCTTATTTATTATTTTATTCATGGTTTTTTATCTTGAGTGTTTTAGTGGCCTATACTCGTTTTTAAGCTTACCTGTTTTTTCAAGTTTTCTTGCAAAAACCAATGTTTTTAAGTGGCTTTTTATGGATAAAGTCACATGTTTGCTTAATTATTATTTTATTCATGTTTTTTATCTTTGTTCTTGTTTATTACCCAATGTTTTGATTTAACTAATTGTTTGCAAAATATGATCAGCCATTTTGTAGATGCTGATATGGGTAAAGCACCTAGTTTGTTTGATTTTTATATGTCCATGCTATTTAACTCTTATGCTATAATGCTCTTCTAATGCTCTTCTCTGTTCATTTATCTTTTGTGTTACACATGTTCTTTTTATGTACCTCAGTGTTTTAATCCACTTAATATTTTGTTTTTGTTTTTAATTTAATAGTTTGTAATGCATAATTAGTTGGTTATTGCTGTTTGTATGTATCAAGTATTCAGTTTATTTTATTTGATTTTCACATATTTGCATTTTTTTTATTGTTATGCTATATGGTTTTTTATCTTTTCCCTCTGTTTTCATTCACGTTTACAATTTTAATGCCTTTCAGATTGGGAAGAGTGACTACTGTACCACATAGACGTGCTCATCTGTGTGGTTCCCTGGTAATCTGTTGCATACATAGTTTTACTTATTTTGTATGATGTTCATATCTCCTTGTTCCTATATATTTTTTTAATTTTTGTTTTGTGTATTTTATGTATTTTTGTTTTTTAGACCCCTGACGAAGGCTGCGGCCGAAACTTGTTAAGTTGGGTCCTTAATAAAGAATTCTAATTATCATCTGGTAGGCTGTGGTCATACTTCCGCTGTTTTCCTTTAGTTGTCTATTATGTTTAGGTTCATTCACAGTTTTAAGTTCCATTATGACCTGTCCTTTTCCTCCTCGCTGTCTTTGTTCCACCTTTTCATTTAATGTATTTATGTGTAATTGTAAGCTATTAATTTTTGGAATATGTTTTTAACTATCCTATTTATGTTCTTTTAGTACCAATGTCTATTTAGATTTTCCTACAAAAGCGTGCCATAAGACTTTTTTTAAGAGCCCTCAACAGAGGTTGGTAATTTAATTTATTTATTTACATGTGTTTATATGATCTTATGATGTTTTGAGCTCCTGAGCACTTTTGTTGTTTTTATTTATGTATTTATTTTATCAGTTTGCATATTGATTGTTTTAATGTTACTAAGTATTGTTGCATATAATATTGGTTTGTACGTTTGCTTGTCTGTTCTTTTATGGTATTAATGGTTGTTATTTATGATTTTAGTTTTTATGCCCGGTTAGCCCCTGACGAAGGGTGATGAAACACGGCCTGTGTCGGGCAGCCTATGGCTCAATAAAGGACTCTGTCTTTCCATCCACTCACACTTCAGTTTGGTTCGTTCTTGGTTCTGTGTGATTATTGCTTCCCAGAGTTGTACCTGATCAGTGAGAGGCCATGGGACGGAAAAGGGGGGGGGGTGTCTCAGAAAGTGACATTGTGGGCTGGAGGGCCCAGAAATGGTATTGGGCTGTGTGGCTCAAAAAGAAAAGGTATTGGGCCAATGGGGGGAGCTCAGGAAAGTGCCAGGTATGGCATTTTAGGTCCAGATAGCCCAAAGAGGAATCAAGCAATTAAGAGGACCTGGAGCAGCTTCGGGGAGGCCTCAGCCTTATTGGAGAGGCAGGGCTGGCTTTAAAGGGCCAGAGTTCCCTTTAAACTGCCAAAAATGAAAATTAAAAATAAAACAATTGGGGGTAGGGAAGCATTGGAGAAGGGCTATGGAGCCATAAAAAAATTTTAATTTGATTTTTTTTTAATTTATATATTTATTAAATTTTAAAGGGTTACAATAAGCAACTTCAAGAAGAGTAGATTCATCAAAGTATATAGGAAAACAAGCATCAAGAAACAGCAGCGAATTTACACAAGCCCACATTACACAAGCCCACATTACACAAGCCCACATACTATATGGAATCAACTCCCTTTTGAACTGCGTTTAATCCAGGACATTAAAAGTTTCAGGAAAGAGATAAAAACCCACCTATTTAAATGCTACTACAACCAGCCATGAATCTCAAGATACATAGAATCGTAGCAAAGCAAACAGATAATTATATGCTTTTGAATCCACCTTATGTATAAATATGTAAAAATGTGAAATCCAAAAATGTGTAAATATGTATGTATAAATGTAAATATGTATAATTCCATCCCCCAAAACACTAACCATGTGTGCTGTGACCTCCCCTCAGAGCTATGTATTTACTGTCCCCTCCCAGTCCTGATTGACAACCCCCAAAAGAAGAATCGAACCGCTGCTGATCCCTGGAAGCAGCGGTATATAAATGTGTACTAAATAAATAAATAAATAAAACATTACGAAAGACGACCGAGAGTACTCAGAGGTTAAAAAACAAAAATATATTCAACGCCTTTTAAACACCCATGCAAATAAAGAAAAACATCTCAAAGGAAAACTACTTATCCAAAAGAAATCGCCCAAGATAGGAAGCCTCAACAAATACATAATTGTTACCAGAAAGCGTTACTAAGCACTTATAGGAAAATTTCAAGTAAAACGTTCCTCCAAGAACCAGCACCTTAGGTTTCAATTGAAGAAAAGCTTTATGCTGGGTCTGAGCAGCACGAACAATGTCAGGAAGTATCATCAATGGCTGCCCACAAAAAGGAATAGCCTTCTTTAAGAAATACCTGCAGCGGTTCAGATTATAAAGAATACTGTCCAATTGCAAAAGCTATTTAAGAGTGCATTACAGACCGGGGCGCCATTCCAACGGCAAAAGCTATTAAAGAGTGTGTTACGGACCCAGGCACCATTTTTAAAGGTTCTGTTTGGCATTGTTTATAATTTAAACCACTACACGTAAGATTGAGCCCTTTTAGGAAAATTATTTGTGCAAATATAATGGTTTTCATTGGTACTTGTACAACATTTGTGATCCTTTTGAAGAGATGTCTTTTTATGCACTTGTAACGCTGCCAGTAGAAACATCCCCTGTTTTGTTTTGCTGGATATGGAAACTCCGGGATCAAGTTATAGTAACCTTAATGGCTCAACCGATATATAGGTTGCTCTACTGGGATTTCCTCTATACTATATGAAAAAGCACTATTTAAAGTTTATTTAACACTTGCAACACAGCTTCAAAACTCATCCGATGCCTAGTCTTTCCCCCTCTTCCCTCTCTCCTTTGCTCCTTTCCCCCTCTTCTCTCCCCTTCCCCTCACTGCTATGAGGGGACATGGGATGAGGGGACATGGGATGAGGGTGCAAGGGGTGATATGCGGAAATATTTCTTTACAGAAAGAGTGGTGGATCCATGGAATAGTCTCCCAGTGGAGGTGGTAGAGATGAGGACAGTATCTGAATTCAAAAAAGCATGGGACAAACACAGAGGATCTCTAAAGGAAAAAAGGGGACTGTTGTAGTTGTTGATATGGAAGGACAGACTAGATAGGCCATGTGGTCTTTCTCTGTCGTCATTTTTTCTATGTTTCTATGTTTCACTTATTAAATAATCATCTTTATTCTTTTTATAGCTGTAACTTTATTTTTATCTCTTTTTATAGCTGCAACATTGTTTCCTGCAATCGGTCACAGATACCTTTTAGATACTCATAACAGTCAGAGGGTCGCTTTCCCTCCTACCCTCGCCCCCTTTATAAATAGTACTGTATGTATATACTCTACACAGAGGGGTATGTTTACTAAACCGGGCTAACGGTTAAGCCGGGCTATCTGCCACTAGGTCCCATATTATTCAATGGGACCTAGTTGCAGATAGCCCAGGTTAACCGTTAGCCCGGTTTAGTAAACATACCCCAGAGTCTCCACTATACATACAATATTGAAGAGTTTACACTACATATAATTATAATTTATGTTTGAGTCATACCCTACAATATATGTGGGTTTAATATACTCGTACATGGTTTTAATTTTGATACTGTTTTTTACACATGATTATTTATATATTTATGTATCCCTCTTATAACTAGCTAGCCCAAGATCCCTTCAACCCATGATCAGAGTATTTTTATAGACATTAAAGTACGAGCGCGGAGTCGTGAAGGACGCCGGTAACCCGGCGGTCGGCCCGGTCCCGGCCCATTCTTCCAGCTTCGGGGGAGGGGGGAGGGAGGGAGAGCAAGTGAGCAGGAGTCGGATGACGCCGGCAGCGTCATTTAAATTGATTGGATCCGCAGAGTGCGGAGAGCAGAGCCAATTAGAACTGCCGGCGTTGGAGCTGCTTTAAGAAGAGGGGGCAGCGGTTTCCGCTCCCTTTTCGGCGGCGGTTTTGGTGGTGTGAAGGCTTGGTCCGGGGACAGCTCCGTTAGGCCTGCGTCGTCGGGGAGCCACAGCGGTCGGGTGTGCAGCGTTCTTGAAAGGTGCGAAGGCGTGGTTTGGGGCCGCACAGAAAGCCCGCTTCTTTTGTGGACCGGAATTGGAGTGCAGGGTAGGAGATTTCAGCGCAGCGTTTATCCGTCGGTTGTGAGCTGCGGGAGGGGTATCTCTAGGTGAATAGCATTGTTCGGGTGAGCCACAGGAGTGGATCCTGAGGGGGGCAGCCAAAAAACGCTTTATTTTCCATAATCTCCTGACTTCATTGTTGCTAGTGGCCTGTGTTTTTCCTGGAGGATGGCTCGGGGAGGAGTGAGGGCTGGTGCAGGGGGCCCTGACAGGCCGACAGGGAGTTTTCTTGGATGGGGTGCTCAGTCTGCCAATAGGGGTAGGGCTACAGAACGGGGGAGTAGTGGTGGGGGGCGGGGGCAACGCGGAACTTCCAACCGAAGTCTGCCCCGAGCAAAGGTGCCTCAGCGAGGGCGGGGGGGAGGGGTTCCATCAGTAAGGGGAAAGGGGGCTTCAGGATCCAGGGTGCGAGGGCAAATCAGGCGTGGGCAGCCTCAAGTAAGGGGTGTTGGGGCTAATTCTGGGCCGGTGCCTGCTGTTTTTGTTGAGCACGGAACTATTAGGGAAGGGGGTGATTTGGAGGGGGGCGGGACCGAGCAGGAGCAGGGGAGTGTAGCTCAGGGGGGGTGGGGCTCTGGGAATTTAGGGTGGGACCCTATGGTTATGCCTCCAGGAACACCTAACATGCATCCTAGAGGCATGGCGTCCTGTGCGAGCGCGCCGTGGGGCCCTAGTAACTTCGGGACTTGGAGTGGCCCTTCTCAATGGAGGCACTGGTTGGGGGGCGGTCAGGGTTCCTCTAGAGCGGAATGGTTGGAGGCTTGGCAGCCAGGGTGGCCCTCTCCTGTTCCCCCCCCCCCTCTTTTTCCTATTTTGTCTTCACAGGTTCCAACACAATTACCAGGAGGAGCTGACATTGGACAGCTGCAAGTAGAGCGCATGGACACGAATTCTGTTCGGCATCGGGGGATGTCCAGTGGGGGTGCGGTTCGAGAAGAAGGTGGCCAGGGGCAAGAAGAGGAGCTCAGTCCGGCGGACGTTAGCCCTGAGGAGGTGGTGGTGTCTGCGGCAGGTGTTTCGGGTGAGTTACAGGCAGATTCTGGGGAGAAGAGTAGGGAGGGTGGAAAAAGGAAGGAAAAAAGGACAACGAAGAGGAAGCATTCCTGTAGGAGGCGTCGCAGGTCCAGCTCTTCGTCCGTGTCGTCGTCGGTTTCGTCTTCCTCGTCGGCTTCATCGGAAGATAGCATGTGTCGTCAGAGGAAGAGTGATAAAGGGGTGTTAGGAAGGGGACAGGGTGGAGGTTTGCCTTCAGCAGTGGCTATTTCGGAGTTATGGGAGGGAGTTCCGAGGAAGTTATGGCAAAGAATTAAAAAGCGGCGTTATATTGATATTTTCCGTCTGCTAGAAGGCCGCAAGCGCGCTCGGGTGAAAGTAAGAAAAAACGTAAAGAGGATGAAAAGGCTGGGCGCGTCAAGAAAGTTTCGCGGAATGTGGTCAATTGGACCCGGGCATTTCTACGTTTGGCTAGTGTTTGGGGACAGCATTATCCGGTACAGTATGAGATGCTTTTATCGTATGCTGATTCTATATTGGAAGCGTCACAGACGCACGAAGGGTGGTCATGGTTAAACTATGACGAAAAATTTAGGGACAAGATGGAAGAGAATAGATTCGTGTCGTGGGGTATGCAGGACATTAATTTGTGGTTGACCCAGATGTCTGCCAGGGTGAGTGGGGGAGGGGGGGAAGGGCTAAAGGTGCAGTCGGGAGCTTGGCTGGGGCTGGACGGTCCTTTCGCGGGGGAGGGAGTCTCGTGCAGCAGCGCGCAGGGGGAAATGGGGCAGGCGATGTTTGCTGGAGGTTCAACAAGACCTCGTGCCCTTTTCCAGACTGCAAATTCAGGCACGTCTGTTCCATTTGCGGGGGAGCCCATTCGGCAGTCACATGTGTTAAAAAAGGGGTCTCTCAGCCCCCTACCCCTGGCACAAAGTAATGAAGGGCTATTTTGCCTCGCCCCCACGCCAATTAGAGTCGAAGTGCTGAACGTGTGGCTGGGCCAGTACCCTATATGAAAGGATAGGGAAGTTTTGTATTTTGGTTTTAATTTTGGTTTTGTAATCCCAGTGTGTGGGCAGGTGGGGGGGAAGGCTGTGCGGAATTCCGTGTCGGTTAGGCGCTTCGCATCTGTAGTAAAAGAAAAGTTGGAAGGTGAATTGATGCTGGGTAGGGTGGCGGGCCCATTTTTGATACAGCCATTCGCAAGAATGATAATTTCTCCTTTGGGAATAATACCAAAAAAGGAGCCGGGGAAATTCCGTCTGATACATAATTTGTCCAGTCCCATAGGAGCGTCGGTTAATGACTATATCCCGCGGGAATTGTGTTCCGTGAGATATGCGTCGTTTGATAAGGCAGTGAGCCTCGTACGATCAGCCGGGCATAGGGCACAAATGGCAAAGGTAGATGTTGAATCGGCATTTAGGCTGCTTCCAGTGCACCCTTCCTCTTTTTATTTATTGGGTTTTCGCTTTGAAGATAGAATTTATTTTGATAAATGCATGCCCATGGGCTGTGCAGTATCTTGTTCATACTTCGAGAAGTTCAGTACCTTTCTGCAGTGGGCGATTGAGCGTAAGGTGGGTATAGTGAAGGTAGTGCACTACTTGGATGATTTTTTATTTGTCGGGTCGGAGCACTCGGATGAATGCCGTTTATTGCTGGACGGTTTTGTAGAATTGTCGCTGGAATTGGGAGTGCCTTTGGCGAAAGAGAAGACGGAAGGTCCTGCCACGCGGATCACGTTTCTGGGAGTGGAGCTAGATTCAGAGTTAATGGTGGCACGTCTTCCTCAGGACAAAGTTTGCAGATTGCGCGTGTTGGTGGCTAATGCGCTTGCATCATCGACGTTAATACTGAGGGAGATGCAAGCTTTGATAGGATCGTTAAATTTCGCTTGTCGTGTGATACCAATGGGAAGGGTATTTTTGCGTCGGTTGGCCGCAGCTACGGCTGGGGTGCGTAGGCCTCATCATCATCTGAGGGTCTCGAAGTCAATTAGGGCGGATTTGCGGATCTGGCAGGTCTTTTTGGAGGAGTTTAATGGGACCACAGTTTTAATGGAGCCGGAGGTCAGCAGTGCGGATTTGCAATTGTATACAGACGCGGCAGGGGGCATAGGCTTGGGTATTTACTTCGGTGGTGCTTGGTGTGCTGAGCGTTGGCCGCAGGCTTGGCACGAGTCGCGTCTCACCAGCAATATAACGTTTTTAGAGTTGTTTCCCATCTTAGTGGCATTGGAGTTGTGGCCGGATAGACTTTGTAACAAGAGGGTTCTTTGGTGGTGTGATAATGAAGCAGTTGTGAGTCTGGTGAACCATTATTCGCCGCACTGTGTCATAGTGGCTAACTTGATGAGGGAAGTAATTTTAGCTTGTTTACGGTTGAATGTGTACCTTAGGGCCCGTCATATCCCAGGGTATGCTAATGCGATCGCTGATTCTCTTTCCCGTTTCAAGTTGGATCAATTTCGACAACTGGCACCACAAGCGGAGGCAGAAGGAGGCGCGGTCCCTTGGAAGTTATGGAGTCTTGGCCATCTGGGATGAAGGACTTGCTGCAGAGTTCCGTAGCTGCTGGGACATGGACAGCGTATCGGCGAGGATGTCAGAAAGTGGTGGCTTTTCTGGAAAGCTCTGGTTGGCAGTTTGGGCCGGTTTCTGCTCAGTTGCTGGGACAATATGTAGTCTGGGCTAATGAGAACGGAGTGACTCGCTCGTCAGTGCGTAGTCACTTGGCAGGTTTTGAATTTTTTGTGAAAGCTGTCGGCTGGGACTTCCCGTCAGGGGGTTCCTTAGCCCGCGGGCTCTTACAAGGGTGTGGTTGAGCTACACCTGCACATCATGATGCTCGGCGGCCGATCACCCATGATTTATTAGAGAGGTTATGCAAATCATTATCGGAGGTGGCCTCGTCTCAGTATGAGGCTGTGCTCTTCCGGGCGGTTTTTAGTCTGGCATTTTTTGGTGCCTTTCGCATGGGAGAGCTGGTTTCGAGATCGAGCAGGGCTGGATCAGTGGGGATTCTACAGCGGCAACATGTTTGCTTTGAGAAAGGGCAGTTGAGAGTTTTGTTGGCAAAATCTAAGACTGATCCACAAGGCAAGGGTTTGTGGGTGCGTCTGAGCGGGATTCTGGGGTTTGCCACGTGCCCGGTGGGCACAATGCGTGCGTATTTACAGGTACGCCCAGCGGGGGTTGGGGGGTTGTTTCTGCATGCGGACGGGTGGCTGCTTACGCGTTTTCAGGTTGTGGCAGTCCTGAGGTTGGCATTGAAGTTCGTAGGTGAGTCCCCTGAGCATTATGCGGCTCATTCCTTTCGCATCGGCGCGGCTACCAGCGCTGCTGCTGAGGGCTTGTCGCAGCAGGACATTCAGAGTATTGGGAGGTGGCGTTCCCAGGCTTTCCGGGGTTATGTTCATTTGTGATGGGTGGGGAGGGGGGGGAACCTTGCATGGATTGATTCTTATTTTCTTATGCAGTTGGAGACGGGAGTGCCCAAAGCAGTTGGATGATAGGGCACTCTTTCGTGTTCTGGGCCAGTCGGCGAGCGGCTGTGCGACCATTTGGGCCTAACCTGGGGCTGGATCCTGCTCAAGTGTCGCTTCTATGGCTGGGTGAGGGAGGGTTGAGATGGTCTCAGCTCCTGCCTTTACTCCGGCACCATGAGCGAGTGAGGGGCAAGCCGAGGCTGCTACTTTTGCATCTAGGTGGCAACGACCTAGTAGCCTGGACTTGTAAGCAGCTCATCAGAGCTGTTATAAAAGATTTAGCTTTGATATTGCATATGTTCCCGGGAGTTCTGTTAATTTGGTCAGACATTATTCCAAGGCCTGCTTGCGCGGCCCAGCGGCGCTGGTCGCGGGGTCTCACAAAAATAAATCGACAAATAGGGCGGTGGATAACTGGGCAGGGTGGGATTCAAGTTTTACACCCATGGGTGGAGGTGACTTGTACTGGGTTGTACAGGCAGGATGGAGTTCATTTGTCCCCTGTAGGTGTCGATTTACTTTTGAATGATTGGCAAGAGGCCTTGGAAGGTGTTCTCCACTGGGAGACTGACTGGTCGCAGCAGGGCAGTGGGGGGGCGGCACAGGGACAGTAATATGCCTGTGCTGGTGGCGGGATCCCGGAGGTTTCCGGGTCCGGAGCCTTTAGGTCATACTTGGGCGGGGGCGGGGTGCCCCTGACCCGGATAAGCCCTGCTGGCCTTTGCTAGACACATGGCGAGGTCGGGGAAAGGGCGGTAGGAAATTGGCCGGTGGTCGGACACGGCCGGAGCGGATGCGACCCCACTTTGCTTATTATGGCTGGTGGGGCATCGCTCCGCTGGTGGGAGATTGTTAACAGAACTGTTTTTGGTATGTAAAGTTAATTGTTTAAAAATATAATAAAGCTGCAACCGGTTGCTACTTCCAATAAGAAAGTTGTTGTCTGTGAAATTTGTAAGGGTGGGGCAAGGGATGGAGGGGGGAGTGAGAAGGAGGGGGGGGGTTGGAAAGGATGGGCTTAGGGCACCGGATGCGGCCTGCCACGGTTAATTAAAGTACGAGCGCGGAGTCGTGAAGGACGCCGGTAACCGGGCGGTCGGCCCGGTCCCGGCCCATGCTTCCGGCTTCGGGGGAGGGGGGAGGGAGGGAGAGCAAGCGAGCGGGAGTCGGATGACACCGGCAGCGTCATTTAAATTGATTGGCTCCACAGAGTGCGGAGAGCGGAGCCAATTAGAACTGCCGGCGTTGGAGCTGCTTTAAGAAGAGGGGGCAGCGGTTTCCGCTCCCTTTCGGTGGCGGTTTTGGTGGTGTGAAGGCTTCCCGCCCTCCCTCCCTTCAGCATGCTATGAGTTGGTGGTGGTGTTTATGGGGTGTCGCAGTTGGGGGTGGGGTACAAGGCGGGATCCCGGAGGTTTCCGGGGTCCGGAGCCTTTAGGTCATACTTGGGCGGGGGCGGGGTGCCCCTGACCCGGATAAGCCCTGCTGGCCTTTGCTAGTCACATGGCGAGGTCAGGGAAAGGGCGGTAGGAAATTGGCCGGTGGTCGGACACGGCCGGAGCGGATGCGACCACACTTTGCTAATTATGGCTGGTGGGGCATCGCTCCGCTGGTGGGAGATTGTTAACAGAACTGTTTTTGGTATGTAAAGTTAATTGTTTAAAAATATAATAACGTCAATGTTGGTCTTTTCCTGAACGTATCCTCACGGAAAAATAGTAATATCACGTTCAAAACAACAAATACACATAAAAAATATATTTGCTCTGTTTCCTATGTTCTCTTTTTACGCACAGAACTTTAATAAAATATCGCAGGGTGGTCTCAGCCTAGTACTCGTCCTGTGAATGAAACTTCAACTCAGGAACCACCGTATTATATCACATCAACGACCTCCACTGCGACCATCAGCACATGTGGTTGTGGCTATTATAGAATTGTGGTATCACAGAGACGCCCATTAATATACAATTATCAAAATATAACATATATGGGTGGCTACTCGTTCTTAAAATTCAATGCCACTGTCCACAATGTACAGCATTCTAGTGCTATTGCGATGATCCTGATCCCGACGCTAATCCCCCAGCGCTTGTATTGCGTTTCTCCTATTCGGGTTCTTCAGGGGATCTATGATGGATCCTATGAACAAACAGAATAGAACAACATATTACATAAGAACATAAGAACATAAGATATGCCATACTGGGTCAGACCAAGGTCCATCAAGCCCAGTATTCTGTTTCCAACAGTGGCCAATCTAGGTCATACGTACCTAGCAGTTTCCCCAAGGGACACAGGTTCCACAATGCTTGTATTGGTTCAAGCATTGATATCCTGGGTCCCTTCTTAATAATGGTTTATGGACCTTTCCTCCAGGAACTTGTCCAAACCTTTTTTAAACCCAGCTACACTAACAGCCTTTACTACATCCTCCGGTAACAAATTCCAGAGTTTGATTACACGTTGAGTGAAAAAATATTTTCTTTTATTAGTCTTAAATAGTTTACCCTGTAGCTTCATTGCATGTCCCCTAGTCTTTCTATATTCTGATAAGGTAAACAATCGATCTACGTTTACCCGTTCCACTCCGTTCATTAATTTATAGACTTCTATCATATCTCCCCTCAGCAGTCTCTTTTCCAGGTTAAAGAGCCCCAACCTTTCTAGCCTTTCTTCATAGGAGTAGCCTTCCATCCCCTTTACCATTTTGGTGGCTCTTCTCTGAACCTTTTCTAAAATTGCTATATCCTTTTTAAGATATGGCGACCAGAATTGCACACAATATTCAAGGTGCGGTCTCACCATGGAACGATATAGAGGCATTATAATATCTTTTGTTTTATTTTCCATTCCTTTCCTTAACATACCTAGCATTCTATTTGCTCTCTTGGCCGCCGCTGCACACTGGGCCGAGGGTTTTAACATGGTATCCACAAGGACGCCTAAATCTTTTTCCTGGGTGGTGGTTCCTAATGTGGAACCTTGCATCGTGTAACCATAGTTTGGGTTGTTCTTCCCTAGGTGCATAACCTTGCACTTCTCCACATTAAATTTCATCTGCCATTTTGATGCCCAGTCTTCCAATTTATCAAGATCCTCTTGCAATTTTCCACAATCCTCCTGGGTTTTAACAACTTTAAATAGTTTTGTGTCATCAGCAAATTTGATAACCTCACTCGTTATTCCACTTTCCAGGTCATTTATGAATATGTCAAAAAGCAGCGGACCCAGCACAGATCCCTGGGGTACACCACTATTCACCTTTCTCCATTGGGAAAATTGGCCATTTAGCCCTACCCTCTGCTTTCTATCTTTTAACCAGTTCCTGATCCACAGTAGTACACTGCCTCCTATCCCATGACTCTTTAGTTTTGCCAAAGGTCTCTCATGAGGGACCTTGTCAAAGGCTTTCTGAAAGTCCAGATACACAATATCAACCGACTCACCTTTGTCCACCTGTTTATTCACTCCTTCAAAAAAACATAACAGATTAGTAAGACAAGATCTTCCTTGTCTAAAGCCATGTTGGCTGTCTCCCATTAGGTCATGACTATCTATATGCTGAGTAATTTTATTCTTTATGATGGTTTCTACCATTTTTCCCGGTACTGATGTCAGGCTCACCGGTCTGTAGTTTCCCGGATCACCCCTCGAACCCTTTTTAAAAATTGGTGTTACATTGGCGATCCTCCAATCCTCAGGTATTAGAGATGATTTTAATGATAGTTCACAGATTACTGATAGCAGGTCTGCAATCTCAAATTTCAGTTCTTTCAACACCCTTGGATGTATACCATCCGGCCCAGGTGATTTGCTACTCTTCAGTTATCTAATAGTTGTAGGACATCTTCCCGATGTATCGATATTTCCTTCAATTCTTCCACACCTTTAAATACCACTTCAGTCGTGGGTAACATCCCTACATCTTCCTCAGTAAAGACCGAAGCAAAGAATTCATTCAGTCTCTCCGCTATCGCCTTGTCGCCTCTTAGTGCTCCTTTAACCCCTTTATCATCTAATGGACCAACTGACTCTCTCACGGGTTTTTTGCTACGAATGTAGTTGAAAAGGTCTTTATTTCGCGTTTTTGCTTCCGCAGCAAGCTTCTTCTCAAATTCTCTCTTTGCTTGCCTTATCAATGCCTTGCATTTGACTTGCCAGTGCTTGTGCTGTTTCCAGGTTTCATCATTTGGCTCTTTTTTCCATTTCTTGAAAGATGCTTTTTTGGCAACAACAGCCTCTCTGACCTCAGCTTTAAACCATGCTGGCAATTTTTTGGACTTCCTTCCACTTTTCTTAAAGCGTGGAATACAGCTGGTCTGGGCTTCCAAGATAGTATTTTTCAACAACACCCAAGCTTGATGTACGTCTTTAACCTTTGCAACTGCTCCTTTTAGTTTTTTCTTAACTGTTTTCCTCATTCTATCATAGTCTCCCTTTCGAAAGTTAAAGGGTAGTACTGTGGATTTCCTTACTATCCCTCCTCCACTAATTAAATCAAAGGCGATCATGCTATGATCACTATTGCCAAGTGGCCCCAACACCCTTATCTCTTGCACTACATCTGGTGTTCCACTAAGGACTAGGTCTAATATTGCTTCCCCTCTGGTCGGTTCATGAACCAGTTGCTCCAAGAAGCAGTCATTTATTTCATCTAGGAACTTTATCTCCCTAGCATGTCCTGTTGTGACACTGACCCAGTCGATGCCGGGGTAATTGAAATCACCCATTATTATTACTGCACTGTAACTTTTGCTAGCTTCCTTGATTTCTTTGAGCATTTCATCATCCATTTGTTCATTCTGGCCAGGCGGACGATAGTACACCCCCACTGCCATCGCCTTCCCCTTTTACATGGAATTTCAATCCATAGAGATTCTACAGCAAATTTTGTTTCTTGCAAAACTTTAATCCTTTCTGACTCAATGCCCTCTCTAACATAGAGCGCAACCCCTCCACCAATTTGATCAGCTCTATCATTTCGATATAGTTTGTACCCAGGTATCACAGTGTCCCACTGGTTGTCCTCCTTCCACCATGTCTCTGATATTCCAATCATATCTAACCTCTCGTTTAGTGCTATATATTCTAACTCTCCCATCTTGTTTTGTAGACTTCTAGCATTTGCATACAAGCATTTTAGAGACTGTATTTTATTCATATTAATTTGGCTATTGGTAGACATGGGTAATTTGGGATCTTTAAGTTCTGTCTGCTCCATACTCGAGGGCATTTGGGCTACTTTACTCTTTTTTGGAACCTCTCTGCTTTTTGTAGTATCCTTCAAGGATACATTCTTCCAAACCATGCGCTCTTGGGCGACTGTCGGCTTTCCCCTATTATCTAGTTTAAAAGCTGCTCTATCTCCTTTTTAAAGGTTAATGCCAGCAGCCTGGTTCCATCCCGGTTAAGGTGAAGCCCATCCCTTCGGAAGAGCCCCTCCTTTCCCCAGAATGTTCCCCAGTTCCTAACAAATCCGAACCCCTCATCTCTGCACCATTGTCTCATCCACGCATTGAGACTCCGGAGCTCTGCCTGCCTATTGGGTCCTGCGCGTGGAACGGGAAGCATTTCGGAGAACGCTACCCTGGAAGTTCTGGATTTCAACTTCCTACCTAAAAGCCTAAATTTAGCTTTCAGAACCTCCCTACCACATTTTCCTATGTCATTGGTACCAACATGTACCAAGACAGCAGACTCCTCCCCAGCACTATCTAAGACCTTATCTAGGTGGCGTGTGAGGTCCGCTACCTTCGCACCAGGCAGGCATGTTACCAGGCGATCCTCACGTCCACCAGCCACCCAGCTATCTACATGCCTAATGATCGAATCACCAACTATAACTGCTGTCCTAACCCTTCCCGCATGGGCACTTGGCCCTGGAGAAACCTCCTCGGTGCGAGAGGGGTTTACATCACCTGGAGGACAGGTCCTAGTTACAGGATCACTTCCTGCCACACCAGGGTGATGCTCTCCTGTCACGTGACCTCTCTCCTCCATGGCAACAGGGATGCTGCCAGACTGGAGGTGGGACTTCAGGACTATATCCCTGTAGGTCTCGTCTATGTACCTCTCTGTCTGTCTTATGTTTTCCAAGTCTGCTACTCTAGCCTCTAGAGAACGGACTCGTTCCCTGAGAGCAGAGAGCTCCTTGCACCTAGTGCACACGTAAGACCTCTCACCAGTTGGGAGAAAATCATACATGTGACACTCAATGCAAAAGACCGGAAAGCCCACATCCCGCTGCTGGACTGCTGTCTGCATCTTAGTTTTAAGTTTGTGTTTAGATCTTTAAGTTCTATATGTACTAAAGGGTGCAATGGATATTTATACCACTAAAACTGTACCTAAGAAGTTTAATATACCTTGTTCACCTGAAGCTTAATTAATCTCAGGTCCTTGGTGTATGACTGATTTGGGTAATGAGCTTCACCTGAGAGCACCTCCTGTCTTTTAAGTTGTGCAAGTACCTATAAAGCTGTGATATTCCCAGGGGAGGGTGGGTGTGGGGAGGGAGGGAGGGATATAACACTTATTAAAAAAGGGCTGCTACACAGTACCTTGTCCTGTGCTGCTGAGGAAAACTATATTCTGATTTGATTTAAATTATAGCTCTTTGCTGCTACTAGGCTCTAACCTATTATGAAATTTAAACTACAAGCTCTCTGCTGGATTCTAAATTTAACCAGAAAGCTCTCTTCTGTGTTTTAATTTGAAACTAAAAGTACTTTGCTGATGCTAGGCCCTGAGTGACTATGAAATTTAAACTACAGCTGTCTACTGGGTATGAAAGGTAACCAGAAAGTTCTCTTCTGTGTTTTTAAATTGAATCTTAAACTGTTGCTACTAGGCCCTGACTGATTTAACAAAAAAATAGTGGGTTCACAGATTAATTAGCTTTAAAAGAAAAAAAATTCCTTTCAGAAAAATTCCCAGAAGTATATACTCACAATTTCAGATTTCTCTCCAGAAGTAACAGCCCCCCTTTCCAGTCCTTCAAGACTATCCTTCCAGTCCTTCAAGATTATCCTTCGTGTATCCACCAAACCATTCCATATAAAATCTATGCAACTAAAACACCAACTAGTGAAAAAGGAAAACTTACAATAATGCTGCCCACGTCTAACACAAATCGTCAATCTGACGGTCCTTCTCATATACTTCAAAAAGACGCCGCGCATGCGTAACCTAACTTCCGAATTCTATTTAATGAATCTATGAAGACTCCTCCCACTAAGGGGCGGTAGCTAGAGGCTTGAATCGCTACTCAACCGTTATCCTGTAACAGCTCTCAGAATCCCCAATCGCCTCTCTCATAGGCAGGCCGACCACTCACTCATTAAATAGAATTCGGAAGTTAGGTTACGCATGCGCGGCGTCTTTTTGAAGTATATGAGAAGGACCGTCAGATTGACGATTTGTGTTAGACGTGGGCAGCATTATTGTAAGTTTTCCTTTTTCACTAGTTGGTGTTTTAGTTGCATAGATTTTATATGGAATGGTTTGGTGGATACACGAAGGATAATATGTTGTTCTATTCTGTTTGTTCATAGGATCCATCATAGATCCCCTGAAGAACCCGAATAGGAGAAACGCAATACAAGCGCTGGGGGATTAGCGTCGGGATCAGGATCATCGCAATAGCACTAGAATGCTGTACATTGTGGACAGTGGCATTGAATTTTAAGAACGAGTAGCCACCCATATATGTTATATTTTGATAATTGTATATTAATGGGCGTCTCTGTGATACCACAATTCTATAATAGCCACAACCACATGTGCTGATGATCGCAGTGGAGGTCGTTGATGTGATATAGTACGGTGGTTCCTGAGTTGAAGTTTCATTCACAGGACGAGTACTAGGCTGAGACCACCCTGCGATATTTTATTAAAGTTCTGTGCGTAAAAAGAGAACATAGGAAACAGAGCAAATATATTTTTTATGTGTATTTGTTGTTTTGAACGTGATATTACTATTTTTCCGTGAGGATACGTTCAGGAAAAGACCAACATTGACGTGATTTACACGATGGCAGAAGGTCAATCAGTTTGGCAAGATGTTTTGAGCTATGCACAAGATCATATAATCGAACTATCACGTGAAAAGACCCCTTTTGCATCAGCTGAGGCTATGCTTCAGGATCAAGACTCAGCAACATGGGATTCTTTATTACAGCTTTATAAAAAGAAGACTCGATCTGATTTACATCGCCTGTCTCTCGTAGAATACATTAGCCGACAGCAAATCCCGCGTGGATTACGCATTTATAAGGAACCACGAATTTTTACAACAGAGCCAGATTTTATTGAGAAATGGAATAAGATACTGAATAAGTGTTCCCTTGACCTCATGGTCCTTATAGTAGACACAGTGAAAATGGACGTTACAAAGATAACTGAAGAAATTGAAGACCTTCAAAAAAGATTAAAAACCTTGGAGGAGGATAAGGTCTACAAAGAGAAATCGGAAGATCTTCAGCAGAAGCTCTCCACAGTATCACAGGAAATAATGTTAAAGAAATCTAACAAATTGAAGAGAGATCATACGGACTATACCGTCGGGTACGTCTACCCTTGGATGAATACAAAACGTAAGTTGAAAAAGAATAGGAAACGGGTAGACTTTATGAATTCCACCGACGACACTTTGTCCACTGATTCTAATGCTTCCGGTAAGAACGGGTCTTTTTTAGACCGCAACAAAGAAGATGTCTCCACGAACAAAAAGAAAAGAGAACCAGAGAGGATGAAGACCAGAGATCGACCTACGAAAAAGAAATGAGGATTACCCAGTCTAACATGACACAGTCAGATCTAATAGTTAATATATCAAAATTGGCTTTGTCATCGCAGGAAATTACTGTTTTGAACAAAGGCCTGTCTTTTGTTCCGAAAACTTTTTTTGATGCATTCCAGTTTCAAGTTGATTTCGAGAGGTTTATACGTAAATTGGCATTAAAACAATTTTTTGCAGATCATCCAGTTCCTGTCCCATTATTGGCTCGGCACCATTTGGAATCTGACACTCTTTCACGAATTCCATTACTTTTTAAGTCGAATTGGTCGCCCCCTGGTCCTCTACATCCAGGACTTGAAATTTTTAAACAATTAGTTCTTACTGATATCCACAATTTACAGCAGTCTAAAAAACTAGTTTGTAAGGCTTTGACATATCCGGAGAATCAGGCATTGCGATCTTTACAAAGCCGCACGGATATAGTCATTAAGCGGGCTGACAAGGGCGGAGCGGTGGTAGTGATGGGGCGGGATGATTATCTGACTGAGGCATCCCGACAACTAGCCGATGATACCACCTATGAGCGATTATTGATTAATCCAGGTCCATCTCTGCAGGCTCTTGTTAAGAGCTTGACGTTGGAAGCCTTAACCAAACATTTGATTTCCAAAAAGGAATACAACTATTTAAACATCAAGTTCCCTTCAACAGCGAAGTTTTACCTTGTGCCGAAAATACACAAGAGTTTGATTCAACCCCCTGGGAGACCTATAGTCTCCACTGTAGGGAGCTTATTAGAACCACTGTCTACCTTTGTCGATTCATTTTTACGGCCCTTGCTAGTTAAGATACCTGCTTATTTGAGAGACACCACTAATTTTTTATGCGAGTTGAGGGAATTAGATAGGTGGGCGGAGGATGTTAATGTTTTTCTGGTTACTATGGATATAGTCTCGCTTTATACTAGTATCCCACAGAGCGCGGCTGTGGAAGTGGTGCGAACAACTCTATTGACAAGGGGTGATCTTTCAGATAGTATGATTGAATTTGTCATGGAATTGGCGCGTCTAACCATCTTTGAGAATTATTTCTCTTTTGAAGGGGAGCTATTCAAACAGATTTCCGGAGTTGCAATGGGCGCCACTTGTGCGCCCTCTATAGCAAATTTCTATATGGCTAGATTTGAGAATCAGTGGCTTAGTACCTCTCCCTTTGAGTCTAATATCATCGTATGGAAAAGATGTATAGACGACGTTTTTTTGCTTTGGCGAGGTTTAGAATCTGAACTTCTTGCTTTTTTCCAATGGGTAAATCAACTTGACAGCAATATTAAGTTTACGTTCGTCTATCATAATAACACAATGACATATTTAGATGTTCATATTACCAGAGGGATAGGTTGTTGGAACACATCCATTTTCAGGAAACCCACTGACAGGAATACACTCCTGCATTACTCCAGTGTCCATCCTCGGCCTTTACAGGAAGGCCTTCCTTTTTCGCAATACCTCCGTATCCGAAGAAATTGTTCAACGGATAAAGAATTTAAGAAACAAGCTCGGGTATTAACGGCTAATTTTCAGGAAAGGGGGTACCCTGTTCAAGTAATAAAACGTGCGTACAAGAGAGCATTATATAATAATAGGAATTTACTCCTTGTTCCATCCTCACATAGGGCAGTGGTTGAAAGTGAACATATTAATCTGATCACCAGGTTTTCCCCCCTTAGTCGAGAGATTCAGAACAGTATACGACGGCATCAAAATGTTCTTAATACCATACCAGGATTAGAAAAGAAAAAATTGCGTTGTGTCTGGCAGAGACACCGCAACTTAAAGGACTTAGTGAGTCCCACTGCTCTCCCTAAAATAGTGAGTGAGCCACAGCAGAAGGGACATTACCAATGTGGTACATGTGATATATGCCCGATAACGCTTGAACTTACATCTTTTCAATATCAGACAAGGAATCATGCTATCTCATCTTTTACTACATGTGATTCACAAGGGGTAGTATATGTCATTCAATGCCCTTGCGGCCTTTTTTATGTAGGTAAGACTATTCGTACCTTTCGGATACGAATGAGAGAGCATCGAAGCAAATTACGCTGCAAATCATTGTCAGCCCCCATAGTCCAACATTGTTTGGATAAAGAGCATAGTTTTGAACATCTCCGATGCTTTTGCATAGATAGGCTAGTACAGGCGTACGGAGGCAAATCGTTCGATCAATCACTCATTTTAAAGGAGCAACGCTGGATCCATAAATTGGGTACAGTGTTCCCTACGGGGTTGAATGCGATGATTGAGTGGTCGGCCTGCCTATGAGAGAGGCGATTGGGGATTCTGAGAGCTGTTACAGGATAACGGTTGAGTAGCGATTCAAGCCTCTAGCTACCGCCCCTTAGTGGGAGGAGTCTTCATAGATTCATTAAATAGAATTCGGAAGTTAGGTTACGCATGCGCGGCGTCTTTTTGAAGTATATGAGAAGGACCGTCAGATTGACGATTTGTGTTAGACGTGGGCAGCATTATTGTAAGTTTTCCTTTTTCACTAGTTGGTGTTTTAGTTGCATAGATTTTATATGGAATGGTTTGGTGGATACACGAAGGATAATATGTTGTTCTATTCTGTTTGTTCATAGGATCCATCATAGATCCCCTGAAGAACCCGAATAGGAGAAACGCAATACAAGCGCTGGGGGATTAGCGTCGGGATCAGGATCATCGCAATAGCACTAGAATGCTGTACATTGTGGACAGTGGCATTGAATTTTAAGAACGAGTAGCCACCCATATATGTTATATTTTGATAATTGTATATTAATGGGCGTCTCTGTGATACCACAATTCTATAATAGCCACAACCACATGTGCTGATGATCGCAGTGGAGGTCGTTGATGTGATATAGTACGGTGGTTCCTGAGTTGAAGTTTCATTCACAGGACGAGTACTAGGCTGAGACCACCCTGCGATATTTTATTAAAGTTCTGTGCGTAAAAAGAGAACATAGGAAACAGAGCAAATATATTTTTTATGTGTATTTGTTGTTTTGAACGTGATATTACTATTTTTCCGTAAAAATATAATAAAGCTGCGACCGGTTGGTACTTCCAATAAGAAAATTGTTGTCTGTGAAATTTGTAAGGGTGGGGCAAGGGATGGAGGGGGGAGTGAGAAGGAGGGGGGGGGTTGGAAAGGATGGGCTTAGGGCACCGGATGCGGCCTGCCACGGTTACTAATATTTATGCTCCTCCTGCACATGATGTTTTCTGGAGGTTTTTTAGTTCTTTTATATAAATTCTCATTTTAAGCACAAGTAGCTTTGTATAATTTGCTTTACTGTATATCTTGCATTTCCCTGTTGTTTTTAATTCATTAATTAATCACTTGTTTTGCTTTACTTGATTCATTTTATCTGTTTTGTCGTTATTTATTGAATCCTCCTTCTTATATGGTTATTTATTAGTGTGAAGAAGCATCTTTTAGTTCAGTGTGTCTTATCATATATTTTTTTAAATTATTTTTAGCTATGCACTGTTTCCTTTCTTTCTAATAATTTTAATGTTTTCAATGTTTTTAACGTATGTACTTTTGTTATATGATTATGTCTCTTATTTTGGGTTCAAATACCCCTGATGAAGGCCCACCTGCCGAAACATAGCCTGTGTAGGGTTGAACCAAATGAGACACCAATAATGGTTGTAGTTGATATCTTCACCTTCTGTGGTTGTTCCGCCTCACTCCAGACTCAATGTATATGTGAATGCCATTTCCATGTGTAAATACCTAATCTTACATGTGGAAATTTTATTTTATTTATTTATTTGTTACATTTCTATACCGACCCTTCCAGAGATCAGGGGCAGTTTTCAAGGAACCCAGAAACAAATTACATAGAACAGGAACAAACCTTTTACAGATAAAACTTGATTTGAGGGTAAGGAACAGCAATTTGGAATTAAAATTTAGGAATGAACTATGTACAGCTTAGCTATATACAAGAAGTCTTCACGTTCATGTGGACAGGGTTTGCCTTGAGCAGACCTTGTTTTGGCTGTGTTAGCTGGTGAGCTGTCTCGGTGGTGCGTGTGTGATTGGGTGCGGGTTTTCTTTTGCATAGTGCATGGTAAAAAGGTGAGTTTTGAGCTGTTTTCTGAAATCTTTGAGGTCTTTGATTGTGCGGATGTGTAGTGGGAGGGAGTTCCTGATGCTGGGGGTAGTGTAAGTGAAAGTTCTGGAGCTGGTGGTTTGTTTTGTTTTACGGATGGAGGGCGGGATTGTTAAGGAGTGGAGGCATTCTCCCTACGGGATCTGGTATTTGCTGGGATGAGGAGGAGGGTTGAGAGGAAGGATGGGGCAACGTTGTTGATGAGTTTGAATGTTGTTACAAGTAGCTTATATCTGTGTGACATGGTCGGTTAGTCTGGATTTGCAGGTGATCCTAGCTGTGATGTTTTGCATTTGTTGGCGTATGTGTAGGTTCTTTACTGGTACATCCTGCAACAGGCTGTTGCAGTAGTCAAAGTGGGGGGTGCTGATGGATTGGGTGATTGCTCTGAAGTTGTTATCTTCAAGAAGGGGTCTTAATTGTTGTATGGACTTTAGTTTGTATAGGATTGTTCTGGCTGTTTGTTTCATGAATAAAGCTTCTAAAATAACCCTCATTATGTTTTTTTTGCAATTACTCTTTCAAACAAAGGTTAGGATTTACAAACCTTGGATCCCACAGCCAGTTGGGTTTTCAGGATACTTACAAAAATATGCATGAGATTGTCAAATCTATATATCATGATATGTTAAAGAGAACAGCTCGCATTTATGCAGTTTGAAATTGTGAGAGGCAAGGCTCACCCGTCCATTATACAGGAATGTTGCCTGAGCATGGCCCCACAATTTGGGGAGCGCCGTTCCTGACCTGCTGCAGAGGGAGCCGGGGAGGCCCGAAGCCCCGCCTGACCTCTCAATAGTCGCAGGCGTAAAGGGTGGTGTTTGCCTTCTCTCCCATGGCTGTGATAAAAAGGAACCCGCAGGTGTGCTGTACGCTGGGAGGTTAAATGGGGGCATGTTGAATGAGCCCCCATTTCACCACCCAGCACTCAGTGCAATGGTAGGCTCCTTTTTATCACAACCATGGGAGAGAAGGCAAATGCTGCTCTTTACTCCTGGGACTGTTCAGAGGTCAGTGGGCACTTCGGGCCTCCCCGGCTCCCTCTGAAGCCGATCAGGCACAGGGTCCCTTTTGGTATGTGGCTGGGGGGGGAGGGGTGGAACTGGAGTCTAGAATGGGAACAGGAACAGGAGTGATGGGGGGCTAGAACAAGAAAAGGTAAGGGGAGCTATAATGGAATGGGGAGCACTAGGGGCTAGAATGGGAACTGTGGGGTCAGGGCTGGAAATGGATTGATGTCAGGGGATGGGGGACTGGGGCTGGAATGGACTGGAAAAGAACTGATACTGGGGAATTAGGACTGAAAATGGCATGGGGATGGGGGACAGGGACTGGAAGTGAACTGATATTGGGTGGTTAAGACTAGAAATGGACTGATGCTGGGGGACTGGAAGAGAGCTGATGAAGGGAAGGACTGGAGGAGGACTGATACTGGGTGCTAGGACTGGAAATGGGCTGATGTGGGGGGGGGGGAAATGGGACTGGAAGGGAGTGGATGCTGGGAGGGACTGGAGGAGGACTGATACTGGGTGCTAGGACTGGAAATGGGCTGATGTGGGGGGGGGGAAATGGGACTGGAAGGGAGTGGATGCTGGAAGAGGCTAGAAGGGGCTGAAATTACAAGGGAGCTGATGCTGGGGGAGGACCAGAAGGAGGTGGGGCGAGGACTGGTAGGAGAAAAAGAGAAGCTGGGGGAGTGAGGATGAAGAGGGGAATATAATTGTGTGTGGAAGGGAAGAAACATCTATCATTTGTTGAGTATTGGGAGAGTAAGTGAGGAGTGAGGATGGAGGGGTGAAATTTGAGTGGATGAAAAAGGAATAAAGAAAGAAATGGAGGAAAGATTGGTACGTTAGAGGCAGGTATAGAGAGAATGGAAAAAAACTAGAAGAGAGAAGAAAGGACAAATGGACAGCAGACAATGGAGAGTTAGCAGAAGAAACAAAGAAAGCAGAAGAAAGCGACTAGAACAATTACAACTGAAAAATAAAATGCCCAAATAACAAAAGGCAGAAAATAGCTATGTAATTTTGAATTTATTAACTGGAATATGTCAGCTCTGGGAAATGTGCATCGCTAATGCTTTATGTTTTGTTTAGTACAAGAGGAAATTAATTTATAGCTTTATTTCTCCAATGTTGTTGTACATTCCAAGTTTGGCTTTTGGGGTTCACAGTTTAATTATTGTCTTCATATTTCTAAATTGTGATCCCTTGTTCTATGTTTGGTGATTGTCTATGTTTTGCATGTGTAACCGAGCTCGGATATTCTGTTCATGTAGTTTCTATGTGACAGTCTCACTTGCTCTCTTTCCTCAGTAGGAGATATATTGGTATTCTCTGAGATGTATTGGTTTAATATTTGCAGTGTTGCCTTTTGATAGGTAGGGTTCAGTGCTTTGTGAGATCTGGTAGTGTTGTTATGATATGGTGGGTTTGCTCTGGATTCTAAATGAGTAGGGTGCATAGTACTTCCGAATGTGCCTGGCAGTTGACACTGGAGTAAAGTAATGTAGAAATCTGGTAGTCTCTTTATCCTCACTGCCCATACAAATGGTATTGAGACACTCATTAAGAGGCATGTCTATTAAAAGTTAATGCACATTCACAAATGTTGATGTGCGCAAAGTGTGGGAACACTCATTTATTTCTATTTGCATACTGGCATTTAATACACATTAATTTTTAGTAAACATGCCCTAAGTCATTGCCAGGACAAAAAAAGAGGCTTGTGAAGGCTCCTTTGAAAGCTGCCTAAAATGTTAGATGGGCAACATATACATTTTAAAATAAAATAAAATAAATGTATGCAAATGAGGCCCAATGGTTATGCAAATGAGGCCCCGCAATGAGTCTCTGCTCACGGCCCCGCATCACCTTTGGGCCACCCCTGGTGAGAGGTTTTCTCTTTAGCATTGTATTACATGTATCCTGAAATGTTACTATTAAAGTAGTTTCCTAGGATGAATATATTTGTACCTTTTTGGAAAGTAATAAACTGCAATAGCCTGGTGTTCCACTGACTTCAACCTTAATTAATCTGTGCATTCTTTCTTCAATAATGCACTAGTGTGAAGATAAAGAAAGCCTCAAAGGATAGAAAGGATTTTCCTTTAGTAATTGAATTGTACTTGCACCTCCTCCTCCCCTGGTTTTGTGTTTGATTATTGGCTTATTTTTGGTCTCACTCCTCCAAATAGTTCTCTGTACAGGTGCATACAGAGACACCTTGTGGTTCCTGTGCAGTCTCCCAGCAGAGAAAAAGAGGCAGACACCAGTAGCAATAGCAATGCCAGTCTGAACTAGAGCTCTGGCAACAGGGTCAGCACAGAAAACATCAGCTCTCCAAATGCTGTTCTCAGATTCAGTTATATTGCGGGGGATATTCAACGCGATTAATGCGGTCAGTAGACTTGTTGAATGCATTATTCATGATCACTGGAACATGATTAGTGCTGCTGAATATCCTTGGGTACCGCCACTACACACCCCAATGCTGGCTGTCTAGCATCAGGACATACATACCAGGAGGTGGAGAAGAGACAGAACCGCAGGTTAACTAGGCAGCGATGATATTCAGCCTCTGCCCAGTTAACCCTAACTGGCTAAAGTTAGGACAGCTGAATGGCTGTCCTAACTTTAGCTGGTTTAGCACTCCAGCCAGTGACTGACTATCGCTGCTAACCGTACTGCGAGATTGCAAGCTGGGCAACCCAGATATTCAATTCCTGGGTCTGGATATGGCTCTGACATTAAATATCTTGGGCAAAGTTAAAGTGGTGAGGGCCAGCTGCTTAAACTGTGCTGGTCACCATTGCTGAAAATCCCTTCCATCGTCCCGAATTCCGGGCCAGAGCATTTGACCCAGTAAACTGATTGTTCTTATTTTGGACTACTTTTATCAGCAGTTAAAAAAAAAAAGCAAAGGTTATTTAAGAGTTTTTTATATAAGTAAAAATACCTGATACATCAGTTCTATAAAACTGCATTACATTGTGATTCACATAGTAAAATCAACTACATGATTTATTTTCATTCAGTTTTCTTTATAAATGAACTGCATTGAAAGACTGCATGAGGAGAGTCAAGCATTTGCTTAATCAACTGAACATAACACTTGCCATACTGGGTCAGAACAAAGATCCATCAAACCCATTAGCCCAGAATCCTGTTTCCAACAATGGCCAATCCAGGTCACAAGTACTTGGATCCCAAAAAGTAGCTGGATCCAATACTGCTTACCCTTATAAATAATCAGGGTCTTTCCCCAAGTCTACCTTAATAATAGTTTATCCCTTTTATTAAAGCCAGTAACCAATTAATGTCTGTTTTAACACACATCAACCTGCAGCCGGGAACACTAATGTGGGGGCATGCCAGCGACCATGCATTAAAGCACATGGTAATTGGCCATGGTGCAATGGGGTGGGGAATGGGTGGAGTGTGCGTGTGGAGTGCACATTGCTGCTAGGGTGAAGGCAATTGCTGCATTCTCAGTGGCAATGTTGCAATTAGTGTGAGTGCACCTAACAACACCTCTAGGTGCACCTGCGTTATTTGCGCTGCACGTTGGGGTACTTGGTTGTACATTAGTTAATGGGAACATGTGTTCACAACCCTGACAGCTAATGTGGAGGCTTTGCACTTGATATTCCAAAAGTGTGAAACCTTAGCGGCCTATAGAAAAGGGCCCCCAAATGTGTTATGACTCCCGTAACTCTAATTGTTTTTATCACATCTTCTTGTAAGGAAATGCAGAGCTTAATTATGTGTTGAATGAAAAAAGACTCTCTGATTTGTTTTAAATATGCTACTTAGTAACTACATGGCATTTGCCAGCCCTAAAAGCAACAGAATATTAAGAAAGGAACTGAGAATAAAACAGAGAAAATCATAATGGCACATGCTTGTTTAGGAAGGATATCACATCCTATTTATTCATAACAATGTGCAAAATAACATAATCATTTAATCCTTGCTCAAGACTTACTACAAAGAGGTACAATTTTACAACAGTGCAAGAAAGGCATATGGGCATATTTACTGCATCTATTTTATAAAGACAACATACTCGTATATGCCTTTATAAAATAGTTTTCTCTAAAGCTCCCACCAAAATTGACCCATAAAAATGCAATCAATCAGGGCTGGTACAAGAGTATTACATAAGAACATAAGATATGCCATACTGGGTCAGACCAAGGTCCATCAAGCCCAGTATTCTGTTTCCAACAGTGGCCAATCTAGGTCATATGTACCTAGCAGTTTCCCCAAGAGACACAAGTTCCACAATGCTTGTACTGGATCAAGCATTGATATCTTCGGTCACTTCTTAATCATGGTTTATGGACCTTTCCTCCAGGAACTTGTCCAAACCTTTTTTAAACCCAGCTACACTAACAGCCTTTACTACATCCTCCGGTAACAAATTCCAGAGTTTGATTACACGTTGAGTGAAAAAATATTTTCTTTTATTAGTCTTAAATAGTTTACCCTGTAGTTTCATTGCATGTCCCCTAGTCTTTCTATATTCTGATAAGGTAAACAATCGATCTACGTTTACCCGTTCCACTCCGTTCATTAATTTATAGACTTCTATCATATCTCCCCTCAGCCGTCTCTTTTCCAGGTTAAAGAGCCCTAACCTTTTTAGCCTCTCTTCATAGGAGTATCCTTCCATCCCCTTTACCATTTTGGTGGCTCTTCTCTGTACCTTTTCTAAAATCGCTATATCCTTTTTAAGATACGGCGACCAGAATTGCACACAATATTCAAGGTGCGGTCTCACCATGGAACGATATAGAGGCATTATAATATCTTTTGTTTTATTTTCCATTCCTTTCCTTATCATACCTAGCATTCTATTTGCTCTCTTGGCCGCCGCTGCACACTGGGCCAAGGGTTTTAACATGGTATCCACAATGACGCCTAAATCTTTTTCCTGGGTGGTGGTTCCTAATGTGGAACCTTGCATCGTGTAACCATAGTTTGGGTTGTTCTTCCCTAGGTGCTGGAGGCGCAGAGCAGGATGATACCATGAGGAACGAGGGGGTCCAGACCGATTGGGGACTGGATGAAGTGGGGCAAGGTCATCCAGAGTATCTGAAAGAAGGGAATTCCAAAGGGAAGCCTGTTCATCAGAGGAGAGTACAGTAAAGTCTGGCGGGAAAAGGGAAGAAGCGGGCGGAAAGGCCCTAAGGGTATCCGGAGTGATATAACGGCGAAGAGAAGTAGAAGGGGAGGACGGGATGGGATCCGGAGGTGCCACAGAAGGGGAAGAAACGGAAAAAAGAACACAGTAATGATCAGACCAGGGGACACTAAACATGTTGACAGCAGCGTGGTGGGAGAGAGAATTAAATCTAATGTATGCCCGGCCGTATGAGTAGAGCCAAGCACATGTTGTTGCAAAGGAATATCATGCACTAGGTCCAGAAAGGCACAATCTTTCTGTCTACTGGGGTGGTCAACATGGACATTGAAGTCACCTAAAATAATGAGATTCGAAAACTGAACAGTGACATCAGAGATAGTTTGGAGAGCCGCATCCCAATGAACAGCTGTCAAGGAGGGGGGGAGGTAGAGAAGAAGAAAGTAAAGGGGAGGGGAAGAGCAAAGGCGGAGAAGAAGGGATTCAGAATACAGGACAAAGGGGAAAGAAACTTCTTCAATATCGATAGATGTGCGATGGAGTACAGCCACCCCACCACCACCTCTCCCTAATCTGGGAGTCGAAATCGCAGCAAACCCAGAGGGAAGGGAACTAGATAGGACTGGGCTATCGCCCTCCTTCAGCCAGGTCTCTGTAAGGAAACAGAGATCGAGAGAATGAGAGGAAATAAGGTCATGAACAAGTAAGGAATTCGACCGAAGGGACCGGCAGTTTAGCAAGGCTAGACTAAGTGTTATTGTAGAGGCTATGGATGATAGGCTGGGGGAAAGAGGGCGCATGGAAAAGGAAACAGAAGGGCCACAAGGAATCAAGTTGGAGGGGCAACGTGCCAAAGAACCAGAAAGAACTAGCGACGAGGGCGCAGGACGGCAACCCCAAAAGACTGGAATAGTGGACATATTCCGGGAAGAATAGAGCGCAGAGGGCAAGTAGAAAAATAAAAGAGACCAGACACAAAACCAAAGAGTAGCAAATTGAAGAAATGAAATTGACCTAATAAAACAAAGCAGGTGATTCAGAGGGAAAGACAAACCTGAAGGATGACAGGATGATGGGGACAGCGAGGAAGGAGCAAGTTCGGTCCTCGCCCTTCACTCGCCCCAAGGAGCTCGTCCAAGGAGCAGGACCTGCTCCTTGGGCGCGCGCCTTCGGCGCACGCCGCTGCGGTGCAGACCGCCACAGGTAGCGTGTTTAAATCAGTAGCTGAGTACCTGGAGAGGCCGCGACCGCGGGAACGCGATCGCGTCACTTCCGGCCTCGGCAGCAAACTTTGGTGGGTAAAAGAGATGGATCACAGGACACAGAAACCTGGAAGGAATGAACAAAGGGTAACAAAGCAGGCAAATACAGCACAGCAAGGATAAGGATAAAGCGGAATTCCTTAACAAATATTTCTGTTCTGTGTTCACAGATGAAGAACCAGGAGCAGGACCTCAGAAAACACCCACAAACAGGAACAGAAGTGAGGGACATCTTGAACAATTTTCAGAAGACTGTGTTCGTGAGAAACTAGCTCAACGTAAAGTAGACAAAGCGATGGAACCGGATGGGATACACCCTAGAATACTAAGGGAACTTGGGGACGTTCTAGCAGCTCCACTGACTGACCTTTTCAATGCCTCGTTGGAGTCGGGAGTGGTGCCAAAGGACTGGAGAGAGGCTCATGTGGTGCCTTTACACAAAAGTGGAAGTAAAGATGTGGTTGAAAACTACAGGCCAGTTAGTTTAACTTCGGTGGTGAGTAAACTATTGTAAACGCTGCTGAAAGAGAAAATAGTGAGGTTTCTGGAGTCCAGCGGATTAGAAGATCCAAGGCAGCATGGATTCACCAGAGGCAGGTCTTGTCAGACAAATCTGATTGATTTCTTTGACTGGGTGACCAGTGAGTTGGACCGAGGGAGAGCCCTAGATGTGTTGTATTTAGATTTCAGTAAAGTCTTTGACACTGTTCCTCATAGGCGACTTATAAACAAACTGAGCACCCTAGGGATGGACCCTAAAATTACTGCTTGGGTTAGAAATTGGTTGGGTGGAAGGCGACAAAGAGTACAGGTAAATGGAGCTCACTCTGAGGAGAAGGATGTTACCAGTGGTATGCCATAAGGGATCTGTCCTTGGTCCAATTCTTTAACATCTTTGTTAGTGATATAGTGGAAGGGCTATCGGGTAAGGATTGCCTCTTTGCGGTTAATACCAAAATCAGCAATAGAGTAAACACCCAGGAAGGTGTAGATAACATGAGGAAGGATCCAGCTAAGCCTGAAGAATGATCTAGAATTTGGCAGCTGGGATTTAATGTTAAAAAATGTAAGGTCATGCATTTGGGCTGCAGCAATCCAAGGGAGCAATATAGTATAGGGGGTAAAGTACTTTTGTCCACTAAAGAAGAGCGAGACCTAGGCGTGGTTGTGTCTGATGATCTTAAAGTAGCTAAACAGGTAGAAAAGGCAACGGCAAAAGCTAGAAGGATGCTTGGGTGCAAAGGGAGAGGAATGGCTAGCAGAAAAAAGGAGGTGATAACGCCTCTGTATAAGTCTTTGGTGCGACCTCATTTGGAGTATGGTGTGCAATTCTGGAGACCGCACCTTCAAAAGGATGTGAACAGGATGGAGTCGGTGCAGAGGGTTGCTACTAAAATGATTAGTGGTCTTCATTATAAAGCATATGAGGACAGACATAAGGATCTTAATATGTACACCTTAGAGGAAAGGCGGAATGGAGGTGATATGATTGAGATGTTTAAATGCCTCCGTGACATAAATGTTCAGGGGGAGAGCCTCTTTCAATTGAAAGCAAGTTCTGCTACAGTGGGAAATGGGATGAGGGTGAAGGGAGATAGATTCAGGAGTGGTATGCGGAAATATTTCTTTACGGAAAGAGTAGTGGATCTGTGGAATAGTCTCCCAGTGGAGGAGGTAGAGATGAGGACAGTAACTGAAGTCAAAAAAGCATGGGACAAACACAGAGGATCTCTAAAGGTAAAAAGGGGACTGTTGTAGTTGTTGATATGGAAGGACAGACTAGATAGGTCTTTCTGTCATCATATTTCTATGTTTCTATGTTACATTTCACCTACTTCTATCATGCACAAAGTTATTTTGAATGCACAAACATGAATTCTATAAAATATTACCTAAGTCCAAACCCTATGTGTATAAAGGAGAGTGCTAAGAGCTGAATGGATTGCTCAATGCAAGAAATGGCACCCCTGATGCAGCTCTTTAATAAGTGAAATGATAGCCACCAGCAGTAACCGAGGTAGATCGGACCCGATGCTGCGGGCCCCTCTCACCATTCACCCGTTTTTTCCCCCTTCCCACGCACCTTAAGTTCCCCCCTCCCCCTTCCTTTCCCACAAATTCACACATACCACCGTCTTGGGAAACAACCGGTCGCAGCTTTATTAAGTTTATAACATACCGGACATTACAGTCCAAGAATAATCATCATAACAATCCCAACAGCGGAACAAGGCCCCACCAGCCATGCTAATAGCAAGGTGAGCCCGCCTCCGCTTCTGCCGCGGTCTTGCCAACGGCAATCATCCTAATCCCCTTTCCCTGACCTCGCCATGTAACTAGCAAAAGTCAGCCAGGGGTTATCCGGGTCGGGGGCACCCCGCCCCCGTCCCAAGTTTAGCCTAAGGCTCCGGACCCCGGAAACCTCCGGGATCCCGCCACTGGCACAGAGGACATTAATGTAGGGCCGAGGGCACCCCGCCCCCGACCCAGGACCGGCCCATGCTCCGGACCCCGGGCCCTCCGGGGTCCTCCAGCCGGTACTGGCGACATTAATGTCCCGAAGCCGCCCCCCCCCCCCCCACCATAAAGCTGCGACCAGTGCGCCCACAAGGGAGCCATACATTCCAAGGCCTCCTGCCCTTTGATACTGAGCACTTTTCCCCCCTTTGTGGTAAGTGCCCCCACCCCCTATAACGCTGCCCCTCTCTCTCAGACATGATTGCATGATTGTATAACCGCCGCGTGCGCGGACCCCCCCGCCACAGAGCCGCCGTCAGGCTTGGTTACCGTTTGTTTTTTTTTTTTGTTTTTTTTTGTTTTTTTTTTTGTGACTAGTTAGCCAAGAATTAGTGCCAACCCCAACCCCTCTCCCGGTAACCGACCGAAGCACAGCAACAGCTGAAAACCGCAAGGCAGGACGCTGCCCTCTCACCCTTGGCAGCCTATTTATCGTACAATAGTTATCCCGTTATCCTACCCCGCCTTATCCTTCCAGCAAAACAGTCAGCACCCCCCCCCCCCCGGAGCGCCCAGCAACACCGGAACTTCCAGCCCTCCGGCCCACCATGGTCCGATCACGAGGACGTTCCGCCCCAGAATCATGCCGGCACGCCCCCTTTGACCCGCCCTGTAGGCCAAACAAAGGCAGGAACCCCGGCGCCTACCGCCCTCACCGAGACCGACAACCAAGGCCGATGCCGAAACCGGACCCCCGCGAGCCCCACAGCCCCCCACCGCTACCGCTAAGCAGCCCCACAAGGGCGGAAGGACTCCGCAACCACCGCCCCTAGGGCGCTGCCCCTCGTTGGCCGGTCCACCTGACCCGTCCACTCAAGTGTATGACACTCACACTCTCCCACCGACCTATCCCGCAGCTCGGTGCACGCCCCGCCCCTCAGCTCCCTTAGCCCCCTATTGCCCACCCTGCTTGCTGCCCCAGCGCCGAAGAGTGAGCTGCGAACTGACGCGTGCTGCGCACCCCTGGCTGCCGCCCCCGACAAGAGCCCCCGCCGCCTCCCGTGGGAAGGCCCCCCCCGTGCTGGGCATAACCGCACCTGACCGGCAAAGTACCCTCCAGGCATGACTCGAGCCCAGCAAGCTTCTGCACTCCCACCCCCATCCCTTACCGTGCCGGCACGTTGTCGAGGGGGATAGGCAAACCTGTGACGGCCCCCCCCCTCTGCCTCTGACCCCAGACCGGCAGGGGTTCACTACGAACCCCCCCACATGAAAAGCGCCGCCAACTACCACATAATAGGGATGCTTCCCCCTCAGCTATGCCCCCCCAATAGCCTGGCTGTACCGCGCCCCCAAATCCCCCAAGCCTCACCGGAAGCATGGTACGGTCGCCCCCAACCCCCCCCCCCTATTTAGCTATCCGTTGTAGCTATTAGGGACGTCCGCATCTCGCCCCCCGCAATGCCCTCCATCCCTTTTTTTTTTTTTTTTTTTTTTTTAGCCACGACTCAGTCCCTGTCCCCTTCTGCAGCCACTTCTGCTCCCGTTCGCTAGGTGGAACGTGACCGAGCCACTGCAATCCTGATAGTCCCCCCTGGGATAGGCCTTGCCATATCCTCCGCCCGCACATGCCAGCGTGCCAGGGCAACCTCCCCCCTATAAGGCTGCACCCGCCTACCACGTGGCGACTACTCCCCGCCAACACTGACCGCTGCTGCCCTATTGCCCCACCATACCAACCATCCGGTACACCCGCCGCCACCCCCCCTCTCAAGCCCCTACATGGAGCACCAATCCCGGACAACTAACCGCCAGCAGGGCTGTAGCCCCCAGCCAAGCCCACCCCCAGTCTCCTCTGCACCGGCTCCCCAAACATAGTGCCCGACCTATAGATGGGCAGATTCTGCCCACCCCATCACCAAGTCACGTCCGCTTCTTCCTACCAACCCCACCTGATCCATAATTTCATCCCCAACGGCTACCCTGCGCTAATGCGGCGGACATTGCAAGTACCCAAGTCGATGCCGCTGCCAGCCGAAGAGCATTCATAACCCTCTAAGTTACGCACGACTAAGCTGCCCCCCACAAACCCGCGCCATCTCGCCCGGAATAGCGAGAGATACGGCTCCCCACCCCTGCCATCGCCTCCTCCGCACCAAAGTCGCGCCTATCCCCGGGCCTCCCGTCCCAGCGTGGCATACCGCACCCCCCGTTCTTGCTCCGCATACAGGACTCCTAGAGCGCGCCGTACCAGGACAAAGCATCCACTCCTGAACCCCAATCCCCCGTCAACCTCCCGCCGCCGCGCTACCAGCCGGAAAGTAGGACGGATTGGACCGTATGAACCAGAACTGCACGGCCAGCAAGCAGGCCGATCCCCAAGAACTGCCGGCAGCTCAGCCTGCGCAACCGCCCAGGCGTCGCCTTTCCAGACCCGCCCCACGACCCCAGCGTCATACCGCTTCACCGCTCGCACGACAAGAGTATCGTACCAAAACCCGGCCCCTGGCCAACCCCCCGTGGAAGACCCCCCCCAGCACAACCGCCCCACCCGAGCCGCTACGACCCCGCCACACAAATGCCAAGCCTTGGCCACCAAAAGCTCCCCGCGTACCCTCCGAACCAACCCTGGAACCCCCGGTAACCCACCAATCTCCCCGCTTCGACCCTGCCGCAGCCCCAGACCTCCGGCCTCCCACCGCCTGAGCGTACAGGACAGGCCCCCCCTTTACCACGGAGTGTGGTCCGGCAGCGAAGCCCAAAGAGCCCGTCGACCCACATGTTGCTGCTGCGTGCACCCCTACCGACAAAGAACTCAGGTCGAGCTTTTCGGCAGCCTATGGACCGGCTCGACCTCCTGGCCCCCTGCTACCCTCCTCCCCCCCCCCCGCTGTGTCCCCTGTTCCGCCATCAGCCCCCCCCCCCCCACTACGGGAGACATGGCCTGTCTGACCCTCCATCAGTCCCCTGGGAATCCGGGGCCCCTGCGCCACTAATAATAAGCTCCCCCCCCTTGTGAGTTATTTACTGACTTATGGGGTTAGTCGCCTTGGGCGGTTCGCGATGTGGCCACCCCCCCATCCAACTGCCGGCCTCGGCTACTCACCCCGTCGGCCCTGCGGGAGGCGGAACGAGTCCCCAAAAAGGAGGGGGAGGGGGATGACTCTGGGCCAGGGCACGGCCTACACAAATGCCGCCGATTCCCCGCGCATAACCCCCTGCACCGTCCCGCTATCCGCTTGGCCACCCTCCGTACCCCCGAGCGACCTGCGGCCCCCCCTACGGCCCCCCCAACTTGGCACCCCTACCCCCACCACTACGAACCGGCGAATGGCCCCAATTCAGGATCCACCACTGCCGCCCCACCATACAAATGCTGTCAGCAGATTCGGACAACTCCCGCCTCGGTGCGCAGCCGGTGTCATCGCTCTCGCATCCCACTGGACCTCCTCCGCAATACTTGGCAGTGTGCCGAGTTCGATCGCCACCTGCGAAGACAAAAGAAGAAAACCAGGAGGGGGAAACACACCCGACCCCCACCCGCAGCCCCCCCCCCCCAAACTCTGCCCCCACCGGGGGCCGGCCCCCCCAGACCCAACACTAGGACCAATCCCCTGACCCACGCAAGCCATATGGATGTTTGATTTATGTAGGTATTATTATGTATTTACTAATTTATTCCATTTCAGTTTGAAACCCCCCCCCTATCCCTACAGCACCACCGCCCTCATTGGGTACCGTAGCTAGCCGCTGAGTCCCTACCGGTCAGCAAGAGCCTCCCTGAACTGCCCGGCAACCCACGGGACCCTCTGAACGGGCCCGCACGAGATGGGGACCCCTCCCCTGACCATCTCTGCCCCCTGACCGTCGCCCTCTGCTACCGCCCCCCCCCCAACCCATGGCCCGCCACCACCCGCCGGCAGCGTCCCACCCACCCCCAGCCGGCAGGCAGGCAGGCAGGCCGGCCGGCAGGCGGCCGCCCCCCCCCCCCCCGTGGGTGTCCCCCACCCCTGCCCCCGATCCCAGGTCCAGCTTCCGTCGGGTTGTTGTCTTTATTTTATTTTATTTATTTATTTATTTATTTTTTTTTTTTGGTGATACCAATTCAAAGTAAACTGCGGAAACCCCTGTAAAGTTCACACATAGATAATGCATTGGACAGCCCTATCAAACAACCCCACTGTGGGTTTAAACCCATGACCTCTGGCTCCACAGGCAGAGGAGTAACCAGTGGGCTACAGCTCTATTGATTTTTAATCCAAGGATGGCTAACTGATGGGCCAGAAGGCACCCAGAAGCGCTAGTGGGAAAGACGCTTGGCAACCGGTTCCCCATGCAGTGCACCCACCCTTAGGCCCCTCCACCTCTCCCTTAACCTGCAGTGCAGCCCCCCATCCTCCTGCTAACTGCTGCCCCCCACGCCGGCAGAGGCCTCCCAACTTCAAGCCCACCGCAGCCACGAGGGTGCCAATTGCCATGCGGCGCTCGCCAAGGCAGAAAGGGGGCCTCAACTCCAGGCGGCCACCCCGCTCGGCCCAAGGCCTGCTCCCTCTTCCCGCGCCCGGCAGCGCGAGCCTCACCCCCACCGCGGCACTGCCCCCCACGAGGGCTTGACAAGCACGGGCCCCGACCCGCCCTGGAACTCCCCGCCGAGCCAAGCTGCATGGCAGGGCAGGGCAGAGCAGGGCAGGCCCGGCACACAACCGACCACCGGTTCACCGCCCACTCCAACCCCCCATTCGCGACGTCCAACAAACCCACCCCCCCCCCCCAGCCTCCCCGGACCCGACAAACACCGGCGAAACTCACCGCAAACAGCCGGCGTTCTCCAAGGAGGAGCAGGAGTGCCGGCAACCGCTGCCTACTCCTGGCTCCTCCCACGTCAGGCCGCCTCCTCTTCCCAGGATCCACCGCGCTCCCACACGCCGATGGATCCCGCCCACACCGCCGGCACCCGCCCTCAATGCCGGCGCCTGCCCTCTCCACCGACCAGTCCTCGTGCCTCCGGCCCCAACACCCCAGGCCCCAGACAGGGTCCCCGCATCGGCCGATCACCCGGTTACGGGCGGCCACCGGGACCCTGCCCTGCGGCCTTACATGTATTGAAGATATAAAGAGCTGAATAAATATGAGCATGGCATTCACATAAGAAACTAGTATTGTTTTACACAAGTCTATCAGTGTTGTTTGGGTATTTTTTGGCACACAATTTAATATTTCACATTTTCAAATATAAACAAATAGGAGGCTTTTATAGCCATTGATGATTGGTTCCAAGCCCAAACCCACACCATTATATTGGTTCTGAAATATAGAAACATGACAGCAGAAAAAGACCACATTGCTTTTCTAGTTTCTTTTTACCTTTAGAGAGTCTGTGTCTGTCCCATGCTTTTTTTTAATATACTTTATTAATTTTTAACAATACAATCCAGAAACAAAATCTGAATATGAATTACAGAATAACACTCAATTAAGCAAAAATCACTATAATACAGCAATAAAGGTTATTCATTGGTTAAGAACACAATACACCCCACCATAAGAACCCAAAAAAGTAATAAACCATTATAAGGTATAGGGTAAAAACCCTTCAGCCTAAAAAACAAGAAATCATATGAGCACAGATAACAAAATATGGCAGCCGATATGGGACTCAAACCCGCCCCTCTAATTCCCTACTCTGAAGAAATTGCAACAGTTGCTGAGGCTCAAAAAACAGAATTTGCTTAGACAGAAATACCACCACACATTTACATAGATATTTTAATCTAAATTGCGCAGCCACAGCAGTAGTTCTCTGATGCAAGCCACCACGAAAAGGTGTATACCAACAAACCCAGTCCAAAGCGTGATTATGTGGAAAAGACAGAGTTTAATTTAATAATCTTATTGCTAACCCGACACAGGCCGTGTTTCGCACACTTCGTCAGGGGTTGATCAAGTAGATAAAACTAAAAACATAAATACATAAATATGAATCATAATATATACATATAAAACAGTGAAACAATGAAAAGACAGATGCTGCAATCAAAATCTATAGCACATATAAAAACATCTAATAACCATTAAAAACATGTTACATATATAAGGGTTAAAAGTGTGGATGAAATATATCAAATCAATAATCAATAAATGCATAAATACATAAGATAAATAATTAAAAAAAACATTAAAAGCTCCTTTGATGGGAACTTTATACATATAATTAATATAAAAGGAGATATAAAAGGGAAGAAGAGAATGAAGAGTGTGACAAACAACATTTATAAAGGAATAAATACCTCTGTAGCAATTATTGAGGACACCTCTCTGAATGGCCTTAATATAAAGGTAATTCTTATATGACTAAAAATAAACATAAATTTCATAATTGTTAATAAAAACTGCATCAAAACCCAAGACTTATGTGTACTTATTATTTTAATGGATGACCGGAAGAGACCAAAAAGGAAGAAAACGTGGCAAAAGCGTGTGGTGAATATAAATCTTAGTTCCTTAATGTGTGCCCTCAATAGGGGATAAAAACTTGTTTATTTAAAAAAACCTACGCTTCTATTTTGTGAATACTGTAAACATGCGGTGGATATTAATTGTCTCAACAGGTCATATAATGAAGTAACCCAAATGCAGAGATGGAGCCAAGATAATGGTTACGATGTCATTGTAAAATAAGCATGAATCTCATCACTAAATGATACCATTAGCTGCATTAGGTGCATAATGAAATTCAAAATAATGCTACCGGTAAAAGGCTCTAAACACCATGGACGCCCAGTTGTGAACTGTGTATCCTTAAGAATTGCTCACGCCGTATTTAAAAGCTAAAACTTAAAAGTGAATAAGATAATAAAAATTGTGTATGACCAACCAATGTACCCCACACTTGTGCGCATAAGTATAAGTGAATATAAACTTACAAAAAACCGTGAAACAGCTTCTTCTGTACATATCCGTAGCTAACAACCTTTTAAGAACGCCGGCGCAAGCGCACAATAAATACTAAGGGGAGGCGGAGGAAAGGGGCGGAGTAAAACAGAGGCAATTACAAAAGACTTTTACCTGCTAATAAAAGGTGATACCAAACAACGATAAAAGAAATAAAGCAAAGGAGTAAGCTAACTCATTGAAAAACCACCGAGGAAAGGTCTTCTCATATCGGACAACAAGCCCGTACATATCACACTTGCCATTATTACACGGGTGATCAACTCCGAACCAAACAAAGGGCAAAGAAGGAACCAAAGGGGCAGTGATAGGGATTAAAACTACCACCTTAATTAAAATAAACTACAAATTTATAAAAATGCAATCTGAACCATAGAAAAAGGGGGGTAAAGATAACAATGAGCAAATAAATAGGCAATAAATAGCTTGGAAAATAAAATAAAATGAAACATTATTATTTAAAAAACATTACCATCCTATGCCAACTAAAAAGGATATATACCACTTTCCTTATGCTATATAAATCATGTAACTTTGCACTGGTAGTGAACCAGGCAACAATGGGAAAACCCTTTAAAATCATAAATAAATAAGTAATTAATACTCTGACACAGAATGATAAAGGTAATAAATAAAGGATGTAGTCTAAGAAACTAAAACAAAACATATGTGCCACAAACTCCAAGGTACACGATCCAAAAGTAATGAACAATGTGCTTTAATGTCACCATGACACTAACCTTATACAACTCAATCTCATAGTTAAAACCATAAATAAATAAATAAATAATTAATACTAAGACACAGGTAGATAAAAGAGACGTAATCCAAATAATTCGTAGGGAGCACTTTTTTTTTTTTTTAAATGCGACACAAAACCTATTGCACCTCAACTTCTGAGGGACATGATCAGAAAGAAAATAAAAGGTATGCATAATTGTCTCCATCACTCTGACCCAATTGTTATAAAAAGACGGAAAAATCTCTGTCCAGGTTGAGACCATAAGGAACCAAAGAACCCAATAAATATATAAACCTTTGCTCAAGTCTCAACATGGTTTTGTTTATATCTCCACCTCTCCAATTAATTTTTACCTTTTTAATGACGAAAAATATTTAATCCATAACACCATGCTGATTATCTTGCCAATGGGCAACTAAAGGCCTGTCAGTTAAACCTCTTTTGATACAACTTTTGTGTTCAGTGATCCTAATTCTGATGTTACGGCTCGTCTTACCAACATATAATTTTTTACAGGGGCATCGTATAACCTAAATCACTTTTTGGGTGTCACAATTGGAGTAATCATTAATATAAAACTTCTGATTAGTTGTAGGATGAATAAAGCATTCTCTAATTGGAAGCACATTCAAACAAATGGAACATTTCCCACATTGGAACTGTCCTTTATATTTGGGTAAATAACCTTTTTCTGTTAGAGCTGAAGGCACGAAGAGATTGCGCAAGTTGATATTACACTTATGTGCAATTGTGAGCTTTGTGTCTTGAAAACACGGCAACGTCTGAATAAGATGCCATTCATTCTTTAGAATCTTAATAATTTTGGAAGAATATTGTAAATACAACAAAGGACACACTACCCCTATATTTTCTTTTTTTCACTCTTGGTTGTAACAAAGAAGACCGCGATGGATCTCTTGTCCTTTTATATGCTTGTTCAATATATGGCACAGGATATTTCCTTGTTAAAAAACCTCTCCTTCATATCGTTTGCTTCTCTCTCAAAATCATGTATCTTGGTACAAGCCCTTCTGACTCTTAGGAATTGACCCACTGGAAGATTTCTCTTTAATGATGGATTGTGATAACTATCAAAATGAAGTAGTTGGTTCCTATCTGTAGGCTTCCAGTAAAGTGTTGTAGAAAATCCATCTTTTTCTTTTCTAATCAAGAGATCAAGATAATATATCTGATAAGGATCATAAGTAATTTGAAATCTCAAATTCACATCTAATTGATTGATCCATGTATTAAAATCATCAAGTCTCTCTACTGAACCATTCCAAAGAATTAGAATATCATCAATGTACCGAATCCAAAGTCCAATATTGTCACTAAAGGGATGTTCCTTCAAAAAATTGTTTTCGAAATTAAACATATAAAGGTTGGCTATGTCAGGAGCCATGGCGGACCCCATCGCCACACCTTTAATCTGTTTGTAAAACAAATTCCTGAAGCAGAGGAAATTTTCAAACAGTGCAATCTGTGCCAAGGAAAACAAAAATGATGTTGAAATCCGGCGATGTGCAGTGCGTCTCTGAAGACATTGATCAATAATATCAAACGCCTCTTTTTGTGGCACGTTGGTATAAAGCGACTCTACATCAAGAGTAACAGCATCTGTCTTTTCATTGTTTCACTGTTTTATATGTATATATTATGATTCATATTTATGTATTTATGTTTTTAGTTTTATCTACTTGATCAACCCATGGTGAAGTGTGCGAAACATGGCCTGTGTCGGGTTGGCAATAAGATTATTAAATTAAACTCTGTCTTTTCCACATAATCACGCTTTGTTCTCTGATGCAAGGCCAGAAATTATCTCAGCCTTTTCTGGGTATCTCTAGCTAAATCAGGAAAAATTGAAATTTTTGAGCCCATAAACTGGGATTCATACATTTTTCGGAAATATAACCTAAGTACAGAGTTCCGGTCGGATTCAAAGGCAAAGCACACCAGAAGAGTAGCACAACTAGTCACCAGTTCCAGGGAACTTTCCAAGAACTCTGAGAGATCCAATTGGGGAGGACCGGTTACACCATCAGGTTCCAGCTTCATGCCGGCCTCTGCAGAAGATATTACCACATACTGAGCCCGTACCACAGCAGGCAAAACATCCATCAGGTATTTATGGACCAAATCCACAGGCATCCCATGCTTTTTTGAATTTAGATACTGCCCTTGTGTCCATCATCTCCACTGGGAGAATATTCCACACATCTACAACTCTTTCCATAAAGAAATATTTCTGCATATTACTCCTGAGTCTATCCCCTTTCACTCTCATCCTATATTCTCTCATAGCAGAGCTTGCCTTCAATTGAAAGAGACCCTCCTGTGCATTTATGCCATGGAGTTATTTAAATGTCTCTATCATATCACCCCTATCCCACCTTTCTTCTAAAGTAGGGGTCTCCAAACCAGTCCTGGAGGGCCACAATCCTGCCAGGTTTTTTGGATATCCCTAATGAATATGCATGAGACATTTTTCTCATGCATATTCATTAGGGATATCCTGAAAACCTAACTGGTTTGCGGCCATCCAGGACTAGATTTGGAGACCTCTGCTTTAGAGTACACATATTAAGATTTTTAAAGTATATCCTCATATGCTACATAACGAAGATCACTAACCATTTTAGTAGCCACCCCCTACATTGATTCCATCCTGCTTATATTCTTTTGAAGATGTGGTCTTTAAAATTGCACAAAATACTCCCAATGAGGTCGCAACAGAAACTAATACAGAGGCATTATCACCTCCTTTATTCTGCTGGCCATTCCTCTCTCTATACACCCAAGCATCCTTCTGGCTTTTGCAGTCACCTTTTCTACCAGTTGATCTACAGTATTTTAAGAACATTAGACACAAATACACCCAGGCCCCACTCTTCTTTTGTGGACAGACGTACCTCACCCTCTACACTGTACCGCTCCTTTGGATTTTTTCAGCCCAAATGCATGACCCTGTATTTTTTAGCATTAAATTTCAGCTGCCAAATTCTAGACCATTCTTCAAGCTTAGCTAAATCCCTCCTCATGTTATCTACTCCTTCCTGGGTGACTACTCTATTGCAGATTTTGGTATCATCCACAAAAAAGCAAACCTTACTTAACAGCCTTTCCGCAATATCACTAACAAAGATGTTAAAGAGAATCGGATCAAGGACAAATCCCTGACTGAACAAGTTCTAAGTTATTTTTCCTCTAATTGTCAAATGTGCTTTTTTCAATAAATATAGGCTCTCATTCAATACATTCAACTTAATTTAAAAAATTTGCTTTTCAATTTATTATTGTCATTTTAGGAAAGACCATTTCATAGATAGATAGAAAATGATTATCCAGCTTATCCATTTACACTTACTGAGCTCTAGTATTCATATTTAGCTTATGCCTTTCCAGGAGATCAAGGCAAATTATATTCAAGTACTGTAGGCATTTCCCTGTCTCCAAGGGACTCACAATCTGTTTATACCTGAAGCAATGGAGAGCTTACCCAAGGAGTGCCAGTGGGATTTGAAGCCTATTTTTCTGCTGTTAAATTGCTCCACCAACCACTAGGTCACCCCCTCTACAAGCTGTTCTTCTCTCTCAGAGATCCTCAGTACTTGTTCTGCAGAATGCTCTCACGCATTCAGTTGCAATCTTCATCTCAGTCACCTTAGATTACTCCTGAGTCTTGTACAGGGCGAAGGGTTAGCCGTACCGTGAGCCAAACAGCTACCAAGCAGACATCTTCCTCCGTTCAGAAGGGGAACCAAAAAAACTGTGAGGACATATCACTTCCCAATAAAAGAAACACCACAGGGAAGACTTATACTTCACAATAAAATCTCACCTTATACAGGTCAGCACCTCACCTTAAGCAGGACAGCCCGCTCATACATGGTAATAACTATCACACAGATTTTTCTTCCTAAAGATTCTTTTATTATTCCCTATATTTTGGAAACAAAAAGTCTAAGAACAAAGGAAAACAGTCCAGTGTAATTACAGATCTTGCCAGCTCTCACAGCAAGCAAACAGGATCATTCTGTACTTATATCAGATCTCTAAACAGCTACAAGCCAGAATGTCTGGTCCTGCCTGCATGATTCTATCTTACTTCCTGACTCAGAAATAACAAACAGAAGTACATCCCTCTGTCCTGTCCATAACACGAAAGAGAAGATGTCCTGGACAAAAGAGATCAGTGTAACAGACATATATGACACTAGAACAATTTACACAAGATTAACTAGCACACACATACAAAACTCTCAGACACGACAACAGGGATACTGGGGCCATAAGGAACCCAGAGAATCCATACCCCACACAGCCTTCACTGCGCAGGAGACAAACTCATTGCCTATCTGGTCCTGTCACATTATATAGCCTTGCTCAGGACCATACTTACTATTTGGGGCATTCTTCTCTAATTAACAAATTCTTGTTCCAGCTGTCTAGGGCCCCCACTTGTGTGATTTGCCATGTTATTCTACTTGTGTCTTCATCCCTCTCCATTGACCTTTTTCTCAGGTCCATTCCTGGAATTATCAGCTTGGGCCTTGTCAGATTGATATTGTTATCTGACCTCTGTGCCCCTCACTCGGTTCTTTACCTGGTTCTCTTGCTTGGTTGTCTTCCACCCCTCAGTTCCAAAGAAATATATCTCTTTAACTCCCCGTGTTCTGACAACTATACTGGGGGCCATTTATTCTTCTTCATGCTAAGCTGGCATCTTTATATCTCATGGCTGCCTCTTACTCTCTCTCTCTGTCCACCACTTACTGATATGTTTTCACATCTTTTCCACATGATGTCACATACCTCTGAAAGCTTCACGTACGCATCTTAGTACAATTCCAGCATTCAGACATTTTGATGATTTTTTTTTGTGTCACTGTGTTAACCCAGTCTCCTGGCTCTCACAGTCTATCCCCTTCACCCTTACCTTGTGACTCTTTGTTCCAGAACTTATTTTTAAATGAAAGAGGACACTTCCTATGCATTCCTTCTATGGAGATATTTAAATGCCTTTGTCATATCTCTTCTATCTCACCTTTCTTTGACAGTATACATATTTAGATTTTTGAGTCTATCCCCACATGCTTTATGATGAAGACCACTGATCAGTGTAGTAGCTGCCCTCTAAACTGACTCCATTTGATTTATACATCTTTAAAGATGCAGTTTCTAGAATTGTACACAGTATATCAACTGAGATCTCACCAGAGACTTACACAGAGGCACTATTTACTCATTTTTCCTGCTGGCTATTCCCTTCCTATGCACCCAAGCATGCCATCCCTTTTCAATCTGTTTGTTTATCTGCAGATCCTGTTCTTTTAGTACAGAAATACTTCACCCCCTATGCTACCTACAGGATCCTGTATTTTTAGCATTAAATATTTGTTGCCCTACTATAGACCACCAGAATTCTCAATCCAGTCCTCTAGACATACCTAGCCAGTCAGTTTTTCAGGATAATCACAATGAATATGCTTCTTTAAAGTCAGGAATAGTCTCAGAGGACCGAAGAAAGGTGCATGTGGTCCCTTTACACAAAACCAGAACTAAGGATGAGGTTGGGAATTACAGGCCAGTTAGCCTGACCTCTGTGGTGAATAAACTAATGGAAACACTGCTAAAACAGAGGACAGTGAGATTTCTGGAGTCCAATGGATTCCAGGATCCGAGGCAGCATAGTTTTACTAGAGGCAGGTCTTGTCAGACAAATCAGATTAATTTCTTTGACTGGGTGACCAGAGAGTTGGACAGAGGGAGAACCCGAGATGGTGTACTTAGATTTCAGTAAAGCCTTTGATACCAGTACTCACAGATGACTTATAAATAAATTGAGCACCATAGGAATGGACCCTAAAGTGACTGACTGTGTTAAAAATTGATTGAGTGAGAAGTGACAAATGGTACAAGTAAACGGAGTTCACTCTGAGGAGAAGGATGTTACCAATTATGTGCCGCAGAGATCTGTCCTTGGTCTGATTTATTTAAAATTTTTTGTTAGTGATATTGGGAAGGGTCATCGGGTAAGGTTTGCCTCTTTGCAGATGATACCAAAATCTGCAATACAGTAGACACCCAAATGACGAAAACTGTAAACAGCACAAGAACTGGCAAGTTAAATGCAAGGCACTGATAAGGCAGGCAAAGAGAATTTGAGAAGAAACTTGCCGTGGAAGAAAAATGCGTAATAAAGATTTTTTCAAGTACATTTGTAGCAAAAAATCTGTGAGAGAGTCAGTTGGACCATTAGATGATAGAGGGGTAAAAGTGGCAGTAAGAGGGGACAAGGCTATAGTGGCATGACTGAATGAATACTTTGCTTCAGTCTTTACTGAGGAAGATGTAGGGATGTTACCCATAACTGAAGTGGTATTTAAAGGTGATACTGTGAAAGAATTGAAAGAAATATTGATAAACCGGGAAGATTTATTACAACTATTTGATAAACTGAAGAGTAGCAAATCACCTGGACCAGATGGTATACATCCAAGGGTGTTGAAAGAACTGAAATATGAGATTGCAGACCTGCTATTAGTAAGCTGTGAAGTATCATTAAAATAATCTGTAATACCTGAAGATTGGAGGATGGCAAATGTAACGCCAATTTTTAAAAAGGGTTCTAGAGTTGATCCGGGAAACTACAGACCAGTGAGCCTGACATCAGTACCGGGAAAAATGGTAGAAACCATCATAAAGAACAAAATTACTCAACATGTAGATAGTCATGGCTTAATGGGATACAGCCAACATGGCTTTAGACAAGGAAGATCTTGTCTTACTAATCTGTTATGTTTTTTTGAAGGTGTGAATAAACAGGTAAACAAAGATGAGTCAGTTGATATAGTGTATCTGGACTTTCAGAAAGCCTTTGACAGAGACTTTTGGCAAAACTAAAAAGTCATGGGATAGGAGGCAGTGTACTATTGTGGATCAGGAACTGTTTAAAAGATAGAAAGCAGAGGGTAGATCTAAATGGCCAATTTTCCCAATGGAAAAAGGTGAATAGTGGAGTACTGCAGTGATCTGTACTGGGTCCCCTGCTTTTTGACATTCATAAATGACCTGGAAAAGGGAACAGTGAGTGAGGTTATCAAATTTGCAGATGACACAAAACTATTTAAAGTTGTTAAAATCCAAGAGGATTGTCGAAAATTGCAAGAGGATCTTGATAAATTGGAAGACTGGGCATCAAAATGGCAGATGAAATTTAATGCCGCTGAGGGAATGCCCAGAAGTCATTATAAGAGGAAAAGTAAGTCTTTGAAAAAACTTTCTGATAACGATTCAGGTTCTAAAGCAGTTGTTGGTCCGATGGACCAGCATGTGGTTTCTAAACATAAGCTTGTTTCATCAGTTCCTGCTTCCTCCTCGCCTGCCTCTGGAGCTTCCCTGAGTACCATCGAAAGGACTCCTCCTCCTAATCCCGCTGGCACTCAGGTGGTGGATTTGGACACCTTTTCCTCAGAGGAGGAAGAGGGCGCTGTTTGTGACAGTTCTCTTAATGCTATTAGTAAAGTTTCTTCTTTAACTCCTATTCTGGCTATCAAATTGGAGGATTTTTCCTCCTCTTCTTCTGTAGTTGGTCCTACAAATGTTTCTTTATTGGATATTTGGAAACAAGTCTCTGCCACTAACTTGTTGTTAACTAAATTTATGGATCAAACGTCTACTTTCTCCCAACAGGTTGTGCACAAGGTACATACTTTGAGCTCAACAGTTGGGAGTTTGTCTACGCGGGTTGATAAATTGGAGGCTCAAGCCGGTGTTTTTCAATCGGCGAGTGCCTCCTCTTTAAAAGATACGCTACTTTTGTATAAACAGGTAGAGTTATTGGAAAATAAGTCTCGTGCGAATAATCTTCGTATTCTAAATTTTCCTAAGACTCGTTTTATGACACCTCTTCTTTTATTTAGGCAGTACTGCAAAGATGTTTTATTGATGCCAGATGCTGATTTTATTTTGATTTCACATTCTTATTATTTGCCAAGTCGGGAGACTTCCTCGAACAAGGATGTGGCTCCATCAGAAGTACAAAGTGATTTAAATTTGACTGATTTTCTTGAAAATTCTCAGGCTTTGATTTCTACGCGTGCCACTTTAGTAATTACTTTGGTAAATTTCTCTGACAAGGCAAAAATTATGAAAGCTTTTTTTCTGAAAAAGAATGTTGATTTTTATGGATTAAGAATGTCTATCTTCCCTGATGTTTCCCGTTATACTCAACTGAGGAGGAAGTCCTTCCTCCAGCTTAAACCTCGTGTTTTGGCTGCAGGGGGGGACCTTCTTCCTTCGGTTTCCTTGTAAATGCTTAGTTACTATTCAGGGTATAGATTATGTTTTTGTTGAATCATCTCAACTAGATGCGCTCCTGTTGTCCCTCCAAGCCTGAATTTGCTTCTTTTATCTTTCTTTAATGATACGATTATTTTGTTAGGTGGTTGTAGCCTTTATTAAGAATTTTCCCAGGTACCTTTAAGCTGTCTTCTCCATGATGTGGGCTGTTACACAGTATTGAGTTTAGTTTGATTGTTGATATGTCTTTGTATTGATTCATCTCAGACTGTGTATTTCTTTTGAACTATGTATTAGGATTGCATTTATGATATAATAAAAAAAAAAAGAGGATCTTGATAAATTGGAAGATTGGGCATCCAAATGGCAGATGAAATTTAATGTGAACAAGTGCAAGGTTATGCACCTAGGAAAGAACAACCCAAACTATGGTTACACAATGCAAGGTTCCACATTGGGAAACACCACCCAGGAAAAAGATTTAGGCGTCACTGTGGATAACATGTTAAAACCCTCGGCCCAGTGTGCAGCGACAGCCATGAGAACAAATAGAATGCTAGGTATGATAAGGAAAGGAATGGAAAATAAAACAAAAGATATTATAATGCCTCTATATCGTTCTATGGTGCGACCGCACCTTGAATATTGTGTGCAATTCTGGTTGCCGTATCTTAAAAAGGATATAGCATTATTAGAAATGGTACAGAGAAGAGCCACCAAAATGATAAAGGGGATGGAAGGATACTCCTATGAAGAGAGGCTATAAAGGTTAGGGCTCTTCAACCCGGAAAAGAGACGGCTGAGGGGAGATATGATAGAGGTCTATAAATTAATGAATGGAGTGGAATGGGTAAACATAGATCAATTGTTTACGTCATCAAAAATATAAAAAGACTAGGGGACATGCAATGAAGCTACAGGGTAACCTATTTAAGACTAATAAGAGAAAATATTTTTTCACTCAACGTGTAATCAAACTCTGGAATTCATTAATGGAGGATGTAGTAAAAGCTGTTAGTATAGCTGGGTTTAAAAAAGGTTTGGACAAGTTCCTGGAGGAAAGGTCCATAAACCATTATTAAAAGGGATTCGAGATATCACTGTGTGACCCAGTACAAGCACTGAGGAACCTGTGTCTTTTGGGGGGACTGCTAGGTACTTATGACCTACATTGGCCACTGTTGGAAACAGGATACTGGGCTTCATGGACCTTGGTCTGACCCAGTATGGCATATCTTATATTCTTACATTCTTAAGTTGTAGATAATATGAGGAGGTATCCAGCTAAGCTTGAAGAATGGTTGAGAATTTGGCAGTTGAGATTTACTGCTAAAAACTGCAGGTTCATGCATTTGGGCTGCAAAAATCCAAGGGAACAGTACAGTATGGGGGGGGGGGGGGGGAGGAATGACCAGCAGGAAGGAGGAGGTGATAGTGCCTCTATATAGTGCTTTGGTGAGACCTAATTTGGAGTATTGTGTGCAATTCTGGTGACTAGATCTTCAAAAGGCTATAAATAGGATGGAGTTAGTGCAGAGGGTGAATACCAAAATGGTCCCTAGGATTTGTCATAAGGCATGTGGGTACAGACCTAGATATCTCAAAATGTAAACATTGGAGAAAAGAAGGGAGAGAGGAGATCTGATAGAGATGTTTAAATATTTCCGTGGCATAAATGCACAGGAGTCAAGCCTCTTTCAATTGAAAGAAAACTCTATAACGAGGGAACACAGGATGAAGGTGAAAGCAGATAGACTCAGGAGTAATATGCGGAAATATTTTTTTATGGAAAAAGTGGTACAGTAGATGCATGAAATATTCTCCCAGTGGAGGTAATAGAGACCAGGATGGTATCTGAATTCAAGAAAGCATGGGACCAGCATAGAAGATCTCTAAAGGAAAAAAAGGTACTATAGTAATTGCTATGGAAGGGCTGACTGGAGAGGCCATATGGTCTTTTTTTGCATGCAATGGAGGTAGTGCATACAAATCTGTCTCATGAATATTCATTGTGGTTATCATGAAAACCTGACTGGCTAGGTGATTTGCGAGGACTGGGCTGCTCTAGTCCATTCCTAAAGTATCACTTGAACCCTCTACTACTACTACTATTAATCATTTATATAGTGCTACGAGGCATATACAGCACTGTACAAACATATAAAGAAGAGTCCATGTTCGTAGGGCTTACAATCGAATCAAGACAGAACAATACAAGAGAAACAAGGGGGGATAAAATAGGGAAGGAGATACAAGGGGAACAAGGGATTGGGATCCAAGCCTTTAGCATGGATTTGACACCTCCCAGGTTCTCTACCATAATGCAGATTTTAGTATCAATTGCAACAAGGTAAATCTTTCCCAAATGTTCTTTTGCAACATTGCTTACAAAAACAACTAAAAAACCCTTAAGATTTTACCATACAGTACAATATATGATCAACCCAAGTACTAGCACACAAAGGTGCACACATACACACACAACAGAGAGATAGTTAAAAGGTTTTCTAAGCCGTAATGAGCAATAATTAAAACAAACAAACAAACACAAATATCCAGCTCACATAAATATCATCTGCTTTTTCTCCCTGTATAAAATTTTGAATATTTTCCTGTAGGTTAACAGCCATCCAACATGCTGAAACATCCAGAAATGTCTCTATTTCTATCAATATTTCAGTTAGTCCATAAAAAAATAATAATTCTATGCACACTGTGACTGAAACAATTCTTCATGTGACAGCAGCAGAGTAGTTAAAATGCATTCCTCATTGTACTTGGATTACTATTTCTACAGGCACAGTTTTGGCTTTGCAGCACATTCAGTTACTCCTGCTGACCTGCTCAGTGAAAGCTGAATGTCCTCTGGGATGTGGAGAAACCAAAATTCTTCAGCCTCCTCTGTTTTAGTTACATTAAACATATAAAAATGAAATCATTTCGTTTTGCCTTGCAGAAGATTCCAAATCCAATTATGCTGAATCGAAAACAAAGTATCTCAAAGCTAAACTAAAAATCATAGTCCGAGAGCCTTGCAATTTAAATAGCCCTTTTTGTTTTATTTGTTTGGATTTTTTAATTTATAGATTGCATCCAATGGATTTTGACAATTTGGCAATGAGTAGGCTGGGCAGCCAAAAGTCTCGTCTGTCCTTTTACACTAGAAAGCCTTGCATTGCGTGCCTAATTTCCCTGAGCTCAATAGCCGGATGCAAAGTTCTTTGTTGTTGTGCACACATTCCCCAGGTTGTTTCAGATCCTCACAAAATCTTCGGAGTCCTTTCAGTTACGGAAAAGGCGAAAAGTCGCCCTACAGTGCCATCTATTGACTGTTATAAAATACTGCCCTTCCCTGATTTTTTCTAACGGCAGTTCCGTAACAAGGGTACTGTATATGGCCCACACTGAAATGACTGAAAAGAGGGCTTTCTTTAAAATATATATATACACACAAACATGCAGCTATCATGTCATCAAGGGGAGTAAATTTGGCACCAGCAGAAGTAAACATGGGCAGCAAAATCAACAAAATCGTATGCGATTTTTTTAAAGGGTGGTTCTTAATTTTATTAATCTCATTACCGCATTTCTTAAAGATAAACCACCGCATAACTCTAAAGCCAAGGAACTCTATCGCCCTTCCCCACACACACCTCTTTTCATAGAGAATGGGTGCCCATGCATTTACACCTCTGCACACAACATTGTCTGATCCTTCTGCACTTGCCACTATAGACAGGGAAGCCCATGAGCTCAGCAAGGTTAAAAGAAAAATTGGCCACCTTACTCCGCAAAAAAGGGCCTTAAATGTTGCAACTACCCCAAATTGTTGGCAGTATATATAGTACACATTCATTTTTTCTCTCACTACATGGCTAGTAGCGTAGTGCAGTCATAAAGAAATGGATTAAAATTAGGTCGATGAGAATGCTAAAATTGGGATGCGAATGGGGCGGGGGATGAGGAGAGGAAGGAAAAAAACTGGGAGACAGAGAGAGAGCGAAAGAGGGGGAGATGTCCAGTGAGAAACTTCGCTGCTGCATCGAGTGTGTTGGTGCTCGGTAACAGTGATCTATGTGCAGAGGAAGGGTGGATGCGTGGGTTGTTACATGGAGTAGTAATGCGGGCATTGTGGCAATATGTGCTGTACTTTCTGCTCAGCAACGACAATCTTTGCAAGGGAAAACTGCATCGGCAGGTCTACGGTTTAACAGCACATGTAGACGCTATGTGGAAATGTGTGCAGTGCTCTGTGCACAGCAACGGCAGTCTGTACATGCAAAAGATGGGTCAATGGTTACACGAAGTACAATGCGCGTGCAGACACAGTGCGGGCAGGAGAGCTCTGCTTTGAGGAGCTGAGCTGACCGTCACGTTGTCAGTGAGACTGGTAGAGTGCTGAGCTCTCGCCTGCAGTCTCTCTCTCTCTCTCACACACAGACGCACACACGTACACATATGCACAGAAGCACAGGAAGCTCTATATCTCGTCTATGTGCGTGCGTGCGTGTGTGTCCGTGCATGTACGCCTTGGTCCCCGGGCTTCTCTTCGTGAAGCTCGCTCGCCGCAGGAGTCTCTTTTCTTCCTCGCCTCACCCCAGCAGAGCGCGGACACGATGCATTTCTCGTGGCTTGATGCCCTGTGGGGGCCCAGGAGATTTCAGACCGAGTAAGTATGTAATTTACTTTTCTTTGAGAGGGATCCATGCTGTGTGGGGGGAGGATCGGAGCAGATCTAAGGGAGGGCTTTTAGCTGAAATGGTTCGAACAGCCTTAGGACTCTGGAAGGAAGGATCGACGCCGAGTACTGAGGTGATGCAGGCGCTGGTTCGTGTGGTGCAGAAAGTGAGCGCTGCTGTATGTTAGGGTGATCCGGCTAAGCTCTGCGTGCCGGAAAGCTGTAGGGATCGGTTCTCTGTTTTGGGTTGTTCCGGACAGGCTTCTGGTATACCGTAGAGGGTGCCGAGCTCTCCAGTAGCCGTGGGAGGGGGGTATCCGAGCAAGCAGAGGTTGTTAGATGGAAAGAGCTCGGATGTTATTTTGTGGCAGGTGCAGTGCGGTTATCCAGGCTAACAACTCTTCAGGGAATAGCGGCGCAGTGAACATCTGAATATTCTTCGCCTGGAAAGAGAATTGAAACCTAGTGTCTTGTTTTCAAAGGAGGATTTCCACACGCACTGGCCAGATCAACTTATTTTGTATTCATGTGGCTTCCCAGGCTGAAAAGGAGCACGTTTCCCTTTTTCCCGTTGTAATCCTAATTGAATTAAACTTCTGAAACAGATGAGAGTACGGACCAGGCACACAAAGCAATGGGATTCTTTTTGGGGAGAAACTCGTGCTCCCCATTGGTGAAAGAATGAATACATTTGATGTATCTGGAATGGAAATCCAAAGGCGTGCCTTCTCTAAGGAATGCATCTTACATGTTTATGAGCTGAATTTTTGCTCCCATGATTTGTTCTATAGTTTTTAGTTCTACCAATGTGTATGTAGCTGTGTGTGTATGTGGGTATAGTTTTATGATCAGTCCATCTGACTGTAGATTTCTAGTCCCCCGAGAGGATTCCTGTAGTAATGTCATTTATCGTGTGGTGGGCTTCTTCACGTTAGACTTCTGGCATGAGGATCAAGCCGTTGGGAAGACTGAGCAGGCAAAATGCAACTATGCTCTAGGAGCACAACGTTTCAGCCTGACTGACTTATTAGTCTACCCCTCCCCCTCTCTGTCTCTCTCCCTTCTCACGCACTATCTTTATCATTATTATTAATTTTGGAAATTCACGAGCAAAAGCATAGGCTCAACGGGACAGAAAGAGAGCAAGAGAAGAAGACAATCGGATTTATTTCCATCAGAATGCAATTCGGGTATTAAATAACTGGCGCAGGTCATTGGTGGTGGTGATTTCTTTTCTTTCTTTCTTTTTTTTTTTTTTTTGGCTTTTAATCAGCTCGGGTATCTTTTCCCTTGAAGGATGAAGAGCATTGACAGCCATCATTGCTTGTAATCAGCAACTCCATTGCTGGGATTGTGGGCAATGAGAGATTTTCTTGAAGCATATTTAGATCTCGCTACTTTTATCGGGCTTGTTTTGCAACATTTTGGAAATAAACGTTATGTCAAATATGGCTGAGTCTTGGCAGAGGAGCCCCCGAGTCTCACATTTTAAGAAATTCTGGGTGAGTAGGAATCTGAAATATTCCTTTTTATGTTTGTCTTCACGGGTTGAGAGTAGTTTTTTTTATTATGCCCTGTGATTTTTATCTAAAGAGAAAATTAGGTCCAGGGAAATTTAGTAGCTGATAAAATCTGGAATGCAGCATAAGACAGTGTCAATGGAAAGAAGGTGACTACCGATCTATGTGTATTGTGTGGTTGAAGAACTTGTACTAGATCCTTGCAAGGAAAAGGGTTTTTAATTAAGTTCCTTCCACAATTACCTTGCTACATCGTATTACATTGCCTGCCGTTGAAAATGATGCCCGAGATTTCTCTTAGATTTGTTTCCAGCAACAATTAAAACGCTGATTGCAGCACAGCTTTGAATGGATGGACCTGAGGAAGGAGACCTTTTGTGCACTGTTCGATTGCAATGTGTTTAATATAAGAAAGGGTGCTTAGTAGTAGGTGAAGTGTGAAACCTCATCTTGGAGGTGCTTTATTCGGTCTTAAACAGTGAAAACTGAGCTGACAGCCATTTTATGTATATTTATAGCTTGATCATGAAAAATCGTAGGAAACTGGAACTCAGATCCCTGAAAATGAAACACCGAAATCCTGTTTACAGTCCTACTTTTTCAAAATATATTTAACATTCAAGAGTTTGAAGCCAATTAAAGATAATAATAACAGGCAGATCTTTATTCAGTGATGGGGGTGTGAGCGAGGAATGCAAATGTAACTTTGTGGCTTTCATTAGATCAACGATTTCACTTGGTGTTTATTTTTATTTCCTTAGGAGATAAAATGTGCGTTTTCTGCTCCACTGTAACTCTGGACCAAGATCTAAACAGAAAAATGCAGATCTGGATGCTGCAGACGGTTGCATTCGCTTTTTCATCGCTGGTGCTGTCGTGGGCAGACTCCATCGACTATTATGGGGAAATCTGTGAAAATGGTTGTCTCTGCGAGGAGAAAGATGGCATTTTGACAGTGAACTGTGACAACAGGGGGATCATCAGCCTTTCGGAAATCAGCCCACCACGTTTTTCACTTTATCATCTCTTGCTGTCTGGGAATCTCCTCAATCGGCTGTACCTGAACGACTTTCTAAATTACACCGGAGCTGCAATTCTGCATCTTGGGAATAATGATATCCAGGACATCGAAAGTGGGGCATTCAATGGACTGCGGGGGCTAAAGAGACTGCATCTGAACAATAACAAGTTGGAAGTTTTGAAAGACGACACTTTCTATGGCTTGGAGAGCTTGGAATACCTCCAGGTCGATTATAATTATATTAGCGCTATTGAGCCCAACGCTTTTAGCAAGCTGCATGCCTTGCAGGTGCTAATCTTGAACGATAATTTGCTGTCCAGTTTGCCCAATAATCTTTTCCGCTTTGTGCCCTTAACGCACCTGGACCTGAGGGGGAACCGTCTGAAGCTGCTGCCCTATGTGGGGCTCTTGCAGCACATGGATAAGGTGGTGGAGCTGCAGCTGGTGGAGAACCCCTGGAACTGCTCCTGCGAGCTAATCGCCCTGAAGGACTGGCTGGACAGCATCTCCTATGCGGCTCTGGTGGGGGATGTGGTTTGTGAAACGCCCTTCCGCTTGCATGGTAGGGATTTGGATGAAGTATCAAAGCAAGAGCTTTGCCCGAGAAAATTGATTTCCGATTATGAAATGCGACCACAGATTCCTTTGAGTACCATTGGATATTTCCATACCACCCCAGCCTCGGTCAATTCAGCGGCTACATCTTCATCTGCTGTTTACAAACCTCCTTTGAAACCCCCCAAGGGCACTCGGCAACCCAACAAATCACGAGTGCGCCCAACTCTCCGCTTGCCATCCAAAGATCTCGGGTATAGCAATTTTGGACCGAGCATCGCCTATCAAACCAAATCCCCAGTGCCTTTGGAGTGTCCCACTGCCTGCACCTGCAACCTGCAGATCTCTGACCTGGGACTCAATGTGAACTGTCAGGAGAGAAAAATCGAGAGCATTTCGGAACTGCAGCCTAAGCCCTACAACCCCAAGAAAATGTACCTGACCGAAAACTACATTAGTGTCGTCCGCAGGTCTGATTTCATCGACTCCATGGGATTAGATTTACTGCACCTTGGAAACAATAGGATATCAGTCATTCAGGACCGAGCCTTTGGGGATTTAACTAATTTGCGCAGACTTTACTTAAATGGCAATTTAATTGAAAGGCTGACACCTGAATTGTTTTATGGGCTTCAGAATCTTCAATACTTGTTTCTACAATACAACGCTATTAAGGAAATCGAATCTGGAACATTTGATTCGGTACCTAGCTTGCAACTTCTGTTTCTAAACAATAACCTGTTGAGATCTTTACCCAGTAACATTTTTTCAGGCTTGAATCTTTCCAGGCTGAGTCTTAGGAGCAACCATTTTTCATACTTGCCGGTAAGCGGAGTTCTAGACCAGCTGAAATCTCTGGTGCAGATAGACCTGCATGAAAATCCCTGGGATTGTACATGTGATATGGTAGGTATGAAATTGTGGTTAGAGCAATTTAGCACAGGCGTTCTGGTGGAAGAGGTAGTTTGTGAATCTCCAAAGAAATTTGCTGAAAATGATATTAGGTCTATCAAAGCCGAGCTCTTATGCCCCGATTATTCCGACGTCATTATTTCTACACCTACTCCTTCTTCTGCACCGACCCCAGAGAGGACTACAACGTTAACATCCTCCATAAAATTTAATACGGGCTCCAGCTCGGTGCCCTTGTCCGTGTTAATACTAAGCCTGCTTTTGGTGTTCATAATGTCGGTCTTTGTGGCTGCTGGCCTCTTTGTTCTAGTGATGAAAAGACGGAAAAAGAATCAAAGTGATCGCACAAGCACCAATAATTCTGATGTTAGCTCATTCAATATGCAGTACAGTGTGTATAGCAACAGACCATTACCTAAAGTCAAAACTCCAGCCGGCCACGTCTATGAATACATCCCTCATCCTCTGGGCCATATGTGCAAAAACCCTATTTATAGATCCAGAGAAGGCAATTCAGTGGAGGATTACAAAGACCTTCATGAACTAAAAGTCACCTATAGTAATCATTTAGAGGAGGAGAGGGGGAACCATGTAAGGAGCCCAGCCTACAGTGTCAGCACAATAGAGCCCCGGGAAGAATTATCGCCTGTGCAAGATGCTGACCGGTTCTACAGGGGGATTTTAGAACCAGATAAACCCTCGGCTGCTGGAAATAACCTCGAGTATAAATTTAACAGCCCAGCTCCATTTACTTACACTCCGAACTATGACGTTAAACGCCAGTTCTTGCACCCGGAGAGAGTAAGAGAGACGGTGCTGTATAGCACGCCGAGTACTGTCTATGTTGAACCCAACAGAAACGAATATCTGGAATTGAAAGCAAAACTAAACGTTGAGCCGGACTACCTCGAAGTTCTGGAAAAACAGACGACATTTAGCCAGTTCTAAAATGCTAAAGAATTTGTACTAAAACAGAACAGAAACAATAATAACTCTTTGGTGATTTTGTTGTTTCAACGTTAGGATGAAGTGCCTTGGCACAAGATTTTCGGCAAATTATATTGAAAGGGTGTGCAATTTCTTTTCTTTTCTTTTTTTTTTGTTCAGTAGGGAACAAAAATCAATATTGTACGTTGGGCACAACACTTGCTCCTGAGAAAACAATACTATTAAAGTCAGCTTGTGCAGGTTGCAAGTTCTTACACTGGATTCACTTTTTGTTTTATTTTGTTTTTTCTTTGTAAAAGGTTCCCCTTTTGAAGAGTGCAGCGCACACACCCTTCTGCCATGGGTGGGTCTACTAGCTACTATGACGATTAGCACACCCCGACTTTAATACAAGGTTCATTTTTTTAAGGATGTGTTTCTATGCTTTCTGGACTTTTGAATTAAAAAAAATATCTTTAGGGATCACTATAGATGTGGAGAGATCATTACTTGCAGAGATATATGATGCATAACTGATTAGTCAAAAGTAACTTATTGATAAAATATAAAATATTTTAATGTAGCACCTATTTTTATATTCACATTAGTATTTCTCTTTCCTTCACTATTTTGGTCTGTGACTTGCTCAGAGGCGTTGCACTATATTAGGGGTTTTCTTTCCAAAGCTGAAGTGATATCAGGACATGTTCACTCACTAAATGAAACAATAAGAATGACCAAATCTTAAAGACAATCCAAGGTAAATCATACTGTCAGGATAAAATAATCCAAGGTTTCTCTTTTTATGATGTAATGATTCTGAACCTCCTATTAAGGCAACTAGTTGGATTAACTAGTGAGGGATATGTGGAAATTGTTGATTTTAGCAAGAAAATTGTTTCTTTTGATTAGTCAACCAAAATATAATTATTTGACTACTGTTGTAGCCAATTTCTGATTGTTTAGTAAACTACAATTGCACTTGTACAGATCCATGTGTATAAAGGCATCCTGAAGGAATTAGTGATGGACTGTACAAAACTATACTTAAGATCTTTATCCTTTTGGGCAGTAGGCAATGATAAAGATATTCATAAACACAAATCACTGCAAGATGGGGCTACTGGTGTCGCATATGTATCCCAGCACATGTAATTTTTTAAAAGTAATTTCTGAATAAACAGTTGATAATTATTTGAAATCTAAAGACATGAGGTAATCATTATCTGCTATTTGAAATCTCTTGCCAAACTATTTCAAAACACACCAATCAAGCCAGAGCAGAAATGGATAAAAATGACTTTAAAAAACACATATTTTTAGGTTAGTCGTGATCAATATTGCTTAATAAGGTAAAATATAACTAATGCATAATTTTGCATGGGTTGAGGGAACTAAATTATACATATTTCTACTTCAAAATATCAACATGCTTTCATTTTTAAGATTTGTTTCCCTTTCAAAGATATCAAGAATGTGCATTTCTGGTCTGTCTCTGTCTGTCTGCCTGTCTGTCTCTCTCTCTTTCACGTGCATATAATACACACAGTTATGCCACAACATACATAGGAGCTTGTTTCTTAAAATGCGGTAAGATTTTTTTTACTCTCTATGCAAAGAGTAAACATTAGCATAAAGCAAGAGCAGAGGTTGTGTGTTAACTGTTGGGGGCATGTCTCTTGCAGTTACTGCACAGACGAAGTTCCTTACCATGTGGGACCATCATTTGCAATTACTGAAGGTGCTACACACTTAACGTGGGTGCACCTAACACCATCTAACTGCAACAGTGACAGTATTTGGTAGTTCCCCCCATGATAACTGCAGTGTGCAGTCCAAATTAATTCTCTGCCCCAACCCATCGAGTCACTGACTTGTCTCATGCTAAGTTGGCTGCTTTTAGTGCATAGTAGATATTACCACAGGCCTGCATTAACCAGTTAATGCTAAAGCATGTGTTAACCATTAGCACAGTTTAGTAAACACGCCCCATAGAGTTTAAAGAGAAAGTCAGTTTGACACAATGAAAGTCTGGAATGTGAATGTCATCAGATTGGATTCTATTATAATAAGATATTTATAGTACGTACAAGAACAAGTCAACAAAGATTTTGCAAAAACAATTTGTAGTTTTTTTCTCTACTTTTTGTATTTAAGAATGAATATTAGCTCAAATATGCAATGTCCTGCTCAATGAATATAAGTTTCTGAATTCTTCCATGAAGATCTAATTTTTGATATTTTTTTTATCCTGTCTTATAATGTATAATCTTGACTGGGATATGCAACTATACAAATATGCGCCTTTTCAAATTTTAGCCATTTTTGAGCATAAATGGAACATTATCATTTTTGTGCATCAATTATCTTATATGAAAGGGATTATCACTATACTCCATTTCCAATTTATGCTAGTCAGACCAGTGTTCTTCAGTTTCACACATTATTTCTTACCTGTTGGCTACAGCAGATAATTGATACTCAGGGGGATTTCATTTAGGGGAGAAATGATTTCCACATTCATTTAGATGGGATTACTGTTTTTAAAATATAAGTACCACTACCACATATGCTACATTTTAATGAAAGGTAACTGAGAAACTGGTATGAAAACAGCATACTTTTTTTCTGGAGGATAAAAACTAGAGAGGGAAATGATTTTTAGCTGATTGGCTAGTTGTTCTGTAACTGTGGACTAAGCTGCATAACCACCAAAAGCATACTGAGATATTCATTCCCTGTATACTGTGTATCAAATGTTCAATTTTGTTATTTTTCCATAATATTTTCAAACTGGTGGTAGATGGAGAATTATTTCCCATTTAATGAAGTAAAAGCCGTGTTCTGTTGATAGAAAACATTTGTCAAAGTGTGAAATATATATTTTGAGGGTTACTTTTCCTTCCTGTCTTTGTTACAACTGTTCTGCAGAAAGCTTGAATCCCCAGGACAATACAAATTAATAAATGACACATATTTTCAATTTAAAGAACTTTAGTTTATTCAGCCTTTTGTCTATCCAATAATTAAAATACTGCAATTTTGAGAAAAGTCAAATACAGAATATTTAACTAATGTTATAGGCCAAAACTCCAACATCGCTATGCAAGAAAGACAATAATTAAGAAAATAAGTCCTTGGAAACAAAAATATTTTAACTAAGCTGCATCTCAAAGTATTAAATTGCAATGAAAGCCATAACCAAATAGCTCTAAAAATAAAATAGTGTCATTTTGTCTAAAGTAAACTTTTATATATAGATGTCCTCTGAATTAGAAAGCTAGAATGCAGATTATTGACCATAAAGTTTTGTAATACATTTGATAGTCATACAGTTATTACTATAGCCAGTTTTTACAGTATGCCTTCACATATTAGTTTTCCTTCGATTTAAAATGTTTTCAATAACTGATATAAAGTAGAATATTAAATGCAGTTTCATACATTAACTAAAGGACAATTATCTTCTGCATATGGTAAAAGTTATAACAATTGCATTGTTTCTAAATATTTTTTTAAACAACTTTAAATCTGTATTGTTATCTGCCACATTCTATGAAATGATTTACGCTATTTTGTGATATGTTGCTGGTTGATAAGATGAGTAACATCAAATATGATTATTTTTCTACACTGTTGTCTAAATGGTAGGAAAGACACTTGGTGATGGCCCAGATTAGAACTTGTGCCAGATTCATTGGATTCCAAAGGATCCTATTTGCTTTATTTTGTCAGACTTCAGAAAAAAAAATCCCACTTAGGGGTATGTCTACTAAGCTGGGCTAATGGTTAACCTGGGCTATCTGCAATTAGGTGCCATGTTATCGAATGGGTAGCCTGGGTTACCCATAAGGGTCATTTTTAATAAAGGTTAATGTGTGTTAACACATGTTACGTGCTGCCACTGGCCATTCATTTCTATGGGCCATTATAGCACTTAACACTCAGTAAATTTACTTAACGCATACTAACCTTTAGTAAACATGTCCCTTAGCTGATCTTCTGTTATACTAATGCACACAATTAAAAAAAAATGCTTTCTGCCACAGACATTGAACAATTTGTTTTACTAATGCTAGAGTTCAACCATGGGGTTTTTGATTTAATCCATAGTGAAGTAGAAAAAGCTTCCATTTTTTTAGGTTATATTTAGTTTCTATGACCTGGAGGCAGGGAGAAGGCATTTATTCATCTTAATTCTATTCACATCTGATTTCATGCTCTGCCGCAGTCAGCTATAACACGGAAATTTCATTACTTGCTACCTATAGCATTTAATTTTGATTCAGAAGACTAAGCAACTACTGTTCTTAACCATGGAATGTTGTCTCTAGAAATTGGTATGACCTTCCAGTCATACTTCCACTAGTACCCTCATAGTTCATTGCCATAAATTGAAGGTTATCATTACTGCAAAGTTCAGTGGACTTTATGGAATGTTATTATTAGAATCACTGATATTCATATCTTTGTGAGGACAGCCATCTATGGCAGATCTTTTGACATTAACACTTTCACTGCTGAGGTGTTTGCCACAGCTATGTTTTTCTTTTCTTTTTGTATTTAAAGATTAAATATTACTTGAGATGGAATTAATATATATGTATGGGGGAATATGCACTAACCTTCATTTAAAGCCTGCGCTGCAGTATATTTATGAATAAAATACAATCAAGGCCAAGGCTCTGTTTCTTAAGTTGCAGAGCAGTTTTACTTAAAAAAGAATTACAGGTTTGTGCAATAATTAGAGCACTCTACTACTATATATGTATATAGTTTCTTCTGGGATCCTATGCAAGGAAATATGCAACAACAAGAGAACTGGTGAAATCCTGGATTAACAATTGTGCTGGGTCAGGATTGACTTACTGTGAATGTTGCTGGTTGGCGTGCTGTGTTTCTGAAATTTCTGGTTGCTTGGAAGAGTTCTATCTGCTTTACTTTTCATCTGGAGATAGTTCTTTCTTTCGTCGTCTTTAAACAATGACTGGTTCTTCTTTCTGCAAATCTTCTGAAGATGCTGTGGTATCCTTTCCTTCCTGTCCTTTTTTATAGTTTATAGACAAACATGATGAGCTCGTCCCTCAGCAGATCCTTGATTTTGATATCTACAGGATAGGATTAATATGGTTATAAAACTGGTCTTTGAGTGGCTTTCAACTGTATATTCTGGTGAATCAGTCAGTCAGAAATTTTGTATTCCTTTTAATCAGCAGATGGGTGAAGTTTTAGTTGTGTATTCCATTAGATCAGTATATAGCGTATTGAATCAAAAGTAAGAAGTCATATATTCCATTTAATCAGCAGAAGGCTGAAACTGGTCTTGATTGGATTAGGTAGAAGTGTCACAATACTTGCTTCTCAGTTTTCAGTTCTGCTGGCAGGTTTCTTGTCAGTTTTTAGGTGCATTTCACTTGAGCGTAGCACTTGCTTACTTTTGAAGGTCAAACTAGCAAAATTCTTGTCTGTACACATATTTGTGCATGCATAAGCATTCACAAACAAGCATGCCTATGTTTCAGTAAGTAGAGGAGGAGAAGAGCACAACTGTCTGCCTGTGGGGTTCCCATCTCCCATGAGCAGGAGGGAAAGGCTACAATCATGGCAAAGAACCTTTCTACAGCCTGCGGGGATCCCATCTTCACTAAGAGAAGAGGAAGGGAAGGCTGCAATCATGACAAAGAGACCCTTCTGTCTGCCCATGGGGATCTCATCTCCCGCAGGCAGAAGAGGGGGAGGAGGCCATGATCACAGCAGAAAATGTAAATGTATGGCCATGGGGATTTCATCTCCTGCAGGCAGAGGAAGAAAGACAATAGCCTCGGGCTGTGGGCCTACCTGCTACATTGAGAAGGTTAGATTTTATTTTATTTATTTATTGATTTATTTTATTTACATTCTCTTATATACCGCGCTATTCTGCATCAGTGCGGTTTACATTGAACAAACTGAAATTACATTGAACAGGGCATTATAACTTGGAGATAACTATTTTGCAGGGAACATGGGCTATGGAGGGTTAAGTGGCTTGCCCAAGACCACAAGGAGCACCTGTGGGACAGGTGCAGGGGGACAGGTGTAGATGCAGGGGGAGTATTTTGCAGAGTAGCAAAGAAAATATTTAAAGGGCAATGGTCTTGTAGAAAAGAATGATGGGGGAATGGAGAGCAGGGGGTGGGAGTGCTAGGGAGAAGAGAAAAGAGTCTTTGAAAGGAGAACAGAGAGTGGGGAAGGAGATCAAAGGAAGGGTTGAGGGAAAATGTGCAAGTAGTTGAAGGTTGAACTAATGAATCCATGGGGTCAAAAAGGCACAATGTGTATATGCTGAATGGCACCCCCCCCCCCCAGCAAACACACAACACACACACATGCACAGAAGCACATCACTTCCACATAACATACACACAGCAGCACATACACACACAGTCTCACACACACACAGGCACCCTACTTCTGCCCGCCACACACAAATGCACCACAGCCAAAACCTCACTCACAGATAGCCACTGCTGCATCCCAGCCACACACATGCACCCCACCCTCATACCGCACACACACACACACACACACAATCTCAAGACTGACAGGAATAAATAGATAATACAAGTTTAGAAAGGTACCCTTTACAGTCCCTGCCACTATAACAAGAAACACTTTCTCTTCAAACTCTCCCTCCCCCTTCCCGTACATTTATGAGTTTGCAAATGGAGTAAGGGAAAAAAAAAACATTTTGTCACATTATAAGTGTGTTTTTTTCAACTTGTTATATTTTCCTGAATCAAGTAAAATCAATAATTCAGCATATCACGCAACATTTGTAATAAAATCGAAATAACATAGCCCTCCATCTAGTATGCTAGTAAATCAATATATTACTTTTTTTTAGGATAGCAAAGACTTTTTTGAAAATATTTTATAGCTATCCAGTCACTTTGGGAGACTGAACATATAGAACAGAATTTTACACACTCAAGTAGTCTTTTATAACATTGCTTAGAGATATTTGCATATTAACAAAGAAGATGTACCGACACATTGCTCCTTCTTTTATATGATATATGCATAGGTGTTCTCCCGGGATAGAGAATAGGTGAAACATGGGTGAAACTAGTACTAGTGCCTGTACTATTAAAATAGGTGCATGCATGAGTATCTTTTCTGATACAGGTATGCACGTAATTACACCTGTTTTAAAGCAGATATAAATGTGTTTGCCTACTTTCCTTGGGATAGTTTTATGAAAGACATATGTGTTGCCTTTATGAGCTAGGCAAAATATATATGTACCTATGTGCCTTGATAGCCTAAGCACTCTATTATAAAATTATCATTCATGTGCTTATCTGGTTATTTATCTTTGTTTTCTGTAAGGGGACCAGGTGTTCGAATTAGAGTTTTTCAGCAATAATGCTCCAGTTTTAGGGGAACTTTGGGTAGTATAACCTTGCAAAGGGGAGAGAAGGTACCTTTATTCTTACGCGCCCCCCACCCCCCCAATATTTTCTAGATTCAGAAAATATAATTTGTGGTAGAATTCCATAATTGCTCAACTATGCATTGCATAGGAGCCACAGCAAATTGTAACACAATTAATTGACCTTGTCCTTTCTCTGTAAATTCAAACAATAGCAATAACCGTAACATTCATAACTTATTCATGCTTAATCTGTTCAAAATACAAGTTTCTGAAATCAGTGCTTTCCTTTCCTAAATCTTTTTATCCAGAAAGTGCCATGGATTGTAACAAAAGTGTGGAACTACACTGCTGCTTATCAATAATGGTGCTTCAGTCCTAAGGGTTTATGGTGAAAAAACATATAACAGCAACTCCCTTCCAGGGGTGTAGGGGCCCAGGATGACTTTTTTTCCACAGTGGCCCATCCTTCCCTATAATACAGCATCTCCCCTCTCTCTTTCCCGTTCTCTCTTCAACAATCAAGTATTTACACTCCCCCCCCCCCAACAGTGCAACATTTTTTAATTTTATTTATTTATATTCTCTTATATACTGTGCTATTCTGCATCAGTGTGGTTTACATTGAACAAACTGAAATTACATTGAACAGGGCATTATAACTTGGAGATAACTATTTTACAGGGAACATGGGCTATGGAGGGTTAAGTGGCTTGCCCAAGACCACAGGGAGCACCTGTGGGACTAGAAACCCCAGTCCTTCCAGCCCAAGGTTGCTGTCCTCTAGTGGGATTTGAACCCCTGACTTTCCAGCCTGAAGTACCTTGCCCCAACCACTAGGCCACTCCTCCCCTCCATCTCCCGAGATGTGGCCATGTGTACCCTGGCATATCTAATTAGATGTGTTCATCAGTCCCAACACTGTGGGGAACTTATGAATTCAGTTCCAGTGCATGAGGTTGCACTGGAAGTGATATTAAAGTAAGCAACACTTGCTGCTGGGACACAAGGAAGAAGGCCAAGTTAATTTGCATCCAATTAGGCATGCTGGGGTTCATGTGGCTGCATCTAGTACACCAATCTTTCCTCGTGCTGGTGTACCTTCTGCTGCTATCATAGTGCCAGCTCCTTGGGGCCACTGTACTGCTGCCCTGCACAATGGATAGCTCAAGGCATCTACTGCTTGAGACAAGGGATGAGCTGGCATGTCTCCCCCAGGATAAACAAAATTGGAGGGCTTCCTCAAAACTCTAGTCAGGAAGCAGAGGTTCGTCTCACTTAATGGCTTTGACAAAAAAATAGGAAAGTAACATATACCCTGGTTATATATAGTAATTAAAAAGCAGCAAAAATTGTAGCTGTTTAATTTTTCAGCCTGGCACTCTAATATAAAAATTACTACTAACATCTGGTACTGCTCACTGGACTGGCATGGTATTAAATGTGCGAGCGTATTATGCAAAAAACAAAGGAAATGCAAGACTCTAACACACCAATGGACAGAAAGAGAGCCAGGGAGAGCAGGATCGCTGTGGCTGAGAATCCAAGACAGCATTGTCAGCAGCCATATGGAGGAGAGATTCATTCTGCTGGGGGCAGGTGTGTGCTTACCAGAGCCCTGCCTACCCTCTGATGTCATCTTTGGATGCCTGCTGTTGACATAAAATTACTGTGCTGCTGTGTGGCTGCGATCATGCCGCCACAAGGCACACACCCTAAGAGGCACATAACCTAGGGGCAAAGCCCCTTTTGATGCCCCTTAGGTGCAACTCAGGAGCAACCTGAGGCCTATTAGTCTCTTGATAACTGCAGTATGCTGAGATGAACGAATATGATGAAAGGGAAGGCTCCTGTTGAGAAAACTACTATTATGCCATCCCCAAATATTGTGGGCCCAATGAATAAAGGTATCTCAAGTGTGGCTCCTGCATTCCCGATTTATCAACCACCACATTGTCTTTGGTTATACTAAGTCCTATAGAGAGAACTCCTCCCCCTTTCCCAGCAATGAGACTGGCAGATCTTGGCAAGAGTCTCTCTGCAGTTCAGCCTGTTGATAGGGCTGAAGGTGAAGGGGTCTTTGGAAGCCTTGTTCAAGAAGAGGTGTCTATTATTATTATTATTATTATTTTATTTTTTGCTTAAATCTATTTCCTTAAATATAGAAGCCATGCCTCATGAATCAGCTGTTGGCTCTACTTTGAATGTATGCCATTCTGTTGTGCAGATGAACTCATTGCTTAAAGACTTTATAGGGAAAATAGTGACTTTTCTCAAGAGGTTTCCTTAAAATTGAGAGACCAGCATAAACAATTATATCAAGAGTATGAGAGACTGGGGAAAGTGGAATTTTAATATCCAACTTTTCAAGCTTTTGTTTTGTCTAATATTAAGGAGAGCTTACATGTTCATAACAAATTAGAGTTATTGAAAAATCAGTGGAGAAGTAGGAATCTTCATTTTTTGGACTTTCTAAATCATATTTGCTTCTTTAGTTGTTTCTTGTAAGAAAATACCTGAAATATATATTGCAGTTGGATAGTTCAGAAACCTCTATCTCACGTTACTATCTGTTACCTAGGAATTCGATTGACAAGCCATGTGGTAGACTTGGATCCTCTGATCCATCAGTCACATTTGACTTAACTAATTTCTTGAACATTTACAAGAGGAGATTTCTTTGAGAGCAACATTTCATGTATCTTTAGTTAATGAGGCAGACAAAATTGTAATTATGAAAGCACATTTCAAGAAAAAGGATCTGGATATTGGCAGTGGAAAAGTCTCAATTTTTCCAAATGTGTTGAGGACCACACAGGTTAGAAAGAAGAGTTTTCTTCAATTGAAAGCTCAAATCCTAGCCATCGGAGGATCTTTTTTTAAAGATTTCTGTGTGCATGCATCGTTCCTTATCAAAATTTGAAATATTTATTTCTTGACCCTCTTCAGCTTGAATCCTTTATGACCAGTAAGGAGCAATGCCAAGAAGTTAGCTAATACACTTGGTTTTCTTTATGTGTTTTCGCTATGATTATTTTTGTCTATGGGGGAAGGGGTTCTTCTTTTTTTTTTTTTTACCTTTCCTTATTTTTCCTAGCATCTCTTGTGATTGTTTCTTTCATAATTTTTTAAAAAAGGGGATGGGGTGGCCTAGTGGTTAGCACAATAGCTTAGGGACCAAGAGGCCAAGATTCAGTTCCCACTGGAATGTCTTGTGTCCTTGGGCAAGTCACTTTATCTTCCATTGCCTCAGATAAAAGGTCTGGCAAGCTACTTTCCCTTACACCTTGCCAAGAAAACACAGGCATTGCTGGATCAGCATTGACTCAATGGCTTGCATTGCATTATGTAAAATGCTTAAAAAAAAGAGAACCAGAGCGTTTATAATATTTATTTATTTAGACAGTTTTGTATACCACCTTATCCTTCAATCAAAGTGGTCACAACACATTTGGGGGATACATTTAACACGAGGGGATATGAGACACATACACTAATACTTACAGGGAACATGGGCAATGGAGGGTTAAATGACTTGCCCAAGACCCCAATAATAATAACCAAATACATTTTAACTAATTGTATTTTTGTGTTAGAAACTGTTCTCGTGTTTTCTTTTTAAAATTCTGTGTTGAATCCAAAGCAGCCCCTCCCCCAATAGCAGGTGCAGAGCAGAAGTAGGACATTTCACCACAGAACCTAAAATACAAAACACAATTTGATTTTGATGTCATCTCACTAACAGCAAGGTCTCTACAGTACCAGGCATATTGTGAACTAATTCAAAACTACAAAAGTCACTCAAGACCAGTCTACCATGACATGACACCAACTTCCAAAACTAATACGATAAGCAGTCTATCTGAAAAGAGCAGCACCATAAATATTGCAATGGACCCTAGAACATCTATAGATCTATTCAGAAAATTGAACAAGCCAGATTACTTACATAGAAATTTTATGCAAACAGAACACCTGGCCTCATTTACATAAGCAGAACACAGATAGACCTTCACGAAGTACAGAATAAATTACCACAAACTCAAAATAGAAATATGTAGATACAAATTCAATTGAACCCCCAAGAAACCAGACTCTGCATACAGTGCAACACCAGAGAAACAGAAACAGTGATGCATTTCCTCCTGTATTGTGTGAAATATAAAGACAGCACATATAAATCTCCAAAAACTGACATATTTCAGTCACTAAGAGGGTTATTTTAGAAAATATATTTGTGAAGACGGAGGTGCTATTTGTCTCTCATGACAAGTCATTTGTCGCCCCTTCTGCTGTCACCCTGAACAGTCACCTGGTGGCTGTCTGTAATGAAGTGGGTAGATTCCCACCTGCACATGCAGGCCCATGTGTCTAAACTTGTGCGTCAGCCATTTTTTCCAGATTCCCTTGCTCCAACGTCTTTTGCCACTAATATCAGATTTTCACTCGGTCTTTCAAGCAGTGCTTTCACCCACTTTTGGCTATGCTGACACAGTTTTGATGGGACTTCAATTTTCGACCCTTTCCTCTCTTCAAATGGTGCAGAATGCTGAGCAAGGGTGGTGTTATGCAAGCCTCTGTTTGAGCAGATTACTCTGTCCTTACAGTTTTTGTATTGGTTGCCTATCCAGCAATGGATTATTTTTACGGTACTCTGTTTTATGATAAAAATCAGGTTAGGTTTGTTGGCTGCTTGCCTTGCAAGCTTGTTGCTGTGGTATGCTTCCAACCATCTGATTTGCCAGGGTTTTAGGGATATTCTTGTCTTGCCGCCATTGTTTGCTAGTCATTTAGCTATTGTGCCTTTTTATATGCTGTTCCCTGTTTGTGGAATGCTTTGTCTGATTCCTTGCACTGTTGTATTGACCTGCTATCCTTCCATAAACAGCTGAAGACTTTGGGTCTGCATCCGCTTAAATTGTTTTTGTGTAATGCTGTGCACCATATGGCTTTTTGTTTATTTATTTGATGTCCTGCTTTGAACTCTGTATCTAAACGGTTTATAAATAAATAAATAAATAAATTTACAGATGTAAATATGACTAGTTAGATGTGTAAATCGCATTCACATGTAAAATACCATTTTATAAATTTCCTATTTTATTTGTGGATGTCCATATCACATCTATGCTACTTACGGCTGTGGTCAACATTATTGGCACCCTTGCATTTTAGATATGTTGTGTACAATTGAGAAATAATTGGAAATATTCCAACTGTATGTCATCATAATATTTTAATAGTATGTTCAAAGGTCTACAACAAAAAAAAGATGTCTGTGCAACTTGGATGTAATTATTTTTGAGAAGAAAAACTAAATATGACCTCGATAAGGTTAATGGCACTCTTCACTAATATTTGGTTGCACAACTCTTGGCAGTGATGACACCCTCCAAACGTTTCCTGTAGCCATCCATAAGTTTCTTCCATCTGTCTGCTGGTTGTTTCTCCCACTCTTCAACTGTAATTTGTTCCAGTTCATGAATGTTTCCAGGATTCCAATTATGGCAGAATGAAGCTCTTTCCAAAAGTTCTTGATTGGATTGAGATCAGGACTCATTGCTGGCCAGTTTAAAACAGTCAATGTTTTCCTTTTTAACCATTCTTTTGTACTTCTGAATGTATATTTTGGGTTATTGTCCTGCTGGAGGACCCATGACCTTCAACCCAGACATACTGTAGCTTTCTGACACTAAGTAGCACACTTTGCTCCAAAACACTTTGGTAGTCCTCTGGCTTCATGATTCCTTTAATACATTCCAGGCCTCCAGTTCCTGAGGCAGCTAAATAGCCCTACAAAATTATGCAACCTTCACCATATTTAACTGTAGGAAGTGTGTTTTTTCTTTATAAGCTGCATTTCTTCACCTGCAAATTTATGGCTGGTCTGCATTGCCAAAGAGCTTGTTTGGTTTCATCTGTCCGCAGAACATTTTCTCAGAAGGATTGTGGTTTCTCAAGGTGGGTTTGGGCAAAGATCAGGTGTGCCTTTTTATGTGTCTTTGTGCAGTGAGGTCCTCCTTTGCCTTCGCCAATGAAGTCCTTCTTTGTTCAGTATGCGGCGTATGTTGCGAGTTGAAACCCCCACTCCAGATTACTCCAAGTCAGCCCTAAGCTCTTTGGATGTTGTAGGTGGTGTTTTTACAACAGTTCACACTAACTTTCAAATATTTCTTGGATTAATTTTCCTCTTCTCACCACGTCCTGGGAGATTCTTGACAGTTCCATGAGCAGAAAACTTCTTAATAATATTGCAAACTGTAGACACAGGAATCCAAAGGTCTTTGGAGATGGCCTTGTATCCCTTTGAAGTTTGATGTTTGCTGATAATGGCTTTTCTGATGGTCTCAGGCAGCTCTGTTGTCTTCACCATTGTGAAAATGAAACGTGGAGTGAATGTGGCCATTTTAAACATTAGAGCTATTGTTCATTGGTTTATTCAAGTTATATGAGTACTGACAATCGATCACAGGTGTGTCTAATTTTACTGCAAAGGGAATGTTGTTCTTCTATGCAAACTGATTTAAATTGTTTATCTATAAAACCTATGCTTTTCCCCACAAATTACTACTAAACCTAATATTGTCCTGGCAATGTCCTAGTTTTTATACTGTTTCCTTTTTTAATTGGTCTTATTTTATTTGATTCTTTTATCTGTCAAATATATGTGCATATATAGTCCAAAGCCATTTCACTGGCCACTTTTTTTTAGGATATATTGAACATCAAAGGGTTGAAGTGCAAGAGTGGCAATAATATTGAGCACAACTGTAAAGATGTGTTGTGGGCATGACCTGGGCAGCACCAAAATCTAGGTGTGTATCCTTGATTTCATTTTGAGGATGCACGTATAAGACTATAATTTTCCACAGCTAGATTTATACCGGCTGCCCCAACATTAACAGGAGAAAAGAGGAGTGCTCCTTTTACCTTTCACTTTGCAGGAGGGATTAAGGGGGTAAGGTGGATATCCCTCTTCATCCCAAATGTTTACTTCCTCTCTTAATTGCAAATTAAAGATAGATGCCTCTGTAGTTAATTAGAAGGATCTGCATATCTAGATTTGTGAAATGACAAGGATATACTATACATGTAAGGGCCGATCTTTACATGTGCCAGCTATAAAGTGTTGACAGCTACACATGTAAATTGTAAGGTTTCCACATCATTTATTTTCCACTTGTATCTTTGTAGAATGGCACCTACCACTGCACATGGATTCCCATCCCCGTGCATTGCTGCACATTCTTCTTTGATATAAAACACACAGCCATGATTAGGGGTGGACATAGGTTGATTTTTTACATCGTACTTACTGTAAATATGCCCATCCTCTTCTCTCAAATTGACATAGATTTGCAGACATTTTCATTTGGACATTGCTGCAACCATATAAACAATCATTTGAAAATGTGCCTTTACTTTGAAAATAAATTCTTTAATGTTGTTATCTGGTTATTTTATTTTTCTAATTGCTTTGGCCCCAGTCTCTGGTTTCTCTTAACTCTCTTTGCAGGGTCCGCTCTCCATCTGCCACTTTTTCTCTTCTCTCCTGTCTTATTCTCTTGCTTTCCTAGATCCATCTGTGGCATTAATTTTTTTTTTCCGCTTTCTTCCATTTATTTTTCTCTCTTTCCATTCTTTTCACTCCTCCTCTTCCACCTTACTATCAGTCCTCAGTCCTCCACTTTTTACTACATTTATCTATAGCTTTCCAGCCCTCACTCTAGTTCTCCAATTCCCCATTCTCATTTCTCCTCCATTGTCTTATTCTTCAGTCTTTCTCAATTTTCCACTTTCTCCCCATCCAATGTCTGTCCACTCCCTCTTCCCATCAACATCTTCTCTTCCACATCCCCATCCAATATCCCCCCTTTCTCTCGACCTATCCATCATCTTCCCCCTCCTCCTCAACAGCATCTTTCCCCTCTCTCTCCATTACAATTCAGTGTCTTGCCCTCCCTTTCCCTCCCCCTTCCTGCTCAGGGTCTTCCTCTTTTCTGTCTCCCTCAAATACAGCACCTCTCCTCTCACTATCCCACCACTTCTAGCATCACCCTTCTCTCTCTTCCTATCCTAGAATCTCCATTTCTTTATGTCTGCCTTCCCCATGTCCAGCATCTCCCTCCATCTCCGTGTGCCCCTTCCATGTCCATCAACACCTCCCCATCGCCCTATGACCCTCCCAATGTCCATCATGCCCCCTTCATGTCCTTATGTTTCTCCCCTATGTTCCCTTCAATAAAGATTAACCCCACAAATCGCAGTATCATACAATATTTTTTGTCGGATTAACAGTCAGGAGAGGAAAACATCATTCTCGCTTGATTGTGACATCCTTTTACTCATTTCAAGTTCCCAGGAGACCACCGCAGACTAATCTGTAGCTTGTCCGTGGTTCGGCAGCTTGACTAAGGAGTGAATCAAGTTCAGTCCTGTGATAAGGAACCCTGCACATGACGAAGCACATTTCGAACTATAATCTAGCTCTGCCTCAGGTGCAGCAGGGATAGTGAAGCTCTTTCCAAGCCATTCACTAAAAGATGCCAAGAAGCCCAGAAGCATCAAAATATTTCATTATGAGCAGCTGTTCCCCTCTTCTATGTTTAGCATCACCCCATCTATCTTCCTATATCGTTTTCCCATATACAGTAGATCCACTCAATCTCCCTAGGCTTCCTCCTGTGCCCAGCATCTTTCATTTGTCTCCTTAGTGCCCTTCCACCCCTTCTCTTGCATCTCTTGTTTCCCTTCTTTCCTTAGGCCTTCCATTGCTCTTCTAACCTCCTGATCTGTGTCCAAGTGTTTTTCATCCAAATTCAGCCCCTTGCCTTTATCTTTATCTTTATTATTAATCTTGATTGACCGCTCTTCACAACATCAGGGCGGTTTACAGAGTGACAACATACACAGTGGTCGTAACCAGAAACAGAAAGGAACTGCAATTTTAACAGGAAAGACTGCAGTCACACCATAGGAGAATAGAGAAAGGAAAGGAGTAGAGACAAAGGAGCTAATCCTCATAAGTCAGAGGAGGGGAGGTCATAGGCTAAGCAGAAGAGATGTGTTTTGAGAAGGGCCTTGCATTGCTCCTCCAATTCCCTGACCCACATCCCAGTGTTTTCATTACAAATCCTTCCCTCCCCCTCTCTCCCACCACTACAGTATTTCTGCATATCTGTAAAGGGCACATCTGGTTTAGAAAATTCAGGATATTGACATTGAATATGCATAGAGTAAAACTGCATGCACTGTCTCCATTGTATGTAAACTTACCTCATGAATATCTATTGTGAATATCCAGACTTTTAAACCTTCTGTATTTCAGTGTTAGTACTTCAATTCAAGTCAGCTGTAGATTAAAATAGTTTACAGGGAAAAATGTCTCTCATTCCTAAAATTCATATTAGATGTATTAAAAATATATACTTTGTATGGCACTGAAAAGCAAGCTACATATTTGTTACAGTTCAAAATAGATTAAGGGTGAAAAAAATTTGAAGTGAAAACACCTCACTACGTCCTGAAATACACATTTTGTGCAGTTTCAGAAAATATAATTTGTGACAGGATGTTTGATTGTTCACAGAAAGCCAAGCAATAACAAAGGAACAGTTTCTGAAAATTATGTTTCGTGTGCGGCAGAGTCAATACTGACTCCTGGTGACCCAGCCCCTGGGTTTTCTTGGCAAGGTGCAATCTGAAGTAGATTGCCTGGCCTTTCTTCCACACAGTGAGTTTAGAGCCTGTGGGATTCCAGGGTGATCAGCCTTCAAAGTACTAGCCAAGCAAAACCCTACTTAGCTTCAGAGACCAGCTGGGAGCAGGTTTAATCAGGAGAGCTGAAGATTCATTTTAGGTATAGGTGCGACCAATTGAACATCCTGTCACAAATTATATTTTCAGAAATTGCGCAAAATGAATAAATTTTTATTTCAGGATAGATATATAGATATACAGTTTTCAGAAGTAGATCCCATGGTATTTCTGTGATCTACAGTAGTTCCTTTTACTTTCCTGTGACAAGTTATAGTTTCTGATACTAGATGAATTAAACGTTTACCTATAGATACAAAATGGGGGAAACAGAACTCCTTAATCCATCTTGCCCTTAATCAGTGGCATAAATTCCACCAGTGCAGCCCCTGTAGTGCAGGGGGCCCAGGCAAGAAGGGGGCTTACCAAGTCCCAGGACTCTGCTCTGCCGTGGTGAGGCACAGCATAGCAAACAACTTACTTTAAGTTTGTCTCGCTGCCTTCCATCTCTGCTTCAAGGTAATACTTTTCTTGCCCAGCAGTCTTCACCTGCTGCTGCCCTGAAGTTGCATGATAACAGCCACAAAATCACTGTTATCTTGAGATTTCAGCCTGGCAGCAGGAAGTGACCACTGCCAGGGAAGAAAAGTATTACTATGAAAACTGAGATAGGAGGCAGTGTGGCAAAATTCATTTAAAGTAAGTTTTTGCTGCACTATGGGGAGGGGGGGGGGGTCATCCCCTCCGCCATAGAGGCCTCTCAGCAAAATTTTGCTCGGCCTCCCATTAGAACTTACACCACCGCCCTTTTTCATATTTATTAGGATACTTGACATTGATATCATGCATCTGATTTACAACTGTACATTTTTTTCCTCAAGACAAAAAAGCAGACCACCTGATGAGGGTCATTTTCAATGCAATTTCTATGATTAAAAAACTTTTTTTTTTCCCACATAAACCAGGTGTCTGATAATTGCCCAAAATGAATGCAGACAAAAGTATACTCACAGTAGAACAGTACAGATAAGGGCATATTTACCAAACCATGGTAATGGTTAGCAGGGGGTTTAGCGTGCGCCAAGTGTGCTGCGGTAACCACTACTGCATGTGGTGTTCTTAAGAATCCTAAGTTAACCACTTAGCATGAGTTGGGGAGGAGACCGGGCAGTCCAGGGGTGGAGATTGCGCATTACAGAGTGCTGGGATCATTAATGCACACTTATTATCAATGTTATACCCACAGTAATTGTAGCAAACAGTTTAGCATGGGTGTGGTGTGGAACTCACACTAACTTCATGAGGACATACTGGGCATGCTCCATTTGTTAGTGTGATCTAGCACCACCCACGAGCTAAGTTTTGGTGTTGAATGTGTGATAAGCTACTGCATTTCTTTAACCATGCTCCATACTCTCTTATAGGAGAGATGTTCTTGGGGACAGACTTGGGATAAGGACTGCAACAACAATCCCCATCCCAACGTGCATACCTTTGCATGTTTAAAAGTATATCCTTTTTTAAATTAAAAATTAGTATGCAGTTTTCTTTTAAAATGTCTCTTTTAAAATGTTTTATGTTCAGAGCACATAAAATGTAGAACGTCTTTTACTAATGGGCATTACCAGGCATCGCGTGTTCTGGCATGTGCTAAAGGCATGCTGGGATGCACATGGTCAGGAGCAATGTTCCCTCTAATTTTTTGTAGGCTGTGTGTGCATAAAATATCAGCTGTGCAGCTTTTGAAGGAAAGTTAAATTTTTGTGCGCCACATAACAACACTCGGAGTTATATACTTTAAAATTTGACTTCACGTCAGAATACAATATGTACACCACATTGATTTTAATCAAATTAAATGAAAATAGACGATTACTAAATGAAGTGGAAAATTTCTAGTAATTAAAATCAGAACTTTTAAATTTTAAGACATCTGTGTTGTTTTCTATCAGAATCAGAACCATCATTTTTGTGCGCTCTGTTGTAAAGTATGTGCGCTCGCTCGGCGAGGTGTGCGCACAGCTTAGAGGGAACAGTGGTCAGGAGTGCAGGATGATTTCCATGCTAACTCCACGTTAGAGGCGCAAGTGGGCATGGTAGGGGAGAGAGTGAGCGGGGTGAGCTTGGTGCAGTTAACGCTTTGTTCATACCGTGCACTAATTGCATTCGTGTGGGTTCACCTAATGCTATCTCAATAGGTGGCAACAATGCCCACGTGAAATCAGCACGTGCTATTGGACAGGGCTCTGCGTTAACTGCCAGGGAAATGTTTTCTACGTCCCTGAAAGTTAATGTGGGGGTGTTGCACATAAGTGACATTGGGGTATGTTTACTAAACTGGGCTAATGGTTAACCCGGGTTATCTGAATAATATGGGACATAGTGGCAGATAGCCTGGGTTAACCGGTAGCCCGGTTTAGTAAACATACCCCATTGTTTCAGGGCTAATTGCGCATTATGTGCAACAACTTAGCATCCATTAGTAAAAGACTCCCATAGGGGCATGTTTACTAAAGGTTAATGTGCGTTAAAGAAGTTCACATATACCACTGTGTCCATAGAAATAAAAGGGCTCTAGGCTCTCAACGCATGTTAACTTCATTAACGTGCATTAAATCCTTTAGTAAACATGCCCTTTATTGGTGTTCAGTTGCTCTTGCAGGTTTTAATCTAGTCAGATTTCATATACTAAACTATTTAATTTGTGTCTTTATTTTCGGAGTTGTGAAGTACGTATTGTGCAAGTTCACAGTTTGTGCAGTTAAAACATGATTTAATTCACAGTCCCAGCTCTGTATTTCAGTTTCTGAGTTTTCTTCTTATGTAAAAATACACTGTAAAGAGTGATCCACCTGTTCCAAACAGCTCAGTAGTTAGTTCTTTAAAAAAATTCCCATTAAATAGCTTTTCAAAGAATGAACCTTTAAATATATGACCTCTCTGGCAGAACCTTATTTCAACGGTCATCTGCCTCGGGGAGGTATAAATAGTGACATAATTAGGATGCCTCCATTGCAGCCATGTGCCCTTTACTCATTCCATTTCCAAAGAGATGCCCTAGATGTTTAACACCTAAATTAAGGATTATCACACAGAGATGACCAATCACCAGCAATCCTCTCTCTTCTTCCCCCACCAATCAGCATCAGTACTCATGGAATATAAACATGTATTGGCTCTCATTCTACTCCAATTAGATAAAGCTACAGGATGCCCGAACATTGAAAAAAAAAAGTTTTGTACCACTATATATATTTCCTCATTTATACCCTGGGATCAACTGAATTTAATTTGAAAATCCATCTTTATTGTAATTTCTAAAATCTGACTCTGAAACCCAGTTTTGGATTGTCTGGTATTACATCAATAAAACAAATAAAACATGTAGATGTTCAAACAAATGCCTCATATTAATGCAACATTGCACCAGTGAGGTTTCTATCTTCTTTGGGCTTTCTTTACTAAACTGCACCAAGGTTTGGTGGTAATTACCAATATTAACAGCAATGCCTCTGCATGACATGCACGTACCTGCAGGGGAGATAATGCAATGCAGTTAGTTGTAAATCTTGAGGTTGCATTAACTGCTCCATACTATCTGCCATGTTAACATATAGTGCAGTAACTATTTCTATGTTAACAGTAAAGCACATTCCAGGCCTCCCTTCCCTGTTAGTTGGTTAATGTGAATTACTGCATGCTAAGGCAATGAATTGGTTATTAGTGCAGGCCCACACTGTTAGTGTGCTGTAATTCCCTTGTTAATCAGCTTACAGTAATGCAGTATGTGCCTTCAAGTCAGTGCTGACTCTTGGCAACCCAGTACCTCCTGAGTATGGCTAGAAGTAGGTTGCCAAGCCTGTCTTCCAATAAAGTGGAGGGTTAAGTGACTTGCTCAAGGCCACAAGGAACACTAGTGGGACCTGAACCCTGGTCTCTTGCTTACCAAGTCAGTGTTCTAACCACTCCTCCACTCAGTTTTGATAAATAATCCCCTTTGTGTTCAACTTTAACCAAATGATATTTCATCATATACCTCATTTTCTCTACATGCTATAAGGGGAGGGACAGATCATTTCATATACTACAAATGGAGTCAGAAAGACAAGATTTTCATTGTTAGTATCCTTGGTTCTAAGAGAAGTTTAAGACTTTGATAAGACAATTGACAGTTAAAGTCAATAAGACAGTTACCATGTGAGAATTGTGTTATCTAACTACCAGCCAATATCAAATCTTCTTTTTATAGCTGAGATTATAAAGAAAGAGGTATTTAAAGTAGGATATTTTTGAAGAGTGAAGGTGGATTAGGTCCTAGTCAGGTTGGATTCAGAATAAGCCGTGAGACAGTGGCCATTCTGGTCGCTACATTTATATAAAGAGGAACACAGATTATAATGATTGCTCTTTCATTGGATGGTTCATTACAGGTCTGTGACTAAAAAGCTGTTTGATTATTTTCATCTAATTTCCATGTATTTTGGTGTGCTGAAAACAAATAAAATATTGAAAAAACTCCTAGACGTCATGATTTGCCACAACATGCAAAATTGTCTTCAAATTTATCAATTTTTTTCAAATTACTATTAATTAATTCAAATTACTATTAATTAATTCACATAAGTGCATTTAAGATATAAAATGCCAAAAAAATCTTAAAGGGGTTGTCCGAGTTATGTAAAAAAAAATATAGCACAGTAAATCTGATGGTCAGCAATATATTTTATGCTAAACAAGTTTTAAGTCCGTGCTTCTAATGGTAGAAGGGGTTAATCTTTCCTGAAGAATCCAGTGGGAGGGAGACACAGGGCAGATAGCAGCAGCTCCGGTCAGTGCAGGGGGGCGTGGCCAGCACTGTGATATCTCATGTACAGACACAGAGCTGCTCTCTCCTGCATGCCGCACTTGTGCACGAATCATCATCAGGTTCTTGGTTCTAGGCTGTTAACACTTTTTCATTGCAATTCGTGTTAGCTCGTCATTCTTCAAATGTTATGTTATGGCTCCGCGAAAGTGTATTAATTTGCTAGTTTCTGTTTCATCTGTGGGGAATATACAGTGTTGAAGCAACAGCAGAATATTACAGACTTTGTGAAAAAAGTATACTTTGCATAATTTGGACTAAAAATTGGAGATCAAGATATAGTCTGGGCGCCTCATAAAGTGTGTAAACGGTGTGTTGAGGACCTCTGAAACTGGTTCAAGGGTAAGAAAAAATTGTTCCGTTATGGGATTCCTATGGTATGGTGAGAGCAAAAGAACCATAGTGACGACTGTTACTTTTGTTCATGCGATGTGAAAGGGTTTAATTCCAAATGGAAGCATTCCATTTCATACCCCAATCTTCACTCGGCAATTCGTCCCATCCCCCATGGCACAGATATACCAGTACCCAAGCCCCCTGCTACCTTGGAAGAGATACCTAGCTCCGATGAAGGTGAAGTCATACCTGAACCAGATGACGAATCAAGTTCTGACTTTGAAGATGATACAAGACCAAAATTGTTTTCTCAGGAGGAGATGAATGATTTGGTATAGATTCTTCAAAAAGAAGTCTCAAAGCAATTTTACTCCACAATGGTTTTTATGCTTCCATACCTGTAGGTCATTCCGTACACTTGAAGGAAACCTACGAGAACTTGGAATTGGTTCTTTGTAAACTTAAATATGAAGACCATGGTTGGCAAGTGTGTGGGGACTTGAAGGTCTTGTGCATGCTGCTCGGGCAACAAGCTGGGTATACCAAATATCCTTGTTTTCTGTGTCTATGGGACAGTCGAGACCGACAAAATCACTGGACCAAGAAGAGTTGGCAGCTGAGGGTGCTAACAGTCGGTGAAAAAAATGTCCTCCGAGAAACTTTGGTACCTTCCCATAAAGTTCTTCTACCACCTCTCCACATAAAATTGGGATTGATGAAGCATTTCGTAAAATCACTTCCAAGAGATGGAGAATGCTTCAAATACTTGGTCCCCAAGTTTTCAGGCCTGTCGGAGGCAAAATTGAAGGAAGGTGTGTTCGTCGGACCAGACATTAGAATGCTTATAGTTGATCAAGAGTTTCTCAATACCATGACGGATCCTCAAAAAGAAGGGTGGATTGCATTTAAAGAAGTCGTACAGAAATTTTTAGGTAATAACAAAGATCCTCACTACAAAAAGATCGTCGGACGAATGCTGAAAGCATTTCAAGCTTTAGGTTGCCTGATGAGTTTGAAAGTGCATTTCCTCCAGTCCCACCTTGACTACTTTCCTGAAAATTTGGGAGCTGTGAGTGAGGAACAAGGTGAACAATTCCACCAAGACATTAAAGAGATGGAAAGGAGATACCAGGGAAAATGGAGCATTACAATGATGTCAGACTACTGTTGGATGCTTCAGAGAGACATTCCAGTTGCTACTCACAAGCGTAAATGCACCAAGAGGAGCCTCACAAGGAAGAAGAATCGAGTTTAGTGTGTGTAGGTGAGCTCATTTCAGTTCAAAAAAGGATTTTCATGAAAATATTGTAATAAAACTTTAATTTTATAAATCTATTTCCATTTATTTTGAGGTATTGCCTTATTTAACATAGTTACCTAAATTGTCAGGAAACGTGATGTCCTATGACAAAATGGAGGTCATTTACGGATTCAGCGCACCAAAAAACATAAAGATTATGTAGAATAACCAAAACAGCTCTCGAAAAAATTTTTTTTGCAGACCTGTGATTTACTATTTCAGAGATGCCTTCAGCTAGATCTGATAGCAAGGCTATGGATCAAGTCAAGTGTTTCCTTTGGGGGAGATCTTTTCCGATAATGGTGAAATAGGCAGTGTTACTAAAAAAGAAGGGGGGGATTTTTAGCATCACCGCTTTAACTTTGCCCTGAATTTTCAATGTCAGGGCCATATCCAGGCCTGGCTTTCAATATGCGGCTTGCCAAGATTGCAGTCTTGCAATCCAGTCAGAGGTAATATTCACCACTGGCATTGCAAAACTGGCTAAAGTTAGGCAGCTATTCAGTTTGATATTCAGCTAAGCAGGTAGCGTCAGGGCATTTAGCAGCCCAAATTATGGATATTCAGCGGCACTAACTGGGTTAGTGCCTCTGAATATCCACTAGCGGCATTTACGCAAACCACATGAATGTTTTTGAATATCCCCAAAAGATTTAGATTGTGGGGTTCCACCATTTTGTGTATCTTCTTTAAAACAAATTATTTGTTCTTCTGACTCTTTCTGCTTTCTTTATGCAAACAACATATAATTATTGATTCTCCTGGAACAGAACCCAGTTTTTATTCACAGTGGCCATTTTGCTAACGTGCATCAGAGTTTTGCACATAATGTGCGCTTAGTACAAAACCTAAGGTACGTTAAGTGCAAATCCTTTGTGGTAACTGTCAGGGACATGACCATCATGTTGCTGATAGTTAACACATGGATGCACATCCTAATACACAGTGCAAATACCGCGGGTGTACCTACCACCAATGCTTCCTATGCAAACGGAAATGTGCTCACTACACCTATTCTCCGCCCCTGCCCTGCGCATTCAGCCCCACAATGTGCAAATAGCTTTGCACTGTTCAGCAAAAGAGTCCATTAGTCAATGTAATTGCTTTCTAGCTGAGATAATGGCCTGGCTAAACTCTAGTCATCTAGTTATTAATGTGCAAATGACCCAAGTCTTATATATGGGCCCTACAGACTGGTGTCAGGTTTCAGACAGTAGAGGGTAAAATAATCCCTCTAGCAGATTCAACAGAACCCTGAAACTAAAAATAGATCTAGAAAGTTCATTATGGGCTCAAATTTCATCCTTCTAATAGGGTATTTATTATAAGCTACAGATGCTGAGTCATTCAAAATGATTTTGGACCAGTTTGCACTGTATTTGGCCATGTAGACTTTGGGTTTAAATGTTTCAGACTACTGTAATGCGCTTTATATTGAAAGGATATTATGATAAGCTTGGGAAGATGAACCTGCCTTGTTTTTCAAATAAGTGCCCTTATTTTTGTTTATAAGTCAAATAAAAAAATGAAAAAAGATTTTTGATTAATTACGTTTTCTATGCCAATCATTGAAGTATAAACACTTTATGCCTCATAGCAGAGGTTCTATAAACCTCTGAGGCTTTTTTCTCCCTTTTTTGCATGGTATATTGAACTGCAGGACATAGTTTAATTGCCATTTATTATTAAAGGTGAAAGTGGTTTGGACAGTCTAGGAGAGTACTTTATACTGGCCTACTAGGCAAGGTATCAAAGAAGTTTCAGATAATTCAAAATACTTCTGCAAGGATGTAGACTGAAGTCATTTGTAAGAGTGCTCATTCCTCATTTTTTAAGCCTCAAGGACTGTTAATAGCAGGGCAAGTGAAGTTTAAATTCTTGAGGCTTGCCTTCTGAGCTCTATGTACTTGTAGACCATCTTACTTTACCAAGTTATTTATTCGATACCATCATATGCAATCATTTCATTCTAACCATGATTGTGTTTGTTGTCTCAACAAGACAGATGATGTCCGAAGTCTGCAGGTGGTCTAGGAGCTTTGTACTAATAGTCTTAGAATTATGTAATAAACTTCTGGGGAGGGGGGAGTATCATCATAAAAACATAATGGTTTTCATAAGAAATGTAAAACTGTTTTCTGCATGAGAACATTGAGAATGTTCTTGTAGATGAGAAGAGATATGGTTCTTTATAGGACATTAAGAAGGTGATTTTAGAATGCTTAGACATGATTTACATTTGTAAAAAACTGACATATATGTATGCTTGACTGTGGCTTGCACACATTTAAAGGAGCAACGGCTTGAGCAGTTCTGCCAAACATAACGTGTATTTCATTCCATATTTCAGAATGGCAATATACATATATTTTGGAAATTTTCTCATTGGCATTTACATCTGGTTGTAATAATATGCAACTATGGCCTGACTTCTCAATTGAATTGAGCACAGGAGGAGAGCTTGAAGAGGAATTAGTGTTTGAGGTTAAAAACAATCCCGAGATTGCAAAAGTTTGAGTTTTAGAGCTCAGCTCTTTAATTGCCTACCCTAAGATATGCAATTTTGGAAAGTCCTGCACTTACATGTGGATGTTTATGCATGTTGGTAGCAAACTCTGCTGGTTACACGCACAAATGTCTTCTCTTACACATATAAATACTGTTATTTTTCTGAATATTTTTGGTAAAATGTCTTTTCCTGTAATATGTGCCACCAAATACATGTATTTTTTAGATTTTATTTATTTATTTAGAAATGTGGTATACCACCATTTGAGAAATAACATCATGGCAGTTTACAATGATAAAAAGAGCATGCCCTACACAGTAATAGTTGAAAATACAGAAACCACATAAACAAGACATATAGACAGTAGGAGCGGATGCATAGCACAACATTTTAACTGGAGACAGGAATTCCAAGATGGAGAAACAAGAGGATAGGCAGAATCTTTGGTTATCACTAAAAACTGGGATCTAAAAAAGACAGATAAAAGGACTCATCAAAGAGCCACGTTTTAAGACCTAATTTAAACTTGTTAAAAGAAGATTCCATACGAAGATCCAGTGGGAGGGAATTCTACAAATGTAGTGCTTGATAACTAAGAGTTGCATTTTGAAAAAAATGCCAAATGAAGTCTTGTTTTACCAGGGAAGGCTAAATGGCTTGCAAGGATCTTAATGGCCTTGATGGAGTATAAGGAATCAGAGGGGAACTGAGGAAAATGAGCAATCCTATGAGAAGGCATGATGAGTGAGCATGAGTAATTTAAATTTAATATGTGATGTTATTGGGAGCCAGTGCTCTGAGGCGTCGGAACACTGGGGGGGGGGGGCAAGCTCCGCCCCTGGGCCAGCTGAACTCCATACAGCTGCGATTGCTGGCCTTCCCCTCCTATCTGGCCACAGGAATCTGATGTCCTGCGGGCATATAGGAGGGATCTGTGCTGTGATCGCAGCACTCTTTTGCCTGAGGGGATAGGATTCCTGCGAGCAGCCTGTTGCTTTCCAAGTCGCGATCACCGGCCTTCCCCTGTTTCTGCCCATAGGAGTTCATATCCCTGCAGGACAAAATAGGGGAAGCCCAGATCACAGCAAAGTTTTGGTGGGGTTAGGGCCACTGTGTCCCCCCCCCCCCCTTTCCAACGTCTATGCAAGTGCTGCTCCTTAACAAGAGGATTCACATCATCTTTTCACTTTGCAGTGTACAGCAGTTTGACTTTAGTGTTCTGAATGAGCTGAAGTCTCAATCTGATACTGAGGTGCACCAACTAGTGAATCTGAACAAGTTGTCACCATTGCATGTATTAATGTTGTTAAGGCCCTATTATCTAGAAAGGGCTTCAAAGATTTTATTTGCCATAACACAACATAAGAGGCCCTAATTATCTCAGATATCTGATGTGAAAATGAAAGCTTGTTGTCCCAGATTACCTCAAGAAGCTTCATTGTATCCTTAACTTTGACTGGGGTTGATTTTATCAGTGGAAAGACTGGAATTTTATTTTCCTGGAAAGAGATCCAAATTGCCTCAATTTTAGTTGGATACAGGACTAGTTTGTTTTCCTCAATCCAGGTTGCTAACTTGTGCAGATAGAATTGTACCTTGACTTGAAAACCTGAATCCCATTTATCAGTGGTTATTATTAGCTGAATGTCGTCTGCATAGATATAGCAACTCAGACCTAACTCTTGATTCAAAGTGGTAAGAGGGGCTAGGAAGATTTTAAAGAGCATAGGGGCTACTATTGATCCTTGTGGAATGCTGTATGAAAATGGTATAGTCAATGATGATTGACTATTGTAACATGAAAGACTCTTTCTGAAAAATAAGAGCAAAACCAGTTTAAGAGAGCTCCCAAAACCCAACTTGCTGTAACCTATCCAGCTCCCAAAACCCAACTTGCTGTAACCTATGGTCCACTGTGTCAAAAGCTGCTGATAGATCAAGTGATAGAAGCACATCCTGGAATTCATCCTGCTGCATGATATTTCATTTAGCAGGGCCAAGAGAGCTGACTCTGTACTATGGCCATGCCTGAAGCCAGATTGTTGGGGATGAAAGGTGTTAATATTAAGAAACTGAAAAATTTGTTCAGAGACACTACAAAAGGAATGTTTGAATTGGGCCGTAAGTTTTCAAGGACTGAAGGATCCAAATTCCATTATTTTAACAATGGATGAACCACAGAATGTTTCCAGTCCTTAGGGATTGGGCCTGTGGTAGGCTACAGTTTATAATAAATCAAGAAAAATAAAGACAAGGTCTGTCCAACAATCTTTTAGCAAACTAGGAGGAATATTATATCAGCCTGTGTGGGAGTAATATTTAAAGAATCAACTTGTTTTTGCATATGAAGCAAGGTAAGGCTATTAAATTTGGACAGCTGACTTTGATGAATACCAGGGGATAACTCATTGGCTACAGAATCTCCATCAGATAGAGGGAGGGGTTGCAAACTATGTGGCTGCAACTCAGAAAGATTCTGTAAGGACATGATCTTGTTTTGTAAAAAGTTTACAAAGGTATCAAAATGTAACAAGATTGAGGCAGGAGAAATAACTACTGGGAGCAAATTTTTTAAGGAAACCAAAAGGTTATCTAAGATAATTTTCCTTTGCGTAAACCTGCCGAGAGATATACTGCTTTTTCTTGGATCAAATTATTTCCTTACTGTCTTATTGGATATAGAGCGATCTTTCCTCCGTCATCGCTCAGTCTGACGAACTTTGTACTTGAGTGATCTCAACTTAGGAGAGTACCAAGGGTTCTCTCTCCTTTTCCATCATTTCTCTTTCAGAGGGACCTGCTTGTCCAGTTCTTTTAAAAGTATGGCAGCCCAAAGCTGTGACATCTCCTCTAAAAGTTGTTCTGACAGAGCGGTTGATTCCAAGATGCAATTAGCTGCAAAAGATTCTTTATCAATAGTTTGAAAATTGTGCCTAAATTGGGATGAGGGCACAAAGAGGGCATTGTCCAGATGAATCTAGAGAGCGGTAGTAATGAGACAATGATCAGTCCAAGTTAAAAGAGAGATAGCTGGCAATCGAAGGGATGCAAACACTGTAAATCCAGACAATGACCTGCCTGTTGAGTTTTTTCCATTGCCTCATATTGCAAAAGACTCCATGTTCAAATTGTGAATGTCCCAATTTGGATGTTTCTTTACATACATAGGCAAACTATACACAGGGCTTAGATTTTTATAAATTGCAAATTTTGGTGGTTATTTTCCAATTAGAAATAGTTTGAGGCTACACAAAACTAATGTTTATCGGTGTTTTTGTACCAGTGTTTTGGTAGATACGTATTCTGGTTGAATCAAATGCGTGCATTGTTGCCCCTTAGGAGTTGTCAACACAGAAAGATGAACATTTTATACCTCTTTTTCACACATAACAGATCTTTTATAAAATTAAGTTGTGCCTAAAAGTGTGTGCAGTGCAAGCAGGTGCATTTTTATACAGTAGGTGTGCACAGAGGAGTTTGGGTAGAGCATCAGTGGAGTCTTAATTTATGCATACATTTTATACAGTGCATGCATATATGCATAAAGTACATACTAATTGTTATGCCTTTGTTCAACATGCATATTGGCCACATCTTCTGTCTAGATGTGATTTCTACAGGATTTTGCTGCTATTTTAAAAAGAAACATAAGCGCCTATGGGGTCATTTTGGAAGCCCTATTCATGTTTTGGACATCCAAAAATGTTTCCCGGGCCATTTTAGAAGCTGGATCTGTGAATGTTCAAGTCTAAATGGGAGACATGACTGAAGCGTTCCAAGCAACTTGGCCATCACCGCCTGAACTCAGAAATGTCCCGTGTCACATCAAAGTTTAGACCTGCTCTAAGAACCTGAAAATGCTCCTTTTGGTTGAAAAATATCCAGAGGGTGTAGAGGAGAAAGCACCCCATCATTCCTAGTACTCAGCACAATTTCAATTATAGCAACATTGGAATTTGAAACCTGGACCTAGCCAACTATTCTAACCATTAGGGTATTCCTAGAATCCAGATTTTGAAATACTACTCTGAAGATGTCTATGCAGATGCCCCCACAAACGTTCATATCAGGCACGTCCACGTTTGTGAAATCATATCTGCACCTAGACATGCCTGCTTTTATTTCAGATGTTCTGGCTTAGACTTCCTAGATTGCATTCGGATATCCTTTATAAAATTCCCCTCCATGTGTCTTTATAAAAATAGGCTATAAATAGGCACATTCCCACCCTATTATCCAGATAATTACTCCCAAAGGCTTAAAAACTGAGTAGAAGATACAAGACAAACAGGCAGAGATGAGATACAACTAGGGGAAGAAGGGGTTTTTCCATCATTTATAAAAAAAAACACCTAGTTTTAATTTGTGTGCATTGGTGGTATTTTATCTCTGTCAGTTACAGACTAAAATCAGAAGCCTTACCTATATATAATTGGGCTTCTCAATGTTTATTGAATTATTGTTTGTTATGGAGCATTACAGTCCTTGATATTTTTTAGTGCATAGTCTGTTGAGTATTCAAAATAACCCATCTATGTATCTTTTGAGGTTATGTGAATAGATCCTTGCTTTTCATATTTCTGCCCTTCTGAATGCATAACTTAGAACTGTACAAGTTGATGTATGGCTAAATGTTATGTGGCTAAAGTGGGGACGAACCAGAAACATGCTGGGATGGAGGAGGGCCAAATGTTATACAAATAATAGCAATATTCAGTCACTATTTCATTAAGTTTATCCATGTAGGTGTACCACATAAATAGATGTCTTACATTAAACAGGTAAGTTATCCATTTAAGTTTATGACTGCATATTTGGTGGTTCAGCTTATGTTGATTAACTAGATAAAAATTCACATAAATATATGAAGATATCCTATCTGGGTATCTTTATGCATCCCCATCCTAATGATTATTGACCCCAGTGTGTTTCATCAATGTTAATTCTCTCAAGGGCAATGTCTCCAAATGGGTTGGGATACAAAAAGGTTGTACCTTGAATTTTATGAGGGCAATTTTTTAAATGCCTGCATACTTACTGTGCATTTTGTTTTTGCACATCACTAGCTTCTATTTTAGAAAATCAAATGTATACATACTTTATAAAATAGAGGCATGAGTGGTTGAAAATGTGCATTAAATCTGGGAGTGAGTATTTGCAACAACCATATAGCTGGTGTAAGTGCTTGTACCTAGATTTTTAAAGCACACACATAAATTACTGTATAATACTTCACAATTTGTGCATGTCCAAGCTCTGCCTGTGTGCATGCCCACAGTGAAAGTACACGTGATTGGCTCGATGTGAGTACTTATTGAGTACTTGTAGCAACCGCCTACAGACCTTCTGAAGATTAAGGTTTCCTCACATATGTTTGTTTATTTTTAAGATTTTAACCTCCCATCCAGAATAAATAGTTCAGCACAAATGCAGTGCAAAATAAAATTAACTAAAATAAAATAATTTAAGAACAAAACAATATATTCAATATAAAATTAAAACAAAACAAAAAACAACTCCATCATACATTCAGACATATAGCTGCTTCACAAATATATTAAACAATTGCTATTGACACCATAACAATTACATAGTAGTTGAGGTTGGTGAAATGCTGACTTCTATAGCCATGTAATTATGGCTTTTTTGTAACAGATAAATCCTTCAGTAGCTCATGTCTGGGGGAAGTGATTCACTTCAAGTGAATTCTGTGAAACTAAAAAAACTTTCTTAGAGCTAAATGACCCATGCATTCTTTACTCTCTAGAAGGCCTACGTAGTGTTCTAAAGAGTTTTGGACAAGTTCCTGACCTCACAAGAAAGTGGCATTATGATGTCACCCAATGTTATTGTTTTGATGACTATGGGGTATGTTTACTAAAACCCCGGTAATGTGCGCGGCCCGCTAGTGTGCGGGTGCCATATAAGGAGTGGGCGTTTGAAGCGGAAAAAAAACCCCGGGATTATTCATGCGCTAATGTGCGCGGCGCCCATGTGCGCCCCGCACATTAGCGCATGAGAAAGCTGCGCGGGAAGCATAAGTGGCGCGCTGATGTGCAAGCAGAAGAGCAGAGCCACAGCACAATGGTTAAGACACTGACTAGTAATGCAGGAATCAGGGGTTCAATCCCCCACAGTGCCCAATGAAGACAGATGGCTGAGGCATTACTGTAGGAGGTGTTTAAATAATGGGCAGCATGCTAATGCTTTAGGAGGCATTTTAATATTGGGCGGCATAAGGCTGCGCGCTGATGCACATGCACAGGAACAGAGCCACAGTACAATGGTTAAGACACTGACCAATGGTGCAGGGATCATGGGGTCAATCCCCCACTGTACCCAATGAAGAATGCTGGCAGAGGCATTACCTGTTATGGGTAAGTTTGCTTTAGGAGACATTTTACTTTTTATTTTAATTACTACTACTAGCAAACGCACTCTCAAAGCGTGTTAACATAAGACGCCCCATAAGGCACATTTTAAAGTGCACTGTCCGCCAAAGCACCCTAGAATGTTGCTTATAGGGCGCTTTATAGGGTGCCATATGAGGTACCGCAAGGTCACAGCAATGTTTATGATGGCAGCACTGTGCAGTTTAAGGAATGAAAAGCATAAGTAGGTGCGCTGACATGCAAGGAGGAGCAGCAGCAGTGTAGCACAATGGGTAAGGCACTGACTGCTGATACAGGAGTCAGGAGTTTGCTCCCCAGTGTGCCTAATACGTAAGGCTGGCTGTGGCATCAGCTTTGCAATGTATGTATTTTTTCCTGCAGCACTTTAGTTGTATTTTATTAATTGCTGCCAGCAAACAGGTCCTCACGTGCCGTAATTGAAGGTGCCGCATAAGGCACCCTATAAGGCACTCCATAGGGCACATTATAAAGTGCACTGTCCGCCATGGCACCCTAAAATGTCCCCTATAGGGCACCCTATAAGTTTCTCCACAGGATAACGTATAGTGCACCTTATATGGACGGTAACCATAAGGTAACCTATAGGGCGCCCTATAAAGCGCCCTCTGAGGCACCTTATGGGTACAGTACAATGAGGGTGTTTTTGCTGGCAGCAATAATGTACATTAAAAAGAAATAATGCTCTGGGCAGCCCCATCAAATAATCCCACTGTAGGTTTGAACCCATGACCTCTGGTTCCACAGGCAGTGAAGTAACCATTGTGCTACAACCCTATAGCTACTAGCAAGCACCTGGCTGGCTGCAGAGGGAGTGCACGTCACCACACAGACAGTCTGCTGTGGTCACCAGGATAGGGTTAGCCCACCCGTACCCATGATGCACTGCACATGCAAATCAGCTGTCCACAGATAAACACAAGATGGGGAATGCACCCCCACAGCACCCCAGCCTGGGAGGGGGAAGTGACCATGTGCACCCCCACAGCACCTCGGCCTGGTAGGGGGTACTGACTGTGTGTTTTACTGGCACAGAGTAGCTACACACCGTCACATTGTGCAGGTACTGTGCTCACCCTGAGGGTGCGGTGAGGCGCCCAGCACCAGATCCACAGCACCTTCCATGGCTGAAAGAGGCCATACCGGAGGTCCAAAGCAGTGTTAATGTGTGAGATAGGTAGTTTCTGCAGAAACACCTTGGATATCTCTGTCTGTCTCAGTCAGGTGTAGCCCCTGTGGACCTCTAGGTGGGCCATGTACCACCACCACACCCCCCCTCCCCCAGGGCTGAGGGTGGCAAACAGGGTCTCCTATCAACAGATCCACATTCTACCTCCCTGCAATGGTGGCAGTAGAGGGGACCATCAACCCCGGTCCTGCTGGGGAACAGACACCCTACAGGGCAGTCAATGCAGCCCTGTACACATCCATAACACAATAGCAGACAGACATTAGGCCTGGATATGCTAAACTGCACCCCACCACTATCTGATATTCTCCTGCAGCAAGCCTTCAGCCACTGCACCCTGCAAGCCGCTCCATCAAGACACATACCAGCTGCAAACAGTCTGCTAGCTAGTCCATAGTGCATGTTCCTGGTGGAAATGCATGCACCCAGAACTGGGATGTCAGCATACACAACAAGCAGATAAATCAGTGACTGGGCCCCAAAAGGAAACCCATAAATATCACATGAGAGAAATACTATATAGCACTATGGGGGTGCCTAGCCATGCTGTCATCACTGCCCAGTCAGGGTGAGAGTGATCCCCCAGCAGGACATACAGAGGTCACCCTGTCTGTGTAGGTGGTGGCCGGGCACTACAATGTCCCAGCCAGTGCCCTATGCCCTGTGCAGATGCATCCTGGCCAGGTCACCCTGTTCGGGCTATACCCATGGTACCTTGCTCCTCATTATGCACATTGGCAGGCCAATACTGGCAACAGTGCTGGCAGTGTGGGCTGTGGAAGGTGTTTGCAGCCACCACACACTGTATAGACAGACACACACTCCCACACCTATGCCAGCATTGTGCTACTATAGAGGAATTTAGCAGCCCTGCCCACCACACCAGTCCTGGGCACAGTACAGGCAAGGATATGCTACGCAATACTGTTGGGGGTCACTCCCCAGGGTGGTAAACACTATCACACACCAGACCTGAAGCACACACTGCAGACATCAGAAAGATTGTTATGATGGAGCTCAATGAGCAAACTGTGCTTAACGTAGGGCTTGCTATCTGTCAGTAATCATAGGAAACGTTTGATAGGTGTGTACCGTATACCCAGGTGTAGGGTGGCATTGCTAAGGTATGCAAGTGCTAGTATTGGGAGATGCACGCAGGGCCCAATGTCCTGCCTCTCCAGGAGGCATTAGCCAATGGGGCCTGTGGGTGTGGGTGTGTCTAGCCCTGTTGGCTGCTGCTTTACGGCAGAGGTTCCCAACTCCAGTCCTGGTGTGCCAAACACTGTTCGGGTTTTCATGCTGTCCCTCATGAATATGCATGGCATACATCTGCATACCATGGGGGTGGTGCATAGATATGCAGCACAGGCATCTTTATTAGAGGCAGCATGGAACCTGAATGGTGTTTGGCCCTCCAGGACTGCATTTGGGGGATTCTGCCGTAGGTAATGCACATTTCTATGGTGTTTGTGCTGTGTAGTGTAAAATAGATGTTTTTGACCCATGCTTATAGTCTCAGCAATAATGGTTCAGTCTTTACTACAATGTTTTCTTCATGGGTAAAATAAGGGGACTGGGTTGGCAGGAGCCCAAGCTGGGATTTGAACCTGTGATCTTCTGGTCCTAAAGGCACTGGCTGTGTCCGCTGCACCACCGTCTTAGCACAAAAGCAGTGCATTCCCTGGGGAGTCCATGGCTGTTTGTCAGACAGGGCCTGTCTGTTGGAGGGCACTGCACCCACGTGAAGGGGGCTAGGCCACCATCTGCTGTGGGCAGCAGCCACTGCCCCCTCCACCAACGGTACCCCTCCGCCACCATGCTGACATGGCCTTATATTGCTGACAGCATCACAGTTAAATGATATGTGGCCCTCCAGGACTGCATTGAGGGGACTGTGGTCTAGGTAATGCACATGTTTCTGGTGTCTGTGCTCTATAGGGTAAAATAGAGGTGTTTGGACCATGCTTATGTTATCTGCAAAAAAGGTTGGTCTTTACTATCATGGTTTAGTGGTGGGTAAAATATGGGGATTGGGTTTGCAGGAACCCCAGCTGGGACTTGAACTGGTGATCTTTGGCTCCTGAACACACTGTCTGTGTTCACTGCACAACACTGTGGCCACAGAGACAGTGCAGTCCCTGGAGATAGGATACCTGGCCAAAGGAGTCATAAACCCTGCTCTGCACAGTTTCACTGTGGGACCATTCACCTTGTATGGGGACGGAGCGTAAAAAATAATAATTATTATTTTTATGCTCTGTCCCCATACAAGGTGAATGATACCACAGCGCAATTTCACTGTGGTATCATTCACCTTGTATGGGGACGGAGCGTAGACCCTTCTAAAAGTCATATTTCTTTTTTGGGGCTTTCTTGGGAGTGATGTTTGATGTTTTCCATGACTATCACTGTTGCCCAGCTGGATTATAATTTTTTAGAATTTTGTTGTGGTCATTTTCAATTTTTATTTGCTATTTTGTTCTGTGCACAAGTATCACACTGCTCACATTTTGTAGGTTTCCCTGGTTTTGCTGTACATTGCTGACAGAAATGGTTTCTCTTCCCTTTAAATCGGCTCTAACGCGAGGTTTTCACTCGCGGTATTTTTTTCATCTAATTTCAGCCCCGCTCCTGTGCGGGGAGCCTATCCCCTCCCACTCTCCACCCATTGACCCCATCTCTCTGCCCCTGGGGAGCCTTCCTCCGCCCTCCGGGAGCCTTTCCACGCCTCTATCGCTCATTTGCGCGACGCGCATATGAGCGGGCCCATTAGTGTGTGGGGTCCAAAAACGCATCATTAGCGTGCGCTAAGGTACCTTAGCGCACGCTCAAGTGCGCCCCGCACAGTAGCACGGTTTAGTAAACATACCCCTATGGGTCAAGGATGCAATTAACCTTGAGTGATTCCATTTCTTATCCAGATGCAGGGATAACCAGTTATTTTCTGCTCCCAAACATCTTGGGAGCAATCAGTGATGGTTGTCAAAGCCTGAGTTCTGTTAAGATACAGAGGAAGTAAAACTGGATATCATAGATATGATATCAGTCCTTCTGTAAATCTATTTTTGACTGATAGAAGACATTAAATAGTGCGAATGTCAAAAAGGCCTTAAGCCTTCTGAGGAAGGGATTTTCAACTACAGTCTTTGTTCCCAGTCTTCACTTTTTAATATTTGCAGAGCAAAAAAATGAGCAAATCATTTTTGAATTGATGAGCCAATGTCTATTGCCTAGTGCCTATAAGCTTAGTAGTTAGAGCACTGGCTTTGGAAACCAAGAGACCAGGGTTCAATTCCCACTAGTACTCCTTGTGGCCTTGGGCAAGTCACTTAACCCTTCATTGCTCAGAAAAATCCATTATTAACCGAGGTATCCGGATGCCCTGTCCGCGGCTTCATCCTAAGCTCTATAGACCCCCCCCCCCTCACCACACACCTCAGGGATCCTTGCCTCCCCCCACTTGCTCGAGGTCAATTCCTACCCCACACGAGCCTCCCAGCTTCCCCCCACCCCCAACGCCTGAACAGAACACGCAGACATAGGAACTGTAGAAAATTGCTTGGTCGCAGCTTTATTAACAGTAATATAACACCGGCCCAACATGGGCCAACACAACAGTCATGAACCCGCAAGTTATTTCCACCCCCCCCCCCCGTTTTCGGATGATGCCCCCCACCAGCCGTTTATAGCAAAGTGGAGCATCATCCACCCCCCATTCCCCCTACCGCCGACCTCGCCATGTTATTAGCAAAGGCCAGCTCAAGGTTGCATTCCACCGGGCAGAGACCCCAGCCGGGACGTCTCTCCCAACCCAAGGAGCGCTGCCGCTCCTGTGTAAAGCGGCATCAGCCTCAAATGCTCCGCCGGTTTGGCAAGCGCCAGCTCGCTATCCCGCACCGACTAGCCATGACAGATACACACCCCCCAGCTGCGACACCCACCACCAACCCACGGAATACGAGGGAGGGTGGGTCGGGACACCTTTTTGCGGCGACGAGCAGGCAGAAAGAGGGAGATCACACGTCGTCGATCTCCCTCGCACACTGCCGCCCCGCCCCCCCAGGCGCCCTTTGGCCAATCGCTGGGCTCCTTTCACTGACGCTGTCTGGCGGCATGCGCGCCACCTCACTCCTCCACCTCGGCCGCCCCCACCACAGACCTAACTAACTGTGCCACGATATGGGCCCCGGGAACCCGGTTACTAACCGGACTCAGGACCCAGCCCTGCGGCGCGGTAGAATTAACCGAGGTATCCGGATGCCCTGTCCGCGGCTTCATCCTAAGCTCTTTAGACCCCCCCACCACACACCTCAGGGATCCTTGCCCCCCCCCACTTGCTCGAGGTCAGTTCCTACCCCACACGAGCCTCCCAGCTTCCCCCCACCCCCAACACCTGAACAGAACACGCAGACATAGGAACTGGAGAAAATTGCTTGGTCGCAGCTTTATTAACAGTAATATAACACCAGCCCAACATGGGCCAACACAACAGTCATGAACCCGCAAGTTATTTCCCCCCCCCCCCCCCGTTTCCGGATGATGCCCCCCACCAGCCGTTTATAGCAAAGTGGAGCATCATCCACCCCCCATTCCCCCTACCGCCGGCCTCGCCATGTTATTAGCAAAGGCCAGCTCAAGGTTGCATTCCACGGGCAGAGACCCCAGCCGGGACGTCTCTCCCAACCTAAGGAGCGCTGCCGCTCCCGTGTAAAGCGGCATCAGCCTCAAATGCCCCGCCGGGTCGGCTAGCGCCAGCTCGCTACCCCGCCACCGGCAAAAGGTATATCACTAACCTTGTGCCGCCCCCACCAAGGAAAGCTGCAACCAGCACCACTCCTCCAAAGCCTCCTGCCAGTTATTTAATAGCAGATCTTGGCCCACTGGGGCCAGGTGAACCCCATCTAAATGATACAGGCCCGCACACTGGACATCCGCCCAGGGGTGTAACACCTGACGCCCACCCGTCTGCTGCACCCAACGCCCAATCTGGCGGTTAATCTTGACCAGGCCCCGCGACCAGCACTGCTGAGTCCAGCACGCGGGGCGTGGAATGATGTCTGACCAAATGACGTCCACACCTGGGAGTAACTCCGGCACCTGACCAATGTCCCTCTGCACAGTTCGAATTATTTGCCGGCAGGACCAGCTAGCCAGGTCATTGCCACCCAAATGAATCAGCAGCCCAACTGGCCGCCGCCGTAGTCCAATCTCTGCCTGCACACAGGCCAGGAATTGCCACCATCGCATGCCGCATTGCCCTATCCAACACAACCGAACTCCGGAACCGGCCAGACCCAGATGGGAGCCCAACGGCCGAAGTGCCGCCCGACGCTCTGCCCAATAGACGAAGGAATGCCCGATGATCCACCAGTCTCTGGAGCAGGCATTATCTGAAAGTAGAAAAGTGGACTGCCACCAGCAGGCCAATCTGCAACAGGAAGGGAACAAATTAGAAACCCCACCCCCACGAGCCCACCCCCCCCCCAAGTGGAACCTCCGCCGCCGGGCTACCACACGGCCAGAGCATGCAGTGCAAAGGACCTATGGGCGAACGTACCCCTCGTATGCTCCCGAACGCCATCTGCCGATGCGCTGGAAGACACGCGCTTTGAGGCCTGCTGCCGCCGCGCTAGTGGCCGCACCAATCCGGAATGAATGCGAAGCATAGCTCTTGTCATCATAATCCAGGAACCGCAAGGCCAAGCGCAGCACGGCCATAAACTGAAACTGTATCACCGGCCTGCCGTCACCGTGGACGAAAAAATGGCCCCGCGCCAACGGCCGCAGCCACAGGTAATTCCGAAGAGCATGCACCGGGCAGGATAGCAAAGGGGAGATGGCGCTCAGTACCACCCAGCCTCCCTTCCCAGTCTGGTCTGTTTTAGAACGCGCTAGGTAAATACGAACCTGTGACGCGCCCACCAATGACGTGCTCAAAGGCGAGCCCGCCAAAAGCACCCTGCCGTGCAGACCTGGGCACTATCTCACACACTCTGAATGCCCCAAAAAATGCAGTCACAAACAATGCGTGGAACAAGACAGACTCGAAACTGGAGACCGCAATGTGCAGTAAAGCCTCGCATATCTGAATTAAGAGTTCGTGGGAAACCGGAAGCCACCAGTCCCTTGGCCTAGGATGTGCCCTGGCCAAGCCTGCCAGAAGGCGTGTAACCAAAAAGGAAACTCTAGGGTTGCCCCACCCCGCCGCCTTGCAAAAGAAGGAAAACCCGGCCAATGCGGACGCGACCGCCAACCGAGCCCAACCCTGACCCTTTGCCCACAAAACAAATTGGCCCATCAACCCGTCCGGCACACTGCCCCCAGACCAACCCCTCGTGCTTGCAAAGGCACTCACCTGAGAGAATCCTCGCCGATACAGCACCCACGTGCTGCGAGCCACCGATGCAGCCAGCAATGCCATCAGGTCGGTGTCCCAACCCTCCAGAGATGCTCCGGGACCCGAGAGGCTGACACTTCCGCCTCCGGAGCCAATTGCCGAAACCGCTCCCACTGAAAACGGGATAGAACATCAGCAATGGAATTCTGGTAGCCCGGCACGTGGCGCGCCCTGGCGGTAACATTCAAGCGCAAGCAGGCCAACACAAGCACCCTCATCAGGGAGGCTACCCGCGGGCACCGAGGCGCATGCCGGTTGATAACTTCCACCACTGCTGCATTGTCACACCAAAACACTACCCGCCGATCACGCAGGCGTTCAGGCCATACCCAAAAAGCTACCACTATAGGAAAAAGCTCCAAGAAGGTAATGTTGCGTGTCAGGCCAGATTGCACCCATTCCTCCGGCCAAGGCTACGCACACCACGCCCCATGGCAATAGGCCCCAAAACCGGAACTCCCCGCGGCATCCGTGAACAAATGCAAGTCCCGATTCCAAATCTCCGGCAACTGAAGCAATGAACAGCCATTGAAATTCGCTAGAAAAGTATCCCACACCCTTAGATCCTCACGCATTCCCGCAGACACTCGAATCCGATGATGTGGGAGGCGAACACCTGCCATAGCCAATGATAACCGCCGCGCAAAGGGGCGCCCGATGGGCAAAACCCTACAGGCAAAATTGAGGTGACCGACTAATGACTGCATGACCCGAAGGGTAGTCTTGGATGAAGAGCCCACAAATGCCACTAACTCCCTGAGCCGCTCGACCTTCTGTGCAGGCAAGCGCACCACCATACCCACCGTATTGATCTCAATCCCTAAAAAGGTGAGGCGGCAACCGGACCCACAGTTTTATTGGCTGCTATGGGGATGCCAAAGTCCTTGGCCAAGCGCATAAAAGCCCCCAGCAGAGTGTCGCAGGTAGGCATCTGCTCCGGCCCAACGAAAAGGAAATCATCAAGGTAATGTACTATGTTAGTGACACCCGTCTGCTTCTCCAACACCCAATGCAGGAATGTACTAAAGGCTTCAAAGTAGGAGCAGGATATCGCACAGTCCATAGGCATGCACTTGTCGAAGTAGAACCGCGACTCAAAGTGAAAGCCCAGCAAAGGAAAAGCTGAAGGGTGAACTGGCAACAACCGAAACGCAGACTCGATGTCAACCTTGGCCAGCAGGGCACCAGCCCCGCACTGGCGCACTAGGACCACAGCTGCATCAAAGGAAGCATAGCACACAGTGCACAGCTCCCAAGGAATGCGATCGTTCACAGAATCCCCCGGAAGGCAAGATAGGTTGTGTATCAGCCGAAACTTGCCCGGCTCTTTTTTTGGCACCACGCCCAACGGGGAAACCATGAACGGAGAAAAGGGGGGCATGGTGAAGGACCCCGCTACTCTGCCCAATACGCATTCCTTCGCAAGCTTCCGTCGCACAACATCAGCCTGCTCTCACACCGAGTTGGCGTTGCGCAACCCACCCCTAGCTGGCGAACCCCGAAACGGGATCTTAAAGCCCTCAGAAAAACCCTTCAATAGCAAACTCAATGCCCCCCCACATCGAGACCACCCATAAAGCACTAACCACGGGCGCAACGCGTCGACTCTCACAGGCGTAGGAGCCAATGCACTACGAACCACCTCACTTAGCCCCGGCAGGGGCTCCCGCAACTCCTTTCCGACTATATTTTGTGGCCGCATGCCCACCCCCACACAAAGAGCAGGCGTGCTTAAATTTGCAGTCAGGGAACGGGCATGACGCCTTGTTGAAACGCCAACAGACGTCTCCCCCAACAGCGCCCCCCTGGGATTGAGGGACAACAGGAGCAGGGGCCCAAAAGGACCGTGAACCCGCAGAGGCAAGTGGCGGCCCCGCCTTTCCAACGCCGACTCCTGCTCCCCCAACCCGACTCCTGGCGGACATTTGAGTTAACCAAAGATTAATGTCCTTTGTCCCCCAAGAAAGCTGACCGTTCTCCTCCATCATGTCCCTAAACTCCTCGTCATAATTCAACCAAGCCCACCCGTCATGCACCTGCGACGCAGCCAAAATCATATCAGCATAAGCCAGCAGCACCCCGTAATGATCCGGGAAGTAATGACCCCATACACTTGCCAGGCACAAAAAAGCACGAGTCCAATTAAGGGTATTGCGAGAAGCCTTCCGCACCCTGCCAGCTTTCTCATCCTCCTTGCGCTTCTTTTTGCTGTCGCCGAAACGTTTTCTGCCGTCGAGAAGGCGGAAAATGTCAATATACCTGCGCCGCTTGATCCGATGGCGCAGCTTTCGCGGCACGCACTCCCACAATTCGGCACAGCGCACCACAGACGACCCACTGCCCTCCCCTTTTCCACCCCCCGCTATAAGAGAGTCGCCCGAGGATGCCGTGGACGCCTACGAAGAAGAGGAGGAAGAAGAAGATGCCCGCCGACAGTGGCGCCCCGTCGACGTTTAGCTTTGGCTTTTCTTGCCACGGCAAGTCCCACGCCAAGGGTTTGCACTCCTCCCTCCACCCTGCCCGCATCCCCTGCATACTCACCAACACCGGAGGAGGGAGGTGCCGAAGCGCCCTCAGGCTGCACCTCCGATGCAGTGCCAGGCCGCTCGTCAACAGAGTTGGAGGGGCCTGCACTAACCACCTGAGCCGAGTCAGCCATGGACATCATGGGCGTCAAATTCCGCGGGACCTGCAGAGGAAGAGAGGGGGAGAGACCAGCAGCAACGGCCCTCGTAGTGCAAGGCGCCTCACCCAGCCCGCTTCCCCAACCCCACGCCGAGGAACCGAGACCGCCGGCATCTCAGGCAGCAGAACCCCTGCCCGCGGTACCCGGTACCTCCCGACACCCAGCACCAAACCAGTCACCCCAAACACTGCCCCAGTGCCCCATACTCCCCCATGGACCCGCTCCGTACGCCCACGGACCCACTGGCCCAAAAATTCCAGGGTGAACGAAACGCCCAATCCCTGAAGCAGGGGAAGGAGGCACACCCGTAGGCCCACCCAAAGTGCTATCCACCGGTGGCTCAGCGGCCTGCGCCGCCACGGACTCTGCCCCCCAACACCTGCATGGCCCAGAGCGCTGACCACCCCGACTACATCCCTCACCTCCTCACCACCCCCAGCAACCAACAAGGGCCCCATCTCCCCCAACCCACCCCCCACTGACGCTACCCTGACCGCACAGGCCCGGGAGGCCTCGCCAGATGCCCCCCTGGAACACGCCCCCCCTGGATTTCCTTTGCCCACGCCTCAGTTGGGCACCGTGAAGCACTCTGGCCCCTGGGGCACCCCAGAGCAGAGCCCCCCCCTGCTTTGCGCCGTGCGCCCATGCCTCGCTGCTCTCTGCCCTCTGGCCAGCCCCCTAACACCCCCAGGCCTAGTGTCCACCCTGCGCCCGCTAAGACGCCAAGCCATTCTGCGCCCTTGTCTCGTGCGCTGAGTACCGCACTCCGCTTTTAGCAGCGGCTAACTGATACCCCCTTTAATTTGCTAAAGATGTACTTTGGGTTTATTTATTTTTTTTGATTAACACTTTTTTTTTTTTGTATGGTAGGCCTTAGAGTAGTCTCCGGGGAATACAGCAACTAACCCCCCCTCCCCCAACCAGGCTAAAACAGCACTGCTGGAGGAATTCGAAACCCCTTCTGCACCCGCTTCTTCCTGTGATTATTTATTTTAACCAAAGGCTCTGCTAACGGCCAAACAAAATAAAATATTCTTCCTGACCGCACCCAAGCGCTAGGAACTGTAGGGGCCCCAGCACACGATGCGCGGAGGGTCGGCCAGGCGTGGATCAAATCTATAATGAATTTTTTTTTTTTGAAACACCACCGGCCCCAGAACAAGTACTCCCGGAACCACGAGCCCCCCCCCCCTCCACCGCGAGAAAAGAACCTCCGGTCCGCAACTTTGCGGAGCCGAAAAGGAAGGCCCAATAGGGAGCGACAGAAAACACACCTTTTTGCGGCGACGAGCAGGCAGAAAGAGGGAGATCGCACGCCGTCGATCTCCCTCGCACACTGCCGCCCCACCCCCCCAGGCGCCCTTTGGCCAATCGCAGGACTCCATTTGCTGACGCTGTCTGCTAGCATGCGCACCACCTCACTCCTCCACCTCGGTCCCCCCCCCACCGCAGGCCTAACTAACTGTGCCGCGATACGGGCCCCAGGAACCCGGTTACTAACCGGCCTTGGGACCTGGCCCTGCGGCGCGGTAAAATTAATGTCCCTGTTTAATGTACGTTTACCAAGTTTAAGTTACAATGTAAACCACTTTGAAATGACAAAGCGGTATAAAAAAACTGTCAAATAAATAAATTAATGGTTTTATTGCCTAATTCTATTTGAAAATTAGCCAGCAATGAGAGCAACAAGGACTCAGGGCTGTATTTCTTACAAAATTTGGTCTGGTAAAGTCAAAGCTTTCATAGTTTTCAGGCATTTCTGAAGTTGAGCATAAGAACATAAGAAAATAAGATATGCCATACTGGGTCAGACTAAGGTCCATCAAGACTAGTATCCTGTTTCCAACAGTGGCCAATCTAGGTCATACGTACCTAGCAGTTTCCCCAAAAGACACAGGTTCCACAATGCTTGTACTGGGTCAAGCATTGATATCCTCGGTCCCTTTTTAATAGTGGTTTATGTACCTTTCCTCCAGGAACTTGTCCAAACCTTTTTTAAACCCAGCTCTTACTACATCCTCCGGTAACAAATTCCAGAGTTTGATTACACGTTGAGTGAAAAAATATTTTCTCTTATTTGTCTTAAATAGTTTACCCTGTAGCTTCATTACATGTCCCCTAGTCTTTCTATACTCTGATAGCGTAAACAATTGATCCACGTTTATCCGTTCCACTCCATTCATTAATTTATAGACCTCTATCATATCTCCCCTCAGCCGTCTCTTCTCCAGGCTAAAGAGCCCTAACCTTCTTAGCCTCTCTTCATAGGAGTAGCCTTCCATCCCCTTCACCAATTTGGTGGCTCTTCTCTGTACTTTTTCTAATAACGCTATGTCCTTTTTAAGATACGGTGACCAGAATTGCACACAATATTCAAGGTGCGGTCGTACCATGGAGCGATACAGAGGCATTATAATATCCTTTGTTTTATTCTCCATCCCTTTTCTTATGATACCTAGCATTCTATTTGCTTTCTTGGCCGCCGCTGCACACTGGGCAGAGGGTTTTAACATGTTATCCACAATGACTCCTAAATCTTTTTCCTGGGTGGTGGTTTCTAATGTGGAGCCTTGCATCATGTAACTATAGTGTGGGTTGTTCTTTCCTAGGTACATAACTTTGCACTTGTCCACATTAAATTTCATCTGCCATTTGCATGCCCAGTCTTCCAATTTATCCAGATCCTCCTGCAGTTTTCCACAATCCTCTTGGGTTTTAACAACTTTAAACAGTTTTGTGTCATCTGCAAATTTGATAATCTCACTAGTTATTCCCTTTTCCAGGTCATTTATGAATATGTCAAAAAACAGCAGACCCAGTACAGATACCTGGGGTACTCCACTATTCACCTTTTTCCATTGGGAATATTGGCCATTTAGCCCTACCCTCTGCTTTCTATCTTTTAACCAGTTCCCGATCCACAATAGTACACTGCCTCCTATCCCATGACTTTTTAGCTTCGCCAAAAGTCTCTGATGGGGGACTTTGTCAAAAGCTTTCTGAAAGTCCAGATACACTATATCAACCGACTCACCTTTGTCTACCTGTTTATGCACACCTTCAAAAAAACAGATCAGATTAGTAAGACAAGATCTTCCTTGTCTAAAGCCATGTTGGCTGTCTCCCATTAGGCCATGACTATCTACATGCTGTGTAATTTTGTTCTTTATGATGGATTCTACCATTTTCCCTGGTACTGACGTCAGGCTCACCGGTCTGTAATTTCCTGGGTCACCCCTGGAACCCTTTTTAAAAATTGGTGTTACGTTGGCGACCCTCCAATCTTCAGGTATTACAGATGATTTTAATGAAAGTTCACAGATTACCAATAGCAGGTCTGCAATCTCATATTTCAGTTCTTTCAACACTCTGGGATGTATACCATCCAGTTCAAGTGATTTCCTACTATTCAGTTTATCAAATAGTTGTAATATATCTTCCCAGTGTAGCGATATTTCTCTCAATTCCTCTCCAGTATCACCTTTAAATACCACTTCAGTCTTGGGTAACATCCCTACATCTTCCTCAGTAAAGACCGAAGCAAAGAATTCATTCAGTCTCTCTGCTATAGCCTTGTTTCCTCTTACTGCCCCTTTTACCCCTCTATCATCTAATGGTCCAATTGACTCTCTCACAGGCCTTTTGCTACGAATGTACTTGAAAAAGTCTTTATTTCGTGTTTTTGCTTCCGTAGCAAGTTTCTTCTCAAATTCCCGCTTTGCCTGCCTTATCAATGCTTTGCATTTAACTTGCCAGTGCTTGTGCTGTTTCCAGTTTTCATCGTTTGGCTCTTTTTTCCATTTCCTGAAGGTTGCTTTTTGGCAGCAACAGCCTCTCTGACCTCACCTTTAAACCATGCTGGCAGTTTTTTGGACTTTCTTCCACTTTTCTTAATGCGTGGAATACAGCTGGTCTGGGCTTCGAGGATAGTATTTTTAAATAACACCCAAGCTTGCTGTAAGTCTTTAACCTTTGGAACCTCACTTGTTATTCCTTTTTCCAGTCGTTTAAGAATATCCCAAAAAAGGGGGGCGGAGCCTGATGTCCAGCGGGATAGACGCTTTGCGTTGAAGCTCCCGAGAGGCCTACTCAGAATCCTGAATTAATACCTGCATAAATTTCATTTTTTGCTCTGAACTTACCGGGGTGCCTCGGGGGGAACGGCGGGCCACAAACCAGTGCGACTGGACCTCGGGTCTCCCTCTTCTTCACACGGAAAACGCTCCAAAACAGAGTTCTTCCCCACAAAAGATGGCCCCACTTTGGGAAAACCCCGCAACGCCACAGGGGATCTTGGAGGAGATACGCGGTGTGAAGGAGCTGGTACAATCCAACGGAGCGGCGCTCCGAACCATGCGTGAAGACTTTGGTACACTTCAGAACCGGCTTGAAAGTCTCCCACTACGACAGGACAACATGGCGGAGGTCCTTGACTCGCACGCGGTGCACTTGGTGAAATTGGGCAAGGCTGAGCGTATGATACAGAATTTTCAAGAAGAGCTGGAGGATAGCAATGATCGAGCTGGTTGCAACCATATGGGGCTCATTGGAGTACCGGAGGATGTGAGAGCAGGAGACATGCGAGAATTCTTGGTCAAAACTCTCCCCCCCTTGCTAAAGATTATTATTTACAGAGATCTGGAGACTGACCGAGCGCATCGTGTTCGTGTTCCTGCTAATATGGAGCTCAATCGGACGACCCCTCGGGCTCTCAATTTCCGATTATTGCGATATCAGTGAGTAGAGCAAATTCGCGTTGCTGCCCGGGCGAACTATCATCTTGAATTTGAAAGTCATAAAGTTTCTTTTCCTCTGACGTGGCAAAGTCCACAGTTGACCGACGGAGGAGACTCCTTGCTTTTCGCCCTGGACTTCAATAACTACAGGCTCACTTTGGCCTAATATATCCAGTGAAGCTTAGAGTGACTCTCCATAACCCAGCCATAACATCCGAAGATCCCGATCTACTAGCAATGTTTTTGGACTCCAAACAACGCAGATCAGATGCGCTAATCCAACCACTATGATTCAACCATTTTGATCTGTAATTCGCCGGATTTGCCCGCCATCTTGAACGGCCCGACACGGTGATCCCAGCCTGGAATAGAGACTGCCTGGACTTTTCTTTCTATCTATAATTTACTTGGCCTTCTATCCCTCCATGATGTGCACCTCGGTGGGATTCGAAACATGCATAGTTTTACAGGTTATATGTTTTAGCTTGGGCCCTCTCTGGAGTTTCTCCCCGCAGACATTAGGTCGCCAGTAATTTCTGGGGTTTTGCTTCTTCTCTAGTGCACCTCGGTGCTTATTTGCTTATATGGGGCGTTTCCATGATTTTCATTAACCCATTGATTATTAGGTTATGTGCACAGTCATACATAGTTAAGATGAGGGACATTGGGAAACTGTGTGCATTATTGTGTTCTTTCTCAGAATTTATAATCTTTCTTGATGGCCTTGTGTCAGTTCTTCTCATAAAACGTAAATGGCATTAATAGTCCAATCAAAAGAAAGAAAATCCTTAGTTATCTTAATCATGAGCATGTTAATTTAATGTTTCTTCAGAAAATGTATTTAAATTCCGCTGCGGCATTGAAACTTAATACCACGTCTAATATGGCGACAGCCTTCTCTTCCGCTGTTTCTAAGCGGTGTGTGGTAGCCATTTTGGTTAAGAAGTCTCTGCAAGCTATTGTAATGGATGTTAGCTTTGATAAGGAGGGTGGATGGGCCCGTGCATATCTTCAGGTTGAGACTGTAATTTACGTGTATTGGTATTTATGCTCCGAATGTGGATAATCCTGTTTATTATGCAAGTATTATGCAGTTAGCACAGGCATTTGCCAGCCCTCCATTAATGTTCGGCGGCGATTTCAACCAAGTACTTGAGCCCTTGACAGCTTGGCTGCCGCCCAGAACGAGTGGTCCACCCAAGAGTCTTGATTCTTTTACTGCTTTGATAACAGCTTTTGCGCTAGAAGATATATGGAGGCTGCTTCTCCCCTCACTCCCATTATTCACCAATGCGCTCAGACAGCACAGAAATTCTGGGAGCGGGAGTTGCATGTAGCTTTGACCCCGGAGCATGGGAGCCCAGCCTGGAGCAGGTTGGCATGGATCTCTCGATCTCCCTCACTTACTCAGACACTTTTTCTTTTAATCCACCGAAGTTTCTATACTCCTGATAGGTTAGTCAAATGACCGCTACCCAGAGCAACAGATTTTGGATATGCCACACGGCCATTCACATACTAACTAATATTATGTTCGAATGCCCGGTACTACAATATTACTGGAAACTACTGGGGGAAAAATAGGTCCCCTCTTAATTTCAATGAATGGTGGCATCCTGTCAGTCTATACAGTAAATATGAACAAATACCTCATCTGTTGGTTTCTCCGTTCAGACCCTCTATCACTTGTCTGAATGGAGGATACTCCACGATTATGTTTGAAATGCTAAAATGCTAAATGCTCCCATCTGACTGTTTAAATCTATTTCACCTGATCAGTCTATATTGCTGATACTCTTTTGTTTGTTTGGATGTACATATGTATACGCCTCTTTGATGATACTCCTCAGTTCCAGAGAAGAAGCTTAGGGGTGGGGGGTAATTGGGGTTGCTTTCCTTATGTGTATATTTGTATTTGTCTCCTTTGGTTTGTTGTTTCGTTTGCTTGTTGTAAAATGAAAATAAAAGTTTCAAAAAAAAAAAGAATATCCCAAAAAGCAGGGGACCCAGCATAGATCCCTGGTGTGCACCATTATTCACCTGTCTTCATTGGAAAAATTGACCATTAAGCCCTACCCTCTGCTTTCTATCTTTTAACCAGTTCCTGATCCACAATAGTACACTGCCTCCTATCCCATGACTCTTGTTTTGTCAAATGTCTCTGATGAGGGACCTTGTCAAAGGCTTTCTGAAAGTCCAAATATACTATATCAACCAACTCACCTTTGTCTGCCTGTTTATTTACACCTTCAAAAATACATAACAGATTAGTAAGACAAGATCTTCCTTGTCTAAAGCCATGTTGGCTGTATCCCACTAAGCCATGACTATCTACATGTTCAGCAATTTTGTTCTTTATGATGGTTTCTACCATTTTTCCTGGTACTGACGTCAGGATCACCGGTCGATAGTTTCCCGGATCACACCTGGAAACCTTTTTAAAAATTGACGTGACGTTGGCCATCCTCTAGTCTTCAGGTATTACAGGTGATTTTAATGATAGTTCACAGATTACTAATAGCATGTCTGAAATCTCATATTTCAGTTCTTTCAACACCCTTGGATGTATACCATCTGGTCCAGGTGATTTGCTAGTCTTCAGTTTATATAGTTGTAATACATCTTCCCGATATATCGATATTTACTTCAATTCTTCTGCACCTTTAAATACCACTTCAGTCATGGGTAACATCCCTACATATTCCTCAGTAAAGACCGAAGCAAAGACTTCATTCAGTCTTTCCGCTATCGCCTTGTTGCCTCTTAGTGCCCCTTTAACCCCTCTATCATCTAATGGACCAACTGACTCTCTCACATGTTTTTTGCTACGAATGTACTTGAAAAAGTCTTTATTACACGTTTTTGCTTCCTCAGCAAACTTCTTCTCAAATTCTCCCTTTGCCTGCCTTATCAATGCCTTGCATTTAACTTTCTAGTCCCACAGGTGCTCTTTGTGGTCTTGGGCAAGCCACTTAACCCTCCATAGCCCATGTTCCCTGTAAAATAGTTATCTCCAAGTTATAATGCCCTGTTCAATGTAATTTCAGTTTGTTCAATGTAAACCACACTAATGCAGAATTGCGCGGTATATGAGAATGTAAATAAATAAATAAATAAAATAAATAAATAACTTGCCAGTGCTTGTGCTGTTTCCAGTTTTTGTCATTTGGCTCTTTTTTCCATTTCCTGAAAGATGCTTTTTTGGCAAAAACAGCCTCTCTGACCTCACCTTTAAACCAGTTTTTTGGACTTCTTTACACTTTTCTTAAAGCGTGGAATACAGCTGGACTGGGCTTCCAAGATAGTATTTTTAAACAACACCAATGCTTGATGTAAGTCTTTAACCTTTGCAACTGCTCATTTTAGTTTTTTTAAACTATTTCCTCATTTTATCATAGTCTCCCTTTCAAAAGTTAAAAGGTAGTACTGTGGATAACCTTACCATCCCTCCTCCACTAATTAACTCAAACGCGATCATGCTATGACCACCATTGCCAAGTGGCCCCAACACCCTTATCTCTTGCACCAGATCTGGTGTTCCACTAAGGACTAAGTCCAATACAGCTTCCCCTCTGGTCAGTTCATGAACCAGCTGCTCCAAGAAGCAGTCATTTATTTCATCTAGGAACTTTATCTCCCTAGCATGTCCTGCCGTGACACTGACCCAGTCGATACCGGGGTAATTGAAATCACCCATTATTATTACTGTGCTTTAACTTTTTTTAGCTTCCTTGATTTCTTTGAGCATTTCATCATCCATTTGTTCATTCTGGTCTAATGGTCAATAGTACACCCCCACTGCCATCGCCTTCCCCTTTTTCATGGAATTTCAATCCATAGAGATTCTACAGCAAATTGTGTTTCCTGCAAAACTTTAATCCTTTCTGACTCAATTCCCTCTTTAACATAGCGCGCAACCCCTCCACCAATTTGATCGGCTCTATCATTACGATATAGTTTGTACCCAGTTATCAGAGTGTCCAACTGGTTGTCCTTTTTCCACCATGTCTCTGAGATTCCAATCATATCTAACCTCTCATTTAGTGCTATATATTCTAACTCTCCCATCTTATTTGTTAGACTTCTTGCATTTGCTTACAAGCATTTTAGAGACTGTATTTTATTCATATTAATCTGGCTATTGGTAGGCATGGGTAATTTGGAATCTTTATCTGCTTTACTCTTTTTTGGAACCTCTGCTTTTTGGTAGTATCCTTCAAGGACAAATTGTTCTGAACCATGCTCTTTTGGGCGACTGTTGGCTTTCCCCTATTATCTAGTTTAAAATCTGCTCTATCTCCTTTTTAAAGGTTAATGCCAGCAGCCTGATTCCATCCCGGTTAAGGCAAAGCCCATCCCTTCGGAAGAGCCCCTCCTTTCCCCAGTTCCTAACAAATCCAATACCCTCATCCTTGCACCATCGTCTCATCCATGCATTGAGACTCCGTAGCTCTGCCTGCATTTTGGGTCCTGCGTGTGGAACAGGAAGCATTTCGGAGAAAGCTACCCAGGAAGTTCTGGATTTCAACTTCCTACCTAAAAGCCTAAATTTAGCCTCCAGAACCTCCCTACCACATTTTCCTATGTCATTGGTACCGACATGTACCAAGACAGAAGACTCCTCCCCAGCACTATCTAAGACCTTATCTAGGTGGCGCGTGAGGTCTGCTACCTTCGCACCAGGCAGGCATGTTACCAGGCGATTCTCACATCCACCAGCTACCCAGCTATCTACATGCCTAATGATCAAATCACCAACTATAACGGCTGTCCTAACCTTTCCCTCAAGGGCACATGGCCCTGGAGAAACATTCTCAGTGCGAGAGGGTTTTACATGACCTGGAGGAGAAGGTCCTAGTTACAGGATCACTTCCTGTCACACCAGGGTGATGCTCTCCTGTCACGTAACCTCTCTCCTCCATGGCAACAGGGATGCTGCCAGACTGGAGGTGTGACTTCAGGACTATATCCCTGTAGGTCTCGTCTACGTACCTCTCTGTCTTTCTTATGTCTTCCAAGTCTGCTACTCTAGTCTCTAAAAAATGGACTCGTTCTCTGAGAGCAAAGAGCTCCTTGCACCTAGTGCACACGTAAGACCTCTCACCAACTGGGAGAAAATCATACATGTGACACTCAATGCAAAAGACTGAAAGTCCCCATCTCACTGCTGGACGGCTGTCTGCATCTTAGTTTTAAGCTTGTGTTTAGATCTTTGAGTTCTTTACTTACTAAGGGTTGCTGTGGATACTTACAGTATACTAATAAAAGTGTACCTAATACGTTTAATATACCTTGTTCACCTGAAGCTTAATTAATCATAGGTCCTTAAGGTATGACTGAGTTGGATAAAAAGATGCACCTGAGAGCAGCTCCTTTCCTTTAAGATATGAAAGTACCTTTAAAGCTATGATTATCCCAGGGGTGGGAGGGAGGTAAGTAAGACTTTTTGAAAGAGGGCTGCTACACAGTACCCTGTTCTGTGCTTCTAAGGTAAGCTGTGACCAACATCCTGGGTGATTAACAGTCATTGCTTGGATAGAAGGAGTCTTTCAAAATGGCCTTTTGATCTGCCACCTGGCTTTAACACCTATTTAAAAAGTTTCACATGTCTCTTGCCTCCTAGGTAGAAGGCCTCTTTATAAAAGTCTATAGAAGGATTTATTTAGTGCTCAAAGAATACTGACCCTATTTTGCCTTTTATGCTTAGTTATATTCTGATTTGATTTAAATTAAAGTTCTTTGCTGCTGCTAGGCTCTGACTTAGTATGAAATTTAAACTAGAAGCTCTCTGCTGGATTCCAAATTTAACCAGAAAGCTCTCTTCTCTGTTTTAAATTTAAACTAAAAGCACTTTGCTGCTACTAGGCCCTGAATGAGTATTAAATTTAAACTACAAGCTCTCTGCTGGGTTCTAAATTTAACCAGAAAGCTCTCTTCTTTGTTTTAAATATAAACTGAAACTGCTGCTACTAGGCCCTGACTGATTTAACAAATACACTGGGTTCACAGCTTAATCAGCTGTAATCCAAAGAATTCCCTTCAGAAAAAGTCCCAGAAGTATATATTCACTATTGCAGATCTCTCTCCAGACATAGCATTCCCCTTTTGTAGTCCTTCATGACTGAGTTTGACACTGGGCAAAGGTTTAATGATCCAATTAATATCAATAGACCATGAACCATCATGGGTCAGTGCTAACTAATATATCTCCCACAAAGAGATCAAATATTTATTTATTGATTTGGTTTTATACCGCACTGTTCATGATCAGCACAGTTTACAAGATAATAACATCTTACATGGAACAGATAACATTGAACATAGTACATGGAGCAGTTTACATTGAAGATGTGAACAAGATATAAAATAATTAACTTATTTACATTAATAGATCCTTAATAGATCATACACAATAGCATATAAGCATGGGGAACTATTTACAGTTTGACAGAATCTTGAGAATGAAATTGATGGACAAGGCTTTAAGTTATATGGTTGAAAGAAAGATGGAATAGGTGTGTTTTGATTTCTTTGCGAAAGGCAGCCAAATTTGAAATGAGACAAATAGGAGCAGGTAGGGAGTTCCATAGTAGAGGGGCAAAGAGGGAGAGGGCTCTGTTCATGGAGAATTGGGAGCTTTTTCTAGCTATGGATGGGATGGAAAGAGTGTTTACCATATTTGTTCTTCTTGCTCTGTTTTCAGGAGCCCAATGTAGGAGATCTTCCAGTGAGGATGCAGATAGGTGATGGAGAATTTTAAAAGTTATCAGGAGAGTTTTGTACTTGAGTCGAGTGCTTATTGGGAGCCAGTGAAGATGAATTAGGAGAGAGTTACATGCTCATATCTGGAAGCTCCGTAAATGGTTTGAGCAGCAGTATTCAATGCTAATTGTAAAGGATGGAGAGAATATCCATGAAGCCCATGCAAGATGATATTTGTGTAGTTGAAAAGCGGAGTGATAAGGGCTTGGAAGACAGTGCGGAAGTCAGTAGGCTCAAGTAAGGGTCGGAGATGACGGAGGGAACGTATTTTATGATAGACAGCCTTTGTGATATTGTTTAGGGACTGGTCCAGAGTGATGCCCAGATATCTTACCTCATGATTAGACTTCAGATCAGCATTATTAACCTGCAGGGTTGTTGGGGATATCAGTGATGAGACTTTTGTGACAAAAATTACTTCTATCTTTTTATAGTTCACTATCAGGTTGTGCACAGCTAGCCAGTCAGAGACAGCATTGAAACAGTTGATGATTCCAGTGAAGTTTGGGTTATCTGTTGAAAAAGGAGTATAGAGAAACACATCATCAGCATAGATGTGATAAAGAATGCCGAAGGATTCTATGATTGTACATATTGGTTGTAAATATATGTTAAATAGCAAGGCAGATAGGGAAGAGCCCTGTGGTACACCTTGTGTTTGCTGATACATATCCGATGTTTGATTGCTCATACAGACTTGTTGTTGCCGATCTGTTAGATATGAGTGACACCAATTTAGAGCTGAGCTCTGAATGCCCTTAAGCTTAAGCAGATTAATCAAATGGTTGTGACAGACTGTATCAAAAGCTGAAGCAATATCCATGAAAATCAAGATAAAGCCCTATTTTGAATTATTTAAGCCTAAGATCAGGTTATCAAATAATGATGTGAGCAAAGTCTCGACACCATGCTGTCAAAAACCATGCTGTTGTGGATCAAGTGGTATGTGACAATCAATATGGTCTTGTATTTGTTGCAGTACTGCCTTCTCCATGATTTTAGGCAAGAAAGGAAGATTAGATATGGGACAATAGGAGTTTGGGTCCTGTGGGTCTAGCTTGGAATTTTTTAGAAGAGGTTTGATAGTGGCAGTTTTCAGTGATACCGGGACAATACCCTTGTTGAAGGAAAGGTGGATAATCTTGGCAATGTGGGAGCTTAATTCATGGCAGGTAGATTTGATCCAATGAGAAGGGCATGGATCAGTGGGTGAGATGGTAGAGTTAAGACCTTTTATTACATTTTCAATTCATTTAGGGGAGTATGGGTAGAAATGACTTAGAGCAGGGATGCTGGTGCTTTCAGGCGATGGAGTGTCTATGCAGATGTCTCCCAAATTGTTGAGAGTCACTTTGGTTTTATTAAGGAAGTGAATGGCAATGTCTTGAGGGTGGATTAAATTATTTGCTCGAAGCAGAGATGAATCATTTGTAAGGGATTGAATTACTCTAAAGAGCTCACGAGGCTTGTTGAGAGAACACATAGGAAGATTTGTATGGTATTCCTTCTTCCTTTGCATAATGGTAAGGTGGTGTTCTTGAAAGGTCTTCATGTATATTTCTCGGTCATGGGGGAGCCTGGAGTTGCACCATTTTTGCTCGAGCTTCCTGAGATTCTTTAAAGATTTGCACAGATCAGCTGTAAACCAGATAGCTGTAAGCATCCTTTTATTCAAGCGTTTATGCTGTGTTAGTATGGCAACTTTTCTTAGGGTAGCATTCCAAGTTTGTATTACTTCAGTTAAGTCAGTGGATTCAGAGTCGGAGTTAAGGTCAGGTAGAGTTTCTGCAAGGAATAACTCTCTGCTGAATGGTTTAAAACAACGAGCAAGTGGTAATTCAGTATTAACAGGACCTTTTGAGACTGGTATGTTGAAAGGGATATGAAATAAGATAGCTTTGTGGTCTGACCTGGGTACTGGGAAGACTTGTGATTGTACAAAATTGTTTGTACCATAAGTATAGGGGGTGCAAATATAAGGTCCAATGTGTTACCTTTAGTTATGTATTAGTTATTGATAGTTAAGAGCAGACATAGCATCTAGAAAAGCTGTGGAATTCTTCTTTGATAGCACTGGGAGGTTGAAGTCGCCTAGAATTCAGAGAGGCTTGGACTATGGCGAGTGGTTACAGATTAGATCTAGTGTTATGGAGAAGTCATCAGTACAGGTAGAAGGGGCACGATAGAACAGTGCTATTGCTATTTGCTTATTTGCTATCATGTTGGCATCAAGGCTGCTAGTGTTATGGGTGGAGAGGCAATGGAAATGCAGGTCAGATTTGGCCATGGTGAGTGTGCCTCCACCTCTTTTGTTAGTCCTTTGGCAGTTGAAGATATCATAATTTGGAAGCTTGAGATGGTTAATAATTACTGCTTCCGTATCTGTAAGCCATGCTTCCGTGATGAAGATTATGGGGCTTGTTTACAAAGCCGCGGTAGCGGTTCGCGGTCGTTATCGGAGCCGCGGCCCCATTGAAATCAATGGGGTCACGGCTCCGATAACGATCGTGAACCGCTACCGCAGCTTTGTAAACAAGCCCCTATGTCTATCTTCTGATTCTCCACATAGTTACCAATAACCAGCCATTTCTTCCGAATGGATCTTGCATTTACAAGCATGGATTTTAGAGCTTTTTAATCTGTGCACTTCCGAGTGAGAGATTTTCCTGATGGCTGGCATACAATATGGATAAGATGTTGGTGTCTTATCAGGCGAGGTTGTCTCATTGTGGTGAAGACATCTTCTTGTTTGTTTTGGCCAAAGCCATGTATAGTGGGAATTAGACTATGTTGGTGTGAATATGAATTAACAGAAATGAAGGATAGGGCAAGACCATATAGGCATAGGATGACAGGCATATAGTCCGGCATTGTGGTGGCAAGGCGATTGGGATAGTAGTTATACAGTTAACAGTAGTTGAAGGTTCTTATAAGTATATCAGGGAGAGCTATAATGATCTACAGGGAGGTCAGCAGTCTAGTAATTAAGGTATTAAACATATGAACAACAGGAGCAGAACTATATGATCGAGGTTGAGGCAATTATTCTCTGGGAAGACAATATAAATAAATGAAGGAGGGGAATAAGGCATATAAATCAATGTATAATGCACTTACAACCATTATCCAGCAGCGGAGGTGATCAACTGCTAGGCATCATCAGAAGTACAACGGTATTGACTGTAATGCTTTTTGTTCCTTTTCTACTGCCTGCGTTCCCCACCTAAGGGCCACACCAAATGATGCTCCTGAATTTAAAGTCCTTATTCAGACCCTGATTGTCCTTGGGCAGATGAGCGGGGAGGGAATCTCCTTCCCGCTCCCTCGCCCGATGCCGGTCAGGGAGGAGGAGGTATTCTTGCTCCTGCAGCACTGCTCCGATCTTCATTCCCAATGGTGCTCCTGAATTTAAAGTCCTTATTCAGACCCTCATTGGTCTTGGGCAGATGAGCGGGGAGGGGATCTCCTTCCCGCTCCCTCGCCTGGTGCCGGTCAGGGAGGAGGAGGTGTTCTTGTTGCTGTGGTGCTTGCTCTGATCTTCACGCCAGATGGCGCTCCTGAATTTAAAGTCCTTATTCAGGCCCTGATTGGTCTTGGGCAGATGAAAGGGGAGGTAATCTCCTTCCTGCTCCCTCGCCCAATGCCGGTCAGGGAGGAGGAGGTGTTCTTGCTGCTGCGGCACTGCTCCGATAATATTAAAAAAAACTGATGACCCAATATTTCAACATTGTGGCCAGCACTGAATAACCAGATAAATTGCTGACTGATGGATCTTTCTAGATAGCGGCAATTCTACTATTCCTATAGTTATCCAGATAACTTAGGATAGGGTTTTTTTTTGCCTTTCCAAAGTTATCTGGATAATGGACTGAATATTATCATTATCCAAATAATTCCTTGTTCAGTCCATGCTCCATATACTTACTGACCTGACACTCTCTGGATAGTGCCAAGAATCTGTATAGCACTGTGTATGCTTTGTAGTGCTATATAAATGTTCAATAGCAGTAATAGATAGTCTGTAAGGACATTAAGCAGCATTATCTGGATAGTGCCAGTGAATATTCACAGATAGCAACAACTAAGGGAAGTATCTGGGTAACAGCGGTCATTATCTGCATATTTCCTTTCAAATATCTGGCTGCAAGTTCTTGAGGCATCTGAGTTAGGATCTGAGTTGCGGCATCTGAGTTAGCATAGTAGCATAGTAAATGGCGGCAGATAAAGACCAGTATGGTCCATCTAGTCTGCCCAGTAAGATGACAGGAGTAGGTGCACTTGCCACTCTGTACAGGCCACCCCGAGGATTTGAGATTAAGGGTCCCTTTTACTAACGCCCATTAGCCGGTTAACTTGTTTTAGTGCACGGCAACTGGCAGTCAGGAGCACTAACACGTGAGTGTGTCTGCTGCTGCACACTAAAGTGCACATTGATTGGCTAGTACCAGGGAAATTGCTGCATGCTCAATTGCAGTGTGGCTCTTAATGTGCATTCCCCTGGTGACTCCTCTATGGAAGCTATTAAGTGAATACACCTTACAGAGCGCACATTTGAGTAGGCCATCAGACATTAGTTGCTGGGAACATACAGCACACCCCCAACAGCTAACACAGAGGCTTTGCAATTAAATTGTCTTTGTTTGGTGCATTAATTGCAAATCATTTTTGGGCTTTTTCAAATCCAAATTCAAGGTGAGTTAGAAGGAAATATACAAGTTATTTCCTTTTAAAGTGGGCTTACCATTAATATGTCAGGCATCTATTTTAAGCTGAATTTAAGACGTTGATTTTTCAATGGAAAATATATCTAAATTTTTGGCTCCGTATCTTTATTTTTGTCTTTATTGCACATTTTTTATACTGCACCTTTATAACATCAGGGCGGTTACAATGGGAAAAAATACAGGAAATTGGCTTTGCCAAAGGACAAGGAAAGGAACTACAAAGTTGACAGGACAGGGCAAACAGTCACACAGCTTAAGGAAAAAGAAGAAGAGAGCAGAGCGTAAGAAGAGAATCAGGGAGGGAGTGAGGCCATAGGCAGCAAGACAGGTGAGTCTGAAGGAGGGACTTGACCTTTGTGAAAGAGGATTCTAGTCAGATGTCATTTCAAAGGGAGTTCCACAGGGAGGGGCCCAGAAATAAAAAAGGCTGAGCGACGGCTGGATTCATAGTGCGCATGGGATGGGGAGGGAAGATGCAGCCGTTTGATGTGGGCAGAGTGGAGACTGCGGGACGGGATATGGAAGTGAAGAAGATTGGAGAGGTACTGTGGAGTGTGCATGTAGATAACCTTATGAACTGTGGTGAGCATTTTGTACTGAACCCATTGTCTGATAGGAAGCCAGTGGAGATTAATGAGAAGTGGTGTAACATGATCATAGCAGGTGGCATGAGAGATGATCCTGGCAGCAGTGTTTTGAATAAGCTGAACACGGTGGAGCTGGGACTGGGAGATACCTGAAAGAATAGAGTTACAATAATCAAGATGCAATATATCCAGGGATATGAGAAGAGTGATGAAAGAGGAGGAGTTCAGAAAAGGGTGGAGGGCTATGATCTGCCTGAGGGAGAAGAAGGAGCAATGAACCAGGAGGGAATATAAAAAGAGAGGGCAGGATCCAGGTTGACACCAAGGTAGAGAAAGGACGTAATCAGTGAGATTGGGCAACCAGATAAGGAGGGGACCAAAGATGGGGGGGGCGGGCGGACTACCAAAGGAAAACCAGAGGGCAGAAGTCTTTGAGGCATTAAGATGGAGGAAATTAGAGGCATGCCGGTCAGAGACATGAGTGAGGCAGGAGTTTAACGGAGAGAGGTCGGGTGAGACAAGAGAGATATGATGGACGATGATAATATCACTGGCATAATAATAAGCCGATAAGCTGAATCCCTATATTAATATGGCAAGAGGAGATAGGAGACATTAAAAAGGAGTGGGGCCAGAACCGATTCTTGAGGAACACTACAAGAAAGTGAAACAAGGTCTGAGGAGGTGCTACCTGAAATTACAGAAAATGAGCGTGAGGAGAGGAACGAATGAAACCATTGCAGAACTATCCCAGAGACACTGACAGCATGTAGATGAGAAACGAGGGTAAAGTGATCAACCAGGTTGAATGCAGATAATAAATCGAGACAGCGAAAGAGACGTCATCACGTTCGTGGGAGGTGTGCAGTTCATTCAGAAGAGAAAGAAGAATGGACTCAGTGCAGTGCCCAGGCCTGAAGCCAGATTACTGAGGGTGAAGATAGTGGGTAGATTCCAAGTGCTGAGAGAGTTGAGAGAAGACAAATTGTTTAAGAATTTTAGAAAGAAAGGGGCAGTTAGAGATGGGGTGATAGTGAGTGGGGTCAAAGGGCTACAGGGTAAGCTTTTTCAGCAGAGGGTGAACAAGGATGTGTTTCCAGGGGGAGGGGAAGGAAACAGAATTAAGGCTGGTGTTAAAAATGGTTTGCATAAATGGGAGGAGTGCCAAGGATGACTCCAGGAGCTGGGTGGAAGGAATCAGATCTGTGCACATGTGGTCTTTCTGGCAGAGGATAGGGATTTAAAGAGTTCAGCTTCAGAAATCATTGGGATGGTTGACCAGGTATGAGTCAGAGAAGGACGTGGTGAGAGGGAGGGAAGGTTGGAAGAAAGAGCAGGAGGGCAACCAGAGAAGGTGGAATGGAGAGATTGTACCTTCCCCATATAGAAGGTAGTCAGCTGAGATGGGTTGGGAATGGAGAGGTGGGATCGACAGAAGGGGTGGGGTGAATTGAGGAAAGGGATCTCAGGACTTGAAACAGTTAACAAGAAGAATTGGCTGAGATGGAAATAAGATCAGAGTAATAAGCCTTTTTTGTAGAGTAAATAAGAAGGTGATAGTGCTGGTGACAGGAGCGAAAGTACTGAAGGGCTGCTGGGGAAGGGTATTTACCCCAAAGGCATTACAAGCACCACAGATAGGCACAATGAAGAAAGAGACCAGGATGGTACCAGGGCTGCTTGGAAGGGCGACGGGTCAGGCGAGGGCAGAAAGGTGCTAGATGATCATGGGCAGTAGACAAACATGAATTCCATGTCAGATCCTGGCCGTCTGAGGCAAGTGTGGAAAAATCTTGTGGCAGAGTTGATCACTGGATGGAAATTGGGTCAGAGTAGATGCAGTAATATGACAAGAAATGTGAGGAGTGTCCAAGGAAGCAACAGAGAAGGAGGCAGGAAGAAGCACAGGGAAAGAAAATGAGAAGAAAATACCGAGGTGGTCGGTCTAAGGTAGGGAAAGAGAGGAGAGGGATAAGGTGACCAATGAGGAGTGGGACTGTCTAAAAATTTACATATCAGGATTTACACCTACTCTGAGGCACGGATAGGTTTTAACATTTCTGTTAGAGCTTTACACAAGGATTTAAGAGAGGCCCCTGAAAACCAAGAAGAAGGCTAATGGGCCACTGCAGAAAAATTAGATGAAGAGAAAAAGACTTCAGGAACCAGAGGGGTGGCACATTAATGAAAGCAAGCAGAGAAAAACAACAAAATAAACAAATCAAAAATAGAAACCGTCCCGCCTGCAGTGATGTCTACTGCTACCGAGTAAACCAGCTTTAGCAACAAGCCTAAAATGAAAAGTCTTTTGTCATAATCACTGCCTGGGAGACATTAGGCATTCAAAGTCAGCCTTGTCGCAAATCGACATAGGCAAAAAAGGTGTCCCATATTGCCTCAGATTTAAATCTCTTTCCTTTCTCTTTCCTCTCGGTTCAGTGTTACTCTTTTCCATAGTCACTAAGGGGCCCTTTTACTAAAGCCCAGTAACCACTTAATGTGCATTTAAATGCACGGCAACTGGCAGCTGGGAATGTTAATGTGGGGTCATGCCTAAAACCATGCGTCAAAACACACGGTAATTCACCATGGTACAATGGGGCAGGGAATGGCTGGAGTGTGGGCATGGAGAGAACATTACTGCTAGTGCAAGGGTAATTGCTATGTGCTCAGTGGCAATGTGGCAGTTAGTATGAATGCACCTAATGGCACCTCTGGGAGTACACTCACATTACATGTGCTGCTTGTTAAGGTACTTGGTCACACATCAGCTGCCAGGCACATGCTGGGCACACCAAAGATAGCTTAATGTGCCTTTGCAATAGGCTTAGGAAACAGAATCCTAAATCCCAAACTTTCTGCAGCCATTGCAGGTGTGAAGGATGGGTCAGTCTCTTCCAACACATTAAAAATTTCTAAAAAGTCAAATGAGTGCAACTAAGAAAAAAAAAGGACAGAAAAATCACAGAAAAACATCTGAAAATGACCTTAAACGTTGGTTCTCAACCCAGTCCTCAGGACACACTTAACCAGTCAGGCTTTCAGGATAACCACAATGAATATGCATGAGAGAGAGACCTGCATACATTAGAGTCAGTGCATGCAAATCTCTTTCATGCATATTCATTGTGGCTACCCTGAAAACCTGACTGGCTAGGTGTGTTCCAAGGACTGGGTTGAGAACCCCTGACTTAAAATGAGCTATACATTTTTTTTCTGCCAAATCTAGGCATTATTTGAGAAGCCTTAACCCTTTCCAGGCCGAGCCCAAAACTGTCGGGATCCAAAATTCTGACTAAATATTCCTATCAAATGGTATATAATACATGACCATAGCAGAAGGAAAATCACTATTAGAACATATTGAATAAGACAGGTACAATTTTCCTGAAATATGCAAAAATTAACCCAGCTGCAGAATGTGGATTAAAAATTTAAAGTAGGCCTTCAAAGGGTTAAATTTGGTCAGAGAGCTTCATTGAATTGCAGTGGATAAATGAGTGCTAAGTGACAATGGCAATAAGAGCTGCTGTACTTAGTATTCATGTGAGCCGGGAAATGGTAAGACTGTCCTCTTTCTGGATTCAGGAAGGTGTGTCTGTATGAACTGACAGTTATGCATGACTCAAAGCAGGCAGCTATGCCCACAGGGAAAGAGTCACTGGATATACATGTATTGCCTTTCTAAAATATGCCCAGAAAATACCTTATTGAAATCTCTGCATGCCCTGGCATTTACGTGTAAGTAGCACCTTATGAATTGCTATTTGTATGTGAATTTTGACTTACATATGTAAATCTGCTACTCAGGGCTGAATTTACTTTGTTGGAACCCATGGGCAACAATGGGAAGCAATTCTCCCCCCAATGGCTCTGGCACACCCCCATTGACTCTGACACCCTCCCCCCACCTGATCAGCTCTACACCGCCCCCCCCCCCCCATCCACCCCCGATCGGCAATGCCCCAATGTCCTGCTTACAGTACCAGCACAACTTGGACCCCAAGTAGCAGTAGCAGGGTCTGGGCAGTCTCAGATTGAATTTAATTAATGAACTTACTGCTGCCGCTTGGGGGACAGGTTGCAGCGGTAAGTAGGACATCGGAGCAGAGCTGATTGGTGACGTGATATGCTAAACTCCAGCATTATGCTCAGATCAAAGTATGGCAGTTGAGGCAATATTCCGGCGCCTATCAAAATTTGGCACCAGAGGCAGTTGCCTCCATTGCCTATTCTTAAATCTGGGCCTGCTGCTACTTACACATGTAAACAGCACATTACTCTTCTAAAATCACCTCTGAAATTTGTCCAAAAATAGCCATCTAACTGAAGTGACCAGCATTTCTGAATATTGGCCTTTTAGTGAAACTAGGCACTTAAATTTAGGAACCCTGCCCTATTTAGTTTTCAAAGGGATCAGTTTAGATTTCTACCTCTACGAGGTTAGGTTCCTAAATTCTTAAAATTGGCCTGCTAGTGTATTAAATTTATACACCAAAAAATGTTATCAAGACATTACAGCTAATTTTCCTTGTTGCAGTCCTGTGATCCATAGAAGCTAATTGAGACTTGGCAAATTGAAATAGCTCCCGCAAGCTATCTGAAGAGGAGTTGTTCCTACTGGAAAAATAATCTTTCTTGAGGTTTCTGTGTGAATAGATTTTACACAATACAAGGCCTTATCAGTTAGTGACCTAGATTTTCTCCACTGTCATTCCACCTGTCTCAGTGTTCTTTAGAGCTGGACAATTTCAGATATTTCATAAGGAATAAACATCTCTTTGCAGATGGCATCACAAGGGCGCTGAGAGCAAGCACAGGTCCCAGGACAGACAACTTTTCCATGCCTCCCTTATTGTCAGGCTTTTGCCAGGCCCAGGTTTCAAAAAAATGAAACAGCATGGTGGCAGGTCTTAAAGCATTGTGTGCTCTCTAGATCAGCTGCATCCTACCGTCCCAACACTTCTTGTCAGAGGGAGTGGGATGCAGCCAGCCTAGAGCACACATGGGTGTTGTAAGACAGGCTGAGGCCAGGCCTCTTAAGAGACCCACTGACCCTGGCATCATTTACTTCCATTCACTTGTCAGGCCTCGGCATCTGTCATTATCTCGGAGTTGGGCCAGACCAAGCAACCATAGTTTTTGATTTGTGCTATTGCAATTCTTTGTTGGTTAAAAAGAAAAATAAACTTTAAATTTTCATCTAGATGGTATGATTGACCTATGGAACACCACTTTGAAATCATGCTCACAACCCCCCTCCTCAATTATGACTACTACCCCTAATTACCCTCCGAAGATCAGAAAGCAAGCGCCATGGTACTCCGCCGAGCTGAAATCCTCCCTTCTACTCCTAAGGAGGCATGAGAGAAAATGGCGTCACTCCCGCTCTACTGAAGATCAAGCATCTTACAACAACCTCCTGAAGCAGCACAGGGAGCTTATAGCCGAAAAGAGGAGAGAATACCACACTGAACTTCTCCTCCGCTCGATCAACAAACCACGAGACCTCTTCAGCATAGTCAAAGCCCTCACCAAAGCCACACCTGCGCCCCAAACACCCACAATTCATCCGCAATTATATTCTAGCTACCTCCAGTCCAAAACCCTTACAACAAATGTTGTCATTAGCCCCATGCCTAACCTATTACCTATCACACAGTCATCTCTTGTAGAATTCATCCCCCCAGCAGAGAGATACATTTCTGATCTTATCTCTTCAATCAACACCACTACAGCACCTAATGACCCATGTCCGGCTTACTGGATCAGGACACTGCACAAAGAACTCAGTCCTACCCTAGCTCACATCATGAAGCTATCTTTCGCATCTGGAGTTTTCCCCACTTCGCTTAAACAAACCTCCATCCGTCCTCTCCTCAAAAACAATCGTCTGGATCCTTCCAAAACGGAATCATATCGCCCGATCTCAAGCATACCTCTACTGTCTAAACTCATAGAGAAAGTTGTTCAAATACAGATGCAACAACATGTTGACACAACAGCCCCTCTCGACCCTTATCAACACGGATTCCGGGAAGCACACGGCGTGGAATCATTACTTACCATACTCTCTAACACATTATCCAGAGGCATAGACAACATCAAAGATGGGTTTATTCTAATTTTCCTCGATATAGCCACGGCTTTCGACCCTGTCAACCATGATTTACTCCTTTCCAGACTTCAAGAAAAAGGAATTCGAGGACTTGCATGGGAATGGTGCAGATCTTATCTATCTAATCGTCTGCAATACGTCCGAGTAGGAACATCAACATCGGAACCTTTCCAGCAACGGCAGGGAGTCCCTCAAGGTTCCTCCCTATCTGCCCTACTTTTTAACATCTACATGCAGCCGATTTGCAACATTATCCGTTCATTTGGCATCCTCAGCCTAATCTACGCAGACGATGTCCTACTGTTCACCCCGGTTAAAATTATGCATCCTGACATCTCCAAACTAGTCGACTGCTTCAACGCAATTACTGACTGGCTCTTATCCCAGAATTTGAGGATAAACTTCAAGAAGACGGAGGTCTTATTCATCTCCAGGAACAAGAACTTCTCCCCCCCCCCCCCCCGCCACCTTGAAAGTACGCGATGCTGAACTCCCATGCAGATCTGCCATACGGTATTTGGGAGTCACACTTGACAACCAATTTAACTTTAAAGAGCATATAAAGAACATGACCAAATCCATCTATAATAAAATTTCAACTTTAAGGCACCTTAAACCCCTATTAGCACCACAAGACTTCAGAACCATCTTCCAAGCACTGGTAATCCCTCATTTTGATTACGCGAACATAATCCTTCATGGTCTTCCTAAGAGCACCCTTAACCCGCTCTAAATGGCCATGAATGCAGCAGCACGCATCCTAAGTGGCACAGCCAGAAATGATCACATTACGCCCATATTGATGGAACTCCATTGGTTACCGCTGCACAGTAGACTCACTTATAAAGCTCTACTGATAACCTTCAAGGCCATTAACCAATTGTCTCCGTCATCCATCTCAGCACTCCTTACAATCAGTCCTAACATCAGACTGAGAAGATCAGCAACCGCCAACTCCCTTACTATTCCCCGCGAATCCGTAAAGTGTAATCAACTAACCAGAAACAGAGCCTTTGCATTCTACGCCCCGAGAATCTGGAACAGCCTCCCCCCACACCTCCGAGCAATTAGGGACCTTCCCCAATTCAGAAAAGCTTTAAAGCATCATTTATTCCTCCTTCATTTCTCTCACCTCATTAACCCCCCTCCACTCTCACAACCTGCCTCATAACCAAGAATATACCCAACTACCACGTCGGGTACATCTCACTGTCTCCACTTTCCTACACTATTTATTTCCAACCTGTAAATATGTAAATAGTTCATATTCATGTTCAATTTTAACTCCGCTATTTAACTCTGTTAATAGCTTATTAGTCTCCTCTTCCCCGTTCAATCCAAGTTGATTTCCCTGTTACAATGTAAGCATATATATCACTGTTCTGATGTAATGCAAATATTATGTTTTATGTAAACCGCACTGACTTTGAATAGCGCGGTATATAAGAATTGATAAATAAATAAATAAGTAAATAAATAAATAAATCCTCCTGAATCTGACTTGTGGAACAATGATAGCTATTTATAAAAGCATAAATGCTGTAGAATAAGTTGAAAGGAAATAATCATTCTTTCTAATACTACTAGGACTGGAGGATATCATGACAAGGTCCTGTAGGGGTGCAGGGCCCCTCAGAGGTCAAAGAGTGGGAAATGGGCATTGTTCCACCCCTTGCTGCATGGTTATAATACCTCTAGAACAGTGGTTCTCAACCCAGTCCTCTGGGATCCTTGGCCAGTCAGGTTTTCAGGATATCCACAATGAATATGCATGAGATAGATCTACCTATAATGGAAGCAGTGCATGCAGATCTATCTCATGCATATTCATTGTGGATATCCTGAAAGCCTGACTGGCCTGGGGGTCCCAGAGAACTGGGTTGAGAACCTCTGCCCTAAAAGTTATGAAACAGGAACGGGGAAACCCTCATGTTGGTGGCCAGTGTTTTAAACTGGATTCTTTGGCAGCTCCCATACTTGTAGCTCTTGTCATCCTAGTTTTATTACCTGTTTTGTTGGGGATGGTATTTCCTTAAGAGCCAGGCACTGTGGGATAGGCTTTTATGACGCCAGTGTTTATTTCTAGTCAGCAGCTGCAGGGGCCCGGCAGAAGATGCAGAAGCAGTGAGGAGGCCATGCAGCCAACAGAGGGCCGCAAACTGAGAACTGTTGGCTCAATTGTAGCATCATAAAGAAGAGCCTTTCAGGAAGATAGGAGAGAGGCAACAGCGCCAGGCCAGCAGGTGTACCTGGAAGTAGTAGGAGCATGGAGACAGTTCTTGCTGTATCAGGCCAGCCCTTCCAGTTCACTGGATGTAATGTTGCTGCTGGGCTCTCTAAAACGAGGACCAGAGATGATCGCCCAGATTAACCCCCATCCCCCTGCCAAGGACAGTCTTAGGAGGCACATCATAAAACTACTAGTAGAAGATTTAAAACAAATTCTAAAAAGTATTTTTTTTTTTAGTTAATGCATAATTAAACTATGAAATTTATGTCAGAGAATGTGGCCAGGACTAATAATTTAGCTGAGTTAATATAAACGTTTTTGTAAGTTTCTAATGAACAGATCCATTAGCCATCATTTCATCAAATATTCTTAGATTTAAACTCCCCCTGCTTCTGGGAGTGAACAACATAACAAGGGTGATCCTCTCATTGAAATCTACAGTCCAAAGCATGAGGGTGCATTTCAACTCTTGGCTTTCAGAGGAGGATCAGATTCCAGTAATAGATAATTCATCCTACCTATTTCTTTGCCATATTAGGCAACTGCATCTTTTTAAGAAGCAGGAACTTGAGACAGAGTATTATTACTATGTACTACTACTTATCATTTGTATAGCGCTACAAGGCATATGCAGTGTTGTACAGAGACAGTCCCTGCTCTTAAGAGCTTACAGTCTAATCAAGACAAGTGGGGACTAGGATATATCTAGGGGAATGGTAAGGACACACACAGGAAGTGAACAAAAGACTAGGGGGATCAGGATCCAAAAGCAGTCTCAAAAAAGTGAGTTTTTAGCCAAGATTTGAATAGGGCCACAGATGGAGCCCGATGTTCTTAGTCTGGTAGTTTGTTCCAAGCATAAGGAGCAGCAATATAGAAAGATTGAAGTCTGGAGTTGGCTGTGGAAGCGATAGAAGGAATCTGCCAGAAGAGCAGAATTCCTGAGGAGCAGTATAGGGAGAGATAACAGAGGAAAGGAGGTAGGAGAAACCGAATGAAGGTACTTATAGGTCAGTTGAAGAAGTTTGAAATGGGTAGGGAGCCAATGAAGTGACTTGAGAAGAGGGATGACATGAGCATAGTGACACTGGCAGAAGATTAACCATGCAGCAGAATTTTGAACAGATTGAAGTGGGGAAAGATGATTCAGAAAAAGATCAGTGAAGAGGAGGTTTCAATAGTCTAGAGTAGACCAGGGGTTCTCAACCCAGTCCTTGGGACCCACCTAGCCAGTCAGGTTTTCAGGATAACCACAATGAATATGCATGGAGAGATTTGCATATAATGGAGGCAGTGTATGCAAATCTCTCTCATACATATTCATTGTGGTTATCCTGAAAACCTGACTGGCTAGGTGGGTCCTGAGGACTGGGTTGAGAACCCCTGGTCTAGACCATAGATGGTGAGCTCCAGTCTTAGAGTGCCACAACCCAGCCTGGGTTTCAGGATATTCCTAATGAATATTCATGAGATGTATTTGCATACAGTGGGAGGCAGTGGAAGAAAATATATCTCATGAATATTCATTAGGGACATCTTGTAAACCAGGCTGGATTATAGCACTCGAGGACTGGAGTTTGCCATCTCTGGTATAGACGGGAGGTGACAAGAGAATAGATGAGTGTCTTAGTAGGGTGTTCAGAAAGGAAGGGAAAAATTTTGCCAGTGTTATAGAGAAAGAAGTGACAGGTTTTAGCTATCTGTTGGATGTGTGGGGAGTAGAGGGAGGAGTCAAAGATGACCCCAAGGTTGCAAGCCGAGGAAACAGGGCAGAGAGGAGTGTTATCCACAGAAATAGAGAAAGGAGGAATGGGGTGTTGCAGTGAAGGATCCTCTCCGACTTAGATCTCGCATGTTTCCACAAGTCTTCGCTTCCAATTTCACCACACCAACGGGATGTCAATCCCCGCTATTCATGCTTGCTCCTGCCCCTGTATAACTTCCCCACCGGTTGTGCAGGGAAGTTATAGGGGGCAGGGAAGGGGAAGCATGGGGGCGGAGAGTGGGCGGTTGCTGACCCTAGACATACAGGGCCGATTCTAATGTTGTCCCTGTACGTCCATGGCTAGTGAAATGGCCAGGGTGGAATAACTTCCCTGGATGTTTCAATTTTGCTGCTCCGGGGGGGCGGAAGGAGCTGGGAAATGAGCAGTGTTAATTCCCCGCAGCACGACCCTGGACTTAGGAGGCCAGATTGGGAGTCGGGTTGCGGGGAATTAACATTTTGGGCAGGCGGCCGTCATCGTGGCTTTTAAATGGAGCCACAGTGCCATGGCAACATGATGCTATGGCACTGAGGCTCCATTTTAAAGCCCTGGCAGAGTTAGCCAGGTGGTGCCTGTACGTGCAGGTTGGGATTGAATCACAGTCCCGGCCTGCACATATAGGCTTGTTCGCAATTCTGATCCCGCAGAGCTAGATGTGCCCCGTGGGATCAGAATCGCGATCTCCTTTGTATGTCTGGTTCAGCCCAGATATACAAATGAGATGTACATCGGGATCGGAATCAGGCCCTTCTTATCCATGCATCTTATTTATTTTATTTATTTATTTAACAGGATTTCTATACCACCTTATCCTAAAAGCGAAGTGGTTTACAGCATAACTTGTTGGTTTTATGTAGAACAATGGGAGAGGGGGCATGCAGGAGATTGTTTCAGGTTGACTTATACGACATAGATTATGTACATAGTGTATGTGAAGAGATCATTGACCTTAATTTGTGTTGGGTTATATATAGTTGGATATTAAACAAACGGAAAGATTGAGGGATGGAGCTAGGGTAGTGGGGGGAGGGGATGAGTGTGAAGGGGGCAGAGAGGGGAGGGAAAATTTTATTTTGTGGTAGGTCCATAATATGGAGTGGAGGAGTAGCCTAATGGTTAGAGTACTAGCTTGGGGACCAAAAGACCAGGGTTCAATTCCCACTAGCACTCCTTGTGGCCATGGGCAAGTCACTTAACCCTCCATTGGGTCAGAAAATTCCAAGTCCCTGTTTAATGTACATTGCTAAGTTTAAGTTGCAATTTAAACTGCTTTGATTGAAATGATAAAGCAGTGTAAAAGACCTGTTAAATAAATAAAATTATGCAGGATGGACCATATTATGCAGGTTTGTCCATATTAAGTAATGTCTCTGAAGTGTTTAATATAGAGCACGGTTTTCAGCTTCTTCTAGAAGTCTTTGGAGTCGGAAGTGGCTCTAAGGTAGTCAGGGAAGGAGTTCCATAGGGCAGGAGCTGCCATGGAAATAGCTCTTCCAGATGTATATTGCTTGGATCTTACTCCATCAGTGGGTCTGAGGAAGGCAATAATGATCCTTAGTTACACTGTCTTGATGGCATCATTTTGGAGTATTGTACCCTAAAGAGTGCTGATCTCAGATCAACTGATACTATTTTGAAGAACAGCATTGACAGGGAAGGAATAACTGGGATCACTGCTGCCCTTTTAAGATTCATGGATGAGATAAACTACAGGCAGCAGGAGGTAGATTAGGTAACAGGATGATCATAGCAAGCATGGAGTGGGACTTTGGTTTTTTCATAGCTGTTTTTATGCCAGTCTTGACAGCCTCACATTTTAAAACAAAATGAAACAGAAAAAAATAAATCAAATTTGGTTCATTTTACTTTTCTTTCATTTTCAAAATGAAAGTAATTTAAATAGAAGTTTTCATTAAGATTTCCTGTTTTTTTTCTAGATGAAAGTACAAGTTATTGTACCTCTATTGCCTCGAGCAAACCAACCAAAGAATGTACAGTCCCACAAATTAGCAAAAGCAGAACACAAAAGAAGGGGTGGAAAGCATTTCCACTGAGTGAGGTAATATTTATTTGCAATAGAGGATCTGACATGGCCATGTTTCACCACTCCATACAACTGTCTGGGGTATCTTACATATAAAAAGATAACATGTGACTGACATATACACACAAACAATCAAAAATATTAATATATATTTAAATTATCACAATAAAACAATAAGTCAATATACAAACAGATATCATACAGTATAATTAATAATATATATATATATCATGAAATTCAACCAAGCAAATAAAAATACATATAATTGGGACAAACAAATAAAGGAGAAAAAAAGTCCAAAAGAAAGGAAGGAGGAAAAGTGAGGAACACACTTATTTCCATGTTATATAAACAATTTAAAATTATGGATTAAAAATATCAAGAGAAACATACATATTTTCCTAAGGACCCAATGAGTGATGCGGGCAAAGAAATGTGGGGGAAGGTATAAGGGAGAAAGGAAAAGGAAAGGAGGAGGAGAGAAGGGGAAGGCAGGGGTGAAACTGGGGGTGGAAGAAAAAGGAATGGGAAAGGGAAAGAAGGGAGGGGAAAAGAATTAAAGGAAACAGAATAAGAAAACTGAATAGCCTTAAATGAATGTAATTATATATTAAATAAGCACAATTGTCATAAAAAATAAAAAAAAAACAGGTGCTCAGTGCCAGATGTATAATTAAATATCTATCACATAAGAGAAAACTAGCTGATGTTAGCAGTTGCAAAACCTAATTTTGGCTTAATAAGGACATCTAAAGAAGGGTAGCATCCCATTTCCAATGATTGTGTCAGCCTATAATTGAAGTATATTACCCAAATCAACTACGAGACTTATGAAAAAATTAACTATTTAAGGGAGCAGAGCGTAATAGTCTGAATAAGATCTGGAATGTGCAGCAATGCTCAGAGGAGCTGGAAGCCAACTGGAGGAGTGGAGTGTGCCAGTAGTCCTGTCCCCTCTGCTGACATCAGCAGGGCAACCTGAGGGACTGCTTTAAAATCTAGCCCAATCACTGAGAAACTTGCTTGGTGCACATAGCTCCTCGATGAGCATGCACTATGGACTGGCTAGTTGACTGTCTGCAGTTAGTCTGTGCATGGTTGGAACACGTAGGGTGCTGCAGATGCAGTCTGACTCATGGTGTGAAGCAGTTGAGATTTTCCAGACCTAACCCCAGTATTACTGCTGGTCTGCCACTGCTCCAGTCACAGGTATGGCTCTGGCCCACCAACCCTGGAGGGCTGTCTTATACCAGCAGGATGGAGGTTGCTTCACCGGAACTCAGGCACCTGTCCCTTACCTACAAAACAGGTGAGTGTGGGCCCTTTGAGGTATATAGTGTATACCCCTTTGACCTGTAGAGGCACTGCTACACAAACCTCATGCAAATCTAGGAACCCTCTGCACTGATAACAGGTGCCCATGTCAGCCAGACCCTAACACTGGGTACGCACTAATCTGGGTGTTGTCCGGGCCTACAGGACCACATGTGACTGCGGGATACAGATGGACATGGAATTACCTTCGGATGCACTGCAAGGCACACCTGTCACACACTGATAGTGATGGGGATGTACAGCAGGACCTATCTCTAGCACCACATGTACTGTGGACCTAGTGCTGGGCGCCCATCCTATCCCTCAGGGTGAACACAGAACCTGCACAATGGCATGGTCTGTAACTACTCTGTGCAAGTATCACACACTGTCAGTTCATCTTTCCAAGCTGAGGTACCAGAGAGGTGCAGACCCCATTTGGTGATCAGCTGTAGACAGCTATTCAGCATGTGCATTGCATCATGAGTACTGGTGGGGTTACCCTATGCTGGCACTCAGAGCAGACAGTTTGTGTGGTGACCTGCAGCCCTTCTGTACGCAGCCATGGCAGTGGGATATGCCATGGAGGTATAGCCTACTGGTTAGTAAAATGTCATTCTCGGCAGTGGTCATGGGTTCAATTCCTCATTGTTCTCTCCTTTCATGCCTGTCCTACTCAAATAGTTTGCATGCCTGTAGCAGTCATATTTTTGCAGATCTGTACTGCCAGCCCATAATACCCTGCTAATCATTGTTGTTAAGCTACTTCTGCCCTCCCCAGAAGTGATGCGACTGCGGGAACTCGGCTGCGAATCTGAAGGTAGCCCATGCTATTTAAACATCGTGCCTGTGGCGCGCGTACCTACAACTGCTCATGCTGTTCTGTTTACCTGCTTGTATGCTGCCAGTATTACCTCCTGTGTTCCTATTGTGTCTCTACAGGCTGCTAATCAATGTTGTTAAGCTACTTCTGCCCTCCCCGGAAGTGACGCGACCGTGGGAACATGGCCGTGAATCTGAAGGTAGCCCATGCTATTTAAACATCGTGCCTGCAGCGCTCGTCGCCACAGCGTGTGACAGAAGCACGCACCAAAGGAGCGCACCTAAGGAGAATGGGGCCGGCGCCATCCTCTTCCTGGGAACACTCCTCTGCCTACTGAGATCTTCATTTGGACTCACTCAACTCCTGTCTCGAAGTTGCCCCTGGGCTCCATTCACTCTGGTGAGTCCCTTGCTCTCCTCTCATGTCTCTCTCCTGAACCTTACTCCACCTCTCATTGGTCTTCCTATGGCCGCTATCCCCATGCTATGGGGCAATCGTCCTGCTTCCTTTACTAGACATCCCGTTTTTAATAGCCCCATCTATCGCTTCTCTGCTAACCTCCTTTCCTGTATGTCCTCTACTCATCCCCACACTTGGGCCTCTTTGCCGTCTCCCAGCTCTCCCTGTCTTTGCTTCAGCCTATTGAATTGCCGCTCCCTTAGGTCTAAAACACTGCTATTATCCGATCTTGTCTCCCGGGAATCCCTAGACATCCTTCCCCTTACTGAAACTTGGTTGAAAGATGGGGAAGATGCACTCTTGGCCCATTGCCTTCCCCCTGGTTATACTATAAGAACATAAGAACATAAGATATGCCATACTGGGTCAGACCGAGGTCCATCAAGCCCAGTATCCTGTTTCCAATAGTGGCCAATCTACTGCTATTTCTGTTCCCCGTGTTGGCCATGTGGGAGGTGGCGTTGATGCTCTCCTTCACTCCACTATCCCTTTCTCTCCTGTCTCTTCTTCTCTAATACGCTATCTGGAAGCTCTATTCCTTCTATTCCATTTGGCCTCTCCCATGCATCTCCTCCTTATCTATTCTACGCCAGCCTTACGTCCTGATCTCTGGGATTCCCTTTTGTCATCTATCACTGATCTCTCCTTGGCCTTCCCTCGCTTACTTGTCACAGGTGATTTCAATCTGCATTTAGACTCTCCAGCTTCCACTAGAGATCACTCCTTCACTTCTCTTCTTCGTGATCTGTCCCTTATCTAGCACGTCTCTTTCCCCACCCACACTGCAGGTCATACTCTTGACCTTCTCCTTTCCCCATCTGCCCCTTCTTATCTCCTCCAATCCTTTTGCGCCTTCTCCCTCCCCTGGACCGATCACTACTACATCACCTTTCAGTGTCTCCCTTCCCCACCCACCTCTCCCCCCTCCCCCATCTTCTCCCCTTCTCCCCTCCACTACCCCGCTCTGCACTCGTTGCATAACCCCTTTGACCCTTCAACAATTCCCCTCTGCAAGTGACCTCCTGCCCTCCAAATTTTCCTTATTCTCCCCTACTTCCCAAGCTTCTTCCTGGTTCTCTTGTCTCTCAGCCGCTCTTGATCGTGTAGCTCCCCTTCGCCCCCAGCCACCTTCACATCATCCCTCACAACCATGGTTCCATAGTGGTCTCTTTCTCCTTCACACACAGCTATGTCACACCGAGCGTCAGTGTTGTAAAGCCCCTTCTCCTTTCACACTTTCATGTTTTAAAACTGAACACGCCCACTATCGATCCCAGGTCCATAAAGCCAAACAGGATTATTTTTCAACCACTATCTCTTCGGCACCTAATCATACCCGTCACCTTTACACTGTTCTCCAGTTTCTTACATCCCTTCAGCCCACTTCTGCCCCTCCTCCCTCTCTCTCCTTCCCTACGCCCTCTCAACTGGCAGCTTATTTCAGCACTAAGGTATTTGACCTTAGGCAAACCCTCCCTCATTGCCCCCTCCTATCTCTGATCCACCCCCTTGTTCCCCCACTCCTGTCTCCCAGCTAACCCACACCTGGCACTCATTCCATTCAATTACCTCTGCTGAACTTATTGCAATAACCTCTTCCTCTAAGAAAACTTTCAATTCTCTTGATCCCATTCCCTCCTCCTGATTACTTTCTCCCTCTCTTGCTCTTATTCCCCCCTGCCCCACCCCCCCCTCTTGCTATGATTAACTCTAGTCTTTCCACGGGTATCTTTCCTCAATCTTGGAAACACGCTCTGGTTCGCCCCATTCTTAAAAAACCCTCGCTCAACCCTCAGATCCCTGCTCACTGTCGTCCGGTGTCCAATCTTTCTTTTCTCTCTAAAGTTCTGGAAAAGGTTGTATTCTCCCAGTTGTCTTCTCACTTTGAATCTACTCACTCTCTTCACCCTCATCTGGTTTCCGGCCTGGCCACAGTGTGGAAACGGTTCTTCTCGGATTTCTCAATGAACTTCACGTAGCACATGAGCACGGTGACTTCTCAGTGGCGGTGTCATTGGACCTCTCTGCTGCCATTGATCTCGTTGACCACTCCCTTCTCTTGGCCTGTTTACGTGAAGTGGGCCTCTGCAGCACGGTGTTTCACTGGTTCCACTCCTTCCTTTCCTCCAGGTTCTGTTCTATTTTCTCTCTGTCCACCCCAGCGTCATCTTCTGATCCTTTCCCTCTCCCCTGCAGTGTTCCACAAGGTTCAGTACTGGCCCCACTCCTCTTTAATATTTTTTTTCACCACTTGCCTTACTGGTTCAACAACATGGGATTTCTGCTTTCTATTACGCCGATGATCTGGTTTTATTACATCACACTTCTTTGCTCCTTCCTGATCTTTCCCCTCTAAACTCCTGCCTCTGCAGTAGCCGACTGACTCACTGCCCACTGCCTTCACCTTAACCTAACTAAAACTCTTGCCATCTGGTTTACCCACGGAAGCCCCCCCCCCTCTGGTTGCTCCCTCCCTTTCTGGCTCACCAATCCCTCTGGTATCTTCCTTTCATTACCTGGGTGTTTTCTTTGACTCTAATCTGTCTATTCAGGATCACATTTCTCATGTTTCCAAAACATCATTTTACTTCCTCTGCCAAATTCGCGCTATACGGCCCTTTCTCACCTCTCAAGCACTCACCACCCTTCTCTTGTCCCTGGTCATGTCCTACATCAATTTCTGTAACTCCGTTCTGGTTGGGCTCTCTTCCTCGCAACTTTATCACTTACAACGTATCCAGAACACTGCTACTAGGCTCATTTCTCATTCTTCTACTCGCGACTACGTTACACCTCTTGTTATTCACCTTCACTGGCTTCTTATTAAATTCCGCATCCATTTTAAAATCCTGTCACTTGTCCACCAGGTTCTTTATACCCTCTCTCCCCAATATTCGGCTGATCTCATACACTTTCACACCCCTACTCGCACCTTGCGATCACTGCATCTTAATCGCTTACATCTCCCCTCCCCTTCACGTGCCCATCTTCAGTCCACTCGCTCCTCTGCCTTCTTTTTCATCGGCACCACCCTCTGGAATTCTCTACCCTCCTCTATCTGGCTCGAACAACAGCACACCACCTTTAAAAGCAGTCTGAAAACACACCTCTTTACTATTGCCTTTGACCTCCCCGCCCCATCCGTGTAACCCTATTCTCTCGATTCCCCTTCCTCTTCCTCTATTCTCCTGTCTTGTTGTGTGAATCTACTATTTTGCATTCCTATCCATTATTGTAATTTCCTTTTCACTTTCTGCCATTGGCCTCTCTGTATTTTTGATTTGTGTAAACCGCTATGATGTTACTGTTTAGTGGTATATAAAATAAATAAACATAAACATAAACCCTCGCCACAGTTGCCGATATTCCTTCGGTCCGTCTATCTGTGTCTGTCAGCTGTGTAGAGTCCTGTCTGCCCGTGCAGGCTGCCACCCCATGTCCTGCACTGCTACCCTTTCCTGCATTGCGCCTCTTCGTGCTTGCCTCACCTGTGCCTGATCTGCATGGCACCACCACTCCTCTGTCCACCTATCATTGAAACTATCCTGCCACCTCCACCTCCACTGGGGGACATGTATTCCCATCATCTGCCACCCACTGTCTTTCCAGTACTTTACATTGCCAACACCCTGTGCTGTAGTACAGTTGCCCCCAACATGTTTGTCATCAGTATTGGCAGCCACATGGCACCTTATAAGGCACCTAACAAGGCACCTTATAAGGCACCTTACAAGGCACCTTATAAGGCACCTAACAAGGCACATTACAAGGCACCTTATAAGGTACCTTACTTAGTTTTGAAAATCATTATATGCCACCTATTATCAAAGAAATAAGACAACATAGAAATATAGAAAATGATGGCAGATAAAGATCATGCTGCCTATCCAGTCTATCCATCCATGATAACTGTAAAGTTCTACAGTCCCTTCTTCCCCCTCAGAGATTCTCTCTGTTTGTCCCATGTTTTCTTGAATTCAAATACAGTTCTTGTGTCCACCATCTCCACTGAGAGGCTGTTCCATGTGTCCATTACCCTCCTCTGTAAAGAAATATTCTCTCACATTACTCCTGAGTCTATCCCCTTTCATCTTCATCCTATGACCCAAAGTTGAAGAACTACTGACTATTTTAGTAACTTCCCTCTAGACTGACTCCATACTGTCTATATCTTTTTGAAGGTTTGGTCTCCAGAACTGTATACAGTACTTCAAATAAGATCTCACTAAACACTTTAAAAAAAGGTACTATCACCTTCTTATTCCTGCTGTCCATTCATGTCTCTATGCACCCAAGCATCATTCTTGCTTTTGCCATCAACTTTTCTACTTCTTTGGCCACATTAAACATACCTCTAAGTAAGCATTGAAATGCCCAAATAGCGGCACCATCAGTACTTCCCTAAATACTTTCAAATTATTGGATGGATCTTATCTGGCCCTATAATTGTGTTCACTTTTAATTTAGCTAGCTCCTCATGAACAGTCTTCTGAAATTAGTTTGAGTTAACTTCACTTTCAACCTATTTGTGTTTATTTTGGGGCAGTTTCTCCAAATGGATTCTCAAAATGTTTGTTCTCTGAGGTCCCATTTCTGGCCCTACATCTGTGAACACAGAACAGAAAAGCAATTCTACTTTTTCCTCATCAGCCTCTATGTATTCTTCCCCTTTATCCTTGAGTCACACCATTTTTGCACTTACTCCTTTTACTAAAGTGCAAAAGTCTTGTCCGCATGCTTTACTGTACAGGATATTTTATTTCCATTTGCATCTTTGCATTCCTGACTACTTGTCCAGTTTCTGTTAGTTTTTCCAGATGTTGTTGTTCAGTGAGCAATATGTTTTTCATCATCTGCTGTCCATGGCTTGGGGTTTAATTCCCTTACCTGCAATTAAATGAAAGTCCAGAAGTTTTGGAAACAGGTCTTGCTGATGGCAATTTTAAAAGATGCATAAATCCTATATAAAAATTACAGTTTAAAATTATCATATAAAAACAAAGATTGTATATACATAAGCATTGAACCTTTCAAAGACTGACATCCTGATGCTATTGAGATTACCTTGTCAGCAAACATCTCAAATTTTGTTTGATCCAATAATATTAGTAAAATAAGTGTTGCTGTTTTCAATTTTAGTATGTTGTGTATCCCAATTTTACCTTCACTCTTTAGTTTAGTCAGTGTATGCCCCCCTGTCTCTGTTCTCCCTTCTTGTGTCTTGGTAACCGCTTTGATTTAAGGAAAAGGCGGTATAGAAAACCTGTTAAATAAATAAATAAATAAATAAATAAATATTAAGCTAACTTTACTAAAAGGTTGTGGAAGTGCATACAATTCGGGTGAAAAGGATATAGTGGAATTAGAAAAGGTACAGAGAAGAACCACCAAAATGGTAAAGGGGATGGAAGGATACCCCTATGAGGAAAGGCTTAAAAGGTTATGGCTTTTCAAGTTAGAAAAAAGATGGCTGAGGGGAGATATGATAGAGGACTATAAATTAATGAATGGAGTGGAACGAGTAAACTTAGATCGGTTGTTTACACCATCAAAAATTAGAAAGACTAGGGGACATGCAATGAAGCTACAATGTAACCCATTTAAGACTAATATGAGAAAATCTTTTTTTCACTCAACACATAATCAAACTCTGGAATTCATTACCGGAGGATGTAGCAAGAGCTGTTAGCATAGCTGGTTTTAAAAAAGGTTTAGACAAGTTCCATTATTGAAGAGAACCCAGGAAATCCACTGCTTGCCCTGGGTCAAACACTATGGAACCTGTGAGTCTTTTTTGGGAACCTGCTAGGTACTTGTGACCTGGATTAGTCACTGTTGGTAACAGGATACTGGGCTTGATGGATCTTGGTCTGACCCCGTATGGCATATCTTATGTTCTTATGCTCTTATACAAAATTTTACCAATTACCAATGCCGCTGGACCATAGAAATTAAATGACTGCGTGTCAAGTTGATTGACAAACAGATGGCATCTAAATGCCAGCACTCTCACATTAATGAATATTCATTCAGAAGTTTCAACAATCTATATAAATAAAATGCTCAAAATAAAAGTGTTAAAAATGAAAGTTTAAATTATTTTTAAAATAATTATTTAAATTTAAATAATTATTTATAATGTTGCTGTTGTATGCATTGTTTACAGTAATTGTTCATCTATGATTGTAAGTAAGATAAAGTAGACATGCATAACTTCAATAAACAAGATTTTTAAAAGTATCAATTTGATGATAAAAATATGAATTAATATGATGATGTATAATTTAAAAATGCATAAACAGACCTTAACAATTAATAAAAAATTTCCTTTATCCAGTATTGAAAGATCACCTTCTTTATTAATAACACTTCTATGGTCACAATCCTTGTACTTGCTTTTGATACTCTTCCCTTTTGTCCCCCCAAATTCCCCAACATTAGTAGCTCATAGCTCCATTCCATTTCCATTCTCACTACCTCTTCAATAGCCTGTAGGCTTTGTGAACACATGCTTCAAGAAGTATATTCCAGAAATGTAAGTACAGTATCAAGGCCCCTGTTAATGTCTTGCAGTTGACAAACTCCTCCCCTGTCCTTTCTGGGCCCTTTCTCCCTAGTGATATAAATTCTGTGCATCACCTTAACCTTTAACTCTTGTGAATCCATATTTGGAACAGTCTTATATAGTTGCTTAAAGGACATTTGAAATTGATGCTGTTTTACCTCAGATCCCAGATCCTCAGACCACCTCCTTGCCAAAGCTTCCAGCTAACTTAATTCTCTTGTAACTTGGCAGTAATTCCTCCAATTAGATAAATTGTTAAACTGTGGGGATATCCTTGCAAAGTATTCTTCCTGATTTTGTATTTCCACACACTTTCTTGATTTTTGCCCCAGTTCCCTATGTAGGGCCTAATTTGTAAGTAATGAATGAGATGGCTGTTCAGGATATCCCATTTTTGTTTAACATTTTCAAAATTCAGGAAGCAAGTCTCTTCCAGTAGGAGAAGATCTATTAGTTGCATGCAAACCCTTGTGGTCCACACTGTCAGCCTTGACAGTTCCAAACCTGGAGTGAACTCTGGGTTCCCCTACAGTGCCAGCATAGGCAAAAGCTCACCTGGCTTTCCCCACAACCTGTGCCTCCCATACCATTTCTTCTTCAATGGGGTCACCCATCCATTCTTTCTTCATCCCTTTTCTCCAACAGGTTCTCCTCATCCATTCTCTCTTCCCTTTTCTATCCTATGAATAATTCTTAGAAGATCATAGGATTCCACTACCGTGTTCACAAAATCCTTTTTATAAAAAAACAACTCTCCCCACTATGTGTCTCCTTGATCCACCACATGTTTGCTGTTATATTATATATCTTTATTTATTTAACAGGTTTTTTATACTGCTTTATCATTTCAGTCAAAGCGGTTTACATTGCAACTTAATCTTGGCAATGTTCGTTAAACAGGGACATTAATAACTTAGAGTTTTCTGAAGCAATGGAGGGTTAAATGACTTGTCCAAGGCCATAAGGAATGCTGGTAGGAATCAGAACAGTACTCTAACCATTAGACTACTCCTCCACTCCACTCAATGCCACTTTGTCTGGCACTTTTAGACCCTCCCTACTCCTAATCCAAAGTCAGTTTATAGTGAATTAGGCATGCATTCCTACCCCTCCACAGGAATTTTCTAATTATAATTTTGAATTTCTTGTCATCTTGACTAGTTTTCCAAAAGAGAACCAACTGGAGATGGTACAATAGCTTTGGCAGGGCTACCATCTTAAATAACACATACTTCCCCTTCCAAGAAAGTAGGAGTTTCCGCCATGTCTCACATATATGTTTAACATGTTCAAACTCTTGTATATTCTGCTTGTATATCTCCTACACATTGAAAGTGAGATACTGTATATCCCTCAAGGGGAAGTGGCAGTCCACTGCATCTCTCCCATCCAAATGCATTACTTCTTACTTTTTCCAATTGACTTTTAGCCCTGAAAAGACCCCAGAGTTTTCTATTCACTCCATTGCCCTATGAATGTCCTTTTTTGGGTCCTCTATAAATAGTATGTGACAGAGACGCCCGTCTTGAACCCATGAGAATAGAAAAGGACATGGAATTGGACTCAGGGGGGAGCCCAGTTGAGTATTTCAAGGGTAACCTGAATCCTGCATACACCAATACCCACAAAATCCCTTCCTGGCCTGGATCTCAGGCCCCGCAAAGGGAGAGAAAGAAGAGAGAAATAAAGCCCAGGGTGCCACACCCAGACTGCTATGAGGTCCCTGCAGGCATGAGAAGAGATTATTATCACCTGGGAAGGTCCGTAAGGGAGGAGGAGGGGCTGGAACCATGGAGGGGGAAATATAAACCCCTGCTAAGGCAAAGAGAAGGGAAGCTGGAGAAACAAGAAAGGCTGGAGAAACAAGAAAAGCTTGAGAAACAAGGGGAGGCTGGAGAAACAAGAGGCTCAGGAGAGTCAAGAGAAGCTGGAGACACAGTGGAGCCATAGAGGAGAGCCCTGGGAGAAGCTGAACCACAGGGAACACAGCCGAGGAGACGGGCCGAAGGCTGAAGGTACTGACTGGCTGTCTCGGGTAGAGCTGGGAACAAGAGTGACTCTAGGATCCAAGGGGGAGCTGTTTATTGAGCACTGCTTTGATAACTCAGAACAGGACACTGCTCCAACAACTGAAGATATGCGAGTCGATACTGCTGAGGATGACTTGAGGGCTATGGATATTCCTATGGACTGTACTTTATGTCAAGCCAAGTGCGTTGAACCGTTATGCTGAGGGCTAACACTTTCTGAGAAGGTCTCCTAAAGCTGGAAATAACACGTTTTATTGTTGCTATTAATTGTTTTACCAGGCAAGGCTAAAAAGAGGCATTTTTACCCTTGCTAAAGAAGTGCTGTTTTTCAGGGCTGAGAAACGTTTGAAGCAGCTGTGTGTGTTTGGAGCTTGTGAAGCAGTTATGCTGTTCTAGTGCTGTATTACCAATAATCCTGCATAAGAAGGAGTCCTGTGTACAGGGTACTTGAACTTTTGCGTAAGAAATACAATTCTGTCGCTTTGCCTTACCTACGGACCATGACTACAACTTCATTAGTACCCCATTAACTAGTAACTCATCTTTGGCTGACAATACAGTTGTGGTCAACATTATTGGAACGCTTGCATTTTAGATATATTGTGTACAATATCTGAGAAATAATTTGGAAATATTCCAACTGTATAATATTTTAATAGTATGTTCAAAGGTATACAACAACAACAAAAAAAGATGTCTGTGCAACTTAGACGTAGCAATTTCTGAGAAAAAATACAACCTGGACAGGATTAATGGTACCCTTCACTAATATTTCGTTGCACAACCCTTGGCAGTGATGACAGCCTCCAAACACTTTTTGTAGCCATCTAAGTTTCATACATCTGTCTGCTGGTAGTTCCTCACACTCTTCAACTGCAGTTTATTCTAGCTCATGAATGTTTCCAGTATTCCTTTTACCAGTGGCAGATTTCAGCACTTTCCAAAAGTTCTCGATTTGATTGAAATCAGGACTCATTGCTGGCCAGTTTTAACAATCTATTTGTTCATTTTTAATCATTCTTTTGTACCTTTGGATGTATGTTTTGGGTCATTGTCCTGTTGGAGAACCCTGACCTTCGACCCAGACCTAGCTTTCTGGCACCAGGTAGCACATTTTGCTCGAAAATACCTTGGTAGTCCTCTGACATCATGATTCCTTTAATGCATTCCAGGCTTCCAGTTCCTGAGACAGCAAAACCGCCCCACAACATTATGGAACCTCCACCATATTTAACTGTAGGAAGGGTGTTTTTTAACTTATAAGCTTCATTTCCTTGCCTGTGAAGATATCGCTGATCGGTATTGCCCAAGGGGTCGTTTGGTTTCAGCTGTCCACAGAACATTTTATTATGTTTATGTTTATTGTCTTGATTGACCGCCCTTCATTGGTAAGCAGAGCGGTTTACAAAAATAATTCTTCATTGCAATAGGCACAAGGCCGGAAAAAGAAAAGAAAGTTACAACTCAGTAAAAGTAGAGCAGCAAGGACAGGAGAGGAGGGTCAATAAAGGAAAGGAGAGGCTAGGAGGGAGAGAGGTTGAAGGCAAGGGAGAAGAGGTGAGTTTTCAAGGCATGCTTGAAGGTAGGATGGTGGGGCTCCAGACGGAGAGTAGAGGGGAGGGAATTCCAGAGGGCCGGGCCTATAAAGAAGAAGGCAGAGGAGCGGGTGGATTGGAGATGAGCATGTGAGGGGGGGGGAAGAGTGAGGCGGTTGAGGTGGAAGGAACGAGGAGTGTGCCGGGGGGTGTGAAAGTGGATGAGGTCGGCAAGGTACTGTGGTGTGGTGGTGTGAAGAACTTTGTGAACGAGCGTGAGAAGCTTGAATTGGATCCGGAAGGAAACGGGAAGCCAGTGGAGATGGAGGAAGAGGGGTGTGACATGGTCCCTGTGGGAGGCGGAAGAAGCGAGACGGGCAGCGGTGTTTTGGATGCGTTGCAGACGAGAGAGGTGGAGCTTAGATAGGCCAGAGACAATGGAGTTAGCGAAATCGATCCAGGAGATGACAAGGGCTAGGAGCAGGGTGGCAAGAGTGGAAGGAGAGAGGAAGGGGCAAACAGCAATCCCAGAAGGATTGTAGTTTCTTACAGTGGGTTTGGGCAAAGATCAGGCGTGCCTTTTTATGTCTGTCTTTGAGCAGTGGGGTCCTTCTTGGCCTTTGCCTCCTTTGTTTAGTGTGCAGTGTATGGTGAAGGTTGAAACCAGCACTCCAGATTGCTCCAGGTCAGACTTAAGCGCTTTGAATGTTGTAGGTGATGCTTTTCCAACAGTTCACACTAACCTTCAAAGACTTCTTGGATTAAGTTTCCTCTTCCCACCACATCCTGGGAAATTCTTGACAGTTCCGTGAGCAGAAAATAACATTGTGAACTGTAGACACAAGAATCCCAAGGTCTTTGGAGATGTCCTTGTACCCCTTTGAAGTTTGACATTTGGTAATAATGGCTTTTCTAATGGTCTCAGGCAGTTCTCTTGTCTTCACCATTGGGAAAATGGAACAGGAAGTGAATGTGGCCATTTTAAACATTAGAGGCATCATTCATTGGTTGATTCAAATCATGTGAGTACCGACAATTGATCACATGTGCATCTAATTTTACTGCAATGGGAATGTGGTTTTTCTGTTCAAACTTATTTGAATTGTTTATAAGGATGCCAATAAGCATGTCCTGGAAATAATCATGTCCTGCCAGTTTTCATACTATTTCCTACTATTTCCTTTTTTAATTGGTCTTATTTTATTTGATTCTTTCTTATATCAAACATGTGTGCATATATAGTCCAAAGACATTTCACTGGCCATTTTGTTTTAGGAGATATTGGACATAAAGGGTTTGAAATGCAAGGGTGCCAATAATGTTGATCGCAACTGTATATCGCCCACATTCATTGAGTTAAAGGTTCTGATATCACAAACTATTCCAACACTCTAAACATATAGGGCTAAAAAACCCTATCAAATGCCTTTTCAGTTTCTAAGCTTGCCGAAATGGCCCCAAAATCATCACTTCCCTAATTAAGTTAACACTTGCTTTTCTCCCTTTAAAAAATCCAGCTTGATCGTCACTGATCAACAGTGGCATTACCTTCTGCAAATGTGCCTCCATGATATAACCCTACCGTCTCCAGGTCTCGACCTAGCTTTGGCAGTAATTCCACATATGATTTGTTTAGCCCTTCCCCTATATTCCTGTGCTCTCTCCAATATGATCTGGAATAGGCCCTACAATGCCCCCACTACTAGATCTTCCAGGATGCGATAGTACTCTCCACTCAACCCATCTGGTCCAGGACTTTTGAACAATTTAAGATTTTTTATTCCTGTCCTAATTTCATCTCAGCTAATGGGCTGCCCCAGTCCCACAACCATCTCATTCATCAGCTTGGGGAAGTGGAGCCACTAACAATCTCCTCCTCTTTCTGCAGATTATCGTCCTCCGCTCCATACAACATTTTGTAGAAAGAGTGAAAAGCCTCCATAATCTCCCCCATCTAATACATTAACCCCTGACCAGTTTTTATTTTGGAAATATATTCCTGGGCATTCTCACCAGATCAGCCAGCAACTGCCCCATTTTTTGCCCACCCTTATGCAGGGTCGGTGTTAGATATGCTGAGGCCCATGGCAGAAATCAAGCATGGTGCCCCTCCCAAAGCTCTCTTTTTCTCCTACCTCCCTCACCCCCCCTCCCCCCGATCTCCCCACCCGTTGCTGCTACTACTACTACATAATACAACATAACATGACTTGAGTTCTGGAAAAATATAAAAAACACATTTCTTCTACAGTATCAAACATCAAAAATGTCACTTAACCTTCCATTGCCTCAGGTACAAAATTAGATTTCAAGTCCTTCAGGGAAAGGGAAATGCCTTTTGTACCTGAATGTAACTCAGGCCGAAACTTATTCATGTTGTTTTAGCTTGTGCCTTTTCATTGATAATTCAATGTATTTACGTATATGCCTCTTTTCTAATTGTAATTTACAGCAAAAGGTGAGAGAGGAAGCTACTGTATGATAGAGATATTTCAATATCTCCATGGTATAAATGTACAGGATGAGAGCCTCTTTCAACTGAAATGAAGTTCTAGAATAGGGGCCCATTGGATGATAGTAAATGGGGATAAACTCAGGAATAATCTAAGGAAAGATTTCTTTATGGAAGAGATGGTTTCCATGTAAATCTGCTACCTGTTAGCATCATGGCATTTCCTCTACTCTTACCCCAACCTAGCCACTTGCTCTCCTTTCCTTTTTTCCTCCTTCCTGGTCCTCATTATGACCCAGCCACCTGCTCATTTTCCGCTATCCCTCCATCCTATTCTCATCACATCACAGTCACTCATTCCTATTGTGCTGTTCCTCCATCCTGCTCCCCCATCATGACACAGCCACTTGCTCGCTTTGCCACTGTCCCTGCCTCCTAGTTCCCAATCCCAACACAGTCACTCACTCTCAATGCACTGTCCCTCTCTCCCTCTTGGTCCCCATCATGACACAGCCACTCACTCCTGTCCCTCCCTCTGATCCCAAACCCAACACAGACACTCACTCTTGATGCACTGTCCCTCTCTCCCTCTTGGTCCCCATCATGACACAGCCACTCACTCCTGTCCCTCCCTCTGATCCCAAACCCAACACAGACACTCACTCTCTCTGCCACTATACCTCCTTCCCAGATCCCATCATGACAGAGCTATTGGCCAATTTATTTATTGAAAACGTACCTTCCTTTTTAAATGTATGCTTTATTAATTGTTCAAGTTTTTACAAGAAAAAAAGAAAAAAACCCCAAGAAATATTTAAAACTTAATATGCAAAAAAAGAAGAAGAATATTCCAATCACAGTCCACATCAAGAAGGAAGGAAAAGGGAAAAAGGAAAGGTACCAAATAGAAACGTTTCAAACCTCAGAAATCCATCCAAAAGTCATTTTACCTGCTTTAATAAAGAGCTGCAAAACTCCCAAGTTCAGCTCCGGATAGGCAGGCAGACAGTAAGGTTTCCCTTCCTCTTTTGCCCTGCCAGCATCCACTACCAGCACAGCCCTTGTGATCAAAACCCCTCCCCATGTAACACTTTCGGGTGCCAACACATGACTTCTTCCTGGAGCCACAACAGTTGCAGCCGCTGGTGGGCATGTATAGTGAAGGCAGCTGCAACAGTTGGTCATTAAAAAGATTCAGACCAGCCGGTTACTGTATGTTTTTTAAAATTCTGTAAACACTTATCTGTCGACCGCCAGACCAGCAGGAACTTCAGGGGCCGAGTTTCAATGATGGCCATGGAGCAGTGAGAAAATTTAAATCACCAGAACAAGACAACCATGGCACTGACTGTCAGTGAGAGACAACTGTACTAATAAGTCGAGGGCCTCTTGTAGCTAAGGGACTCAGGGTAGCTACCTTGTTTGCCCGCCCCCCTCCCGATCAATGCTGTTCCTACCTTTATGTCATTTGTATTTTTGGAAAAACAGCTGTGTTTTCACCCTCTGCTCCATGATTTCATCAATTTGTTTCTGTATCACTGTCACCTCTTTCTTCTCTTGCATGGACAGGGTGGCAGCGTGATTTTTCCTTGCCTTCCCCAGCTTATGTGAAACTCCACCAGTTGTTTATCCCTGTTCTTATGCTCATGTGAGGTTTAGGATATCATTTTTCCCCTCGTAACGTCTTTGCTCTTCTCTCAAAAATTCCCATTGTTAGTCTACGAGGAGCTATTTGTTGTCACATACTTCTGCCAGGCTTTCCACAGGTATATCCTAAACTTTGGGTTAGAGTAAAGGATTGAGAAGTCTCCACAGAAAATCTTTTTGTGTCCGGTCAGTCTCATTATTAGCTCTACCATCCTATAATCTGAAACTCTAATAACATTATCTTGGCCTAATGTAGGAGTGGAGGAGTAGCCTAGTGGTTAGAACACTGGCTTGGTAACCAAGCAACCAGGGTTCTATTCCCGCTAGCACTCCTTGTGGTCTTGGGCAAGTCACTTAACCCTCCATTTCCTGGGAAGAAAGGCCTGGCAATTTGCTTCTGGTGATACTGCCAAGAAAACCCACAAGCTTCTGGGCTGCCAGGAGTCAGCACTGACTCAAAGGCACTTACTTTTTATTTATTTTTTTTAAATGTAGGCTCACCATAAGTGATTTCAAAAGCTGCAAATAATGCATACTAGTGTGCACTCCAAGTACATGCGAGTAGAAAGTATGCTCATAGTCTGCAGGGTGGAGCACATGCCAGGTATCAATCAAATCAAGATGCTGCAACAAAAAATGAATTCCCTTTTGATCATGTCTGCTTGCTGATATTTTAGCTGCTTTGCAGTAATATTTAAATCTCTCCCAAGAATAATTTGGTTGTCTGAGTTTTGCCCTACTTTATCTAATATCTGTCGGTTGTTGAATGATGCGGATATTACATCTTCCATCCACTCCCTCTTAAGTTTCATATGTTCAATAAGAGACAAGTGCATCTCTTGCAGCGATACATCAATCCTATGTCTCTTAAGATATATCAATATCTTTGTTATTTTTACAGGAGAGTGGATACCATCTACTTTCAGGGTTACAATTTTAAACATAGTCATTTACCCCTCTTCTCCACCATGACCTATACACATCCACCCAATGTTGCTTCTTGCCCTGCAGTCCTCCCAGCCAGACCTTCAGGACATGTATCTCTGAGATGCCAGCAGCTGTGCTATTTCCTCTTCCATAATGTTCCTCCTCACCCTTGCACCCAGGCTCTCTCTACACCAAACATTCATTCCCATTGACACCAATCTCCCACTTTCTCCATCCCCCACTCCATTTAAACCCATACTGAATACCCATTTCAGAATCTTCTGTCCCTCTCCTCCCTTATCACCAAATCACTCCGGAGTACTCATTCCAGCCTCTTTCCACCCATACCCATTCTGGTCCTCTATATGTAATTGTAAGGTTTACAGTGTGCCATGATCCCTATTACTGTACTTTCCCATACTTTATCTTTCCCAATGAAAACATTGCTTCCTCATTCCCCCCTCATTCCTTCCACCCTAAATGCCACAGTCTATTTTTACACTCCCACCACGCTACACATACGTAGTCATTCATTCTATTGTCCACTAATATGACAATGCTTTAATCAGTCCAGTAATATAAGTAGACTTTCTGGGCCTCAATATAGTGTTCACTGCCTTTCATCCCAGGGCATTGCCTGTTTTTGACCTGAAGCTCAAGTTACGCCTTACAGCACAGCCCACCGACCACTCCACAGTCATTACATTCTCACTTGCCCCTAACCTGTGGTTCTCTGCTGCAGTCATTAAATCTCTTTATGTCTCCTCCCCCTTTTTTTTCCTCTCACTTACTCAGAGTATAACTAGGCCTCATTGCCAAGCCTAAATTTGTCCCTACTGTACATTGATGCAGTTCCAGACCTGTCTTTCTAGTTGCATCTACAATCACAGATTCACTGAAAAGGCTCCTGTCCTTTACCTCCTCCATTCTTCTCATAAATTGCAGCGATTCCTCTGACTTGTTGAAGACCTTGTAGAAACTTTCACTGTTGCTGGATACAGAAAACTGAAGTGTTTGCCCTTGTTAAACAATTGTTAACAGAAGGGTGTCATTGCCCACCAGCATGCCACAACTTGAACAGAAAAAAACACAAACAGCAAGAGCTTGACTCCCCTCCACTCAGGTCCCCTGGCCTTCTTGAATGCTCTCAATGCCACCTTCTCAGCATAACTGACTAGTCACGCTATTACTGTCAGTGGCCTCTCAGCCCTGTCATGTGACAGTCCCAGCCAGTGCATGCACTTACATTTAATTTGTCCCTTAGTTTCCCCCAGACCTAACAGATCAGGCAATTATTTTTTATACATAATTGTATGAGATCCGCAATGCTCACCTCTTCTGGCACCCCCCACCACTCTTATATTTTTCCTGTGGCTTCTATTTTCTTGCTCAAAGCCATTCCACCAGCTGCATATTTGCTGCTTCAATCTCTCAACTTGGACTCTTAAGTCCTCCATCGCCATTTCAGTGATTTTGCTCCCCTGACTTTGCAAAGTATCTCTCAAATTGTTCAGGGAGGCCTGCAGCTGCGTTATTTTGTCTTCTAGGACCGCTGTGACACATTGTGTGACATGATGAGCCCCCTCTTTTGATGTGATCATTGCTGGCTGTTCCTGCTTTGCCACCATCTTGGGGACTCTTGCTTTTCCTTCTTTGCTCAGTTTTCCAGTGGTTGCTTCTTTTTTCTCCCAGCCATTCCTTTTCCACCTCCTTTCTGATGGGGTCACCACCACTTTCCAATATGATCTGCATTGATTCAATGCAACTCTCTCCACAAACTAACCAGTTTTAGGAGCTTGGATTAGAGAGCCTGTTCAATTTGAGCCCACTTACTAGCTGGTATTCATGTGATTCTTCCTCTTTTATCATTTAATTAAAATATGTAAAGATGGAAATTTTTTTGGACTACTTTGAATGTTGAATTTAAGATTTGTGTTACTGGTATTCCACTATTCATTAAATTGAATAAGACTGCACAGTCTCAATATGAGATCATAACATTATCATCAATGTATCACCTCCAGACTGCAGTGTTTTCTTTAAAAGTATGGGTTCTTAAATTTTAATCTCCGAAATTAGCTACAGATAAATTAGTATCGTGAACCGCTGCAGCCTCAATCAGTTTCTGTTTAATTTGTTGATAAAAGACATCTTTAAATTTAAAATATTTCTTCTTACATGGAATTTCAGCTAAGTCATACACAAATTCTATGGATCTCTGATAATGATGGGAATTTCACCCTAGGGCATATTAGTGAACAATTATTCTATATTGGGCATGGCTAACAACATCTCTGTTCAATATATATTTTATCTCATATCTTAATCTTATAATCATAGATCAATGATTAAAAACAACATATCAATGATGAACAATCTTGCAAATTATGGAAATGGCTTCATTTTTAACTCTTTCTTTTTAACACTTTCATTTTATTTATATGGGCAATTGAAACCTCTTAATTTATTCATTACTGTGAGAGTGCTGGCATTTTGGCACCATCAGGCTGTCAGTCAACTTGATGCATGGGCCTTTAAATCATAATGGATGAGCAGCATCCGTAAATGCTAAAACTTCACATGTACTACTGTGACTTTTTGGTTAGACTAGCTTTCTTTAATTTGACATATTGAAATTGAATTCAGTGACACTTAGAAGTCTGTTTACTAAAGTGTGTTAGTCTTTTGCAGCTAACACAGCAAAAAACTATGGATAGCATGGTGTTAGCTACAAAAGCCATGCGTTATCTGTTGGGGTTGTACAAGCATTTCCCCAGCAGATAACACACCAACTTTGCAGAGAAAGTGGAGGAACAGCAGCCTGGATGCAGCTAATGCCACCCATTTAGATGGCATTAGTAGCATCCGCGCTGTCTGCAAATCCAACAGTTACTGTGAACCATTAAGGCCTATGGTAACTGCACATTGCAGACATGCCTACCCTCCAGTCTTATCCCACCCACTAATGCAGATAACATGGGTCTGCAGACAGCACAGAAAATTGCTGTGCTATCTGCATTTTTCATGCGTTATCTGTTAATGCAGCCAGATAGTGTGCACTATCTGCAGCATTAACAGCTAACATGGCATGGAGCATGTTTCCATAATGTGCATGTCTGGGCTGTCGACATGTTCAAATCATAGATGGGCCCGATTTAAATCCGATTCTGCAACCGGGGAAGTAGACGCAGAAACATCCCTGAAATCGGGGCGAAGACGTCTCCAGAGATGTACATCCAAAGTGTGCCCACGCCGGACATCCGGGTTTTGTGCACTAATGAGCTGTCTAAACCATGCCCACATATATAAAGTGGTGCTTGTGCCCCACCGAGCATGGTGTCAGTGGGGCCGTCTGTCCACGTGTGCAGCCGAAAACGGATCCACCCTTGTGTCCGTACATGTGTGCAATCAAAAACAGATACACCCACATGAAGCAGAGACCACATGCAATGGGAAGCAGGATGAAGTGGATACCCCCACCCCCACACACACCTGCTCGAACCCTTCGTCATCGATAGCAACATGGCTCAGGACTGCCTCACATCAGTGGCAGTGAGAAACCAGGCTCCTGGTCACCATGGTACTGCAGGAGGAGGAGCTGCTCCTGCCCACTGGGCACCTGAGGCCAGCCCAGGCAGCACAGGACAGGATCATAACCACCCTTGCTCAGTAAATACCTGAAACACAGACAGACACACATGGCAGGCAGGCAGGCAGCAGTAGTACATATGCATAGACTGAAACTGGCAAGCACAAAGTGATAGAAAGAAGGAGGAAATATGAAAGAACTGTTGTGTAGGATACATGCATGCACATCTGCAACAGCATGGCATATACCCAGGACAGCTGCAGCAGTGATTAATGCATCCTTTCAAAACAGGATGCATGGTGGCACATAAGGAGGACCCACTGTGCACATTGATTGAGTAGCTATAGTGGATACAGTATAGTCTGCATCAGAATATAGTTTTATCACACATGTCATATACATAGAAAGCAGTAAGACACAGATATTGCAAAAGCCTATGCAATAGTGCTGGCTAAGAGAGCAAATAAAATGCAAGGCAAGAACAGTAAAGGAACACAACCACCAAGGCTGTGAGCAATGAATATGCAGGTTCTGTGTATCACATCAGCATATAGCCACTGTACTGTCACCCTTTGCCACTGTCACCTATACTGTGGAAAACACATAAGAAAGCACTCTTCACAACGCCGAGTGGACATTAACCATCCTATAATGCCATGTGAAGTCACATGGCCAAAAGGAGTACTACTGGGAATTAAATTCAGTACTCTTGCCTATCAAGACAGTGCCCCTAACCATTAAAACTCTCCACACTGCAAAGTCTTTGCAGTCAGTGCTAACCTGGTTGTTCTGCCCCAAAAGGCACATAGTGCCCAAGGCTAGGTATGGAAAAGCAATAACCACATGGAATGATTTCCTACAAAGCAAAGGCACTACAAGGAAATATACCCACAACCCAGAGAGCAGATGTACATAATACAGCAGCTGAAAATAAGGAATAGGTCACTGTCCTGCAAACCACCATGGTGTGATATACTTAGCAGGTCCATGCAGACACCTGGTGACCCAGCAGCCCTATGATGTCTATAAAAGGAGCAACCTGTCCCAGGAACACCTGTGGGAATCAAACCCAGAGGTGGAAGGTAGTGGCTACACCTGTAGTACATTACAGTCAAACCTCGGTTTTCATTGGCCCCGGTTTTCGTACGTTTCGGTTTTCGACGTCTTTTCTGACTGAGATGTTGTCTCGGTTTTCGGATATCGCCTCGGTTTTCGTTGTGCTGCCAGATCTGAAAACTGTACAACTCCCAACTCCTGAAGAAGTGTCAACCTCGCGCTGGTCTGTATACACTGCCCGCCCAGTCCCGGCAGCACTACCCCCCGGACTCACCGATCGCGTGTTGAAGCGAAAGTCAGCTGAGCAAGAGTCAGAGTCAAGAGCCAAGGATTGCACAGAGAGGAAGGCCCCGATCTCTCCACCGCCTGCCTGTTCTCTGGAGCGCCCCCTCAGGCTCGGAGGTAGCAGGGTAGCTGTCAAGAGCCAAGGATTGCACAGAGAGGAAGGCCCCGATCTCTCCACTGCCTGCCTGTTCTCTGGAGCGCCCCCTCAGGCTCGGAGGTAGCAGGGTAGCTGTCAATGTAAGCAGGAGATGTTGAATGAATGTGGGAGGCAGTTCTTTTTCTTGCAGGGTACGCTTGCAAATTGCTGTTGAGACGGAGTCAGCGATCAGATTACAGTGCCGTACAGTACAATATCTGTGTGTTTGCTGTCCTGTGGACGATCGGGCAGGTGAGAGAAGTGACAGGAGCTGGGTGTCTGGAACGGATTAATTGAATTTACATTATTTCCTATGGGAAATATTGCTTCGGTTTTTGTACGTTTCGGTTTTAGTCAGACTTCTTAGAACGGATTAATAATGAAAACCGAGGTTTGACTGTAGTAAGCACCATCAGAAATCTGAAACTGACAAGAAGGCCACATGCTACTGTATCACTGAAAATAAGAAAGCACGTATTGTCAGTCGCTGTGGCAGCCAAATAGGGAATCATATACAGACCTTATCACTTCTCTTCTCAAATCACTTCATTGGCTTCTCCGTTACTGCATTCAATTCAGATTCCTCCTTTTGACTTTTCAATGCATTCATTCTGCAGCTCTGCTCTATCTCTCTTCTCTCCTTTCCCTCTACTCAAGAATTTCACTCTTCTTCAAGCCTGCTCCTATCTTTGCCCTTCTCTTCTTCTGCTAATTCCAGACTTCGGTCCTTTCACCTTGCAGTTCCTTATGTTTAGAACTCTCTTCCTGAAGCTGTTGTCAGGTTTCATCACTCCCCCTCTTCAAATCTCTCTTTAAGACTCGCCTCTTTAAGGCTGCCTTTGGTTCCTAATCCTCTGTTCTTTGTGTCTCCTTTGTTGTTTGTCTCCCTCCCTACTCCCTGTTCTTTGTGTCTCCTTTGTTGTTTGTCTCCCTCCCTACTCCTTCTTTATCTTGTTTGTCTTGAGTAGAATGTAAGCTCTATTGAGCAGGGCCTGTCTTCATCTGTGTTTGTATAGTGCTGTGTGTGGCAAGTAACGCTCTATAAATGTTTAATAATGATAGTAATAATAATAATAATAATAATAATAATAGAACCATGTTGTAACAACAGTCAGTGTATCAAGAATGAGAACTGGTATCACTAAGTATCTTTTGGAAAGACCAGAATACATGACAAAGAGGAAGATGGGAAACCCACTGCCCACACTGTGACAAGTATGTGAATCTGCCAGGGACATGTCACTATGACTGACCACATGTGAGACTGCTGCATTCTGGTCTGTGCAACATGGCATTTTATTTATTTATTTATTTAACTGGTTTTGATATACCATTTTTCTACCAGGAAAAACAGTCTACATGGAACAAAAAGGATCGGTTTACATGGAACAATTGGAACAGGCAACTTTAACTAGAACATCAAAGCAAGGGAGAAGAAAATGTAGGAGGATACAACTTTGCAACTATGTTACAGAGATCTTGTGCAAGGGGGAAGAGGTGTGGCATTGTAGAGTTGGGCTGTAGAAAGATAAGATAGGAAAAGGAGGGGTAGAGAAAGAATAATGCGGGGGTAGTCAGCTTTAGGTGTTTAAGGAGGAGGGGTGAAGGAGATGGTGTGTGTGTGTGTGGGGCTGTGGTCTTACATGTCACATGTACCTCTGACAGGTCATATCTCTACCCTCCCCACAGATGATTCCACATCATGGGGGACCCAGAAGCGTATAGGTTGCGGTTTTGCACCATCCGCAGGACCAGGCCCTAACTCATCAGATACATTCAGCAACAGTTGCTGCAGGACCAAGGTGATTGTCCATGATGAAAGTAGGGCAAGTTGAGAACCAGCTATGCACACTCCACAGAGGCTGACCACCATGACCAGCAGCACAAATGTTGCCATGGTGGCCACAAGGCATATTCAGTGGTATACACTGAGATGTCAGACCCTGGTCATGCCCAGCTGAGGTGACAATCTCTCCCAGAACAATCCCAAAGCCACAACGAGAGCCAGAATGTAGCAGGAGACACATATGAGGGCCACAGGATGGAGGGGAGCATCAGTACACCACAGCAGCTGTGGAAAGATGGGATGGCAGGTCAGAGAGGGATAGGGACACAAAGACAAAGGTAGCCTATCATGGGACCACCAAGGAGGTGATGGTGTCAGGGTGGGAGAGTGGCCCTAGGTAGGGTAAATAGAAACATAGAAAAATGATGCCAGAAAAAGACCATATAGCCTATCTAGTCTGTCCTTCTATATCAACAACTACAACAGTCCCCTTTTTTCCATTAGAGATCCTCCGTGTTTGTCCCATGCTTTTTTGAATTCAGATACTGTCCTCATCTCTACCACCTCCACTGGGAGACTATTCCACAGATCCACCACTCTTTCCATAAAGAAATATTTCCGCATATCACTCCTGAATCTATCCTCTTTCACCCTCATCCCATGTCCCCTCATAGCAGAACTTGCTTTCAATCGAAAGAGGCTCTCCCCCTGTGCATTTTTGCCACGGAGGTATTTGAACATCTCAATCATATCACCTCTATCCTGCCTTTCCTCTAAGGTGTATATATTAAGATCTTTAAGTCTGTTATAAGAACATAAGAAATGCCATACTGGGTCAGACCAAGGTCCATCAAGCCCAGTATCCTGTTTCCAACAGTGGCCAATCTAGGTCATAAGTACCTAGCAGTCCCCCCAAAAGACACAGGTTCCTCAATGCTTGTATTGGGTCAAGCAGTGATATCCTGGGTCACTTTTAATAATGGTTTATGGACCTTTCCTCCAGGAACATGTCCAAACCTTTTTTTTAAACCCAGTTACACTAACAGCTTTTACTACATCCTTCAGTAACAAATTCCAGAGTTTGACTACATGTTGAGTGAAAAAAATATTTTCTCTTATTAGTCTTAAATAGGTTACCCTGTAGCTTCATTGCATGTCCCCTAGTCTTTTTATATTCTGATAATGTAAAAAATCGATCTATGTTTACCCGTGCCACTCCATTCATTAATTTATAGACCTCTATTATATCTCCCCTCAGCCGTCTCTTTTCCATGTTGAAGAGCCCTAACCTTTTTAGCCTCTCTTCATGGGATTATCCTTCCATCCCCTTTAACATTTTGGTGGCTCTTCTCTGTACCTTTTCTAATAATGCTATATCCTTTTTAAGATACGATGAACAGAAGTGCACACAATATTCAAGGTGCGGTCGCACCATGGAACAATATATAGGCATTATAACATCCTTTGTTTTATTTTCCATTCCTTTCCTTATGATACCTAGCATTCTATTTTCTCTTTTTGCCGCCGCTGCACACTGGGTGGAGGGTTTTAAAATGTTATCTACAATGACGCTTAAATCTTTTTTCTGGGTGGTGGTTCCCAATGTGGAACCTTGCATTGTGTAACCGTAGTTTGGGTTGTTATTTCCTAGGTGCATAACTTTGCACTTATCCACATTAAATTTCATCTGCCATTTTGATGCCCAGTTTTTCAGGTTATCATGCTCCTCTTGTCCTCGTATGTTTTATAATGAAGACCACTAACCATTTTAGTAACCATCCTCTGTACTAACTCCACCTGTTTATATCCTTTTGAAAGTGCGGTCTCCAGAATTACACACAATACTCCAAATGAGGTTGCACCAAAGACTTATACAGAGGCACTATCACCTCCTTTTTTCTGCTAGCCATTCCTCTCCCTATGCACCCAAGCATCCTTCTAATTTTTGCTGTCACCTTTTCTACCTCTTTAGCTATTTTAAGATCATCAGACACAACCACGCCGAGGTCCCGCTCTTCTTTAGTGGACAAAAGTACTTCACCCCCTATACTATATTGCTCCCTTGGATTGCTGCAGCCCAAATGCATGACCTTGCATTTTTTAACATTAAATCCCAGCTTCCAAATTCTAGGCCATTCTTCAAGCTTAGCTACATCCCTCCTCATGTTATCTATACCTTCCTGAGTGTCTACTCTATTGCAGATTTTGGTATCATCTACAAAGAGCTAAAATTGGGAGGAGTTGCCTAGTGGTTAGGACACAGCACTTTAGACTGGATGGCCAGGAGTTCAAGTCTCACCTGGGGACAGCAATCTCAGGCTGGAGGGACTAGGGTTTCTAATCCTATATGTACTCCTTGTGGCTTTGGACAAGTCACTTAACTTTCTGGTACACATACTGTAGATTGTGAGACCTTTGGAGACAAGGGAATGTATCCAGTACCTGTTGTCATGAGGTAGACAGCACAGACCCTGAAATATTAAGAAATGAAAAGGAAGAAGAGCTTACCTTGCAGCCTCAGGGGCAGTTGCAGCATTCACAGTACAGAGAGGCAGGGAAAAGGAAAACAAACTTTCCACATGGGTGTAGTGACGCAGTAAGAATTGAGAGTGCCAATCAGTCTCACCTGGACTCAGACTCACGTTCCACATTAGAGGAGCTGAGAGATAAAAGCAGGTGGGGAATCTCACAGAGACAGAGTTGGAGTGGGAAGCAGATTGGAAAGGAGAAAGAGAATTGGAAGCAGCAGAATGAGCATTGGCAGTGGAAGCTGGAGCCTGGATTAGGGCTGGAGCTGGAGCTTGAATGCCAGGAGGAAGGCAGAGACCAAAGGAACTCTGACTGCTGTTTCAGGCAGGCTTGGAGAGAAGGTGAGAGTGGAAATCCCAAGTAATTGCAGGAAGACACGTTACCTTGGAGAACCAGGGCTGGAGAAAGGCAGACTGGCAAACCCAGGTGGGATAAGCAAAACTGCAGCAAGGTCTTCCCAGCCAGAGGGGTCCTCACACCAAGGCAAACTGTCCAGTTAACAGAAGGCAGAGGTCACGTCCAAAGAAGCACATGGGAAGCAGGAAGTGAGTTTCCCTCAGCCAGACATCGTAATCAGGCTTCCCACAGAAGAGCAGGCTACAGGGCAGAGAGGAAGCCTTGGCTGGAAGCAGAGGGGTTTGAGATCATCTTCTCCAAAGGAAAAGATAAGTACCCTGTTTTTGCTAAGGGGAGAAAAGGGAGTCTCCGGGATAGAAGCCAGGCTTATAACCAGCAAGGGAACTCTTATTTGCCCAAGCCGTGGGAAGAAATCCCCAGCACAGCTCCTGATATCTGGGACATACAAAAGCCGCTCCCACTGGTGGCAACTGAGGTTTCCCCAGAGCAAGACACAGAGAGCAGCTTCATAGGGGCTCCGTGTCCTTATACAGGGACAGGTCTTAGCCCTATGCAATGGGAGAGCAATAGCTCAGAAAATATCCTTGAACCCATGGAATGTGCTGTATGCGTGACTGATGATATAGAGAGTCTTTGTTAAACGGAAAGAGCAAGAAAGAAACCGTATTTTGCACATTGAAAAGTGTTGAACTTTATTGCTGGAAAGAAGCATGATTATTTTTGGTTAAACATCCTTTACCCTGGTGAAAACAACCGTTCTTTAAGTTGTCCCTTATTCTACGACATCCTCAAGGGAAGGGGAATAAAACCCAACTTTAATTTCATTCGGATCACGACTACAGTGTCCTTTATTTACCACAACTCCAGGCTATCCCGGGTCTAGGCAACCGCACCACTCAAACCATGCACACTCTCACATTCTGTCACAAACACTCTGCTGCGTGGCTAATCTTCCACCAGCCTCGTCATGCTCATATTACCCCTCTTCTCAATTCACTTCATTGGCTCCCTATCTTTTTCCGCATTCAGTTCAAACATCTACTACTACTTCTACTGAGCATTTGTATAGCGCTACAAGTCATACGCAGTGCTGCATAGACATGTAAGAGACATTCCCTGCTCATCAAAGATTACAATCTAGTCAAGAAAGACAACACAGAAGGTGTAGACAGGGATAAAACAAAGGGAAAAGGAAAATAAAAAAGGAGATCAGGTGAGTCAAGATCCAAAAGCAGCAGCAAAGAGGTGAATTTTCAGCCTTGATTTGAAAAGGGTCAGAGAAGGTGACTGGCATACAGACACAGGTAGTTTGTTCCAGGTGTAAGGTGCAGCAAGATGAAAGGAACGAAGTCCGGAGTTAGCAATAGAAGGGCACAGATAGAAACAGCTTGCCAGAAGAGCGGAGTTCTCGAGGGGGGGTTGTAAGGAGAGATAAGAGAGGTAGTGAGGAGCTGCAGAGTGAATGCATTTATAGGTCAGCAGGAGAAGTTTGAACTGGATGCGGAAATGGATAGGGAGCCATTGAAGTGACTTGAGAAGAGGGGTAATATGGGCATGACGAGGCTGGCGGAAGATTAACCGCATAGCAGAGTGTTGAACAGGACTATAACTCTGATCACCATTTCTCACCCAGGTAAGAATCCTCTCCCCACTCACACCCATACTATTTCTACATCAGCAGCCCCATTTCTCAGGACATGTGGATTGTTAGGGTCCCCTAGATTGGCTCCTTTAGCACAGAGAGCACATTTCAGCATTGCCATCATACACACTATTGTTCTTCCTACTAATTCTGTTCAGGGTTTATTGATGTTTCTATGCCTTATCTGACCTCACCTCTGCTCCCTGTTCCTTACCACAGCATCTTGTGTTTCTTCAGACTGCTGTCCCACCAGTTCAGCACATACTTGGCATGAGCATTCTCCTGCAGACCTATAAATGCATTCACTCTGCAGCTCCTTACTACCTTTCTTCTCTTATCTCTCCTTACACCCCCCCTCGGGAAGTCTGCTCTTCCGGCAAACTGATTCTATCTGTGCCCTTCTCTTCTATTGCTAACTACAGACTTTGCTCCTTTCATCTTGCTACACCTTATGCCTGGAACGAACTACCTCTTTCTGTACACCAGGCATCTTCTTTGACCCTTTTCAAACCCAGGCTGAAAACTCACCTCTTCGCTGATGCTTTTGGATCTTGACTCACCTGATCTCCTTATTTCTTTACCTTTCCCCCTTGTTTTATCCCTGTCTACACCTTCTGTGTTGTCTGTCTTGACTAGATTGTAAGCTCTGATGAGCAGAGACTGTCTCTTACATGTCTGTGCAGCGCTGCGTATGACTTCTAGCACTATACATATGCTCAGTAGTAGTAGTAGTAAACACATGATTCTGCCCCACAGATGCCCTGGACCTGTACATATCAGCTATGACATGACATAATGGCATGGGGTACTAGGACAACAACTGTGATCACCATTTCTCACCCAGGTAAAAATCCTCTCCCAACTCACCCATACTATTTCTACATCAGCAGTCCCATTTCTAAGGACATGGAGATGAATGCATGGCTGTGTGGATGGTGTCATCAAGAGCGTTTTGGTTTCCTAGACCATGGGATGCTGTTCCAAGGGTTGCAGAGCAGAGATGACATCCATCTGTCCAAGAAAGGTCAACGCGTCTTCAGTAGTAGACTGGCTAATCTACTAAAGAGGACTTTAAACTAGATTCATTGGGGATGGGTGAAAAAAGACACCAGGTAAGTGAAAGCCCCCAGATAAGTGAAAGACCCCAGGTAAGTGATACATTAAATACCTTTATGGAAATGGGTAACAGGGGTAACATATGGAAAGCAGTGTGTATAAATGCCTGTAGTATGGGAAATAAGATCCCTGATGTTGAAGCTTTGGTAGGAGTGGCCGACTTGGATTTAGTGGCAGTTACAGAAACATGGTTCACAGAAAACCATGACTGGGATGTAACTATGCCTGGCTATACTTTATTCAGAAAAGACAGGGTAGGAAGAAGGGGAGGAGTGGCACTATATGTAAAAAATACTGTTAAAGCTTTGGAATTACAGAGCTTAAAAGGGAGAGAGGAGGCATTGTGGGTTAAACTAGAAAGAGGGAAAGAGAAATCTATTTGCATTGGCGTGATATAAAAACCTCCCTCACAAGAGGAAAAGGTGGACAGAGAGTTAATTGAAGACATACGCAGCATTGCTAGGAAAGGGGAAGTGCTACTGATAGGGGATTTCAATATGCCAGATGTTGATTGGCACATTCCTGCTGCAGTATCATCTAGAAGTAAAGAGATCCTGGATTCTCTTCAGGGAGAACTATTCAAGCAATTGGTAACAGACCCCACACGTGAAGGGGCCATACTGGACTTGGTGCTTACCAATGGTGAAAGTGTTTATGATGTTATAGTGGGAGATCATTTTGCATCAATGATCACCAGATGGTGGGGTTCAGTATTAGGACTAGGGCTATTAGAATCCATTCAAAGGTGAGGGTCTTAGACTTTAGGAAGACTAACTTTGCCAAGATGGACCAATACCTCAGGGAGTCGTTAGCAGGATGGGAACAGCTGGGGGATGTAGAAAAACAGTGGACAAAACTGAAAGGGGATATTTTAAGGGCAACCAACCTTTTTGTTAAAATGGTAAATAAAGGTAAAAGGAAAAGGAGACTGCTATGGCTTTCGAAAGAAGTAGTTGAAAAAGTGAATAAAAAGAGGGAGGCCTTCATGAAATACAAGAGATCACAGAGAGAGGAAGACAGGCATCTATATTTGGAAAAACTTAGAGAAGCTAGCAAAGTAGTCAGGAAAGCAAAGATTAAAAAAGAGGAGGAAATAGCCAATGCAATAAAATGGGGGGATAAGACATTTTTCAGATATGTTAGTGAGAAGAGGAAGGGCAAAAGTGGTATTGTCAGACTCATGGGTGAAGGGGAGGAATATGTACAAGCTGATGAGGATAAAGCGGAATTGCTTAACAAATATTTCTGTTCTGTGTCCACAGATGAATAACCAGGAGCAGTACCTCAGAAAATGCCCCGAAACAGGAAAAGAAGCGAGGGACATCTCAAACAATTTTCAGAAGACCGTGTTCGTGAGAAACTAGCTCAACTTAAAGTAGACAAAGCGATGGGACCGGATGGGATACACCCTAAAATACTGAGGGAACTTGGGGACGTTCTAACAGCTCCACTGACTGACCTTTTCAATGCCTCGTTGGAGTTGGGAGTGGTGCCAAAGGACTGGAGAGAGGCTCCTGTGGTGCCTTTACACAAAAGCAGAAGTAAGGATGTGGTTGAAAACTACAGGCCGGTTAGTTTAACTTCGGTGGTGAGTAAATTATTGGAAACACTGCTGAAAGAGAAAATAGTGAGATTTCTGGAGTCCAGCAGATTACAGGATCCAAGGCAGCATGGATTCACCAGAGGCAGGTCTTGTCAGACAAATCTGATTGATTTCTTTGACTGGGTGACCAGGGAGTTGGACCGAGGGAGAGCCCTAGATGTGGTGTATTTAGATTTCAGTAAAGCCTTTGAAATTTTTCCTCACAGGTGACTTATAAACAAACTGAGCACCCTAGGTATGGACCCTAAAGTTACTGCTTGGGTTAGAAATTGGTTGGGTGGGAGGCGACAAAGAGTACAGGTAAATGGAGCTCACTCTGAGGAGAAGGATGTTACCAGTGGTGTGCCCCAGGGATCTGTCCTTGGTTCGATTCTTTTTAACATCTTTGTTAGTGATATAGCGGAAGAGCTGTCGGGTAAGGTTTGCCTCTTTGCGGATGATACCAAAATCTGCAATAGAGTAGACACTCAGGAAGGTGTAGATAACATGAGGAGGGCTATAGCTAAGCTTGAAGAATGGTCTAGAATTTGGCAGCTGGGATTTAATGTTAAAAAAACGTAAGGTCATGCATTTGGGCTGCAGCAATCCAAGGGAGCAATATAGTATAGGGGTTGAAGTACTTTTGTCCACTAAAAAAGATTGGGACCTAGGCGTGGTTGTGTCTGATGATCTTAAAGTAGCTAAAGAGGTAGAAAAGGCGATGGCAAAAGCTAGAAGGATGCTTAGGTGCATAGGTAGAGGAATGGCTAGCAGAAAAAAGGAGGTGATAATGCCTCTGTATAAGTCTTTGGTGCGACCTCATTTAGAGATAGTGTGCAATTCTGGAGACCGCACCTTCAAGAGGATGTGAACAGGATGGAGTTGGTGCAGAGGGTGGATACTAAAATGGTTAGTGGTCTTCATTATAAAGCATATGAGGACAGACTTAAGGATCTTAATATGTACACCTTAGAGGAAAGGCGGGATAGAGGTGATATGATTGATATACCTCCGTGGCATAAATGATATACCTCCGTGGCATAAATGTTCAGGGGTAGAGCCTCTTTCAATTGAAAGCAAGTTTATTTGTTTATTTAAACAGATTTGTTTACCACCTTATCCTACAATCAAAGTGGTCACATCACAATTGGAGGGTTACATTTAACATAGGGGAACTTAACAACATCAAGACAGTACAATTGAAGGGTTACATTTATCACAAGGGTAACATTTAGACAGTACAAGGTAATTAACAGCATTATATTATGTTTGATTAGTTGAGTGTTTGGGGTGAGTGGGTATTGTGTTGGTGTCATGTCATTACCCTGTATGCCTATTTAGGATGAGTGTGTATCAGTTATCTGCAGTAGATGCATTACAATTTGTTTGGGGACTGATTTTTGTCTGCTGATAAGTTTCAATAAATAGATATGTTTTGAGCTCCTTTCGGAATTATATTAGGTCATCTAATGCTCTCAGGCTTGTTGGGAGGGAATTCCAGAGTGTGGGTAGTAAGTAAAGAGGGAGCTCTTTTTGAAGTAGTTTGTTTAGTCTTGTGGAATCCTGCTGGTTTGCCTATCATGTTGTCTTTATTGGATCTTCTCGGTCTGTTGCAGGTATCCTTGGTTATGATGTATTGGAGTGCCTCTGCTGAGAGCTGGTGGATGACTTTAAAGATGATTAGGATTATTTTGAATTTTGCTCTGGCCATCATGGGTAGCCTGTATAGTTGTTGTAAGACTGGGGTGATGTGCTCAGATCTTGAAGTGTCAGTAATGATGTGTGCCACAGTATTTTTCACCATTTGGAGTGGGTGTAGGGTTTGTTGAGGGAGGCCCTGATATAAGGAGTTTCCGTAGTGAAGCAGAGGTGTGATGAGTGCTTGGCATACTGTACAGAAGTGATCCTGGTGGAGTAATGGCTTGAGTTTTCTGATGTTCCTTAAGTGTTGATAGGCCTTGTTTGTGGTTTTTGTGATGTGGGATTTCATGTTTAGTGCTTGTCCATTGTGATGCCCAGATATTTAAGTTCTGCTATGAGGGGACAATGGATGAAGGTGAAGGGGGGATAGATTCAGGAGTGATAAAATATTTCTTTACGGAAAGAGTGGTGGATCCATGGAATAGTCTCCCAGTGGAGGTGGTAGAGATGAGGACAGTATCTGAATTCAAAAAAGCATGGGACAAACACAGAGGATCTCTAAAGGAAAAAAGGGGACTGTTGTAGTTGTTGATATGGAAGGACAGACTAGATAGGCCATGTGTTTTTTTTATGTCATCATATTTCTATGTTTCTATTGTGGTAAGGAAGCCTATCCTGAGTTAGGGGAAAGGGAAAAAGGCAAAGAGTTCACCCTAGTAAAAGGGCCCCTTTTTCAAGGTCAGGGTAACAAAGCCACGACCTCACCTAGGAACCAGAAAACCCCCAGCTGAAACAGGTTTCATGTTTCCCCTAGTGAAATAAGGGAGAGTGAATACAGACCTAAGGTCCAAGACCCCTACATCAGTAAGCTCCCTGATTACTCAGGTGCCAGAAAGCAGAGTGATCTCCATCACCTGGGAAGAGAGGAGGTGGGGCTAGAACCCTGGAGATATAAGCCTATGCTAGATTATAGTAAAGGAGAAAGAGAGAGGGTGGAAGGAACGCCAGAAGCAAGGGCAGAGGCAAAGGCAAGACGAGGAGAAAGAGAGAGAGCAGCTGATACAAGCCGAGGCACAGGTACGAGCCTAAGAAGCCTGATTAATGCTGAGCAGAGCAGGAGAATCCTGACTTATGCTAGGCAATGCAGAGGAGCAGGAGACGCTCTCAGCTCTAACGAGAGGCTGTTAACCGAGCCTGGTGAGCCAGAAGGAGAGTCAGAGTCTATGCAACTAGGAGAGCCTGATGCTGAGCTGAATGAGGAAGACACCCTCATGGATTGCTCTTTGTGCCAAGCCTTAGCCACAGAAGGATGGAAGGAAAGCCAGCCCTGAGAGGAACCCCTCCAGAGAAAGGTAACCATAAGAAGCAGGTAGATGGATTGTAAATTCCCACGTGGTAAAGAGGGGAAGTTTACTAAGACATAAAAACAAGCTGGAGGTGTGAATTGTGCTTGTTAATCACCTGCTACCTGTGAAGTGAGACAGCAAGAAGCCAAATTAACTGTGAGGAAAAAGCTTTCTTTTTACTCTTGAATTTTTCCTGAGAAACCTGAATAGAACTTTGCTTGCACATTGAAAGTTTCTTCCTGTTTGCAGTTTTTGTTTTGCTTGTAAATTGGAAAACAGCCCGGAAAGGTTTGAGATTGGAAATGAAGGCAAACTGCCACAGAAGAAAGCCTGTTTTGTGTTTTGTACTTTAACCAGCAAAGCTAAAGGAAGCTGGTAGCCTTGCTGTTAAAAGGCTATGTTTTTCTGAGCTGAAGAATACTTTAAGCTGCCATTTTGGTTTTGGGTTTTTGTTTTGCTTATAACCTGTTGTACTTTGAAGAAGCCTGGAGAAGTATGCCTGAATGTGGTATTTATGAACCTTTTTTGTGCTCAATAAAATTCTGTCATTGCCTTACCCCAAAGAGCCCGACTACAGCTTTCTACCTGAAGCCCATATATAGCACAATTAAACTACATTTCCCAGAAAACATTGCAGGGAATTAGTCAGTTAAGGCTGAAAGGGGAAAGTTCCTTATACAACCACGCCCCTCTAAGCTAGAGGCAAGTGGTGAGGGTGTGACACTATGTTTCTAAACAAACCTCTTCCAAAGATAGGTAAGCTGTAAAACTAGAGGGCATAACATGAAGCTGAAGGGGGGTAAACTGAAAGGTAATGTCAGGAAATACTTTTTCACTGAAAGGGTGGTGGATGCTTGGAATGCCCTCCCAATGGAAGTGGTGGGGGCAAATCCAGTGACAGAATTCAAAATGTCATGGGACAGACACAGTGGATCCCTTTATAGCAACAGGATGAGATCAAAATAAACTTATCTATCTCTTATATCTCAGCAAATAGGGGTGACCTACACGGAGTGATGGGTATACCCCAAAACCAAGGCATGGGAAGGGGTGACCTGCACAGAGCAGCAGGTGCACATACTCTTGCCACCTTACTGGACAGACTAGAAGGACCATACTGGTCTTTATCTGTCGTCATATACTAGGTTACTGTTTTACTATTATTGTCTATGGGACATGGAAGCCCATTCAAGTCTATGGTACTCTTCTATCCATTATAGTTTATTGAACTCCTCAACCCATTATAGCCTTTGACACTTGGAATCCCATTATAGTCAATGGGACTCCTCTACCCATTATAGTTTCTGGGGTTCCTCAACCCATTATAGTCTAGGGGATTTGGAAGCCCATTTTCATATACAGGACTTCTCCGCCCATTATAGTATATTGGATTCCTCAATCCATTGAACTCTGTGGGACTCTTAAATCCATAGAAGCCCATTCAAGTCTTTGGTGTGACCTAATTTGGAGTATAGTGTGCAATTCTGGAGACCACACCTTCAAAAGGATGCGAACAGGTGGAGTCGGTGCAGAGGGTGGCTACTAAAATGATTAGTGGTCTTCATTATAAAGCATATGAGGACAGACTGAAGGATCTTATGTACACCTTAGAGGAAAGGCGGGATAGAGGTGATATGATTGATGTTCAAATACCTCCATGGCATATATGTTCAGGGAGAGAGCCTCTTTCAATTGAAAGCAAGTTCTGCTACGAGGGGACATGGGATGAGGGTGAAGGGAGATAGATTCAGGAGTGATATGCGGAAATATTTCTTTACGGAAAGAGTAGTGGATCCGTGGAATAGTCTCCCAGTGGAGGTGGTAGAGATGAGGACAGTAACTGAATTTAAAAAAGCATGGGACAAACACAGAGGGTCTCTAAAGGTAAAAAGTGGACTGTTGTAGTTGTTGATATGGAAGGACAGACTAGATAGTCCATGTGGTCTTTTTCTGTCGTCATATTTCTATGTTTCTATATTTCTATTCAAATCTGTGGTATTCCTGTACTTATTATAGTCTATTGGACTCCCCAAACCATTGCACGCTATGAGACTCCTCAACCTATTATAGTCTTTGAGACTTGGAATCCCATTATAGTCAATGGGATTCCTCTACCCATTATAATTTCTGGGACTCCTCAACCCATTATAGTTTATGGGACTTGGAAGCCCCTTGAGGTCTATGGGACTCTTCAACCCACTGAAATCTATGGGACTCTTCAACCCATTGTAAGTATGGGACTCCTCTACCCATTATAGTCTATGGAGCTTGGAAACCCCATATAATCTGTTGGAATCCTCAGCCCACTATAGTCTATGGGACTCTTCAAAATATTGTAGTCTATGGGACTCCTCAACCCATTATAGTTTATGGAACCTGGGCCCATTGTAGTCTGTGGGATTTGGAAGCCCATTATAATCCATGGGACTCCTCTACCCATTATAGTGTATTGGACTTGGAAGTCCATTGTAGTCAATGAGTCTCTTTAGCTCATTGTAGTCTATGGGACTCCGCAACCCATTATAGTCTATGGGGCATATCTACTCATTGTAGTCTATGGAATATGGAAGCCTATTCAAGTCTATGGTACTCCTAACATAAGAACATAAGATATGTCATACTGGGTCAGACCAAGGTCCATCAAGCACAGTATCCTGTTTCCAACAGTGGCCAATCTAGGTCATAAGCACTGTTCCCTCTAAGCTGTGCGCGTGTGCGCGTGCACACACCTCGCCGAGAGAGCGCACATACTTTACAACAGAGCACACAAAAGTTACGGCTCTGATTCTGATAGAAAACAACACAGACGTCTTAAAATTTAAAAGTTATGATTGTAATTACTAGAAATTTCTCACTTCATTTAGTAATCGTCTATTTTCATTTAATTTGATTAAAATCAATGTGGTGTACATACTGTATTCTGATGTGTAGTCAAATTTTAAAGTATATAACTCCGAGTGTTATTATGTAGTGCACAAAAATTTAACCTTCCTTCAAAAGCTGCACACAGCTGATATTTTATGCGCACACAGCCTACAGAAAATTAGAGGGAACATTGGTCATAAGTACCTAGTAGTCTCCCTACTAGGTATTTTGTCAAGCATTGATATCCTGGGTCCCTTTTAACAATGGTTTATGGCTATGAGACTCTTCAACCCATTATAGTCTTTGACTTGGATTCCCATTATAGTCAATGGGACTTCTCAATCCATTATAGTCCTTGGGACTTGGAAGCCCATTATAGTCAATGAGACACCTATACCCATTGTATACCCATTGTAATCTATGGGATTCCTCAACCCATTATAGTCTAAGAGACCTGGAAGCCCATTTTCATCTATTTATTTATTTAACATTTCTTATATACTGCGCTATTTGTCATCAGTGCGGTTTACATTGTAACAATAAAACACATAGGCCAAATAACTGGCTTTCGTTTACAGATAACAGGGAATTAAAATGGAGGTAAACCAGGGGAACTATATACAATCTTTGAAACTACCTGTTGGGACATATGTCAGCTCTGTACATTCATAAAGGATAGGTATGGGGTTGTGAGGGTAAGTGTGGGAGGGGGGAGGTATGTCCAGAAGCTTAAAGTGAGTGATAAAAAGGTAGTGTTTGAGGGCCTTTCTAAACTGTATAAGGTCCCTGATCGCTCTAATGCCGGGAGGGAGTTTATTCCAGCATCTGGGGGCGAAGTTAACAAAAGCTCTGTTAATCGTTGATTGGTTGGACTTGATGGAGTTGCTTGGTATGATTAGCATGTCCATGGCAGAAGCTCTTTTAGGGACTATCTATGGGACTCCTCAATCCAATATAGTATATGGCACTCCTCAATCCACTGACCTCTATGGGACTTCTCAACCCATAGAAGTCCTTTCAAGTCTATGGTACTCTTCTATGCATTATTGGATTCCTCAACCCATTGCAGGCTATGAAACTCCTCAACCCATTATAATCATTGAGATTTAGAATCCTATTATAGTCAATGTGACTCCTCTACCCATTATAGTTTCTGGGACTCCTCAATCCATTATAGTCTATGGGACTTGGAAGCCCATTCTAGTCAATGGTACTCCTCTACCTATTGTAGTCTATGAGACTTGGAAGCCCATTATCATCTATGGGACTTGGAAATCCATTAAAGTCTATGGGACTCCTCAACCCTCAGCCTATTATAGTACGGTATATGGGACTCCTCAAACCATTGTAGTCTATGGGACTCCAAAACCAATTATTGTCTATGGACCCCTCAACTCATTATAGTCTATGGAACTTGGAAGCCTATTGTAACCTTAGGGATTGCTCTACCCATTATAGTCTATGGGACTTCTCAACCCATTATAGTCTAAAGCAGTGGTGGGATTTGGCCATTTCAGCCTGGTTCAGGTGAACCGGTTCCTGCCATTGGCAACCTTTGCTGAAATGGGCCAAAAATGGCGTCCTGAGGTTGGTGCTTCACTGGCGGGGATTCTCCCACCCTCATTGTTTGATGGTCTTGGAGGACCAAGGCATTGCGGGAATCCCCCAATGCCGTCAAACCGCTGGTGGGTGGGGGGATCAGGCTGCTGGGCCACCATGGAGTTGCTGCCCTGCGGTTGCCACCAGCGGCCCGAGCATGCAGTGCTGGCAATGCAAAGGCATGCTGTCCTGTTACCTGCTCAGTTCTGGCAGTGGCGGGATTAATCCAAACTGGTTCCTGTTTGGATTAAATCCCGCCACTGGTCTAAGCTACATGGAAATCTATTACAGTCTATGGAATGTGGAAGCCCCTTATGGTGTATGGGACTCCTCAACCCATTGGTGTCCATGGGACTCCTCAACCCATTGGAGTCCATACTACTCCTCAACCCATTATGTTCTATAAGACTCGGAAGCCCATTTTAGTCTAGAGGACTCCTCTACCCATTGTAGTCTATGGGACTCCTGAACCAATTAAAGTCTATGGGACTTGGAAGCCCCTTAGAGTTTATAGGACCTGGAAGTCCATTGTAATTTGTGGAACCTGGAAGCCCATTATAGTCTACTGGACTTGGAAAACCATTATACTCTTTCAGACTCCTCTACCCATTATAGTGCATAGAACTTGGAAGCCCATTATAGTCTAAGGAACTCTTCAACCTATTATAATATATGGGATACCTCAACCCATGAAAGTCTCTCTGACCCTTAATAGGGATTACGGCAGCACCCACCACTCAACTGGACATTGCAGAGGCCAGCATGACCACATGGATATTGCCCACCAGCTCCTCAGCATGCAGGCTAGCTTTGGAGCATACCGGACATCATAAACAGCCCTAAAATATTAAGAGGTGAGCTCTTCACTACTAGCACCTCCTATCACCACCGATCACTTCTTTTTGGCACTGACTTTCTATACCAGTGCTGTCCCATTCGAGGGCCACTCCCTAGCCCGGCAAGACACAGCCAAGCACTAACACATGATTGCTAAGCTCCTCATCATCACTGAGCGACTGCAAAGACCTTTAAATTAAACCGCCTTGAGGTGTGCCGAGAAGTGACCATTCAGCATATGGACACACAGTTTACCAAATGGATAAAGCACAACTCAAGATTCCCAGCAAACTCAGCACAACACAGGCATCTACTAGGGGATATTGCATCCTATCACAACCACACACAAAGCTTCCCAAACACAGAACCAGGAGTACAAAACATGAAGAGAAATAAAAGCCACCTGTTTATACTGCTGCTACTCCAAATATTCCTCAAGCAAATAATAGGCTACCCTGCAAACTTCGCCACCCTTATGATGTACATATCCTCCCCATGGCAAAACACACACAAACAACCATGCAAGAAACCACAGAGACTTATACACATCCAAACCAGTATTTACCCATACACCACACACACAAATCCAATACTAATTGTACCTCTCAAATGTGCTCTGGTCAATGCCAGGTCAGTCAGAAATAAAGTAAATACCATAATGGACTACCTCCATGATACAAAACCAAGACGGAACATGTCATCCTAAATCAACTCACTGACTCTACATATACCCCTTACAATTGCCCATGAACCCACAAGGAGGAGTCGTCCTCGTCCTAGCTAAGATCCATTTCAAATTAAAAATAATTGCAACAACCAGTACTGAGGAGAGGAACATAATAATTATTGCCAACAAACATATCACAATGGTTTCTATTCTGACCTGAAAATAGCGTGGATGGACGTCCCAACACAGAGGCTGGGACGCACATATTAGAATGTGCCTTCACATGTCTGATTTACAGAGCTCCAGGTGCTAACTGATGAACGCTCCATAATTTTGGAAGCAGTGTGAGAAAACACCAACCCATACAAACCCCTAATAATACATGGAGACTTCAACCTACAATCCAATCCTAAAAAGGAAGCTAAGGCCTTTTTGTGTCATCTGCAAATTTTATCACCTCACTCATTATTCCCATAGCTCTGTTATGATGCAAATATTTCCACATGTAACAATTTTATATTTTATATACGAGTATATATATATATATATATATACAGGGTGATCCCAAAAAAGTGAGAACATCTCGTAGCATATAAGTTATTTAAAAATTCAAAAAGACAGATGTTAACGATTGACAAATTAAAAAAAAAAAAGATGGCGACTGGAAATTGTCAAAATAAAGATGTTATATTGCTAAAAAAGGTAAATAAGTAAACTATTTAATCTTTTCAATTTACGAGATGTTCTCACTTTTTTGGGCCACCTTGTATATACAGTATATATATATATATATATATATATATATATGTTATTTTTTGCACTGAGTGTTTAATCAATAGGATAGACAAGAACTGTATCAGTATTTACAACTTGGTTATCATGATAGTGCCAGAAATAGTCTGCTTTATTAAGCTAATAGTGATCTCTGTGGTAAGACTTAATTTGTGTATTCATATGAGTGGCATAATGCAAATCAAGAGAATAAATGAAACGTAGTACCACACAGCTGCAATCAGGCTGTATGATGACATTTAAAAAGGTAACATAATCCCAGAGGATCTTATTTTAGGTCACCATTTACTGCCTTGAAAAACCAGGGACAAATTTGGTAACACTAGGGCTGAAATACACAAACACTGAGGTGCAGGTACATACAGTAAGTGCTGATGTTTGTAAATGTTTATTAAAATTAACCAGAGATCTATACAGAGAAAAAACATTAGAATTTCTTGTAACACTACTGAAAAGTCATTAAGAAAACAAAACCAAACAAAAAAATAAAAACTGGTTCTGCAAGAACATAGTGCCAGTGTTGTCTTCCAGCAAATTTGAATTCAGAAAGAATATTGGTCCCATTATTTATCTGGGCAGGGCTAACCACCATAGCCATTTAGTCTTGCCTGCCAACCCCTTAACCCCAGATATTCACTTTCGCAGCAACGGAAGTGACTATCCATGTCTGGCTGCACTCCTCGGTGGCCGCTGAGGCTAACCATGCAGCATCAATATTGGATGCTGCATGGTTAGCACTCGGCACCTGTAAGATAGGCGAGGGTTTTCTTCGCCTAACTTATAGGCGCCGAGCAGTAACTGTGCAACTTCCAATATCAATGCTGCAAGGTTATCAATGCCCCTGGAATGCCCCAATGCTAGCCGGCTAGCATCGGAGTGCGTAGGGGACTTAGATGGGGCTATTTGACGGCACTACCTGTGCAAGTCGAATGTCCACTTAACATGAATTTAGATGGTTAACTGGCTGCTAATTGTGTAAATGCCCTTTGAATATTGGGCCCATTGTTTTTTTCCCATCGGCCTCTAATCACATAGGAATCCTATAACTTCATAACTTGAAAAAAAAAAGTTGACAAACATTCTATGCGATATTCCAGTAGAGGAAGGATCCTAGTTTGGAACAGGCAAAGGGTGAGCCAAAGAAGTTGGAAAGTAAATGCTAGAACCATTACAAACGGATGTGTTTTGCTGAGTGGGTGGACATGGAGTGTGTGTGTGTGTGTGTATGTGAGTGTGTATGTGTGTGAATGTGCGTGCAGAAGAGTTGTAGAGGTGTGCTGTCTGCTATATATAAATATAGTTGAGTGGTAGGGTGTATATGTGTGTCTGAATGTATGAGTACAGCAAATGGCATGTGTGTGTGTCTGTGGGTACAGCAGAGTTGCAGGTGTACATTTGTGCAAGTATGCAACATCTGATATCTGTGAGTGCAGCAGAGTGGCAGGGGTATGTGTGTGTGCATGTGCATGTGTGTGCATGTGCATGTGTGCGCATATGAGTATGTGCATATATGTATTACTTTAGCAGAGTAGTAGAAGTTTTTGTGTGTGTATGTGTGTGTGTATTTGTCTGTCTGTCTCTGGGTGTGGTCTGTGTGAATGCAGCAAGAGTGACAGGGGTTCATGTGTCTGTGTGTGTTTCCGTGGTGCAAGAGTGCAGTAGAGTGACAGAAGAACGCGCGTGTGTGTGTGTGTTTGTGTTTGAGTTGCAAGAGTGCCACGTGGTGTGTTTGAATCCATCATCTCCCTTCCCTTTCCACTGTCCAGCATTTCTTTTTCTCTGTTCTCCCCTTCTTTATATATCATCATCCCCCAAACCACATCCCCTGCAGTGTCCAAAATCGTGCCTCCCACTCATGCCTTCCTCTTCCCCTGCTGCCCTTATCTCTACCTCTGGAAACCTTCCTCCCTCTCCTCCCAAGCAACACTGCATTAAAATAAATTTGGCATGACACTGGGCCTTAAAGAACTCAGGTGTATTCAATGCCTGCTGCAAACTTGTCCTGTCCCCCTGATGAAAACTTCCTGTTAGAGGGGGGCAGGACAGAGGAGGCCTAGGACATATGCAAGTGCTCTAAGCAGGGCCGGCCCTAGAGTTGGCTCAAAGTGTTGCTGCCCTAGGAGAACCTCAAGCTTTACACCCCTTCTTACTTTCAAAATCTATTATTTAGCTTTGAATGCCCTGATTTAGCTGCCCTCTGGAAGTTGCTGCCCTAGGCGACCACCTAGTTTGCCTAAGGTCTACTGCTGCACTGAACTTACTTTAGATGCAGCATGGCTCAGAAAGAGGAGGAGGTAGAGTCCGAGTGGCAGTGGTAAGGGTAGCATGTTTGGGGGGCTGATGCTGGACAGCATAGAGTGAGGTAGGGAGGAAATATGCTGGACAGTGCAGGAAGGAGGAGGAAATCAGGTAGGGGAGAAGGGGAGATGTGGTTCTGTGGCAGGCGCAGCCTGTTGACTCACTCTTCACGCTGGTGGAACACAAGGAGTCCCACCAGCAATTTCTGGCTACAGTTCTACTGTTCATGCTGGCAAGACCACAACTCCCACTGACTCTTCATCATTCTGCTTTGGGGGGAGGGTGCATAGGCATCTTGCAGATGCATACGGAGAGATGAGGAAAATTTACTCAGCTGGCTGGAGCCTCGACAATAGGCATTATACTCCAGTGAAATGCACATAAAAATTATCCAGATAGCATCAATATTTTGCTGCTACTTGAATAATTTATAGATTTAGTTTAGGAGAATGTTAGCACAGTGGCTTAGTTTCAATATATTAAGCATCAGTACATATAAGAATAGTGGTGCTAGTTATTAACCGAGGCACCAGCTCTGGTGCTGAAATTAATAGTTACCATGTCAGCTGAAAATCCAGCCTGTTGTGATCAATTTTTGCTCCTATTTTTCAGTAACGATAAAATAGGAGCATAAAAAAGTGGAAAGAAGCCTTTACTTGTATGTGTGTGTAAATCACTTTCTCTTCAAGCATGGATTTTAGTCACTGTTTGTGACCTCTCCTGAAATAATTCTTATTTAAAACATTAAGGGCCTCATTTAGACTTCCAACTCGATGAGGCAAGCTGTGCTCTGCTCCAGCATAATGTTTTATTAGGGATTTTCCCATGCTATAGTCTTGCTCTCCAGTGCACCTTGAGTAATGTGTGCAATTCTGGTCTCCACATCTCTAGAAAGACATAGCAACATTCAAAAAGGTACAGAGAAGGGCAACCAAAATGATAAAGGGAATGGAATGACTCTCCTATGAGGAATGGCTAAAGAGATTAGGGCTCTTCAGCCTGGAGAAGAGATGGCGAAGGGGCGATATTATTTGTTGTTGTTGTGTGCCATCAAGTCAATGTAGGTCCATAAAACCTTGAGTGAAGTAGAATTGGTCGATGCAAATCAACTATTTAATCTTTCAAAACATACCAGGACTAGGGAATACACAATGTGGCTACAAAGTAGTATATTTAAAACAGATCAGAGAAAATATTTTCTCTCAATGTGTAAAATTAGTCTTTGATACTCATTGCTGGCGGATGTGGTAAAAACAGGTAGCTAGGTTAAAAAACGTTTGGGGCACATTCCTGGAGGAAAAGTCCATAAATTGTTATTAAGGTAGTCCAAGAGAAAACCACTGATTATCTCTGGGGATAAGTAGCATAGAACTGGCTACTTTTGGGATATGTCAGGAACTTTCTTGAGGTCACCTCCTCATGATTTGCTTCTGCATTTCTCTTGCTTGCAGACCCAGTCAATTTTGTCCCTGTCCTTACCCTTTTGTTTCCTCTGTTACTGGCACTCGTTTAACTCTGTAACTTAGACCCTCTGCCCTTTCTCTCTGTCCTGTCTTGTCTTCCCCCTCTACCTTGTGTCCCATCTTGTCCTTTTCCCGCGTTGCCCTATTTTATATCTTACTTTTTTGTATTGTTTTGTTTTTACTGTGAACAGCCTAGCTGCACTGCTATAGGCGGTATATCAAACTGAATAAACTGCAACTGTAACTTGTGACCTGGATTAGCCACTGTTCAAAACAGAGTGACAATCACAAACCCTGCATAAAATCAATGCTCATTTACTATATAATACCAGGTAGTCTGTAGGAAGCAGGACATTGGGCTTGATGGACCTTTAGTCTGACACAGTATGGCAGTTCTTATGTTCTTAAAATCACGAGCAAAACCACTGCGTTAAAACATAGATGCAGCATTTTATTTATTTATGTATTTATTTATTTAACAATTCTTATATACTGCGCTATTTCTCATCAGTGAATGTTTCAGTACTGTGCAATGTTTCAGTACTGTTTATAAAAAAAAACAGTACTGAAACATTGCACAGTATGTAACTTTTCTTTTTACACTTGAGTTTATGCTAGCTTCAGGCAGGCATAAAGATGCAGTGGGGAGTATAATCTGTGGTGAAATTTGACACTTCACCTCAGATGACCATCCCCCATCAATTACCATCCCCCCTGCCCCCCCCCTCCATCCCTGCCTTGTCTTTCCTGGTGGCCCTAGTAGGATCCGATCCTCCTCCCACCAAAGAAACAATTCATTGGCGGCCCTAGTAAGTCCCAATCACTCCACTCACATTGAAATGATGTGAGTGTGTGTAATCCCACTCTGCCATGGGATTTTTACCTCACTGTTTGCTTTTAGCATGTGGTAGTTATTACTGTGAGCCATTGCCTTGCGCTAAAGCCCACAGTAACCGTTACTGCACTTTGGTAAACATGCCACACAGTCTGGAATGGAGTACATAGAAACATGATGGCAGAAAAAGACCACATGGTCTATCTAGTCTGTCCTTCCATATCAACCATTACCACAGTCACCTTTTTTCTTTAGAGATCCTCTGTGTTTGCCCCATGCTTTTTTGAATTCAGATATTGTCCTCATCTTTACCACCCCCACTGGGAGACTATTCCATGCATCTACCACTCTTTCTGTAAAGAAATATTTCCGTATATTTCTCCTGAGTCTATCCCTTTTCACCCTCATCCCATGTCCCCTCGTAGCAGAGCTTGCTTTCAATCAAAAGAGGCTCTGCTCCTGAGCATTTATGCCACAGAAGTATTTACACGTCTCAATCATATCACCTCTATCCCGCCTTTCCTCTAAAGTATACATATTAAACTCCTTGGACCATTTTACCAGCAGCCCTCTGTGCCGACACCAACCTGTTTATATCCTTTTGAAGGTGCGGTTTCCAGAAATGCACACAATTCTGAGAACATCATTATGTCCCTGTATAAGTCCATGTTACAGCCATATCTTGAGTGTTGTATGCAGTTCTGGTTTCCCCATCTCAAAAAGGATGCAGCTGGACTTGAAATGATTCAGAGAAAGAAGATGAAAATGCTAAAGGGGACGGAACACTTTCCATAGGAAGAAAAGACAAGCAGGTTAGGGCTCTTCAGTTTGGAAAAAAGGTGACTGAGTGGAGCTATGGCAGTAGATTGTAAAATCATGAGTAAGGTGGACCAGTTAAATAGGGGATGGCTGTTTAACTCTGAAACACTTAAAATCAGAGGGCACTCCTTGAATCTAATAACCAGCAGATTGATAACAAATCATACAAAGTATTTTTTCTACTACAAAAATTATCTGCAAACTAATTTTTTCAGGAGGTCATAAAACAAAAACACAAATATGCTTTTTTATTGATGCAAACTTTTTTTTTTCCTTATTGGTTAGAGTACTGGCTTGGTAACGAAGGGGCCAGGGTTCAATTCCCATTAGCATTCCTTGTGGTCTTGGGCAAGTCATTTAACCCTTTATTGCCTTGGAAAAATGACTTTGCAATCTACTTCCAGTCACACTGCCAAGAAAACCCAGGAGTTGCTGGGTCGCCAGGAGTCAGCACTGACTCAAAGGCACACATTGCATTGCAGTGCCACCATTTCTTTTTTAGGCAATTGTATTCAGTTAAATACATTTCTTATGTTAACAAAACTGTTGAAATAACATATACCCTATATCCCAAAGTGAAGACTACAAAGTACAATGTTACTTTACAGAGAAAATAGCTGATAAATGATGAATGTACCTGAAACGAAACATATAGTGCAGAAAATGTGAAATAGAATGGAAACCACACAGAAGACTTACTGTTCTTTATTGCTCTCTTACTCTTAACTATAATAGTCTTTCCATAATTGCATAGAAGACAATTTTCCACTGGTAAATAGTCCCACACAATTTCTATGGATGTCTTGAGATTTGATGCTAGTTAAGGATATGAGATCACTGTAGGCTTGATTTTATAATAGAGCACTTTTGTGAGATGTTAAAAAATGTGTCTATTTTATGCCTGTTTTATAAAGGCAAGATAGGTCCTTTATGTACCTTTACAAAATAGATTTCAAATCTAAGCTTAACAATACTCAAATGTAAAAATGTATTCCTGATCTGAGAAGGTCTAAATCTGTATGTATGTGTTCTCTATGCACATATCCATATATTTTATAACACCGGTAACTTCAAAGAATATATGCTGTATATGTGCTTGAATAAATCAGCCTTGCAATACTGGTGCTCAAAAGTACATCAAAAAATTGCAAGGGTCAACATTTAACCACTGTACTTCTGCCTCTATATTGCTTGTGAGAATTGTGTCACATCATTATTAATAAACCATTATTCCTTAATTTATTCAGTTTATTTAATCAAACATACTGCCTCACCATCAGGGCTCAAATGTCTTCACAGCAAATTTATAACTCATTGCCGACTTTAATATTCATCATTGCTCTTGATAGATATTTATCCCACACTTTGCAAAACAATGATCAAAAACAGACACTGTGGTACTTATCTTAGATGAAGCAAATTCTGAAAGTGCCCTGACAGAAAAACATTTAGGGGTATGTTTACTAAACCGTCTTAATGTTACTGGCGCTAGTTGCAGTCTTACTGTGACAAATGCCATATAAGGTAGTGGGCATTCCGGTCTTAAGGTAGCATTTCAGATTATCGTGCGATAAATTCAGTTATCACACGATAGAGGGAGCCGTGGCACGTTAACGCGTGTTAGCCTTAATTAGGCACGCTGACCTGGCAGCACAACAACAGAGGTATAGTACAATGGTTGATACATTGACTGATGAAACAGGGGTCATGAGTCAATCCCCCAGTGGGCTTAATGAGTAAGGCTGTCTGAGGTATTACCCTTTACTTTAAATCAGTGCTGTCTGAGGCATTTTCTTTTTTAATTTAAATTAGTGCTGCAAGCAAACACACCCTCACAGTGCTGTAACCTAAGACACCGTATAAGGCACTCCGCCAAGGCACCTTATAATGTTCCCTATAGTGCGCATTATAAGGCGCTTTATAGGGCGCCTTATGAGGCACCTTAAGGTTACAGCACTGTGAGGGTGTTTTTGCTGGCAGCACTAATTTAAATTAAAAAAGGAAATGCCTCAGACAGCCCTATCAAATAACACCTCTGTGGGCTCAAACCCATGACCTCTGTCTCCACAGTCAGTGAAATAACCAGTGGGCTACATCTCTATAGTTAATACCAAGCCCCTGGCTGGCTACAGAAGGACTGCAGGTCACCACACAAACTGTCTGCTGTGGTTACCAGGATAAGGTTAACCCATCCGTACCCATGATGCACTGCACATGCAGACCAGCAGTCTACAGATGATCACAAGATGGGATGTGCACCCCCACAGCACATCAGCCTGGTAGGGGGAACTGACCATGTGTGTTACTGGCACAGAGTAACTACAGACCATCACATTGTGCGGGTACTGTGCTCACCCTGAGGGTGAGGTGGGGCGCCCAGCACCAGGTCTGCAGCACCTGGCTTAGCTGAGATAGGCTATGCTGCAGGTCGCCATCCATGCCAGAGTGTGATAGGTAGTCCTTGCAGACACACCTAGGATACACCTGTGTCCATCCATATTTCCCAGTCATGTCTAGTCCTTGTGGACTGTGATGCACCCAGAATAGTGCATATCCTGTGTTGGTGCCATGGTCACATGATTTAAGTGAAGGGGGGGGTGTTTGGACCCATAGGTGGATTATGTAGCACCACCCAACCCACCCTCTGGGGCTCAGGGTGGGGGACAGGATCTCCCACCAACAGATCCATATTCTACATCCCTGCAATGGTGGCAGTAGGGGGGACCATCAACCTCAGTCCTGCTGTGGAACAGGCACCCTACAGGGCAGTCAATGCAGATCTGTACGCATCCATAAGGCAATGGCAGACAGACAGTAGGCCTGGAAATGCTTAGCTGCCCCCCACCACTATCTGACATTCTTCAGCAGCAAGCACAGTGAGTCTCCAGCCACTGCACCCTGCAAGGTCTTCCAGCTTCCAGCCATACACATACTAACTGCAGACAGTCTGCTAACTAGTCCATAGCGCATGTTCCTGGAGGAGATGCATGCACACAAAACTGGGAGGTGAGCATACACACCAAGCAGATAAGTCAGTGATTGGGCCCCAGAAAAGAGAACCCATAAATATCATTTGAGAGAAATACTATATAGCACTATGGGGGAACCTAGCCATGCCGTGGTCACTGCTCAGTCAGGGTGGGAGTGACCTCCCAGCATGACATGCTGTGGCCACCCTGTCTGTGCAGGTGGTGGCCGGGCACTACAATGTCCCAGCCATTGACCTATGCCCTGTGCAGATGCATCCTGCCAAGGCCACCCTGTCCGGGCCATACCCACAGTATCTTGCTCCTCATTATGCACATTGGCAGGCTAACACTGGAAACAGTGCAAGCAGTGTGGGCTCAGTAAGGTGTAGGCAGCCACAACACACTGGATAGACATACACACACTCCCACACCTATGCCAGCATTGTGCAAATATAGAAGCTTTTGGCAGCCCTGGCAACCACACCATTCCTGGGCACAGTGCAGGCATGGCTATGGTACGCAATACTGTTGGGGTCACTCCCCAGAGTGGTAAACACTGTCAGAAACCAAAACTGAAACACACTCCACAGATATCAGAAAGGTTGCTATGATGCAGCTCTATGAGCAAATTGTGCTTAACTTAGGAATTGCTATCTGCTATTAATCATATCAACCTTTTGATACATGTGTAACGTATTCCCAAGTTTAGGGCGGTATTGCTAAGGTATGCAATTGCTAGTTTTGGGAGATGTTGCTGCGTGCAGGGCCCCACAGCCTGACTCTCCATGAGGTTTTGGATAGTGGAGCCTGTGGGTGTGGGTGTTTATGCCCCTGTTGGCCGCTGCTTTAGGGCAGAGGTTCCCAACTCTGGTCCAGGTGGTCCAAACACTGTTCAGGTTTTCATGCTGTCCCTTATGAATATGCATGAGATACATTTGCATACAATGGGGTGGCGGATACTAGTGCAGCACAGGCATATTTATTAGGGACAGCATGAAACCTGAATGGTGTTTGGCCCTCCAGGACTGCATTTGGGAAACTCTGTTCTAGAGATTGCACATGTTTATGGCGTCTGTTCTCTGTAGGGTAAAATATAGGCGTTTCAGGCATGTTTATTTTATCTGCAATAAAGGTTCCCTCTTTATTACCACAGTTTAGTACTGGGTAAAATATGGGGAAAGGGTTGGCAGGAGCCACAACTGGGACTTGAACTTGTGACCTTCTGCTCCTGAACACACTGGCTGTGTGTACTACACCAGACTGTTGCCACAAGGACAGTTCATTCCCTGGGGATACCATGACTGTTCGTCAGACAGACCCAGTCTGTTGCATTGCACGGCACCCACCTAAACGGGGCTAGACCATGGTCTGCTGTGAGCAGATGCCACTGCCCCCTCTGCCACCAGCACCCCTCCGCCACCATGCTGCCATGCCATTATGCCGGTGGTGCTGGTGGTGTGCAGTCCCAGGCCATCCAGTCTGCCGGTAGGCAGCTGCCTATGGTGTGGTTTCTCGGGTAGGGGTGCCTACATGGACATGTGCTCTCCCCCCCCCCACACCACCTGCCAATGTTATGTGCCCTTGGGGGTACCTGCTGGGTAATCTCCCCTGTGACACTGTGGGACACACACTTGTGCCCATGTTGGACCCTCGTTAGTTGCTGTCTTGCTGCTTTACAGTTTCAGCATTCCTATGTGCCACCTAGGCATCTGCCTAGCCCTCACTGTGCCCCAGCTGGACAACAGCATGTGCTGCCTGCAGCCCCCTGTATCCCATTTACAGCATCAGTACAGTTTCCCTTGCCTATGTGCCCACTCTGCTGTTGCTGCACATGTGCATGCCATAACAAACCTGCCCAATCTAAACGACAGAAACCCTGATCAGCACTATTTCAATGTGGGATCATTCACTTTGTAGGGGGACAGAGCATAGACCCTTCCAAATATGATATCTTAATTTATACGCTTTGTCAATAGTGTTGTTTTATGTTTATCATTAATATCACTATTGGCCAGCTTGGTTATTGGGATTGTAGATGTGGTTCTGGTCCTTTTATATGTTTATTTGCCTCTTTGTTCCCTGCACATGTATCACAACTTCACTTTTCTGGGTTTCCCTGCCTTTGCTGCACATTGCTGACTGAAATGGTTTCTCTTTCCTGCAAATGTGCCTTAATGCAAGGGTTTCACTGCTGTTAGTGTTCAGACCCGGATTTCACAGCATTAGTGTGCCTGGAGCCTCTCCCCTCCCACTCTCCGCCCATTGACCCCTTCTCTCCTCCCCCTGAGAAGCCTTACTGCACCCTTCAGACCTGGATTTCACAGCGTTAGTGTGCCTTAATGCCACCACTGCGTTATCACGCGATAAGTGACGTTATCGTGCGATAGCGTCACTTATCGCGTGATAATACCACCGCTGTGACGTTAAGATGGTTTAGTAAACATACCCCTTAATGTCTGAGCAAATCAACCTGGCTTATAGGTTTCACCAGTATACTCATGGGCTTCCTCGAAGATTTGCTGCAGCACAAAAATAACAATCAAATAAAGAATAAAATTGAAAAATAAAGTGCAAGTTTCTCTACTATGATTCACTGTGCTCAAGCCATAACATTGTGTATCTACTGTAGTTCTGGTGAAAAAAAACATGTGCATGAGTTATGGCTTTAAAGAGCTTGTCAGCCAATCCAAAACCAGGAACTTCCAAAAAACTGACAGATTTTTTAAAAACACCCCCAAACTTGCCCTAAAAACACATTTACAAATGTCACCCCCACTTAATTGCAGAAAGTCTGCCATCTAAATATATATTCCTACTGCCACTGTAGCAGACGCTGTGCAGAGTCTCTGATTGCATGCCCATGGATGCTTCAGTGACACAAAAATCTAAGATCTAAATATTTAATATAATGCACATATTTTATCAAAACTCCACCATTGCTCCACTCAGACTACGTCACTGGGAAGCTCTCATATGATGTGCATATATACATACACAATCTTTTGGCACATATACTTTTACGCAGCTGATCAATTTTTAAAAAGGCTTTGTACTGCATGTAAAACATGTTTTATATGTAAAAAATCTTGTATTACTACCCCCTCTATGAGGAGCAGTGCTCTTTTTTAAAATTTCTTTGGTCGAAAATCAATATGATATTACCAATGTTACCAAATAGTAATTGTATGTAACTTGGAAGAAATAGGTAGAAAAGTGAGAGACATTATAAAGCTGCCATTGTGCATTGTAACCCCAACAAGAGTACACATTAGTAAAGGGAGCAGAAGAACAGCTTAATGGTTAGAGCAGCTGGCTGAAAACAACTGCTGCTCCAACTGACTTTCAGTGTGACTCTGAACAATCTCTTCAGCTTCTATTCCCTCAGGTACAACTTAGATTGTAAGTTCACTTCAACAAGGAAATATCTTGTGCAACAGAACTTGGATTTGGAAAGGTGAGTAATTAAGGGGCACATTTACTAAAGTGCAGTAAGTTTCTGCACTCAAGTTGTGATGAGTGCAAAGCCTATGCAGTTCCCAGCATCTGTCCTGAATTTACCACACACTGCAGACACTTATCCCACAGGCCAGCACAGCATGCATCAGCAGCATACTGTAAGTACACCTGATGCATGCACTTCTGATTTTGCTGACAAGACATGCAAACTTATGTTAGCAATTACACTTGCTCTAAAGCAGGCTAAGGGTTATGATTAATAAATGGCGCTAAGGGCGCAAAGGTGCCATTAGCAGGTGTTATCAGCCTCCGGTAGCAGATAACGCAGGTTTAACGGCCAGTAGCTTGTTAACAGGCATTAAGGTACAAAGAGGTGGAGAAGGGGTGATAATTGGTTAGAGTGTGGATGGAGACAGTATCTGTTCCCTTAACGGCAGGTGCTATTAATGTGTGTTAAAGGCACAGCTGCTGGGAACCTTAATGGCAGCTCAAAGCTAGTGTTAAGGGCTCATTTTGAAGGGGAGAGCCATTCTCAGCCATTCAACACCACATAGGGAGCCCATTTATATGTTAGCAGTGTGCAGCAACTGACTGGAACTCCTGAAATTAGTGATAGTAGTGGTCAATTGGCAGTCACAGCATGGTGCCCTTTCAATAAAGGACACTATTTTGTTGGTACTAAAATGGTAAAGGTGGTACCATGCGAGTGATTGAGCGGGGCCGGTTAGTCCACTAGGCAGACCAGGCAGCCACCTAGGGTGTACATCTGCAATGTCTGGTGAGATTCTGCTGTGATAGCAGGGGCATTCATACATGCTGCTGCTGTCACAAAGGACTTGTGCCACCGCCATTGCCACCACACAAACCATTGTGTGCAGAGGTATCCCTGCTGGATGGGTATCTTAAAGGATTAAGATCATCAAAGATATTAAGGAAGATCCAGGATATCAAGCTGAAGCATGCTGCATTAACAGAAGAAGACCTGAAATTTATATGTTCTAACAATAAATTGAAAATAGCGTCAGAAGTGCAAAAGACTTTGAAGATATGAAGAAAACTTGGAAGAAAGATATTAGAATAAACTATTTAGAGAAAACCCAAAACAATTCTACAGGGAACTGGGGAAGAGTATTAATATGGTAAAAGTACCTCCAACCAAAGCCGACACCAAAACCTTCTGTAGAAAGCTATATGAGGACCCTATACAGCACAATCACAAAGCAGAATGGTTACCCAGCATACAGAAGAATTTAGAAAAAATAAACATCAAACCTATGGAATGACCCGTAGTAGCAAAGGAAGAGCTGGAAAGCAGGTTAAAACAAGCTTCAAACTGGAAGAGCCCCGGCCCAGATGGAGTAACCAACCTTTGGCTCAAACAGTTAACATCACTCCACCAAGACCTGGCGAACTGCAAAAATCAATTGTTTGAGTGACCTGATTTAACACTGCAATGGCGTACTTCAGATAGTATGTTTCTCCTTCTGAAGGGAGACCCGACTAACATTCCTAAAAACTATAGACCAATAACCTGCTTACCTACCATCTATAAGCTGTATACTGCAATAGGTGCAGACAGAATCGAGCTCAATAACATCATGATGATAGAGCAAAAGGGCAATAAGAGAGGAACATATGGAACCAAAGACCAGTTAATGCTGAATAAGACCATTTTGGCCAGTGCTAAGAAAGGCAGAGAGGATTGATTATAAGAAAGCTTTTGATATCACCCCACACTCTTGGATAATGCATTGCCTTGAAATGTTTAAAATAAATTCTGTTTTGATAGAGTATATTAAGTTCACTATGAAAATATGACAATCCACACTCTTTTTGAGATATGAAGATTGTCAGTACATCATTCCTAACATTAAGATCCAATGAGGAATATTTCAGGGAGATTCCATGTCGCTACTTCTGTTTTGTTTGGAACTTAATCCAATGAGTGCTGTCATCAACGTTTTGGGGTACGGATTAAACCTGAAAATCTAAAGACTATACCAACCCAGAAGCAACTTCCCATCTGCTATTTGTAGATGATCTGAAACTCCATAGTTTCAGCTACCAACATTTAGCAGAGCAGCTTCGTGTAGTGAAAAGCTTTTCTGACAACATCAGGATGACTTTTGGCCTTGACAAATGTGCTAAGGCAACTTTTTTCAGAGGAAAATTGAGCAAAACCGAAAACATCTCCCTTGTTTTCGGCTGTGACACCAAAAACCTTGAGCAGGAAGGCGTATATAAGTATCACAGAATAGAGGAAGGAATGACACTCAAGCAGAAACTATTGAGATAGAAGATCAATAAAGAATATTACAGGAGATTAAAACTGTTATTGAAAAGTGATTTAACATAACAAAATATGATAGAAGCCATCAATCAACTGGCAATTCCTGTACTCTCCTACAGTTTTGGGATTGTGGATTGGCCTCATAAAGAGCTTGAAAAACTGGGTGTGTGAACAAATAAACTCCTCCATACTCATGAAGTAATTTACAAGAATCAATGTCTGCCAAGATTGTACATCCCTAGAGCTGAATGAGGGCTAGGACTTAGAGAGATTGACTACACCTACAGAGCTACTATTTTAGGCCTCCAAGCCTATCTAACAGCATCATTGGATCCAAATACACAAAATGTGCTGAAATATGAAAGTAAATGTCCAGAATCTGTCTCCATCATTAAGCATTCCAATGATTAGAAGGAATGAGTAATAATCCACAGGCATGCATGGGAAAGGAAGTAACAAAATTTGCAAAACAAGAGAAAAACTCTTCAAAGAATTAGATTAGCAGGTGAGGAAAAACAAGTGGCAATTGCACAAATACAGTGGAAAATACAGAGTGTTACTTCAAGAACCTTTTGTCGATCAAGAACGGACACACAAATGGTTGAGGAGAGGTAGACTGAAACCAAAGGATGAAAGACTGGTAGTTGCAGCCCAGGACAGCGTATTACAGACAAGATGATTTATGGTGAGTATTGACAAAACTGGCACAACAGACATATGCTGATTCTGTAAGAAAGAGCTGGAAACAGTGACTCAACTAATAGCAGACTGTGAAGTTCTGATGGTGGAAAATTTCTATACAGAAAGACACAACAAAGTAGCACGCCTCCTTCACTGGAAACTCTGGAAACACTATAACATCACTGTCCCTGAAAAGCACTGGGATCATGACCCTAAGAGAATAAGAGAGAATGAAGAGGTTTTGATCACCTGGGACATTCCCATACCGATGAATAAGAAACTGGATGCCAGAAAATCTGACATAGTGGTAAAGGAGAAGAACACCAGAATGGCATTGATAATACAGTGTCGCTACCGAGTGATTATTCTGTGAATCTCATGGAGAGGGAGAAGATCTTGTTGTATCAAGAAATGCAATCAGAGACCAAGAAAATGTGGCAGAAAGATACAGAAATATTTCCCATTGTACTGGGAGCCACAGGCCTGATAAAGAATTTCCAAGCACATCTTGACAAGCTACCCATACATGTTACATCTTATGAACTCCAGCAGAGGCTCTCTCTGGCAAGATGCAAATATTACGCCGAACATTAGCAGTAAATTTGAGAGATTAAGATCACATTCCACATACCCTGGCTTAGAAGTGAGGTTCACGGCTGCCATGGTATGCACAAAACTAACCCATTTGGAGAAACTACCACCAAATAAAGCTGTATACATGCAGTGAATGTGGTAAAAGCTTCATTCAGAAAGGACAGCTTAAAACTCACCAGACAATCCATACGGGATTAAAACTATATACATGCAGTGAGTGTGGTAAAAGCTTCAGTCAGAAAAGCTATCTCAAAATCCATCAGAGAATCCATATGGGAATAAAGCCATATACATGTACTGAGTGTGGTAGAAGCTTTTCCCAAAAGGGAGCCTGTACAAGACATCAGAAAATCCACAGGGGATTGAAGGAATATCCATGCATGGAGTGTGGTAAAAGCTTCAGTTAGAAGGAAGATCTCAGAAAACACCGGACAATACACATAGGACTACCCATACATGTTACATCTCACGAACCGCTGGCAACAAGTACGGATAGGTTCCTCAACTTCGGAACCATTCCATCAGCAACAAGGAGTACCCCAAGGATCATCACTTTCGGCTCTACTCTTTAACATTTATACGCAACCCATTTGTGATATCATACGTTCTTTTAACATTTCCAGTCTGATCTATGCGGATGATGTACTTATCTTCGCTCCAATTGAAATCAAGCACCCGAACCTTGTTCCACTTATTGAATGCTTCAATGCAATTACTGATTGGCTCCTGTCCCAAAATCTTTGCATAAACTTTAAGAAAACTGAAGTCCTTTTCATAACCAGGAAAGGAAATTTCTCTCCCCCTACCTCATTGAAAGTTTGTGATGCCGAGCTCCCATGCAAGTCTTTAATACGATATCTAGGGGTTACAATTGACCAGAAGCTCAACTTCAAAGAGCATATAAAGAATACCACCAAATCCATTTACAACAAAATTCGAACTCTACGACATCTGAGACCTCTACTAACCCCAGACGACTTCAGGACAATATTCCAGACACTCGTAATGCCACACTTTGATTGTGCCAACATCATCCTACATGGACTCCCCAAGAGCACCCTCAATCCCCTTCAGATGGCAATGAACACAGCAGCCCATATTCTCTGCGACATTTCCAGGAAAGATCACATAACACCCATACTTATGGATCTACACTGGCTACCACTGCAATGCAGAATCACCTACAAGGCGTTAATCCTATCATTTAAATCAATTAACCAGATATCTGCCACATCCCTCTCTTCACTCCTGACCAGGACCCCGGCTAACAGGTTAAGAAGGTCAACAACTAGCAACATGCTATCTATACCACCTGAGTCCACTAAATGTACCCAAACAACTAGAAACAGAGCTTTTACATTATATGCTCCTAAGTGCTGGAACAATCTCCCACCTCATATACGAGCAATAGCTGACCTCTCACAATTCAGAAAAGCTATTAAACATCACTTATTCTGCCTTTACTTTACCCACCCTAACCTAACACATTCACATCCAACACCTCATCTCACCCACACAGCATCTGACGTACCAACAACATAATTCTCATAATTTACAAAAGAAACTCAACATCAGGCACATTCTCAATGAGCATGATTACATTATGACTCTATTAGATAATATTACTTAAATAACTATAAGCTCCTTTGTTTTGAACTGTATATAGTTACCCTGTTACTTCCAAGTTACAATCCCTGTTACAATGTAAGCAAAAGATCTTGTTTCTAATGCAAAATGTTGTTATTATGTAAACCGCACTGATACTAAATAGCGCGGTATATAAGAATTTGTAATAAATAATAAATAAATAATAAATCTTATGAACAGCAGCAGGGGGCTCTCTTTTGTATGATGCAAGTATTACACCAAGCATTAGCAGTAAATTTGAGAGACTAAGAACATACTCCACACACCCTGGCTTAGAAGTGAGGTTCACGACTGCCATAGTATGCGCAAAACTAACCCATTTGGAGAAACTACTCTGAGTAAAACCATGTTAACAGCCTGTAAGGGGCAGAGTGGCAGTGGCAATAGCTTCTGCCTAATGCAGAAGATACCATTGTCCCTCCCTGCATGACAGGTGCAATACTGAACATAAGAACAAAAGATATGCCATACTGGGTGAGACCAAGGTCCATCAAGTCCAGTATCCTGTTTCCAACAGTGGCCAATCTAGGAATACTGCTGTTTGTACTGTCAGGGCCAGGCCAAGGGTATCTGCTATCCTATGCAGACTCCCTCTGTGCAACCCCCCCCCCCCCTCCACACACACACTGCTGCCTTGAGATTCCCTGCAGCATAAAAGGGAGAATTCCCCATGCTGTCCCCCTTCCAGCATCCATTGTCTTACCTAGGGGAGGAGAGCGGCATAGCAATTGTTCCCTGGCATGCGGTGGCGAGGCTTAACATTGTATCATGCATGCTCATGGCATGCCGCTCCTGGCTCCCTCTGACACATCAGAGGGGGGCAGGAGTGGTATGCTGGGATGACCCACATGTGTGCTGCTGCTTTAAGGCCACCTGTAGCACTGAAGCGGGAGCTGTGCCATGCTTACAGAGAGGGGGGATCTAAGCTACTCACAGTGGTCTGCCAACTATGAGAATAATCCAGGATTAGCCCACAAGCACACATCAGAAAATAGTTGCATTGGTCACTCTGCTAGGTCACCTATGGACTGGAATGTGTGTATTCATGTATCCTGGCCTACTCCCCTGGCAGAAACCCAGTCTAGAAACGTGGAATACCAAGGAAAAGAACTAATTTATTATATCACCATATAGAGGATCAAACACCAAGGTTCTTGGCGTTTGATCCTCTGTATGGTGATATAATAAATTAGTTCTTTTCCTTAGTATTCCATGTTTCTAGACTGGATTTCTTTGATCTACGTGTTTTTTGCTGTCTTTTGGTGGACCCTACTCCCCTGGCAGGACAGATCCCATATGTAAGACATGAATGTCAGTTGATCCAGCAGAATATCAATGCAGTGCTACATACAGACCTATCAAGATGTCACTCACTCACATCTGCCTAACATACCCTGTATGCACTGTTCCCTCTAAGCTGTGCGCGTGTGCGTGCGCACACACCTCACCGAGAGAGCCACATACTTTACAACAGAGCGCACAAAAATTACGGCTCTGATTCTGATAGAAAACAACACAGATGTCTTAAAATTTAAAAGTTATGATTGTAATTACTAAAAATTTCCCACTTCATTTAGTAATTGTCTATTTTCATTTAATATGATTAAAATCAATGTGGTGTACATACTCTATTCTGACGTGTAGTCAAATTTTAAAGTATATAACGCCGAGTGTCATTATGTGGCGCACAAAAATTTAACCTTCCTTCAAAAGCTGCACACAGCTGATATATTATGCGCACACAGCCTACAGAAAATTAGAGGGAACATTGCCTGTATGGCACAGAGCCTGCAGAGAGAGGTATGGCACAGAGCCTGCGGAGAGATACACAGACAGAGGCATACCCCAGCTTATGCCCTCATGCAGCCTGGAAATGACCACATATGATTATATACATATGGAGTGATGCACCCACACTTCCACATGACTGCTCTGTGGCTTCTAACACATAGCCACTTTGTATAAAAAGGATGGATTATGGGTTCAAGATCAGCCTCTAGATCAAGAGTGATATGTCCAGGTGTGTTTTTATCCTATATTTCCATATTTGCATCTGCAGGTGCAATCCTCCCCATCTCATCTAGTACAAGGCCTTACAGTCTCCAGCCACACTGAGAAGCTGCACCAACACTCACTGGATGGTAGTGAGTGCTAATAGCGCCCACAAGCTGAGCGGGCTTTAGCGAGATGTGTACACTAGAGCAGGCGTTACCAAATTCCAAGCATTAAAGGTGTCCTAAGGGCCAAGTATGAATGCTAACTTACATCTCTTTTGGACAGTGGGGGTCAGGTGTTTGTGTGTGTGTGTGCCCAGAGGACTGTAAGCAGTAATAATGCACTATATGTGCATGTGATGCCCAGACCTTATAGTGGTGCATGCAACATGCTGCATGGTCAGTTATTCTGCAACTCCACAAATTATGTGAGATACCACTAATGTGCAGAAAGCACAGATACTTACCTGTAACAGGTGATCTCTGGGAACAGCAGGAATTAGTCATCACATATGGGTACGTCGGTACCGACGGAGCCCGCGCGGGAAAGCTCCCCAGCTTTTCAGATTAAAAGCTTTTGGGGCCTCCCATTGCACATGCGCGCTGCCTTCCCGCCTTCCTGACCAGCTCTCGTCAGTTCGAGTTTAAAGCTGAGACAATAGAGAGAGAGGACAGGAAGATAGATAGAGATACAACTCCTAGGGGAGGTGGGTGGGTTGTGATGACTAATTCCTGCTGTTCCCAGAGATCACCTGTTACAGGTAAGTAACTGTGCTATCTCCAGGAACAAGCAGGAATACGTCATCACATATGGGGACTCCCTAGCTAAGATGCCTGGGAGATCCCCCTCCAAGGGTAAACCATCTTCGCATGGATCTCAGGCATCCATCCAGGGAAGGTGGGCAGGAGTTGTTTAAGTATGGAACAGGTGTTTGAGGACAGCCTGACCAAACAAGGCATCCCGGCGGGAGTCCTTGTCCAAGCAGTAATGGGCTGTGAAGGTATGAACCGAGGCCCAAGTGGCTGCTCGACAGATCTGATCTATGGACACAGAGTGAAGATGAGCCATAGAAGTGGCCATGGCCCTCACATTGTGAGCTGTGACATGGCCCTCCATAGAAATGTTCTTACTCTGGTAAGCAAAAGAAATACACTGAGCGATCCAATTGGAAAGTGTACGCTTGGTGACTGGAAGTCCCAAATGAGAAGGATCAAAAGCCACGAAAAGTTGGGAAGACTTTCGATGTGGTTGAGTCCTGTTGAGGTAAAAGGCAAGAGCTCTTTTACAATCCAGAGTATGAAGGTTCCTCTCTGCACTGGATGCATGAGGAGCCGGGAAAAAGACAGGTAGATATACCTCTTGATTAAGATGAAAAGGCGAGACCACTTTGGGCATAAAGTGGGGATTCGTCCTAAGGACCACCTTATCATGATGAAACCTAGTATAAGGTGGATGAGCCACTAAAGCCTGCAGTTCACTGATGCGGCGAGCCGAAGTGACTGCAATAAGGAAAACAACCTTCCAGGAAAGAAATTTGAAGGAGGTAGAGTCCAAAGGCTCAAAAGGTGGCTTCATAAGCTGACCTGGAACTAGGTTCAAATCCCATGCTACCGGAGGAGGTCGGATGGGAGGTTTAGTTAGAGTCAGGCCTCTCATGAAACGTGAAACAAGAGGATGAGAGGAGACAGGTTGTCCATTTATAGGTTTTAAGGATGCTGCAATAGCACTCAAATGGACCCTTACTGAATTCGTCTTAAGGCCTGCATTTGAAAGATGCAGGAGATAGTCCAAGAGGGAATTCAAAGGAAGTGCTAGAGGGTCAAGACCCTGCTGAGCACACCAAATGGAAAAACGTTTCCATTTGAAAGCATAAGAACGCCTCGTGGAAGGTTTCCTAGAGGCATGAAGGATATCTGTCACAGGTTGAGAAAGATTAAAGTCTTGAAGACTTAGGCCTTCAGTAACCAAGCTCTGAGATGTAGGGATTTGGGATTTGGGTGCCACAAAGTCCCCTCCTCCTGAGACAGAAGGTCTGGCGCAGCTCCCAGGTCCAGGGAGGATCCCTGGGAGAGATGCAGAAGTAGAGGGAACCACACCTGGCGTGGCCAGCGGGGAGCTATGAGGATCATAGTCCCGTGATCCCTCTGGAGCTTGAACAGAGTCTTGGATATTAGAGGAATGGGTGGAAAGGCATAGAGGAATTCCTGACCCCAATGCAGGAGGAAGGCATCGTGGGCCTGAGCTCCCTGACACTGAGTTCTGGAACAGAACCGGGGAAGTTTGGCATTCCACGGACTTGCAAAGAGGTCTATGTCCGGGGTCCCCCATTCCTGAAAGATTCTGCGTATCTGGTCCATATGTAGGGACCATTCGTGTGGAAGCAGAACTCGACTGAGTCTGTCTGCACGAGAGTTTTGAACTCCTGGAAGATACACTGCAAGAAGGTGAATTTGATGCTCTCTGGCGAAGGCCCATATTCTGAGAGCTTCGTTGCAAAGCGACAGAGAGCCTGTCCCTCCTTGTTTGTTTATATAGAACATGGCTAACTGATTGTCTGTCTGAACTAGGACAGTCAGGTTGACAAGGAGGGTATAGAAGACCTTGAGGGCAAGGTAAATTGCTCGCAGTTCCAGGAGGTTGATATGAAGGGTGGCCTCCTGTGGAGACCAAGTGCCCTGAGTGGAGAGGTTCTGAAGATGAGCTCCCCACCCTGTCTGGGAGGCATCTGTTGTGAGGGTTGCTTGGGACAACAAAGGTTGGAAGGGGGCCCCCAACAACAGATTCTTGGTGGATGTCCACCATTGGAGGGACCAAAATAGACGGCTTGAGGTGAGTATTTGGTCGGAGAGCGCTCCAGATGCTTGAGTCCACTGGGTGGCCAAGGTCCATTGAGCTGCTCTCATATGCAGACGAGCGTAGGGCACCACATGTACCGTGGAGGCCATGTGGCCCAGAAGTCGCAGCATTTCCCGGGCTGTCAAATGACTGCTGGACTGAGCTTGGGAGGCCAAACTCAGCAGGCGTTGGGCCCTGACCTGAGGCAGGTAGGCCCTTGCAGTGATGGTGTCTAACTGGGCCCCTATGAACTCGAGAGACTGAGTAGGGATTAGTTGAGACTTGGGAAGGTTTACTACCAGTCCTAGATACTGCAGAAGACGCCTTGTGCGGTCCAGGGAAATTTGGGCCTGGGACTGAGAGGGAGCTCGGATGAGCCAGTCGTCCAGGTATGGGAATATGAAAATTCCCAGGCCTCTTAGAAAGGCAGCTACGACTGCCATGCATTTGGTGAACACTCTTGGAGCAGAGGCTAGACCGAAGGGGAGTACTCTGTACTGGAAATGTTTTCCCTGAAACAGAAATCGAAGGTATTTTCTGTGGGATGGGTAGATGAGTATGTGTGTATACGCATCCTTTAGATCTAGAGAACAAAGCCAATCCTGACTCTGAAGGTATGGAAGGAGAATGCCCAGAGAAAGCATTTTGAATTTCTCCTTGAAAATAAATTTGTTCAATTCTCTCAGATCCAGAATTGGTCTGAAGCCCTCTGTCTTCTTTGGTATTAGAAAATAAGGGGAGTAGAATCCCGTCCCCTGTTGAAGAAGAGGGACCTCCTCTATTGCCCCCTGGGCAAGGAGGGAGGAGACTTCCTGACCCAAGAGGGCCAGGAGAGATGGGGGAGAATTGAACTGCCTCACCATAGTATAAGGAGGAAGGTCGGAAAAATGGAGTTTGTAACCCTCTCTGATGATAGAGAGGGTCCATTGCTCTGATGTAATTTGCTCCCATCTGGGAGCAAAGTGAGCTAACCTTCCGGGTATGGTGAGGGGCTCTGGTTGTTCTAGAGCCAGAAAAGTTAAGTTCTCTAGGGGCAAGTCAAAACCCCTGAGGGGGTGGAGCCTGCTGAGGCGTAGCAGACGCCGCAGGCTTTGACCTTGCCTGTTTAGGTTGCTGACGTTTAGCAGCAAAACGAGGCTGAGAGGATTGTTGGCCAGTATTTGTAGAAAATCTGGACTTCTTGTAATAAGGCCTCTTAAAAGACTTCTTCTTGGCAGGAGTGGAGGTAGACTTAGAAAGTCTATCTAAGGTGGCATTTTCTGCATCCATTTGAGTGGCCTTAATTTGCCACTCCTCACCAAATAAGTTCTCACCTGTACAGGGCAGATTTCGTAAGCCATCTAGGACCCAAGGTTCTAGATCAGAAGCCTGGAGCCAAGCAAGACGTCGGGCTGCTATAGCAATGCCCGAAGCCCTACCAACACCCTCAAAGGAATCAAAAGCTGCCCTGTTGGAGAACTTTGAAATATCCAAAAGGTGTTTCACCAAGGAAATGAACTGCTCCCTCTTATCCTCAGGGAGAAAGGGGGCAAAATGCCGAACTTTTAGAGCGATTTCACTGAGAAACATGCCCATGTAAAGACTATAGGAATTAATCCTGGCTATAAGCATAGTAGCCTGGAAAATTTTCCTGCCAAAAGAGTCTAGAGTCTTACATTCTCGCCCTGGAGGAGTAGAAGAGTGCCTTTTGGTACTCTTTATCTTCTTCATTGCAGACTTCACCACAATAGAATGGTGAGGCAACTGGGTTTTTTGGAAACCAGGAGAAGGGGGGACACGGTACATGGTGTCCAACCTGCGAGAAGAAGGAGACAATGTTAGAGGAGCCTCCCATAAGTCCATCAAGTGTTCTTGAAGGATTTCATGGATAGGCAGGGTGACTGCCTCTTTAGGAGACTTAGAGTATCCTAAAATATCCAGTTTCTTTGATCTGGGTTCCTTTTCAGAGGATGAAGCAATAGAAAGACCTTTAGCCATTTCTATGATGAAGTCCTGAAAGGACAAATCCTCTGGTGGAGACATTCTCCTGTTAGGAGAAGAAGGCTCCTCAGGAAGATCAAGGGAGAACTCATCAGAATCATCAGAGGAGTTAAAATCCTCTGAAGAAGCAGAGTATCCTCTATGTGCTTCCAACGCACGATACGCATACCGTTCGGTATCGACATCGGGCGTACCGGGTATGGGATCGGTACCGGGCAAAAGCCCGGATCTGGCATGCGGAACCGATCTGCGTTTGGAAGACGATGGCCTCGGTTCCGGTATGGAAGCCATTACCGGAACCGGACCCGGTACCGCTGGCTGCGGTACCGAGGGCGTAGCAGCATTAATAAAAGCCAGAATGGCCTGCTGCATGACTTGGACAGTATTGCCCATAGACGCCACTGCTGCCTGGATGTCGGTACCGGTATGGGCCGGTACCCCAGAGCAGTACAACAGGTGATCTGTCGAGGCCGCGCCATCGATGTCAACCTGTGACCCCATGATTGCTTTGGAGGCCGGAGCCTCCCGCCGGGGTTTTTTGGCCTGGGCAGAATCCTCGAACTCAGAATTGAGAGCCTCTCGATCTTTAGAAAGAGATTTGCTTTTAGAGGATTTGCCCACTGGAGTTTTGGTTACCTGAGATCCATCCGGAGAGGAAGACCTGGATGACTGTGATGCTTCTGAAGGAAACAGCACATGGAACTTGTTGGCCCGGTTCTGCAATCCACGTTTCGACATCTGGGAGCAGGATGGGCAGTCCGGTATGGAATGGTCAGGTCCTAAACATTTAAGACACCATTCATGGGTGTCTGTAAGAGGAATGACAGCACTGCACTTGGTACACTTTTTAAAACCAGGAACTGGCTTCTCCATGAGGAGAAATTGTGTAGGCCTGAAGGCCTAACAAAGTACCAAGCTGTGCTGAAGAAAAGAAAAATATTTTTTATTTTTTTTTTTAAAAGAAAGAAAGAGAGACCGGCAGTACCGGTTTCAGAATGGGGAAGGCAGGTACGCGGTCTAAAGAAAACAGTAAAATTAACAATTTCTTCAGCGGTGACAGGAACACGACCTGCTGGCTCCGCGGAAAAAAAAGAAACTGACGAGAGCTGGTCAGGAAGGCGGGAAGGCAGCGCGCATGTGCAGTGGGAGGCCCCAAAAGCTTTTAATCTGAAAAGTTGGGGAGCTTTCCCGCGCGGGCTCCGTCGGTACCGACGTACCCATATGTGATGACGTATTCCTGCTTGTTCCTGGAGATAGATAGTTTCCAGTATGTAGTTGCAACCTGTGGGAGTCACTGGCTGACTAGCTGTGCCTGTACACATCTTGTCCTCAAAGATGTGACACTCAGCAAAAGGGTTAATAGAGAAATTGTGTGAATAAGTTCAGCACAGTTATGGTTGACCTTCAAGAACAGATTCAGACATTGAAGAACATAGTGCACTGAAGAAAGCAGGAATGCAGGGGGGAGGTGATCATTGAGGTATAACACAATAGGTGGCAGGGTGTGAGTTAATTAATTAAAAAGAAACATGTTTTGCAGAAAGAAATGATACAGACATGTTGTCTGGGAACTACAAAGGAGTTAATGAAGAAATATAGAGATAACAATATATGTGTGTTCGCATGCATTAGGAGCCACCACCTAGGAAAAAGATTTAGGCGTCATTGTGGATAACATGTTAAAACCCTCGGCCCAGTGTGCAGCGGTGGCCAAGAGAGCAAATAGAATGCTAGGTATCATAAGGAAAGGAATGGAAAATAAAACAAAAGATATTATAATGCCTCTATATCGTTCCATGGTGAGACCGCACCTTGAATATTGTGTGCAATTCTGGTCGCCGTATCTTAAAAAGGATATAGCATTATTAGAAAAGGTTCAGAGAAGAGCCACCAAAATGGTAAAAGGGATGGAAGGATACTCCTATGAAGAAAGGCTAAAAAGGTTAGGGCTCTTTAACCTGGAAAAGAGACGGCTGAGGGGAGATATGATAGAAGTCTATAAATTAATGAATGGAGTGGAACGGGTAAGCATAGATTGATTGTTTACGTTATCAGAATATAGAAAGACTAGGGGGCATGCAATGAAGCTACAGGGTAAACTATTTAAGACTATTAAAAGAAAATATTTTTTCACTCAATGTGTAATCAAACTCTGGAATTTGTTACCGGAGGATGTAGTAAAGGCTGTTAGTGTAGCTGGGTTTAAAAAAGGTTTGGACAAGTTCCTGGAGGAAAGGTCCATAAACCATTATTAAGAAGGGACCCAGGATATCAATGCTTGACCCAGTACAAGCATTGTGAAACCTGTGTCTTTTGGGGAAACTGCTAGGTATGTATGACCTAGATTGGCCACTGTTGGAAACAGGATACTGGGCTTGATGGACCTTGGTCTTACCCAGTATGGCATATCTTATGTTCTTATGTTCTTACCAAAATGAATGACTACTGGTGAAAGTTTTGGCAGCAATGTGACACACAAAAGACCCAGACAATCACGCTTCAGACAAAAATATTTTGTTGGACTATAAATTGAAGTGGCTATATCAAGCACCCTCCATAAAATCCATTTTTCTCTAATTTAAGCCCAATGGATTTAATCAACAGATTGACTGGCAGACACTTTTGTAAATCTGCAGTCTGGGTACTGAGCTAGTGTTTATGTGCTTAGTTCTTTAAGGAGAAAATTGGGAGAGGAGCTTCTGGATGATAAACAGATGTCATGGCTGTTTTTCTACACAAGTCTATGGAGCTCCAGATGTAAGGACAAGAAGTCTTCTGTATTAAGATAAGTATTGCTACTACAACTTGTTGGCAAAGCAAATACATACCTATGCTAGAAAAAAACAAATTATGTCTGTGGAACATGACTCACAATAAATGATTCTAAAGAGGAAACTTAAAAAAAAACATACTTGGTGCCATCAAAAGTAACCAAACACTTACAAGGAAACTGAAGGAAAAAAGATGCACCAAGTGCTAAAACGCGAGACTTTAACATCAAAAAAGCCTTACGTCTAAGCTGAGTTTGCCTTGAAACATCTGGAAAAATAGTAATTTTACCCTCACAAAATTCAACATTCCTATTATGAAAAAATAATCGCATAACTGTATTTTTATCCCCTTCAGAGGAAAAAGAAACAAGAAGAGTGGCTCGAGTAGGTATCACATCATGAGAAGATTCAATAAACTCTGAAACATCCAAAGAATCAAGCAAAGGAAATGGAGCAGCTCCCTGAGAGACCCCCCCTGGAGCCACCCCTCTAACAGGCAAATAGTATAGCTTAGTAATAGCCGGTTTATTGTCCTCCCTAAACCCCAAAACTTCAAGTAAAAATCGATCAAAAAGTATCTGGGGGGACAACAAACGAGTACAAGGGAAATTCAAACACCGAATATTTGTTGTCCTAAGAGAATTTTCCAGGTATTCTTGTTGAGTATGTAAAGTTACACTATTTTTAAGAAAAGACAAAGAAGAATTATGTAAAACCTCGCACTGAGTTTCTAATTTCTGACACTTAACATCTAGAAGGGACAAATGAGCATCATGATGAGCCAATTTAGCCACTGGAAATTCTGAAAACTGAGTTACAACAAATACTAAAGAGGACTCAATACGAGAAAGAACAAGCCAGACATCAATTAAAGATATATTCTGAGAGTCCACAGACGCAGATAATCCATCTTGAGTTCCTTTTTTTTTTTTTGTAAGGGCTTTCTCTCCCCTAGTATGGTACTTCCCGTGATGTGGACTATGTGATTTTCCATATTTTTTGCTTACGTAATATTTCTTTTACTTGTTATGTATTGTTATTTATAAATATCAATAAAAAGAAAGTTGAAAAGAAAAAAAAAACTATTGCTACTATATTTCCCTGAAGCAGAACTGTTATACAGTTTATGGTTTGAAATGCGTTGTTTGAATTATTAGTGACAGTTTTTATAAGCACTGCCTGATCACTTAAATTAGAGAAAAATGGAATTAATGGAGGATGCTTGATATAGCTACCTCAGTTTATAGTCCAACAAAAAAAAATGTTTGGAGCATGATTGTCTGTCTTTTGTGTGACATGTTGGTGAGAAATTTATAACTGAATATTGGTCCTATTAGTTTGAAGTATAAGAATATTTGCCAGGCCAAGCATGATTTTGTCAGTTGAAAGTTCAATGGTGAAGTTGAATTGTTGTGATGTTGTAAGGGAAAGTGTATATTGCCTGTGTACCCTGATATTGAAGGGGTGCGATTAGAATTCAAGAATGTGATTTTCATCCTGGGTGTCAAGGTAGATGGTCAGTTACAGTTGGATACTCATGTGGCGGAGATAATGCAAGGGTTTTTTGTACACTGCATACACTTATGAGATTATAGCCTTATGTTAGTAGCAACCTATGTCTTGATTACATCTATATTTGTTATTGTAATGAGATACATCAGAGCCTCCCAGAGTTTCGAGACAGGAGACTTCAATTGGTACAGAACTCTCCCTACATCCCTCCTCGTGAACTCTGCTGCTCTACTGGCTTGCTTCTCTCTATGCCATTTTCTTCCCCTGCAAACTCTAGACTTTGATCCTCTCACTTTGCTGTTCCTTATGCCTGGAACAAACTACCTGAGTCTGTGTGCCAGGCTTCATCTCTGCCCTTTTCAAATCCATGCTGAAAACTCACCACTTTGAGGCTGTTTTTGGATCTTGATCCCTTGTTTTCTTATTTGCCTCCTTTCCCTTCACTAGTTGTACGCTTGTTCTCAGCTTTTGTATTGTAAACTCTGTTGAGCAAAAACCATCTTGTTTTGCATTTGTCTGTGTAGTGCTGTGTATTTTTTGTAGCGCTATATAAATGATTAATAATAGTAGGTATAGTTGTACGTAGAGCTCTGTGTCAAAAATGATCTTTCTCAAAAGAAGATAGTAGTATGTTACACCATTGTTTCAAGCGGTACACTGGTTCCCATCTTCTAAAGAATTAAGTTTAAAGTTCTGTGTGTTGTTTCAAATGTTTATGCATATGTCATTTGGCTATTTTGCAAATTACTTTGCCCCTGCATTCCACAATGCAGGTGCAAAGCAATGAAAGTTGCATTTTCTGAAATTTCAGAAAGAAACAATTGCTTGGTTGTATTTGGAGAAAGTGTGGGAATGGGAAGTGTGGGCTGAATTGGGTGTATGAGGAACATTTGTTGATGTTGAACTGTATTTGATGCATCTGCATTTATTTCATAAACCTCGTTAAGTCATTGATTGGGCATGAGCGAGATATCAAGTATGTTTAAATCAATAAAGTAACATTATTTTCAGCTTTGTGTGATGAGAAAACTCCAGTATATACTTGAACCAAATTGTTTTTGCAGTATTGTACAAAGCCTAGTGTTATACTGTGATATATACTGGGAAGCCTAATAATGTTCTAAATAATTGATTCTGATAGAGAGGAAGAGTATAAAGCTTAAGGTTTGCTTAGGGCACTAACACCTTGAACCATCTCTGGAGCCAGCCCTGAGAGTACTGCAGACAGTGCAAAAATCTACTGTGAGACTGATAGCTGAATTTCACTTATATGAGCATATATTTACAAAACTGAAAGGGGATATTTTAAGGGCAACCAACCTTTTTGTTAGAAAAGTAAATAAATGTAAAAGGAAAAGGAGGCCACTATGGTTCTTAAAAGAAGTAGCTGAAAAGATGAAGAAAATGAGGGCGCTCTTCATAAAATACAAGGGATCACAGAGAGAAGAAGACAAACATCAAAATTTGGTAAAAACTTAGAGAAGCTAGGAAAGTAGTCAGGAAAGCAAAGATACAAAAAAGAAGAAGAAATAGCCAATTCAATAAAATGGGGGGGGGGGACGGGGGGCGGGAGGAAGACAGTTTTCAGATATGTTAGTGAGAGGATGAAGTGCAAAAGTGGTATTGTCAGACTCAAGGGTGAAGGACATGTATAAGCTGATGAGGATAATATTTTTGTTCTGTGTTCACAGATGAAGGGCCAGGAGCAGGACCTCAGAAAATACCCAAACACCCACAAATAGGAATAGAAGTGACGTGGATCTTGAATGAGTTTCAAAAGAATGTATTTGTGAGGAGCTAGCTAAACTAAAAATAGACAAGGCAAATGGACCAGATGGGATATATCCAAGAATACTGAAGGAACTTGAGGATGTTCTAGTGGCTCCACTAACAATTTCAAAGTTTCTTTAGGATCAGGAGTGGTGCCATAGGACTGGAGAAAGGCACATGTGGTCCCTTTACATAAAAGAGAAAGTAAGGATGAGGTTGAGAACTACAGGTCGGTTACTCTAAACTCTTTGGTGAGTAAATTATTGGAAAAGATGCTAAAATAGAGCATAGTGAGATTTCTGGAGTCCAAAGGATTGCAGGATCTGAGGCAGCATGGGTTTACCAGAGGCAGGTCTTGTCAGACAAATGTGATTGATTTTTTTGACTGGGTGACCAGGGAGTTGAACCGAGGGAGAGCCCTAGGTATGGTATACTTAGATTTCAGCAAAGCCTTTGACACCATTCCTCACAGGCAACTTACAAATAAACTGAGCACCCTAGGGGTGGACCCTAAAGTGACTGACTGGGTTAGAAATTGGTTGAGTGGGAGGCAACAAAGGGTATAGGTAATTGGAGCTCACTCTGAGGAGAAGGATGTTACCAGTGGTATGTCACAGGGTTCTGTACTTGGTCGGATTCTTTTAACATCTTTGTTAGTGATATTGTGGAAGAGCTGTCAGATAAGGTTTGCTTCTTTGTGGATACCAAAATCTGCAATACAGTAGACACTCAGGAAGAAGTAGATATTTATTTATTTATTTATTTATTTTATTCTCTTATATACCGCACTATTCTGCATCAGTGTGGTTTACATTGAACAAACTGAAATTACATTGAATAGGGCATTATAACTTGGAGATAACTATTTTACAGGAAATATGAGAAGGGATCTAGCTAAGCTTGAAGAATGGTCAAGAATTTGGAAGCTGGTTGGGGCAAGATGGCGCCGGGAACAGATGTCTGCTGACTTCGTTCCACCGGTGTTTCTTACCTTGATTGTTTCTTTTGTTATGGCTCGTGTTTTCTACTCTATGCCACACACGGGTAGAAAACAGAAAGCTAAACTTTTGCCGGCGGAGGCTCTGGGTGGTGAGAGGATGGCAGTTTGTGGGCCCATGGAATTTTTCATGTTCCCCATGTCAAGGGGTGGTGGAGCTCTGGATGACCTGCTGGATACATTGAGGGCAGAAGGAGGGCCCTTGAGTGCCAATGGGCCATATGTTTCCCTAAGTCCAGAGTGTCATTCCCTGTCGGATCAGCCTGTGTTTGAAAACCTGCATGGTGATTTGAGAGCAAGTATGCAAGTGGTGTTGGGTTCACTTCCCGAGCAGCGGATGCAGTTGTCCAACTCCGGAGTTGTTAACCTGTGAGGTGGGCATGGACATGAGAGAGGACACTCCATCTCGGCGTACTCAACTGGAGTTGCTGCCTCCTCTGGATTCTGTTAGTCCTGTTCAAGATATGATATTTGCTAAGGATTCCATCAGCACTTCGGTGAATCCTATGACTTTTATGATGGAAAGTTTTTTGGGAAGCTTTTTCCTCTATGCAAGCTTCTATTTCTCTCCAACTCCAGACTATTTCTCAGCAGCTTCAGTCATTTGGGCAGCAGTTGGTGATTTATGAATCTGGTCAAGCTAATGTGAATGCTAAAGCCGCCTCTTTAGAAGGTCATCTGGAGCGTATACATGAGGCTAATCAAACCTTTGTAGAAGACTCTGTGGTTATACATAGAAAGATTGCGTTTTTAGAGAATACTGCAAGGAGTTGTAACCTACGAGTGTTGAACTTTCCAAAGATGCCTTCTATTTCGGCCCAAGAATTATTTAAGAAGTTCTTGACTTCTACATTGAAGATTTCAGGCTGAATCACTTCCGCCTATCTCAAAAGCTTTCTATTTGCCTATTGCCAAGATTGAAGCTGTGAATAACTTAGAGAAGTCTTCAATGGTGTCATCTGATAGTCTGGATTTGTCAACTTTTCTGGAGAGGTAAGCCTCTGATTCAGGTTTGACCCGCTACTTTGTTGGTCACCCTTGCATTAGAGACCGATAGAGATTGGCTTTTGAAATTATTTTTTCGGTCCCCTAATAAAGTGTTTTTGGATTCTCAGATTAGGATATTTCCTGATGTATCCAGGGCTACGCAGAAGAGGAGGAGACAATTTTTGTTGTATCATGCTGGGGTGGTCCAATCGAGTGTGCTTTTTTTTCTGCATTTTCCTTGTAAATGTTTGGTGAAGTTGGCTGGTCACAGCTATATATTTTATGCTCCATCTCAATTGGCCTCCTTTATTTCTTCTAGATTAATGAGTATGCAGGATCCCTCTTCATTGCCTCCCTTGGGTAGCCCTACCTAGTTTAATTTTGGTGGTGTACCTACGGCATTGATATCTGTTCATTTCCTTTATTTGACTATGTAAGAATATTTATTTTGTATTGTGACCTGTCTTGCCCTACTTATTGAGGACTTGAGGGCCTGGACTGTACAGATTAATTTTTTTGTTGCGTTGTTTTACTTTGTCTATTCTATAACCCGGCTCTTACTGTGCAATATATTTTTTTTCTTGTGTGTTTTTTGTAAAATTGCATAAATTAAAAAAAAAAAAAAAAGAATTTGGCAGCTGAGATTTAATGCTAAAAAATGCTGAGTCATGCATTTGGGCTGCAAAAAATCCAAAGGAGCGGTACGGTGTAGGGGGTGAAGTACTTCTGTCCATGAAAGAAGCGCAGGACCTGGACGTGATTGTTTCTGATGATCTTAAAGTGGCTAAACAGGTAGAAAAGGTGATGGCAAAAGCCAGAAGAATGTTTGGGTGCATAGGGAAAGGAATGGCCAGTAGAAAAAGTAGGTGATAGTGCCTCTGTATAAGTCTCTGGTGCGACCTCTTTTGGAGTACTGTGTGCAATTCTGGAGACCACATATTCAAAAAGATATACACAGGATGGAGTTGGTGTTCAGGGTGGCTATTAAGTGGTTTGTAGTCTTCATTATAAAGCATTTGGGGACAAACTTAAAGATCTTAGTATGTATACATTAGACTCTAATGATTAGAGGAAAGGCAGGATAGAGGAGATATGAAAGAGACATTTAAATATCTCCATGGCATAAATGTACAAGAGGAGATCCCTTTTTGATTGACGGCAAGCTTTTCTATGAGGGGACATAGGATGAGGACGAAAGGGGATAGACTCAGGAGTGATATGCGGAAATATTTCTTTACGGAAACAGTGGTAGATACGTGGAATAGTCTCACAGTGGAGGTAGTAGAGATGAGGTCAGCATCTGAATTCAAGATATCATGGGACAAATACAGATGATCTCTAAAGGAAGAAAGGGGAATATTGTAATTGATATGGAAGGACAGACTAGATAGGCCATATGGTCTTTTTCTGCCATCATGTTCCTATGTTTCAGTATTAACAGATCTTCATTGACTCTCAGTTGTGTATCGTATTCAGTTTAAATTACTTTGTCTGCTTTTTAGGGTGTTGTATCAGTGAAACTGCAGGCATTTACAATTTCCACTGTAGTGCTATGCTTCTGGGAGAACTTTGCGTTCAAATGAGCAAAGTTATTTCAGAATGCCATCAATTTGCTTGTTGAAAAAAGGAACTATAAAATGTTTTTTTTTCAACTGTTGGCTTGAAAAATTGGAATTCTTTATCTCTTTCTGTTTCAAATCCAAACCTGTTCCAGAATACAAATATCTTATATTTTGGAAGAAGCTGAAATCTATATTTCAAATGCAGTTTTAATTGATTGTGTTTTATTTTGTTATTGTTTGCATGTACTGTCTGTGGTTTTCTGTGTACTATTATGAGCCACTTAGAAATTGTTAATATATAGAGGCTGTGTTCATAGGTCAATGTTTATGGTATTTTCGTGGTTTCTGCCAGAAGACTTGGAGAAGATGAAAGTCTTTTCTTCTACTCTGGCAGGATGTTCTTCATTTGGGAGGAGAGTTTTTTCTTGAAGTTTCCTACAAAATGTTTGATCAAAATATCTAATATTAGGAATTTCTTATGATCCCGAGCAGCTGGGAAGATTTCTTTTGAAGAAAAGTTCTGTTACAAAGGATGGTTTATTTTTTTCCCAATTTGTCTTTGATCATCTGTCTAGTTGTAAGAACCTGGCTTTAAAATGTTCATATATTGCTTTTGCTATTTCCTTTAATTTCTCCCCTATCTTTCTTTGAGCAATCCCCCTCCCACTCTTTTTCTTAGTAGGTTTGTGAGACGATAGAGATGCATATTTGGAAATGTTAGTTTGTTTATTTGTACTATCTTGTTCAATTTTCTTATTGTATGTCACACTGTTTTCTGTTACAAGGATTTTTTTATTGTTCTTGCAAAATTAAAATCAAATAAATGTAAAATTAAAAGAAAAATAGAAATTGTTATGATAGACAGGCTATAAGTAATAAAAATGAAAAAAAAAATAAAGAAAGAAAGAATTGCGTTGTTTACTGAATTTGAGTAAGGTTTGGTTACTAAAGATTACAGTGATCTGGGAAATCCAAGTTCGGCCATAGCTTGTGTGTTCATCATTATTTCAAACCTCATGTGAGTGCAATTAGCAACCGGACTGCTCTTACTGTTGCAGACTCTTCTTGTTAATATATATAAAACATAACCATCAGCATCTCCGTGACTATGGCATTGAGTGATTATTTCATTTTGGATATGGGTTCATATCTTCCAGGCCATAATTAATCATTTTATTAGAACATGGACTTGGGTGAAAATATGATTCCTAATGAATTTAATCAGCTGGCCTTCATTTTGTGCAGTATAAGGTAAACATCATATATACCACTTTAGAAATGGCAAAACACTTGTTCTGATACTCAAGTTTACAAGAATCAAACCAAATAACAAAATACCCAGAGTATCGCAGGCTATGGGCACATAAATTGCTGTGATTAAAATTTTATGAAAAGAAAGGAGTAGGTCCTTAACTCTTTGATACCATATTTCATCTAACAAATAGGAGCCATTTTGGGCAAACATTTAAAGGTAATCATAATCACCTTGTATAACATTTGAAATTCAACTGGCAACCAATGTAGAGCAAACAAGAATTCAGTATACGTTCTTTATCTCCTCCATGCCAATCCATAACAATTTGTTCCAAAATCCTCTATTGGATATTGAGTGCAATATGACCCATCTCACAGAAATGCAAAACCAGTGGAGATTTAATATGGATATGGCTTGCATACTCACTTCATCTAATCTTTATTTTCAGTTTTGTCCATCCAAAACATAATTTCCTGCATGGGCACATAATTACATCTACAACCCAGAAAGACTCAGAAGGTATCTTGCAAAACTCAACAGGTATAATCTACACCTGAATTGTGCAGTCACACCAATTACAATGGCCGCAGTTAGCATGAATCCTTATAGCATCATTAGAACCGTTGTTGGTATTAAAAATGTCAGTATACAGTAATAAACATATTGGGGCTCATTTACAAACTCAGTACTGCTGTGTGCCTAGGTACTAAAGTTAGCTCCAGGCAGAGGTGGTAATTAATAATACCAAGCATAACTAAGATCCCAATGACAAGAAACTAGTTGTGCTCATATTGAACTCAGCCTTGAAGATTAGTTATCAGTGGGAAAAGTTTTTAAATAACCCTCATATATCTAAAGCAAGAAAAATCTTTCAAAACTGTCCAAGTAAGCAAACCTGAATAAAAAAAAAATCAGAAGATATTTTTAAACCTTTTGGGCATGTCTAGTAAAAATAATTAGCATGGGAGTTAGTATGAGCTAGCCATTAGCATAGTCCTACGCTAATGGTTATTATGCTATAAAGGGGTATGTTTACTAAACTGCGGTAATGTCATTCGCGTTAGGTTCCGCGGTAAAGGTACAGATGCCCATTTAAAGGCGTGGGCGGTGCATCGTCACAGCAAGCCATATCACCCAACGCATGTTACAAACTGATGCGCATTACAAGACACATCATAAGGCACCCTACAAGGCACCTTACAAGGTGCCTTGTAAGGCATCTTATAAGGCACCTTACAAGGAGCCTTGCAAGGCACCTTGTAAAGTGTCTTGTAGGGCACCTTGTAAGGTGCCTAGTAAGGTGCCTTATAAGTAAAGTGCCAGATAAGGTGCCTTGTGAGGTGCCTTATAAGGTGCCTTGTTAGGTGCCTTATAAGGTGCCTTGTTAGGAGCCCTATAAGGTGCCTTGTAAGGTGCCTCATAAGGCGCTTTGTAAGGTGCCCTATACAGTAGGGCTCCTTAGGCTAAGCGCCGTATTAGGCACCCCTGGACAATGCACCTTAGAGGGCACCCTGGGTTATGGAACCATAGGTTAAGGTGGCCTAACAAGGTTATGGTGCCCTAAGGTTAGCATGGCCTAAGGGCTGCAAGGTGCTTCAGGATGACATGCATGACCTTTGAGGAACAGAGACAGATGTAGTCCTAACACTAGATAGGGCACTCAGGAAAGACAATGAACAGGTGAGTGAAGGAGGTAGAGCTGGGAGCCGCTGGACCTACCATATCTGAGGGCATCCCATGTGGCTTCCAGTACTGATGACAAACATGGTGGTGGCAACTGTACCACAGCACAGGGTGTTGGCAATATAAAGTACTGGAAAGACAGTTGGTGGCAGACAATGGGAATACCTGCCCCCAGTGGAGGCAGAGGTGGCAGGATAGTTACAATGATGGGGGAACAGAGGAGTGATGGTGCCATGCAGATCAGGCACAGGTGAGGCAAGCATGAATAGGCGCAATGCAGAAAAGGGTAGCAGTGCAGAACATGGGGTGACAGCCTGCACAGGCAGACAGGACTCTAGACAGCTGACAGACGCAGATCGACGGATCGAGGGAATGTTGGCAATTGTTGCGGGGGTATTATGGGCTGGCAGCACAAATCTGCAAAAATATTACTGTTATAGGCATGCACACTATTTGAGTAGGAGAGGAGGGAACAATGAGGAATTGAACCCATGAACACTGCTGAGATTGGCATCGTATTAACCAGTAGGCTATACCTCTGTGGTGTATGTCACAGCAATGGCTGGGTACAGAAGGACCGGAGGTCACTGCACAAACTGTCTGCTCTGAGTGCCAGGATAGGGTAACCCCACCAGTACCCATGATGCATTGCACATGCTGAATAGCTGTCTACAGCTGATCAGCAAATGGGGTCTGCACCTCTCCGGTACCTCAGCATGGAAAGACGAACTGTCAGTGTGTGATACTGGCACAGAGTAGCTACAGACCATGCCATTGTGCAGGTTCTGTATTCTCCCTGAGGGATAGGATGGGGTGTCCAGCACTAGGTCCGCAGTACATGTGATGCTAGAGATAGGCACTGCTGTAAATCCCCATCACTAACAGTGTGTGACAGGTGTTCCTTGCAGTGCAGCTGAAGGTAATTCGGTGTCCATCTTAATCCTGCAGTCACATGTGGCCCTCTGGGACCAGACACCACCCAGATTAGTGTGTACCCTGTGTTTGGGTCTGGCTGATATGGGCACCTGTTATCAGGGCAGAGGGGTTTCCAGACTTGCATGAGATTTGTGTAGCAGTGCCTTCATAGGTCAAAGTGGTATACACTACATATCCCAAAGGGCACATATTACCCTTTTGTAGGTAAGGGACAGGTGCCCCAGCCCTTGTGAAGCAACCTCCATCTGGATGGTATAGGACAGCCCTCCAGGGTTGGTGGGCTAGAGCCCTACCTGTGGCTGGGGCAGTGGAAGACCAGCAGCAATGATGGGTTTAATTCTGGAAAACCCCAACTGCCTCACACTACTGTCTACCAGTCACAAGCAGACAGCATAGTCAGACTGCACCTTATAGGTGTTCCAACCATGCACAGTCTAACTGCAGACAGTCCACTAGCCAGTCCATAGTACATGCTCACGGAGGAACTTTGTGCACCAAGCAAGCATCTCAGTGATTGGGGCCCCAGCACTGGGGACACAACAGGATTTCTGGAGGCAGATAATATAGAGTGCTATAGGGGAACCTAGACATGCCATGGTCACTGCTCGGTCAGACTGAGTGCCCTCCCAGCATGCCATGCTGTGGCCACCCTCTCCATGCAGGCGGTGGTCAGGCACTACACTGTCCCAGCCATTGCCCCACACCCTGTGAAGATGCATCCTGGCCAATCCGCCCTGTCCGGGCCATATCCATGACACCTTGCTCCTCATTATGCACATATTCAGGCTAACTCTGGTAACAGTGGGATATTGTGGGCCCGGTAAGGTGTGGGCAGCCACAAAACAATGGATAGACATACACACACACTCCTATTGCAGCATTGTTCAAAGATAGGGGTGGTCGGCAATCCTGCCCGATACACTGGTCCTGATCACAGTGCCGACATTGCTAAACCGTGCAGGAGGTAGTAGTAGTGCTCTGGTGATAACTGTAGCTCAATGCTGGGGCCAACAGCCTGACTCTCCATGCATCTTTGGATTGTGGAGCCTGTGTGAGTGGGTGTCTGTACCCATGTTTGACGCTGCTTTGGGCTTTGCACATGTTGCTGTTGTATCTGCATTGTAGGATAAAACATAGGGACATGCTCTGCAGGAACCACAGCTGGTGCTTGAACCTGTGACCCTCTGCTTCTGGACACACTGGCTGGGTGTACTGCACCACACTGTTGCCACAGATGCATGGTGGTCCCTGGAGCTACCTGTACTTTTCCTCAGCCAGACCTTCTATGTTGCACTGCACATCACGTACTGGTACAGGGCATGGCGTAGGTCCACTGCAGGCAGGTGCCACTGCCCCCTCCAGCATGGGCACACACACACCCTGCCATGCTGACATGGCCATATGCTGTCGGTGCTGGTAGTGCGCAGTCCCAGGCCATCCACTCTGTGGGTAGGTGGTCGCCTAGGGAGCGGGGTCTGAGGCATGGAGCATACATGAGCATCCTCACATCCCCCCCATCACCGCCTACCAATAGTCTGTCCCTTCCGCTTGGAGGAGGGATGGCTGGAGGGATGTCAGGTCAGTGCCCTGGCAACTGTTAGCTTGGGTGGACCGGGTAGATGTAGGTGGATTGTGTTTGGCCTTGGTCAGCTGCTGTCATGCTGATGTCCATTTTCTATGTTCCTATGTGCCACCTAGGCACCCGCCTAGTCCACCCTGTGCCCCAGCTTCCCCCGCTACATATCCCGCCTGCAGCCCCCTATGTCCCACTTGCACCATCGCCATAGTGGCCTTTCATACTTGGGCACTATGATGGTGCTGGAAATGGAGCACTACTATCACGTTCTTGGGCTCCCTGTCTATGCTGTACATTGCTGACACTGAAATGGTTTCTCTCTCCTGCAAATGTGCATCTAACGGCAGGTTTTCATTCACGGTAGGATTCAGCCCTTCAGTTCAGTGCATTAGTGTACAGGGAGCCTCTCCCTGCCCACTCCCCGCCCATTTACCCCTTCTCCCCACCCTCTCTCCACCCTCTGCGGTGTTTACCATGGCCGGGGACATTAATGATCGTTAAGTAATGTTAACGCGCGTTAACGTTACATAATGAGCATTAAAGTTACCTAATGGTCGTTAACGTTACATAACGTGCGGTCTGTAATGTTATCGCAGTTTAGTAAACATACCCCTAGAACTGCCTTGCAGTAAATACCCCAGTTACCTGCTTAGTGAAGATTGGGGTGGGTTTGAGGTGGATTATATGTGGAAATAGGGCATGGCGAGCACTAACAGGACTGCTGATAGCGTGGCTAGCAGTAGTCAGGTAGTATGGCTGCTGCCCATAACAAAGCTTAAAAAATTTACATCATTGCCAGGGATCCCCCTCCCCAATCACAATCCCTACTCTTCCTGCTCTGAAATGTAACACCCAATGCAAGCACCCACTACCCTGATCAGTTCCTTCCCTTCAGCTAAGACCTCCCAATTCAATCCCCCCAACAGATCAGACATCTAATCTAATCTTCCCATCAAACCTCCTCCTCAAACACTACTACTACTTATCATTTATGTGGCATTACTAGGCATATGCAATGCTGTACACATACACATAAGAAGCAGTCCCTCCTCTACAGAGCTTACAATCTGCAAAGAAGGACAAACAGAATGAAAAGAGGACAAGGAGAAGAATGAAGTCAGGATGAGATTTTAGCTTGAATTTGAATAGGACCATAGACAGAACCTAACATACCAACTCAGGTGGTCTATTCCAGGCAAATAGTGCAGCAAGGTGGAAAGAATAGACTCTGAAATTGGCAGTAGAAGAGAAGGGCATAAATAAAAATGATTTGCTTGATGAGAGGAGTTGCTGAGGAAAGGTATAAGGAGAGATATAGCTAGAGAGGAGAGGTAATGAGGAGCGACAGAACAACAGTATGAATGCATTTGTAGGTCAGAAGCAGAAGCTTGAACTGGATGCTGAAATGGAGAGGGAATCAATAAAAATAAATCTGATCATAAAAATCGCTGAGGATAGGAACAATAAGAAAAATTAATATTAATAACAAATTTATATGTAGGAAAGTTTGTTGTGTAAGGGGAAAGAGAAACCCTCTTCCAATAACAAACCACTCCCGTTTTTATTTTTTAAAGTGAAATTGTGCAAATAAATAGGTGCAAAACTTCAAATAAGTACATCAAAGCCATAATGCTCAGAATTATTATGATAAGACAAAAAATCTGTAAACTTAGCTGGCAGTTGGAACTCAATGGAAACACATCAGCAGACCAATGTTGAGACGTATCTCAACACGGGGAGATTTTGAGCAAAACACAAAATTGAAGATACTTCTAATGCAAAAACAGGGTCACCACGACACAGCGCCACGTTTCGGAGCCTACAGTTTTTAGAGCAATGTTGGATTTTTTCCTTGAATACCGTTGCCCCTGAGGGTTTAAATTCTGAACTTGATTGGTGGAGCATTCTAACATCATAATCTGTCTACTTTTGTCACCCGTAGTTACTGATTTGAGGGTACATATAAATAGCGCTGGTTTCTTTTGTGACGTCAGACGCCATCCTCTTTAGAGGAGTTTGCAGAAGTCGGAGGTGTTGTTGAAACAGACGGGGTTGAGATATGTGAATATTCTATCAAACTATCATCTGATGGATTTACTAAAATTTTTCACTTGAGAAAGGATAGGCAGATCTGAAACATGGCATTGTGTCGTGGTGACCCTGTTTTTGGGTTAGAAGTATCTTCAGTTTCGTGTTTTGCTCAAAATCTCCCCATGTTGAGATACGTCTCAACATGTGTCTGCTGATGTGTTTCCATTGAGTTCCAACTGCCAGTTAAGTTTAAGAATTTTTTATCTTATCATACTAATTCTTAGCATTATGGTTTTGTGGTACTTATTTGAATTTTTGCACCTATTTTTTTGCACAATTTCACTTTAAAAATTAAAAACGGGAGTGGTTTGTTATTGGAAGGGGGTTTCTCTTTCCCCTTACACAACAAATTTTCCTACATATAAATTTGTTATTAATATTATTTTTTCTTATTGTGCCTATCCTCAGTGATTTTTATGATCAAGATTTATTTTTATTGATTCTGGTTCTGATTCATAACTTTTTGGTCAAATTTTGAAATGGAGAGGGAGCCAATGAAATGACTGGAGAAGATAGGTTACATGAGCATAGTGACACTGGTAGAAGATTAGCCATGAGCTGAGTTTTGAACAGATTGAAGAGAAGATGGTTGATTCAATGGGACAACAGCAAAGAAGCAAGTTGCAATCATCAAGATGAGAGGTGATGAGAGAGTGAAAATGTGTCTTGGTAGTATATTCTGAGAGGAAGAGCTGAATTTTGCTTGTTTTATGGAGAAAGAAATGAGAGGTTTTAGCTATATGCTGGATATATGTGGAGAAAGAGAAGAGTCAAAGGCAATCCCAAGGTTGTGAGCCAAGGATACAGGGAGAATGATAGTGTTATTCACCGAAATAGAGAAAGGAGGAAGGGAAGGTGGGTTTAAGGGTGAAAGAAAAACTATGTCTTGGCCATGTTCAATTTCATACAGTGGTGGGATATCCAAGCAGCAACGTCAAACAAGCATGCTGAGATTTGGGCCTGAATTCTTAGAGAGATTTGGGGCATAGAGAGGCAAATCTGGGTCTCATTGGCATAAAGATGATATTGAAAAGCATGGGAGAAGATCAGGGCAGTAAGGGGATGAGTGTAGAGCCAGAAGAGAAGAGGCCCCAGTACAGAGCCCTGAGATAAGCTGACTGAAAACAGGATAGCAGTGAAGGTATCCACTAAAAATGTAAGGAAAGAGATAAGAAGAAAACCAAGTTAAGAACATAGCCCTAAAATCCAAGTGACAACATGGTACTGAGAAGAAGGTGATAATCAACAGTGTCAAAATCAGCAGATAGGTCAAGAAGGATGTAGTATGAGAAAAGGCCCATGGTCTGGGCCAGAAACAGGTCACTGGAGACTTTGGAAAGAGCCATTTCTGTAGAGCGTAGAGGACGAAAACCAGGTTACACTGGATCCAGAAGGGCTTGAAAAGAAAGCTGAGGCAGAGTTGGTGAACTGTACATTCGAGTAGTTTGGATGCAAAAGAGAGGAGGGAAATGGGCCTTTAATTGAAAAGGTATATAGGACCCAGTGAAGACTTTTGAGGAGTGGTGTAACCACAGCATGTTTGAAGGCAGCAGTGAAAAACAAGCCTGTAATAAATGTATATAATAAAAGTGAACTACATGGCTGTTTTTCATGTTCGATTATATATGTTCGAAGAAAAGGAACCTCCAACTGAGTCAGCACCCCAAGAGACTTCAGAAACACACGCAAGGACACCACAGAAAGAGCACTCTCCCTGGCTGCACCAACAATCTGCAACTCACTCCCAGATGATCTGAGATCAACGACGGACCTCAAAGACTTTCGCAAACAGCTGAAGACAACGCTGTTCATAGAACACTATGGACACGTCACATAATCTAACTACCAGGAACAACCAACATACCTCCCTCCGACCCACTGATTAGAGAATGTATAAAGGCACATGATGTTACTTAACACTAAATGTATAAAAGAATGTATTATAGCGCACAATGTATTATAGCGCACAATGTACATAGCTCAACATAATCAAACACACAACACAACATAACACACATACAAGTCACGATATATCCTTCACTGCATGAAAAACACTATCACTCCTTTTGATTGATTGCTGTGATACCGCCTTGATTGTAAGATAAAGCGGTATAGAAATACTATAAAATAAAATAAAATAAATTAATATTGTTTTATTGAGATTCAGATGGAGGTTACTTAATATCTATTGTGGGAATTCAGATATTTGAATCAAATAGTAATGCTTAGATAAATTTATACGTTTTGCATTAAAAAATTATAAAGCCATTTTAAAAGACATGGCTTTTATTATGATAGTTTTCTGTTTCACAATAGCACTGGTAGCACTTTAGCTAAGACACAGTGTATGAACAAGCATGTCAACATGGCAAATTGCTTTCTTTGTGCTAGGCTGCATGTTGTATAACCTATTACAGGCTTTCATTTAGAAGACCAGTAGAACTGGAGACATTAATGGCAATTAGTTTTCTATGCTAAAGCTTTAAAATCTTTAAAACTGTTGATTACAATACCTCCATTACAATTCAACGGATATAATTTTCACATACTAAATTCCATTGTTTAATGCTTAAGATAATAAACTGAACTGTACAATATTTACAGGATATCATTATGTGAAATTGAATCTGATAGTCTGCCAAACAAAATACAGCTACCACTTCTCTGCTTCCTCTTGCTGATAGAAGCAATAAGAAGCTACATTTTTGTTGTAATTTTCATACAAACAACATCCCACTTTTTGCTGTGACTGTATTTCAGAAAGACAAGTGTAGCCACATGGTTCTGCAACACACTGTCTGCAGAATATTTAAAATATGCTGTGTATACGGTATGTACTACGCACATGTAGTTCCATAGGAGACGCGTGGATTGGCTTGCTACATTCATTTGACTCCCACTATTTTTTCAAAGAAATTTGACAAAAAGAGGACAGGAAAACATATTCATTGTGCCTAGTGCTCAAGTAGCCTGTTTGGAGCCTGCATTTTTTATATGGGTCATATATAGTTATAACGGTTGTGGAAGTTTAAAATAACCTTTTTAAAGGACAGTTTTCAAAGCCATTTATTCAGCTAAGTAGATATTTACCAACATACATTTTCCTGGATGAAATTTTTCCTCTTTTGTCTAGATAAAAGTGTGTGCTAGGCAGACATCCACATTGCACATGCTGTAAGTAGGGTTAAAGAGGCTTTCCAGGAGCATATTTAGCTTGAGGGACTAAACAGTTGGCTTATATTTGAAAATACAAATGTACGAGTATGGATGTTACTTTGTCCTTGTCAACTGCTGCCACAAATCGGAGGTGCCTACTATATACACCTTATGGTATGTGCATCTTTTTGGCAGATAATTTTCAGAGGAAAATAACTAAAATAGTTACCCTTTGAAAATTAGCTACAAAATAAGCAAGTACCTTCTTCTAAAGAAATCAGACTGGCTGAGACATGAGGATCCTAATTTCAAAAATGTTGCCTGACACTTTTAGAAACAAATTCCAAAAGAGTTTAGGATTTATCTGATCTGATATTTTCTGAAGTGCTTTAAGATGTGGTCTTTTCATTAAGCATTTTCAGAGTAGTATTATTTGATGTTATTTAGACTCTGCTAAATAATTTGGGGTTATTTTGGAAGTACTATTTATGCTTTGGACGTCTAGAAATGGGCTTAGAGACATCCAAAGCATAGAGACATCTACAAAGCCATTTTAGAAGCTTGGTCTGTGGACATCCCTAGGGGGAGGATGTCAAAGTCTGAATGGGGGCGTGATGGATAATGGCCGGGGTATTCCAAAGAACTTAGATGTCTCCACTGATCTCAGAAACATACTGTACATCTAGCATTGCGTCTAAGGGGTATGTTTACTAAACCGTCTTAATGTTACCGGTGCTAGTTGCAGCGATAATGTGAAGAATGCCATATAAGGAGTGGGCATTCCGGCAGCAAGGTAGCAAGAATCTGTATCGCGCGATAGTGGGTGCCGTGGCACATTAACGCGCGTTAATCCTAAGTTCATGCCAGCACAATGTTAAAAGCAATAAAGATGTAGCCCACTGGTTACTGCAATGACCATGGAGGCAGAGGTCATGGGTATGTTTCTGCAGTGGTGTTAGGTAAGAAGGCTGTCTGAGGCATTTACTTTTAATTTAAATCAGTGCTGTCTGAGGCATTTCCTTTTTTTAATTTAAATTAGTGCTGCCAGCAAAAACACCCTCACAGTGCTGTAACCTAAGGTGCCGCATAAGGCGCCCTATAGGGCATATTATAAAGTGCCCTGTCCACCAAGGCACCTTATAATGTGCCCTATAGGGCGCCTTATGAGGCACCTTAGGCTACAGCACTGTAAGGGTGTTTCTGCTGGCAGCACTGATTTTAATTAAAAGGAAATGCCTCAGACAGTCTTATCAAATAACACCACTGCGGGATCAAATCCATGACCTCTGCTGCTGCAGTCATTGAAGTAACCAGTGGGCTATATCTCTACAATGTCTAACACACTGCTGGCTGGCTACAGAAAGACTGCAGGTCACCACACAAACTGTCTGCTGTGGTTACCAGGATAGGGTAAACCCACCCGTACTCATGATGCACTGTACATGTAGATCAGCAGCCTACATCTGATCACAAGATAGGGTATGCACCTCTATAGCACCCTGGCCTGGTAGGGGGAACTGACCGTGTGTGTTACTGGCACAGAGTAGCTACAGACCATGGCATTGTGCGGTTCCTGTGCTCATCCTGAGGGCGAGGTGGGGCTCCCAGCACCAGGTCCGCAGCACCTGGCTTGGCTGAGGTAGGCTGCATGTCAGGTCCCCATCAGTGCCAGTGTGTGATGGGTAGTCCCTGCAGACACTCCTAGGATACACCTGTGTCCATCTGTATTTCCCAGTTGCATCTAGCCCTTGTGGACTATGATGTACCTAGAATAGTGCATATCCTGTGTGGGTGCCATGGTCATATGTTATAAGTGAAGGGTGGTGTTTGGACCCCTAAGCGGATTATGCAGCACCACTCAACCCACCCTCTGGGGGTTAGGGTGGGGGACAGGAACCCCCACCAACAGATCCACATTCTACATCTCTGCAATGGTGGCAGGAGAGGGGACCATCAACCCCCATCCTGCTGGGGAACGGGCACCCTATAGGCCAGGTGATGCAGATCTGTACACATCACATAAGGCAGTAGGTCTGGAAAAGCTCAGCTGCCCCATCACCCCATCTGACATTCACCAGCATAGGGCACACTCAGTCTCCACCCACTGCACCCTGCAAGGTGTTCCAGCCATACACATGCTAACTACAGACAGTCTGCTAGCTAGTACAAAGTACATGCTCCTGGAGAAACTGTGTGCACCCAAAAATGGGATGTGAGCACACACACACACCAAGCAGGTATGTCAGTGATTGGGCCCCAAAAAAGAAAACCCATAGATATCACCTGAGAGAAATAGCATATAGCACTATGGGGGAACCTAGCCATGCCGTGGTCACTGTTCAGTCAGGATGAGAGTGACCTCTCAGCATGACATGCTGTGGCCACCCTGTCCATGCAGGTAGTGGCCGGGCACTACAATGTCCCAGCCATTGCCCTATGTCCTGTGCAGATGCATCCTGCTCAGGCTGCCGTGTCCGTACCATACCCACAGTACCTTGCTCCTCATTATGCACATTGGCAGGCTAACACTGGAAACAATGCAAGCATTGTGGATTCAGTAAGGTGTAGGCAGCCACAAAACACTGGATAGACATACACACACTCCCACACCTATTTCAGCATTGTGCAAAGAGAGAGGTGGTTGGCAGCCCTGGCCGCCACACCAGTCCTGGGCACAGTGCAGGCATTGCTATGATACTCAATACAGTTAGGGTCACTCCCCGGGGTGGGAAACACTGTCAGACACAACAACTGAAACACACTCCACAGATATCAGAAAGGTTGCTATGATGAATCTCTGTCAACAAATTGTGTTTAACTTTGGATTTGTTATCTGACATTAATCATAGCAACCTTTTGATATATGTGGAATGTGTTTACAAGTTTAAGACGGCATTGCTAAGGTATGCAGGTGCTAGTATTGGTAGACGCTGCGCCGCGTAGGGCCCAATAGCCTGACTCTCCATGAGCCGTTCGATAGTGGAGCCTGTAGGTATGGATGTTTGTGCTCCTGTTGGCCTCTGCTCTAGGGCAGAGCTTCCCAACTCCGGTCCTGGAGGGCTAAACACCGTTCAGGTTTTCATGCTGTCCCTAATGAATATGCATGAGATACATTTGCATACAATGGGGGCGGTGCATGCAAATGTATCACAAACATATTTCTTAGAGACAGCATGAAACCTGAATGGTGTTTGGCCCTCCAGGACTGCAGTTGGGAACCTCTGCTCTAGGGACTGCACATGTCTATGGTGTATGTGCTCTGTAGGGTAAAATATAGGCGTTTATGGTGTGTTTCTTTTATCAGCAATAAAGATTCCGTCTTTATTACCATGGTTTAGTACTGGGTAAAATATAGGGACATGGTCTGCAGGAGTCACAGCTGGGGCTTGAACCTGTGACCTTCTGTCCCTGAACACACTGGTAGTGCGTACTGCACCAAACTGCTGCCACAGAGGCAGGTCATTCCCTGGGGATACCATGACTGTTCGTCAGACAGACCTTGTCTTTTGCAGTGCATGGCACCCACCTAAACAGGGCTTGGCCTTGTTCTGCTGTGGGCAGATGCCACTGCCCCCTCCACCACCAGCACCCCTCCGCCACCATGCTGTCATGCCCTTATGCCGGTGGTGCTGGTGGTGCGCAATCCCAGGCCATCCAGTGTGCCGGTAGGTGGCTGCCTATGGTGTGGGATCTGGGGTAGGGGTGCCTACATTGACATCCGCACTTCCCCCCTGTACCGCCTGTCACTGTTATGTGCCCTTTGGGGTACCTGCTGGGTGATGTCCCCTGGGACACTGTGGGATACACACTCGTGGGCATGTTTGACCTTGGTCAGTTGCTGGCTTGCTGATTTGCAGTTTCTGTGTTCCTATGTGCCACCTAGGCATCTGCCTAGTCCACCCTGTGCCCCATCTGCCTCACTGCATGTCCCGCCTTCAGCCCCCTGTACCCCATTTGCAGCCTCGCCGTCATGCCCTTTGTACTTGGCCACTATGCTGCTGCTGCACATGTATCACTACTATAATTTTTCTTGGTCTCCCTGGCTTTGCTGTACATTGCTGATTGAAATGGCTTCACTCTCCTGCAAATGTGCCTCTAGCGTGAGGTTTTCACTGGCGCTAATTTTCAGACCTTCATTTCACGGCGTTAATGTGCATGGAGGCTTTCCCCACCCACTCTCTGCCCATTGACCCCTTATCTCTGCCCCTGGGGAGCCTTACCCCGCCCTCTGGGGAGCTTTACTCCTCCCTCTGTGCACCTTAACGCCGCTGGAGACATTATCGTGCAATACGTGATGTTCTCACATGGTAATGCGCCATTATCACACGATAAAGTCGCAGCTGCGATGTTAGCGCCATTTACTAAACATACCCCTAAGTTTATATCTGCTCCAAGCATGAACAGGCATCTAAAAAGTGATCATTTTGTCAGGCAAATATCTGGAGAGTAGGGAGAAGGAGCTACACTAATACCCCCTTTATTTTATAATAACACAATGAACAGTGACCGCTAATAGGTGCTCATGTTTCCATTTTGCTATACTGTTGGACATCTCCTTATCCTAGTTTTCATGAGATGGATGTCCATATCCCCTGCTTTCCTAAGTGAGATGTCTATGTGGCCGCTGGCATGGATATCCATATCAGGGATGTTTATGTTAGGAAAATTGGCCAACAAGATAGACGTTCCTGGTGTTTTTCTGCACATTCCACCATGGATGTTCTGGATTTGACTTGAACATTCTTTCTAATATGCTGCTTTCTATTTGTATTTATTATTTTAGATTTTTTTGCTGCCATTTATGATTTCATTGTTTTTCAGTTATTTAGTGGTTAGTTATTATGGGCTCAATATTGAGTTAGGACTGCTATGCGTCAGTACAGCACCTAGTCATTGTCACCATCCTCTAACCCTGGATATTCAATGCCAGAGTGATATACGGCCCCGGAATTAAATATCCGGGGTCGCTGTGCATACCTGGAAGCCGCAGAGGCAAACTGGGTAGTGATGATATTGCACCGCTGCCTGGTTAGCTTCTACAGGTAAAGATAGGCGCTGCAAAAGTTGGTCTGTCTTTTACCTGTAGAGGTTAATTGGGTAATGGTGCAATATCGCCACTACCCGGTTAGCTTCTGCTGCTGCCCATGACATGCCTTGGGATGCCCATGACACACCCCGATGCTAAGCAGTTAGCATCAGGGTGTGCAAGGAAGAAGATAGGGGATATTCAGTGGTACTAACCATCAGGGGCGGCCCAAGGGGGGTGCGGGGCCATGTGCGGAGACTCGGTGCGGGACCTCATTTGCATAAGGGACCTCATTTGCATAAATATTTGCATAATGCAACCATACTCTAACTTTTAGTAAACATTCCTCTTCATGAGTGTATGGATAAAGAAAGACTAAAAGATTTCTACATTACTATAATCCAGCGCCAACCGCCAGGCACATTAGGAACTACTACAAACACTTCCCATTTAGAACCCATAGCAAACCCGCCGTATCCTAACAGCACTACCAGGACTCATAAAGCACCATACCATACCTATCAAAAGGCAACACTGCAAATATTAAACCAATACATTTTAGAGAATAACAATGCATGACCTACTGGGGAAAGAGAACAAGCGGCAATGTCAAATAGGAATTACATAAACAGAATACCTCAGCTTAGTTACACATGCAGAACACAGACCATCAACAAACAAGGAATCACAATTTAAAAACAGGAAGACAATAATTAAACTGGGAACCCTAAAAGCCAAACTTGGAATGTACAACAACAATGTAGAAATAAAACTATAAATTAATTTCCTCTTGTACTAAACAAAGCATAGATGTTAATGATGCACATTTCCCAGAGCTGACATATTCCAGTTAATAAATTCAAAATAAAGAGATATCTTTGTACCTTTTCTGCATTTTTTTCAGTTGCAATTGTTCCAGCACTTTCTTCTGGTTTATTTGTGTCTTCTGCTAACTCTCCATCGTCTGCTGTCCATTTGTCCTTTCTTCTCTCTTCTAGTTTTTTTCCATTCTCTCTCTACATCTGCTTTAACATACTAATCTTTCTCCTTTTGCTCTTTCCTCATTCCTATTTCATCCACTCAAATTTTACCCCTCCATCCTCAATCCCCATTTAGTCTCCCAATACCCGGCCAATTGTATAGTTTTCTTCCCTCCCACACAAAATATTTTCCCCTCTCCATTTCACTCTCCCAGCCCCATCCCCATCCCATTCTAATCTCCCCCAACATCAGCTCCCTTCTAGTTCCAGCATCAGCCCATTTCCAGTCCTGGCCCCCCATCAGCCCATTTCAAGTCCTAGCTCCCCCATCCATTTCCAGTCCTATCCGAGTCCCTTCATCAGCTCATTTCCAATACCAGCCTCCCATCAGCCCATTTCTAGTCCTTTCCTAGCCCCACCATCAGCCCATGTCAAATCCTAGCTCCCCTCCACTCAGCCCATTTCCAATCCAAGCCCCCCATGAGCCTACTTCCAGTTCTTGCCCCTCCATGAGTCCATTTCAATCCAAGCCCCCACCACAGCCCATTTCCAATCTTAGCTCCCCCCAACACCCAATTCCCAGTCCTATCCTAGCCCCTCCATCAGCCCATTTCCTGTCCTAGCTCCCTCCTCTAAGAGCCCATTTCCATTCCAAGCCCCCCTTCCCATCAGCTATTTGCAGTTCAAGCCCCCTTCCACTCAGCCCATTAACATTCCAAGCCCCCCCTCCCCATCAGCTATTTTCAGTTCAAGCCCCCTTCCAGTCAGCCCATTTCCATTCCAAGCCCCCCTCCCCATCAGCTATTTGCAGATCAAGCCCCCTTCCCCTCAGCCCATTTCCATTCCAAGCCCCCATCCCCATCAGCTATTTGCAGTTCAAGCCTTCCCTTCCACTCAGCCCATTTCCAGTCCTAGCAACCTCCCCAACCCATTACCAGTCCTAGCCCCCCATAGCCTATTACCAGTCCTAAGCCCCCATCAGCCCATTTCCAGTCCTAACCCCCCCATCACACAATTTTCAGTTTAAGCCCCCCCCAGCCCATTACCAGTCCTAACCGCCCCATCAGCTCACTCCCAGTCCTAATCCCATCAACTCATTTCCAGTCCTAACCCCCCATCACCCAATTTTCAGTTTAAGCCCCCCATAGCCCATTACCAGTCCTAACCCCCCATCAGCCCACTTCCAGTCCTAACCCCATCAGCTCATATCCAGACTTAGCTCTCCCATAGCCCATCACCACTCGTAACCCCCCCCCCCCCCCAGACCAGGGGAAATTTAAAACAAAAAAAAGCTGTCTGCTGCCGTGGCCACGGCCGCTGAGGCAGAATCGAATGTGCCGCAGGGCCCCCCCTGCCCGACAGAGCCTGCCCTCCCCTGCATCAGCTCCCTCTCTGCAGTCACACGCACCGGCTTTCAGAGCGCGAGGGGAGAGTTTCTCCCTCGCGCCTCTGTTAAGCCCACGGGCGCTGATGGGAAAGTTCCCATCAGCCCCCACGGGCTTAACAGAGCCGTGAAAGGGAAACTATCCCTTCGCGCTTTGAAAGCCGGGGCGTGTGACTGTGGAGAGGGAGCTGATGCAGGGGAGGGCAGGCTCTGCCGGGCAGGGGGGGAGGCCCGCAGCACACTCGATTCTTTTGCGGTGGCCGCGGCCGCAGCCGCAGACAGCTTTTTTTTTTTTAATTTTAAAATTTACTTTTAGATCAGAATCTTTTTTGCGTGGGGCCCCCTGAAATGCAGGGCTCTGTGCAAAAAACATTCTCGCTCAATGGACGGGCCGGCCCTGCTAACCATGTTAGTGCTGTTGATAATCCTGCTGAGTGGCATTGCAAGGTTTACAGGACTGTAAACTGTGTAAATTCCTTTTAAATATCAGGCTCTTTGTTCTTATGTTTAGCAGGTAATTCTATAAAGCATTTCTTGCCTGTAAAGGAGTTTTACATGTGGAAAAAGATTATAAAATTGCATGGACTGATATGCATGTACAAACACACATGTCAAGGAACATTTATCTTTTTACATAATCTGCTTTTAGACATTCTGGGAGGGGCAGAATTTGGCATAGCTGAGATGAAATTGTGATGTATACATGTGTTTTTTAAAATACAGTTGTGATCAAAATTATTGCATTGTAGGTATGTTGTGTACAATATCCTGAGAAATAATTGGAAATAGTCCAACTGTACGTTATCATAATATTTTAATAGTATATTCAAAAGGATACAACAAAAAAAGATGTCTGTGCAACTTAGAAATAGTAATTTCTGAGAAAAAAAAAACAAAATATGACTTGGACAGGATTAATGGCATCCTTTACTGATATTTGTTTGCACAACCCTTGGCAGAGATGGCAGCCTCCAAACATTTCTTGTAGCCATCTATAGGTATCATACATCTGTTTGCTGGTAGTTTCTCCCACTCTTCAATTGTGATTTGTTCCAGTTTATGAATGTTTCCAGGATTCCTTACCAACGGCAGATTTCAACTCTTTCCAAAGGTTCTCGTTTGGATTGAGATCAGGACTCATTGCTGGCCAGTTTAAAACAGTCCATTTTTTCTCTTTTAACTATTTTTTTATACTTTTAAATGTACTGTATGTTTTGGGACATTGTCCTGCTGGAGGACCCATGACCTTTGACCCAGACCTGGCTTTCTGACACTAAGGGATATGTTTACTAAAACGTGTTAATGTCACCCACGGTAGTTTCCGTGGTAATGGTACAGATGCCCATATAAAGGAGTGGGCGGTGCATCGTATGACAAGCAGTGCCAGGTAACGCATGTAACAATGCGCCATCAGATAACGCATGTCGCAAGGCACCATATAGGGCATATCACAAGGCACCTTAACCGGAGGTGTCTCACAAGGCATGTTGTCATGCGCGCTACAAGGTGCCATGCAGCCACCCCTTGAAGGCCCCATATAAGGTGCCGGCAAGGCGCCCCATAAGGCACCTTAGGTTAAGGCACCTGAAAAGCAGGACATGGGGTAGCAGCCTGAACATGAATGCTGGATGCCACACAGCTGACAGACGCACAGAAGGATGGTTGGCAACTGTGATGAGGGTAATATGTGCTGGCAGCACAGATCAGCAGAGATATGACTGTTAGAGGAATGAGAGGTGTAGGAAAGGCATAGAAGAAGGAGAACAAAGAGGGAGTGAACCCATGACCACTAGCCTGAAAAGCACTGCACAAACCAATAGGCCACATCACCACTGTGAGTTCCACAGCAATGGCTGCGTACAAGAACACTGCAGGGCACCACACAAAATGCCTGCAGTGTGCCAGGAGAGGCCAACCCAAACAGTCACCATGATGCAACGCACGTGAGCAACAGGTATCCACAGCTCATATCACAGTCTGTAAGTGGGACAGGAGCCACATAGAAACACATGCACACACCATGTAAACAGTATGCAAAAGAGTATGGGAGCGATACACGAAGGGTGTCAGGGGCCGGCTGAAGGGACAGCTAAGTGGACAGCCCATGGACCAGGGCAACGGAATGAAAAAGGAGCATGTGAGAATACAACCTGCACAGTGATGTGGCACAGACCAGCCAACAACAGCAGTACCAATCCACCAAGCTGACTGGTCACATGGACACTAGAAAGATATAGCCATATGTAACACACAATATGCGATAGATAGGCTGCAGAGAGGGCACACTGTGGTGCACAGTTCAGAGATGGAAGGGTGTGTGGAGAGGTGACGAGGCTGCAGCCATTGCATGGGCAGGTTAGCAGAACACAGGAAAGAAAAAGGAACAGAACATGTGGGAATCAAACTGGCAACCTATGGACTACCAATGGGTGTCTGTGACCACTATCCCAAACAACCCCCACAAGCACAATGCAAACAAGTTACCACAAAAGGCACACACTGAATCACAGTGTTGAAACAGACTCCACTGTGAACAGCAGATATTGGGCCCTGTGATAAGGAAGCTTATCATAGCTCAGGAAGGAGCTATAATAAAGGTGAAGTGACTCTGAACAAGCAACCTGTCAGTCCTGGTAGAAATAAGAAAACATAATTTTCCCATAAAAGACTACCAGTCCCAGAATGCACCAGGTTTCCAACAGCCATTAGTGGAGCTGAAGTGGGAAAACGTGTGTTCAATCAGGAGGGCTATGAGGTAATCCCCAAGCACTCATCTCAAAGGGCAGGGCCTGATACATCACAGCTGCACTGTGCTAGGGTGGAGCACTCATCAAAGCAGAATAAAGGTAGAGTTTATTCTACAGAGAATTATCCTCATCTTGATCCTCATCCTCAGTTTCATCTGGGAGATCCTTATCCTCAGAATCAGCTTGGATATCCTCAGCTTGGACGTCTTCATCATCTGGAGGATCATCAGAAGCAGAAACCAGAGCGGACGGACAGAGAGGGCAAGAAACCCTTTGGAAGAAAGAAGAGAAAAGCATTTGGGAGGTCTAAAGGAGTCCAGAGCAGTACATATACTGGGAGACATTCAAAAGGCCAGCATACACCATTGGACTGGAGAAAACCAGAGGAGTGGTGCTGCAGAGCTAGGAATCTCCAGACGCTAGCAGAGAGATTCTTGGAAGCCACGCAGGCTTGCCATAGAATGGGTGGCCCTCTGAAGATGGGTGCTGAGGCAAGCTGTGCTGTATCAGAAAAGAAAATAATTAAAAATGTTTCTGAAAATAAATGTACTGTGCCAAAGCAGATGACACAGTGGAGTGAAAAGAAATGTTTCAAGTGTGGAAAATGGGGACATTTAGAAAAGGGATGTCAGACACACACTAGCTTAGTGGGTGTGGATTTAAAACAGCCCAAAGAAGGATTTCCTTTGATGGTTGATGTGCAAGGAATTACCACAAATGCTTTGTTAGACTCTGGGGCAGACCAGAGTATGATGTCAAAAAGGCTTTGGAAGAGAATAGAGGCCCAAGAAGGATTTGTGCCTAGAACCCCTGAAAGCCAAGTTCACATTAGATGCATTCATGGTGCTGCAACATCATATCCCACCTATAGGCTAATGGTTAAGTGCCTGGGGGAACAAGAGGAAGTCCTGTTAGCAGTGGTGCCTAGGATACCCTTTGATTTGGTTCTAGGAAGAGACTGGCCAAGATTTAAACAGGGTCTAGTGGAAGGACTAGGAAAGAAGGAGGGAGAAGGATTAATGGTAATAGCTCCCGGGCCTTTATTTGGAAGTCCTCAGACCCCAGCTAAAAAGATGGTTAAGCGTCCAGAAGACCAAACTACCCCAAAGCAAACATTTGTCTTAAAGTACCATAGGGTCACAGAGAAGGCCCAAGCTCCTAAGCGGGCAACCCCTCAAGCTGCTGGGTTTGACCTGTGCAGTATAGAAAATGTGACTGTACCTAGCCAAGGGAGAGCCCTGGTTGACACTGGTCTCCAAGTGGAAATACCTATTGGATGCTATGGGAGAGTAGCCCCAAGGTCCAGATTAGCCCTTAAATATTTCATCGATGTGGGTGCGGGAGTAATTGATCCCGATTACAGGGGCAATATTAAAGTTCTGTTATTTAATTAGAAACATAGAAACATAGAAATATGACGACAGAAAAAGACCACATGGCCTATCTAGTCTGTCCTTCCATAACAACTACAACAGTCCACTTTTTGCCTTTAGAGATCCTCTGTGTATAGAAACATAGAAATATGACGACAGAAAAAGACCACATGGCCTATCTAGTCTGTCCTTCCATAACAACTACAACAGTCCTCTCTGTAATTTTGGACAGAATGATTATCACGTGAAGACAGGAGACAGAATTGCCCAATTGATCTGTGAGAGACTGGGTTTTCCACCTGTGGAGGAGGTCACATCCCTGGAAAATTCTGAGCGTGGAACCAAAGGCTTTGGTTCTACTGACATCAAAGGGGTTAAAAGCCTAGCTGCCACCTGTGCCCGAGAGAGGGAGGTGAATGAAGAGGAAGATTTGGGACCCCAGGTATCTGATTGTAAAGAAAATCAGAGCCCCAAATAGGGGAGGACCTGACAGTGGTACAACAGGAAGAAATTAGGAAATTGCTTAAAGAATTCCCAGATGTGTTGACACCCATACCTGGGGAGACACATTTGGTTGCCCATGAAATAATAACTCCACCTGGGAAATTAATTCGTCAAAGGCCCTACCGCTTGCCTGAAGCCAAGAGACAGGAAGTTGTGGCACAAGTCCAGGAGATGCTGGACATGGGAGTAATAGAGGAGTCAAAGAGTCCCTGGAATAGCCCCATAGTCCTGGTGCCGAAGCCTGATGGATCTTTAAGATTCTGTATTGACTTCCGGCAGGTAAACGCAATATCAGTTTTTGATGCATATCCAATGCCAAGAATTTAAAAGCTGTTGGACCAGCTTGGACAAGCTCAATACTTAACCACCCTTGATATGACAAAAGGATATTGGCAAATCCCTCTAAACAGGGAGTCGAAGCCGAAGACTGCGTTCAGCACCCCCGTTGGCCTTTTCCAGTTCAAGAGGATGCCTTTCGGACTGCATGGAGCAGCGGCTACCTGCCAAAGGTTAGTGGATCAGGTACTTCGACCCCACCAAAATTATGCTTTTGCATATATGGATGATGTCATAATCCATAGTAACACCTGGGCGGAGCATCTAAAGAGGATCAGGGCAGTCTTGTGCTCCATGAAGCAAGCGGGAATCACTTTAAACCCGAAGAAGTGTGCCTTTGCAAATAGGGAGGTAAAATACCTCGGCCACCTAGTGGGAAGAGGAAAAATTAAACCTCTAATGAGTAAGGTAGATAGCATCAGGAATTTTCCTCCTCCAACAACAAAGAAACAACTAAGAAGTTTCTTGGGACTTATTGGATACTACCGCAGATTTATACCGCAATTTGCAGAGAAAAGTGCAATTTTCACGGATATGCTGCGGAAGAATTGTCCAAACCAGCTAAAGTGAACACCTGAAGCTGAAAAAGCATTTTCAGTCTTAAAAGGAAAATTGTGTACAGGACCGGTACTGAAAGGGGTGGACTTCAAGAAACCCTTTCTGGTTCAAACAGATGCATCGGATGTAGGGCTAGGGGCGGTTCTATCCCAGTGTCATGAAGGGGAGGAGCATCCTGTGATGTACCTGAGCAGGAAGTTGTCACCGGCTGAACAAAAGTATTCCATAATAGAAAAAGAATGTTTAGCTATAAAGTGGTCAGTGGAGGCGTTAAGGTTTTACCTTACAGGGAGAAAGTTCCAGTTGATCACAGACCATGCCCCACTTAAGTGGTTGCAGCAAATGAAGAACCACAATGCCAGGTTGACACGCTGGTACATGGCCTTACAGGTATTTGATTTTCAAGTGGAACATCGTGCTGGGAAGTTACACAAGAATGCGGATGCCCTTTCCCATATTACGGACTGTAGAGAAGAAGTTTCACCAGTTACACCAGTCCATAATAACTTAAGCAGGGGGGTATGTGATAAGGAAGCTTATCATAGCTCAGGAAGGAGCTATAGTAAAGGTGAAGTGACTCTGAACAAGCAACCTGTCAGTCCTGGTAGAAATAAGAAAACAGAATGTTCCCATAAAAGACTACCAGTCCCAGAATGCACCAGGTTTCCAACAGCCATTAGTGGAGCTGAAGTGGGAAAACGTGTGTTCAATCAGGAGGGCTATGAGGTAATCCCCAAGCACTCATCTCAAAGGGCAGGGCCTGATTCAGCACAGCTGCGCTGTGCTAGGGTGGAGCACTCATCAAAGCAGAATAAAGGTAGAGTTTATTCTACAGAGAATTATCCTCATCTTGATCCTCATCCTCAGTTTCATCTGGGAGATCCTTATCCTCAGAATCAGCTTGGATATCCTCAGCTTGGACGTCTTCATCATCTGGAGGATCATCAGAAGCAGAAGCCAGAGCAGACGGACAGAGAGGGCAAGAAACCCTTTGGAAGAAAGAAGAGAAAAGCATTTGGGAGGTCTAAAGGAGTCCAGAGCAGTACGTATACTGGGAGACATTCAAAAGGCCAGCATACACCATTGGACTGGAGAAAACCAGAGGAGTGGTGCTGCAGAGCTAGGAATCTCCAGACGGTACCTGTGAGGGAGACGGCTGCACTTGGAAGGGACCCTAGGATCCGTGCCAGAAGGTATGTGAAGAGAGATCCAGTGTCCAGGGATCTGGATTGGAAGGCTGGACATCAGAACTGGACTACATACTGGCCAGGCTATTTAGAGAGGAACTCTAACAGCTATGGAAGCTCAGGTATGAACACTGATCTATGCCCTAGCTATAACCTTGAAAGACAGCAGGGAAGCAAGTATTCTCCTGAGAGTGCTCCATTGAGAAATTCCTCTGTGCCAATCCATGATATTGAACCCATGATTGTTGAAGAAGGGGGAGCGGTCTTAGATACAGGCTGTGAATATATGGATTGCTCTCTGTCTAAACTCCTTTGGTAATTTACTGTTACAAAGTACAACGACCATCACAAAGAAATACAAACTTGTTCTTTAATCTACTCAGAAAAGCTCCTGCGTAGGAATTTGAGCCATGCAGTAGAAATTAAGCCAGCTAAGGGGTTTCAGCTGGATAACTGCTAGCAATTGAGCCTTACCTAATTGCTTGTGAGCTCTGAGGGAATCACTTCTGAATCTATGTGTGAAGATATAAGAAGTTAACCTGAAAAGAACAGTTTTTTCCCTTCTTTGTGGTTTTTGCTTGTTGTTTGAAACACTGCTAAGAAAATATTAGCTAAAGCCTACAGAAAAGACCAGTTTGTTACCAACCAGGTCTTTATTCTTTTGCTTTGATTGCCTGACAAGTTCATCTGTTGTTTTCCTGATTTTGTTTTTCTAAGTTTAACACTGAAAGCAAGTATCCTGTTTTATGTGCTACCAAGCATATCTGTGTTGGGAGAAATAACCCCATAAATAAATATCTTATTGGCTTTACACTCAAGCACAACTAATTATTGTGAGCAGCTGTGTCTGGTGTGAATGGACTGCATTTCCCACAATCCCTTGCAAATCATATTGATATATGCACTTGCCAAGACTGTGAACATTCTCACCCAGGCAGCCGTCTGATAGCCCTCACCCTGATGCACCCTATGCCTGGGATAAATTCACGGGGTCTGTGTACTAGGCACCCTCGCAAACACACAACCAATCCATGCTGAGAGCTCACCTACCCGCTGCTGCCTGTGGACTCTAACTACCCTGATCCTCCTCCACCGTTGCCTCTCCTACCCCTGCTCCCACATTCTCTCACTTATCCTAACTAGAATGTAAGCTGTGGTGAGTAGGGTGTCTGCCTGACATGTCTGTGCAGTGCTGTGTACAAGGGGAAGTGACAGACATAAGTACTGCGTTATCTCTGTAAGTAACTAGTTGTCTGTCCCGCATTACCCATCAAATAAAGCAGTCGCCAATGGAGGGCCACGTGGCATGCCCAAGGCCACAAGGAATGCCAATAAGACTAGAAACTCCATTCCCAACGTTGCTGTCCCCAGGTGGAATGGGAACCCACAGCCCTCTGGCCTGAGGTACCGTGTCCTAACCAACAGGCCATGTCTCCCACTGTGCAGGTGCAGTAGGTGTGGTAGTATTCAAAGTAGTGAGATTAAACTTTGTGATGTAACTATACCCATACACGGTATACCGTAACAATACCTGTATACCTACCCCCTCCCCCACAACCCTGCACCCAGATGGTGTACCCCAAGGATCTGTCGTGGATCCCCCCTTACCCCCTCCATACACAGTCCCCACCACCAATATGCCCATGCACTGCCCAATTGCATCACATCAGTACCTCAGTAGTCTTCCCCCTGCAGGACTCACCTGGACACACCTCATTCCCCGTCAATGTGTTCAATAATTTGCTGTGCATCCAACCGTGCACCAGGCTTGTCATGGCCACACTAACCCCCTTGTCAGGTCACGTCAAAGCCTCTCTACCATTTACCATATCCATGTCATACATCCCCTGCTGAGCTCAAAATGCAGAGACTCTGTGGCTACCCACCAACCCTCGTCTCCCATCTCCCCGTACAACCCCCCTGAAAATATTGGCCCCAAGCGAACACCCACCACCTGTGCATTACTCCCCTACTGATAACCCCACACTCTGCCCCTCTCTCCGTGATGCCCTGTATGCTGTGAGCAAACCTCTGCTGTCTGTACAGCAGGCACCATCTCTAACCCCCCACAAATCCAGGATGAAACCACACATCCTTGCTGCAGCCATGGAAGCATGATTCCCCTGACACCCCCCCCCCTCACTGTCCCCAGCAGTAGCCCCCCCCACCCCATCTGTGTCCGTGCTGACTAGATAGTAATCACTGATGCGCAGAACATGTCTCCCACCTGTCTGCACAGTGGCACATTCGCCATGTAGCACTATACAAATGCTCAGTAGTAGTAGTAGTACATGTCTGCACCATCACGGCCACAGCACCAGAACACACAGCTGACAGGTGGCACATATCAGGCAGGCACACCAGGATGACAACACACACACACACACAAGGCAAGAAGGTCTGAAGGGAAGATACAGAGATGTAATGTCATGCTGCCACACAGAGAAATGCATACACAGTGCACAGGCAAATGCACAAACATGCCAATGATGTCATGTCCCAATGGCCCAGCACCACCACTCAGATGTGTAGACCTAATGTGTGGGTATCAGTGGGTCATACAGCAGTGTAGATGTCCCTAAAACAGCATGTGATGTGCTGAGAAAGACCAGACGTCTGGTAGTCATGTAAATAAACACATTTAATGCACACATGGCATAAAAAACAGTGACAAAATGCAACATGAGGACACGGTATCAGGGCGAGAGTCACATGTGGGCAAACAGCAAAGAAGATGTGCTCCCACTAGCATACAGAGGTAGCACTATGTGGAAGTCACACCACAATGGGTGCCGTGGAAACAGGAGCAGTCATAATATGGCAGTGTACAGGGACAGCACAAATGAAGTCAGGAAATGGACACACCCGCCGCCACAGTGCAAAGGTACTGGTGCAATGTGAGTTGAGAAATGTCATGTCAGAAAGAGGACTGTGCACACATGCAAAGATAAGCCTGCAAATCAATGTACATTGTTACATCTGTCCAGTAAACACACACAATAACATGTACGTAGAGCTACAAAGAGACATCCACAATGGTGCATGTACCCACACAAATCCCATCCCGGCACATGTACCAGTATAAGAGCTTGTCAGGCACATGCGCATGCACTGTGTATGTTTAATAACCACAGAGTGCTGCCCCATATCCACTGTAACACCCCCTACGATGGTCAAACTGCAATCAGAGATGGCGGCAAGCATCACAGTGTTCTGGAGGAAAATAGTGTGTCATGTACAAGTGGAAGTTGGCCACACAAATAATCAGGACCTACAGAATGCATCTCCTGTGCCACATATGTGGCTGCATGTACCTATGTAGCCAAATTGTCATGCAATGCCTGCGATGTGAGCCCCACACATTGGCTACACACAGCTACACAATGTCAGATGGATGTACAACATACAGCGCACATGTAAAGTTTCTGCTGTAGATGTACAGACAAGTGTCCACAGTGAAAATGCCTCCTGTGACCCCAATATGGCTATGACCATCCCAGATTACATGGCCATGCAAAGTCACAAGTGACGTCTCTATGTTCCACAGCAATGCAAAGGTGATGTGTCTCTACTGCGATAAATGCAACACCCAGACAGAGCACAGCATCAACGGTGTGTTGGTCCCCCCAGTGATGCCCAAAGTAACAGGCCAACAATGATGTCCAACATAGGCATGTGTCCGACTCGCATAGATCAATCTCCCACTGGCACCATCACCCAGGGACTTTTGCATGGAGGTGTCCTGTCCAACCATAGTTGGGCGATGGGGACTCCAGATGCAGTGTAGTAGATGTGCCTTGTGTGTTGGCTGTGCCCTGTGTTAAAAGGAGTAGAGAAAAGGTAAAGGTATGCTACACACACCATCAGGTCAAAATGTAGACAGTGACAGCATATTATGTGCATAATGAATACCCAGATATTAAAACATGACATGGCCACAACACACAACACACAGCACAGTGCATGCTGAGCACAGCAGGAGATGGCACTGCAGACCAGGTTACCATCTTGACATGGTCATTTCAATACCCATGTCACACAGGCATCCTAGAGGTCCACAGCATGTCCAGCAGTGGTGGTGCACAGAGATCCCACAGAAAGGCACGATGTAACAAACAGCCCAAAAGAAACATCTACACGTGGATGTCAGTCACAGAAGATCTAAGGTGCAACCTACCGTCATTGTACAGCAGGTGTCTGATGGGGACTGTCTGAGCCAGGCAGAGGGCACAAGGGGCCACAGTAGAGGCTGCAGATGTCAATGAACTGTGTCCATCACCACGTCATCATGGTCAGCCGTCATTGGCACATGTCCAAGGTATGGTGAGTTGCGTATAACTGAAACGTTGATGCATAGTGTCCTTTCAGCAAACATGAGACACGTCAGGCAACAATACATGACACATGCACACAATGTACACAAGGGAAAAATCAGAAGGTCACAGAGAGATGGGTGAACACCACATCACACGTAGCCATAGCTGCAGCCCACCCTCTACTCTCATCCATCTCAGAGCCGCCGCTACAGTTGCTCTCACTCATGCGTGTACCATCGCTAATACCTTTTCTGGAACAGGTATTAGGGGTGGTACTGGCCCTGGTTCTGGTACTGGTACGGGCACTTGTACTGGGGACACCGAACAAGCACCACTCTGGCGATATCTCCCCCCCCCCCCCGGGGGCCTCCAGACCCGTAGCACATCGTGCATGTCGTGCCAGAATGGCGCAATGTGAACACAGTCCCAAAAATGATGCATCAAGGTCCCCCTCTGAACCCCGCAAAGTTGACACACATCTGTTGAGAGCAGCCCCATCCTAGCTGCCCACACATTGGGCACATATACCCTCCATAGGAACTTATACTGAATTTCCTGGAACCGAACCGATTCAGAAACCAACCTGATACGCTGAAAAACTTCTTGTAAGTCTCCTACGGTGATCTTCACGCTGCCATCGCGATTCCACTTCTGAATCAGGGTCTCCAGTGGACCCCGTTCCCCCCCCCCCCCAGATGCCATTCTTCACGCAAGGACCGCAGCGAAAAATTCCGGTCCTGTTCGGCTATAACACCCCTGACGTTCCAGGAGACTATCCTTAGATCATCCCTCATTCACACGGTCCGCTAACATCAGAATCAGCAATTTCTGCCAATCACACCCTTGCCCTGGGTTGCCCAGCCTCAACCCTGAGCATAACAACACCATCGGGCTTCCCCAAAAATGCGATACTGTATCCCCTTGCTTTATACGAAGTCTATGGGCACATTCACTCACTAAAGCTTCCAGGCTCTCATCTCTCCTCACAGTCAGCCAATACCCTGCCCCCTTCCCACCCCATCCCCCTGCCCTTCCGCAACCCTCCTCCCCCCCGCCACCTCCACCCATCTCCACCCAGCCTCAAACCCCGAACCCCCAAACCCTCCCTCTCCCCCTCCTGTCCACTTGCATCCCCAACTCTATAACCTTATCAAACCCCAGAAGACACACTCAACCAAAACCTCAGTTATCTCACTGAGGTCGGGACCCCATAGCAATACTGCAGGGCTGTCTCAAGCAAACCACCTCCCTCCCTCCCCCCACTCCCCCCATCCATAAATTAAAGAGCAGTCACATTGAAAGAATTAAGTAAAGCAAACTAGAGCAAAACTAGGGCTCACACAAAAAGAGTAGTAGATCAATAAGTAAGTAAACAAGTAAGTAAGTAAATGAACCCGGCCTTTTTCAGACAGTCACGAGCTCCAACAGCTCTACACTTCCCGCTTAGAGCTCTACCCTGCCCACTCAGAGTGGGAGCAGACACCATGGCCAGCCTTGCAGAGCTCCAGCTTGCTGTCCAAAGAGGGCCCAGCAAGTCCCAGCGGTTAAGGCTCGCATCGCTTAGGTGACAGTCAGAGCCGTAATGTCCATCTTCCACTCCCGAGAGGCAGCAGAATCAGGGGCGGATCTCTTCCCCATCCGAGGGTGGGTGCTGCGCCAGAAACTGCTTCGCCGCCGCCACGTGCTCAAAGGTATGATTCTGTCCATACAAAGAGAGCCGCAGCACTGCCGGATAGGCCAAGGTGAACCGGGCACGCCGTCTAAACAGCTCCGTGCAGATCGAGGAAAACTCCCGTCTCTTGGCTGCAACAGTCGCAGAGTAGTCCTGAAACAATAAAATATTTTTATTGTCCAAGGTGATCTCGCCTCTCTTCCAATAAGCCTGGAGAATGCGCCATTTATGCTGGAAGTTCAACACGCGGATGATCACCACACGTGGCCGATCCCCCTTCTCCCTCCGCACACCCAGCCTGTGCGCTCTTTCAATACGAAAGGTACTTTTGAGCTCCTGTATATCCAGCACCTCTGGTAGCCAGGTCTTGAGGAAAGTAAGCAGCTCATGATCAGTCCTGTCCTCTCCCAGACCCACCAGCCGCAAGTTGTTCCGGCGGGAGCGATTCTCCAAATCCTCCAGCTTATGTTGCACTTCGAGCAGGATTCGCTTCTGGGCCTCCAGCTCCCCATCGCGGCGGCCTTCCCCCTCCTCCACACCAGCTACCCGATGCTCTAGTTCTTCCACCCGCCGGCCAAAATCCGTCAAAGATTCCTCCATCCCCTCAAGTTTTTGCATGAGCCGATCAAACTTCGGGTCAAGGAGCCGGACTACCTCCCGCGCGAGCTCCTCCAATGTGGAATCCGTGCTGTCCGTGCTCAGCGAGGCAGGCTGCAATGTGTCCACGGTGGAAGGCCCCGCTTTGACTGACTGTTCCCGCTCTTTTCGGGCTGGCAAAGGCATCGTTTCCACAGATTATTAGTCCTTTGGTCGCAGCAACTAATTGCACACAACTCCCTGGTGGCGGGCAGGGGTGAGGGTTCAAGAAGACAGATTAAATGCCAGATTTAGTGCCGAGACAGCCCCAGAGCAAGTGAGGCACATCCTCTCTCACTCACGCATCGCCGGAAGTGATACTGGACGCTTTAGACCCTTTGACAAAGAGGAGAACATCAAACATGTCCTCACCAGCATCACGACTACATCACTGAACCTTGATGAGGTGATGGCCTCATGGAACAACAACCTGAGTTCCTTTGCATGCATACCTAACCAAACTAAGCTACATACCTCAGATAACCAACCAGGAAGGAAAAAACCTGCATGCTGGTACACCACCTCACTACGAACCTCACTACGAATGCTGAGGAAACTTGAAAGAAAGTGGCGACGTACACGGTCCCCAACAGACCAGAAAGCCTACAACTCCCACCTGCAAGCACATCGGGACTTAATATCAACTAAAATTAAGGAACATCACTCCGAACTTCTAAACCGATCCCTGAACAAACCCCACGAGTTGTTCAATATAGTGAAAACCCTAACAAAGGAACACTCATCCTCCCAACCAGCCTTGATACACCCTCAGGACTATGCAGACTACCTGATGGCCAAAACCAAAAACATTAGTAAAGCTACGCTCTCTAGCCCCACTAAGAATCCACCCAAGCAACTCACCTCTCTCATGACACCATCGGTACAAGTATTGAGGGCATCATAGCTGACATCAACGCTACCACTGCCCCAAATGACCCTTGCCCAGCACCCTGGATAAGGTCACTACGTAATGAAATAAGCCCAATAATAGCCAAAATCATTGACTTATCCTTCTCTACAGGACAAATCCCTCCATGCCTTAAGCAGACATCCATCCGGCCCCTCCTGAAGAACACCAAATTAAACTCTCAGAAGGTGGAATCTTACCGACCAATATCGAGTATCCTGCTGCTAGCAAAGATAATCGAGAAGGTTGTACAACGTCAAATACATGATCTCATTTACTCTACAGCTCCCCTTGACCCATGCCAACATGACTTCAGGGAATCACATGGCGTTGAAACTCTCCTCGCCACACTCATCAACACGCTGATCACGGGGATTGACAATATCAAACAAGGTTATGCTTTAATCTTCCTAGACATTGCAGCTGCATTCGACTCTGTAAACCATGAGCAACTCCTAATACGGCTCCAGGATAAGGGAATAAATGAATCAGCATGGCGTTGGTGCAAATCCTATCTAACAGACAGATGGCAGCAGGTATGGACAGGATCCACAACCTCGGAGCCTTTCCAACAAAAGCATGGTGTACCTCAGGGCTTCTCACTCTCCGCCCTCTTATTCAAGATTTACATGCAACCCATATGTGAAATAATCCGCTCATTTAACATATCATGTCTAATCTACGCAGACGATGTACTACTCTTCACCCCATTCACGAATGAGAATCCAGACTTCTCCCAACTGGTAAAATGCTTCGACGCCATAACCGACTGGCTCCACTCACAGAGCCTCAAGATTAACTTTAACAAGACGGACGTCCTGTTCATTACTAGAAGCCAATCCTTCTCTCCTCTGCCAACCTTAAAGACAAGAGACGCAGAGCTCCCAAGTAGACCAAGCATCCGCTACCTAGGCATCACGTTAGACCAGCAGCTTGATTTCAAAACACACATCAGCAACACCACCAAACAAATATACCACAAAATATGAACACTGCAACATCTCTGACCCCTGCTGCAACCGGACGACTTCAGATCAGTTTTTCAGGCACTGGTGACCCCCCACTTTGATTATGCCAATGTGATCCTGCAGGGTCTACCCAAACACACGCTAAACCCTTTACAGTTGGCAATGAATGCTGCTGCACGCATCCTGAATGGAGCTGCTAGAGGTGACCACATCACCCCAATCCTTAACGACTTACATTGGCTACCAATCTACTGCCGGCTCTCCTATAAAATAGTCCTTATGACCTTCAAGGTCATCAACAAAATATCCTCCAGATCCCTAACGGACCTTATTTGCCCCACTTCAGCGAATAGTGTAAGGAGAACATTCACCGCCAACACCTTACAAATCCCCAAGGAAATAACAAAATGCACCAAGACAACAAGAAACCGAGCCTTCAAGTTCTATGCCCCCAGCTGCTGGAATGCGCTCCCAGCTACCATCAGGGCCATAACAGATCTCACCCAATTCAGAAAAGCACTAAAACACCACCTCTTTCTCTTGCACTACTCTCAACCAGCAACTCAACTTCATCCATCACACACCCTGCTAGGAAATCAAAAGTTATAGTCAACTCATGTCCATATTGTAGATACCTGTAAATAGATGTACATAGTTCCCCCAGTTGAAACCCAAGTATAAACCTCCAGTTCAATGTAAGTGCTTAATAGTGAGCCTGTTCTGCACAAAACTGTTGTCTGTGAACTGCGCTGATTTTTAAGAGTGTGGTATATAAAACAATAAAATAAATAAATAAAAGATGTTGAAAAGAATCTGACCAAGGACAGATCTCTGTGGCACACCAACGGTAACCTTCTTCTCCTCAGAGTGCACTCCATTTACCAGTACCCTTTGTTGTCTCCCACTCAACCAATTTCTAACTCAATCAGTAACTTTAGGGTCCATCCCTAGGGTGCTCAGTTTACATAACATAAGAAAACAAGAGATGTCATACTGGGTCAGATCCAGGTCCATCAAGCCCAGTATCCTATTTCCAACAGTGGTCAATCTAGGTCACAAGTACCTAGCAGTTTACCCAAAAGAAACAGGTTCACAATGCTAGTATTGGGGCAAACTGTGTATTTCCCGAGCCCCCTTTAATAATGGTATATGGACCTTTCCTCCAGAAACTTGTCCAAACCTTTTTCTAACCCAGTTACACTAACAGCTTTTTGCTACATCCTCCGGTAACAAATTACAGAGTTTGCATGTTGAGTGAAAAAATATTTTCTCTTATTAGTCTAAAATAGGTTACACTGTAGCTTCATTGCATGTTCCCTAGCCTTTCTATATATTGATGGTGTAAATAATAGATCTATGTTTACCGGTTCCACTGAATTCATTAGTTTATAGACCTCTATCATATCTTCCCCCCAGATATCTCTTTTCCAGGTTGAAGAGCCTTCACCTTCTTAGCCTCTCTTCCATCCCCTTTACCATTTTGGTGGCTCTTCTATGTACCTTTTCTAATAATACTATATCATTTTAAAGATACAGTGACCAGAATTGCACACAATATTGAAGGTGCAGTCGCATCATGGAACGATACAGAGGCATTATAATATCCTTTGTTTTATTCTCAATTCCTTTCCTTATGATTCCTAGCATTCTATTTGCTTTCTTGGCTGCTGCTGCACACTGGGTGGAGGGTTTCAACATATTGTCCATGATGACACCTAAACTTTTTTCCTGGGTGGTGGTTCCTAATGTGGAACCTTGCATCGTGTAACCATAGTTTGTTTATAAGTCACCTGTGTGGAACAGTGTCAAAGGCTTTACTGAAATCTAAATATACCACATCTAGGGCTCTCCCTTGGTCCAACTCCCTGGTCACCCAGACAAAGACATCCATCAAATTTGTCTGACAAGAACTGCCTCTGGTGAATTCATGCTGCCTTGAATCCTGCAATCCTTTGGACTCCAGAATCCTCACTATTCTCTCTTTTAGTAGCCTTTCCAATAGTTTACTAATACAGTGGTTAGACTAACTGGCATGTAGTTCTCAATGTCATCCTTAAGTCCACCTTTGTGTAAAGGGACTACATGTGCCTTTCTCTAGTCTTCCGGAACCACTCCCAGCTCCAAAGAGGCATTGAAAAGGTCAGACAGTGGAGCTGCTAGAACGTCCCCAAGGTCCCTCAGTGCTCTTGGATGTATCCCATCCAGACACATGGCTTTGTCTACTTTTAGTTTAGTTAATTTCTCACAAACACAGTCTTCTGAAAATCATTTGAGATCCCTATTGCTTCTGTTCCTATTTATGGGTGTTTTCTGAGGTCCTGCTCCTGGTTCTTAATCTGTGAACACAGAATAGAAATATTTGTTAAGCAATTCTGCTTTATCCTCATCAGTTTCTGCATATTCCTCCCCTGCACCCTTGAGTCTGCAACACCACTTTTGACCTTCCTCCTCTCACTAACATATCTGAAAAATGTCATCCCTGCATTTTGTTGCATTGGCTATTTCTTCTTCTTTTTGTACATTTGCTTTCCTGACTACTTTGCTAGCTTCTCTACGTTTTTCCAAATATAGATGCCTGTCTTCCTCTCTCTATGATCTCTTATGTTTCATGAAGGCCTCCCTCTTTTTCTTCACCTTTTCAGCTACTTCTTTTGAGAACCATAGCAGCCTCCTTTTCCTTTCACATGTATTTGCCCTTAAAATATCCTCTTTTAATTTTGCCCACTTTTTTTTCTACATCCCCCAGCTGTTCCAATCCCACTAATAACTATTTGAGGTATTGTCCCTTCTTGGCAAAGTTAGTTTTTCTAAAGTCTAAGACCCTCTCTTTTGAATGGATTTTATCTGCCTTAGTCCTTATACTGAACCATACCATCCGGTGATCACTGGATGTGAGATGATCTTCCACTATAACATCAGAAACACTTTCCGCATTGGTAAGCACTATGTCCAGTATGGCCCCATCACGTGTGGGTTCTGTTATCAGGTGCCTGAATAGTTCTCACTGTAGAGAATCCCGGTTCTTCTTACTTCTAGATGACGCTGCAGAAGGGATGTGCCATTCCACATCCGGCATATTGAAATCACTTATCAGTAGCACTTCTCTTTTCATGGCAATACTGTGTATATCTTCTAATAAATCTTTGGTCATTTCTGCGCCCTGGAAGGAGATCTGTATATAACTCGAATGCAAATGGATTCCCCTTTCCCTCTTTCTAGTTTAACCCACAGCTCCTTCTCCCTTCCTTTTAAACTCTGCAGTTCTACCTCTCCTTCTTCTTACTCTGTCCTTCCTGAATAAAGTATAGCTGGTCTAATGACATCCCAGTCATGGTTTTCTGTGAATAATGTCTCTGTAACCGCCACTAAATCCAAGTGAGCCTCTTCCATTAAAGCTTCAACATCTGAAATCTTATTTCCCATGCTACAGGCATTTATACAAACTGCTTTCCAGATGTTGCCCCTTTACCCATTTCTATAAAGATATTTAATGTTTAGCTTACTGGAGGCTATCTTTATTTACCTGGGAGTTCTCTTCACCCATCCCCAATAAATCTAGTTTAAAACCCTCTTCAGTAGGTTAGCCAGTCTGCTGCTGAAGACACTTCAATACTTCTTGGACAGATGAGCATAATCTCTGCTCTGTAGCCCTTGGGGCACCATCCCATGGTCCAGGAAACCAAAACACTCTTGATGATACCATCCACGCAGCAATGCATTCATCTCCAAGATGCAAGCTTCTTTGCCTTGGCCTTTACCCTCAATAGGGAGGGTAAAGGCCAAGGGTATCTGCTTCACCTTCTGTCCCAGAGCCATGAAGTCACTTTTGATATACTCAGAGGCAGTATCATTTGTGCCCACATGGATGAGCAATATTGGATAATAGTCAGTAGGCTTGATTAGTCTCGGCAAACTCTCCGTAACATCTTCCCTGAATCTTGCCAACATCAATCACAAGCTCCTCTCACCTTGCCCCAAACCCTTCTTAGCTATTACTGGGATCTACCCAGTGTCTAGTGGGAGAGAGGAGTGAATCCCCAATTGTTCTTCCCTCATCAGGTACCCAGTTCAAAATGGCATCTCTGACCATCTAGTGACAGTCGTATTGTACTAACACTAGTGGGTTAAGCTGCCTAATAAGGAACACTCTTGATTGCAGGAGGATGTCCAGAAAGTAAATTGATCCCCTATTTAGCCCCAGGATGTTCTTGACTGCAGCAATACTAAAGTAAAAGCTCATGATTCTCTTTTTCTTTGTGCTTTCTTTTTAAAATCACTATATGGATGTTCTATAAGGGTGTTATGGATGTTCTATAAGGGTGTATACACTGGTCCTGTTTGGCAATGCTTTCGGGGGTGGGGGGGGGGGTTCACTGGGGGGAGACTGGGTGGGGGAGGGGGGATGGGGAAATGTTTCAAAAACCATGTAACCATCTATGTGTTCCGCCCCTTGGGGATCAGAGTCCACCCCAGGGAGCGACTGTAATCAGTTGTGTATTTGCCGTTTATGTTTGATGGTTTATAAATAAAAATTTGGAAAAAAAAAATCACTGTTTCTGCTGCACATGCTGACAAATACATATGCACACCTGCACATCCACATAAGTATCTTATAAGAGGCTCTGTGTCCATCAGTGCCTTTGTAAAATACAGAGGGAATTGAGCACATCCTGACCTGGATGTTTTATTCCTCACTCAACATCCTATGCAAAATGGGGTTTTAAACCTTCTTAAAATGATGGATTTGAAGTTTAGAACTTTCCATAGTTATTTTTGTTCTTTATTAGTGCATTCTCCAATCCTGTTTTTTGTATAGCTTTCAACAGTAATTAAATCAAACAATTGCTAATATATGAGTTTCATTAGAAAGACATAAAATTTCTGATGAGATAAAGAAAGGACAATGAGCTAAACAGCAGAGAATTACTTTGCAGGAAATTAAACAGACACTCAACCATTCTGCAAAGAGATTGTTTTTTTTCCCCTGGGAGATATGTTATGACCTCAGTTCTAGAAAATTCACGAGAGTTCAGTCTTTATGAAGACTGAGGCACTAGCATTATTAAAATGACATTTTCTTTTGTGCCGTGGAATCCAATTCCATAACATGCACGTCCGGCCCACAGGCACATTCAAACCGAAAATGGGCCCAATTTAAATCACATTCTGCATCCGTGGTTATAGATGCGTCCACGATTCCAGAATCAGGGACATAGACGTGTCCAGTGTGGAACAAACAAAACACTATGGCATACGTGAGATGGGTATATGCAGCAAACGGCCATGGATGTCCCTGCGCTCACCATATTCTGAAAAGATTAATGTTTCCGATCCTGCCTGTCTCTACCAAATACCCATAGATGGCTGTGCCTCTTCTGAAAAACATGCACCTCTTTAACTGCTCCTCTCACTGATAGTGTTGTGCTGATGCAAACTACACATGAATATTGATGATACGTAAATGTTGATGCAAACTAGACTATATTTACTAGTCTGTTGCATGCCCGGAACATAGCAAAGTAATCTCAGTGCACTCAAAGATAGTATAAAAGCAAGTAAAAAGTGATATGCTTGTCATGACATACCTTGCATCACAACGTACATGGCAGTAGAAGAATTCCTTAGTTATTCCTGCATTGGTCATCTCTGAAAACAGTCTGTTCAAAGTTAAGTATGGAGCAGTAAAAATCAGAAAAGGTTCTCTATAGCTAAAGGTGAAAAAATATCCTTGTCAATAATAAGGAACCTCAGAATTAAAGCATCCAACATTGCAAACAGCACTAATACATGACTAAAAACACCATCATCGGTCTCTAAAATTGTGCTTTTGGGCATGTATTAGTATTGTTTGCACTTTCAAATGCTTTCATTCTGAGGGTCCCTTATTATTCACAGGGATAGGACTTGACCTTTGGCCATAGAGAACCTTTTCTGTTTTTTTCTGCCTGATCACACTAGCACCTGGTGACACTGTGGTTATCCCTATGTGCCAAGTACTGGCCAGGCATTCATTTTAATAATAATAATAATAATAATAATAATGAGTATTTATAAAATGCTACCAGACATATGCAGCATTGTACAGACATAGAAAAGAGTCTCTGCTCATCGAGCTTACAAAACTATTTAAAGTTGTTAAAACCCAGGAGGATTGTGGAAAATTGCAAGAGGATCTTGATAAATTGGAAGACTGGGCATCAAAATGGCAGATGAAATTTAATGTGGAGAAGTGCAAGGTTATGCACCTAGGGAAGAACAACCCAAACTATGGTTACACGATGCAAGGTTCCACATTAGGAACCACCACCCAAGAAAAAGATTTAGGCGTCCTTGTGGATACCATGTTAAAACCCTCGGCCCAGTGTGCAGCGGCGGCCAAGAGAGCAAATAGAATGCTAGGTATGATAAGGAAAGGAATGGAAAATAAAACAAAAGATATTATAATGCCTCTATATCGTTCCATGGTGAGACCGCACCTTGAATATTGTGTGCAATTCTGGTCGCCATATCTTAAAAAGGATATAGCAATTTTAGAAAAGGTTCAGAGAAGAGCCACCAAAATGGTAAAGGGGATGGAAGGCTACTCCTATGAAGAAAGGCTAAAAAGGTTGGGGCTCTTTAACCTGGAAAAGAGACGGCTGAGGGGAGATATGATAGAAGTCTATAAATTAATGAACGGAGTGGAACGTGTAAACGTAGATCGATTGTTTACCTTATCAGAATATAGAAAGACTAGGGGACATGCAATGAAGCTACAGGGTAAACTATTTAAGACTAATAAAAGAAAATATTTTTTCACTCAACGTGTAATCAAACTCTGGAATTTGTTACCGGAGGATGTAGTAAAGGCTGTTAGTGTAGCTGGGTTTAAAAAAGGTTTGGACAAGTTCCTGGAGGAAAGGTCCATAAACCATTATTAAGAAGGGACCCAGGATATCAATGCTTGAACCAATACAAGCATTGTGGAACCTGTGTCCCTTGGGGAAACTGCTAGGTACGTATGACCTAGATTGGCCACTGTTGGAAACAGAATACTGGGCTTGATGGACCTTGGTCTGACCCAGTATGGCATATCTTATGTTCTTATGTTCTTAATCTAAAAGTACAGATATACAGTAGTACGAAAGGAGAAGGACAAAAGTGTCAATAAGGGCTAGAAACATAAAGATGGGGATTATGAGCCAAAGATAGTCTCAAAGAAGAGGATGAGGGTAGTGATTTGATGTAGGGAAAGGGATAGGTTATTCCAAGCAAAAGGGGCTGCAACGTCAAAGGAGCAAAGCTGAGAGTTAGCAGACGTAGGATGCAGCATGGAGAGAAGGAAAGCAGAAGATGAACAAAGATTACGGGAGGGGGTGTAGGGAGAGAGATAAAGAGGAGCAGCAGAGTGAATGCACTTATGTGTGAGAGTAAGTAGTTTGAACTGCAAACGGCAATGGATAGGGAGCCAGTGAAGGGACTTTAAAAGAGGAGTAATGTGACAGTAACGAGCTTGGCGGAAGATTAGACGCGCAGATGAGTTTTGAATAGATTAAAGTGGGAAAAGATGAGATTGTGGGAGACCAGAGAGGAGAAGGTTGCAATAATCAAGACAGGGGATAATAAGGGAATGTACCAGAATCTTAGTAGCACACAAAGAGATGAAAGGACAACTCTTGTTAATATTATAAAGAAAAAAAACATCAGGATTTAACAATTTGTTGGATATGGTAAGAGAATGATAAGGTAGAATCAAAAACAATCCCAAGGATATAGGACAAACAGGTGTGTTATCAACCATGATGGAGGGAGGGGGGAGGAGGAAGGAGGGGTTAGGGGAACAAATCAGAATCTCAGTTTTGTCCATGTTAAATTTCAGATGGTGCAAAGACATCCAGATAGCAATATCAGATAATCAGGAGGAGATATGGGCCTGAAGAGAAGGAGAAAGGTCAGATGAAGAGATAAAAATTTGTGAATCATCTGCATAGAAGTAATAATGGAAACCAATGGAAGAGATAAGGGAACCAAGGGATTGAGTATAAAGGGAGAAAAGGAGAGGACCAAGGACCGACCCTTGAGAAACGCCAACTGAGAAGGGGATAGCAGAAGATGATGCACCTTGAGAGCAGACACTAAAGGAATGATTAAGAAAGGGATGATAGAGTAGAGAGGAGAAGGGAGTGATCAACAGTATTGAAGGCAGCGGAGAGATCAAGGAGAATAAGGATAGAGTAAAGGCCCTTTGACCTAGCTAAGAATAAATCACAAGAGACCTTAGCAAGGGCTGTCTCATTCATGCCCCCCTAGAATTGCAGATGAGCATACCAGATCCTCCCGTGCAACACCTAAACCACACACACTCACACACACACACACACACACACACACACACAAAACACACAAACACACACACACACACACAAAACACACAAACACACACACACAATCTCATTTGCAGTCAAGAAAAACATACTTCTGCCAAAAAGATGCCCTACATCTATCAAGGACAGATGATCTGCATTTCTCACCCAAATAAGAATCATTTCAAACTCACTCACATAATATCCCTACATCAACAGTCCCATTTTTCATGACATATGAATTGTTTGAGAACCCTATATTCGCTGCTTAAGCACAAACAGCAAATGTCAGCATAGCCAGAATAAACACTATTGCTGTTTTTAATATCTCTGCAGGGGTGTTTATTAATGTTTCTTTACCTTACAACCTTCCCTCACCTCTGATTTCTGTTCTTTAAAACTGCATCTTGTGTTTTTACAGACTGCAGACACACCAGTTCGAAAACATAATTGTCACTACCATTCTTCAATATGGAATGCATTGAAGAGCAGAGCAGAATATATTCTAAGTCCTGCCCTTATTCCACGCTTCCTCCATGAATAACGGCGACGTCTGTGGGAAACACTGAAAACGTACACGGGCCTTTCCTGAATATGCTTTATATGTCTCTGCGGCTGAACACGCCCCCGTTCTACCCCATTCTGAGATCCCTGTGCTAGCGCCATAGATGCGCAGGACAGCGGGGGTTTCAGAATATGGTCTTAAATGTTTTCACTAGAAAAACGTCTATGGCACACATCCAAATGGCTTAATGATGCTATGGAATGACCTCCATAATGAAAAGGCTCAAGTTGGCTCAGGGGGAAAGTTACTGAGAACACCAAGCTGTTCCAGTCCTGGTTTTACCATTTCTCTATAAAAAGAAAAACTACAAGTCCTACTGCACTGGGATGAAACCAGAACTGGAAAAGATTAAAACTACAAAAAAATTGAGCTAGTTGGAAAATTTAAGATTAAATGATACTTGACTCTGCTCTGAAAAGATTTAGTTCTGTGCATACATTTTACACACATCAGTTAAACTTCCCATATTCAGACCATTGCTGGTGGTACAGCTGGGGTCTGCTGGCTTGAGGGTTCACAGGTTTGGCTACCTGCGCAGAAGAATTATCAGCCTGATCCATATGATAATTAAAATCTCCTATGACCAACATACTCTTATATTGTACAGATAAACTGAACAACCATTCTAAACATTTTTATAGACATTGTCTGATTTACTTAGCGTGAAATTAGACCAATAAAACAACAAACTTCTTATCCACTGTGGACCCCCACCATCAATGCCTCAACCCCTTCAAAATGACATAAGTCCAATCTCTGCAATTTAAAATCCTTTTTAAAAATAATTACAACCCCTCCTCCCCTTTTACCCTCCAGTCTAGCTTGATGTAACCATTCATAACCTACAGGAACCAACTTTTGGGTATAAGTTCTGTCCATGTCAGGTAGCCAAGTTTCAGTAATAAAAAGAACATCTAAACAATTATCATTAATCATATCCTGAACAAGTATGTTCTTATTAATCGTGAATCATGCATTAACATGGGCCTAGTAGAGGCAAAGATCTTCCAGTTTAAATTTAAAACACAGCAGAAAGATTTCTGGTTAAATTTAGAACCCAAGACTGTTCCCTGTAAAATAGTTATCTCCAAGTTATAATGCCCTATTAATTGTAATTTCAGTTTGTTCAATGTAAACCGCCTTGATATCATGAAAGGCGGTATATAAGAAATGTTAAATAAATAAATTAAATAAGACTCCTTCTATCCAAGCAAGGGCTGTGGGATTCCCCCTGTAAATTGGTCACATATTACCTTAGAAGCACAGGACAGGGTACTGTGTAGCAGCCAGCTTTTAATAAAACGTGTCCCTCCCTCATCCAAAAGTGGGAATGGTTGGCATTCCTGCCTGCAACTTTGTTCTCCATATCAGCTCAAGCATTGTTAAGGTGTGCTCATTGTACAAGCGCTAGTAGTGCCCTCTGACATTAACACCCATTTGGTCTGCTGGTATTATCAGGCTGACTTTCCATGCAGCAGTGGATAGTGGAGTCTATCTGTGTAGCTGATGGGTGTCTGTACCCTTGCTGACCAATTTATTCACACGCTGGTGCTGTACTTGTACTGTGTGCTAAAGTTTATCCATAGGGCATGCAGTACAAGATCCACAGCAGGGTCTTGAACCTGTGGTCCTCTATTCATATACACAATGGCTGTGTGTGTTAAGCCACAGAGCCACCATATGGATGCATTAGTCCCTGGAGCTGACATATTACCCATTAGGCAGACCTGGGCATATGTTGTGATGTGATTGGCATATAGGACCATGACATGGGTCTTGTCTGCTGCACCTTTTGCTGACATCCCCACACCATGCTGCCATGCCAACATGCTGTTGGTAGGGATGGTGCACAGTACAACCGGTCATACATGTGGCTTTGACAGATGCCTAGGGTGCCAGGTCCAGATGGGTGGGCAGAGGCTCACATTGACAGACACGCTGTCCCCACCAACAAATGATGCTGCCAGAAACCCATCACTGCCTTCTTCTAATACATCTTGGGGAGAGGCAGGCAGCCACAGCTGAGGTATTTCCCCAAGCGTCTGCATTTTGCAGCTCCCTATAGCGCTACAGCTGCTGGTGCTATCGTCTTTTTCCTCTGGAGCTGGCTTCAGTGGCAGTGGGGGGGGGGGGGGGCTTGCCAGAGTCCCTGCCTAGGGTGCCAGAAAACCTTGGCTTGCCCCATATGGTGCATCACCTTTCCAAGGAGCAGAATGTCTGTGTGCTGCCAATGTCGATGTAGGATCATGACGGACATCACAGATGTGCCACCTGGGCAACTATCTGGTCTGCTTTGTGCCCCAGAAACCCCCACTGCTTGACCGATGTGCAACCTCCTTTTCCCTATTTGAACCATACTTGGGCACTATGCTGTTGCTGCTAATGAAGCACTACTATCACTATCTTTGGCTCCCCTGTCTGTGCATCACATTGTAGACATTTTAAAAGGCTTTCTCCCCTCAAAATACACTCTTTCTGCAAGGTTTTACTTGGCGTTAGGGTTCCCAGCATTAAACGGCTTTAACACACATTAGCACAACAGGTGTTAAGGTAAAACCCATTTTTAATGCCTACTCTCCGCCTACTGTGCCCTTAACGCTGCAGGAGCCTTTAACGCCTGTTAATGCAGCTTTTTCACAGCATTAAGGGTGCAAGAGTGCCAATAATAGGTGTTAACAGCACACTTGTTCCCGTAACGCCCTCTAGTAAACATATCCCTAGGTATTCTTACACTATGTCATAGTAAAGTTATAAACACCTTCACCTAGCAGTTTTAATGCCCTGATGCTTTTGCCACCACTGCAAACCTCCCTGGGCAATTTTTGATTATTTACTTTTACTTTCTTTCATCTGATTACAGTATCATATTACAATAAGCACTTTTGAAAAAGTACATTTTCAGAGTAATTTTACATTTATGATAGGAGGACCCACCATGGGAGCCAAAATAAGAAAAGTGAAGTACAAGTGACTTCATGCCAAGAATGAGCAACTGAGAGAACAGACAGAAGATTGGTTCCTTGGGATCAAAAGGTCCATCCAGTTCAATTGTACCCTGTAGGAAAGGGGTTACCACCAGTGATAACCATTCCAAACACATAGGCAACCCCATTTGACGCATTTATGGGCAACTACAATCTTATGGGAGATGAGGAATAGACACCACAGATGATAATGTTAGAGGTTACAAAGGCGAGGTATGTTAAGATGTTGAAAACTGTGAGGGAGGTGTTTGTGACAAAGAACCAGCACAAAGAATGGAGGCAGACATGGGGGAAATTGGGACATACATTGTGTATGTGCAGGATGAGTGAAGGCCCACTAAGGAGTTGAACAGTCTGAGGGTCAGAAAGAGAATGATTCTGGATATTCTGAGGAAAAAGGACATTTGAGGTAAACTTTTCCAATGACAGGATCTCAGAGGGGAAGGTGAGGGGACCAGGAGAAGGCATTACATTGTCGGACTTTGTACCTTGGTTTGTTAGACTGAAACTCTGCAGACAGGTTGTTGATAGACACAGAGGGTTGAAGGATCTGGAGAGGCTTTGAATGGCAATAACAAGGATAGGCATCAGAGGAGATGATCCACCATGATGTTGGGGAAATGGCATAATGGATGGGAGTATGAGACAGACATCAACACAAGAGTATTGAGAACATGTTGAAGATTGTAAGTGGAGAAGAGCAGCAGAAGATTGGTGATAGCTATGGAGGGCTGAATTTCAAATTGCTCTCATGAGAGACTGACAAGTGTCAGAAAGAGGCTGTGTGCATCCTTGGTAGCAGAAGAAAGAACATTGTGAAGGATAGAGGATTGTGGAAATAATAATATGCAACATGCCTACATAATTTTGGATTAAATGGTAGCACTGAATGGCAGCACAGAGAGGTCCAGGCCATACAGACAGATCATATGCATTACAGAAGGTCAACACTGCCAGGCATCCATCTTTTGAAGAGCACAACATCTTAACAATGTGGAGAGGGTAAAAAAATGTGAGATTGTGATCTTGTCCAAAACATCACACAAAGACATTCCAGAGAAATGTTATTTTGGTGGCTGGATAACACAAGACACAGAGGCATTGTGTACATTCTGACATGCATCTGCAAGATCTCCACCATGTCCCCCATGTGCTAGGTATGAGCTTTTGCATATGAATTAATGATGTGGTCTAAAAGATAGGCATCTCTGGCCTACTTTATCTATTGCCTTGACATTTTGGATATCCCTGCAATTTCCAGTGTTCTATTTGTAAACATAGTAATACATTTCCGAGGTCTATGTATGCATTACTTCCATGGTGTAATTTGGTGACCGAATTATTGACTGCATAGAAACATTCCAACAGTATGCCAGTTTATATTTTCAGACATGTACTCCCGAATGATCATGGCTTTGGGATCCTCTTCCTCAGTGTCTATGGGAGGTCTCCAGCACATATGCCTTGCCCCACAACACAAACCCTTAAATGCATCCTCTTGGTGATATGCTTTATATAATCTCATCTTCTTGTTCACTCATTTACCTGCTACTTCAAACTCTATATCCAGTTTCTTTGGACGTTGTTGGGATAACTATAGCCCCAGCTGCTCAGCCAGCCTCTCCTGCAATGCCAAGAGGCAAACTGTGAATGGATAACTCATCCAGTGCACCTGGCATACTAACTGTTAGCCTCCATGGGGTATGTTTACTAAACCACATTAAGGTAACAAGTGTAAACAGCAGCGATAAGCGGTGTTAATCCTTAAAAGGCATTGGGTGGTTTGGAGGCATTCCGGCATATAGGAGACCATGAGCCATTTAACGCCCGTTAACAGGACATCACACCTTTAGGTAACAAACATCCACCTTAAGGCATGTTAAAGTGACAAACGTGCTTTAAGGTGGAAAGCATACACCTTAAGGAATTGTTAAAGTGACAAACATGCTTAAAGGTGGAAAGCATGCACCTTAAGGCACGAAAAGGGCTGTAACCCAAATGCCGGGTACAGCACCAAGGAAAGTCAATATAAAGATGATGGAAGGAAAGACAAGTGGGAGCTGATGGATGTGCCATATAGGTAGGCACCTACATGGCAGCCAGTAAAGCGGACGAGCATGTGGGAGGCAGCAGTACCAATGCACAGGGTGGTACCAATGTAAAGTGCCGCAAAGTCAGTGTGTGGCATGGGATGGGGAAGACATGTCCCCCAGCAGAGTCAGAAGTGGCAGGATGTTTGCAGTGACATGAGGACACAGTAGTATTGGTGATGTTCAGATCAGGCACAGGAGAGGTGAGCGTGAAGAGCCGAAATGTGGAAAAGAGCACCATTGTAGGTCATGGTGTAGCAGCTTGCACAAGAACACACAAAGGGGAAGCAGGCAAGAATTTCCACATCTTGCCTTTCTTCCTCCCCTTTCATTCATCTCTCTCCTAGTCTCATCCATATTTATCTCCCCCAAACACCCCACCCTTCCCATTCTCTCTTTCCTCTATAGCCCCCTATTTTTTTCTCTCTCTTCCTTTTTCCTTCCCCTAATTGCTACATCAATGAACATTCAGGGTCAGACTGTCTACAGCAGTACCAGAGTTATAGACCTTTCTTCGGCCTTTTACCTCTCAGTAATTTATCATACCACTTCCCACCATCTTTCTTCCTCACGGTCTCTCCCCTGCATTCCATTCCCATCACCTCTTTACTCTTTCTGAATTGAGTTGACTTTTGAAAATCAGATTGTACTGTAGGCCTTTGAGATCACAGTAAGTGATGTAAGGAGTCTGAAAATTGACTCTTGGAACTTAAGCTGACCTTCACTGTCCATATTAGTGTTCAATAGTGCCAAAAACTGGAAAACAACATGGGTATAAACCACATTAAAAAAAAGGTTAGCAATTTCTTCTGAAATATAATCAGACAATAGACAGGTTAAAAATATTTCCAACAAAACTGGTTTAAGCATCAGTACATTACCTGCTACCATCCATTCCTCAATTTATAGAAAATACAACAGATATGTTTTAAATTACAACATTTAACACATTTTTAAGCCTGATTGGACACAGTTCTAATCTTATAAAGGCATATTGCATATTGGCAAACACAGAATGTTTTTAAAGCTCAGTTTTTTATAATGGTTAGATATTGTAACAGCCCAGTACTAACACTGTTGGTTTTAGATTCATTTATGGTCAAAGACTTCCTTTTTTATTCATTAAATGGTTTCTATCACTAAATCTTTGTAAATAGCCTTTCTGATAACTAACACAAAATGTTGCCAATATCACATTGCTCCCATAGTAAACTTTTTAACAGTTCCAAGGAATCTGCAAATACAGAGGTCATTGGTGCAACCAGCAGTAATTGAAAGCAGCTAAAGAACTGCACTGATCTTGCTCCAATGGGTGAACTAGAGCCTTTTCATATAGATGCCCTAGTAAGAGATGCTCATCTGATAAATCAGAGCATCATAATGTGGTTACACAATTCTGCTATGTTTCATGCCCCCACAAGTCAGTAACAAAAGAGGACCAAGGGATTGCTGTACAGAATTGCCTTGCCTTTGTTAGCTTATTGAAAAGACAGAAGCCTTCAGAAAGGGCAGACACTGCAGCAGCTGAATTCAATGATGGTCTGAGTAGAATCCGGTGTCCGACTCCCTTATTTCTGGAGTTTCCTTTTGTTTAGGTGCAGCATGGGCATGGCATATAATTTAAGTGCTTTGGCCCCATTGCTGTGCTGTCTAGCATGTTGGAATCCACCCCTGCTCTCAGATTCATAACAACACTTGCGCTTACGTGGAAATGAACATAACAAAAGGCCTGGGAATGCAAGTTTGCACACTTTCAGTGCCTGCCCTCTTTCAAGAGTTGGGGATCAGAGAGGGCAGCTGCTGTGCTGTGCTTTGCTAGAAACTGCAAACTCAATTAGTGCTCTGCAGGAAGGCTGAGCTGGGCTTGGCTCAGGCCGGAAGTGCCGTCAGCATCAGGGCATTGGGCTGGTGTGCAGCGCCTTTACAATTTTGGTGCTACAGTCAACTGCCTATAGCGAAAGCTGGGCCTTCTCGCACCCAAACATCCTTAGGGAGAAGGACTTACATTGTGAAAGCATCCTCTGAAATGTGGGTTATAGGGCTAAAGACAGGTTGTGGAGTGCATGTAGTAATTATAAACCTCTGTTGGGGTAGTGGAGATGGGTGGCATAGCCATAAAGGTGACATGCTGTCACTGGAGCACTGTGGCTGGGTTCAAACACATTGCGATGGGGAAATAAATCATCAATTGGTATACAGGAACTGCAGCTCTGGGTTGGCAAAGACATAGGTTGGCAAAGTGCCTTAGGGGGTCATTCTGAGATGCGTACAACAGGGATGGATATCCGGCTTGGATGTCCAACCCCCGCTATTTGCAGGGTGCAAATTCCAACCCAGGCTCCCTGCATGCACAGAGGGCTTTTGCCGGGAGCATTGGATGGGGGCTAGAAGGGGATGGCCAGAGGCAGAGAGGGGGTGGAGTGGAGATGGGCCCATGACCCCGGATGTGCAGGGACTATTCCTTTCATGGCCCAGTATGTCTGGCAAGGCCAAGATGGATGGGGGACTTATTCAATCTCAGAGGTGGAATATGTCCCCCCAAAGATAGCAGACCCCCCACACTGAAGTGAGCAGCAGCAGGTGGTGCCCTTCTGCCCAATCCTGACCCTGGCAGACTATGCCAAGGCTTGGGTGGAAGGGAAATGCAGCTGAGAATGGCATCGGGCCTTCAGCGCTCCTGCTGGTCATTCCAGTGCAGGGAGTCCAGTAGGAGCACAGGGCCACCTGGACATGCAGGGCAATAGACCTCCCGTGCTTAAGAATTGGGGCATGCACAGGCAGTCTAAGTGCCTGATTCTGTAACTGTGGGAACATCTAGCTCCTGAGGTTTCAGAATCAGGTATAATTGGGGCCCATCCATTTTTTTTATGGCCGGATGGCCAGATGGCCTGGACATGCCCCGAGTAAAATTGGCCTCTTGGTGAAGGACTCTGCAATATAGTGGTTTCCAACTAAAGTGCCTCTTATCTTTCCTGCAATTGTACTGCAGTGTTGGACAGGTATTCTTTTTGGAAGGGAAAGTGAAGGAATTATCATGTGACAGTACTTTGCATCTCCAAAGGTTTTGGTGACCAATGGCCAACAATATTGACTGGCCTGCTAGTTCTGTTATGGCAGGGAGCACAAGAGATCCATTTAGGGCAGACTATAATTAGGAGTTTACAGAAAACAGGTCTGGAGAGGCAGAACTGTGTTCCCCCCAGCATCAGTATGGGGCGACTACTGTTTCATTATTGCTCCAAAAACATTATTCTTATAAGTAGCAGAAAAATACAACTTTAAATAGTGAGCAGTTCTGAGAACTTATTTTGTCTCTAGCCCAAAATGTATTTCTTATCAGTTATTTACATATAGTCTATATTGGTTCCCATAGCCATCTCTGACCTCAGTCTATTGTTTCACGACTGCTTAGATTTCATTAGGGAGTTCTGCCCCAGTATTCAAAATTTCTCTTTAAGAATTGCTCACCATTTAAAGTTTTATTTTTCTGCAACTTATGAAAATAATGCTATTGAAGCAATGATGAACGGTTGTCGACTCTATATTTATAACAGAAGCAATGCTGACAGGTGAGCTTCATTGGTCACATAACTTTATGCTGATGTGGGTTATGTGATTGTGAATTTAAAAAAGGATGTGGAGTAATTGAGAAGCAAATGATGAAGAAAAACTATAAAGTATTAGAAAAAAGAAGAGACTGAAATTTGACACTACTGTTTACTGTTTACCACCATCATGTCAACATGCTTACCAGCACAGGTTGGTATTTTTTAAAAGGCCATTCATGCGCATATGTGACCACATATGGTCACAGTAAGATATGTCGGAGGGTGATAAGAAGTGGCATGTCAAGTGTGCTGAAGCACATGACTTGCCGCAGACAATAAAGCGACGACACAAAGCTGCCCAGCCAGGTCATCTGCCCTAGGTGGCTGCCTAGCTTGCCTAATGGACGGATCGGCCCTGGGGGTACGTGGTGGTAGTCCCCATGGGTGTTGGTGGAGGGTAGGAGCAATGCATCGTGTGAACTGCTGGTTTGCATCCATCAGAGAGGAGGAGCTGCACCCCTATCTACTACTACTACTACTGATCATTTGTATAACGCTACAAAGTATACGCAGCACTGTACAGAGACATGTAAGAGACATCCCTGCTCATCAGAGCTTACAATCTAGTCAAGAAAGACAATACAACATCTGGGGCCTAGGATATGTCTAGGGGAATGGTTAGGAAACACAAAGTTGGAGAGCAGGAGACTACGTGGATCAAGATCCAAAAGCAACTTTGGGTTTTTAGCCTGGATTTGGAAAGAGCCAGAGATGAAGCCTGACATAGCTACTCAGGTAGTTTGTTCCAGTCATAATGAGCAGTAAGGTTAAAATATCAAAGTCTTGAGTTGGCAGTGGAAAGAAGGGCACAGATAGAAGCGATCTGCCAGAAGAGGGTGAGGGGAGAAGGGGTGTAGGGAAAGATTAGAGAAGAAAAGTAGTGTAGAGCAGCAGAATGAGTGCACTTATAGGTCAGTAGGAGAAGTTTGAACTGGATACAGAGACAGAGACTGAAGCAATGAACTAGAGAAAGGAGTGACGTGAGCATAGCGAGACTGGCAGAAGATTAGCTGTGCAGCTGGGTTTTGAACAGATTGAAAGGGAGAGAGTTGATTCAGAGGGAGACTAGCAAGGAGGAGGTTGCAATAGTCTAGATGGGAGGTGACTAAAGAGTGGATAAGAGCCTTAGTAATATGTTCAGAAAGAAAGGGGCAAATTTTGCTGATGTTGTAGAGAAGGAATGACAAGTTTTAGCTATCTGTTGGAGGAAGTGTATGGGGGGGGGGGGGGATGGAGGAGTCAAAGATGACCTCAAGATTATGAGCCAAGGAAACAGGGATAAGTAGAACATTATCCACAGAATTAAAGAAGAAAGGAGGAGATGGGTTTAGGGGGAAAGATAAGAAACTCAGTTTTGGGCATGTTCAATTTCAAATGGTGATGAGACATCCAGGCAGCCATGTCAGCTAAGCAGGCAGAGATACAGGCCTGGATTCCTAGAGAGATTTCAGATTGCAATGGATTCAGAAGGGCTTCAGAGGAGAGAAAGTCAAGACAATGTTGGTGACCACAGACTTATCTGCAAAGGCAAAAAAAAAAATGCAATTGTGCCTTTGAGTCAATGCTAACTCCTTAGGGTTGCCAACTGGCCGGTTTTCAGCCGGCCTGGCCGGTTTTTCTATGGCCAAGCCGGCTGCCGGCGCAGAGGCAAAACCGGCCCTTGAAAAGCCGGTTTTTTTGCTCTGGCCGCAAGATCGGGAGCGGCCAGAGCAAAAAAAAGCGGCTTTTCTCCCAACCCAGAGGGCTTCAGAGGGAGCCGGGGAAGCCCGCGCGAGGCCCTGGCTCCCTCCGTACAGCCGCCAGCGTGAAGAGCCTTTTCCTTCACGCTGGCGGCTGTTCCTGTGAAGCCGCGATTGGTGGGAAAGGTTAAAGGCAATGCCCTTTAACCTTTCCCAGCATTCGCGGCTTCACAGGAACAGCCGCCAGCTTGAAGGAAAAGGCTCTTCACGCTGGCGGCTGTACGGAGGGAGCCAGGGCCTCACGCGGGCTTCCCCGGCTCCCTCTAAAGCCTCAGACAGCCGCGGTTTTGGGGGGGAGGCCAAGGACTGCCTGGGCTGTGATGGGGGGAGAGGACCTCGACTGGAAAAGGGCTAGGAGGGGGGAATTGGACTGGAAATGGTTTGTGATGGGGGGGGGAGGACCTGTACCGGAAAAGGGCTATGGGGGGGGGGGACTGGAAAGAAATGGGCTGTAATGGAGGGGGGGACCTGGACTGTAAAAGGGCTATGGGGGGGGAGGGAACATGGACTGGAAATGGGTTTTGATGGGGAGGGGGACCTGGACTGGAAAAGGGCTGGGGGGGGGGACATGGACTGGAAAAGGGCTATGGGGGGGGAGGGGACATGGACTGGAAATGGGTTGTGATGGGGAGGGGGACCTGGACTGGAAAAGGGCTATGGGGGGGGACTTGGACTGGAAATGGGCTATGCTGGAGGGAGGGGAACTTGGACTGGAAATAGGCTGTGATTAGGGGGACTTGGACTGGAAATGGGTTGTGAAGGGGGGGGGGGACCTGGACATGAAAATGGATATGGGGGCTCATTTGACTGGAAAGAAATGGGCTGAGATTGGGAGGGGGTCCTGGAATGTAAAAGGGCTATGTGGGGGGGGGGGGGCTTGGACTGGAAAGGGGATTTGATGGGGAGGGGGACCTGGACTGGAAAAGGGCTATGGGGGGGGGGGACATGGACTGGAAATGGGTTGTGATGGGGAGGGGGACCTGGACTGGAAAAGGTCTATGGGGGGGGGGACTTGGACTGGAAATGGGCTATGGTGGAGGGAGGGGGAACTTGGACTGGAAATAGGCTGTGATTAGGGGGGCTAGGACTGCAAATGGGCTGTGATGGTGCGGGGGGACTCGGACTGCAAATGGGATGTGATGGGGGACTTGGACTGGAAATGGGCTGTGATGGGGGGGGGGGCTAGGACTGGAAATGGTCTGTGATGTGAGGGCTAGCACTGGAAATGGGCTGATGAAGAGCTGGAATAGGACTGGAAATGGGCTGATGTGGGGCATGGGAGAATGGGATTAGAAGGGAGTGGATGCTGGGTGGGTCTAGAACTATAAGGGAACTGATTTTGGGGGAGGACTAGAATAGATGGGGAATGAGAATGGAGAGGGGAAAAATATTTTGTGTGGAAGAAAAGTCTATGATGGGCTGGGTATTGGGAGAGTAAGAGGAGATTGAGAATGGAAGGGTGAAATTTAAACAGATGATAAAGGAATAAGGAAAGAATTGGGGGAAAGAGCAAAAGGGAAACAATCAGTATGTTAAAGCAGAAATAGAGAGAGAATGGAAAACATCTAAAAGAGAAGAAAGGACAAATGGATAGCTCGCAGAAGACACGAAGAAACCAGAAGAAAGTGACTGGAGCAATTGCAACTGAAAAATAAAACGCCCAAACAGAAGGTAGAAAAATACTTTTTATTTTGAATTTATTAGCTGGAATATGTCTGGTCTGGGAAGTGTGTATTGATAACATCTTTGCGTTTTTGTTTAGTGCAGTGTTGTACATTTCATTTTTGGATTTTGGGGTTCCCAGTTTAATTATTATCTGACCAAGGAAGTTAGCCTACACGTATCCTCGGTAATTTTTGTGGGTGGGGCTGGGGGCAGGGCAGGGGTGGGACTAGGGGCGGAGAATGGGTGGAGCATGGCGAGCCACAGGTGTCGGGTTTTTCTCGGTGAAAACGTTGGTAACCCTATAACTCCTGGCAACCCAGAAGCTCCTAGGTTTTCTTGACAGTGTGACTGGAAGTAGATTGCCAGGCCTTTCTTCTGAAGCAATGGAAGGTTAAGTGACTTGCCCAAGGCCACAAGGAGTGCTAGTGGGAATTGAACGACTGGTTGCTTGGTTACCAAGTCAGTGTTCTAACCACTAGGCTACTTCTCCACTCCTGATATGCGAAGGACCAGAGTGCAAATACCACTCCTGGCAGTAAACAGGAATAATTATAGAGCACAGCAGTGCCTAGAAGCACATGGCCTGACAGGGATAGCTAGCAGTACGATTTTCAGGAACGCAGGGTGGCCCATGGCTAGTATGCTAATGAGGGAGGCAAAGGGGTGGGGGTGCATTCACCATGAGCCATAACCATGAACAGTGCTCAGCCCAGGAGGATGGAAGAGAAAATTGTAGGTCAAGTGCCCAGGGACAAAGGGGAAGGGTAGTTGTGGGGGATGGCAGGGCAGATCTCATGGAGGTGCTGCCCACAACTGGGGGAGAGGATAGGATGCAAGCTGATGCAACCTGGAGTGTCAGTCATTGCGGTAGCAAATGGCAGGCACCAGCTGTCCATCCTCCAGCTAAAACCCATGGTGACAGCGATTGAGGGATAGGGATGGATGACAGCTATAGCAGTGACAAGGACAGCACAGTCTTTGACAGGCCTACTCAGCAAGGTCCCCCTTCCATACCCCCCCCCCCCTTCTCCTGCAGGCAACAGAGAATATGTGCTGAGGATTTGGCTAATGATGACCAGTGTTTCAACCCAGAATGAAGCAGAAGAATGCTACAACAGGAGGAGAGGAGTGCTGCAACCTCCAGCCAGCTGAAAAGCTGGTTCTGGTGTCTGGACAGGTCAGGGGGAGAACTACTTTATATTCAACAGATGTGTGAGATATTCATAACATGCTACATGCTACACAACCTTGTTAAGAGGATGCGTCTGCATTGCCAAAGAGGATGTGGTATTTAAAGAGGATTTCCCTTAAAGCAGTGTGACTTCTCTGGGACAGATGTTCTCCTTCCTAGTGGATGCCTTGCCCTTTGGTACCATGGTGAAACAACTATGGCATCTGCCTCAGACTCATATTGCAAAAAAATCTTCCATTTCCATATATGCTGGCTAGTTTATGTGTATCCTGATGGCCTATGTCTGTACATCCTGAAAATGCACATCCCTATGTCCAAAATGGACCATTTGCCTAGATGCTCCTAGCAGATGGACATCCCCAGGCCAGCTTCTAGAATCAGCTATATGGACACCTGCAGAAACTGCTTAGATTACACAGCAGCTATAGCATGATAATGTTAGTCTAATCTGTTGGCCACTGGACTCCTTTATAACTGTTGATCCTTTGGGGAGGATAATCTGTCTATGTGCCGTTTCACCATCATTTACAGTCTACCGTGACACATGTCTGTTGAGTGGCTATCAGTCCTTGTAGGCATTAGGTGTGTGCAGTACAGTGCATGCCTCTACATTGTCTGGGGACTTTGATGAGGGGTACAGCTCCTGGTGCAATTGTCAATGTTGGAGATTGTGATAGGTGGCTTATGCCTTGTGTATCAATGATATGCTCTACTGCTAAGCATGTTTGTAGATGAGCCTGCTGTGGACACCAGAGGTATGACAGCAGAACAGTCTTGGACCCCCAACACTTCTATCTGAGGGTACTTCAATACAACTGTTTCATTAAGGCATGTGCAGCAGTGACATAGAACTGTAGCAATCAAGCAATGTTCATTGCATGATATACAGCAAGAGAGAGGGTGTTTTAAATCAGCCAAGGGCAAATGGACCGTGTCTTGCTGCCATTTATGGATAGAGACCCATGATGGTTCCTAATGGTCCTACATATCTTTTGCCCTGATCCCTGACCATGCATCTCTGAGATGCTGTTATCACCTATGGATCCCTATGATGCCTATGGGCTGTCATGGTGCTGGTTTGATTGTACATGTGAGATCTACAGGAACCCTTGAGTGACAGGAGTGACAGTGTGGACTGGGAACTTTGGCTACATGAATGGCCTCCACATCTCTTCATGTTGGGGGGAGTTAAGGGGTTGTGGTGCTGTGCACATACCAGCAGAGTAGTTGCCACAGCTGTCAATATAATCTTATTGCCTCTTCTATGACCTGCATGCCCCCGACTCCTGTGCAGAGCCCAGTCATGTTTTTCCAGTCATGTTTTTTTCTCTCCTGTCATCATGGCCAATGGATGTGATGGGACTATAGGCTTATCACACCATTATATTGGTTCAAAGCAGGCAGCAGTCAATCCTGCAGCCTTTCATTTCTAGGTCTGCTATTCAGGATTCTGGTCATTGTGGATGCATGCAGGGTGATCAGGCACAGATGGACCCTAGGTGGAGGCATCCCCTGGGATGCAGCCTACAGGGACACAAGTTATACAGCTGCAGCAGGGGATGATAGACAACACAGACACAGTGATTGGCAGAAACAATAACCCACATTTATTTATATAACATAACAGACAGGATCCCACATGTTAGTCCCATGAATGCAGGTGGCCTTCTTTTAAACATCTCCAAATGTGAAGCCATTGCCTTCCCTTCCCCAGCAGCCTCTATACTTCTGTCTCTTACCATCTCCTCCTTTCCTCTTCCTTTTAGCAACTCTATATAGATGTTAGGTGTCATGCTTGATTCATCTCTCTCCTTAATACCCCATCTTGATTCTTTATCCCAGTGGTTCTTAACCTTGTTGGAGGTACTGAACCCCACCAGTTTCATATGCACATTCACCAACCCTTCTTTATTGAAAAATAAAATATGTTTTTTTTTCAAATTCAAGACATAGGTATATGTTTTACTGGTTCACAAAATGAATCGTGCATTAACATCACTGTGTTCAAAGAACAAAACCAATACAATGCATGAACTCACAACAAATTACATACATAACTTTTCACAAAGACATGACCTTTTTTAATACTACCACACTGAAATGGTTTTAATTTTTAACCTTATGTATTCCAATAATGAACTTATTGTATTTATGCTATTTATTATTTTTAACATTTTAACACACACCCATCACCTAATTTCCATCAGGCTACACCGCTACAATAATAATGAATATTTACTGAAAATCAGTGTGACTTCTGCTGTTGCCTTTGAGAGACCAGTTCAGAAATGCATGGCTTCACCTTGGCAAGTGCCACTCTCATGTCATTTTCACAGCAAAGTCTGTTCCTTTTCTTCGTTTTTATCTCCAGCATCCTCGAAAAGGATTGCTCGCAAAGATATGTTGTAACAAATAGTATAAAAATTTCCAGGGCTTTCCTAGCAATAACAGGATACGTTACCATTTGTCGACACCAAAACGTTGAGAGCGTTGTTGTTCTGAAGAGTTGCTGTTGAACCTGGCTCTGCTGAATTTCAATGATTTCGTCAAGGTATTCATCATTGACATCTGCTGTCTCAACAGGAGGAGTGGCCTAGTGGTTGGGGCAAGGTACTTCAGGCCGGAAGGTCGGGGGTTCAAATCCCACTAGAGGACAGCAACCTTGGGCCGGAAGGACTGGGGTTTCTAGTCCCACAGGTGCTCCTTGTGGTCTTGGGCAAGCCACTTAACCCTCCATAGCCCATGTTCCCTGTAAAATAGTTCTCTGTGTGCTGTGCTTTCCTGTCTAATCAATGTGTTTATACCTCAAAAAAAAAAATTTCCTGTCATGATTTGACAATTTCCAATCTGTAATCAAACCGCTGCTGATCGCTGGAAGTAGCGGTATACAAATGTATACTAAATAAATAAATAAACGTGAACGGCTGTCTCACCCATGCTGGATATGACTCTCTTGTAGGGAAGTATCCGTCGAGAGACTTTGCAAGCTCATCTAAGTGCGTGGCAATTGCTTGCTTCAGTTTCGTGGGTACAGAAATGTCTTCGATTCCAGACACATCTTTGATCTTACTTACACAGTCGTCCAGCAGGGGAAAGTTTGCGAAGTTATTGTTCTCTGTTCGTCGTTTCCATAACGGTAGCTTTTTTTGAAAAGCCTTCAGGTTTTCTTCCACTTCGATGATGTTGACTCCACCACCCTGCATCTGCTGATTGAGATGATTGAGAGATGCGAATATATCAGCCATGTACGCTAAAATGAGAATGAACTTAGAATTTATGAAGCAATCTGCATGACAATGTTGGTGCTCTTGCAAAAACAGGGCTAATTCCACACGCATGGCAAAGACACGATTCAGCACCTGTCCCCGGATAACCACCGAAAGTTAGAATGGTACAGAAGTACCTCGAATTCAGAGCCCATTTCTTTACACAGCTCACTGAAGATGCAGTGCCTCAGTGCACTATTTCGCACATAGTTCACACATTCCACTACAATTTTTAATACTTCTGTCATTTCTGGAGGCAAGGTATTTGTTGCCAACGCATGCCTGTGCAGAATACAATGCGTAACAATGATGTGTGGTGCATTGGCTTTCACTAGTGCACCAAAACCAGACTTTCTTCCCAACATGACTGGAGCTCCATCCGTACAAACTGCAGAAACCATATCCCACGAAAGATTGTTGTCTCTGAAGAAGTCATCCACAAGTTTCTTCACATCGGCTGCCTTAGTTGTTGTTGTAAGAGGCTTACAAAATAAAAAAATCTTCCTTTATCATGTTGTCTTTCACATAGCGCACAAATACAGCAAGCTGACTTAGATTAGAAACGTCTGTGGTCTCGTCGAGTTGAAGGCTGAATTTTGCCGGGCTTGAAATCAGATCTGCAACTACTTGAGCCAAGATGTCTTTGCTCATGTCCTCTATTCTGTCGCTGGTGGTGTCATTTGAAAGAGGAATTTGGGATAATTTAACTTTGGCCGCTTTTCCCAGCATCAGATTCGCCATCTTCAACACAGCTGGTTTTATGAGTGTTTCACCAATGGTGTGTGGTTTGCCCTGCTTTGCGATCAGGTAAGCAACTTCGTACGATGCTGTGAGGATCTGTTTGTTGATGGGTACAAAGCCGAGAGCAGGCAGAGTAGCCTTTTCATCAAATCTGGCTCTCTTCACCTTGAATTCAGCAAGCATTGTGTTCTTGTATTCCCCATCTCCATGCAGGTTAAGGAAGTGTTCCTTTAGTTTTGCCGGTACTAGACTAGAATTGCTTAACTTGGCATTGCAAATCATGCAGATAGGATGCTGACTCCCATCACGTTCTGTTATATATGCGAATCCATGTTGTACATATTCGTCCGACCACTTTCTTTTTTTGCTCGACATAGTTAGTATGGATTAAAATATTAAGAAAGAAATCACACGACATTACCATCACAACAGTCACAAGTCGACTACTGAGTGCACCAAATTCCCTGCAGCACAGATTGGCCAAGCAATGTAGCGTGATCACCTGCAGCCAATGATGGCCAAGCAGGGCGTGTCATCACGAATCATATGAGTTGGGTGCGTGTCTTGTGTCTTGACCTCCGCCGAACCCCTGAGACTGACTCACCGAACCTCTAGGGTTCGATCGAACCCAGGTTAAGAACCACTGCTTTATCCAAATCAGTTTTTTTTGCGCTTTGCCACTTACACTCGGTCTGCTCTGTTTTCTCCACCCCACAATTTACTCAGCTTGTCTTGGCCCTTGTTATCCCACACCTTGAATATTGCAGCTCTCTCTTTCTCAGGTTACCTCAGTCCACTTGATACAGTCCACTGCCACTAAACTAATCTTTCATGTTCACTGTTATGATCATATTTCCCTGCTTTTCCTTGCTCTTCACTGGCTCCTTGTTCCTTTCTATATCCCCTTCAAACTTCTTAACTTGATCCACCATGCACTATTTGCCTCTTGCCCCCCATACCTGGCCATCCTTATTTCTCTCTATGTTTCTTCCCATTCTCTTCACTCTTCTAATACTCTCCTCTTGTCTCTGCCTTCACCCTCAGCCCTCCATCTCATTATCTCCAGAAACTCCTCCTTTTCCTATGCCAGTCCCTCCCTTCCCCTTTCACTTTGCACTGAACCTTCCCTCCCCATCTTTTAAGAAGAATCTCAAAACCCTATTGTTTCTGCAAGCTTTTTCCCAATCCACTGTTTCTGAACTTTCTTTTTGGCTCAGAAAACTACCTATTCTCTTTCCTTTTGCCTCTTAGCTTCCCTCCCTGTATATGAATTGTAATTTACCATCTCTTTTTTTTTCTTCTACTTTTTCCCCCTCTTTCTTGCTTTTTTTATTGTCTTTAAACTGCTGTGATAGCCTTGGCTCTCAAGTTATATATCAAGTACTCTAATTAAATAAATAAATAAATAAATAAATAAATGTAAGCCCCACAGGTCCAACATGGCTTTTGTCAGAGTTTGCATCTCTGTCCTAAGGCTCTCCAGATGGCCCACCACGAGGCAGCCCAGTAGAGCGGGGGCGCCATCGGGCCAACATCGCTGGTCTCCATGCCGCCCTGAGGCAGCCCAGTAGAGCGGGGGGTGCCATAAGGCCAACATCGCCAGTCTCCACACCGCCCTGAGGCAGCCCAGTAGAGCAGGGGCGCCATCGGGCCAACATCTCCGGTCTCCAAGCTGCCCTGAGACAGCCCAGTAGAGCAGGGGCGCCATAGGGCCAACATCGCCGGTCTCCACGCCGCCCTGAGGCAGCCCAGTAGAGCAGGGGCGCCATCGGGCCAACATCGCCGGTCTCCACGCCGCCCTGAGGTAGCCCAGTAGAGCGTGGGAGCCATCGGGCCAACATCGCCAGTCTCCACGCCACCCTGAGGCAGCCCAGTAGAGCGGGCGTGCCATTGGGCCAACATCGTCAGTCTCCAAACCGTCCTGAGGCAGCCCAGTAGAGCGGGGGCACCATCGGGCAAGCCCGTGCCTGAGGGCCTCCCCAGAGGGCCCTTTGGTGTGGCCCTTAGGCAGGGAAAGTAGGCGGGAGCAAACCCCCAGGATCAATGGCCCTGATGACCAGCCTCTTTGCCGCAGCTCCAGCCACGCTCAAGCTCCAGCCCCGCTCGGCATCATCGAAGGAGAGCGGGAAGGTAAGCTCCTCCCCGCTCCCCTCCGACTAGGCCAGTCGGGGCCCTCCTGCACACTACAAAACTCACCGTCTCCCCAGGCATGCACGTGGGGACGCAGGGCGCCCTGCCAGGTACCAACCCCCGATCGCTCATTCCACCACCCCCTGAGCCCTGACTGGCAGCAGTAATAGTGCTGAGGGCTGCGACCCCTCCTCCCCTCTCCTGCATAGAACTGCTACCCATCACCTGCATAGAATCTGCTACCCATCGCCTGCATAGAACTACCACCCATCACCTGCATAGAATCTGCTACCTATCGCCTGCATAGAACTACTACCCATCACCTGCATAGAACTACTACCCATCACCTGCATAGAATCTGCTTCTCATCGCCTGCATAGAACTGCTTCCCATTGCCGGCATAGAACGGCTACCCATTATTGCTGAGAACTGCTACCCATTATTGCATAGAACTGCTTCCCATTGCCTGCATAGAACGGCTACCCATTATTACCTAGTACTGCTACCCACTGCCTGCATAGAACTGCTACCCATTGTTGCTGAGAACTGCTACCCATTATTGCATAGAACTGCTTCCCATTGCCTGCATAGAACTGCTTCCCATTGCCGGCATAGAAAGGCTACCCATTATTGCTGAGAACTGCTACCCATTATTGCATAGAACTGCTTCCCATCGCCTGCATAGAACGGCTACCCATTATTGCCTAGTACTGCTACCCACTGCCTGCATAGAACTGCTACCCATTGTTGCTGAGAACTGCTACCCATTATTGCCTAAAACTGCTACCCATTGTTGCTTAGAACTGCCTAAAACTGCTACCCATTGTGCTTAGAACTGCTACCCATCGTTTCTTAGAATCGCTACCCATTGTTGCTTAGTACTGCTGCCCATTGCTTGTTCTGACCTTGTTGCCTACTACCATGGTCCCACATCTCACTGTCCTTCTCTTCCTCATCCTTCCCAACTGCCTCCCCTCTTATCAACACCCTCCCTCCTCTTCTACCCACCCTCCCCCTACCATCCCCATTTCTCCCTGCCCTCCCCCTCCCCTCATCACCTCTCCCTACCCTCCCCCTACCTTCCTCACTTCTCCCTACCCTCCCCCTACCTTCCTCACTTCCCCCCACCCTCCCTCTACCTTCCTCACTTCTCCCTCCATTCTGCCCCCTAGCCTAGCACCTGCTCTTGAGCTTATTCACACCATCCCCTGCATTCAACCAGCCCCCCTCTCCTTAAAGCAACCCCACCTTCGCTTCCGCCGTACTATCTCCACTCTACCTCGCTCTCTTATACTCATTCTCCTTCTCTCATCAGGTAATATCAACCCCAACCCTGGTCCTCCCCCCCGATTTCCTTCTCACACTAAAAAAAATCCTCACGTACCCCATCTAATCTCATCTACATCCCACTCCTCCCTCCTTCCTGCCCTCCCCCATTCATCCCACAATCACTCATCCATAAATATCAACTCCAACCTTACCCCCAAAAATAATCCCTCACGCAACCTACCTGTTACCATCAATTTACCCCTCATTTCCCTTCCCTCATGTCTCCCCTGGAGAACACATACACCCAGACATACCCACCCACACCCTGCTCCCTCTAAATCTCAGTATTACCCTAGTACTAGACTCCCACGCTACTCTGACAAGTTTTCCACACGTAACTTATCCAACCTTATCCATATCCCTCCCCTCCCCCCCTCCGCTCTCCCGTTTTCATGTGCCCTATGGAACGCATGCTCAGTCATTAAAAAAAACACTTTTATCCACGATCTTTTTATCTCTAATACCCTACACCTTCTTGCCCTAACCGAGACCTGGCTCCCCCCAGATGATACTGCTTCCATTGCCTCTCTCTGCTATGGGGGCTACCAGTTCTCCCATACACCTCGATCTACTGGTTGCAGTGGTGGCGTCGGCCTCCTTCTCGTTCCCTCCTGCCAATTCCAACCCCTCTTGCCACCCCAATCACACTCCCCCCTCTCCTTCAAAGTCCACTCCATTCGCCTCCTCACACCACTTCCCCTCCGTGTAGCTGTTATTTATCGCCCACCCGACAAATCCAAATCAACCTTCCTCGCCGACTTTGACTCATGGCTCTCCACCTTTATGGATCCCGCCTCCACTACTCTTATTCTTGGTGATTTCAACATTCACATCGACAACCCCTCTGACCCCCATGCCTCTAAGTTCATCGCTCTTACCTCCTTATTCGACCTCCAACTCTGCTCCACTGCTCCCACACACCTACACGGCCACTGCCTTGACCTAATGCTCTTCTCCAATTCTTCTCCCTCAAACGTCTGCAATTCAATCCTTCCCTCATCTGACCATCACCTCTTAACATTTACTCTTCAGCTTCCGCCATCCCAACTTCATCCTGTCTCCTCTGACCTGTTTAGAAACCTTAATAATATTGATCCCATGACTCTCTCCTCTACCATTTCTCCATCTCTTTCCTCCATTTTCCTCTGAGTCCGTCGATGAGGCACTATCTTCATACAATGTTACACTATCCTCAGCCCTTGATACTCTTGCTCCTCCCACCCCACGTCCTGTAAAACGATCTACTCCCCATCCCTGGTTTTCACCCTCAATCCGTTACCTACGCATCTGCACCCGTTCTGCCAAACGAGCTTGGTCCAAATACCGCTCCCCGGAAGACCTTTTACACTTCAAATTCATGCTTGGCTCCTTCCAGTCAGCCTTGGCACTTGCCAAACAAGATTACTACATCCAACTGACCAATTCCCCTTCCTCTGATCCTTGCCGTCTCTTTAATACCCTCAATTCTCTCCTAAAGGTCCCCCACCCCCAATCCCGCCCTCCCTTTCTGTCCAAACCCTAGCCGACTACTTTCACGACAAAATCCACAAAATTACCCTCCAATTCCCTACCCCCTCATCTACCTTCCCTCCTCCCCAATTCTCCTCCCCCATCCATACTCCCCCTACCACTCTCTCCTCCTTCCCTCCGGTCTCTGAAGAAGAAACCACACTCCTTCTTTCCTCCTCCAAACCCACCACCTGTTCATCAGACCCTATCCCCACCCATCTCCTATGTTCCATCTCCCTCACCATTGTCCCCTCCATCACTCACATCCTTATCCTTTCTGTCTCCACTGCAACCATCCCCGCTGACTTCAAACATGCTGTTGTCACACCCCTCCTCAAGAAACCCTCACTTGATCCCACATGTCCTTCTAACTATCGACCCATCTCCCTCCTTCCCTTCACATCCAAACTATTGGAATGAACAGTCCACCATCACTGCCTCAACTTCCTCACCTCCCAGGCCCTCCTGTACCCACTACAATTTGGCTTCCATCCTCTACACGCCACTGAAACGGCACTCACAAAAGTCACCAACGACCTATTCCTGGCTAAATCTAAGGGCCTCTATTCTTTCCTCATCTTTCTTGACCTTTCTGCTGCCTTTGTCACCATTGACCACAACCTTCTCCTCACCACCCTCTCCTCGCTTGGCTTCAAAGACTCCATTCTATCCTGGTTCTCCTCCTACCTCTCCCATTGCTCATTCAGTGTATGTTCTGGTGGCTCCTCCTCCTCCCCTACCCCGCTCCAGGTAGGTGTACCTCAGGGATCTGTCTTGGGCCCCCTCTTCTTCTCTCTCTATACCCAAGGCCTCAGAGCGCTTATCTCCTCCCATGGCTTTCAGTACCATCTCTATGCTGATGACTCCCAAATTTACCTCTCTATACCTAACATTTCTCCAGCAACACCATCCAAGATCTCTGCCTGTCTTCTGGACATTGCTGCCTGGATGTCTCAGCGCCGATTGAAACTGAACATGGCCAAGACTGAACTCCTTGTCTTTCCACCCAACTCCTCCCCCCCACTTCCCCCTCTCTCAGTCCAGGTGGATGGATCTACTATCCTTCCTGTTCCCTCGGCCCGCAATCTAGGGGTAATCTCTCTCCTTCTCCGCTTATATCCAGCTCGTAGCTAAAACATGTCGCTTCTTGCTCTACAACATCAGCAAAATCCGCCCCTTCCTCTCTGAATACACTACCAAAATGCTTATCCACTCCTTAATCTCCTCTCACATTGACTACTGCAACCTACTCCTCTCTGGTCTCCCCGTGAGCCACCTCCTTCCCCTTCAATCTATACAAAATCATGCTGCTCGACTAATCTTCTGCCAGCCTCGCCATGCCCATATTACTCCTCTTCTCAAATCACTTCACTGGCTCCCTGTCCTATTCCACATCCAATTCAAGCTTCTCCTGCTGACTTATAAATGCATTCATTCTATGACCCCCCCATTACCTCTTATCTCTTATCTCTCCCTACGTCCCAGCTTGAAATTTGCACTCCACCAACAAACTACTTCTATCAATGTCCTTCACCTGCACCGCGAATTCCCGACTGCGCTCCTTTCACCTTGCTGCACCATACGCCTGGAACAGCCTACCTGCATCTGTGCACCAGGCGTCCTCCCTGGCCCTCTTCAAATCCAGGTTGAAGACCCCCCTCTTCACCGTTGCATTCAGATCCTGACCTCCATCCTCATCTTACCCTACCCTGACCCCCATCTAAGTTTATGACCAAACCTTAGACCAAACTATACCACACCGTACCCTCCGCTGAACTGACTAATGCTCTGTACTGTTCTATATAGATTGTAAGCTCTGATGAGCTTGACTCTGACGGGCAGGGACTGTCTCTTGTATGTTAACTACCTCTTGTAGGGTAGTTGTGCAGCGCTGCGTGCGTGGCGCTTTACAAGTGCTAAATAGTAGTAGTAATAGTAGGTTCTGAGCCAAGGCAATGGCTGCAAAGCCCTGCTGCACCTCATGCCTGAAGGCTTGCAGGTGCAGCAGGACATTGGGTTCTCTGGGCCCAAGGTGGCCTCATTATGGGACATCTAGAGGCCTGCTAAAGGGAGATTCTACTCTTCCCTGGGGAGCTGTGACACAGCAGTGCTGCCAATGGCTGGCACCCTTGCATCCCCCAACTTCCCCTACTTCTGACCTGCCTCCCCCTTCCCCATTCCTCTTCCCCTCCCCTTCCACCCAGACATCCTCCCTTCTTCTCAAGCAGCCCATAGCTCCTTCGCTGCAAGAAACAGGTGTTGTTTGTGCATCCATGCCCTTTTCACTAGCCATCTGGTCCACCCTCACACTAGTACTGTACAAGACATCTGTCCTTCCAGCACCTTTTCACTGCTGCTGCCTCTTGTTCTGCATTTGTGTTGGATTCTAACTCTGTGTTTTATGCTGTCCCTACCCATGCACCACACAGACATGCCGGGTCCCTTCACTGTCCCATACCTGTCAATCGCTGCAACACACCTAAATGCATTGTTGTGCCACCTACTCTGTTCTGTGCAGGTACGCTACTGTTTATATGCAAGCCCCTTGCCCATCAGCCCTCCTTCTCCCTTTCTATGCCCGCCCATGTAATGGCACGGATGCCCGCTGTGATCCACTCTTATGGATTGGGGGACTGTTTCTATTCCTTGCTTTCTGCCCTTATCTTCTCTTCTCCCTACCCCCCTCACAGTCTCTGGCCCCACTCCCCTATGTCTGCTCCCTGTTTTTCTGCAATACAGTTTCCTCAGCTATCTTTGCCCTTTTGAACCTGCTGTTACCCAAATCCTATGCCCTCTATCACACTGATGGAGCATCTGGCATTGCTTGGCTCTCCCACTGGATGACTCTTTGTGCAAGGGGTGGGAACAGCTGCTTCATGTTTTCCAGGACCAGGAGGCAGAGGCACTTGGTCTCCACTCGGGAGAAGTTGGGCATCCTGTTCAGCATTATCCCAACTTCTCATCAAGTGTTTGTGCTTGTCCCCTATGTGCCCATTTGTACTTTTGTACTATCAATGGTGACTGCAGGTCCATGTTGGTGAACAGCACCCTGGCCATCTTTCTCGCTGTATTTCACAAGGGATGGTAGTGCAGGTACCTCATCCAGCCTGTACATCCACTTTCCTGCATGTTTTGCTTGCTATTTTGCATGCGTACTGGCCATCTCTGGCCCATTTCCAAAATTGCATACATTTTCTGCACGTCCCAATTTGGATGTTCATCCCACGCCCAGTACATCCTTTGTAAAATTCCCCTCCACATGCATAAAGTTAATATAATTTGCCTTCTTTAGGCACATAAAATCTTCTGAAGTAAGTGGTAACCAAATATACAGTACATGCATGGCATTTTCATTCTACATCAAATGTATCTTTAGTTTTAACATACTAAACATTTATTACATTAGGAATTTCTAATTAAGGATACTTCAAATAGAATAGCAACTATGTGTAAGGGTTATGTTTGCATGGAAAATGAGATTCAGAGGCATAATTATACAAGTGATTGTGAGAGAATCAGAAGTAGGCCCTGAAACAGTCCGCGCAAGCTGCTATTGCTTTTTTTCTGTGAAACTGCAGCTGCCAGAAATACAGTGGCTCTCTGTCCCCTGTGACGAGAATTTGGAAACCCCCTTCTTCTGGTTCAGTAGCAAGATTGAAGTCCTTTCTTGCTAACTGCGGTATTCCAGTGATTGAATTCATAGCAAATATGTGTCATAAGGTGTCAACAAAGAAATTCTTAATTTAAACAAATTTATTTATTTTCCAAGTGAAATATCATGCTACAAACTGCTTGATTGTAAAACTATATTTCTTTGATACTAAAGACAGTGTTGGGTCAATATCGAAAAGCATTTGCGTGTTTGACACTGGTACTGAATTTGGGGAATCTGAACATGTAATTCTGAACATGTGAAGTGACATTTTAGAAGGGATGCCTAGGATGAATCTGTGATGTCCAAAGCAGAATGTCCAAAGAATGCAGGAGCGTGGCAGCAGTGAAGGGAGGCATACATAAGTGATAACCTAAATCACTCTGTCTCCTCCTCAAAAAATGAACATCTAAGTAACCAGTTCTGGAGACGGGTCCCACGCAGATAGCAAGGCAGGGTACATGCACTGGGTGTAGGGCATTTCACAAATGTGGACCTCCCCGAATTGCATGCCCACAGAACTGGGTACTTGGTTGACCCAGTCTGGGTAGTTCAGAAGGGAGTTTGTCTACGTTATGAGACTAGCACGCTTAGGTCTGCCATCCTGATACTCAGACATGTGGCAGGTTAAACGGAGTTACTTACCTGTAACAGGAGTTCTCTGGGGACAGCAGGATAAGTCAGCCACACCTGGTGACGTCATCCGACGGCGCCGAGACGGAAGTACTCTCCATAGCTCAGAAGGGCTTTTGCCCTTCTGAGCATGAGCCAACTGGCCCCACCTCCCGGCCCGCCCCTAGCTAGCCAGTTTGTCTCTAGCTGAGCCTTAGCCGCTAGGAGGCGGGCACCTGTCGGAGGTCAACCCCCTTCCAGGGGAGGTGGGTGGGTATGTGTGGCTGACTTATCCTGCTGTCCCCGGAGAACTCCTGTTACAGGTAAGTAGCTCCATTTTCTCCTGGGACAAGCAGGATGAGTCAGCCACACCTGGTGCCTCCCAAGCTGGCAAGTGATGCGGTGGAAGGGGGGAGGCCGAGGCCCAGATCAGGACCGGATGAAATGAGGCCACTGAGGGATCGAACGATGACCTCTGCCTAGGAAGCCATTTACCCAAATTATACCATACCCGGTAATCAAAACATCCAGAATATGTACCGAGAAAACTAAACCTTAAGTGAAGCAAATTTATTTATTTATTTATTTATTTATTTTATTTATTTTTTTCCTCGGAGCGGCTACCACAGAGAGGGGAAAGGAACCACCCCAAACCGCTGCAGCCAGTCCATTTTAATCATAATATAAAATAGCTTATGAGAAGTGTTTAACAAATTACACTTATCTGATTATAATGGTGAAATCCAACACCAAAATATTATAGGAAGCCATTTAGGCAGGGTGATGCCATAGCGCACCTGGTGGGTGTCAACCTGCAACATGCACACAGAATGGTTTTGCTCCCATGAGGTGCATCGCTTGGTGGTGATGGAACATCCAGTCGCTATGCATGCAGGTGCCACTGCAGTGATTGCGAGAGAGTATCTCCGCCGCCGCAGTGATTGCGAGGGTGAATGATCTCAATGGGCAGCCCCAGAGAGCAGGAGATGGAGTCCAATGAGCTGTAGCGTTAGGGTAGTCACTGCGAGCAGGGATAGCTGCAGCGGCAATGATGAGCATGCTATAGGAGCAGTGCAATAGATAAGTAAGGATATGACTTATATCAACAACTAAGGGTAGGAATTACATAGACATCAACTGAGCTACAGAGTGAAGCAAATTAAACACTGGTACCGTGACGGCTGGCCTGGTCAAGTGTGCCCAGGCAGGAGGTAGCCATTCAGACCTTGAGACAGCTAGGCATTTCTCTGTGCTCCCTGCAGTGTTAGCAGGAGGCCCTGCTGTAAGTACAGTCCGCAGTTTAGACCTTTGGCGCAGCTAGAGTCCTGTGTTCGCCCTTGGCATGGCTTGAGACTTTGCTTGAGTCCCTGGCTGAATTGGGCCGGGATCCGTTGGGTTCCCATGCGATGAAGGGTTGGGTCAATTGTTGCTGGTGCAGTATTTCATGCATGTTCTGGGGACGTAGCTGCATAGAGCTTTGAAGATATCCTGAGTACGGAGTCTCTGCTCCTCGAGGTAGGTATCCAGTTTGGAGTGTAGGGTTAGCAGATTGGAACATTATCCAATATGCCTACCGGCGGTCTAACCAGTTGTTTTGTTGTTGTTGGGTTTTTGTTTTTGTTTTTTTGCTGTGGTCTATCCATATCACCTGCAGTGGTTCGGCAACGTGGCTGCCCTAAGGGGAGCCCTTGGGGTGATGACTCCTTGAGGTGATCACCATACCGTAGTGAGGCTGCTGAGTGCAGACGTCAGAGGCTGTGATCGCGCTGCTGGTTGCTGCCAGGTGTTGTAGGTCTTGCATGATGTATATTCATTCGTACCGCGTTGGTAAGAAGAGACAACAGGTAAGGTGTGAATTGTAGGACTCGCATGATGACCGGGCCATGCTCTCAAGCACGCATTGTCCATCCACGCTTGCTTGATATATTCACTGTCCACCCACACCTGAGGGGAGGGAGAAGCATTATTCACCCACACTTGACGGGGGTGGGGGATGCAGGTGCCCCATAGCCATATGTTTAGGGATAGCGCTGCTATTGGCCAGGGCAAGGTGGAGAGGGACAGTGGAGATGGCCTGGGTTCAGCCCATTGTAAACCAGTGCCTTCGTGTCCACCACGTGGTAGGTCAGGCGATATGTGGGCGGCCCACCTGAAGGGGGAAGAGCTGATGGCAAAGGGTTGAGGTTTTGTACCTGCAGGAATGTCTGGCAGCTGAGTCTGCCTGGCGGCTCTGCCTGAATCCCAGTGGGAGGGCACCGTGCGGTGGGGCAGCCTTGACGGGCAGGAACTGCGAGAGAGACGGTAAGTCAGGGTCTCAAGTTGTGAGTAGGTACTGCTTGATGGTAAGTTTGGGGTCTAGAGTCTTGCTGCAGGGGAGCAAGGGTCTGTTTCCCTTGTGCCCAGGACCTTGATGTGTCTGAGCCGGCTCTGGAGCACAGAGCCGTTGTGGCACTCTGGCTGTGAGCTCATACCCCTACCGGACTGGCAGCCAGGTATTGAATCTGTTACTTTATTCCTATGATCATAAAGGAGGGTCCCAGCTGGCGATCCCCCGACTGGCCTTGAATCTGCCCCCTTGCACTCATGTCCATAGTAACCTAGGTTTCAGTGCCACAGTTTACTTGGGATTAGTGTTGCAGATCTTAGTGTCACAGGTCTCAGGGCCTGTCTTGTCATGGATTTCATGGCCTGTCTTGTGTAGGATTCTCTCAGCGGGGATATCCTGGTGGTAGCCTGTTGCCCCTGTTTATGGAGCACAGGAGGTTCTGGGGAATGGGCGCAGCTGTGAGCTGCAGATCTTGGTTACGTCCTTGGCTTTGCGGTGTGCGCAGCTGGGCTGGGAGCTGCAGAACTTGGTTCTGTCATTGGCATTGTGAAGTTTCAGCAGAGATGCAGGTTTCACCTGGTAGGCCATGATGTTCAGGGAGATATAGAAACATCTTTCCCGAGATCCGTGTTTGGGACCTGGACCTGTGACTCTGTGCTCTTAGACACAGAGGCTGCTGGACCTGTGACTCTGCGCGCTAAGCCACAGAGGCTGTCATGATGATGAAATGGTGTTCCTCCAGTGCTGCAGTAGGAATGACTCGGATACAGTGTTGTTGACGTTCACTTCCAACGGCATCTGGTCGATATGAGGCTTCTGGTGGTTCACTGGGGAGCCCGGTTTGCTGGGTTGTTGCCTGGGCCTCCCACAATGGCGGTCTAGATGCGGGGGGTCACGGATAGTGATTATCTTCACAAACCAACTTTTTGATGCTGCATGGACCTTACGATTGTCCATGAACTGTGTTTTTCTTTGGTGTGGAGTGACCACCCATTCCTTTGGACAAACTCCGATTGGTTTCCTGTGGGTGGCGGTGCACAGGTCTAGCAACCTGTGATAGGGGAAAAACATGCTGGAGAATTAGAGGGATCAAACTTCAACCTTTGCCTATGCAAGCATTGCCCCCTGTGCATCCGCACGATCAGCGGATGTCCCTGGCTGTCTAGGCCAGGGAAAGGGGGTTGGAAATGAGGGATTACCCCTGCATCCTAGGCACAATCTTAGATGCAGCTGGTTCTCTGGGCATGGGCGTGGATTGTCAAGCCTTCCATTAAAGGACGCAAGGAGCACCTTAGGCATGGGTTCCAATCCGAGGGTGAATGAAGCGAGTTGCCACCTGTGTCGTTATGCATATCTGTCTGGTAACAAGGAAGGGTACTTAACCGCCCATAGCCCTTCCTATTTCACTCGACATTTTCTGCACAGCTGGGACCGGAATCTGTGACCTTCTTTTCCAGGGCATACAAGCTGTGTGTACTGCACCACACTGTTGGCTCCTGTGCGTTGATCCAGCCTCCCAGGAAGAGTCGGGAGGGCCCAGGGGCTTCATCCATGGGGAGTGTCTGCGCTCTTCTCCATGCATTCCAGTGAGGAAAACATGGGGGGGGGGGGTTTACCTGCGCTTGCCGATATTTATTTATTTATTTATTTATTTATTTATTTATTTTCACAATTTCTTCTATATCGCACTATTTGTTATCAGCACGGTACTGAGGCATCTAGTGTGTAATGTGCCACTGAGGGTGCAGAGTGTACCCACAACTCTGAGGGTGCAGAGTCTACCCACAGCCAGGTGTTAGCACTGCCTTCTCTCTGGTTGACTGAATTTTTGGCAGGCTCTGTTTGTGGCTGGCCGCACCCACAGACCTAGCGCTGTTATGTGATGTGAACTTGATTCCTTGAGGTCGACGAAGGTCTTAGCACGGAGGGCCAATGGCTGCAGTAATGTGGACAGTCTTCAAGAGAGGCTCTTTCCCCCCCCCCCTCTTTTTTTTTTTTTTTTTTTGCAAGAGAGCTCCCTCTCAGCAATGCTTTGGGTTTCGGCGGGTAGATGCTTCCCTACAGCTTCCCTGACTCATGGAGCAGGGGTTCCCAACGGGATTCAGTGTAGGCAGCTAAGTATGTGAGTTGGCCTCAGAGTGCGATCCTGTCGGCCACACAACAGGGGAGGGCGCCATACGGGAGAACAAGCATAGGCAGGATATCGCTCCTTACTGGGACAGGGCGGAGTTTGGAACTGGCCTCGCCTCTTCAGGATGCCCCATGTTTCTGTTTTGGGGACCGATGCGCAAACCGGGGGTACAGCTCGGAATCTGTGCATGCCGGAGAATCTCAGTGCCGAGGCCCGAAGGGACGACGAGCCGAGCAGAAGATGATGCGTCTGAGGGGAGTGGCATACCGCACAGTTAAAGGTGCAGGATCACTTCCTGCTCATGGCGGCCTACCTCTGATGCCCCAGTGCGCTCCGGAATGTACGTCGGCGCCGAGACAGGGGTATGCGGAGCAGAGCAGCAGCAGATCCGGCGGCCAGGCTCATGCTTCGCGATGCAGCCCCAGCAGTGACGTGCCAGGGAGGATTTCTCTTTCGGCGCGGTTTCTCCAGAGAGACTGGGATTGTAGGCTGATCGCCAGCGAAGAGACTGCGATCAGCAGCTTCTGCTGATGCACGCTGAACGAGAGGCTCCTCCTTCGCAGACCACTTAGCACTACTGCTAACGCTGAGTCTACTGCGCCGGAGCCCAGACGTCGGCGCGGTCCTCAGCGATGCTTCGGTGCCGAATGGTGGGAGTGTCCACTGAATGAGAGGCTCCCCCTTCGCAGAGAACGATTGGATCGGCACTGACCAATAGCGCCGAAGGGGAGGAGCCGGGAGCTGTGATGAAAGCAAGATGGCCGCCGCCATGGGAACCACGAGGCCGGTAGGGCTGGCGGCTGTGAAAAGGCAAGCTGACCACTTTGGGTGTCCAGGGCCGCGGGGCTATGAACGGAGGCCCGTGAGAGCACGCTCAGAGCCACCGGGGTGGGCTGCAGAGGCCGCATCAACGTCGAGGATCCAAACCCCAGAAGGAGTATCCGAGCAATCTTCAGGAACGCAGCAATAACACCGGCGGGACCCAGGAGGCTGGCCGGGGACGGAGGCCCTAGGCACGTCCCGGGCTGCCGTGAGGGCTACCTCCTGTGATTATTCCTCACTCAGGGTCTTCTGCCATTGGGGGAGTCGCGGTGGCATGCTAGCCGGGAACGGAGGCCAGATTGGCACGTCCTGGGCTGCTGCTGTTGGGATCCAGCTGCTTCTCTACCAGCCTTATTCTTTCCGATGGTGTGATGATCGGCATTGCAGCGGCGGGGAGACCTCAGAGCTGGCTAACTGTGCTGAGACCAAGGGCACATGGCCTGTGGTAAAGCTGTAGAGACTGGGAGCACATGGCCCGCAGGAATCCAAGCTCCGCTGGAACAGCTCTGGAAAAGAAGTTTTGAAAACATCAATGGCAAGTAAAAAAACTGACTATAAGAGAATTAGAATTTCATAATGTTTAAATTTTGGTGGAGAGTAGAAAAATCCGTCTTGCTGGCAAGGCGGAAGAACTGAAACTGGCTAGCTAGGGGCGGGCCGGGAGGTGGGGCCAGTTGGCTCATGCTCAGAAGGGCAAAAGCCCTTCTGAGCTATGGAGAGTACTTCTGTCTCGGTGCCGTCGGATGATGTCACCAGGTGTGGCTGACTCATCCTGCTTGTCCCAGGAGAACATGCAGGTTTCTTTGGCCTGGAAATATTAACTTTGGCAACAAAAGTACATTTTTCCTGCCTCCTGGAAGCAAAGCAACCATGAAACAAGCACCTTTTTGCAAACCATGAAACAAGCACCTTTTTGCACCTTATTTGTGGCCAGAAGCAGGTATAGGTATAGACACCTCAACAATCATGGCCTGACATGCTTGTACCTTTCTGAAATTGCACCACAATAAGCAGCTCCATTGCTCCACCCAGGGCATACCTTCAGCACACCCCCATGATACATGGATGTTCTCACACCGGGATTGTCTATATACCTGGCTTTTGAAAATGACTTAGGGGAGGTCTCCATGATTTGCTCATTTTCAGATGTTCATGAACAGGTCTCCTAAAATGACCCCTTTAGACACATTTTCTTCAGGTTTTGTGCTGTATTTTATACAGACACAGACATAGAAGCAGGGCTGGAGCAACCATTAGGCAAACAAGGTCCCAGAGTGGAGTAGAAGCAGTGGCAGTGGCTGCTGGAAAGGAGGAGGGTTACCTCATCTCCTTGCATTGGCCCTGCATAGAGGTTTTGGACTTAACAAGCCTTAACGTGGCTGTTAATGCATGTTAAATACAAAATCTTAGCACAGGTTAATAAATGGTGCTCTACATTTTTTGGTGTGATCACTGAATTGTAACATCAATAGTTCACACTTGCAATTATTAAATGCCCCATTATAAAAAGCATACCGTACAACTAACATGCTAATTCTTCCTGAGCTTTAAATAGCATTATGGAAACTACTCAAAAGTTCAGATGCATTAAACTGAGAATGCCCGGCCCTATTTTTACTCATGGCTTTGTCTTTTTGCTTGAAAAATGTATATATAAAAAAAGCTTAGTGCATGGGTTAGTAGTCAGTGTTTAAGGGATGAGTATGAGAAGAGCTAAACAGAGAATATAGGGTAGAGGGGGGAAAAACAAATAAAAAAACAGATGCCTGCATATTTTGCTGTCTTTTGTTTGTCCATTGAACCAGGTCTATAGTTCAGAGAGTGAGTTAAAAGGTAAGCATGTGTTTCTCTCTATGAGTCTTCCATGTCAGTAAGGGTCTTGAAAGAGTAACTCTGCAAAAACATGGATGTAGAAAACTTGTAACTGATGAAAATCTGGATAGGTCTTAAAAGGAGGACTAAAAGAGATGGATTTTCCAGGAGGAGAGTGGAGGTTAAAGTAAAAGGCTTAATGCAGTATAAACAGAGAAAGGCAGAATAGAGGCAGGGGAATCAAGCTCCAGGGGTGGGGAAGAGATACCAAATAGCACAGGTCAAGCCCATTAGACACTGAGTGGAGGAACACAGCATAGCAAAGTAGAGAAAGGTAAATATAGAAAAAGGGCATAGTTTGGGATGGACAAGGGGGTGCATTTTGCCCCCCCCCCCCAAATAAGCTGTCTTTCTGCTGATTTGGCAACAGCCTGCCCTCCCCCCGCCCCATCGCTTCTGTTACTGCTGCGTTATCTGTGCCTGAAGCAGCAGTGGCAGCAGCGGACTGACCTCAATTTAAAAAAAAACACCCCCTCCCCCCCCCCCCCGGATGTAAGCACTCCCTTGCCAGGAAGGATAGTCTGGTCCCGCCCCTCTCTGATGCATGCTTTGTGTCAGAGGGGGAGGGACTAGACCATCCTTCCTAGCAAGGAAGTGCTTACACCAGCTTTTTGATTTTTTTTTTAATTTGGAGGCCAGTCCACCACTGCCCCTGCAGGCACAGAAAAAGCAGGGCAGTGACAGTGGCATGGGGATGGGGTGGGGGAGGGGTATGGAGGGCCAGAAGGGAAATATTGGGCAGATAGACATGAAAGGGAGTGGGGTCAAATGACTGGAAAGGAAATGCTGGGCAAATAGACAAAGGGGGGGGGGGGTGGAATGGCTAGAAGGGAAAGGCTGGGCAGATGTACGTGAAGGGTGTGTGTGAAATGGCCAGAAAAGAGATGCTGGGCGAATGGACAAAAGGGGGGTAGAATGGCTGGAAATGAAATGCTGGGCAAATGTTGCACATTGCATGGGCAGAGGGCAGATGCTAAATATTATCTAATTTCGATCTCCAGTCTTCACACTTATCAATACATGTTCAAAACCTTTCTCTGTTTGGATAATATATTTGATTTATCTATGGACAAAAAGGTCTCCGATTTTTGACGACGCCAACTTTCAGACTTATATCATGTCTAATGACTGTGCGTCTTTTCGCATCAATGACCTTTGTCCTTATAACCAAATTTCTCCTTTCTTTATCCAAACTACTTTTTCCTCTTATTTTCAAAACATGAAACAGTGCTTAGCTTTTATATGATTTCCCCAAGAACTAAACTAAAGAAAGTTGGAATACCTAAACTAAAGGAAATCCTTCAGGATTTATTTTGGTTTATTATCTTCTAATATGTGATTTCCTCACACGTAACTGCTAATAATCTATTATACTCTATAAAAATCACTTGCTGATTATAATAACCTGTGCTAACCAATTTCACTCTTATTTGGGAAAGTTGACTATAAATTGGGTTGGTAGGTGGTAAAAGATTAACTGTTTAATTTTAAAACTCTAAAAGGCCTAACTACAACTGGGGCAATTTAAATATAAAGCTTTAAACCAAGGCAATAACTGCTTTACGCTGTTAAAGAATTCAAATTAGGGAATTTTCCAAATAAGTCCACAATCTCTTTTGTTTCAGGTTTTAAGTCACCAAATTTATAAGCAATGTTGTGCTTGCTTACTCGCGGAGGCTTCTTAAAAGGAGTGGGGTACTTATTTTAGAAAAGCCTTGCAATATTATAGTTTAAGTATAATCCATCTGCGGACCAGATAGGTCCTCTTCCCCCTAATCCATATTAACATCTCCAGTAGATATCAGCTCATTGTAATTTAAAGACAATCTTGTAATCAGCTATGTCAAAACTGGCAACAAATTATGAAGTTCAGTCAGGGACTGGTAAACCAGCAGTGCCTCATTAGGAGTAATTTTATAAAAGATCATTTAGACTGGGAGTCCAAGTAGGTTCCTCTGTTGGCTATTTTATAAAGACACATATTAGGCATATATGCCTCAAACCACCTTCCAAAAATCATGGCTAAAATGGAATCATGTACATTTACACCTACTTGGGAGAAAGTGTAAATATATTGAGCTCAAGTATATGAGTATGTGTATATTTTATAATGTATGTGCATATTTTGGGACTCTACCAGTGCCCTAACCAAACTATGCTCCTAAACATAAACATGCATACCATTTTTATCATTGTATGTATTTTTGCTCATGTATCTTGTGGGGGTAATATATCCATGTGATCTAACAATAGAATTTACTTATTTTTGTATCTTTTACAGGTAAATTGGTATGTGTAGAACAGGCCAATCTTCTGGATACAAAGGACCCATTACAGTGAAACCCACAGCTGCTTTAAAAGGCAGGAATCAGAGAAGGCAAGAAATGACTTCATCCTGGAAGCTATGTTCTACACACTGCAAATGACTGACCCAGCCCTTGTACAACATCCAACAAGGATATTATGCAAGGATGACAAGGAATGAATTCATATGGTGCAACAGCCAATCCTGGAAGATTGTGATATCACTGTTTTCCCTCTATGAGCATACTGTAGCTTTGAGACGGCAATGCCAAGATGACATAGCTCATGAGGGCCTTAGAGCTGTGAAAAACTAGCTTTGGATTCAAGTAAAAACAATTGCTGATATCCACAATAACTAGATGTTCTTACCACTTTTAATGCTTGCTGCAGTCTTTGGACATACAAACCTCATCACAGACATTAATGACCACTATCATGTCACAGAAGGTTGAGTTCTAGTGACTAATAATCTTGCTTTATGCGCTATCTACCAAATTTACTTCTCCCCTTTTAAGGCATCACTTCCATCCAAGCTTGATAGGTACAGCTGTTTCAGAACTGGTAAGGGCCAGATTTAGCTAGATTAGGGTGGCACAATAATGCCTGGAATCCACTGCTTACCCCAGGACAAGCATTGTGGAATCTGTGTACCTTTCTGGGAACCTGACAGAAACTTGTGACCTGAATAGGCCAATGTTGGAAACAGGATACTAGACTTGATGGACCTTGGTCTGACCTGGTATGGCATTCCTTATGTTCTTAAGAGGCTGTTCTCTGGCCTTCTCATAATTCCTACTTAATGTCTTCTTTAGGGTACTTGCCATTCTACCACTGCTTCATTGCCTCTGCTGCAGCACCTGTCCTGTAGACTGTTTGGATCATCTGAAACCATGTAGTACATAGACCAAATGCAGTGCAACATTTCTGGACAATCATGGATTTGATAGGAACTTGAGGGATGAGTCTTTGAGATATTAAAACACTGTGAACTGCAATGTTTGAAAACAGTTGCTACATAAGTCATTTGTTTGCAAATACAATGTGCAGCCTAAAGAAATGTAGGATTATTTTCAAAGAGATCAAGTGTCTGCTAATGATTCTTCTCTATGAACTCTTCCTCGTGTTCCTTTCTCTCCTCAATGTTTGCCCTCTACTACACATTTCCCATAATAGTTTCTTTTGCAGCAGTCATATCACCTTCACACTAATATGCCTCTACATCTCCAGTTTTTTTAAGGATCCCTTATCTGGATCCTTTGGTGTTGCTTGTGCTGGGATAAAGGGCAGATTCAGGTAAGAAAGGCTAACTGACAGAAACATATCCATGACCCAATTGCTCAGTTGTATATAGTTACCCCTGTTGCACTCCAAGCTGTAATACCTGTTTTTGTAAAGTTCAATTTATGTACTCAACCTGCATTGTACAAATTTGTGTTACTTGTAAACCACACTGATTCTAAATAGTATGGTATAAAAAAGATCTAAATAAATAAAAATAAATAAATCTTTCCCACTCATCTCAACTATCTGCTTTTGCTGGAAGTACTCTGCGCCCCGGCAGTACTAGTCATTCCCTCTATGCCAATGTTACCAGCCTGTGACTGCATATAAGATACCACACTACTAATTGTTCTCTCCAAACAATCTATAGCCATTTTTCTCAACCCAGTTCTAGTATACCTCCTAGCCGGTCAGGTTTTCAGTATATCCACAATGAATATCCATGAGACAGATTTGCATGTGCCCCCTCCATTGCATATGAATCTCTCTCGTGCATATTCATTGTGAATATCCTGAAAATGTGACTGGCTAGTAGGTACACCAGGACAGGGTTGAGAACCACTGCTCTACAGTAACCACACATTTAGTAACCCCTTGCTTTGAATTTTTGTCCTAAACCCAATTCTTCTGAAAAAGTAGCTTCTTCAAAGATCTCCTGTAGACACTGCTCAGAATGAGAGAGGGAAAACTAGCTATCTTCAGTTGCTGCCCCTGGGTCTTCTCATCGCAGGTTTTGCTGATATTCTTCACTAAGCAATGACTCTTCTTAATTCTGCACCATAATGACAGTAAAGATGGAGACAAATGGCTGTTCTTCCTGTTTTTCAGGCAACCTTGCATATTCAGCTGCTGGCTTCCCCCTCTTTAATAAATTGCATGTTATTAGCTGATTAAATGCTCTGATTTACCACGTCAGGTAATACTGGTTGCCTTAGCTTGCTGGCTCAGCCTCCCTTTCTGAAGATATCTATATTCTCCATTCCCACATCGCCCTCTTAACATGATATAGCTTATGAAAAATAATAGATCATCATGGATAGCATAACAACATAAAAAATGCCATACTAGGTCAGACCAAGGTCCATCAAGCCCAGTATCCTGTTTCCAACAATGGCCAATCCAGGTCACAAGTACTTGTCAGGTTCCCAGAAAAGTGACACAGATTCCATGATGCTCATACTGGGGCAAGCAGTGGATTCCCTGGGTCCTCCTTAATAATGGTTTATGGACTTTTCCTCCAGAACTTGTCCAAACCTTTTTTAAACACAGTACACTAACAACTTTTACCACATTCACCGTTTTCTGCAGTTAAGTATAAAACATTCAAAGTTTTTTGCCATGCAAGTTTATCTGGCCATTATGTTTAAATGCAATTTCTTGATTAAAATGGGCATGTCTATACTCTTACCAGAGCTTTTTCAATGTTTTTAGCTTTGGTGGGTAGACTTACTCTCCGATAAAAAAATTGGTTTTAGTTAATACGGGGGAAGTTTTTCTTTTGGGATCCACTCCTTCTTTGTTTAGATTGTAGTTCGGGCTTGGTGGTGCCCTTGTGGCCCAAGGGGTTGGTTTTTTTCCTTCTTGTGTTTGGATAAAACTTACTATTAGCACAATCTTCAAAGTCATTTATATATATATAAATTGTCCCTTGTATTTATGGGTGCCTAGTTCTACAAAGTACATAAGTACATAGCAGGAGGACATTCTTGGAGATGGGCTTAAGGTAGGGAGTAAATTTGCATGCATACTTTTAGATTTCCCGAACGATGCAATAGGTTTCACTAGAGTAAATACAGCAGGGGAAGATTTGTGTGACTATTTTTCCTGAATCAATTTTTAAAGGGAAAATTTTCTGTGGATAAAAATTACTCAGAGACTTTGCATTTAGGTGCACTTTCTGAAAGTTGTCCTCTATAATACCAAGCACATAGAATTTGCAAGCTATATTTAGCTAGTCATTAACATGAGTGGAACATAAAATCTAAACCTTCTCCACAGAGACAGCTGCTTGGCACATATATGCATAAATCAAAATATTCATCATTAACAAATGTTTCCTAATCGCAATGACCTCAGCTCGTTTAAAGTCAGAACAGATGTTCAGCAGTTTCGGCAAATAATATAATCAAGCATTTTATTAAAACACATCTGAGAGCCTATGTGTATATCAGGAAACACAAAAAAAACACTTTTCATGGAGATTTAATAATGAAGCCGTTTACAATTGTTTGCATATTGTCAGCATGACCCTTACTATTCTGTTTTAGATATGCTATATTAAAATCCTAACTAAAGATGTGCAATTTTTCCCCAGATGTGCTGAGAAAATTTATCAAAACTTTTCCAGACAGATCAGGGATAATTAAAATTTAGATCTCAGTCCTCCTCACTAGCCCTATCAATGCCATCAGTCATTCTTTCTTCTTGTAATCACTCAGTGTTACCAACAAGATCTTTCCCTTTCCAGGCTACATTAAAGCACAGGTAAGCTAGGTGTGTGCTAGATTTGTGTGTACCAAAGATTTTTGGGCTCATTATTCTACATCAGAATATACCCATTCATTTATTCTTCGGGAGCCAAAGCATCCATTCATTCGTTTGTCCCCATTAGTCTTTGGGGGAAGCTATTTTGCATTGCAACAGTCAAGTTTGTCATCTACTTTAAATTAAACCTGCTTAAAACTTGATGACAGGCATCAGAAATAGTACTACAAGCCATCAAGAATTTCACAAACCTACTAGGGTCACCAGAAGAGGGCTAAAGAGTATGAAGAGTGGCAAGATGATTACGAGAAACCACCATCAGAAGAGCAAGTGGTACAAAGAGTGCAGTAAACACCTTTGGATAAAAGAAGAGGGCAAAACAGCACCACAATTGGTGCAAGCACACAAAGACACTTTGAAAGGCATAGAATGGCAAGAAAATCAGCTCCAACACTGGCGGCTGATCAGCATCGACGGGGGAGAGCAGGGCTGGTAAGCTCCTCCCTGCTTCCCAGCAACCAGGCCAATCAGATCTGCACTGCGAGCATTTAAAAGTTCAGCGTGCCTGCACCAAATCCTCTTCCAGCTCCAACACCGGTGGCCGATCAGCCTCGACGGGGGAGAGCAGGGCTGGTAAGCTCCTCCCTGCTTCCCAGCAACCAGGCCAATCAGATCTGCACTGCGAGCATTTAAAAGTTCAGCGTGCCTGCACCAAACCCTCTTCCAGCTCCAACACCGGTGGCCGATCAGCCTCGACGGGGGAGAGCAGGGATGGTAAGCTCCTCCCTGCTCCCCAGCGACCAGGCCAATCAGATCTGCACTGCGAGCATTTAAAAGTCCAGCGTGCCTGCACCAAATCCTCTTCCAGCTCCAACACCGGTGGCCGATCAGCCTCGACGGGGGAGAGCAGGGATGGTAAGCTCCTCCCTGCTCCCCAGCGACCAGGCCAATCAGATCTGCACCACGAGTGTTTAAAAGTCCAGTGTGCCTAGGTGCGCCCTTGTCTGGTGGGCCCACACCTAAGGGCCATGCCAAAGGGCCCTTTGGCGAAGCCCTTAGGCGAGGAACGCTAAGGTGAGACACACATAACAATCGGACTGCTCCATTTCATTTGCTCTACCACATCAGCCTTCCAAAACCAAACCCTGAGAGCCACGAAGAGCAACCCCCGCAGCACACCCCTTTTCCTGAGCCCGACACAGTATCAAGCACAGGGAGTTGAGTGGCGCATCCCCCTGTCTCCTGATCCGAAGGCCAATTAGTTCCAACTGTCTGCAAACTCAGCAGCAAGACGCTGCATGGTGGTACGGCGCAACAAAAGTACCCAAAGGACTGCATTGATCTCCTCGGCCTCAGAACTGTAAGGGCGTCACAACAAAATACCCTCCAGTTCACAAAATAATGAAATGTATGTATAGCTGTTCTCCACCAATGTGCTATTAATCATAACAGCCGCATACTGTCACCTTGCAATACCTTGTTGCATCAGATTCTTAATACCTTAAATTGTACCTGTTCTCACTGTACGTCCTATACACAATGTTTTAAATGTCATGCAATATGTCATATGGGCAGCTTCACAGGAAGTTATACCCGGTACTTGAACCTTTACTCCTATGCTAAAACCTCTCTACTTTATGCTATCATACTACCCTATCCAAACTCTAAGTGATTGATCCAATCCAAATACTGGACCATACTACCAACCCTACACTACCAGATCCACTAGCCCAACTACACCTTCTACACAAAGTTGTTGTACACATTACTTATTATCACAGGTTACATCCTCTTTGCAATAGGAGAGACACACTTAATACAGTTGATAACAGCTGTACACCCCCCCCCCCACACACACACACACCTTGTGTATACGAGAAGCTCTAAAAATGACCCCTCCAACCCCCTTCCTCTTCAGGAAAATATGCATTTGCTTCATACTCATTACCCTCCTAGCTCTGACCAAAGGACTAAACAACAAATACCATAAAACCATCCCCATAATACATATCACAAACCGCAATGACATTACTCCATTAGCCTACAACATTGGACTAAGTCACAAGCTAAACATCCCAGACTAAGCAACATAAAACTAACCTCAGACCCTCAAACAACCCCACATTTTCATACATGGCTTCCACTGGCTTCCAATTCAGTGCAGACTCTCCTTCAAAACTCTAGTAATAACATTCAAGGCTATCAACAAGCTCTCCTTCACCTCACTCACTGAGCTAATCCACCCCACGCCCCCCAACAGATCCAGAAGGTCCGCAGCCGTCAACACGCTGATAGTACAAAATACACCCAAGCAACGACAAACAGGGCATTTCGGTGCTATGCACCCAGATGTTGGAATGCCCTTCCATCCAACATCAGGGCAATCTGTGACGCGCCCCGACCGCACAGCACCCCCTGGTGGCGGTGTAGTGGTTCCACCGAAGGGCTGGGATCGGGGGTCACCAAGATGTTTGTGATCAGGGTTGGCCAGGTGCGAGGGTCAAGGGCCAGAGCCTTGTGACAGCCTCGTTGCCAACTCCCAAAGAGACTACAGTCTTGCACGAAAGTGGAGGGAAAAGAAAAAGGCTTTATTTTCCCCTTTTAGCACTAAGGGTTCATAACATAGGATAAACACTCCGGTACGTAGCAAAACAAGTCTTTACAGCAGATTTTGAAAGTAAGAGATGGAATAACCAAAAACTGTTAACTTCACAGTGTCAAAAACATCCAATAGCAAATTACTTCATTCACTCAATGAGCTCTGGAACGCTTCTATATCACTTCCAGCACAGTATATACCGCTGCTGCCGCCAACACTCCAACTCCCCCCACTGTGCTCCTGCCCAATCCGGGCAGTGGGAGAGCAGGGGAGAAGCGGCCCGCCAGCACAAAAGCGGCGTCCCTCGCCTCCGGAGGGAGCCGCTGCTGCCGCCAACACTCCAACTCCCCCCACTGTGCTCCTGCCCAATCCGGGCAGTGGGAGAGCAGGGGAGAAGCGGCCCGCCAGCACAAAAGCGGCGTCCCTCGCCTCCGGAGGGAGCCGCTGCTGCCGCCAACACTCCAACTCCCCCCACTGTGCTCCTGCCCAATCCGGGCAGTGGGAGAGCAGGGGAGAAGCGGCCCGCCAGCACAAAAGCGGCGTCCCTCGCCTCCGGAGGGAGCCGCTGCTGCCGCCAACACTCCAACTCCCCCCACTGTGCTCCTGCCCAATCCGGGCAGTGGGAGAGCAGGGGAGAAGCGGCCCGCCAGCACAAAAGCGGCGTCCCTCGCCTCCGGAGGGAGCCGCTGCTGCCGCCAACACTCCAACTCCCCCCACTGTGCTCCTGCCCAATCCGGACAGTGGGAGAGCAGGGGAGAAGCGGCCCGCCAGCACAAAAGCGGCGTCCCTCGCCTCCGGAGGGAGCCGCTGCTGCCGCCAACACTCCAACTCCCCCCACTGTGCTCCTGCCCAATCCGGGCAGTGGGAGAGCAGGGGAGAAGCGGCCCGCCAGCACAAAAGCGGCGTCCCTCGCCTCCGGAGGGAGCCGCTGCTGCCGCCAACACTCCAACTCCCCCCACTGTGCTCCTGCCCAATCCGGGCAGTGGGAGAGCAGGGGAGAAGCGGCCCGCCAGCACAAAAGCGGCGTCCCTCGCCTCCGGAGCGAGCCGCTGCTGCCGCCAACACTCCAACTCCCCCCACTGTGCTCCTGCCCAATCCGGGCAGTGGGAGAGCAGGGGAGAAGCGGCCCGCCAACATAAAAGCGGCGTCCCTCGTGGGCGCGCCCGCGCCTGGCGGGCCCGCGCCTGAGGGCCTCGCCAGAGGGCCCTTTGGCGTGGCCCTTAGGCGCGGCACAGAGGCGCAAAAAAGCAACCAACCAACTTTCCTTCCTCCCCGAAAAGACACGCTATGTCCAACAGACCCCTCCGCCACCGAATGAAGATCAACGACCACAACGACTCTGCACACCACTCCGGAACCCCAGGCGAGGCACGTAGCCAAGCAGCAGGAAACAACAGCGCCGACCGCATCACAGGAGAACCCAGCAAGGAAGCAGACCGAGGCGAAGGACGTCAGAACCGCAAGTAGAACTCTCACAGTACATCACACATTCCCCACCACCAAGCCCGCACCTCCACTACACACACCCCAACAGATCCGGCCCTCCTCCACGGGACAGGCTCCCGCACCAAGACACCCTACGCTGAGCCGGTTCGCCCCCCACGGGACAGGCTCCCTCCACGGGACAGGCCCCCGTACCAAGACACCCTACGCAGAGCCGGCTCGCCCTCCACGGGACAGGCTCCCTCCACGGGACAGGCTCCCGCACCAAGACACCCTACGCAGAGCCGGCTCGCCCTCCACGGGACAGGCTCCCTCCACGGGACAGGCTCCCGCACCAAGACGCCCTACGCAGAGCCGGCTCGACCTCCACGGGACAGGCTCCCTCCACGGGACAGGCTCCCGCACCAAGACGCCCTACGCAGAGCCGGCTCGACCTCCACGGGACAGGCTCCCTCCACGGGACAGGCTCCCGCACCAAGACGCCCTACGCAGATCCGGCTCGCCCTCCACAGGACAGGCTCCCTCCACGGGACAGGCTCCCGCACCAAGACGCCCTACGCAGATCCGGCTCCCCCTCCACGAGAAAGGCCATCGCACAATATACAGCTCTCTCCAAACAGCCAACAAGAAGAAGACTTAAGACAACAGGCATCTCCTTAAAAGAACATCACAAAAAACCAACATGCACACCACATACTTCCTCCCGCTCTGCTTACTCATTACACAACTCCTCCCACCAACCACACACCTCCACCACCCACAAGCAAACACAACATGGCACCCTCCAACTGTATTGCCATATCTGGAACCACAGCACACATACAAAGAGACACTCGGAACCTCCCAGGCAAAGCGACCAAACAGACACAAATCAAACTCCCACACCCGCACAAAGGAAGCACATGTAACAGCAAACTCATCAACAAAGACAACAACGATAGAGCTCATAAATGCCAGATCCGTCTGCAACAAGATACACACGCTTGTAGACCACATTGAAGAGCGACAGCCCGACATAATATGCATCACAGAGACATGGCTCAACCCGACTGACAATGTTCTACTCAACCAACTTGTACCAAACAACTATTCAGCGTACAACTGCCCACGCACTCACAGGCGTGGAGGAGGAGTCCTGATCATGGCAAAAACAAAAATGAAGTTCAAGACACAGAGCCTCACCGATACACAGCAATGTAACACAATTAGCATCAAGAACAAGAACATTGCAATCTGCCTAACATACAGAGCACCCAGAGCTCCACCCGACGAACTGGCCTTCACACTCGAAGAAGCCTGTGCCATAACAACAAACAACAAACCAGCGCTGCTGATTGGAGACTTCAACCTAAAGTCCACCAATGTCAAAGACGCAGAGGCCTTCCTGCAAGCAATGTCCTCACTGCAATTCACGCAAATAATCAATGCTCCAACACACAGACATGGATCATCTCCAGACCTCATATTCGCATCCAATTACCTAACATCAAGAGACCTGATCTCTCCACCAACCATTACCCCAGTGCCATGGTCTGACCACTACTTAATCGAGATAAGGCTGCGGTCACAAGAGGACCAGACAAACGAAAGAGCAAACACCTCACACACACAAAGACGATTCAAGTGTTTCGACAAGGACGAATTCATACAGGACACAATGCAACACCTGAACATTACTACGGACGACCTGGAGGAACAAGTTTCCAGCTGGAACAGCATTTTAGCCAACGCCGCACAACCACCAGATGACGGGACCGAGAAACAACACCACAACAAGAGACAAAACAAACCATGGTACTCAGCAAAAATAAGACAGGAAAAGAGGGAACTCAGGAAGATTGAACGGAGATGGAGAAAAAACAAAACAACTGCCGACCAGCATCTCTATCTAACAAAGCAAAAGCAATACAATGAACACATCAACCAATCAAAGAGGGAATTCCACACAAACATGATAAACACCTCCATCAACAAACCCAGAGAGCTTTTCGAAATAGTAAAAATCCTCACAAAAGAGCAAACAACAGAAAAGGAAGCACAAATTGATCCACAGAAATTCGCCGACCACATCAAGGACAAATTTCACTCAACGGAACAAACATCGCCTAGTAGAACCTCAAGGACAGATGTACACTCCAAAACCTGGGGCACATTCTCCTCACCCTCAACAGAACAGATATCCCACATCATCTCTACAATCAACACAAGCACCGCTCCTACAGACCCATGCCCAGTGTCGTGGGTCAAAGCCACCAAATCAAGCCTCATCACCACCATACATAAAATGGTACACAACTCACTCACTCAAGGTCTCATGCCAAAGCAACTAAAACTTGCCTCAGTGAGACCAATCACAAAGAAAACAACTCTCGACAGAAAAGATCCAGCAGCATACCGACCAATATCCAGCATACCCTTCCTCGCAAAAGTCATCGAAAAAACAGTTCAACTACAACTTCAGGATCACATCGACAAACACGAAACACTTGACGACAACCAACACGGATTTCGTCCTAACCACGGTGTCGAAACGCTACTGATCTACCTCTTCGACAGCATCCTAAGAATAATTGACAACACCAGGAATGGAATAATAATGATATTCATCGACATCTCCTCAGCCTTCGACACAGTGGACCACAACACACTCCTAGAAAGACTACAGAACACTGGTATACACGGTATCACACTGAAATGGTTCCACTCGTACCTAACCGAAAGACAGCTACAGGTCAAGGTGGGACACATCACCTCCCGACCCATCAAAGTCCGTCAAGGTGTACCTCAAGGTTCTGCGCTCTCAGCACTCCTATTTAACATCTACATCCAACCAATCTGCAACATCATGAAAGAGAACAACATTCAATACACGATCTATGCGGACGACATCATGATATACACCCCGATATCAATCGACAACCCGGACTTCTCTAAGATAACAGACTGCCTTACACAAATGACCAGTTGGTGTCAAAACAACAACCTCGCCATAAACTACAACAAGACTGAAGCTTTAATCATCACTCGGAACCAAAGCTTCATACAACCACCAAATATAAAGATACAAAACATTACTATACCAATAAGGTCAGAAGTAAGATACCTCGGGGTTACGCTGGACAATAAACTCAATCTCAAGCCACACATAGACAAAACAATACAAAAAGCCTACTACAAGATGCGAATCATCAGGAGACTGAAACCACTCCTCGCCCCAGAACACTTCCGTACCGTCTGTCAAGCACTGATAACCCCTCTACTGGACTTCTGCAATCCGATATACCTTGGACTACCGAAAACAAGCCATCAAACCACTCCAACTGGCAAAAAACACCGCAGCACGAATCATATCCGGAACTGCAAGACAGGAGCACATCACACCCACCTTAAAGGACTTACACTGGCTACCAATCGATGCACGCATCAGATACAAAACTATTATAAACCTATTTAAGATAAAACAGCAAACATCAGCCAACAGCCTGCACACCCTCATACAACCAGACACCAGCACACGTCCTAGAAGAAAACAAACACACAACCGAGTCAGCACCCCAAGTGAATACAAACACACACGCAAGGACACAACAGACAGAGCACTCTCCATGGCTGCTCCAACAATATGGAACAAACTACCGGACGATTTGAGGGCAACTACAGAGCTCAAGGACTTCAGAAAACAGCTGAAAACCATACTGTTCATAGAACACTTTGGACACATCACATAAACTAAGGAACTGTATAGCAGCACACGTTACTGCCTAACACTAGATGTATATAAAATGATTTTAGCACCACTGTAAATAGCCCACATTGTACATAGCTCACACCAATCTAGCAAACAAGACAACAAACACCCAACGAAATTTCCACCCTCACTGCATGTATCAACACTCACACTACCAGATTGTTTGCTGTGATACCACCTTGATTATTATGATAAGGCGGTTTAGAAATACTGTTAAATAAATAAATAAATAAAATAAAATTCCATAGGACTATCAATGTCCTCCTGCACAGATTCCACCTGCATGGCCTCCTCTGACTGCTCTGAGGGATCAAGGTAAGTGTCCTTCATGTGAGTTCGTCTCACTGCTTCCCAAGGCTTGGCAGTTTGTTTGGGCCCACGGTTCAGCTTGGTGGAATACCAAAATGGCATTTCTTGCTCTAGAGGTTTAAAAACATTCTCTCTAAGGTTTTCCTCTAAAAGTTCTTTTCTTGCTCAAACTATCTTTTAACTTTTGCTTTGGATCTTGTTTTAGATAAGGAGAATCACCTTCCCAGGATTCTTCTCTTAGCTTGACTTCAGGCACACAATAACAAAGGTTAAAAGCTTTACCTTTAGGTTTCCATTTGGTTCTTTGGGGTGAGGCTGGAGGCCTACCTTGACTGCTGCCTTCAGTATCAGTGCTCTCAGGTATATTCCTCCTGCTCTCCCAGTCTTTCCTCCTCTGGCCTTTGAGGCCTGTTCTCTTGTGGGCTTCAGGGCCCGGTCTGGCTTGGCTTTGGCCTTCTCGGCCTGTCCTCTCTCTTACAGGACTGGTTCTCCTTTCCCAGCCTGTCCTTTTACTCAGGCTTGCTTGCGGCCTAGATCCCACTCTTGGGCTAGTACCTTTATAGCATCTCTTTGGTCCTTCTCTGGAACACGCATTCGCTTGGTCTCTCCCAACTGGTGAGGGTGATGTTTCCACAGCTCCCTGAGTAGTAGCTCTCCAAGCAGATGAGGTTTTAGCAGCTGAGCTTCTTGCAGGTAAGCTCCTAGCAGATAAGCTTCCTCCTGACTCTTGCTTGCTTCCTCTTAAATGTGAGCTTTTGGAACATGAGTCCTGCCCACTAGGGCGTGGTTCTGTGGTCTCTGTCCTAACTCTCCTGCTCCCTCTAGGTGAATCCTCTGGAAATTGCAGGCAATTTCTTTTTCTTTCAGACTTCAAAACTATTTTTCTCTCCAGAAGAGGGTCCGCTGTATCACAAATCGCAGACCTGGCCCAATTTAGGAAGGCACTGAAGCACCACCTCTTCCTCATGCATTACTCCAATGACAGCACGCAAGTGGCTACCACCCCCCCCCCCCGCCACCAGGATGACTCCACTAGTGCACCCAGTGAGCAATGAGGCAGTCATATCTAAAGGCACCAATACAAAACTTGTAAATAGCAGCATGTATATAGCCTACTCCTTTGTAAATAGTCTCGTCCCAATGGCATGCCCACCCGGGCTGGACTCTTGATCCCCATGTGTATATAGTTACCTGATTTTGTCCAAGTTAGATCACCTGTTCTATTGTAAATACAGCTCAGCCTAGGCCGCAATGTATAATTCACTGTTGTATGTAAACCACACTGGTTTTAAATAGCGCGGTATAAAAGAGACATTAAATAAGTAAATAAATAAATAAATACATACATCTCAATACAACATCCTCACATGTTATCTTACCAACGCGAGGTCAATGAGTAATAAGCTCCCTATTTTCCTTGACCTTCTCAATGACCAAAAGCCTGATATCTTCTGTTTAACAGAAACTTGGTTATCTCACACAGACACTGTCTTTATTAATCAATTAAAGACCCCAGAATACAAAATTGTCCATACACACAGAGCACACAAAAGAGGAGGATGTGTCCTTATCATAATAAAAAAAATCACTCAAAGCAAAGCTTTTAACATCCGACAATATTAATAACATGGACACCCTTATCTTAAAAATTAGACACCTTAGAATATGTCTAGTTTACAGACCACCTGGACAAAGATCATAGAACACTGACTCTCTAATTGAATTACTGGGCTCTTTCACCGATACTAACCCAGTGATACTTCTGGGTGATCTAAATCTCCCCTCATTACCCAACTCACAATCAACACCTTTCTTGGACTCCATAGCAGATATGGATTTCCATCAAATCATTGACAGACAGACCCACATCAAAGGCAAATCACTCGATCTTGTCTTCCTACCGAGCTCCCTTCTAGAAGTTTTTAACCCCTCATCACTGGAGATCATACCTGTCCCATGATCCGACCACCATCTCCTAAAGTTCAGCCTCACCTACACTAACAATACCCAAAACAGACTGTCACACCTGCCCCAAACTTATAGATTCAAGAAATTCAATAAGGAAGAATTCCTAGATCAAATCATACCTCCTCTTCCTCTCGAACCAAATAATCTTGATGAATCGATTAATAACTGGCACAAAATAATTTCTAATGCTGCTACACACAAAATACCCTACAACCAACCAAACAGTAAAAATAATAACACCAAAAACAAAAATTCCCCCTGGTTTAACAGCACACTAAAATCTATGAAATCCGACCTGCGAAAAGCAGAGCAAAAATGGTGACGTTCCAAATCTTTATCAAACCATGAGAATTACATAAACATCCTTAACACATATAAGGAGACCATAGAAAATGCAAAGAAAAATTACTACTCCTGCATACTAGCTAAATCCATAAACCGGCCCAGAGAATTCTTTAGCATTGTAAAAAACCCAACAAACAAAGCATATAACACAAGCGCAACAGAATTCGATATTTCCCCACAAACACTAGCTCTCCATGAACAAAATAAAGCTACAGTCACCACCCTCCATAACACACAATGAAGCACACCCCAACCAAACTAATAACTGGTCCTATTTTCACCCTATATCTAAGGAAACCCTCAAGAACATAATTTCCAACCTAAACACTACCACATCCTCTCTAGACCCATGTCCGGTAGATTGGATAAAAATGAAACTACTTGAACGCTCATTATCCATCCTCCCTATGATTAATTTATCTTTTGAAAAGAGGTATCTACCATCCACCCTTAAACATGCCCAAATTCGACCAATTCTCAAAAATAGCAAACCTAGACAAAAGCTCCCCTACTTCATACCGACCCATATCAAGCATACCTTTCATGGCCAAACTAATTGAAAAGGTAATCCAAATCCAACTTCAGGATTACATTGATGCTTCAGCCCCCCTTGACGAATAACAATACGGTTTCCACCCATACCATGGAGTAGAAACTCTACTCACAGTACTACTCGACACATTGGCAAGAGGAATAGATGACTCAAAACAAGCATTGATACTATTATTCTTATACATCACTGCAGCATTTGATAGCGTGAATCACCTAATAATGCTAAGCAGGCTTTAACAGATACGGCTAAAGGCAACCGTCCATAGCTGGTTTACCTCGTACTTACATGACAGATCCCAAAGAGTGAGAATCAACCACCAAACTTCAACAACATTCAAACAGGAACAAGGTCTCCCCCAGGGATCTACCCTATCAGCACTCCTTTTTAATATTTACCTGCAACCAATCTGTTCAATCTTTAAACGGTTCCGTGTTCATTACCACATATACGCGGATGACATAATGTTATACCTCCCATTTAGGATCCCAAACCCCCCAATGCAATTAGTCTCAGAATGCTTTTTTTTAAAAACATTTCTTTATTCAGTTTCCGCACACATATACATTACAAACATTTCGTTATCTCAACATCAGTCTACAATGACCACACAACCATAATAAACAACAGCCACTACTAACCAGTACCAGTCCAATCCAGTGCCCCGCTCCCCCGCACTGCATTCTACAGACTAGTTGCAGTCCCCCACTATAGTGATACCACCAGTGAAGGTTATGCTACCGTTATTTTTCCGTGTATCTGTCCAGAGCACCCCATTTCTTACTTAATTTACTTGAGCCTGAAGTTTTTATGATGTACATTTCTTCGTGTATTTTGTGCAGACTCAACAAATTCCACCAATATTCAAAGTGCACCTTTTCGAGACTCTTCCAATGTATCAAGATGACTTTTATAGCCATGCCCAGCATTAGATCTAATAGCTGGCTATCATGTTTCATCAGCCGTGGATCGATCACCATAGATTTGTACACCACTATCCTGTATGAGACAGGAATTTGTATGTTCAATATACTGGATATACACTCCCATACCCTGCTTCAGTATACTCTTAGGTGACTACAGTAAAATAGCATATGTGCCAACGTTCCAACATCTTCATTACAGGACCAGCATCGGTTCCCATCCTGCCATGTCCATTTCATTTTCTTTACCGGGGTTATATACGCCCGATGCGCTATAAAGTACATGGACTGCATTAAGGATGCTGCCCTGGTGACTCGTACCTGAGATCCCCAGAAAGTATTCCACATCTCCGGGCTCATACCGTCTCCAGCATCAGTGATCCACACCGATTGTACATTGCTACACTCCCGCTCTCCTCTGGATCGGAGCATCACTAAACACTTTGATATGGCCCGTGCGCTTGCTTGAATCTCTCAGAGCTTTTGCAACAGTGGCCATCCCACCCGCAGCAACACTGGAGATACACCCGCTTTACCCAGGCAATGTCTGAGTTGGCACCATTGAAAATAGCTGGTATTTGGTAAGCCGAATTCAGCTTTCAATCCTTCAAAGGTTTTAAACTCTTTTCCACATATCAGTTGTCCTATTGTCTCAATACCATGCTCTATCCACTTCATCCATAATACTGGTTTCCCACCAATGACAAACCGCGGGTTCAACCATAGAGGCATATCCTTTGAAAAATCTTCACCGTCTTCGATACACATAGCAATCAGTCAACATGCCTGTTGTGTTGCCGTCACAACTTCATTATGTGGTTTATTCTGATCTTTTGTTGTACCTATCAGCATCTGCATCTGCAATGGAAAATTCATGGCTTGCTCTACTCTCACCCATCTGGGCCCTTTCTCTGTACCATCTTCGGCAGCCCTTTGAGAACCCTGTTTTAACAATGAGGCTAAATGCAGCCACTCAACATCCGGAAAGTGAACGCCTCCTCTTTTTTTGTGTAGCCTTAGTTTCCACGCTGCAATCCAAGGGACTCTGTTACCCCAGAGGAAAGATACAAGCATACTGTTAACTTTCTTGTAGAACCCTTGTGGAAACAACACAGGGATCATACTTGATATATAGCTGAGCTTGGGCACTAGCACCATTTTTATTGTTTCCAACCTGCCCCACCAAGTCAAGTGTAATGGCATCCATTTGTCAACACACTCCTTGACAATTGCTTTACATGCTTCTATATTGAGAGCTATGGTCTCTTCCATAGTATGACCATAAGCCACTCCCAAATATCTGAAGGACAAGTGTGTATGCTGAAATGGGTAATCTCGTACCAATTCCGCATTGACATGCAAATTCATAGGAATTATTGTTGTCTTGGTCAGGTTCACTTTATATCCTGATATTGTAGAGTATTTGTCTATAATTTGCATAACTGTTGGTAGTGCTTCAGGCTGCAGGAACAGAAGTAGATCATCTGCATAGGCGGACAACTTACATTGACCATCTGCCAATTCAACTCCAGTGACACTATTATGCTGTCTGATAGCTTTCGCCAGCAGCTCCAGAGCCAAATTAAAAAGCAGAGGCAATAAAGGGCAACCTTGTCTGGTTCCTCTCTGCAGCCTGAAAGGATCAGATAGGCCACAGTTAGCTGCTATTCGAGCTACTGGTTTAGCATATAACAGCGCTATCCTTTTGAGGAATTTCTCACCCATCCCAAACCACTACAAAGACTTAAACAGGAACGACCATTCCAACCGGTCGAAAGCCTTTTCGGCATCCAGCGATAATCCTATGAGAGGTTCTGACATCTGCTGGGCTTTGATTAAGACGTGCGCGAGCAGTCTCCCATTATCTGTAGTAGATCTACCCTGCACAAATCCGCACTGATCTGTATGCATCAAGTCATTCAGGACCACTCCCAGTCTATTTGCAAGCACTTTAGCATATATTTTGTAATCAGCATTCAACAACGATATGGGTCTATAATTTTCTATCTTTTGGGGGTCTCTGCCTGGTTTCGGATGGATGACTACAATAGCTTCTGCCAGAGCGCCTACTTCTGGCACTTCTTCATACAATCCACTATAATAAATCTGCAACATAGGTGCTATCTGCATTTAGTATTTATGATAGAATTCCAGTGGTATACCATCCGGCCCAGACGCTTTACCATGGGCCATCTGCCTAATCGCCTTTTGTATCTCTGCCACCGAGACATCTTGCTCCAACTCCCAGGCTTGACTGATTGATAGCTTGGGTCCAGCTATGGTAGAGACAAATTCTTCAAAAGCTTTCTCACTGCAGGTTACTTCAGAGCAATACAATTTTTCATAGAATTCCTTGCAGCAATTCAATATTTGCTCATCTTGCACCAGGAGCTCCCCGGTCTTATTTTGTAACGCTGTGATACGTGCCACATTCTTCCTGGCTTTGAGCCGTTTAGCCAACAGCGATCCCGCTCAGTTGTTCTCATAATAGTAAGTACTCTGCTGGGCCCGAACCCCAAATTGCGCCTCCTTGCTGAGTATGGCATTATACTTGAACCTTAGTCTTTGAAGCCTTATCAACACCATTGGATCAGCTTTCTTCGCCAGCAATCATTCCCCGCTTTTATTTGCAGCTCTAGCTCCTCCCTCTCTTTTTTCCTAGCCTTCCGCCTCTTGATAGTAAAGGCTGTGATATGAGCCCGAAGTGTTGCTTTAAAACCTTCCCACCACCCCCATATTGAGGTATCTGTAGGAACATTATATTTAAAGTAGGTCTCCATTTCTTTATTCAGGTAGGCCACAAAGGATTCATCCAGTAGCAGTGACTTGTCAAACGTCCATCTCGGGGCACCTTCTGCTGCTTCCCCACATCCAATACCAGGGACACTGCTGCATGATCCGACACCGTTGCTGCATGTACTTCAGTCGCCACTACTTGCTTGATCAACCCCGTCGCTAGTAGAAAGACGTCAATTCTAGTCTGGGTATCATGTGGCACAGAATAAAACATAAATTCCTTACCCATAGGATGGTAAAGCCGCCATGGATCGACTAGGTTCAGTTCTTCAACCATGCCCATCAGTACCGCATGAGATTTGGTTTTAACAATCGCCCTATATGGTACTCGATCCAGCAATGGATCCATTATTATATTGAAGTCCCCACCAAATACTATGTTCGTAGCTACTACTTCAGCCAGTTCCATGGCCAGAGTTTTGAAGAAACTAGGCTCATCAGCATTTGGTGCATATATATTCATGAATGTAAAAAGATGTTGACCCATTTGCAACGTTACACGAGCCCACCTGCCTAAAGGATCCGCCCTTGTTTCTTTAATTGTAGGCAAAAGCGCTTTCTGCACCAAGGTTATCACTCCTCCTTTCCGTCTTGTGGCAGGGGCTGCTACCGCTACCTGGTAGTATTTGGAGGCCACTTTCAGCGATTCCTTGTCCGACAAATGTGTCTCCTGCAGATATACAATGTCTGCTCTTTTTTGTTGACAGTAGGACAATATTTTCTTTCATTTTATTGGGCCTGTAATCCCTTTCACATTCAAAGAAAACACAATCAATTCATTAGCCATCATGAATTACCTGCATTGTTCTGTAGGAAATGGGTCTGCTTTTTTTTACTGGTTACTATCTCCCGTGCTGGAAGCATTCCACTGGACTGGACTGGCACATTACAACATACAAACTTTATACATATACATTTCAAGGTGAATACCATCCACAAAAACAGATCATCCAACACCTAGCCCCACCGTTGCTACCATGTCTGCATAAACATTTGACAAACAGAGATATCATCTAACAACTGCTTAGAAGGTTCACGAGCAATGCCATGTCATGATGCACATCAAGACTCCTAAATATATCCCCATCATTAAACAGAGAACACTTATCCTTCATTTCCCCCCTCTGCAGATTATGTCACTAACATTGTCTCCATATTACCACCCTTTTTTACTTCTCTCTCCAAACCAAATAAACATTGTTATTCAGTCCTTCAGGTCTCCATGTCACCCCTCTCCTGCAGGAAAGCTTTCAGCTTGTCAGCATCTACAAAATTCCTCGTCATGTTGTTGAGAGTGACCCGCATAGTTCCAGGATAATATAGTCCATATCTCGCTTGCAAGCTTTGCAGCATGGGTCTGCATGCCAATAGCGCTCTCCTACGATCCACAGTTTGCTTACTCAAATCCGGGTAGAAAGCAACTTTTTGGCCCTGAATTTGAAGCGATGCACTCTTTTTAGCGGCCTGGAGGATCTGTAGAACCTGCGGATATCTAAGTACTTTCATTATGATTGGCCGTGGGTACCGAACATTATCCGCTTTATGCGAAGGGACACGGTGAGTCCGCTCCAGCTCAAAAGGTTTCGCAAAGGTAAGCTGCAACACCTCCGGTATGATCTTTTCCAAAAATGCCATCAAGTCAACTCCTTCGGCCCCTTCAGGGACCCCTACCAATCTAACATTATTACGCCTGGCCCGATTGTTTTGATCCTCAATCTGTTCTTCAATCTTCTTGGTCTGTCTCACAAGAGGGCCCATCTGCCCCAGCGCAGTTTCTTGCCTCTGAACCTGCAACTCTACTGCGTTTAACCGCGTATTAACGGTAGCGATTTTTTCCTTTACCTCATTCAAGTCCTCCTGAATCGCATTCAACGAAGTTGTATTGGTAGCGATCATCTCCTTGACACTTTTCAGCTCCATCAATATTTCACGAAGGCCTTCCGCCGCTGCTCCTTCTTTTTCCACCGTGGCCATTTTCTGCGGGGATCCTATATCAGACTTGGAGCGTTTCGCTGCCGATCCCACTCCCTGTTGAAACTCAAATTGGGCCGGCTTCAATGTCGACATCCTCAAACACCCTCCTTTCAACTCTTCCACTAAGGGTTCAATTATTAAAACTTCTCTCCCCAAAATAAGCTCAGGAATCTCCGGTAGCAACGGGAGCAGCAGTTCATGCGTCCATTCTGTTCTGTGGCTAGCTCCGCCCCCTGTCTCAGAATGCTTTAACGAACTATCAAAATGGCTCAAAAAACACAACTTACACATTAACTTCTCATAAACAGATGTACTATATGTAACGAGAAACCATACCTATGTACCCCAACATCTATTGTACTACAGAACTATGATATCACAGCAAAAAAGGAAGTGAAATATCTAGGAGTTAAACTGGATCAGAACCTCAGCATGGAATCCCACATCAAAAACACACGAAAAAAAAATACATTTATTTTATTTATTTATTTATTTATTGCTTTTATATACCGCGCTATTTAAAATCAGTGCGGTTTACATAAAACAGAATTGTGCATAACAGTCGCCTGCTGAGCATTTACAGTAAAACAGGAAGTTATAACTTGGGCTTCAACTGGGGAAACTATCTACATCTAAATACATTTATCTGCAACATTTACAAGAGGAGATTGAGACTTACTGATTCTTGGCAGGGTGTATGGTGGGTGTGGCTGAGATACTGGGTTTGGAGTAGTGTAGGAGAAAGAGGTGGTGTTTTAGTGCTTTTCTAAACTGAGCAAGGTTTGTGATTGCTCGGATGGTAGTTGGGAGTGCGTTCCAGACGCTGGGAGCGTAGAACTTGAAGGCTTGGTTCTTTGTTGCCTGGTTGCATTTTGTTATCTCATTGGGGACCTGTAGAGTATTAGAGGCGAATGCTCTCCTTACCCTGTTTGCTGGGGTAGGGTGGAGGAGGCCTGTTATTGCAGTAGGGGATATTTTGTTGATGGCTTTGAAGATCATCAGGACTATTTTATATGTGATACAGCAGTAGATTGGTAGCCAGTGTAAGCCTTTAATATTGGGGTGATGTGGTCCCTCCTGGAGGCTCCGTGTAAGAAACGGGCGGCCGTGTTCATTGCAAGCTGTAGTGGGTTTAATGTGTTTTTGGCTAGGCCTTGTAGGATCACATTAGCATAATCAAAGTGAGGGGTCACCATTGCCTGAAAAACTGACCTGAAATCATCTGGTTGCAGCAAGGGTCGGAGGTGTCGTAGTGTCCGTAGTTTGTGGTAGACTTGTTTGGTGATGTTGTTGATATGTGCTTTGAAGTCGAGTTGTTGGTCTAATGTCACACCTAAGTAGCGGATGCTAGGTTTAATTGGGAGTTCTGCATCCCTTGTCTTTAGAGACGGTGGTTGTGAGAAAGCTTGATTTCTGGTTATGAACAGAACGTCTGTCTTGTTGAAATTTATTTTGAGGCTCTGTGAGTGTAGCCAGTCTGTTACAGCATCGAAGCATTTTACTAGTTGGGATAAGTCTGGTTGCTCAATCATGAATGGGGTGAATAGTAGTACATCGTCTGCATAGACCAGGCATGATATGTTGAATAAATGGATTAATTCACATATAAGTTGCATGTATATGTTGAATAAGAGGGCAGATAGTGAGGAACCTTGAGGTACCCCATGTACTTTTTGGAACGAGTCGGAAGTTGTGGATCCTAGCCGTACCTGTTGCTGTCCATCCATTAGGTAAGATTTACACCAATTCAGTGCTAAGCCATTAATTCCCTTGTCATGAAGCCGTATCATGAGTTGCTCGTGGTTTACAGAGGCGAATGCGGCAGCACTGTCTAGAAAAATTAAGGCGTATCCGAGCATGATGTTATCTATCCCTGTGAACAGTGTGTTCATAAGTGTGGCAAGGAGCGTTTCCATGCCATGTGCTTCTCTAAAACCATGTTGGCAAGGGTCGAGGGGAGCTGTAGCATCAATGTGGTCTTGTATTTGACGCTGAGCGACCTTCTCAAGTATCTTCGCCAGCAGCAGGATGCTTGATATTGGTCTGTAGGGTCAACCATCTAGGGATTTAGTTTGGTGTTCTTCAGGAGGGGTTGAATTGATGTCTGTTTGAGGCATATTGGGAATTGTCCTATAGAGAAGGATAGGTTGATGATCTTGGCTATGATAGGGCTGATCTCCTTATGTAGTGCTCTTATCCAGAAGGCTGGACAAGGGTCATTGGTTGCATTGGTGGCATTGACGCTGGTGATGATGTCCTCAATATCTGAGTCTGATGGTGTCATGAGAGAGGTAAGTGGCTTAGGTGGGTTGCTTGTGGGGCTGGATAGGATGGCTATGCCAACGTTTTTAGTTATTATAAACTTAAGCTACTAAAACAGCTCCACCCCCTGATACACTTACACGACTTCATATCCATAATTCAGGCAATCATTACACCTCACTTCGACTTTGCAAATACTGTTCTCCATGGTATCTCAAAACAAAATCTTAGAAGGCTCCAGCTAGTACAAATTCTAGCAGCCAGAACAATTCTGATTGTTAATTCCATCAAACATATAACTCCCATACTATCCCAAATACACTGGTTACCAATTTACTGCCGCATAAGCTACACTCTAATCATCAAGGAAACATCAAATCATAACCAAAGGAGTAAAAACAAAAATAAAATTGAGAAACCGAAAGACTTCACAAAAGCTAAAAAATTAACTAACAAAGCTTTCTCACATGTTGCACCGATCCTCTGAAACGATTTACCTGAAAATATCAGACAGTTAAATGACATTAGGTTATTTCGCAAAAAACTAAAAACACACCTATTTACTACACAGTATGGCCCAAAACCAAATACGGACATAAAAATAGACAACAACACACCACACCCTCACAATAGCACAATCAGAAAAGCTAATAGAGTACAACCCAGACTTTCAAAGCTAGGTTAGTGATATATCAACCAAATTCTTTTCACTGTATAAAGTTGTATTGTTATCAGTATTATGGATTGTTTTTCCATATTGTAATGTAAATAGTTCACGATGTTCCATGTAAAAGGTTCTTAAACATTCTATGTAATGTGAATAAGTACCTGTTCCAATTGTACTTTTCATACCATTGTTCTCTGTAAACCGCACTTGAACCATGGGAAAGTGCGGTATAAAAGTGTTTAATAAATAAAAAATAAAATCAGCTACAAGATCCTAAATAAAGCTAGAAGGACAAGCAAACTACATCATCTAGATTGCCTGGAAGGCCATAAATTATACCAGGAAAACCAGCACAGCATAACACAATCAGATTGCCTGGAAGACCCTAAATTATGCCAGGAGGACTAACAAAGCATAAAACTGAAGAGGAGAGCCAATACAATGGCAAAAGAGGTATCAGGAGTCTCAGCCATAGGAGTGGGGTGCCTTCAACTAAGGGGGTCTGCCTACAAGTTCCAGATCTGGCACCGAGGGTTTTGGTCCCAGCATAGGAAACTTAAGTACAGAGGAAAATCCACCAGGGTGGAAGAGATATTCATGGAGTGCTTAGATGACATGCCAAGGGACGCAAAAAAAGAATCAGAGGTGAAAGACTCAAAAGTGGTTGGACTGGGACTGCAACCTTAGCGGAAATAATCCAGAATCACCCAGGAGGACTAACAAAGTAGCAAGATAGTCTGGAAGCCCCAATAATGAAAGGTTAATAGTTGTGGCAGAAGACCTGTTGTCGACTATTGCACTAATGGAGGATAGTGGACATAAAGGTAATCTGTCACTCTTTGATAAATAGGATTGAACCGGCTATTAGACTGGCTAGGCAGGTGCCCCTTTTCTCCATCAGTGCTCCATGTTCATTTTTCCTACTAGAATGCCATTCTTCAGTCACAGATACCAGCAGCTACGTTCCCCTGCTAGAATCTTCAAAAAGTACAGTGAAAATTTGAAAAGATCATTGAAGAGAGAGCTCACAACTTTTCATAAGAACATAAGATATGCCATACTGGCTCAGACCAAGGTTCGTCAAGCCCAGTATCCTTTTTCCAACAGTGACCAATCTAGGTCATAAGTACCTAGCAGTCTCCCCAAAAGACACAGGTTCCCCAAGGCTTGTACTGGGTCAAGCAGTGCTATCCCGGGTCCCTTTTAATAATGGTTTATGGACCTTTCCTCCAGGAACATGTCCAAATCTTTTTTAATCCAAGCTACACTAACAGCTTTTACTACATCCTCCGGTAACAAATTCCAGAGTTTGATTACACGTTGAGTGAAAAAATATTTTCTCTTATTAGTCTTAAATCTGTTACCCTGTAGCTTCATTGTATGTCCCTTGGTCTTTTTATATTCTGATGATGTAAACAATCGATCTACGTTTACCCGTTACACTCCATTCATTAATTTATAGACCTCTATCATAGCTCCCCTCAGCCATCTCTTTTCGAGGTTGAAGAGCCCTAACCTTTTTAGCCTCTCTTCATACGAGTATCTGTCCATCCCCTGGTGGCTCTTCTCTGTACCTTTTCTAATAACGCTATATCCTTTTTAAGATATGGTGACCAGAATTACACACAATATTCAAGGTGCGGTCGCACCATGGAACGATACAGAGGTATTATAATATCCTTTGTTTTATTTTCCATTCCTTTCCTTATGATTCCTAGCATTCTATTTGCTCTCTTGGCCACCGCTGCACACTGGGTGGAGGGTTTTAACATGTTATCTGCAATGATGCTTCCTGGGTGGTGGTTCCCAATGTGGAACCTTGCATTGTGTAACCATAGTTTGGGTTGTTTTACCTAGGTGCATAACGTTGCACTTGTCCACGTTAAATTTCATCTGCCATTTAGATGCCCAGTCTTCCAATTTATCAGGATCCTCTTGCAATTTTCCACAATCCTCTTGGGTTTTAGCAACTTTAAATAGTTTTGTGTCATGTGCAAATTTGATAACCTCACTTGTTATTCCCTTCTCCAGGTCATTTATGACTATGTCAAAAAGCAGTGGACACAGCACAGGTCCCTGCGGTACTCCACTATTCACCTTTTTCCATTGGGAAAATTGGCCATTTAGCCCTACCTCTTTAACATCCACATAAGGCAGGCCCTGGGGGGGTGTTCCCCCTAACCCCAGCCACTTTTGTTCTCCTTGACATTGCTGGATCTTGTGACTCTTCTAACTTCAGCTTGGCATAGAGACCCTATGGTCCTTGGCTGTATCTCTCTCACTACTGCCCAGTGGAGAGCTATGGCCTGGGGTAGGCCAATAGCATCCTCCTGCTGTGCTGGGTTGAGTTTCTCCAATACTGGGACTGTTCAGACCTACATGTCTAAGTGGGTACAAGAGCACCCAGAGAGGCATATAATAACAATCTAAAGACACTCACAGAGATGCAAAGCAGGATGATGAAAAACAAGTTGTCCAGAAAGAGTTAAAGCACACTGGTCCATTCTGCTCTCAGAGTTACCCAGCTAGAAGGGTGGCATGAAGCACTCAAATTATCTGGGGAGAAACGAACTTCTGAAAAAAGGTGTGAGCTAAAACCAAAATGATGGAAGCAAGGCAAACCATGAGAACAGTACTGACAGAATAATGCAGGCATCAATAGCAGAAAAAAGAAAGGGGAAAAGAGGTCTTTTGGGGGGAGGGGCTAATTTCATTGTGGAATATTAGATTGCAGAGCTGCGGTTCAGGCAGGAGAGAGATTTGTAGCTTCTACCATGCTTGTTGTGGTTCTGATCTTGGAAGCAGAAGTGGCTGGCAAGAAAAGGACAGGCCATGGCAAAAATGGCATAGCAGTGAGAATGGTAGCAGCAACAGGAAGATACTTTTTCACTTTTTGTTTTTTTCTTTTCTTGTTTATTTAGATTTTTGCTTTATGTTATTTTGTTATTTCTTGCTTTTTTCTTTTAAGTTTTGTCATGAAGGGCTAAAAGGTAGCCACTGGAAATAGGCACCATCCTAAAATAAAAGGGTTGGAGGAGTAGCCTAGTGATTAGGGCAGCAGTTGGAACCAGAAAGGCCAGTGTTCATATCCCATTGGTTCCACTTGTGATTTTACGCAAGTCACTTAATCTTCCATTGCCTGGGGACAGGGAAAATGCCTACTGTACCTGATTGTAACTACTATTGGAAAGGGGTGAGATAAATACTAATGAAAAATAAATAAATACATAGTGCAAACTGTCAAAAGCACACTAGTAGAGACACTAAAGACAAAGAGTACGGTCAGCCATCCCTCAGTATAACTCCACACTCCTCTTAGTTGCATGACAATTGAAGGGAAACTACTCAAGAAGAGGTTTGTCTTCAGAAATACTAGCTTTCCACCAAGTCTAGTGCTAGCTTTGAATGATGGGGAGTCATAATATCCATGGAGAATACACATTCATTGGGCACATGCCATGGAGTATATACATTCATTGGGCACACTTTCTAGAGGGCAGGTAATGTAGCACTGAAATCTGTGTGGTAGGCTTATCTCTGCAGCTTAGCAATGTAGCTAGGGGTTTTGTCACCAAAGATTTTCCCTGGTTGGGGCTCATGGACCACCAACATTTAAAGTCAAAGGGGGGGGGGGGGGAGTTGTAGTGGAAAAATAACCTAATGGTTAAAGCAATGGGCTAGAACCTCACACTCTAGGTCATCAGTACATTAATGCTCCCAGAGGAGCTCCTGATCCCCAAGGGGCAGGGGAGTCATCCAGGCCAAGTTTCAACAATTTCAATTTCCTCTCTCAGTCAGACTCAGAACGCTGGGCCACAATGGGCTAGAGCCAGGGATTGAATCCCACTGCTGCTTCTTGTGATCTTGGTCAAGTCACTTAACCCTATATTACCCCATCTACAAAGGTAGATTATAAATCCTCTGTGGGCAGGAAAAATAATTGCTGTAACTTGTCTTGAACTTCGGGTAAAAGTCACAAACTGAAAAATAGTGTTCATGGTACCAGCAGTGCTTACTGGTGGGCTTACTACTTCCCCTGCTCCACCTCCATTACCAGGCTTTGCTTCCATTAAGTCAGTGGGCATATGAGGTCCCAACCCCTTTTCCTACGTGAGCATGCAAAATGTCACCATCACCAAAACCACTTCTATGAATCCCTGTCACTACCAAAAACCCTCTATCATGGTCTGTAAAATATATCACTACCAGGATGAGAAGGCCCAGAGTAACTCTTTTGGAATTCAGTTACTTAAAAGGCTTTAGGGCTTCCATCACCTGTTGATATTTGCCCAATCCTGATGATTCAGGAACCTGTCAATGCCAATATCCTCTCCAGTGGATGCAGGTCCTGCAGTTCCTCTACTAACCTCTCTAGCATGTTCACCTGATGATAACCAGAAGTCCGTCTGGGGATTACATCCTGCTTGAGCTCATATGCAGGTGCCACTGTTGTTTTCTGCTTCTCATGCTGCTCACGTATACCCTTCACACTCTGCTGAACATACTCAACTATTTTTTGGTACTTCTCAAAAGAATTCCCTCAGAACAGGGCTACTGTTTGCCTATTACCCAGGTCAAGAGAGTCTCTGACAAACAGGTAAAGCAAGTGTGTAAACATCTGTTTCCACAAAAGCCCCCCTCCTTCCCTGACTGGTTCAAGGGTATCTGCCACCCTAGGCAAACTTCAGCTATAGGAACTCTGTTTGGATCAGTGTTGTTCTTCCCTTAGGAGGAGTGGAGTTCTGCACCCATCTGAGTGGCCAATAGTCCAACTCCCCTTATTTCCCCAATAGTCTAACATCTCCTCTTCCTTACCCCCAGGTATGCAGCTTCTCCTTTCCCCTTTCTTATCCCCCAAGATATTCAGCATCTCCTCTTCCCTTCTCTTTCATTCCCCCTGACGCAGGTGTCTAGCATTTCCTCTCTTCTTCCCTTACCTAACCCCACTAGGTGTTCAGCATATCAGGTGTGTGGAGGGAAGGGGGGGGGGCAGGCACTGTGACACTTCCACATCCTGGAAGAGACAGCAGAAGAGCTAATCCCTGTCAGCACAATGGCAGACCATTAAGTATCTGTCTATGCACATTCTAAGGGCTGCTGATCTTGCCCCCTCTAGCAGTTTGCATTGGATGAAGTAGGACTAACCAGATATGGGTGCATGCACATACAAGTGATTAAAGACCTGCCACTGTGCTGACAACAGTTTGCTCTGCACTGTCTTTGGAGGATATAGAGGAGTCATGGTGCTACGCCCCCCCCCCCCCAGGTCTTCCTCCCTAGGTGGATGTCTAGTTCACGGAGCGAATGAACCAAATTTTGCAGTAGACCACTGTTTATATGATGACCCATTGGCCTCACTCTGCTAATATGCTGCCTACAGTAATTGCATTACATATACTGTGGAACATTAAATATTTTTAAAATGCTTCCACACTTATGAGACTTTATGAGACTTCTCCTGCATTTTCTTGGAGGGGGCCTGCTGGAATCATGGATGGGAGCAGAGAAGAGGACGAAAAGTCAGTGGCACTGTCTCTTCTACCTGTGTGGAGCTCTTACCTGGGGTCTGCCAGGATCACTTTCTACCTTCTTTCCAGATGGCATGGGTTGCCTTTACCTGCTGCTTTTCTCATACTCCCTACTATACACGATATTGACTTCCCTCTTCTTCTCCCTCAATGGCACCGGAAACTGCAGTTCTTTCAATTCTGCAAAGACTAGGGATGTGTGTTCAGTTAAAATGATATGGAAAATAAACAGAATTTCCTATTTCATTTTATATCATTTTTAATCTGAAAACACCACTAAAAAAAATCATATATTATTTTTTCCTACCAGTTTCGTCACAGGCTTTCCTCAGACCAGTAACTGTAGGGTTATAAAGACAGACATCTTGCAAAAGAGCCACTGTGTTTCAGTGGGGATTGATCTAGCCAGCTTTCTCTTAACTCTGCTGATGATCTTCATTCCTGCTTCCCGATTGGCCCAAAGTTTTTCTGCTCTGGAGCTATATGGAAAATGCTAATGGGAATTTTTGCCTTGGGAATCTATTGAATCCTATTGTAGAGATTTACACCAAAGATTTTTCTTGTGCCATAAATTCTGGAAACTATATCTAGGTACACTATCAGAGACATTTACCAACACTAATCCAGATCCCGTTTGTCCAGTTTGTGATGATCAATGAGGATCTGGATTAGGCTTGGTAAATGGCTCCAATGACATTCAATTCAACTGAAAGTTTACCTATTATACTGTGCCCTAACTAAATCTAATTTAGCTAATTTAATTTTCCTTCACTCTCTCCCTGTTTCCATAGTTCCTGATATTGTCTCTGGTAGATATTGCTATGCAATTACATTCCGAAAGTTACCGAGTTCCAGGAGTGAGACCTTTTGGCCAATTCTGATTTTTAAATTTGCATTGCTATGCAGTATGGTATTTGATTTTTACCCATTGAAATCAGTGTTGAAGGTCCCATAATGCATCAGGATGAGATTGGCAGAAATACAAGAATGGCTTAAAATTTCACTCCTAGAACCGGGTAATTTGGCAACTCTGTCATTCCTTTCCTGTCTTTCTCATTTGTCTTTTCTAAGGAGCTTTTGTATTGATCTCTGTTTTTTTTGTTCCCAGTTGTTGATGTGGTTTGTAAACCAATATGATGTATGCACCATTAGTGGTATAACAAATCCTCTGAAAATAATAAACAAACAAACTGAAAGTTTGCCTGTTATACTATGCCATGACTTTAATAAATTCACAAACCAAACTGATCCAGTTAATGTTGTTCATATGGCTCCAGAGCAGATAAACTTGACCCACATCAAGGTAAATGTGATGGTGCTTCTGCAAATTGCCTGCCCTGTAACTTCAAAGTCAATGGTTTGCAACCAGCCTCTAACCACGAGGAAAAAACACAGAGTTTCTTATTTGCCTGCAACCTCTAGTAAGCTTTCAACTATATTTTTATTTGGGCAGCATTCATAGCTAACTCTTTAATTAGCAAAATGGTCCTGAACTGAAAATTTATTAAAACAAAACAAAATAGAATAGAATGGAAAAACCTGTAATTTTGTTTTTGCCTGCACGCCCCTACTAAAGACATTTCTCTTTAGCTTGGGTGGTGGACTAGAGGATCCCATAACTACACCCTGGGAACAACCTGTTTCTTTCTGTGTGGCTATGCTGACACCCCTGAGAAGACCATGGAGAGGAGGGATGTGTTTGCTCACATATGCAACTATTACTTCAATGAGACTGGATTCCAAGGGATTGTAGCTTTTTACTTTTTATTTATCTTTTACCTTTGCTATTCTATGAACAGTGGAATGGAATAGATACAGGAAGGTGCTGTGCTGTCTAAGATACTGTAGGTGGGGTCTCACACCCAGTCTTGGCCAGCCCCTGAAGTGCCCAGTTGCAGTTAGGTTGTATGCCAGTTGATATTTTTGGAAGGACTAGGGAGAAAAGCAGGGCCATTCCATCCATTGTGCGAGAATGTTGTTCACACAGGGCCCTGGTCGGTTTGCAGGGCTGGCTTCAGAGGGAGCCAGGGAGGCCTGAGGCTCCAGCTCACCTCTGCACAGCTGTCGGAGTGAAGAGCAGCATGTTCCTTCACTCTGGCAGCTGTGTTCTCATGAAGTGTGCTGAATGCTGGGAAACAGGACATGCCCTTTAACCTCTGGCGCCAGCGGACCATGAAAATACAGCTGTTGGAGTGAAGGAACATGCTTCTCTTCACTCAGGCAGCTGTGCAGAGGTGAGTCGGGGCCTCACGCCTCCCTGGCTCCCTCTGAAGACAGTCAGACATGTGTGGGACTCTTCGGGGGGGGGGGGGTTAGGATAGAACTGGAAATGGGCTGTTGGGGGGATAGGACTGAAATGGGCAGATGGGGGCTAAGACTGGAAATTGACTGATTGGGGGGGCTTGGACTGGAAATGGGCTGATGGGGGGGGGCTAGGATAGGACTAGAAATGGCTGATGGGGGCTAGGATTGGAAATGGGCTGATGGGGTGGGTTGGACTGGAAATGGACTGATGGGGGGAGAGGATAGGATAGGATAGGACTGGAAATGGGCTGATTGGGGTGGGGCTAGGACTGGGAATGGATTGATGGGGGCTTAGATGGGCTGATGGGGAGCTTAGACTGGAAATGGATTGATGGGGGGCTAGGAGGGGCTGATGGGGGGTTTGGACTGGAAATGGACTGCTGGGGGGGGGGCTAGAATAGGACTGGAAATGGGCTGATGGGGGGCTAAAACTCAAAATGGGCTGAGGAGGGGATGGAGAATGGGACTAGAAGGGAACACATGCTGGGTGGGGCTGGACTAGAAGGAAGCTGATGTTGGGGGAAGACTAGAATGGGATGGGACTGGGGGAGTGAGGATGGGGAGGGGTAAAGATATTTTGTGCAGGAGGGAATTAAAATCTATGATTGACTGGGTATTAGGAGAATAAATGGGGATTAAGGATGGAAGGGTAAATTTGAGTGGATGAAAAAGGAATAAAGAAATGAAGGAAAGAGCAAAAGGAGAATGATCAGTATGTTAAAGCAGATGTAGAGAAAGAATGGAAAAAATATAAAAGAGAGAAGAAAGAACAAATGGACAGCAGACAATAGAGAGTTAACAGAAGATACAAAGAAACTAGAAGAAAGTGACTGGAGCAATTGCAACTGAAAAATAAAATGCCCAAACAACAAAAGCTAGAAAAATATATTTTTTTTCCTGAATTTATTAACTAGAAATGTCAGCTCTGGAAAATGTGCATTGCTAACATCCTTGTGTTTTGTTTAGTACAAGAGGAAAGCCAGCTAACTCAGCCTGGCTCCGTAATGGAGCTTCAGTGCCATGGCACTGCGGCTCCATTATGGAGCTGTGAACGCCGCCTGCCACTGAGATCATCCTTTCCCCGCAGCCAGACCCCCAATCCAGCCTCCCATGGCCAGGACCAGGCTACGGGGAACCTCCTGCATGCCTCCCTGCTTTGTTCCCACTGGCCGCCCCAGCTATTCCTTGTCCAGGAAGGCTTATTCCACCTCTAACTGGCATACCACGGACATACAGGGCTGACCTCCGAATTGGCTCTATACATCCAGGGTGATGGCCCACCCATGCATGGCGCTTGCTCCACCTTCCGCCCACTCACTCCTGCCCCCATCTAAGGCTTCACATACAACTCTGTTGTTTGTATTGGGAGCCTTGCACAGGGACAGCCAGGGGGACGTATAGCGGGGATGTACGTCCAGGCAGGGCGTACATCCCCGCTATTTGGGGCTTGGAATAGACCCCTTATTGTCTTCCTATTTTTAAATTGTGATACCTTGTTCTTTCTTTGATGACAGTCAATGTTCTGCATGTGTAACCGGGCTGAGGTATTCGGTTCATGTAGTTTCTATTTGACAGTGCCACTTGTTCTCTTTCCCCAGTAGGAGATGTATTGGTATTCACTGAGATGTATGGGTTTAATATTTGAAATGTTGCCTTTTGATAGGCAGGGTTTGGTGCTTTGTGAGTCCTGGTAGTGACGTTATGATACGATAGGTTTGCTATGGGTTCTAAATGGGCAGTGTTTGCAGTACTTCCTAATGTGCTTGGCAGTTGGCACTGAAGTATAGTAATGTAAAAATCTGGTAGTCTTTCTTTATCTAGACACTCATAAAGAGGCATGTTTACTAAATGTTAGCACATGTTAACTTTATGCAAATAGTTATGCAAATGAGGCCCTGCAATGAGTCTCCACACATGGCCCCGCACACCCCTTGGGCTGCCCCTGGAGAGAAGGGATGTGTTTGCCCATCTAGGCAACTAATGTTCCAAAGGGTCTGAATTCCCAGGGTCTGTGTCTGTATTGTAGCTCTTTTTGTGTCCTCCTATCTTCACAGCTGCTGTCAAACAATAGATGAAGAAGACAGCTGCAGAAAGTATTATTGCACTCTGTGTTCCAGTTCTGTAATGGAATACATGGATTTTGCTACAGTAACCTCTCCTCCTGCCACTGACTCTGTGTTGTATCAAAGTACAATTCCCTGCCTTGCCCAAACCTTTCAAGGCCCTAGTTGTCTGATAGATTCTCCACAGCAATGAGGAAGGCAAAACACTTTCACAAAAAGCAAAGCACACAGCTAGAATCTTTTTTTCTTGTGCTTTGATGTAGAAAGACAGACAGATCCCAGCTACAGGTTCTTCCATAATGAATGGCTGAAAGTCAGCGGTCTGTTTTTCCTCCTTTAAAATCTCCTTAGACCCAACACAACCAGTGGTAGGAATCAGTTCAGACTAATCCCACCACTTAAGGAGCCACGCAGGTGGCAGCATGGCACGTGTTTGCAGCTCATTTACTTGCAATTTAAATACATTTAAATACTTATGGCAAATACATTTAAATACTTGTGGCATTAATCGGACACTGTTTTTTCCATTGCCATTTATGCGTGCATTGCCATTTATGCGTGCATCTGTCTCTTTTTTGCATTTGACATTAACTTAAATGTGCTTAAAGTGTGCTTAATCACGCCATTTTTGGTGCTTAAAAGCTGCACTAGTTTTCTGCATTGGCCTGTAACTGAGGGAGCACAAGAACAGTCGGCAGCAGTACAGTACCAGAAGAGAGGAAGAGAGAGCATGTGTGTGTGTGTGTGTGTGTCTGAAGACTAAAGGGTATGTTTACTAAACCGCTTTAAAGTAACCGGCGGTAAGGGCAGCATTAAGGTGCCTGAAGCCATATAAGGCGGTGGGTAGGGAGCGGGTGTGCCGGCGTTAGGGTGCCTTGGGCCATTTAATGTGAGCTAACAGGACCAAGTGTAGTAAAGTGACAAGACATCCTAAGAAGAGACAAGGCATCTTAAGAGGTGATAAGGTGACTTAAGTTGTGATAAGGTGCCTTAACAGGAGATAAGGCGTCTTAACATAAGATAAGGTGTTCTAACAGGAGAAAAGATGCCCTAACAGTTAAGGTGCCCTAAGGAGAGACAAGGTGCCCTAAGGTGGAAAGCATGCATCTTAAGGCAGAAAAATGGCTGCAAACCAAACGCCGGATAGAGCACCAAGGAATGTCAATGTACAGATGATGGAAGGAAGGATAGATGGGAGTTGATGGACCTGCTATGTCGATGGCACCCTATGTGGCAACCAGTAAAGTGGACGTGCATGTGGGAGGCAGCTGTACCTATGCACAGGGTTGTGCCAATGTAAAGTGCTGCAGTGACAGTGTGTGGCATAGGATGGGGAAGACAGGTCCCCCATTGGCCCATTGGAGGCAGAAGCAGCAGGATGTTTGCTGTGACAGGACAGAGTAGTAGTGGTTACATGCAGATCAGGCACAAGCGAGGTAAGCACGAAGAGCCGTGATGCGGAAAATGGTACCAGTCTAGGTCATGAAGTAGCATCCTGCACAAGAAGACAGGACTGTACACAGCCGAGAGAGACAGACTGTTACAGACATGAAAATGATCTGAGTAGCACAGTCACAAAAACAACAAGTAGGAATCAAACCCCTACCCCTGCTTAGGGAGACCATGAGCTAACCAGTAGGCTACCCCTTCACACCGCACTGTACAGCAATGGCTGGATACAAAGAGACTGCAGGTCACCGCCTAAAATGTCTGCTGTGTGTGCCAGTATAGGGTAGCCCTACCAGTACCCATGGTGCAGTGCACATGCAGAACAGCAATCTACAGCTGATCACCAAATGGAGAATACATGTATCCATCACCTCAACTCAGTAAGATGCACTGACAGTGTGTGATACAAGAACAGCACAGCTACAAACCATAATACAGAGCAGTTTCCACATTCAATCTGAGAGTGAGGATGGGCACCCAGTAACAGGTCCCCAGTATCTGCAGTGCTAGAGATGATCTCTGCTGCCTGTGCTGCAGATCCCCATCACCGCCAGTGGGTGGCAGGTGTTGTCTGCAGTGTGGTTATGCTAGTTACATCTGTTCCTATTTGACATGGACCCACCTAGAACAGTGCATGTCAATACCCAGTATTACAATGTTGATGCTATGGACACCAATTACCAGGGAGAATCTAGACTAACATATGGTTGTTACTAAAGTCCTGTTGGCTCCACCAGTACCACTCAGAATAGGCATAGAACACTTCACGTCCTTACCACCTAGGTCTAACATGCCCCAGCAGCATGTTCACCACTGTGTTTTCCAACCATGCACATACTAACTTACACAGAGCAACCATGTGCACCCAGGCTTGGACTATACAGAATAGACACACAGAACTGGGGTCAATGATCAAGCCACCCCCCCCCCCTCCAGACAGGAGGTACACACACATCACATCACTAGAACCAGTCACCATATAGCACTATGTGGATACATAGCATTGCCATAGTCACTGTTCGGTCAGAGTGAGAGTGCCTTCCCAGCATGACATGCTGTGGCCACCCGGTCCATGCAGGTGAAAGTTGGATGCTGCGATGTCCCACCATTGCCCTACCCCTGATGCAGACACATCTTGGTCAATCCACCCTATTCAGGCCATACACATAATACTTTGCTCCTCATCATGCACATTTGCAGGCTAACACTGGAAACAGCTTAGGCACAGCAAGGCTCAGTGAGGTGTAGAAAGCCGCAAAACAATGGATAGACATACACACACACACACACTCATATTGACTCACTGTATGAAAATGGGGATGATTGGCATTCCTGCCTGCCACTCTGTTCCCAATCAAAGCTCAGGCATTGTTGAGGTGTGCTCATTGTGCAGGAGGTAGTAGTGCATTCTGATGCTAACAGCCGCTCAGAGTGCTGGTGCTGTCAGCCTGACTCTCTGTTCAGATGAGGATAATGGAGCCTCTCTGTGTGGGTGTTTGTACCCTTCTTGGCTGATTCATTGAAGGTAGCACATGTTGGTTTTGTCCCTGCATTATGGGATAAGATTTAACCACAGACAGGACACAAACCTGTGACCCTCTGCTCTTATATACACCAACTGTGTGTGGTGCACCACAGTGCTGCCACATGGTCACATTAGTCCCTAGGACTGACATGCTTCCCATCAGACAGACCTTGGCACATGGTGCACTGCACACGGTACACTTGAGCAGAGCCTGGCCTTTGTCTGCTGTAGGCGGGTGCCGCTACCCCCTCCACCAACACCTTCACATCATGCTGACATGCCCGTGTGCTGTCACTGTTGGTGGTGCACAGTCCCAGGCAAACCAGCATGTGGGTAGGTGGCTGCCTAGAGTGCAGGGTCTGGAGGGGAGGGGGCAGAGGCACACAAGGATGACCACATATCCCCTCCACAACCATCTGCCTCTCCAGGGACCCCATCACCGCCTGCCAATGTTATATCTCTTCAACCTGGGGAAGAGACAACTGAGGGGTGTTATGTTAGAGGTCTAGCGCATATTGCCTGGTGTGGATTGGGTAAAAGTAGATTGATTGTTTTTTGTTATCAAAATGTAGTAGGACTAGGAGACATGCAATGCAGCTACAGTGTGAGCCATTGAGGACTATTGGGAGTGAATGGTTTCTCCGTCAATGCATATTTAAACTCTGGAATTCATTTCCAGAGGATGTCGTAAAGGCTGTTAGTGTAGTTGGGTTTTAGAAATGTTTGGACAGGTTCCTGGGGATCATTCTAGAAACCATTACTAATGAGGGGCCCAGAATATCACCTGCCTGCCCAATACATGCACTGTGGATCCTCTGTGTCTTTTGTGGAAACTGCTAGGTACCTGTGCCCTAGATTGGCTACTGTTGAACACATGATACTGGGCATGATGGACCTTAGTCTGACACAGTCTGACATATTTTCAAGTCCTATGTGCTTATCTGCCACCTAGGCATCTACCTGGTCTGCCCTATGCACCAGTGCCCCCCCACTGCATGACCCACATGCACCCTCCTTTGCCCCATTTGCACCAACAACATAGTGCCCCTTTCTTACTTGGGCACTATCCTGTTGCTGCTAATGGAGCACTACTATCACTATCTTGGGCTCACCTGTCTGTGCAGCACATTACAGACATTAAAATAGGCTCTCTCTCCTCAAAATACACTCTTACCGCGAGGTTTTGATATGCAGTAAGGTTTCTGATGTTAAGGTGCCATCGTTAAGGGAGCAGGGCCTTGTCCCCACCCACTCCCCACCTACTAACTCGCACTTTCTGCCCCGTGGATGCCTCCTCTCCGCCAACAGAGCACTTTACGATGCCGGTACCGTTAGTGTGCGCTAGTGGTGTTAGCGCACGCTAACAGTACATCAGCACGTGCTAATGGCACAAGTGCCCCATTAGCATGCGCTAACTGCACACTTGCTCCTTTAGCTCGGTTTAGCAAACATACCCCTAAAAGTGTACATGTCCTCACATGTGTATGTGCGCGCCTGAAAAGTAAGAATGGTATATATGGAAGACACCAACACATGCACTATTTCTTTGTTTCTCTTGTGTGTCATAAATATAATTTTCTTTTGAGAATTTGAGCTTCAGAAGTCCAGTGGTACAAATGTGCCCATAAGCATACTAAATAGAAGGAAGTATTCAGCTGGGGAATTTATACAAGAAACTGCTTAGTTACTGGGCAAATTCCTCTGAAAACGGTTGTAATACTGTCTCCACTCTAACTGTATCCTTACAGAGGCATCATGGAATGTTAAATATCTGTTTCTATTACTTCTTTCATTTGTGAATGCTTTTAGATGCTTAAATCTTTTTAGGCTTATACCTTGGATACACTGCCTGCAATTCTGACTTTTTGGCCCTCATACTTTCTAGATCAGTCTGCCCTTGGCAATTCTAGTTTGCACCAGAGATAATGGAGAATGAAAATTTTTTACCCAGGTATCCTGGTTCACAGCCCACTGCTCTAATCACTTGAATCATGCACCTGCACAGCACTCATGCTCATTTACAAACTGCTAATGCCATCACACCCATAACTAGACTCTGCAGTTTTAGTCATGGTACTTCTGGAGAGGTTAAGTGTGTGTTTGCATGTGGGGGAGGGGGTGGAATAGGGCAGAAGATTAAATTTGACTCCGTGAGGAAGATTATAAAAAGCATTAAATAGGCATCCTTGGTAGGGTCCCACAAATATATGTTTTCCTAAAGCCCAATGGTGTGTTAATCCAGCCATGCCTCTCCCATATTCTCTGGCATCAATGAATTCTACTTTCTGCCTCTCATTCTCCATGCATGATGCCAAGTTCCATTACACCCAAATTTGTGAGGTACCAATCGTCATCTTCCCTTTCTCCCATTCCCCTGCTCATGTCTTCTAATCATTCTTCCCACTAGCATCAAAATGTCTCCCCCCCTCCCTTCCCCCCAACACATGCACTCCCACTGAGACTGCTGTAACCTTCTTTCTCTCCTATAAATGCCAGGAAGTGGAACGAAGGAAAGTGAATGAGAGGGTAGAAGGATAAAGGCTAATCCACTTCAAGTGTTACTCTATTGCCTGTAGTATAGTTAGGTGGTTCCTATAGCTTTCCCTGAAAAAACACAACTAAAGCTATCCAGAAAATTGTGCTGTATAGGAAGAGAGCAGGGATGTGAGTGTGTAACAGCCAGAATAACTGAAATGAAAATACATGGCTAGACAGGAAAGTGAAAAAACGGTGTAGTTACTAAGCACGCATCTGCTGCTGAAGCTGCCCTCTCAAATTACAGAAAGAGGGCAAGATGTATGAGCTGTAGCAGGACCTTGAATGTATAAAAATCAATCCGCGTTAGGGTATATAGTGATAGTTTTCATACCTGGCTGATTTGGATTTAGAGATTTAAATTACTTGTCTTTCCAAATTAGAGTTCAAGACAGGTTACAAATTGAGGTACAGACGTTATTTTGATAAGTTTGGTAGATAGATAGATAGACAGACAGACAGACAGACACATAGATAGATTTGGTGAAGAGAGAGAGAACACATTTTCCCTGGAGGTAACTTTCTCAAGCATTCATAGATTCATTAATAATGTTTCAGTAAGTATCTTAATTTGTGCACTGATGTCATTAACTGTCTGACTTTTGAGAGAACATTAATGTGACTGTTTTACTTCATTTTGCTTGGCCAAAGACAGATGGAAACCATAGTGATCTGTATTCTCCAAAGATTAAGTGATGCAGTTAGTGGTATAGTGGTATCAGTATTTTAATAGAGTATGCACGTGTTAAAATGATTTATGCAAACAGGAATTAAAAGACATGTTAAAAGCTTAAAAGCTTAATTATCAAAATGATGCTACTCTGACGATGCCTTCTTCACTGGCAACGTGATTATTTTACAATAATGATAATCATCATAATGCTCTCTGGCTCAGTATAGAATATTTCATGGTGTAGAAAAGTATTTCACTTTAATTTGGAAGCCAGAATGGTACTGCATCAAATATATTATGACACAGCAGGAGGCAAACTGCTGATTACCATCATGGCTGTATATATTGAAACCTTGAAGTGAACATGTTGTGATGTTATTGCTAGCCTGTATGAGGTCCAAAACTCATCTTTCAGCTAGATGTATACAATTTTAAATGTCTTTCTAATCAGCAAATGCTTAATTCTACAAGGATTCTATAATTTAGGCCTATAATTCCCTTAGCCATCCAAAACTTGTACTCTATCAGACGAAGCAGTGTTCATGGGCTCTATGGCAACATTTGTCAAAAGAGAATAATGAGTTGTTGGGTACAGATGATAACTATTAATTTGGTTCATAGCTGGCATGCAATTTTTTTAGGCCTATTTATGTTCTTTCCTCAGGCAAATTTTATTTTGTCTGGTACATACAATATTCCCTTTCAACTGGGGTTTGATAGCATAGTACACAGTGCATTTACAGAAGAAAAATAATACATCTTCAGAATAATATGAAACAAAAATATCTTACTTAAATAGGATACACCTAAAGTTTACTCATTAGCTAAGAGGAACTACTTAAAGGGGTATGTCTACTAAAGGTTAATGTGCATTAATAAAAGTTAAGATGCATTAAGTGCTGTAACGGCTCATATAAATGAATGTGAAGAGGCAGGATGCGGGTTAACCTTTACAGTAGTAAACATGCCCCAAAGTATCTTCCGTCTCTTAATTTGCTATTTTTCACTCATAAGAAAAAATATACATGGGGTAGGTTTACTTAAGAGTGTTAAGCGCACACAGGTTAGCAAGTGTTAATGGAAGCGGTAACGATGTTATTGTGTGGTAAAGGCCAGGGCGGGGAATAGGCATTCCAGCAGTAAGGGCACTTGGCTCCACTTATCGTATGCTAACAGGACACCAGGCATTAAGGTGCCAAGCGTGGACCTTAACGCCTAAAAATGGCAGTCACCTAATCACAGGATAAGGAAGCCATTGTGAAAGTCAGATTTCAGGTGATAGATGGAAGGAAGCATGAGAGCTGATAGACATGTCTGATCCCTATGTATTTTACAGTAGTGGCCAAAAAATTAAGGCAGGTATCTTTTTCTATAATTTATTGTTAAATAATGTACTGTGGAGATGTCACACGGGCTTACTTATTTAATCAGCCAGTCGCCCAAGAGCGGATGGTTCGGAAGAATGTATCCTTGATGGATACTACCAAAAGCAGAGAGGTTCCACAAAAGAGTAAAGTAGCCCAAATGCCCTCAAGTATGGAGCAGACAGAGCTTAAAGATCCCAATTTACCCATGTCTAACAATAGTCAAATTAACATGAATAAAATACATTCTCTAAAATGCTCGTATGCAAATGCTAGAAGTCTAAAGAATAAGATGGGAGAGTTAGAATATATAGCACTAAATGAAAGGTTAGATATGATTGGAATATCAGAGACATGGTGGAAGGAGGACAACCAGTGGGACACTGTGATACCTGGGTACAAACTATATCGTAATGATAGAGCTGATCAAATTGGTGGAGGGGTTGCGCTCTATGTTAGAGAGGGCATTGACTCAGAAAGGATTAAAGTTTTGCAGGAAACAAAATCTGCTGTAGAATCTATATGGATTGAAATTCCATATAAAAGGGGGAAGGCAATGGCAGTGGGGGTGTACTATCGAGCACCTGGCCAGAATGACCAAATGGATGATGAAATGCTCAAAGAAATCAAGGAAGCTAACAAAAGTTACAGCGCAGTAATAATAATGGGTGATTTCAATTACCCCGGTATTGACTGGGTCAGTGTCACGTCAGGACATGCTAGGGAGATAAAGTTCTTAGATGAAATAAATGACTGCTTCTTGGAGCAGCTGGTTCATGAACCGACCAGAGGGGAAGCCATATTAGACCTAGTCCTTAGTGGAACACCAGATCTAGTGCAAGAGATAAGGGTGTTGGGGCCACTTGGCAATAGTGATCATAGCATGATCACCTTTGACTTAATTAGTGGAGGAGGGATAGTAAGGAAATCCACAGTACTACCTTCTAACTTTCGAAAGGGAGACTATGATAAAATGAGGAAAACAGTTAAGAAAAAACTAAAAGGAGCAGTTGCGAAGGTTAAAGACGTACATCAAGCTTGGGTGTTGTTGAAAAATACTATCTTGGAAGCCCAGACCAGCTGTATTCCACGCTTTAAGAAAAGTGGAAGGAAGTCCAAAAAACTGCCAGCATGGTTTAAAGGTGAGGTCAGAGAGGCTGTTGTTGCCAAAAAAGCATCTTTCAGGAAATGGAAAAAAGAGCCAAACGACGAAACCTGGAAACAGCACAAGTACTGGCAAGTCAAATGCAAGGCATTGATAAGGCAGGCAAAGAGAGAATTTGAGAAGAAGCTTGCTGCGGAAGCAAAAACGCGAAATAAAGACCTTTTCAAGTGCATTCATAGCAAAAAACCTGTGAGAGAGTCAGTTGGTCCATTAGATGATAAAGGAGTTAAAGGAGCACTAAGAGGCGACAAGGCGATAGCGGAGAGACTGAATGAATTCTTTGCTTCGGTCTTTACTGAGGAAGATGTAGGGATGTTACCCATGACTGAAGTGGTATTTAAAGGTGCGGAAGAAAGGAAATATCGATACATCGGGAAGATGTCTTACAACTATTAGATAAACTGAAGAGTAGCAAATCACCTGGGCTGGATGGTATATATCCAAGGGTGTTGAAAGAACTGAAATATGAGATTTCAGAACTGCTATCAGTAATCTGTGAACTATCATTAAAATCATCTCTAATACCTGAAGATTGGAGGATCGCCAATGTAACACCAATTTTTAAAAAGGGTTCCAGGGGTGATCCGGGAAACTACAGACCGGTGAGCCTGACGTCAGTACTGGGAAAAATGGTAGAAACCATCATAAAGAATAAAATTACTCAGCATGTAGAAAGTCACAACCTAATGGCAGACAGCCAACATGGCTTTAGACAAGGAAGATCTTGTCTTACTAATCTGTTATGTTTTTTTGAAGGAGTGAATAAACAGGTGGACAAAGGTGAGTCGGTTGATACTGTGTATCTGGACTTTCAGAAAGCCTTTGACAAGGTCCCTCATCAGAGACTTTTGGCAAAACTAAAGAGTCATGGGATAGGAGGCAGTGTACTATTGTGGATCTGGAACTGGTTAAAAGATAGAAAGCAGAGGGTAGGGCTAAATGGACAATTTTCCCAATGGAGAAAGGTGAATAGTGGTGTACCCCAGAGATCTGTGCTGGGTCCGCTGCTTTTTGACATATTCATAAATGACCTGGAAAGTGGAATAACGAGTGAGGTTATCAAATTTGCAGATGACACAAAACTATTTAAAGTTGTTAAAACCCAAGAGGATTGTGAAAAATTGCAAGAGGATCTTGATAAATTGGAAGACTGGGCATCAAAATGGCAGATGAAATTTAATGTGGACAAGTGCAAGGTTATGCACCTAGGGAAGAACAACCCAAACTATGGTTACACGATGCAAGGTTCCACATTAGGAACCACCACCCAGGAAAAAGATTTAGGCGCCATTGCGGATACCATGTTAAAACCCTCGGCCCAGTGTGCAGCGGCGGCCAAGAGAGCAAATAGAATGCTAGGTATGATAAGGAAAGGAATGGAAAATAAAACAAAAGATATTATAATGCATCTATATCGTTCCATGGTGAGACCGCACCTTGAATACTGTGTGCAATTCTGGTCGCCGTATCTTAAAAAGGATATAGCGATTTTAGAAAAGGTACAGAGAAGAGCCACCAAAATGGTAAAGGGGATGGAAGGATACTCCTATGAAGAAAGTCTAAAAAGGTTAGGGCTCTTTAACCTGGAAAGGAGACGGCTGAGGGGAGATATGATAGAAGTCTATAAATTAATGAACGGAGTGGAACGGGTAGACGTAGATTGATTGTTTACGTTATCAGAATATAGAAAGACTAGGGGACATGAAATGAAACTACAGGGTAAACTATTTAAGACTAATAAAAGAAAATATTTTTTCACTCAACGTGTAATCAAACTCTGGAATTTGTTACCGGAGGATGTAGTAAAGGCTGTTAGTGTAGCTGGGTTTAAAAAAGGTTTGGACAAGTTCCTGGAGGAAAGGTCCATAAACCATTATTAAGAAGTGACCGAAGATATCAATGCTTGACCCAGTACAAGCATTGTGGAACTTGTGTCTCTTGGGGAAACTGCTAGGTACATATGACCTAGATTGGCCACTGTTGGAAACAGAATACTGGGCTTGATGGACCTTGGTCTGACCCAGTATGGCATATCTTATGTCCTTATGTTCTTAGGACAGCTGAGGATCAGGTAGGGACTTTGGTAGGTCTCTCTCTTTTACTTCAAAAAAGTACTAGAGCTCCACCAACTAAGCAATGGCTGGGAAAAATCATATTGCTAAAGCTGCTGCCCCCCGTTACAGCTTCTGCCTCTGTCCAGACAGAGATCCAAAGGCCAGTTTAGGGACTAGTTCCATGTGTAGGATGCAGGCTCTCAGGAAAAGTGGAGGAGCTCAGAGAAGAGGTGGCGAGACTGAGAAGCATTCGAGATGGTGAGAAGTACATTGACAAGATGCTTCTTGAAACATCCAGAGGTGAAGATTGGAGGCTACAGAAGGAAGAGGGTTGAACAAAAGTCACCAGAGGCTGCAGTATCAGCACTTCAACTCCTCCAGCCCTTGAACTGAAGAACCAGTATGCAGCCCTGGAAATGGAGGAGGTGGAAGCATCCGAGGAAAGGGAAGAACCACAGCTCGAGCACCCCAAAGTTACAGAATCAGTCACCACAATGAAGTGAAGGGTAGTGGTGGTTGGCGACTCTCTTCTGAGAGGTACTAAGGAGTCCATCTGTGACCAGATTTGATGTCCAGAGAGGTGTGCTGTCTGCCATGTGCCAAAATCTGAGATGTTACGGAGAGTTTGCCAAGACTCATCAAGCCTACTGACTATTATCCTATGTTGCACATCCATGTCAGCACAAATAATACTGCTAGGTATCCCTCCGAGCATATCCAATGTGACTTCATTGCTCTGGGACAGAGGATGAAGCAGATAGGTGTGCAAGTGGTGTCCACTTCAATTCTCCCTGTTGAGGGTAAAGTCCAAGGCAGAGAAGCTCGCATCCTGGAGATGAATGCATGTCTGCGTGGATGGTGTCATCTAGAGCATTTTGGTTTCCAGGACCATGGGATGATGTTCCAAGGGCTGCAGAGCAGAAATGCTGTCCATCTGTCTAAGAAGGGTCAGCATTTTCAGCAGCAGACTAGCTAACCTACTGAACAGGGCTTTAAACTACATTTAATGGGGATAGGTGAAGAGAGCCCCCAGGTAAGTGGTGAAAGACCCCAGGTAAGTGAAACATTAAATACCTCTGTAGAAATGGGTAACAGGGGCAACATCTGGAAAGCGGTGTATATAAATGCCCATAGCATAGAAAATAAGATCCCATATGTTGAGGCATTAATGGAAGAGGCCGACTTGGATTTAGTAGCGGTTACGGAAACATGGTTCACAGAAAACTATGACTTGGATATAATTATACCGGGCTAAACTTTATTCAGAAAGGACAGGATAGGAAGAAGGGGAGGTGGTGAATATTTTAAAGGCAACAAACCTTTTTGTTATGTAAATAAATGTAAAAGGAAAAGGAGGCCGCTATGGTTCTCAAAAGAAATAGCTGAGAAGGCGAAGAAAAAGAGGGAGGCATTCAAGAATACAAGAAATCACAGAGGAGAAAGACAGGCATCTATATTTGGAGAAACTTAGAGAAGCTAGCAAAGTAGTCAGGAAAGCAAAGGTACAAAAAGAAGAAAAAATAGCCAATGCAATAAAATGTGGGATAAGATATTTTTTAGATATGTTAATGAGAGGAGGAAGGGCAAAAGTGGTATTGTCAGACTCAAGGGTGCAAGGGAGGAATATGCAAAAACCGATTAGGATAAAGCACAATTACTTAACAAATATTTCTGTTCTGTGTTCACAGATGAAGGGCCTGGAGCAGGACCTCAAAAAACACCCACAAATAGCAACAGAAGCAACAGGAATCTGGAATGATTTTCAGAAGACTGTGCTTGAGAGGAACTAGCTAAACTAAAAGTAGACAAAGCCATGGGTCCAGATGGGATACATCCAAGAATACTGAGGGAACTTGGGAACATTCTAGTGGCTCCACTGTCTGACCTTTTCAATGCCTCTTTGGAGTCAGGAGTGGTGCCAGAGGACTGGAGAGAGGCACATGTGGTTCCTTTACACAAAAGCAGACATAAGGATGACATTGAGAATTACAGGCCGGTTAGTCTAACCTCTGTGTTTAGTAAGTTATTGGAAAGACTGCTAAAGGAGAGAGTAATGAGGTTTCTGGAGTCCAATGGATTGCAGGATGCGAGGTAGCATGGATTCACCAGAGGCAGGTCTTGTCAGACAAATCTGATAGATTTCTTTGACTGGGGATCAGTGAGTTGGACCAAGGGAGAGTCCTAGATGTGGTGTATTAAAATTTCAGTAAAACCTTTGACACCATTCCGCACAAGTGACTTATAAACAAATTGAACACCTTAGGGTTGGACCCTAAAGTTATTGATTAGCTTAGAAATTGGTTGCATTGGAGGCAACAAAGGGTACAGGTAAACTGAGCTCATTCTGAGGAGAACAAGGTTACCAGTGGTCTACCACAGGGCTCTGTCCTTGGTCCGATTCTGTTTAACTTTTTTGTTAGTGATATTGCGGGAGAACTTTCAAGTAAGGTTTCCTTGTTTGCAGATGATACCAAAATCTACAATAGAGTAGACAAACAGGAAAAAGTCAACAACATGAGGAGGGATCTAGCTAAAGTTGAAGAATGGTGTAGAATATGACAGCTGAAATTTAATGCTAAAAAATGCAGGATCATGCATTTAGGATGCAAAAATCCAAAGGAGCTGTACAGTATAGGGGGTGAGGTACTTCTGTCCACAAAAGAAGAGTGGGACCTTTGCATGATTGTTTCTGATGATCTCAAAGTAGCTAAACAGGTAGAAAAGGTGTCTGTGAAAGCCAGAAGGATGCTTAGGTGTATAGGGAGAGGAATGACCAGCAGAAAAAAGGAGGTGAAAATGCCTCTGTATAAATATCTGGGGTGACCTCATTTTGAGCATTGTGTGCAATTTTGGAGACTGTACCTTCAGAAGGATATAGGCAGGATGGAGTCGGTGCAGAAGGTGGTTACTAAAATGGTGAGTGATCTTTGTTATGAAGCATATGAGGACAGGCTTAAATATCTTAATATATATACTTTAGAGGAAAGACGGGATGGGGCAATATGAAAGAGACCTTTAAATACCTCCATGGCATAAATGTACAGGAGGGTCTCTTTCAATTGCAGGCAAACTCTGCTACCAGGGGACATAGGATGAGAGTGAAAGAGGATAGACTCAGGAGTTATATGTTTAAATATTTTTTTACAGAAAGAGTGGTAGATGCATGGAATAGTCTCCATGTGGAGGTGGTGGACACAAGGACAGTATCTGAATTCAATATAGCATGGGACAAACACAGTGGATCTCTAAAGGTAAAAAGGGGACTATTGTAGTTGATATGGAACGACAGACTAGATAGGTCATGTGGTCTTTTTCAACTGTCATGTTTCTATGTTTCTATACTGAATAAAATGAATTGATAAAGGCTATCTAATGTGGCTGCTAACCAGCACCATCTATCTGAAATTCAAAAAAATGAAACACAGAAGAGCATATGGTAGGGGAAGGGATTCCTAAAGCTAACAATGGGAGAAGGGACTTGGATAACACAGGTACACTAAAAAAAATTTTTTTAAACTGCCTCTAATGTTTCGATTGATTTTTACGTTTTTTGGTGCGCTGAATCCAAATCTGGTAACCAATTTGCTCCATCACGTACAGATTTTTTGCTACATTGGGTTAACAGTTTGAGGTGAACGTTTCAGATTGAGTGCGATCGAGATAAAAGTTTCTTGGATGAATTCTTTATACTAATTGTTTAGTAGTTATTCAAATAAGAATAAAGAAAATTGTAACAAGGCAGCACATAAGAATAGAGTAATGTCAACAAAACACACTGTGATGGTAGCAAAATTGTCTGCACTTAAAACAGCCACATACATGTGCACAAACATTGAGCATATAAGAGCGAGGTTAGACACAAAGCAAAGCAAAGAAATGTGCAAAAAATGTTGTACAGGTATGTATGTAAGAATAGAAAACGCAAACCGCACCATTGCAATACATGAAGACAAACACCCGATGGTGTGAAAATAAAATTCTAATAAATGAGATCCGACACTGTGGTAATAACTAGCAAATTTTTATTTCAAAGTTTAGTAAAAACACGATATTTGTCAACACAGTTTAGATTTTAAAGTCATTCTTGGGTCAATCAATCTCCTGGTGGGCCCGTTTCTTCTCCCCCCGAATGCTACTCTTGGTGCGCTGCTTGGCGTATTTTTCATCTGGGGTTTCCTGCAGCAGCAACCAGCAGAAATCAGCCATCATAGTGGTGTTCCATCTTCCTTGGTACCTTCTCTCTGCGTCCTTGATGTCCTGGTGAAACCTTTCACCTTGTTCTTCACTGTACGCCCCCAAGTTTTGGGGAAAGTAGTTCACATGGGAGTGCAAGAAATGGACTTTCAGGCTCATGTTACAGCCTTGTTCTTTGAAGGCATTGAGCATCCTGGCAACAATATCCTTATAGTTCTCATCCCGCCTGTTCCCCAAGAATTTGAGAGCAACATCCTTGAAGGAATCCCAGGCTTCTTTTTCCTTCTCAGACATCGTTTCAGCGAATGCTCCATCTGAAATGAGTTTCCTTATATCAGGGCCAACAAACACTCCTTCCTTTAGCTTTGCTTCAGAAAGTCGGGGGAACTTTGAGCAAAGGTACCGAAAGCACTCACCATCTTTTGGAAGGGACTTGATGAATTGCTTAATGAGACCCAACTTAATGTGGAGAGGTGGTAATAGAATTTTATCACGAGGTACCAAGCTCTCATGAAGAACATTTTTCTCACCGGGTCTCAAATACTCCCGAATTGGCCAGTCTTTTTTCCCCCAGTGTAGGTCACGGGCCCGGCTATCCCACAAGCAAAGGAAGCAGGGATATTTGGTGAAACCGGATTGCTGCCCTAATAGCATGGATAGAATTTTAAAGTCTCCACAAATCATCCACTTATGCTCATCATAACGAATCTTCTGAAGAATCAGGGCCAAATTCTCGTATTTTTCTTGGAGAATAACAGAGTGAGCAATAGGAACTGAAGCGAATGTGTTGCCATTATGAAGAAGAACACCTTTTATGCTGTCTTTTGACGAATCAATGAACAGCCGCCATTCAGCAGGATCATACTTGAGTTTAAACTTTTCCATCACTCCGTATATATCGTTGCAAAATACCAAATCTTCCTCTTTGCTGAAATACTTCAAAAATTGTGTCTCGCGGTTGTGGTACCAATAAAAAGTTGTTCCTGGTGACAATAGATTTTTCTGTTTAAGCCGAGAACCTAGCAGTTGGGCAGCATCTTTTGGGAGTCCTAAATCCCAGACTAAATCATTCAATTCAGCTTGAGAGAAAAGTTCAGGTTTCGGATCTGGTTCAGTTTCAAACTCGGAAGTACTGGACTCATCGGGAAAAGCCATCTGATGAGTCTCATCATGATCAGAACCGTCCACACAAATATGATCCAAAGATTTTGGTGGTTCAGGCACAGTTACTTCGTTGCTATGAGGCATAGGCCTAATTGCTGAGGGAAGGTTGGGGTAACTTATTACGTTCTTATTTTTTAAGTTGTATCCCTTCACAATGCAAGAGCAAAAATAGCAGTCACTGCTGTGGTCTCTTTGTTCACCGCCACATCATAGGTATTCCGAAACGAAATGCTTGTTTTTTACCTTTCATCCATAAGCGTAGATCTTCCTCACATGTCTTGCACACTTTGTGAGGAGCCCACGGTTTGTCTTGATCGCCTAACTTCAAACCGAAATAGGCGAAATATACTTTTTTAATAAATGCAGAAATGTTCCTCTGCCGCTTTTTCACGGTATATTCCCCACAAATAAAACAAAAACTGTCCGGAGAGTTGACGCAACCTCTGGCTCTGTGAGTCATCACAAATACACAGCACTGCAAACTACAACTGTAGTGAACCACTTCGGAATAAAGCTGGATTACGACTGAGCAAACAAAAGGTAATAATGAACTTGCAAGAAACTGAAATTTGACAGGAACGTTCATGTCGCAACCACCGTGTTTGAGCGAGCGAACGAGGCGAGGCGAACAGGAAAGAACATGCGCCAGCGCGAGTACTGGATTTAGCCCCCCACCTCCCAATTGTCCTGTTAATGTATAAAATGAATACAAAACACTCTAAAATATCATGAGGGAGTGTTTCTAGTTAGTTAACCATTACAACCTCTATTTTGGGCCAAGAAAATAAACTGCAGTCGGCTAAAAAGAAATTATGTGAACATTCCTTATATGGGTAAGAAATCTAATTTTGCAAGAAAACGTGACGTGATGGAACATTTTGGCTATTTTTCCTGGATTCAGCACCCCAAAATCTATAGGAATCAGTTGCAAAACTGGAGGCAGTTTTTTGGTAGTGTACCTGTGTAATTTAAAAAGCAATATGCAGGAGTTTCTCAGTTCTAGCTAGGGAAATAACTGACTCTTCACCCCCTATGCTTTACTAAACTTATAGAGGCCAATTCCATAAAATGCACATCTGGGTCGCAGACTTGTCCAAATCAAAAAAGGGCCCGATTTCACCCTGATTCCATGACTGCGGGTTTAGACGCACCCTCCATTCCGGAATCGGGGACATGGATGTTTTTGCCATGGCATGAGCAAGCTACTATGGAAAAACATTGGCCCCGCAGTTATGACAAAACACAGGTATATGCAGCAAATGGTTTGGATGTCCCTGTACTCACTGTATTCTGAAAAGGTGGATGCTTCTGATCCTGCCTGTTTCCAATCCGCCCTTCTCTGCCACATATCCATAGACGTCTCTGACGACCACGCCTCCTCTGTTGAAACATGCATCTCCTAAGCTGCTCCCCTCACTGATAGTGTTGTGCTGATGCCAACTACACATAAATACTGATGATACATAAATGTTGATGCAAACTAGATTAGTTATACTAGTCTGTTGCATGCCCAGAACAGTGCAAGGTGATCTCAGTGCACTCAAAGATATACTAACAGCAAGTAGAAAGTGATATGTTTGTTATGACATACTTTACATTAAAACATACATTACAGTAGAAGAAATCTGTAGCTATTCTTTCATGGGCTATCTCTAAAAATAGCCTTTACAATGCTAAGTATGGACCCTTACCAATTTCACACCATATGGTACTTTTGTTTCAGTGCTGCTTGAACTGTTGAATGTTCTTATTCTGAGGGTCTCTCATCAGCATGGCTTCCGCCCCAACCATGGAGTGGAAACACTGTTAATATTGCTCATCGACTGTCTAATCAAGGGAATAGAGAAACCAAGACAAGCCTTCATCGTCATTTTCCTCAATATATCTACGGCATTTGACATCATATGTCATGAGATTCTGCTATGGAGACTATGTTGGATTGACAACACCAACAACACACTTAACTGGATCCAATAATATTTAACTAGACAGAATCAAATTAAAAAACAAACAAACATTGTTACTATATTTAAAATCCCCTATGACCAATCCTCTGAGTACCTACAGACTATTATAAGAAAACTCCCCAATAACAGAAAAAGAAGAACCACAGAACACATTCTTGTTTCTCACACAGACTTCATGAAATACAACCAAACAGCATGTGAAAAAGCATTCTCATTCTATGCTCCAACAATATTGAACTCCGTCCCTGTGAAAATCCAAACAACTACAGAATTTAAGGATTTCAGGAAACTCCTCAAATCCCATCTGTTCCAAATGCGCTTTCAGGGCATAACATAAACATGAAAACAGCACAACTAAATCACACACAAAGACACCTCTATGTCATAGTCCTACTTTCACTCCTCAACAATAACAAGACAATAACAAAATACCAAATATACCTGTCTGGCATTCTGTCTGGTATTTTGGTATGTTATTAATGTTTTGGATTATTTATTTGCATTTTGTTATTTTTTTATTAATGTATTAATGTTTTGAATTATTTACTGGTTCCCTGTAATGTTATATGGGATTCTTATATTTGGTTCAATGTTCCTTACAATGTTAACACATTCCATGTAAAGTTCTGTTCTGTTCTATGTAAACATTTTTGAACATGGGAAATGTGGTATATAAACTTCTCAAATAAATAAATAAATAAATAAATATGTTTTGACATTTAGCTATGGAATATCTTTTGTGATTTTTCTGCCCTATCACACTGGCCCTGGTGACACTGTGGTCATCCATATGGTCCAGGTACTGGCCAGGCATTCATGTCCCCCCCGCCCCTGAATTGCAGACAAGCACACCAGATCCTCCCATGCGACTCTCAAACCACAGGCCTTTTCTGAATACACTTTATATCTCTCTGTGTCAAGCCACACCCCCATTCTGCCCCTCCTGGACACACACACTCTCACTTCCAGTCACAAAAAACATAAATCTGCCAAAAAGATGCCCTGAACCTATACATAACAGCTGATATAACAGAATAGCATGGAGTCCAAGGACTAAAAATATGATCTTCCTTTCTCACCCAAACAAGAATACTTTCCATACTCACTCAGATACTTTTCCTACATCAATAGTCCCATTTTTCAGGACACAGGAATTGTTAGGGTCCTCTAGATTAACTCCTTTAGCACAAACAGCAAATGTCAGCATGTCCAGAATAATCACTAATGCTCTTCTTAATATTTCCTTCAGGGTAGTTAATAATGCCTCTTTAGCTTACATGATTCCCACACCTCTGATTTCATTTCTTTATAAATGTGTCTTGTGGTGTTTTTCCATACTGCAGTCCACCATTTCAGAACAGACTAGTCAGCATCTTTATACAAACACAGCAGCATTTTCTAAGTACTGGCCTTATTCCATGTCTCCGACATGGAATAACAGGCATATCTGCAGGGACCTCTCAAAACATCCACAGGCCTTTCCTGAATACACTTTATACCTCTCTGTGGCAAGCCACACCCCCTTTCTGCCCCTCCTGGACACATTCTGAGATCCCCGTGTTAGCGAGATAAATGTCCACGGATGCTATGTACTGGAATACACTCGTAGACATTTTTGACAGATAAACGTCCCTTGGCTCACATACAAACCCTTATTTGATTTCTGGAATGACCTTCATAATGGATTGACAAATAAAGCATAGTACTTTAAAAATTTTAAAAGATGGATTGGATAGGCAGAAGGTAACAACAAAATTATGGTAGTCCCTCACAAGGGAAAGGGCAAGAGCATGGGTGGGTTGTTGAGGCTCAGTTATTTTATTTATTTGAAGAATTTATATCCTACACAATCTGCTGTTCTATACAGGATATAACTAACACACATAATAATAAAAATAGCTGCAGTATCATTTATGGCCTTAATAAATAGACAAACATCGAATCAATCCTAATCAAATTGCATTGTCTACCAGAGGGCTATTCTTGCAAAAAGTCAGGGAGTTAGCAAATAGATGTCAACAGTATCCAGAGATAAATCTCAGTAACCTAATATTTTATGTGGCTTCCTACAGAAAAAAAATATTTTAATGTTCTTCCTAAAGGTGATGGCATGAATTACAGCTTTTAGTTCCTTTGGTAAGGAGTCCCAGAGATTAGGACGAATCATGAAAATATCTGTGATGAAGGGCACGTTAGGTGCAACACCACGGAGTTAACTGTCAGAAGGTGTGGAAGGCATTTCCCTGGCAGTTAATGTGGAGCCCTGTTCCTGTACTGCATTAGCGTTGAGCTCACCATGCCCGCCCTCTGCCCACTTGCGACCGTAAGGCAGGTTGCACAGTTAGCATGGGAATCATCCTGCACTGTCATGGCCCTGCGGAAGCTGGCAAGGTGCATCCCAGAACACACTTTGCCAGCTAGTGCCCAGTAGTCAAAGTCCCCCTAAGTCTCAGTAAGGCCCAAATTAATAGTTGTATGGTAGGAGCATCCAGTAAATCTAAGACAGCATAAAAGGAGAATATAAAGGAGGCCAGTATGTTTTAACACAGAACTGATACAAGTGAAGCACCACCCAAAAGAGTTTTTTCTGTACAGACCAGAGTCTGAATTTAATTGACATTGGATGGGCAGACAGTGCAGTGAATATTATATAGGTGTTATATGCTCACCCCATTCAGCCCCCAGTTAGTAATCAGGCTAATGCATTTTGCTCTTCCTATATTGCTCTCAGTGTAGAGGCAGTAGCCTCATATATTTAGGGATAGCCTGGATATGAGGTAAAAATCTATTAAAATAATCTGTCGATTAATGCAATATAACAAATACTTAAATTAAATTCTGTGCTTATGGGGTTGACTTGAGTCATGCTGCTCTCATGACCTTCAGATCTGCTATTTTGCATGGAGCAGTTAGATGAAAATAAATAGGGAGATATTCAGTGGCTGGTAAAGCAGCTGGCTGTCGCCACTGAACAGTGACTCCATATATTCAATGCCAGGGCTATATCCGGCAATTGGCATTTAATATCTGGCTCAGATGTATAGTGCCGTAACTAACTGGTCTGGGTGATATTCAGCTACTTCCTGGTTAGCTAAAATGGCAAAAGTTAGGTAAGCCTTTCTGGTACCTAATTTTCACTGCTTGGGGTAACTAGCTAGCGATTGAATATCACCACTAGCCGGTTGTCCCCAAATGCCACCTCCATTCTGCTCCTGAACACCCTGGCAGTAGCTGATTAGCACTGAGGCATTTTGAGGCAGCCCCCATGTATATTCAGCAGCACTAACCATGTTTTATGCCTCTGAATGTCTTGCTAAGCACCATTTAGGAATTTTGCAGGTCTACAAACTGCTTAAATGGAACCCATGAGTGAGTTAAAAATGGCTGCTCATCTGACCTAGATGGCCAAGCTTTGGTCAACTAAGTTTAGGATAATTTTCAGCTGAACTAAGCCAACTGGTTTTTAAGCTGAACATCTGATTAAATCTAGAGAGCAAATCCTTTGTAACTCAACATAGAACATCTAGTAAGGATGGGCCTGATATTCAACTGGACAGGGCTAAGCGCTGTAGTGCTTAGCCCTGCCTGCCAACACCCAAACCCCAGATAGTTATGTCCATGGCAACGGAAGTGAATATCCGGGTCTGGTCACGCTGTACGGAAGCCACCGAGGCTAACCATGAAACATCGATATTGGATGATGCACGGTTAGCCTCGGTGCCTATTAGATAGGCGAGGATATTCATCGCCTATCTTATAGGTGCCGAGCGCTAACTGTACAGCTTTCAATATCGGTGCTGCACGGTTAGCACCAGTTCCCACCTTCCCTCTGCCACGGAATGCCCCTGGCATGCCCCCATGCTAGCCAACTAGCATCGGGGCACATAGGAAATTTAGTCGGGGATATTTGATGGCACTACCCGTGTATGTGCCATCAAATATCCGGTTAGCAGGTATTTACACGGTTAACTGGCTGTTCACCATGTAAATGCCTTTTGAATATCAGGCCTGATATGTCTTTCTTAGTATGCATTTGATCCATTAATATGTCTTAAAAATGCATACAAAATTGATTTAACACACATAAATCTAAGAATTATTGCATATATAATTGATTTACATGTGTTAAAACATTCCAATGTCACAATCAGCTACTTATACCAAAACTCTAACTAGTAATGCCTTAGCAGTTAAATAGATGGCCATTTTTTGTTTAGCTGATGGTCTGAGTCTCATGGTTTTATGAGAAATAACGATCAGAGAATAGGATTTTATTAAATATAAAAATAGTAGTTTTGTCCCTAAAAATTAAAGGTGTTTTTCTGTAGTGTTTAGAAAATTGTAGTTGGTGGTAAACACTCAGCATTAGATGTTCTTTCTGTACCTCTTGGCTTCACATGTTCATAACTGGGTGGGCTAGTCCAGATTTTGTTCCACTGTATTCAGGTCATTTAGTTCAGCTGCTTCTGTATTCTTGAATAAGGAAGGCTGCACAACCAGTACGTGCATGTTGGGGTTTTACTTAAGGCCTAGAAAGGTCAGCATTAAAGCTCATCAGTTCAGAGACTAGCATGCTCTGCAGAATATTTGTGGGAGAGTAGGGAGAATATTTTTCACTTTATAAGACAGCAAGAAAGTAATGTTATATTGTATCACCTACATAAAACATACTTCTTTTGCCTATTTTATACCAATTTAATAAAGACAAGAATGTATATATTTGACTTTATAAATCAATAACATAGAGCCTGATTCAGAGAGGGGGACATCATGACTGTTCAGACGTCCCCGAGGAAGACAGGCCTGTTAGGACCCAATTCTGGATTGGGGAATAAAACGTACCTGTGGTGCACAGAATAGGACCCGTGGATGGCCCGGTGTGCCCCTGCCACCTGCGGAGACATCCTCCCCTCAGGCACCCCCGACTCCCGCGGCTTAGGCTTCCCTCTTCCCTGCCCCCTGACCACGACTAGCCTACTGGAGTCTGGATCAGGTGGTGGGGACCTTCTTGCACCTGGCCCCGATCGCCGGGTCGGTGCTGCTTATTCCACTTTCGAGGTGGAATAAGTAGCATGTCCCCTTTGACCCGGCAGGATGCACAGGGCCATGACCTGCTGGCCTGCCTCTGCTCTGCCCAGATCCCACCCACCGCCGGCTCTCCCTGTCCTGCTGCTCAGGACGTATGGAAAGAGCCAGAGGAGGAATTGGGCCCGGACATCTTGCGGGCAGGCTGGATGTGCAGGACTGCAACCCACGTCTCAGAATCAGGCCCATAGTGTAGAGCTGGTATAAATCACTGCACCTACTTTTGCAAGTGTGTGCATAAATTATTGTATTCTATGATCAATGCACGCATTCTCACATCACCCATGCTCTGCCCAAGCTCTGCCCATGTGCACATCCACAGTGAAAGTATGCATGATGCAAACCACACACTTACTTTAAAACAGGTTAGTATTTTATGACAGGCAGTAAGGTTCAACTTAGGTGTACAAATGACTAAATACTGACATTTATGCTTATTGATGTCATAGAAAGCTAGACATCTCCTTACTAAATTATCTCCTAATAGGCTGCTGCCCCAATATCTCTTCCCTTCCTTCCATCTGACATTTACAAACAAGTAAGTGCTGGTATCCTAATTCACCTTCCCACCCACTTCACCCCCCACCCCCTCACAGATATTCATAAAATTCAAGGGTCCCCATGATTGTTATGCCCTTAATGTGTCCCCACATAATTCTCATCAGAGCCCTTTAGAACCCAATCAGCCAAGCCAGGAGGAAGACAAAGATTTATCACCCCCTGGTTTGACATCCAACATTTTTTGTGACTTTTAAGCACTGGAACATACTTTTTTAAAAACTAAGATGAGAAGGAGAGAAGGTGATAGGGGTACTAGCAATAACTTTTGCTAAATGTGAAATAGTAGAGATGGAGGAGGGACTGCGGCTCTGGCATTTCTTTGACTGTTAATATTCAAAGGAAGAGAGAAGGTTAGGGCTGCTAGCACTTTCAAATTTGTTGTTTAAAAAATGCATTGTTTTATACCATACAGAAACAAACACCCCAGAAATGGCAACAATTATATGTGAATGTAAATATCATGAGCACCAATAATATATCAGAGTTTGCAATATATATCGGAGTCTGCTCCCTTGCTCCCTGATGATGGAGCATATTTAGAAGCAAATACATCTATAGGTTTTCACTTTTTTGAAAAGAAGGCAATCTATTATATTTTTTTCTGCAGCATCAGATTCATATTTGCAGGTGAAGCAAACAATATTCCACTATGTGTTCCACTCAATGTATGAGCTACCTTTCCAGTTATTCAAATTTAATTACACCTCCGAAGAAACCAAAATGTCAATTTTCTTGCACTAGCAGGTAATTCTTGCAAAAAAAAGAACAAGTGATTTCCAGTTTTACATGATATTTCATCTTGATTGTGCATAATATTGCAAATTCTCCCTTGCCAGTTTCCAAAAATCTTTCAAATTTAGGCTATAATAAAATCTTAAAGCATATTATCTAAAACCAATGAACAAAACCATCAATAATCATCATTTTTCACTCTATAGGTCATGGTTACTAAAGTGTGTTATGCTATTAATGCACATTTCCGTGCGTGTTAAATGCTTACACAGGCCTGAGGTAAATGTTACGAATCATGTGGAACAATTGCCACATACTGAAATGTCCATTAATTGCATATCTCATGATAGGGCAGTGTCTGGACATGGGTGGGTTGAGAGTGGGCACTGACTGCACATCACGGTTTTCATGGCCATTAGTAGAATGCACTAATCACCAATGTTGCAGTTAGTGTGGGTGTACCCACAGAATTGCAAGGGCTGGAACACAAGCTAAGGGACTTGCCTGCATGGTAACTGTCGACCACATACAGTACTAGCCACACTCTCAATAATTACACAGTGCAGTTGCACCTAACACATGTTGATTTTGACTCACGACGTGTGGCAGGGCAAAAAACTACCCATTTCAGTAAAAATTCCCTAAGTTTGGGTGTTTTACAAGAGATCCAAGTGTCTTTCATGATATAAAAAAAATAATACTTGAGTTATAGATTTCAATAGTGATTCTTACAAGGACTTAGTACCAAAATGTTCCTAAACTGTAGGTTTAAGCTCTGCATTCAGATCCAGAGGTGTTGAAATGCCATATTCGATGGGGAGCCAAGCTCTGTCCCGGGGCCAGCTGAACGCCATGTGGCTGTGATTGCTGGCCTTCCCCTCCTGTCTGCCCGAAGGGATAGCATAGTTACTCACCTGTAACAGGTGTTCTTCAGGGACAGCAGGAATCAGTCCTCACATATGGGTGATGTCGACACCGACAGAGCCCACGCAGAGCATTTCCCCAGCTTTCAAAGAAAGCCTTTGGGAATGCTACCAAGCATGCGTAGTCTCCTTCCCACCCAAGGGTGCCATCCTGCTCAGTCAGATGACATAGCAAAAGGAACTTAAAACAATGTAGGAAGGCAACTCTAAGGGAAGGAAGGAGGGTTGTGAGGACTGATTCCTGCTGTCCCTGGAGAACACCTGTTACAGGTGAGTAACTATGCTTTCTCCAGGAACAAGCAGGAAGTCAGTCCTCACATATGGGACTCCCTGGCTCCAGGCTGCCGAGGACCAAACCACGACAGCACCACCGATGACTTGTCAGTTGCAGAAGGTGAGTCCCTGCAGGAGTTGTCTATACCCCAAGAATATTGAGGAGTACTGCCTGCCCAAAGGCACTGTCCCTGCAGAGCTTGATCTCCAGGCAGTAATGAGCTACAAACATATGAATCGAAGACCATGTGGAGGCCCTGCAGATTTCCGTCACCGATACTGTGCGGAGGTTGACTACCGACGTGGCCATAACCCACATGCAATGTGCAGTGATCTGGTGCTCAAGGAAGAGGCCAGCTCACTCGTAGGTGAGGGCAATGCAATCTGCCACCCAAGTGGACAGAGTTTGCTTCATTACCAGGAGCCCCAGCCTACTGGGGTCATATGACACAAAGAGCTGAGGAGCTTTAAGATGAACCTGAGTCTGCTGCAGGTAAAAGGATAGAACCTGCAGTATGAATGAGGCCATGGGAAGAAGGTGGGAAGGACTACCTCCTGGTTGAGATGGAATTTAGGGTATGTGCGGAGCACCACTCTGATCTTATAGAATCTTGTATATGGCAGATCCGCCACCAAGGCCTGGAGTTTGCTAACTCTCTAAGTGGATGTGAGGGCCACCAGAAAAACCACCTTCCAGGATAGGTATCGTAGATGGTAGGTGGCTAGGGGCTCAAACGGCGGTCTGGTGAGTTGGGAGAGCACCACATTCGGGTCCCATTCTGCCACAGGGAGGCAGAGAGGGGGCTTTGATAGCAAGATACCCTGCAGGAATCTGGAGACCAGGGGCTGGTTTGAGAGGGGTTTTACCTCTATAGGGTGATGGTGCACTGCTATAGCACTCAGATGTACCCTCACTGAAATTTACTTTGTTGCAGTAGGTACTGCAGGACTAATTGCATGCAGCAGGAGAAGGGATTCTCTTCTCTTTCTGCACACCAGATGGAGAATATTCTCCATTTGAAGGCATACACCCACCTGGTGGAAGGCTTTCAGAAGGCCAGCAGGATCTCCTCGACTTCCCCCAGGAGATTGAAAAGAGCCAGGGCTACCCTTTCAGCAGCCATGCTGTCAACGTTAGTGACCCCAGGTTGGGGTGCAAGAAGGAGACCTCCTCCTGAGATAGGAGGTCTGAGTCCCGACCCAGTGGAACTGGACGTGCCATATACAAGAAGAGCAGCAGAGGGAACCAGGGTTGCCAGCACTATCTGGGGGTGATCAGAATCACTGATGCCTGTTCGCTCTGTATCTTGAAGAGGGTCTTGGCCACTAGGAGAGTCATTGGGAAGGCATAGAGGAGGCCCTCTGACATGGGATTAGGAAGGCATCCGTTACCACTCTCCCTGGGTGCGGCTGGCATGAGCAGAAGCACCCATGTTGTCTTTGCAGTTTAACAGGTCCATCATGGGCCTGCCCCAGAGGTGTAAGAGTCTTTGCGCCACCCTGGGGTTCAGACACCATTCATGCAGGCCCAGGACTCTTCTGAGCTTGTCCACTAAGCAATTGTCCTGACCCGGGTGGTATACCGCTCACAGGAGCATTCCATGGTGCACTGCGAAGGAGAGCAAAGCTCCTTTCTCCTGGCAGAGGGAGTGTGAGCCATGTAAAACATGGTGACCTATTTTTCCATCTGGATCAACACAGGTCGGTTGCACAGCAGGTGGCAGAATGCTCGCAGGGGCAGGAAGATGTGCCCTCTCTTTTGGGAGGAAGGTCTTGACCTGTAATGTGTCCAACTGGGCCCCTAAGAACTCCAGGTTTTGGGCTGGAGAGAGGTGGGATTTGGGTTAGTTGATGATGAACCCCAGGTGCTGCAGGAGGAGGCAGATTGTTCGCCTGTGGCCTGGCTGGCCTCAGGGATTGTGGCTGCCTCTGATGAGCCAGTCATCAAAGTAGGGGAAGACGAAGGCCCCTTGCAGATGCATGTAGGCGGCCATGACTGCCAAGCTATTTGTGAAGACTCTTGGCGAGGAGGCCAGGCCGAATGGAAGTACCCTATACTGGTAGTGCTCTTCTCCCACCACAAACCTTAGGTATTGTCTGTGGGAAGGGTGGATCAGGATGGGGGTATATGCATTCTTCAGGTCTAAGGAGATAAGGCAGCAGTGTTCCAAAGGAGAGCATCTTGAACTTCTCCCTCACCAGAAACTTATTCAGGTTTTGCAGGTCCATAATAGGCCTGAGACCCACAGTTCTTTTGGGGACAAGGAAATGCCTGGAGTAGAAACCCTTTCCTCACAGATGTCTGGGTTCAGGTTCTACTGTCCTGTCCTTGAACAAGCCTGCAAGCTCTGATATGAGCAAGGTTTGGTGAAGAAGAGGCCACACTGGCTCTCCTTGGAAGAATCCTTGGGGTGTTTGCTGAAACCGGAGGAGATAGCCCTCCTGTATCACATGAAGAACCCACTGGTCCATGGTGACCACCTGTGGGCAAAGAGCACCAGCCGGCCCCCTGTGGGACTTCCGGGGAGTCAATAGCTCCCCCCAGGTTGGGTGGGAACTGTGGGCTGAGGCTTCTGAGCCTTTGGCTTTCTCGGCTCGTAGCCCTGATTCTTGGGCTGAGGGCCCTGCTGTTGCTGCCCCGAGAAGGGTTGGTAATGGTCCTGATGAAAAGATCCCTTCTTCCTCGGGAAAGTGGTCTTTTCCCCGATGGTTTCTTTCAGGGGAGGGTTGAGGTCTTCATTGAGAGCCTCTGCCTGGTCATGACCTCAGCCTCAATCTCGGCCACCTTGTCTGCCATGGGTTTGCCAAATAAGTTTTCCCTGATGCAGGGGACATCCAGAAATTTTTCTTGCACCCATTGCATGAAGTCAGAGGTTTATAACCAAGCCTGGTGCCAGGCCCCAATGCCCGCTGCTGCTACTACCTGGGCTGCTGACTCAAACTTGTCGTAGGCAGTGCGGAGAGGAACTTTGAGCAGTCCCAGATCCCAGGTGTCTGGAGTGGTTCCCTGGCAAGGCCCGCAGAGAAGCCTGCCAGTTCTTGAATGAGGCCCTTGAGATACATGCCTATGTATAGCTCATAGGACTGTATCCAAAAGCCCAGCATGGAACCCTGGAAGCATTTGTGCCCGAGGGCGTCGAGGGCTCGGGCCTCTCTGCCCATGGGAACAGAAGAATAGTTTTTCTGACTTTTGAGCTTCTGTATCGAGGACTCCAGGACCATGGAATTATGAGGCAATTGAGATTTTTGGAAGCCAGGGTCCTTCTTGACACTTTACATGGCATCTAGGCATCAGCTGACCACCAGCACAGAGGCCAGGGTCTCCCACATCCGCAGGACAAGGCACTCGAGGATAGGCTGGACTGGCCCCGTAAGAGTCTTGTTTGATGGGGACTCATACTGGAGGATTTCCAGTTCTTCAGAGCGGGGTCTAGAAGGCCCTGGACTATGTCCCAGACAAAGTCATGGAAGGCCATGTCCTCAGGGGGAGAATGGCACTGGGGCTCCGGGGGAGATGGCTCCGAAGGGATGTCTCAGTGTCGAGAGGTCTCAGGAGAGACCTCAATGTCAATTTCCCAGTTCAAGCCAGAGGGCATCGAGGACTCTGAGGTTTGGAACTCCCACGCCTTGAGGCTGGCCCTGAGGAACCAGGATCCCCCAGTTTGTCTCAGGTCAGACTCCTGGAAACTGGCTGGGGAGGATCGGAATCCTGAGGATCAGGACCATGACCTTGAGCATGCTGAGGACTCGTCCGAGGCTGGTGGCACGCGGGGCCTGGCTCAATGCCTGAGAACTCCCCTGCAATCAGGGGCCCAGTTGTTGAGGCAGATGATGCGGATGAGCCAGATACCATAGCCTGCTTCAGGTCCAGGATGGCAGATATTCTGCTCCAGGGCCACCATTCTGGTCTCGATGCCAGAAGGCTCTGCAGCTGTCAGCTTGGGCACCGAGGACCTCGGGCCCGATGCTGGCACTCTAGTGAGTGTGTCCTCGATGAGGACCATGACCTCGAGGAGCCTCACACGGTCGCCGCTGGCCAAGGACTCCTTCTTAGAGGCCTTGAAGGGGTACTGCTTGGAATTATTCGAGTCCCACAATGGGACCTTACTGGGTTTCACCAGTGGAGCCTCGACTGGTTTCAAGGGTTTTTTCTTTTTCTTCCCTGGGTCCGGCTTCTTTATGAGGAGATGCTGCCGCGTGTCTCTGAAGATGCCTGGGCCTCGCAGGAGGTGCTTGGCTTGGGGCTCAGCATCAAGGAAGCTGGGGCTGAGTCAGACCGCGGGAACATCCTTTCCTGCAACTCTGACCTTTTCTTGTTGGTTTTCAGAGTCATGGCCTGACACAGGTCACAGGTGGCACTGTCATGGTCCAGGCCAAGGCAATGCAAGCAGCAATCGTGTGTGTGTCTGTAACAGAAATGGTCTGACTGCATTGGTCACAATTTTTGAACACACCAGAAGACATGGTGGAAGACACCTGGTCGTGGTCAATGACCCCCCGGGTGAAAAAGAACGTGAATGCCGGTTGAGGCAAGCCTCATCAAAAAAGAAGGGAGAGAGCCAAGAATGGCACCGGGGACGGTGTTGACTCGAGGCAGGAAGAGGAGCCGGTATGCAAACAAGGCAAAAATACACTTTTATGGAAAGCTTTAGAGAAATGTTTCGAGGAAACAGGACAAATGTCCATTGGGCTCCAAAGAAAATAGGAGACTGAGCAAGATGGCACCCTTGGGTGGGAAGGAGACCATGCATGCATGGTAGCATTCCCAAAGGCTTTCTTTGAAAGCTGGGGAAATGCTCTATGGGGACTCCATCAGTGCAGATTTCACCCATATGTGAGGACTGGCTTCCTGCTTGTTCCTGGAGAACCAATCTCCTGCAGGAAGACAAGAGATAACTGTGCCAGAATTGCAGTGCTCTTTTGCACATAGGGGATGGGATCCCTGTGGGCAGCCTTCTGTTTGCCAGGTCGCAATGGCCGGTCTTTCCTTACTTCTGTCTACAGGAGATTACATCCCCATGGGTCAAAGAAAGGAAAGTCCCAATTACAGCAGCAAAGTTTTGGTGGGGCCAGGGCCCCTGTGGTCCCCCTTTCTGATGCCTATGTTCAGATCTTTCTTTTACACTTTCTCTGTTGCTATAGATTAGTTCTTATTACAGTCCTCAATAGTATTATAAAAGCCTATGACTGTCCTGGAGGAAACTAATAACTTTGCAGATACTGAAGTGTTCTGTTTCCTTCTTCAATAATGCTAACTTTATTTATTTTATTTATTTATTTACATTCTCTTAAATACCATGCTATTCTGCATCAGTGTGGTTTACATCAAACAAACTGAAATTACATTGAACAGGGCATTATAACTTGGAGATAACTATTTTACAGGGAACATGGGCTATGGAGGGTTAAGTGGCTTGCCCAAGACCACAAGGAGCACCTGTGGGACTATAAACCACATTCCTTCGTGGCCCAAGGTTGCTATCCTCTAGTGGGATTTGAACCCCTGACCTTCTGGCCTGAAGTACCTTGCCCCAACCACTAGGCCACTCCTCCACTCCATTTATTTCCATTTTATGACTACAGTGATGAAGGTGCAGCCATTAATAATTCCACAACCCAGATAATTACATCAGAAGTAGTTATAAGATGTAGGCAATGTAGAAACACCGGGCAAAAGTCTGTGAAATATATGCAAAGTAAGGCAAAGAATTTAATCGTACTCACTCAGCGCGTCCCAGAGCCATGAAGTCAACTTTTGATATGCTCAGAGGGATACCTGGCAGTATCATTAGTTCCGACATGGATTAGCAACATTGGGTAATAGTCAATGGGCTTGATGAGTCTCGGCAAACTCTCCGTAACATCTTGGATTTTGGCACCAGGCAGTCAGCATACCTCTCTGGACATCAAGTCTGGTCGCCAGATGGACGCCTCAGTACACCTCAGAAGAGAGTCACCAATCATCACTACCCTTCGCTTCCTTGTGGTCACTGATTTTGCAACTTTGGGGTACTTGAGCTCTGGTTCTTCACTTTCCAGGGATGATTTCACCTCCTCCACTTCTAGGGCTGCATAATGGTTCTTCAACTCAAGGGCTGGAGAAGTTGGATTGGTGATTCTGCAGGCCCTGGTGACTTGTGTCCAACCTTCGTCATTCTGTTGGCACCCATCTTCTCCTCTGCTGGAGAGCTTGGCTGCTGCAAGAAGCATCTCATCAATGTACTTCTCACTGTCTTGAATGCTCCTCAGCCTTGCCATCTCCTCTCTGAGTTCCTCCACTTGTTTCCTCAGAGCTTCAGCATGCAGGTACCCTGCACATGGAACCGGTCCTTCAACTGGCATTGGAACCTCTGTCTGGACAGAGGCAGAAGCTGTAACGGGGCAACAGCTTTAGCGATACAATTTTTCCCAGCCATTGTTCAGTTCATGTAGCTTAGGTATCTGTTAAAGCAAAAGAGAGAAATCTACCAAAGTACCAGCCGGTGTCCCAGCTGTCCTTTCAGAGAAAAAAACAGTTAAATCTCTTTAATTACATTCAAAATGTGCTGTTCCAAGTCCCTGTGTTTTGTTAAATGGGGATGTGCCCTATAAAGCAAGACTGCTCACTGGGGGGGGGGGGGAGTTGGGGGGGGGGGTAGATGTCTACTAAAGCACCAAAAAGAATGTAACTTTGTTTTAAAAATATACCAAAACCCTTTTAAGAGCTCCCAGTCAGAGAACTAGCAATTAAAAAAAATAATAAACCCTCAAATTCTTACCGTTGTTTGAATTGTATAGCCCCTGTTAGGAATGCCTCAACAGGGCAGGGCTCTGAAGCCTTTTATGCAGGCCTCAGCTGCTCTCAGTTCATTCACAGGCTAATCAGACCCACTAACTCCTGATTATGTGTCAGCAGTTCCCACAAGCTGGGAAAGTTACCATAGCAGAGTTTTAAACCTACCCCGCTAAAGAAAACATTATAATGTAAACCGCTCTGAGTGAAGGACAAAGCGGTATAAAAAAATATTTAAATAAAATAAATAAATAAATAGACATCCCCTGAATAGCATCCAAAGCCTGGACATCCAGGAATAAGCCTAATTGTTAAAGTAGTAGGTTAGGACCAAGGAAGCTATTGCTATTGAAGTTCCATCTTCTCTGCACTCTGGATGCTTTTCTGTCAAGACTATCTTACTGGGTAAAGATTTAGCATTCATCTCTATGGTAGCTTATAACCCATTTAAATGCCGTTTGGCTGTTTTTCAGCTAATTCGTAAATTGCAACTACATGTATTTTTTAAAGATTGCCCCTCAGTCACTGAACAAGCTATCTTATATAAGAAATCTAAATGGTCTCGTCTGGGTCCAATTGACTGAGCAATAGCTTTATTTCAAGTGCTGCTTTTGCAAGATTTAAAGGCGTTTGAAAAGACAATGTCAGTATCTCATTATAAGAATTTTATGAAAGCTGAATGGCTTGCCAGATGTCTGTATTCAATGAGCTGACAAGGGTGGAAGTATTGTCTTCCACTCCTGACAACAATATCAGTTTGAAGTACTTCATCGGATTATGGATGAAGTGTTCTATCATAAACTGGATAGTGATCTGCTTGTGGCTTTATGACAAGATATCAAGGATATTGTTAATGAAGCTCTTTGTGATGGTATGCTGTTGGAAAAAGAAGAGGAATATCTTTTGGAGAAGTTTCCTAATAGGTGCATACAAGTTTATCTGCACCTCCTGGACATCCTTTGTTCAAGATATTTCCCATTTCTTGAAATTGTTGACAGCAATAACAACTTTGATGGGGTCTGTTTTATTGGTCACTATGGATGTGACCGCATTGTATACAGATATACTTCAACAGCAAGTGTTGGATGCTGCTACCCATCATTTGACTATATCTCAATGAGATCATAGAATCTCTGCTGAACTATTGGTTCGTTTATTAACTTTGGTGCTGACAAGGAATTACTTCTATTATGAAGGGGAATACTATCTTCAGCATCATGATATAGCCATGGCTTCATCTGTGGCACCTTCATTAGTGACATTGGTGATGGCTGATTTTGAAGAACAATATGTTTACACTTCAGAATATTTTTCAAAGTGTAGATTCTTGGATGATACATTTTTCTTGTGGTTGGGTATTACTTCAATGTTGATGGTGGTGAACTGGATCAGAAAATGGTTGACTGACAGATGGCAGAAGGTGATGGTAAACAGAACTCACTCGGATGAAAGGAAGGTTATTAGTTGCATGCCAAATGGATCGGTCCTGGGACCAGGAATGTTCAATGTATTTGTGAGTGATATTGCTGAAAGACTGAATGGAAAAGTCTGTCTTTTTGCAGATGACACAAAAATTTGCAGCAGAGTGGACTCCCCTGAGGGAGTGGATAATATGAGGAAAGATCTACAAAAGCTAGAAAAATGGTCTAATGCTTGGAAGTTAAGATTTAATATAAAGAAGTGCAGTGGCATGCACCTGGGATGCAGAAATCCAAGGAAATTGTATGTGATAGGGGACGAGAGGTTGGTGTGCATGGACCAGGAGAAGGACCTCGGAGTGATTGTTTCTGAGAATCTCAAGGTGGTGAATTAGGGTGACAAGGAGGTGGCCAAAGCCAGAAGGATGCTGAGTTAAATACAGAGAAGAACTACCAGCAGAAAGGAGGAGGTACTAATGCCACTGTACAAGTCGCAGTTGAGGTCTCTCTTGAAATATTCTGTTCAGTTTTGGAAACCATATCTCACAAAGGATATAAAAAGACTGGAAATGGTTCAAAGGAAGGTGACTAAAATGATTTGGTGCCTGCACCAGAAGACATATGAGAAAAGACTTGAAGATCTAAATATATATACTCTAGAGGAGAGGAGGGAAAGGGGAGATATGATACAGACCATTAAATACTTAGGATATTAATGAACAAAGAAACCTTTTTCAAAGACGGGGAAGCTGCAAAACTAGAGGAAATAACATGAAGCTGCAAGGGGGTAAACTGAAAGGCAATGTCAGGAAATACATTTTCACTGAAAGGATGATGAATGCTTGGAAGGCCCTCCCAATGGAAGTGGTGGGGCAAATACAGTGACAGAATTCAAAATGGCATGGGACAGACACAGTGGATCCCTTTATAACAAGAGGATAAAATCAAAATAACTTTAAATGGTCTCCCGACCGAATTCTACAGAACATTCAGTGCAGATTTAGTTCCCTATTTAAAACTCTATTTTACTGCCCTTGCGGTAGATACATCCTCTTTGGGATCCTTTTCTGCAGCTAATGTGGTAGTCTTTGAGAAAGAAGGCAGAGACCCGCTACTAACCGCCAACTACCGTCCAATCTCCCTACTTAATGCCGATTATAAGATCTTCGCAACGATCTTGGCCACCCGGCTATCTGACAGGATGGCCACCCTAATTCACCCCGACCAATGCGGTTTTATACCCGGCAGATCAACTGCTGACAATGCTCGGACCTTGTGCCATGTGCTATCCAGTGCTGCCAATCTAGATCTTCCATGGGTGGGTCTTTCCCTGGATGCCGAAAAAGCCTTTGATCGCCTAGAATGGCCTTTCTTATTTGCAGTTCTCCGATGGTATGGCTTTGGGGAGGGCTTCCTCCGATATCTCCAAGTCATGTATACTCAACCCGTCGCCAGTATTTGTGTTAATGCCATCAAGTCTCAGCCATTTAATCTCCAAAGAGGCACGCGTCAAGGTTGCCCCCTATCACCAATGCTCTTTGATCTAGCTCTTGAACCCCTAGCCCTCCTTATTAGACAGTCCGCACGTATTCGAGGTGTCCCCTTCAGTCGTAGGGAGATTAAACTCTCTGCATATGCAGATGACCTTATGCTTTTCGTATCCCTCGATTCGGTTCCAGCTGTCTTGGATCTGATTGACGGATACTCACAATTATCGGGCTATAAAATTAACTGGACCAAATCTGTAGCATTCCCACTAAACCGCTGGGTACATGAGGCTGACATGCAGGCCTTTCCCTTCCTTTGGCAATCCCGCATGGTGAAGTATCTCGGGGTCCATTACTGTTCTCCTTTAGAAGATACTATCAGTTTTAATGCCAAAGAGGTAGTCTCCAAAGTCCGTGAGCTCACGAATCGTTGGTCTCCCTTATCTCTTACATGGTGGGGCCGCTTAGAAACTGTGAAAATGATGATAGTCCCCAAAGTGAATTACATTTTAGAAATGCTGCCATGCTTACTCCCGCTACATACTTATAAAGATATTGAGGGCCTTCTCGTCCGTTACCTCTGGCAGGGCAAGCCACCAAGGATAGCTAAACAAAAATTACAGTCTGCAAAGGAAAGAGGGGGTACCAGATTTCCTGATTTTCTTAGATATCATCAAGCCTTCCTACTTAAGCAAGGTGCCCGATGGCTAGATACCTCAACAGACAGCAGACCAGTTTGGCTTGACATAGAAGAGGAGCTTAGTAGCCCAATTCCGTTGACCCTTCTCCCCGGTATGTCCTATCAAATAGACACCCGCCATCCACCAATGATTGTTGATACTCTTGCGGCCTTTAACACTCTCATTCTATCACTGGGCCCGAACGTATGTCCTCAGGACGGACTCCCGCTATGGAATAACCCCAGAATTCAAGTCCTAAATAGAACGATAGCATGGAAACCCTGGTACTCAAGGGGGATCTGGACACCCCAACAGCTTTTCTCTGCAGCTCGCTGGAAAACCTTTTCTGATTTACAAAAGGAATTTGCGTTACCAGCGAAACACTACTTTCAATTGATGCAGCTTCAACACTGCCTCAAAAGTGCTCGAATCATGCTGCCCTCTGTCCCTACTGAGGACGGGCTATTAGAGATAGTTCACTCTATTAGTAGTACACATGGGGTAGCCTCTAACTTTTATAAAATATTATGTCAGGGTACAGACACGGCCACTTTTAGAGCCCAACAAGCCTGGGAACGCGAACTGCAAACCACTTTAACCCCTGTGCAATGGAGCGTTTTCTGGAGCAAAGTAGTGCGGGTTTCCCGGTCTGCCTCTGTTACCCAAACTCTCTTCTTCTTTGCACACAGATGCTTTTATACCCCAGAAAAAATAGCCAAATGGAACACAAATGCTAGGGACCAGTGTTTGTCTTGCCATACTGCTGTGGGAACCCTCGCTCATGTTATTTATGAATGTCCTCAACTACAGGTTTATTGGGAGCGGGTCTGGGGTCGTATTCAATTTATCTTACACCTTCACGAACCTCTCTCTTGGAAGATCGTGGGACTCCGCTCTGTGGCGGAGATCCCCTCTCTTCCTAAGAAGGGTCACTTTCTCCTTGATTTCATGCTGGGTATAGCCATATGCTTAATCATGAGGAATTGGAAGGATAGCTCTCGACTTACTGTCAATGAATGGTGGAACCTCGTCTGCTTATATAGTAAATATGAGCAGATACCTCGGAGAGCTATTCCCCATGCCCAACCTCACTCTCGCTTGTCTAAATGGCAGATGCTTAATGATTATGTACAATCTGCTCATTGCTCCAACATGCCTGTATAATGTGCACTCATCATGTTTCAGATCACCGTTAGGTTTTGTAACACAATAATGTAAGTACACGCCCGCTTCGGGAATGATTAGTTTTCTAGAGAAGAAGCAGGGGGGAGGGGGGTGGTAGGGGTTTACTTTGGTGTATGTATTACACTTTTGTATCTGTCTTTTAGCTGTATGTCTTCCTTTTCCTTTGTTGTTATAAAACGAAAATAAAGAATTAAAAAAAAAAATAACTTTAACTGTTTCTGCTATCTCAACAAATAGGGGTGACTTGCACAGAGCAGTGGGTACACCCCTAAACAAAGGCATGGGGAGGGGTGATCTGCGTGGAGCGGCATGTGCACCTACTCTTGTCACCTTTGCTGGGCAGACTAGATGGACCATGATGGTCTTTATCTGCCGTCATATACTATGTTACTATGACATTTTTTGAATTCCTCAATGAGGCTGATGATCACTTAGAGCCTAGTATTCATTTGGGCAGGCTATTTGCCGCATCGGCACTTAGCCCTGCCCACCGACCCCTAACCCTAGATATTCAATGCCACGGTGACGGCATTGAATATGCAGGGTCATTGCACAAGCTCGGGAGCCACCGAGGCTAACTGGGTAGCAGTGATATTGTACCGCTACCTGGTTACCATCCATGGCTACAATTAGGTGAGCCAAAAACATGCCTAGATTTAGCCACAGATTGTTAACCACATAGCAGTGCAATATTGTCGCTACCAGGTTATCGCTACTCCCTGCCTCCTCTCCACCCCAGAATGCCCCCAACACGCCTCGATGCTAACCGCATAGTATTGGGGTGCACAGGGGGCATAGATAGGGATATTCAATGGCACTAACCATATAGGTGCCATTGAATATTCCCATTTAAGGCATTTACATGGTTTACTGGGCTGTAAACCATCTAAATGCCTTTCGAATATTGGGTCCTTAAAGTTTACTATTAAGTCTTCTGGGTCTAATATAGAATTTTTGGATGTACTTATATTTAAAGAAGATGGAAAATTACAGACCACATTGTTTAGAAAATCAGTGGAGAACAATACTTTATTGTGTTATCAAAGCTGTCATCCTGTTCTTTGAAACACAATCTTACAACTGGACAATTCCATTGTTTGAAGAGACTTTTTCTCTTAAGATCAATTTTTGAAAAAGCTCTAGATCTTCAATGTTATCTGATTCAGAGGGATTATCCAGAGGACTCCATTAGACAAGCATTTCGAAGAGCAAAATATGTTTTTTTTTAAAATTATTTATTTATAGAATTTCAAACAAAACAGCAAGAAATCAATTTCTTACAGCGAATACAGTGTATGCAAGAATAACAAATCCATAAGTAACAATATAATAAGCACAAATAAAAATCATGCACTGTTGTAGTCCACAATGTGAGAAGGAGGAGAACATCCATCAAATCAATACAGAGACTTGGAAGATGTACTAGATAGAAGATTATGACAAGAAAAAACCCAAAATGGCCACAGGCCCCCGAAATTCACACATGGAGGATACAGATGTACTACATCCACATTTACTCAATAGCTGACCCAGCGGGAAGTCTAGCATTGATAAATTTACTCAACTCTATTGGATCAGAGAAAATATATTTAACACTGTCAATAAGCACCAGGCATCTACAGGGAAACCGAAGGAAAAAGGTACCCCCTATATTTAACACCCCAGATTTATAAAGCAGAAACTGCTTCCTCCTCCTTTGAGTTTCCTTAACTAAATCTGGAAACATTGATATTCTATGACCCAAGAAGACATCACGTCTTTTCTTGAAAAACATTTTCAACAGCCAGTCTTTATAAGTGACCAGAGCACATTGCACAAGAAGTGTTGATGGAATAGGAGTTAAAGCTTGACCCCCAGTATCCTCCAGAAGGCCAGTCACATCCAGAACATCAAAATTCACAGTAGATACTGCCACAGACGTTTCAGCTTTCATTCGACAGGATAGATAATATACCTTACTGAGAGGTGGAATCAAGTCAGAAGGAACTTTCAAAATCTCCACTATATATCACTTGAACATGTCTAAAGCCGTCACCTCGGGGAGACGAGGAAAGTTCAATACCCAAAGGTTAGACGCTCTGGAAGCGTTTTCCAACACTTCCAACTTGTATTTAAGGACAACATTCTCCTTTGCCAAAGCCGAAGACATGTCTGAAACTGTATCAAGCTGAGCACCGAGAGTTATATAATTCTTTTTAATCTGTTCACAAGTAGACACTACAGACTGAATAGTTGCCACATTTTTCTGGATATTAGCAGCATTCTCCTGGATCTGGGAGGAGAGTACAGCAGTCTGAGAGTTAATTGAGAAGGAAAGATTAGCAATAGCGTCCCAAATAGTCTCCAACGTAAATACCTTCGGGCGAATGAGGGGAGGAAATTTTTGCAGAGATAGGCTTCCCAATGGAGTATTCAGCTCCAAACTGCCACCCGAGGTCTCACCGAGGCTATCGGGAGTCAAGGAGGCCAGACTCACAGCGCATGCCCTCTCATCAGCCGATGCCCCCACCTCGGGAGGCATCGACGTCACATGAGCTGAGGCGGACTCCAAAGCAGCGGGGCACAGAGGAGGAGTCCTCACCGCAGGAGAAAGAGATGTATTGACATCCGACGGAAGCGACCGGTCCTCTGCTATTGGCGCGACCAAGCCGGCTCTAATCTCCTGCACCTTCTCCGGGGGTATTTTGATGAAACGATCCATTGAACCCGAACTAGGCAGTTGAGGTGCAGAGGGAGCAGCCCTCAACTTTCCCTTCCTCTTAGGCATAGTAAAGACAAAGAAACGCTGCCGCGGCCATCTTGGGTTAAACTCCTCCCCTACAGGGGGCTCCTGCCCACTGCAAAATATGTTTGCTGTGACCATTTACTGCTGTATCGACAATATGAGGAAAACTCTCAATTGACTTGTGTTTTGCCATATATGCATGGCATTGGGAAATTGGTGAAATCAATTTATACTCATTGGAAGGTGCTTGCGATTCATGAAGAAATGGATATCCCCCCCCCCCTCATATTGCTTTTCGGAGGGGTAGAAATATTTACAAATGTTTGAAGCTTCCCCTTCCTGATTTGACAGGATCTGTTGGACATGTGAAATGTGGACAATGTAAATGGTGCTCGGCTGCTTTATGGTGCATCATGGGAGGACACAGTATCTGGAAGACTTACTGTACTTTGCACAACATTTGACATCTTGTTCTTCGACTTATGTGATCTATAGAATTATGTGTACCTGCCCAAGATTGTATGTGAGTCATACAAAATGGCCTATTAAAATTTGTCTAACAGAACACTTAAGCCGACTGAATATAAAAACTATCATGGCACCTTTAGTTTCTCATTTTCTAACATGTGCTCATGAGAATACATCATTTTGATTATTTGAGAGCCATACACAATGCATGTTGAGCTAGCTCTTCCTTATAACCCAAACATTGTAGTGGCAAACTTTCTAATTTTACCAATGGTTTAGCATTTATTTTAACAATGGTGCCAAAGCGGATTACAAATCATTTAATCAATTAATTTTGTATCTCAATAACTGAAAGAAAGCTTCCAGCATAGAGATTCATTCTACCTGTAAACCAATATATATGCATATAACAGTTCATATACTGCTATTTGTCTTCTGGGACATGTATCCCTACTATTCGATCAATTTCATTGGTTCCCTCTTCCTCAAAGTATCGTTTTCAAGATACTGGTCCTTGCACATAAAGCTTTCTACAATAACACGCCCACTTACTTAGCATCTCTTACCATTCCCTGTGTGCCCACTCATGCTTTACACTCAGCTCAGCAGAACCATCTTTGCATCCCTTCAATCACTTCAGCTAGATTAGAGTCCACGCGAGCCCCGGCTTTCTTTTTCACTGCACCTTCCCTCTGGAATGCTTCATCATCGCATTTATGTACTGAACCCTCACACAGAGGTTTTCACGCTAAATTGCTTTTCTGCTGCTGTCCTATGAAAAAATGGTGTTCCTTTTTCTCTTCTAATCTGTAATTCTGTTTACTTTTGAATTTGTAAACTGATTTGCTGGTACCTAAAGGTGGTATATTAAAACTTGTAATAAAGATAAAGGGCCCGATTTTCAGTTAGGCAGATTATGTGCCGCATCGGCGCATAGCCTGCCCGCTGACCCCCTTAACCCAGATTTGCACTTCCGTGGTGACGAAAGCGAAAATCTGGGTTTGGCTGGACGCACCTTGAGCCGCCGAGGCTAAATGGGTAGCAGCGATTTTCGATGCTACACGCTTAGCACCTGCACCTTAAAGATAGACAAGGAAAAACCTTGCCTATCTTTAAGGCAGAGGGCTACGCGGATAGCATTGAAAATTGCTGCTACCCATTTAGCCCTTTTCTCCACCCCTGCTCTACAATAGAACACCCCCAACATGCCCCAATGCTAACTGCATTTCATCTCGGTGCATTAGGGGCTTTTCCGGAATTTTCCGAAGGCACTACCTGTGTAGGTGCCTTTGGAGAATTCCGAATAAGGCATTTACATGGTTAACTAGGGCAGTTACCCATGTAAATGCCTTTGAAAATGCCGCCAAAAGATACTACAGATCTGAAAGAAATCCTGTTATTATTACTATTATTATTATTATTATTATTATTATTATTAAAGACTTATAAAGCGCCGCGACATACAAAGCGCTGTACAAACATAGAAGAGAGACAGGCCCTGCTCATCAGAGCTCACAATCTAATAAGACAGGAAACAAAATAAGTTACATAATACAAATAACAAAACTTTACAGGACAAAGTAAGCAAATGTTGATAGAGAGATCAAGATAGGGTAAGACAGGAACGGAAAGCAATAGTGAAGAAATGGGATTTTAGTCTGGACTTGAAAATGGCCAGGGAGGACACCTGGCGCACAGAGATAGGAAGACTATTCCAAGCAAAGGGTGCTGCCAGTTGGAAGGAGCGAAGTCTGGAATTGGCAGTACGAGTAAAGGGCACAGATAAATGAAGACTTTTAGAAGAGCGAAGCAACCGAGAGGGGGTGTAAGGAGAGATGAGAGATGAAAGGTACTGGGGGGCAGAAGAGTGAATACATTTCTGGTCAGGAGAAGAAGTTTAAATTGGATATGGAGACGGATGGGAAGCCAATGAAGCGACATGAGGAGAGGAGTGATGTGGGAAAAATGAGACTGGTGGAAAATGAGTCTAGCAGCAGAATGTTGAATTGACTTAAGAGGAAAGAGGTGGCTTGCAGGGAGGCCGGCAAGGAGAATGTTACAATAGTCAAGATGGGAGGTGATTAAGGAGTGGACAATCAATTTAGTGGTGTCAACAGAGAGGAAGGGGTGAATTTTGGAAATATTGTATAGAAAGAAACAACAAGTTTTAGCAATGAGCTGGATATGTGAAGAGAAAGAGAGAAATTGAAGATAACACCAAGGAGAAGAAACAGGCAGGAGTACAGAGTTATCAACAGAGAGAGAGAAAGGGGAAAGAGGAAGGGAAGCATTTGGGGGAAAGATAAGAAGCCCAATTTTGGCCATGTTCAGTTTTAAGCGGCAGTGGGACATCCAGGCAGCAATGTCAGAGAGGCAGAGTGAGATCTTAGACTGGATATCAGGAGAGATAACAGGTGCAGAAAGATAGATTTGAGAGTCGTTGGCATACAGACGACAGTGAACGCCATGGGAAGAGATAAGGGTGCCAAGGGATTGGGTATAGAGAGAGGAGTGGACCTAAGATGGACCTCTGAGGAACTCCTACAGGTAGTGGGGTTGAAGAGAAGAAGGAGCCATCAAAGCACACACTGAAAGAGCGATGGGAGATAGGAAGAGAACCAAGATAGTACAGAGTCTTTGAATCCAAGTGATGATAAGTTGATAAGAAGAAGGTTATTTATTTATTTAACATTTCTTATATACTGCCTTTCATGATATCAAGGCGTTTTACATTGAACAAACTGAAATTACATTGAACAGGGCATTATAACTTGGAGATAACTATTTTACAGGGAACATGGGCTATGGAGGGTTAAGTGGCTTTCCCAACACCACAAGGAGCACCTGTGGGACTAAAAACCCCAGTCCTTCTGGCCCAAGGCTGCTGTCCTCTAGTGGGATTTGAACCCCTGAACCTCTGGCCTGAAGTACCTTGCCCCAACCACTAGACCACTCCTCCACTCCAACAGTGTGGAAGGTCAACATGGTCAACAGTGTCAAAGGCAGCAGAGAGATCAAGAAGAATGAGGACAGAGTAAAAGCCTTTGGACTTTGCCAAGAACAAATCATTTGAGACCTTAGTAAGAGCAGTTTCAGTGGAGTGTAGGGGATGGAAGCTGGATTGTAAAGGATCCAAGAGGGTATGAGAGGAGAGGAAATCAAGACAATGGTGATAGATTGCACGCTCAAGTAGTTTATAGATGAAAGGAAGGAGAGAGATGGGACGATAGTTAGAAGGACAAGTGGGATCAAGTGAAGGTTTTATGAGGAGGGGTGTAACCACAGCATGCTTGAAAACAGAAGGGAAGGTTGCAGTGGAGAGAGAGAGGTTAAGAATATGAGAAATAGAATGGATGAGAGATGAAAAGATGGAGCTAAGGAGGTGGGTGGGGAGGGGGTCAGAAGAGAAGGTAGTAGGTTTGGAGGAAGAGATAAGGAGTGACGTTTCCTCATCAGAGACCACAGGGAAGGAAGAAAGGGTGGCAGAAGTTTGGGGAGGGGAGAAATGGGAAATGTGGGGGGGGGGGAGGGGGAGGAGGGGAACTGGAGGGTGATTGTGTGGATTTTGTCATGGAAGTAGTTAGTCAAGGTTTGGGCAGAAAGGGAAGGAGGAATCAGGGGTTGAGGCACACTGAGGAGAGAATTGAGTGTGCTAAAGAGATGACAAGGATTAGAGGAAAGAGAGTCAGATTGAGGAAGTAAATTTGTTTGAAAAGCACAATGGTTGATTGGAAGGAGGAGAGCATGAATTTAAAGAAGAGAAAGTCAGGATAAGAGCGGGATTTGAGCCAGGCACGCTCAGCAGAGCGGGCACAAGAGCGCAGAAAGCGGGCAATAGGGGAGAGCCAGGGCTGAGGAGAAGAACGCCTAACAGGACGGGGGATGAAGGGGGCAAAAGTATCAAGGGTGGAGAAAAGTGCAGTGCTATAAGAGGACACAGCCTCATCAATAGAATTGGAAAGAAGAGTGGATGAAAGAGATAAGGAGAGAGAGGAGGAGAGAGCTAAAGGATCAATGGCAAGAAGGTTTCTAAATAGGTTAGTGCAGACAGGATGAGGCTGGGGTGGGGGATAATGAATAGTAAGGCTTAAAAGGTGGTGGTCAGATAAGGGAAGGACAGAGAGACAGAAATTGGAAGGTGAGCAGTAAGAGAAGAAAATTAAGTCAAGGCAGTGACCATGTCGGTGAGTGGGGGCAGTGGAACAGAGTTGAAGGTTATGTGAGGAGGTAAGGGAGAGAAGCTTTAAAGCAGGGGTATCAGAAGGGCTGTCAACATGAATGTTGAAGTCACCAAGAATAAGAGTGGCGAAGGAAGGGTGAAGAAAGGTAGAAAGCCAAGAATCAAAATCAGAAAGAAAAGTAGAGATGGAAATGTCAGGAGGACGATAGATAACAGCGACTGGGAGTGGAAGAGAAAAGAAGAGGCGGATGGAGTGGAATTCAAAGGAGAGAGGGGAATGAGAGTGAGATGGCATGAAGGCCTGGAAGTGACAGGAGAGAGACAACAGAAACCCAGTACCCCCAACACGACCAGTAGAATGAGGAATGTGGGAAAACCTATAGCCGCCATGACATAGAGTGGCAAAGGATGCAGTGTCATCAGAAAGAAGCCAGGTCTCAGTTAGGGCAAAGAGGTGAAATGAGCGGAAAATAAAAAGGTCATGAACAAAAGCAAGTTTATTAGAGATAGAATGAACGTTCCATAAGGCAGAAGAGAAGGGGAGGGCAGACGGGGAGAGAAAAGGAATCAGAACAAGGTTAGATAAGTTGAGAGAAGGCCTAGACCTAACGGGAGAGAAATAATTAGGAGCACAGGAAGCCTAAGAGAGCGAGAAGTACGTCTAGGGTGACCAGAACTAGGGAAGACATAGATAAGGTTCTCTAGATTACGTAAAGGCCTCATTATAACAATATAAGACTTGGGAGTAACGTACCCGAAATGAGGAAGAAAGGAGGACAGAGTACGAAAGAGACAAGAAGGGCAAATCAAATGTAAATAAAGAATCAAATGTAGGGATGGGAGCATATAGAATAAGCAAGTTAGGGAACACGAGAAAGTCACAAAGTAGAGAGAGCATAGTTCAAGTTGCCCAGCATACCAGTGGAGTAGATGTTGCTGGAAGCGGCTAAGATCCTGAGCCTAAGGGCCACGCCAAAGGGGCCTTTGGCTTGGCCCTTAGGCGCAGGCACGCCGGGTGTGGGCGTGCCCTCTGGCGCTGCAGTTCAAAAGATTCCGATCAGCTGGGCTGGGGGAGGGGACTCTCTTCCGGCTCCGATCAGGCAATCAGCTGGTCTGCACTGATAGAGTGGGACACAAACCGCCCTCTGGCACTGCAGTTCAAAAGATGCCGATCAACTGGGCTGGGGGAGTGGACTCTCTTCCGGCTCCCGATCAGGCGATCAGCTAGTGTGCACTGATAGAGTGGGACACAAACCGCCCTCTGGCGCTGCAGTTAAAAAGATTCTGATCAGCTGGGCTGGGGGAGGGGACTCTCTTTCAGCTCCCAATCAGGCGATCAGCTGGTGTGCACTGATAGAGTGGGATACAAACCGCCTTCTGGCTCTGCAGTTCAAAACATTCTGATCAACTGGGCTGGGTGGGGGACTCTTCCGGCTCCCGATCAGGCAATCAGCTGGTGTGCACTGACAGAGTGGGACACAAACCGCCCTCTGGCGCTGCAGTTCAAAAGATTCCGATCAGCTGGGCTGGGGGAGGGGACTCTCTTCCGGCTCCCGATCAGGCGATCAGCTGGTGTGCACTGATAGGGTGGGACACAAACCGCAAACCACAAACTGTTTATTTCAATATCCCATCTAATGGCACTAGCTGATGGTTCCAATTCTATAATAAATAAAAATGTGAATTATGGACATCCTTGACACATTCCTTAACATAATCCAAAACAGTCTGAAAGCATTTTATTAATAGCATGCCAGATGTTCAGAGGTTTATAAGTCTAGTAGCAACCACAAAACATATAAACCTCTTATCTGAATTTTAGTATAGCTGAAAATTCACGCTGACTTCACCCAAAACATCCTGACAGTTACTTACCTTAAGCATTGTCACGTGACGAGGCAGTATGGGCCCGCAGCTCCTGCAGTACAACATCCATGCCAGTGGGAGCTGTGCCCGATGGCCCTGGTGCTGTCAGTGTGTGCCTCATACCCACGGTCTCTGGGCCCTCCCCAGCTACTGTGCTGCTATTGCTGCTGCTCCCCAATGGTGTGTGGATATCCACTGCCCCGTCCTTCACCTCATGCGGCACATCACCCCCTGGGGCCTCCGCACCGGTGCTGGCGGCAACCTCTGCATCTGCCACCTTGGGTGCATCACCAGCCTCTGGCTCTGCACCAACCTCCTCTTCGTCCACCTCCATGGCCTGGATGTCACCTGAGGGGTGGAACAAGGTACACAGTAGATATGGGGTTGACCAGAATACATAGGTATAGCTCACTGTTACATCCCCACCAACAGCAATGTGTGTACCGCCTGTAACTGATGTCACTGCGCTTACAATGGGGTCAATACATGTGTGTCCAGTGTGATGTACCTGGCAGGGGAGGGAGCAGCACGTCTTTGTGCTGGGGTGCTGCGCCAAATGGTCAGGTTTGTTTTGGGGGGACGGGGTGGCAAGTGCCGGGCACACTGTGCCCAGCACTAGGTGTGCACTGTGAGTGTGACCTGGGATATGGGCACAGAGCTACATGTGCCCGAGTGGTGTGCGGGAACCTGCAATGTGACTGGGGTCTGTCATAGTGTGTGTGAGTGATATGTGTGCATTGGGGGGGTGTAGTTATGCATGGTAGGTGTTGCTGCAGGCGTGCCGGTCAGCCAGACGTGTGCGGGGACTGGCGCATTGGTGCCTGCTGTGGGATGTGGGTAGACATCTATCCAGCACTGTGCGTTTTGTGGTAGAATGTTGCGGGGGATGGGGGGACAATGTTGTGCATGAGGTTGCACTGTGTGTGGGGGTCATGGGAATGTATCTCTGCCACTGCGGTGGCTGTATTAGAGCTGACCCCTGGTGGTGTTGGTGTTGGGGTAGGTGCATTTGTTAGAGGGGTCAATGGAGCTGGAGATCGGGACCTGACATGGACTGGTGAGGGGGTGTCCACTGTGTGCGGGGGCATGTATCTGCACATTGGGCCATGTGTTGTGTGTCCTGGGGTGGTCTGCACTGTGACTGGCTGACTGGGGGCTCACGTATGCTGGTGGTGGTGGCACGGGGTGGGAGGTTCAGGTGTGTGTGGTCGGTTGGTGCATGGTAACATTACATGGGGACAGACATTGTGACATGACATCCCTCACAGGTTACTATATAGTATACAATATACTCCAAGGTGTCAGGTATCAATGAACACGTAGACCTGCACAACATGGGATCAATGCAAACTCTATCAGCTGCACTAAGCCAGATCACGTAGTACAAGGTCACATTAGTAACAGAGGTATGTGTCCCTCAGCCATGCTCCCACAGATACAAGCTGACAGGTCTAGTACCTCAGCTAACACCACAACAGTGCTGTAAATCGCAATATGCTCAGAGTGACATTGGTGCTTGAATAACTACCTCAGTACTGGGGCATGCATGATGGGCCAGACCACATCCCCACTCTTGGTAGTTGACATGGAGATAAGGTCTTACCCAGGCCACAGGGCAGTGGAAACAGGCAGCAGCAGTTAGTCAGAACAAGCAGCAACAGGCAGCATATGGTGATGCAGGAACACAAAGCTCACAAACATGAACTACGGCTGTCCACATGAGCAAGGACAGCAGGTGTTTTGCCAATCAGCTTCTTCATGGAGCTCTACATGCAGCACACTGAATCTCAGTACCACTGAGGCAGATAGGTGCGGGCTGTTTGCGGCTCATGGTGATAGGATGTTTCGGCCGGGATAGCTGACTGTACCATGGGCAGGACACAGTCTTGCACTTATCTACCTCAGCGGTTCCTAAATGCAGCATGTTGCATGTACAGCTCCCTGTGGACGCTGATTCTTGAGCCATCTGGGGTTGGGTCTCCTGTTCACAGCCGTTTTGGTGGTGTTTGTGCCTGGTTTTTCATGCCTCATTGTATGTTGCTTGTTGCTGCCAGAGTATCCTGTGTGCTGCTACCTGTTTATACTGCCTTTTGACCTAGGTATCTCTTTTTCACCATGCTAATTACCAATAGTAGTATCCAGGTATGGTGTATGTTGCATGCCCTGGTACAGAGGTTGTTAAGACCATTGATAGCACTCTGAGCATATATTGAAGTAAGGCACCGTCGTGGTGTTCTATGCTCTCAGATTGTATTTGTGGGAGTCTGGCTGAGGGCTTTTGTCCTCTGTTACCTGTCTTACGTGTTACTACCTGATTTTTTTTTAGTGCAGGTTATATGATCTGTTTTGTTCACCTGTTTTCTTCTGGATGTGTCCATGTTCTTTGATACCCCTTACTGGGCCAGACTGACGTCCTTCCAGCCCAGTAACCGGTTTCCACCAGTTCTCAGTATCCTTTCTCTGTACCTGCTTGCTGTCACGGATGACACCGGTCACACACCGCCAATATTGGCCTGTTCATTGCTATACTATGTCCATCACTGTAAATGTGTGGGACACACCCCCAGGTATGTATCCAAGCCATCCTGGAAACACATTAGCCAACTGTTGCTTCTTCTGTTGTGCACCACATGTCCAGGGCTATTTATGAATTTCTGGCTGGGGATGCAGCCTCGCGCGCATTGGGTATTTGTGCGCATTGTGCATGCGCAGACCACGTTTGTACGCAGTGTGAGCAGAACCCCATGTTCTGCATGCGCTGTATGTGTCTGCCCGAGGGATGTGTGCATATGCTGCGTGTGATTCCGCGAACGCTGCGTACAGAGACAGGCATACGCACTGTGCAGGCATGGCACACGCACATGTACGTGCATTCCGCGCACGCAATGCAGGACACTCCTTGCATTGTGCATGCGCAGCACATGGTGCACAGAGATGCCATGTGCATGTACGCCATGCCTTCACGGCTCGTATGCCGTGTCCATACGTGGCATTCGCGGAACCACATGCAGCACATGTACAGCATATGTGCAATGTGGGGGTTCATGCATGCTACCTATGCATGTGGTCTGCGTGTGCGCAACACGCGCAGATGCCCCAAACACACCGCTGTGCGTGCGTAATGCTCACAAGGCCGCGCCCCCAGATGGAAAAGCATAAATAGTCCTGGACATGTGGTGCAGGCCGAGGGGTTTGAGTAGGCGTGGGACAAAGCAGGCGAGGTCAAGAGCAGGTGAGGTGAAGAGCAGGCGAGGTGTACAGTAGGTGAGGAGTGGAGCAGGTGAGGTGGCGGCAGGCGAGAGGAGGAGTAGGTGAGGTGTAGAGTAGGCGAGGTGTAGGGTGTTTCTTCTGATTGTTTGCCAACCCCTACACCATATTAACCCTCTGTCTCTTTCCTATCTGCTGTCCATGATGGTAGACTTTGTTGCAGCTGCATATGCATTCGGGGGTGTGCCTGAGCTGCGGTTGCCTGATGAGTTAGATGGTATCCATGGTGCTGTGGCACAGGGTATGGGTGCAGTCCCGCTGCAACACAGACCTGCAGCTATGGGGCTATGCAAGACAGGGATGTGCCGGCATGGCGCAGGAGGCGTGCCGAGGTGCGCCATCACCAGCCTCACCTCTATAGGCCCAGGGCCCAGTTCCAGAACATGCGTGAGGACCAGGTTATCTTCATCTACTGTCTGAGCACAGGGGCTATTAGGGAGCTCTTTGAGGTTCTAAGGCCTGACCTTGAGCCCCTGACTGGTCGGTCACATGCCATACCAGGTTTAGTCAAGCTCTTGGGTGCCCTACATTTTTTGCCTCTGGCTGTTTCCAGTCATCTGTGGCCGTAGGGGTGGGATGAGCCACCCCACCTTCTCACGCTGTCTCTATCAGGTACTGTGGGCCATGGTCAGCTGGGTGAGGACTTACATTGCAATTCCCAACAATAGGCAACAGTGGGGGACCCTGAACCAGGCCTTTGAACAGGTTGCAGGTATACCACATGTGATGGGAGCTATTGATTGCACACATGTTGCCCTGGTCCCACCCAGAGACAGGGAGGCAGTGTTCCGCAACCGCAAACACTACCATTCCCTGAATGTTCAGGTTGTATGTGATGCAAATATGTGTATTCTGAATGTGGTTCCTAGGTTTGCAGGGTCCACCCATGACTCCTATATCCTGCATCACTTGGCATTATTTGGACAATTTGATGCCAGACAATATGAGGACTGTGTACTGCTGGGTGGGTATTTCTCATCTCGGATATACACATGCTGTTCCTCTGAGTAACCATATGCGCACATGTCTGTCTTTGTGGTGTGTCCCTGGTTGTGTGTGTGTGTGTCATCTGTGTGTGTATTCTAAGGGTGGGGGGTGGTTTGGATTTGCTACCAGGTTTTCTTTCCTGCGGTGCTGTGTGTTGGGGGCACATTCACCTCTGACCATTTTGGTCATTTCACATTGGCACATTGGCATGTTACAACACACATGTATGCTTCATGTATATCAACAGTATAGTGTTGTCTCTGCCATCCTGTCTGGGCCACTCAATTACATGTTTCTCTACCACCTGCTGTGTGTGGACAGTATCATGGCCCTCACATGCTTGCACAGGTGTGCATCTCTGCCCTTGTCCAGAGTGCATTGGTATGTGTCTGGCTGATGTGTTCACAAATGGCGCTACTACCTTTTGGCTACAGGTGTTTGGTCATGTGTTTGGTGTGCTTACAGATGATGTGTATTGCCCTCCTCAACCCTCCCCTGTGTTCCGTGTCTCACACCTCCAAACGCTGGTGCATTGCTGTTGTGTGGCATCATGTGACGTCATATGTTTCTGTCAGTCTTAATGTGCTGTTGGTTTGCACGTACATGCTTGTGTGCATCTGTGTGGACATCAGCTCCTGCTTGAACTTTCCACATTTCTTTCTGCAGGTGATGTTGGATATGGGTGTCGTCCCTGGTGCAGAGATGAGGTACAATGAGGCCCATGCATCCAGCAGCTCAGTCACTGAGCGCACCTTTGGCGTTTTAAAGAGCCGCTTCAGGTGTCTGGATAGGACCGGCGAGGCCTTACAATACCAACCCATGACTGTGACACAGATCATTCTGGCCTGTTGCATCCTGCACAACATTGCTCTCAGGCACAGTATCCCAGTCGAAATTAATGAGGATCTGGAAGAGGATCCTACGTGCCATCCTGTACATGCTCATGGTGACACAAGTGAGGGCATGGCAATCAGGAACCAGCTGATTGAGGAGCTCTTCTCATTAAGTACTGCATATGTTGGCAAATGCATTTGGGTATATAAGAACTACCACTACTAATGAGCATTTGTATAGCGCTACCAATCTTACACAGTGTTGCACAGACATATAAGGGACAATCCCTGACCATCAGAGCTTACAATCTAGTCATAACCAAACACAGAAGGTGACAGCAAGGTAAGACAGCGGGTGGAAGGGAATTTGGATGGTCAAGATTAGTAGGGGGATGCGAACAGGTAGGCTTTTAAATGGAATTTGAAGATGGTTAGAGAAGGTGCCTGGTGTACAGACACAGGTAGTTTGTTCCAGGCATAGGGGGAAGCAAGGTGAAAGACGTGTACTCTGGAGTTAGCAGTGGAAGAGCGGGGCATAGATAGGGGCAATTGCCTAGACGTGTGCAGTTACTGAGGGGGGATATAAGGGGATTGATTAGATTGTATGCTCTGATGAGTAGGGACTGTCTGTTACATGTTTTTGTACAGCGCTGTGTATGACTGGTGGCGCTATATAAATGCTCGGAAGTAGTAGTAGTAGAGATAAGAGAAGAAAGGTACTGAGGAACCACAGAGTGACTGAATTAATAGGTCAGCAGGAGAAACTTGAGCTGGATGCGGACACGGATAGGGAGCCAATTAAGTGACCTGACAAGAGGAGAAATATGGGCATGACGAGGCTGGAGGATGATTACACGTGCAGCGGAGTGTTGAATAGATTGAAGCGGACACAGATGATTCAAAGGGAGGCCAGCAAGGAGTAGGTTACAGTAGTCAAGAGGGGAGGTGATTAAGGAGTGGATTACCATTTTAGTTGTGTGTTCAGAGAGGAAGGTGGGGATTTTCCTAATGTTATATAGAAAGACACGGCAGGCCTTAGCTACCAGATAGATACAGTATGTGTGCAGAAAGAGAGAGAGGGATCAACGACAACTCCTACATTGTGGACTGAGGAGATAGGAGGGAGTACCAACATATACTCAGACACTGAGAAAGGAGGGGAGGGTTCAGGGGGAAAGATAAGATGTTCGGTCTTGGCCATCTTCAATTTCAAGTAGCAGGGTGACATGCAGCCAGCAATGTCAGCTGGCAAGCAGAGATCGGGGTGTGGATTTTCAGATATAGTTCAGGCATGGAGAGATATATTTGGGACTCATCAGCATACAGCTGGTACTGACAGCCAGGAGTAGAGATAGCCGCACCAAGGAAATGGGTATGGAATGAAGGAAAAGAAGCAGCTCCAAGATATATCCCTGTGGTACAGCAACTGGGAGCCGGGTAGCAGAGGAGGTGGAGCCACCAAAACACACACCGAAGGAGCAATGGGAGAGATATGAGGGGAAGCAGGATATACAGAGGCCTTAGGGCCAAGCAAGGACCGGGTATCGAGGAGACGGTTGTGGTCAATGGTGTCGAAGGCAGCAGAGAGGTCACGAAGGGGGCGGACAGAGTACAGGCCCTTGTATTTTGCCAGAACATGTCAGTGGAGACTTTGGCAAGAGGTGATTCGGTACAGTGTAAAGGACAAAAGCCAGACTGTAAAGGATCTAGGGGCAGGGCCGGCCCGTCCATTGAGCAAGAATGTTTTTTGCACAGGGCCCCGCGCTTCGGGGGGCCCCGCGCAAAGAACATTCTGCTTTTTCTTAATTGAATTTAAAAAAAAAAAAAAGCTGGCCGCTGCGGCATGGAGTGTCCTGCGGGGCTCCCTCTGCCCGGCGGAACTCTCCCGGCACGGCTGAGCCCCTCTCTGCAGGCTTGCAGAAACGCGAAGGGAGAGAGTCTCCCTCGCGTCTTTGTTAAGCCCACAGGGGCAGATGGGAAATTTCCCATCAGCCCCTGCGGGCTTAACAGAGACGCGAGGGAGACTCTCCCTTCGCGTATCTGCAAACCGGCAGAGAGGGGCTGAGCCGCACCGGGAGAGTTCCGCCGGGCAGCGGGTCCCCCGCGGGACACTCCATGCCGCAGCGGGCAGCTTTTTTTTTTTTTTTTTTTAATTGCCATGAGCCGAGGGGGGGCGGGTATGACCGTCAATGGGCTAGGGAGGGAGGGAGGGAGGGGGTTAAGACTGGCAATGGGTTGGGGAGGGAGGGGGGTTGAGACTGGCAATGGGCTGGGGAGGGAGGGGGGTTGAGACTGGCAATGGGCTGGGGAGGGGGGTTAAGACTGGCAGTGGGCTATGGGGGGGGTTAAGACTGGCAATGGGCTAGGGAGGGGGGTTAAGACTGGCAATGGCTGGGGGGTTAAGACTGGCAATGGGCTGGGGAGGGGACAAGACTGGCAGTGGGCTATGGGGGGTTAAGACTGGCAATGGGCTATGGGGGGGTTAAGACTGGCAGTGGGCTAGGGAGGGAGGGGGTTAAAACTGGCAATGGGCTAGGGAGGGAGGGAGGGAGGGGGGTTGAGACTGGCAATGGGCTAGGGAGGGAGGGGGGTTGAGACTGGCAATGGGCTAGGGAGGGGGTTAAGCCTGGCAGTGGGCTATGGGGGGGGGGGTGTTAAGACTGGCAGTGGGCTAGGGAGGGGGGTTAAGACTGGCAATGGGCTGGGGAGGGGGGGATTAAGACTGGCAATGGGCTGGGGAGGGGGGTTAAGACTGGCAGTGGGCTATGGGGGGTTAAGACTGGCAATGGGCTATGGGGGGGTTAAGACTGGCAGTGGGCTAGGGAGGGAGGGAGGGGGTTAAAACTGGCAATGGGCTAGGGAGGGAGAGAGAGGGGGGTTTAAGACTGGCAATGTGCTAGGGAGGGAGGGAGGGAGGGGGGTTAAGACTGGCAATGCGCTAGGGAGGGAGGGAGGGGGGGGGTTAGGACTGCTAATGGGCTAGGGAGGGGGGTTAAGACTGGCAGTGGGCTGGGGGGGGTTAAGACTGGCAGTGGGCTATGGGGGGGGGTTAAGACTGGCAATGGGCTGGGGAGGGGGGGATTAAGACTGGCAATGGGCTGGGGAGGGGGGTTAAGACTGGCAGTGGGCTATGGGGGGTTAAGACTGGCCGGGGGCTATGGGGGGTTAAGACTGGCAGTGGGCTAGGGAGGGTGGGGGGTTAAAACTGGCAATGGGCTAGGGAGGGAGAGAGGGGGGTTAAGACTGGCAATGTGCTAGGGAGGGAGGGAGGGGGTTAAGACTGACAATGCGCTAGGGAGGGAGGGAGGGGGGTTAAGACTGGCAATGGGCTAGGGAGGGGGGTTAAGACTGGCAATGGGCTGGGGAGGGGGGTTAAGACTGGCAGTGGGCTATGGGGGGGTTAAGACTGGCAGTGGGCTAGGGAGGGGGGTTAAGACTGGCAATGGGCTGGGGAGGGGGGTTAAGACTGGCAGTGGGCAATGGGGGGTTAAGCCTGGCAATGGGCTATGGGGGGGTTAAGACTGGCAGTGAGCGATGGGGGGGTTAAGACTAGCAATGGGCTGTGGGCTGATGAGGGCTGGCAATGGGCTATGGGGGGGGTTAAGACTGGTAATGGGCTATGGGGGGGTTAAGACTGGTAGTGGGCTGATGGGGGGGGGGTTAGGACTGGAAATGGGCGATGGGGGGGGGTAGGACTGGTAATGGGCTATGGGGGGGGTTAAGACTGGTAGTGGGCTGATGGGGGGGGTAGGACTGATAATGGGTTATGTGGGGGCTAGGACAGGAAATGGGCTGATGGGGAGGGGTTAGGACTTGAGGTGGGCTGATGTGGTTAGGACTGGTAATGGGCTGTGGGCTGATGGGGGGGGTTAGGACTGGCAATGGGCTATGGGGGGCTGACTGGAAATGGGCTGATGGGGGGTTAGGACTGGTAATGGGTTATAGGGGGGCTTAAACTGAAAATGGGGTGATGGGGTTAGGACTGGAAGTTGATTGACAGGGGGCTAGGACTGGTAATGGGTTGGGGGGATGCTAGGACTGGAAATGGGCTGAGTGGAAGGGGAGACTTGAACTGCAAATAGCTGATGGGGAGGGGGCTTGGAATGGAAATGGGCTGTGAGGGAAGGGAGCTAGGACTGAAAATGGGCTGATGGAACAGCTAGGATAGGACTGGAAATGGGCTGTTGGGGGGAGCTAAGATTGGAAATGGGCTGTGGTGGGGGCTTGAATTGAAATGGACTCATGGAGGGGCTAGAACTGGAAGTAGGCTCATGGGGGGGCTTGGACTGGAATTGGGCTGAGTGGAGGGGAGCTATGATTTGACATGGGCTGATGGTGGGGCTAGGAAATGACTAGAAATGGGCTGATGGGGGGGGGCTAGGATTGGAAATGAGCTGATGAAGGGACTTGGACTGGAAATGGATGGGGGAGCTAGGACTGGAAATGGGCTGATGGGGGGCTAGTACTGGAAATGGGCTGATGCAGGGATTAGAAGGGAATGGATGCTGGGTGAGACTGGAACTAGAAGGGAGCTGATGTTGGGGGAGGATTAGAATGGGATGGGGCTGGGAGATTAAAATGTAGAGGGGAAAAATATTTTGTGTAGGAGGGATGAAAAATCTACAATTGGCCAGGTATTGGGAGAGTAATTGGGGATTGAGGATGGAGGGGTAAAATTTGTGTGGATGAAATAGGAATGAGGAAAGCGCAAAAGGAGAAAGATTAGTATGTTAAAGCAGATGTAGAGAGAGAGAGAATGGAAAAAAAACTAGAAGAGAGAAGAAAGGACAAATGGACAGCAGACGATGGAGAGTTAGCAGAAAACATGAAGAAACCAGAAGAAAGTGGCTGGAGCAATTGCAACTGAAAAAAATGCACAAAAGGTAGAAAGATATCTCTTTATTTTGAATTTATTAACTGGAATATGTCAGCTCTGGGAAATGTGCATCATTAACATCTGCGCTTTGTTTGGTACAAGAGGAAATTAATTTATAGTTTTATTTCTACAGTGTTGTTGTACATTCCAAGTTTGGCTTTTGGGGTTCCCAGTTTAATTATTGCCTTCCTGTTTCTAAATTGTGATTCCTTGTTTGGTGATGGTCTATGTTCTGCATGTGTAACTGAGCTGAGGTATTCTGTTTATGTAATTCCTATTTGATGTTGCCACTTGTTCTCTTTCCCCAGTATTCTCTGAAATGTATTGGTTTAATATTTGCAGTGTTGCCTTTTGATAGGTAGGGTATGGTGCTTTGTGAGTCCTGGTAATGCTGTCAGGATACGGCGGGTTTGCTATGGGTTCTAAATGGGCAGCGTTTGTAGTAGTTCCTAATGTGCCTGGCGGTTGGCACTGGATTATAGTAATGTAGAAATCTTTAGTCTTTCTTTATCCATACACTCATTAAGAGACATGTTTACTAAAAGTTAGTGAATGGTAACATTATGCAAATATTTATGCAAATAAGACCACTTATGCAAATGAGGCCCCGCACCGAGTCTCCGCACATGGCCCCGCACCCCCCTTGGGCCGCCCCTGTCTAGGGGAGCATGTGAGGTGAGGAAATGAAGGTGCTGTGTGTGTTGCACAGCTCCAACATGACACATGTATGTTTCTCTTGTGTTTATCAATCCCCAGGATATGCTTGGTGACCTTCCTGGTGCTGTGGTGCAGTGGCAGCTGTCTGTACTTCAATCAATGTGCAGGAGACTGGGGTAGGTGGACATGCAGGTAAATGGTCTGTGGGGACAATCAGGCACAGCATATGTCTGTGGTTATCTGTCCAATGCACATATGTTGTTGTTCATCTCTTTGGCCTGCACCCCCATACCCCATATGTTGATGTTGGCACACATATGCACATGTGTTCCTACCCAGTTCATCTTCTCCAGAACTGTCTCTGGGTCACATCCAACAGAGCTGCATGTGTCTACATGTCCTAGGTGTTCTGGTGGTGGCACACACATACACCCTTCCCTGACATTGTAGCATCAGCCAACAGCAGTGTATCATTGCATTTGCCAAAGCTTTATCTCCACTAATCTCTAATTGTGCACAGACAGGCCGTATGCTACTGGTGGCATGCTCACCTTATCATACTGTGTGTGTGTGTGTGTGTGTGTGTGTGTGTTTTTGGCGTGGCTGTGTAATGGTACAGTGTGCAGGCAGTTTGCATTATCATGTGGTGGGAAGGATCTGTACATCTGTGGAGCAGTGGTGACTGTGCTATCTCTACCTTACTGCTGTTGACCTTGTGAACATTGTGCGCATGTGTTATGTGTTGTGAAATGACCTATCTCTTGTGTGCTGACAGACCACTGCGCATCAGCATTTCTGTATCACAGATGTCGCCATAATTTGGACATGCGGCAACGGCGGCTGGACATGGGGACATGGTGATTCTACAAATTTCGATGACATCTTCTGCCTTCACTATGACGTGTTGTGGCCTTTTCCTGCCTCAGACAATCCCTAGCAGACACTTGCTGCAGACACACGGTAGGTTGCACCTTGGATCTTTTGGGACTAATATCAGCCTTTAAATGTTTGTGTTTTGCTGTTTGTTTCATGGACCTTTCCTGTGGGGTCTCTGTGCACCAACACTGATGGACATGGGGTGGAGCTCTGACATGCCTGTGTAACATGGGCATGCACATGACCATATCCATATGACACCCTCGTCTGCGGTTCCATTTCCAAATGTCCCCAACATGCACTGTGTTCTGTGTTGTGATCATGTAATGTTTGCATGTGTAATGTTTCATTACATACATATTGATGTTTGACTCCCTGCAATGTGCCCTGATGTTGTTGGCAGCATACCATGATGGTGTTTCTCCTTCTTCTGACACAGGGAAGAGGACACACACAGCACATCTACTACACTGCATCTGCAGTCACCATCACCCACCTGTTGGAGGACACAGCAACACCATGCAAGTATCCCTGGGAGATGGTGCCATAGGATGCGTGATCTCTGTGAGTGGGACACACGCCTATGATGGACATTATTATTGGACTGCTACTTTGAGCATAACAGGGCTGTCCAACACATCGTTGCTACCGTGCTCTTGCTGGGTATCGTGTTCATCGCAGGAGACACACATGACCTTTCGAGTACTGTGGCACATTGAGATGTCACACTTGACTATGCATGCCCATGGATTCACAGACAGTCTTAACGGGACATGTTGGGTTGCAGACGCCCTTTGCACTGTGGACACTGCGTACTGGTCCCTACGTGTGCAGCAGGGACTGACATAATCGCTGTATGTTGTACATCCATCTGCCATTGTGTTAGTGTGTGTTGCCCATGTGTGTGACCTGCACCACAGGATATCCTCATCTGTTTAGTTCAACAGAAGCATACAGCCATGTGTGTGGCACAGGGGAAACATTGTATAGGTCCTCTTATATTTGTAGGGCTACCCTGCATTTGGACATGACACGGTATTTACCACACACCACTTTGATACACACCAAAATCTTGGATTGATGTTTGCCCTCACCAAGGGTGTTACAGTGTATCTGGGGCATCACTGTGTCATGGTTCAACATACACAGTGCATGTGCATGTGACTGAATATGTTGGTATACCAGAGCATGTGGCAGTGTGGCTTCTGTGTGGGTTACTGCCCCATGTTTGACCTTTCTTTCAACCTCTATGTACAGGTTATTGTGTTGGGTTACTGTACAGATGTGCCACTCTACATTGATTTACAAACATAGCATTGCATGTCTGCACAGTCTTATTTATCCTCTGACATTCCGTCACTCACATTGCACTGGTAACTTTGCAGTGTGGCAGTATGGGTGTCCATTTTGATCCTTCATTTGTGCATTCCATGTACCGTGACATATGTGTGCGGATACTCTGTTCACACCACCCATTGCAGAGGACCTTCTGCATAGTGCTATCTCTGCATGTCTGTGAGGTTCCGCTTTGTTTATTCTCTGGGATCATGTGCTTCTTGTACCTGTTACCATATCCTCATTTTGCATTTCGGCAGAGTTTTTAGTTACATTGGTGCCACTTTGATTGTTATATCAAGCATTATGTGACAGCTGTAACATATATATATATATATATATATATATATATATATATATATATATATATATATATATACTGTATGTGTGTATACTTGCTGACATTTTGCTACGTAGGCTTTCTCAGGTTTGTGACTCCTGTATTGGCGGACACATATGTTTTTGGGGACAATTCATGACTGATGTGTGTTGGGCCCTCATCATGCACCACCTACTGTCTACATGCACACATATGTGACTAAGGCATTTGGGGCATGCAGCCGCATGTGAGGGGTGGGGGGCTACTGCATAGTGCACACCATGCAGCTACTGCACATTATCTATCCTGCTCATCATCTGTAGACGGGCCAGTGACTTTTGTGTGTCATGTGGGTTGCTGCCCTGCTTAATGTGATTTCATTTTGTTCACTGTAAACCAACCGCCTTGATGTCATGAAAGGCGGTATATACGATATGTCTACTAATTAATGAAAATAAACATATGTGTTGGACGCACATTTGTCTCTGCTGCTGCTTGACCACACTGACACACGTATTTAGTGATTTACTGGTGATGTACAGGGCCCACCTCTGCTCACATCCTTGTACAGTGGCAGCTGTCTATGTGGCAGCCGTCTGCCACATCACAGGGTGCTACTGGTTTCAATACACACATTCCCTTTGAAGGAACATATTTGCATTGTGCTTGCTGTGGTTGTTTGGGATAGTGGTTACAGACATGTGTTGGTACACCATAGGTTGCAGGTTTGATTCCCACATGTTCCTTTTTTTTCCCCTTGTGTTGTGCTGACCTGACCATGAACTGGCTGCAGCTTTGTCACCTCTCCACACACCCTTCCATCTCTTCACTGTACACCACAGTGTGCCATCTATGCAGCCTATCTGTCACATATTAGCTGTTACATATGACTCTTTCTTTGTACTGTCCATGTGGGCAGTCAGCTTGGGGGCTTGATATTGCTGTTGTTGAGCTGGTCTAGGCTACATCAGTTTGCAGGTTCAATTCTCACATGCTCCTTTTCTGTTCTGTTCCCCATTTTGCCCTGCTCCACAGAGCATCCCCTGCCACCCTTTGGGTTTAGGTTCTTTGCTCTTTTGCATGCTGTCTCCATTGCATAACATTTAATTGTGTGTGTGCATGTGTTTATATGTGGCTCTCATCACAATTAAAGACTGTGATATGAGCTGTACACAGCTGTTCTGCATGTGCATTACATCGTGGTTACTGTTGGGGTTGCCCTATCCTGGCAGACAGCAGGATTTTTGTGTAGTGCCCTGCAGTGTTCTTGTATGCAGCCTTTGCTGTAGAACTCACATTGGTGGTGTATCCTACCGGTTTGTGCATTAACTTTTGTGCTAGTGGTCATGGGTGTGATGCCTTTCTGTTCTCTGTTTTTTATGCCTGTCCTACACAACTACTTTTCATTCCTGTAACAGTCATATCTGTGCAGATCTGTGCTACCGGCACATTATACCCTCATCACAGTTGTCAACCATTCTTCTGTCCATCTGTCTGCCAGCTGTGTGGCATCCTGCCCTAATGTGCAGGCTACTACCCCATGTCCTGCACCAGTACCTTTTTCTGCATTACGGCTCTTCATGCTTGCCTTTCCTGTGTCTGCTCTGCATGGCACTGCTACTCCTCTGTCCTCCTGTCATTGCACTTATCCTACCACCTCTACCTCCTCTGGTGGACACGTATTTCCATCCTCTGCCACACACTGTCATTATTTCACTTTACATTACCATCACCCTGTGCATCGGTACAGCTGCCTCTGCTATGTTTGTCCACTTTACCAGCAGACACATGGGCTGCACACAGTTTTGGCAGGTACATCACCTCTGACATCTACTTCCTTCCATCATTTGTTTATTGCCTTTCCTTGGTGCTCTGTGCAGTGTTAGGGTTAGATCTGTGTTTGGGCCATACTTTTCATGCTTGTCAACTTGGGGCACCTTACTGCCCTTGGGCACCTTTTCTTGAGTCACCTTAACATCCTTGGGCCATCTTTAGCGGCACCTTATTTTCCGGCAGCTTATGGGGCGCCTTATATGGTGCCTTGGAGAGTGCCAACCTAGGGCGCCTCATAGGGCGCCTTTTGAGGTGCCTTAGGGTGGGAACCTTATATGGCGCCCTATACAGTGCCTTGTCAGCCTTGTGATGCTTGGTTTGTCAGCTTTCGGTCTGCCCTCTAGGGCACCTTGTACAGCGCTTTGTCAGCCTTGTCATGTGCTTGGTTTGCCAGCTTTCGTGCCACCCTCTATGGCAAATTATGACCCACCTTGGCTGATGTGGCACTTTACGGCACTGAGGTGAGGGTTTTTTTGGCTGGCAGCACTGATTGTTGAGATGCGTCTGACTGTTTACAAGCATGAAAAGGAATTGCTTCAGACGGCCTTATTAAATGAGCCCATGGAGGGATTGAACCCATGCCTGCTGTCTCAGCAGTCATTGTATTAACCAGTGGGCTACACCTCTATCACTTATATCACAGCACTGGCTGGCTACAGAGGGACTATAGGGCACCGTATGAAATTAAGGTTACCGCGCAATAACGAGCCAAGGTGCCCTCTATCACACGTTACTCGGCCATTGCTACTTCAATGCCAGAATGCCCACTTCCTGATATGGCATTGCTCACGTTAACACTGCACCTAGCGCCAGTAACATTAGCATGGTTTAGTAAACATACCCCCAAGTTTAATTTGCATTGAATCTATCTAGAATGTCCTGCAAAATAGGTAATTTTCAAAAATATCACTGTCTTGGTCCCAAAAGCAATGTTTGTGGGTCATAATTGCCATTTCCTATGGGTTTGATACATAAGATATCAGAAAATAACACTTATTACACAAGAAAAAGAAAAAGGTAAAAATTTGTTACACAGTGGATTGCCATTCCTTTCCTCCTTTGGCACTGCAGCAAAACATCTTTATTTATTGTAAACCACCCTGTAACTTATGTATGGGCAGTATATTAAATGTGCAAATAAAGATATAAAAATTAACACACACTGACTACAGTGTTTAAATATTGACCTGGAAATGTCTAGCTTGGGGGCTTTATTTAATACTTTTATCATATTAATAAAAGCTTAATAAATCCAAAACATTCCAAAACTGACATAAATATCCCAACTCCATACATTAAAAGGTTTTTCAGTATCTAAGAATAATGCCTTGAAAGACAGTTGCATATTTTTAGATGAGTGCATGATAATAATGTTGAAAATGTGCTCCACCTAAGAACTGCTTAGCTTCACAGCATGATTTTCTATAGAAGTGTATCTTACCATTCTTCCCGCAGTTTTGGGATGTTTTTCATCTTGATTAGGTTGTAAGCTCTGATGAACAGAGACTATCTACAGCACTGTGTACGTCTTGTAGTGCTATACAAATAATAAGTAGTAATAATAAAGGGTAGTAACTAAAGCACATTATGGGGAAAATGCATGCTATGTGGCCCTTAATGAAATTTAAATGGCAATAACATGCATTATTTTTCTGTAATGCATAATTTTGCATTGCACTTTGTTTTAAATACTATTGAGATGCAAAGCATGGAAATGCACGCAAAACACTAGCATTCAAATAAAATAGTGTGGCTTGTGGTGATATTCAGCACTTGCAGCTAGCGCTCCTACAGTGGCTTTTTTTAACCCAGATATTCAGTGCCGGGGCCATACCCAGGTTCTGGCATTGAATATCCAGATTGCCCGGACTGCTGCAAAGCTAACCGGTCAGTAATGATATTCATCCACTGCCCGGTTAACTTCTGGTGTGAAAGTTAGGTCAGTATTTCCTTGGCCTGACTTTCGCTACATGTCCCTAACCAGGCAGTGGCTCAATATTGCTGCTGTCCCGTTAGCAATGAGTGCTGCCCCAGAATGCTTCTGCATGCCCCAGTGCTAACTGGTTAGCATCAGGACGTGCAGCAGTGGCACCCTCGGCTGAGTAGCATTTACATGGTTTGCAAGTCTGCAAACCATGTAGAGGCCTTTCAATAGTCCTCCTAATGTTTTTTTCCTGGTTAGGAGTAGCAGACTGCTAACCCACAGTCCGATACTCTCAGTCACCATCTTAAAGGGGCCAGAGCAGCATAACAATGGCAAGATGTCCCAGACCTCAGTGCAGACCCCTAAAATCCCCAATAAATGACATAATTGTTGTCTATGACGGACCCCTCACCTCTGTGAGCTCAGATCTGGCCCCTTTCTGATGAATATCATGAAGCCACCCCTAAAAAGAGACTCCCCACCCACTCAATAGGCTTCATGGGATTACCTTAACTTTTCAGTGATAATGCTATGGTCGTGGAGCAGGGGCAATCCTCACTTGCTCCTGCTTTTGGCAGTGCTGGGTTCAAAATGGTCTCACCTGAACCCTAGCAGTAGTCGCATAGTACTATCACTAGGGTTCAAGCTAACATATAAGGGCAAAAATCCCTTATATGGCAGCTTGATTCTTAGTGGTGATACCATTAGACTACTTGTAGGGGTTAAGCAGTGCCATTTTGAACCCAATGCTTCCAGAGGCAGTAATGACTTAAGAGTTCTCCTGCCCCATGACCATTCCAGCAGCACTAAACATTTAAGGTAGACCGAGTAGAACCATTGGGTGGGTAGAGGATCTTCTTTTGGGGAGGGGGGCTTCATGATCTTGTAGGGTCCACATCGTGAACTCAGGGTTGGGAGGTCAGTCTTACATGACTATTATGTCATCTTTTGGGGGAGTTTGGGGGTCTGAAATGGGGGATGGGCCAAGAGGGGCCTTATCAGTGTTATGTTGCACTGACCCCTTTAATATTGCGATTGGGAGCACCAGACCACGTGTTAGCAGCATGATTCTCTTAGCCAGGAAAAATAATGTCAGCTCTGAACTGACATTATTTTTCTTTGGAATGATGCAGCTTGCAAGGCTGATCACAGGCTTTGATCACTTTCCTTTACCATGGGAGTTACTAACCTCCCACAGTAGGGAGGAGTGGCCTAGTGGTTGGGGCAAGTTACCTCAGGCTGGAAGGTCAGGGGTTCAAATCCCCCTAGAGGACAGCAATCTTGGGCTGGAAGGACTGGGGTTTCTAGTCCCACAGGTGCTCCTTGTGGTCTTGGGCAAGCCACTTAACCCTCTATTGCCCATGTTCCCTGTAAAATAGTTATCTCCAAGTTATAATGCCCTGCTCAATGTAATTTCAGTTTGTTCAATGTAAACCACCTTGATATCATAAAGGGCGGTATATAAGAAATGTTAAGTAAATAAATAAACTGCAGTGTTGCTTTACTGCAGGTTAATGACTCTTGTGGTAAATTAAGCTGCAGTAAAAAACAAGATTTTATCACAGCTTAGTAACTAGTCCCCTCAATCTATTAGTAAATATTTGTGCAGAAATGTGGACATCTACGTTAATCTATGAGGTTGGTCTGTGGTTTTGCACAAAAGATTGTTCCCTGTTTTTTCTAACAATATAATTATAGCCTCTGTAAATGAACCTTATACTGTCCCTGTTGAAATAATATCCAGAAATAAATGTTTAAGTTTTGGTATCAAAAACTCTTGAAAAGCCTGAAAATATTTAACAGTAAATCCATTCTGTCCTGGTGATTTATAAAGTGATAAAGCTATGACTGTTGATATCCTTTCCTCTTCTGTAGTCTCTTCATCTAATAGATCTTTATCTACTTGAAACAAAGATAGATGATATAAACAATCTTAAAAGTCCAATATATCATCTCTGAATTACTTCTGAAATATAGACTACAACAAAAACAATGCTACTGCATTATTTTCTTATCTATAAAGACTCTTATACTTGCTTGGGTTGCTAATACTTGCCCTCTCTATGTTCCTAGGTGTGGGGGGGGGGGGGCGATTTTCAGCGGTGACAGCCAGCACAATTAAAGCGGCTGGCCATTGCCGTTTTAAATATGCCCTGGATATTCAATGTCAGGACAATATCCGGGCACTGGAATTGAATATCCAGGTTGCCCAGGTTGTGATTTTGCAATCTGGTCAATGGCAATATTCAGCCACTGTCTGGATTGCAAAACCAACTAACATTAGGATAACCATTCAGCTGTCCTTACTTTAGCCGGTTAAGGTTAACCAGGTGGTGGTTGAGTATCATTGCTGCCTGGTTAACCCACAGTGCTGCCCCTGGAATGCCCTGGTGCTATTGTCAGGGCTTTTAGCGGCCCAAACCAGGGACATCCCAGCAAGCGGCATGTATGTGGTTTGCACGTCTGCAAACAGCATAAATGCCTTTGAATATGCCCCCCCTCTCGATTTTAAATGCTGTGATGGCAGATGACCACATACACAGTATTATTGTCAGCATTCACTTGATGACTAAGAATAAAATTATATTTGCATTATAACTATTGTAGTCTCGTTAATAGCTACAGTATTAGCCCCCTTTTCCAAGGTTGATGTTCTGGTTATTGCATAACTCTATCCAGCTCTAATAATTCTTTTGTTCTTTCCATATTTATTTTCCCTTGCTGCATATGTTATTATTATTCCTCTAATGTTGCCTTAAAGGCACCCTATATTACAGCCACTGAAATGTCACATTCTGATCAAAACGGAAAGACTCTTCACTTGTCTGAACTGCAGTACTTGCTCATTGAAAGATGAATTTTCAAGCAGTCTAGCATCAAAATTTTATGTCAGTTTAACAAAAGTGACTCGACCAGTAGTTCTCAACTCCGTCCTCTAAGGACCACCAGGCAAGTCAGGTTTTCAGGATATCCACAAAGAAGTTGCATGAGATAGATCTGCATGTACTGCTTCCATTGTATGCAGATCTAGCTCATGCATATCCATTGTGCATATCCTGAAAACCTGACTGGCCTGGTGGTCCCAAAGGACTGGGTAGAGAACCACTGCTCTAGACCATAAGATCAATAGAGATACTCCTGCATGATCTAAGACAGAATTGTTATCAAACTCTCCTTCAGATTTTTGTTCTTTGCAGCTGGACTATCTATCTAATACAAAATAGAGGTTGGTTAAAGTTCCTACCACAATCATATGTTTAATCACAATTCAATAATTTGGCTGACCAAATTCTGAAAAAATCATGGAAATTATCTGTATGTACTTTCCAGATGATGGTCCTGGTTGTTCACCCTCCTGCAGAGAGCTACCATGCCCATCCTCCCCACTCACACCCTGCTGTCTCGCTGCATCTTCTGGGGGGTGATCACATCCAAGCCTTCCCCTCTGGGATGGTGTTTGGGAATCTTCTGCACTACCTCTCTCACCAGCATCCCTGCCTTTTTCTCTCTCTGCCATTGCTCTCTCACGCCTCTGCAGAGTCCTTGCATTCTCCAGCCCCTGGGACACTGATGCAATGCCCTTTTTATATGATTGAGCGCTAACTTCGTATGCTAATTGTACATGCACACTGAGCAGGCGTTGCTGCCATGTGCATGTATTTAAGGGGCTATGTGATCCACATGTCTTCCTCCTTTCTGGTGATGACAACAATGAGACATGAGGTAATGTTTTTCAGCTTGCCCTATAGTGCAGCTAAGGTAAGTGGGCTACTTTTTTGGGATTGTGTGCTCATGTTTCTGTGTGGGAATGGGAGGTGCAACAACACACTGTGTGTACAGCCTGGGCACTGAGGTAGGGCATCTCATGCACTGGTCTGACAGCTATGGTCCTTCACCACATACTGTGTGGGACACTGTCTGGAGGAAAGGACTTGACTTCTGTAGGTAGCAGGACCCTGTAGGCATCAGTTGGTGATCAGGTGTGGCAGCAGCCGTGTATTTTATTTTTTTTAATATATTTATTTAAAGTTTCACATAACCAAAACATCAACAACCATCAACATCAACAATCCAAACTTATCCTTTAGGAAAGCTGATCTTGTTCTTCCTCTAATAGTTTCTGCTTCTATTTCCTTGCATTTGTCATTGTAGTACTGTCGTGCTGCAAGTTGGAAATCTCTGTTGAGTTCTGCGATTGTCTTTCTTTCTCTCTGGCTTTAGCTTCTCTGCTTTTCTGGGCAATTTTCAGAGTTTCTTCCAAGGGCTGTGCAAATTACCCAGGAAATTGGTACGACTTTACCTTAGAAGCACAGGTCAGGACACAGTGTAGCAAGCCAGCTTTTAAGTCTTCTTTCCCTCCCTCCCACCCCAGGGATAATCTTAGCTTTATAGGCTGTTACACCTATTAAAGGAAGGTGATGCCCATAATCAGTTTCAGGTGCAGCTGATTATCCTCATTAGAAATACATTTATTAAGGACCTGAGATTAATTATTCTTGTGGTGAACAAAGTCAATTTAACATATAAGGTATAATTGTATTAGTATAAGTATCCCCAGCAAACCTTAGTAAGTAAACAACTTTAATATCTGAACAAAATCTTAAAACTAAGATGCAGACAGCAGTCTAGCAGTGAGATGTGGACTTTCCAGTCTTTTGCATTGAGTATCACATGTATTATTTTCTCCCAGTTGGTGAGGGGTCTTATGTGTGCACTAGGTGCAAGGAACTCTTTGCTCTCAGGGAACAAATCTGATCTCTGGAAGCTAGAGTAGCAAACTTGGAGGACATAAGGAAGACAGAGAGGTATAGAGATGAGACCTACAGGGATGTAGTACTGAAGTCTCACCTCCAGTGTGGCAGCCTCCTGATTACCACGGAGGAGAGAGGTCACATGACAGGAGAGTATCACCCTGGTGTGGCAGGAAGTGATCCTGTAGCTAAGACCTGTCCTCCAGGTGATGTAAAACCCTCTCACACTGAGGAGGTTTCTACAGGGCCATGGTCCCATGAGGGAAGAGATAGGATAGCCATTATAGTTGGTGATTCAATCATTAGGCATGTAGATAGCAGGGTGGCTGATGGATGTGAAGATTGCCAGGTAACATGCCTGCCTGTCTGGTGCGAAGGTAGCAGACCTCATGTGCCACATAGACAAGGTGTTAGACAGTGCTGGGGAGGAGTCTGCTGTCTTGGAACATTTTAATACCAATGACATAGGAAAGTATGGAAGGGAGGTTCTGGAGGCCAAATTTAGGCTTTTAGGTAGGAATTTGAAATCTAGAATTTCCAGGGTAGCATTCTACGAAATGCTTCCCGTTCCACGTGCAGGACACAAAACTAAGGCAGAGCTCTGGAGTCTCAATGTGTGGATGAGACAATGGTGCAAAGAAGAGGGTTTTGGATTTGTTAGGAAATGGAGAACATTCTGGGGAAAAGAGGAATGGGCTCCACCTTAACCGGGATGGAACCAGGCTGCTGGCATTAACCATTAAAAAAGAGATAGAACAGCTTTTAAACTAGATAATAGGGGAAAGCCGACTGTCACCCAAGAATGCATAGTTCGGAACGATGTATCCGTGAAGGATACTAACAAAAGACTGAAGTTAGGGCATATTGACAGAGAGGTTCCAATAAACACAAAAGTAACCTAAATGCCCTTAAGTACAGAACAGACAGAGCTTAAAGATTCCAAATTACCACTACCTACTAATAACCAGATTAATATGATTATAATATATGACCTCTAAAATGCTTTTATACAAATGCTAGAAGTCTAAAAAAATAAGATGGAAGAGTTAAAAAATATAGCACTAATTGTGAGGTTAGATAAGACTGGTGTCTCAGAGACCTGATGGAAGGAGAACAACCAGTTAGACACTGTGATACCCGGGTACAAATTATGTCACAAGAGTAGATCAAATTGGTGGAAGGGTTGCATTGAGTCACACAGGATTAAAGTGTTGCAGAAAACTAAATATACAGTAGAATCTCTATTTTTATCTTTCTTTATCTTTATTTTACACTTGATATACCGCCCATGCCATGGCATTAGGACGGTTTACAATAAAACATCAATGCTGCGAGAAAGAGGAAAAGAATGCCATTTACATAATAGGAAAGTAGTATGAGGTACAGTAGAGGCTAACAGAGACAGTAAGGAGCAGAAGGGGGAGAGAGTGGTCTGGTGGTTGGGGCAAGGTATCTCAGGCCAGAAGGCTAGGGGTTCAAATCCTACTAGAGGACAGCAACCTTGGGCCGGAAGGACTGGGGTTTCTAGTCCCACAGGTGCTCCTTGTGGTCTTGGGCAAGCCACTTAACCCTCCATTGCCCATGTTCTCTGTGTATGTGTCTCATGTTAAATGTATCCCCCAATTGTGCTGTGACCACTTTGATTGAAGGATAAGGTGGTATACAAGACTGTCTAAATAAATAAATAAAATACTAGAGGACAGCAACCTTGGGCCAGAAGGACTGGGGTTTCTAGTCCCACAGGTGCTCCTTGTGGTCTTGGGCAAGCCACTTAACCCTCCATTGCCCAAGTTCCCCATAAAATAACCATCTCTAAGTTACAATGCCCTGTTCAATGTAAACCACCTTGATATCATGAAAGTCAGTATATAAGAAATGTTAAATAAAAAAATAACTAAGGAGGGTTGGTAACTGGGAGCTCAAATGCCTGTTGAAACAGGTGAGTTTTAAGAAGTGTCTTAAATTTCTGGTAAGAGGTTTTGGAGCAGAGATGGTAATGTGATCCAGAGTGAGGGGCTGAGAAAGAAAAATGCAGCATGGCAAGTTAGTTTTAGGTGAGCCTGGGATGGGGATGGAAGGATAAGCCGATTTGCATGAAGTGACTGGAGTTGACAGTAAGGTGTGTGCAGTGCTATGAGATCAGTGAGGTACTGAGGAGGCGAGTGAGGATGGACACATGTTTGTGAAAAGAGAGCGAGGAATCCAGTGTTACACCCAGGTAGCGAAATGAGGAAACCAGGGGGATCAGAGTAGAACTGAGCTGGGGGGCAATGTTAGGACAAGGAATACGTAGGAAACCCCACATGGCTGTTGACTTGGAGGGGTTAAGGTGGAGATAGTTGGAAGAAATCCAAGTAGCAATGTAAGCAAGACAGTCATTAAGGGGTGAAATATCAACAGCCACTGGGGATGTGTGGAAGAGAAGGACTATATCGTCCTCACAGAGATACGTGGAGACCCGGTACTGCTGGATGAGAAGAGGCAAAAGAGCAAGAAAAATGTTAAAGAGCAAAGGGGAAAGCACAGAGCACTGAGATACTCCACATGACAGAGGAATTGAAGGGGAGGACCGATTGTTTAAGTGAACAGAAAAGGTGCGGGAAGTAAGGAAGGAGCGAAACCACTGCAACACAGTACCCTGAATCCCAGAGTAATGCAAGCAAGAAAGCAGTGTATAGTGATCTACTAAATCAAACACGGAGATGAGATCAAGTGACACAACAAAGGTGATATCCCCATGATCATGTGCAACATGTAGTTCATTCAGGAAGGCAGAGTACAGACTCCATTCTGTAGCCTGAACAGAATCCAAATTGCTGTGGGTGGAGAGTATTAGTGGCCTCAATGTGGGATGCTAATTGAAGAACTATGAGTCTTTCTAGTATTTTTGCCAAGAAGGGGAGATTTGAGATGGGCACCAATGTGCTGGAACAGATGGGTCGAGTGAGGGCTGTTTAAGTAATGGCTAAATGATGGCAGATTTCCAAAGGGCGGGAAACATTCCAACAGATAAACTGGAATTCAGGATGGTTAGGATGAAAGGCAGTAGAGCAAGAGATGGTTCAGACAACCAACTGGAGGGGATGGGATCCAGTGAACATGTTGTCTTACTGGAGCCAGAGAGAGTCTTATGTAATTCTGTTGCTGAGATATGATGAAATATGGATTGAAATTCCATGTGAAAAGAGGAAGGTGATGGCAGTGTGGGTGTACTACTGACTGCCTGGCCAGAATGAACAGATGAAACGCTAAAAGAACTCAGCAAAGCTAACAAAAGTTACAACACAGTTATAATGAGTGATTTCAATTACCCTGGTATTGACTGGGTCAATGTCACAACAGGACATGATGGAGAGATAAAGTTTCTAGAAGAAATAAATGATTGCTTCTTGGAGCAGCTGGTTCATGAACCGACAAGAGGGGAAGCCATTTTGGATCTAGTCCTTAGTGGTATACAAGATCTGGTGCAAGAGATAAGAATGTCAGGGCCACTTGGCAATAGTGATCTTAGAGGAAAGATGGTAAGGAAATCCACAGTATTGCCATTTTAACTTTCAAAAAGTAGACTATGATAAAATAAAGAAAATTGTTTAAAAAAAACTAAAAGGAGCAGCTGCAAAGTTTAAAGATTTACATCAAGCATTGGGCTCGTTTAAAAATACTATCTTGTAAGCCCAGACCAGTTGTATTCCACGCTTTAAAAAAGGTGGAAGGAAGACCAAAAAACTGCCAGAATGGTTTAATGGTGAGGTCAGAAAGACTGTTGTAGCCAAAAAAGCATCTTTCAGGAAATGTAAAAAGAGCCAAATGATGAAAATTGGAAACAACATAAACACTGGCAAGTTAGATGCAAGGCATTGATAAGGCAGGCAAAGAGAGAATTTGGGAAGAAGCTTGCTGTGGAAGCAAAAATGCATAATAAAGATAAATGTTTCAATTACATTCATAGCAAAATACCTGTGAGAGTCAGTTGAACCATTAGACGATAGGGGGGTAAAAGGGACACTAAGAGGGGACAAGGTCATAGCGGAGAAATTGAATGAATTATTTGCTTTGGTCTTTACTGAAGAAGATGTAGGGAAATTACCCATGACTGAAATGGTATTTAGAGGTGATGAATTGGAAGACTTGAAAGGAGTATCGATAAACCAGGAAGATACAGTACAACTATTTGATAAACTGAAGAGTAGCAAATCACCTGGACTGGATGGTATACACCCAAGGGTGTTGAAAGAACTGAAATATAAGGTAGCTCACAGATTACTAATAGTAGGTTTGCAATCATTAAAATCATCTGGGGCATGTCCAACATAACAGAGGAATGTTGAACACTCGTAACAAGATGGCATCTGACTGAGGTCATGGCACTCACAGCTCTCATTGTGTCTCTGTCTCTCCAGAGTCCAATATGGGCAAGAAGTGTAAGCCCAAGCCTTTACCCACCAGTTTTGGGTTTTGTGGGCCAGGGTTACAGCGGTCATTTTTGATTATGGAGTGGGCTTGGTTTCCCATGGCAACACTTCAGCAATGCTGTGTTATCGGCGTCGGCAGTAAGTGGGGCATCACTTAGCCCTGAAAAGAGGACCATGCCTCTATGACCAGGTTGTGTTACTGGCAGTGCTTTGGCTCTGCTGACGATGTCCCTGAAGAGAGGGGGGCCAGATGATAGTGTGAAGGGACCTCCTGCAGCACTATCATCCTCTCTAGAGGAGCAGGGATTACCAGGTATTCCTACTGTGATTAAGTAATTGGGCACTGCAGTGAAAATAGAGATGGCTCTTCCTGGTTTTGCGACATTATGGGAGGTAGTGGCCACAGTGAACTCCTTGCTACAGGCAATGGCAAGCACTTTATTTCCTGAAATGACAAGTTTAAAATAGTTTGGACAGGTTCTGTCTCATGAGCAGGCTAAGTGTTCTGCTAGGATGGATCTCCTGGAAGCCTGGCAAGGTAAGGTCCATGAGCATGTAAGTGAAAGATCCCACCATTACTGCATGTAAACAGGAATATCTGGATATTTTTTTAAGTAGGCTTATATACCACTTTTCTATCTGTCAAAGCAGTGTACATTCAGGTATTGTATATATATTTTTCCCTTGTCCCCAAAGGGCTCTCAATCTATGTTTTTGTACCTGAGCAAAGGAGTTAGGTGGCTTACCCAAGGAGCATCTATGGGATTAGAAACCCCAGTCCTTCCAGCCCAAGATTGCCATTCTTTAGTGGGATTCAAACTCCTTACTCTGTGGTCTGAGATAACATGCCCCGACCACTAGACCACTCTTTCCTCTGATTTGATTCTGTGGAATAATCTTTGATTTATCAACTTTCCCAAATCTCCCCTTATTGCATCAGTAGAGATGGTTAAAAAATATCTAGAGGAGGTTTTGGGAATGTCTGGAGATAATTTACCACTTATTACTAGAGCTCAGAATTTGTCCATGAGATCATCGGCTGGGACTGTTGATGAAGATCAGGAACAGCACCAGCAAGGACCTTTGAATTCAATTGAGCTCCTAGAGAGCTCCCTAGAGGTGGTGATGGGTAGAACCACCCTGATGGTTAGCATTGCACTAGAGATGGACCAGAACACTGTGTTACATTTGTATTTTCGTAATATGCATAGACAGTTTTGGGAGGCTATAATACAAATTTTTCCTGACTTTTAAAGGACAACCAAAAAGAGATGCAATGATTTTCTGGAGTTTGCTTTGGGTCTGTCTTTGTTAAAATTCCCTTGTAGATGTACAATTTTTCTTGCTGACAAACATTTTTTTTTTTTTCCCCTAAACAATTGGATTCCTTTTTGCTTGGGCGGGAGGGGGCCGTTGGGGGCATCACCTCCTCAATAAATGGCTGTCTGTGTATCTAGGAGACTGTTACTTTCTTCCAATTGGGTAGTAATTTTTCCTATTTCTTGTTCCTATGCTAATTTTGTGGTCTAAAAATGATGCTGGGATATATGAGAATTTTCAGGTTTTTATTTTTCTATGATTGTTTTGTAATATTTCCTTGTGGGTTGTCTTATCTCTGTATTGTAAATTATAAAGATTAAAATAAAAAAATATCATCTGTAGTACCTGAAGATTGACAAATGACCAATGTAACGACAATTTTCCAAAAGGGTTCCAGGCTGGGAAGTCTGACATCAGTACCGGGCAAATGATAGAAATCATTATAAAGAACAAAATTACTGAACATGTTGTTAAGTGCCATCGAGTCGGAGTCGACTCATGGCGACCCTCTGCAAAGCTATCCTAAATTGTGTTTGGTCTTCAGTCATGCGGCTCATTGTTGACAGACTGGTACCCGTAGCTACTGTTATTTTATCGATCCATCTGATTGCTGGCCTTCCTCTTTTGCTTTGACCTTCTATCTTACCAAGCATGATGTCTTTCTCTAATAACACAGGTACACTAAAAACAATTTTTTTAAAACTGCCTCTAATGTTTCGATTGATTTTTACGTTTTTTGGTGCGCTGAATCCAAATCTGGTAACCAATTTGCTCCATCACGTACAGATTTTTTTGCTACATTGGGTTAGCAGTTTGAGGTGAACGTTTCAGATTGAGTGCGATCGAGATAAAAGTTTCTTGGATGAATTCTTTATACTAATTGTTTAGTAGTTATTCAAATAAGAATAAAGAAAATTGTAACAAGGCAGCACATAAGAATAGAGTAATGTCAACAAAACACACTGTGATGGTAGCAAAATTGTCTGCACTTAAAACAGCCACATACATGTGCACAAACATTGAGCATATAAGAGCGAGGTTAGACACAAAGCAAAGCAAAGAAATGTGCAAAAAATGTTGTACAGGTATGTATGTAAGAATAGAAAACGCAAACCGCACCATTGCAATACATGAAGACAAACACCCGATGGTGTGAAAATAAAATTCTAATAAATGAGATCTGACACTGTGGTAATAACTAGCAAATTTTTATTTTAAAGTTTAGTAAAAACACGATATTTGTCAACACAGTTTAGATTTTAAAGTCATTCTTGGGTCAATCAATCTCCTGGTGGGCCCGTTTCTTCTTCCCCCGAATGCTTCTCTTGGTGCGCTGCTTGGCGTATTTTTCATCTGGGGTTTCCCGCAGCAGCAACCAGCAGAAATCAGCCATCATAGTGGTGTTCCATCTTCCTTGGTACCTTCTCTCTGTGTCCTTAATGTCCTGGTGAAACCTTTCACCTTGTTCTTCACTGTACGCCCCCAAGTTTTCGGGAAAGTAGTTCACATGGGAGTGCAAGAAATGGACTTTCAGGCTCATGTTACAGCCTTGTTCTTTGAAGGCATTGAGCATCCTGGCAACAATATCCTTATAGTTCTCATCCCGCCTGTTCCCCAAGAATTTGAGAACAACATCCTTGAAGGAATCCCAGGCTTTTTTTTCCTTCTCAGACATCGTTTCAGCGAATGCTCCATCTGGAATGAGTTTCCTTATATCAGGGCCAACAAACACTCCTTCCTTTAGCTTTGCTTCAGAAAGTCGGGGGAACTTTGAGCAAAGGTACCGAAAGCACTCACCATCTTTTGGAAGGGACATGATGAATTGCTTAATGAGACCCAACTTAATGTGGAGAGGTGGTAATAGAATTTTATCACGAGGTACCAAGCTCTCATGAAGAACATTTTTCTCACCGGGTCTCAAATACTCCCGAATTGGCCATTCTTTTTTCCCCCAGTGTAGGTCGCGGGCCCGGCTATCCCACAAGCAAAGGAAGCAGGGATATTTGGTGAAACCGGATTGCTGCCCTAATAGCATGGATAGAATTTTAAAGTCTCCACAAATCATCCACTTATGCTCATCATAACGAATCTTCTGAAGAATCAGGGCCAAATTCTCGTATTTTTCTTGGAGAATAACAGAGTGAGCAATAGGAACTGAAGCGAATGTGTTGCCATTATGAAGAAGAACACCTTTTATGCTGTCTTTTGACGAATCAATGAACAGCCGCCATTCAGCAGGATCATACTTGAGTTTAAACTTTTCCATCACTCCGTATATATCGTTGCAAAATACCAAATCTTCCTCTTTGCTGAAATACTTCAAAAATTGTGTCTCGCGGTTGCGGTACCAATAAAAAGTTGTTCCTGGTGACAATAGATTTTTCTGTTTAAGCCGAGAACCTAGCAGTTGGGCAGCATCTTTTGGGAGTCCTAAATCCAGGACTAAATCATTCAATTCAGCTTGAGAGAAAAGTTCAGGTTTCGGATCTGGTTCAGTTTCAAACTCGGAAGTACTGGACTCATCGGGAAAAGCCATCTGATGAGTCTCATCATGATCAGAACCGTCCACACAAATATGATCCAAAGATTTTGGTGGTTCAGGCACAGGTACTTCGTTGCTATGAGGCATAGGCCTAATTGCTGAGGGAAGGTTGGGGTAACTTATTACGTTCTTATTTTTTAAGTTGTATCCCTTCACAATGCAAGAGCAAAAATAGCAGTCACTGCTGTGGTCTCTTTGTTCACGCCACATCATAGGTATTCCGAAACAAAATGCTTGTTTTTTACCTTTCATCCATAAGCGTAGATCTTCCTCACATGTCTTGCACACTTTGTGAGGAGCCCACGGTTTGTCTTGATCGCCTAACTTCAAACCGAAATAGGCGAAATATACTTTTTTAATAAATGCAGAAATGTTCCTCTGCCGCTTTTTCACGGTATATTCCCCACAAATAAAACAAAAACTGTCCGGAGAGTTGACGCAACCTCTGGCTCTGTGAGCCATCACAAATACACAGCACTGCAAACTACAACTGTAGTGAACCACTTCGGAATAAAGCTGGATTACGACTGAGCAAACAAAAGGTAATAATGAACTTGAAAGAAACTGAAATTTGACAGGAACGTTCATGTCGCAACCACTGTGTTTGAGCGAGCGTACGAGGCGAGGCGAACAGGAAAGAACATGCGCCAGCGCGAGTACTGGATTTAGCCCCCCGCCTCCCAATTGTCCTGTTAATGTATAAAATGAATACAAAACACTCTAAAATATCATGAGGGAGTGTTTCTAGTTAGTTAACCATTACAACCTCTATTTTGGGCCAAGAAAATAAACTGCAGTCGGCTAAAAAGAAATTATGTGAACATTCGTTATACGGGTAAGAAATCTAATTTTGCAAGAAAACGTGACGTGATGGAACATTTTGGCTATTTTTCCTGGATTCAGCACCCCAAAATCTATAGGAATCAGTTGCAAAACTGGAGGCAGTTTTTTGGTAGTGTACCTGTGTAATCTTTCTCTTTGCATGATGTGTCCAAAGTAGAAAAGTCAAAGTCTTGTCATCTGAGCTTCTAAAGAAAGCTTAGGTTTGATCTCTAGTACCGACTGGTTTGTTCTTCGAGCAGTCCATGGTATACACAGTACTCAACATCAGCACCATAATTCAAAAGCATCAATTTTCTTCCTGTCTATCTTTTTCACTGTCCAGCTTTCACATCCATATGATGTTATGGAAAATACCATGGCTTGAAGAAGTCAAATATTTGTATGGAGAGAGACATCTCTGCTCTTGAGAATCTTATCTAGGTCTTTCATAGCCATTCTACCAAGAGCCATGCGTCGCCTGATTTCTTGACTGCTTGTTGCTTCTTTATTGATAGTTGATCCAAGTAGGTTAAAGTTGTTCACGATTTCAATTTATTCTCCTTCAACAATAAACCTGTTGATCATGCCAGTTATCATGATCTTTGTCTTCTTTACATTAAGGTGCAGGCCCATTTTGAGACTATGTTCTTTGATTGTGAGAAGCAAATGTTTCTGATCATCTTCACTTTCAGCCAGTAATGTGGTATCATCAGCATAGCGAAGGTTGTTGATGAGTCTTCCACCAATATTCACACCTCTGTTGTCTTCATACAATCCTGCTTCTCTGATGATTTATTCTGCATATAAATTAAACAGGAAGGGGGAAAGTATGCAGCCTTGTCTTACACCTTTGCTTATTTTAAACCATTCTGTTTCTCCTTGTTCTGTTCAAACTGTTGCTTCTTGATCAATGTACAGATTGTGCAAAAGTACGATCAGGCGTTCTGGTATACCCATGCTTCTTAATGTGGCCCAGAGTTTCTCATGGTTTACACAGTCAAAATCCTTGCTATAGTTGATAAAGCACAAATAGATATCCTTTTGGTATTCTTTAGTCTTTTCTAGGATCCATCTCACATCCGCAATGATGTCTCTTGTTCCTTGCCTTTTCCTGAGCCCTGCTTGCACTTCAGGTAGTTCTTGTTCCAGGTATGGTTGTAGTCTCTTTTGAATAATCTTCAGTAGAATCTTGCTGGTATGTGGGATCAGAGCAATTGTGTGATAATTTCCACAGTCAGTTGGATCACCTTTCTTTAGTATTGGTTTAAACACAGATCTTTTCCAGTCAGTTGGCAATGATGTTGTCTTCCATATTTCTTGGCAGAGCCTTGTAAGTATGGTAACAGCTGCATCAGATTGCTGTAGTACTTCTTTGGGAATGCTATCAATGCCTGGTGCTTTGTTCTTTGATAAGGCTTTCAATGCTGCTTCAACTTCTTCTTTCATCACCAATGGTTCTCGATCATAAGGTACAGGTTGAAACAGCTGTTCGTCCACTTGATCTTTATCATATAAAAACTCTGTATATTCCTTCCACCTTTTCTTGATCTTCTCAGCATCATTCAACATAGAACCTTGAGCATCTTGTAACATTCCAATTCGAGGCTGGGACTTTTTATTTAGGAAAGCCGATCTTGTTCTTCCTCTAATAGTTTCTGCTTCTATTTCCTTGCATGCTTCGTTGTAGTACTTTTCCTTGTTCTGTCTTGCTGCACGTTGGAAATCTCTGTTGAGTTCTGTGATTGTCTTTCTTTCTCCTCTGGCTTTAGCTTCTCTGCATTTCTGGGCAATTTTCAGAGTTTCTTCCGTCACCCATTTTGGCCGTTTTTTTCTTTTTCACCTTTTGTAGAGACTTCTTGCTTTCTTCCAACACAACCTTCTTGATGTCATTCCATAACTCTTCTGGAGCTCTGTCATTTGTATCTAAAGCAGCAAATCAATTTTGCAGGCAGTCTTTAAATTCCAGTGGTATATTCTCAAGGTCATATTTTGCTGCATTCATGAGTGGCTTGCTCTTTTTCAACTTTAGCTTGAGTTTGCATACTAGTAGTTGATGATCTGAACCACAGTCAGCTCCAGGTTTTGTCTTTGTTGATGTTATAGAGCTTTTCCATAGTTGACTTCCACAGATGTAGTCAATTTGATTTTTATGCAATCCATTGGGTGAAGTGTCCATGTGTACAGTCACCGCTTGTGTTGCTGGAAGAAGGTGTTTGAGATGAATAGATAATTGGTCTTGCAGAATTCTATCAGTCTTTCTCCAGCTTCAATTTTGTTGCCAAGTCCATATTTTCAACTCCTTTGCCTTCTTCTTTGTTGCCAACATTTGCGTTCCAGTCACCCATGACTATCAGGATATCCTGTTTGCATGTTCTGTCAATTTCAGCTTGTACTTGTTCATAGAACTCTTGAATTTCATTCTCTTCTGCAGCTGTTGTTGGGGCATATACTTGAATTATAGTTGTGTTGATAGGCATTCCTCATAGACGAATAGAGATTAAGCATTCGCTGACTGCATTGTATTTCATTACAGTTCTTAAAAGTTTCTTCTTTATTATAAATGCAACACCATTTCTTTTTTTTTTTTTTTTGTTTTTAAATTCTTTATTTTCGTTTTATAACAACAAAGGAAAAGGAAGACATACAGCTAAAAGACAAATACAAAAGTGTAATACATACACCAAAGTAAACCCCTACCACCCCCCTCCCCCCTGCTTCTTCTCTAGAAAACTAATCATTCCCGAAGCGGGCGTGTACTTACATTATTGTGTTACAAAACCTAACGGTGATCGGAAACATGATGAGTGCACATTATACAGGCATGTTGGAGCAATGAGCAGATTGTACATAATCATTAAGCAGCTGCCATTTAGACAAGCGAGAGTGAGGTTGGGCATGGGGAATAGCTCTCCGAGGTATCTGCTCATATTTACTATATAAGCAGACAAGGTTCCACCATTCATTGACAGTAAGTCGAGAGCTATCCTTCCAATTCCTCGTGATTAAGCATATGGCTATACCCAGCATGAAATCAAGGAGAAAGTGACCCTTCTTAGGAAGAGAGGGGATCTCCGCCACAGAGCGGAGTCCCACGATCTTCCAAGAGAGAGGTTCGTGAAGGTGTAAGATAAACTGAATACGACCCCAGACCCGCCCCCAATAAACCTGTAGTTGAGGACATTCATAAATAACATGAGCGAGGGTTCCCACAGCAGTATGACAAGACCAACACTGGTCCCTAACATTTGTGTTCCATTTGGCTCTTTTTTCTGGGGTATAAAAGCATCTGTGTGCAAAGAAGAAGAGAGTTTGGGTAACAGAGGCAGACCGGGAGACCCGCACTACTTTGCTCCAGAAAACGCTCCATTGCACAGGGGTTAAAGTGGTTTGCAGTTCGCGCTCCCAGGCTTGTTGGGCTCTAAAAGTGGCCGTGTCTGTACCCTGACATAATATTTTATAAAAGTTAGAGGCTACCCCATGCGTACTACCAATAGAGTGAACTATCTCTAATAACCCGTCCTCAGTAGGGACAGAGGGCGGCATGATTCGAGCACTTTTGAGGCAGTGTTGAAGCTGCATCAATTGAAAGTAGTGTTTCGCTGGTAACGCAAATTCCTTTTGTAAATCAGAAAAGGTTTTCCAACAAGCTGCAGAGAAAAGCTGTTGGGGTGTCCAGATCCCCCTTGAGTACCAGGGTTTCCATGCTATCGTTCTATTTAGGACTTGAATTCTGGGGTTATGCCATAGCGGGAGTCCGTCCGGAGGACATATGTTCGGGCCCAGTGAAAGAATGAGAGTGTTAAAGGCCGCAAGAGTATCGACAATCATTGGTGGATGGCGGGTGTCTACTTGATAGGACATACCGGGGAGATGGGTCAACGGAATTGGGCTACTAAGCTCCTCTTCTATGTCAAGCCAGACTGGTCTGCTGTCTGTTGAGGTATCTAGCCATCGGGCACCTTGCTTAAGTAGGAAGGCTTGATGATATCTAAGAAAATCAGGAAATCTGGTACCCCCTCTTTCCTTCGCAGACTGTAATTTTTGTTTAGCTATCCTTGGTGGCTTGCCCTGCCAGAGATAACGGACGAGAAGGCCCTCAATATCTTTATAAGTATGTAGCGGGAGTAAGCATGGCAGCATTTCTAAAATGTAATTCACTTTGGGGACTATCATCATTTTCACAGTTTCTAAGCGACCCCACCATGTAAGAGATAAGGGAGACCAACGATTCGTGAGCTCACGGACCTTGGAGACTACCTCTTTGGCATTAAAACTGATAGTGTCTTCTAGAGGAGAACAGTAATGGACCCCGAGATACTTCACCATGCGGGGTTGCCAAAGGAAGGGAAAGGCCTGCATGTCAGCCTCATGTACCCAGCGGTTCAGTGGGAATGCTACAGATTTGGTCCAGTTAATTTTATAGCCCGATAATTGTGAGTATCCGTCAATCAGATCCAAGACAGCTGGAACCGAATCGAGGGATACGAAGAGCATAAGGTCATCTGCATATGCAGAGAGTTTAACCTCCCTACGACTGAAGGGGACACCTCGAATACGTGCGGATTGTCTAATAAGGAGGGCTAGGGGCTCAAGAGCTAGATCAAAGAGCATTGGTGATAGGGGGCAACCTTGACGCGTGCCTCTTTGGAGATTAAATGGCTGAGACTTGATGGCATTAACACAAATACTGGCGACGGGTTGAGTATACATGACTTGGAGATATCGGAGGAAGCCCTCCCCAAAGCCATACCATCGGAGAACTGCAAATAAAAAAGGCCATTCTAGACGATCAAAGGCTTTTTCGGCATCCAGGGAAAGACCCACCCATGGAAGATCTAGATTGGCAGCACTGGATAGCACATGGCACAAGGTCCGAGCATTGTCAGCAGTTGATCTACCGGGTATAAAACCGCATTGGTCGGGGTGAATTAGGGTGGCCATCCTGTCTGATAGCCGGGTGGCCAAGATCGTTACGAAGATCTTATAATCGGCATTAAGTAGGGAGATTGGACGGTAGTTGGCGGTTAGTAGCGGGTCTCTGCCTTCTTTCTCAAAGACTACCACATTAGCTGCAGAAAAGGATCCCAAAGAGGATGTATCTACCACAAGGGCAGTAAAATAGAGTTTTAAATAGGGAACTAAATCTGCACTGAACGTTCTGTAGAATTCGGTCGGGAGACCATCGGGCCCTGCGGCACGGCCCAAGGCTGTTCGTGTTAGGGCAGATTGGATCTCTGAAGTAGAGAAGGGTTCGTCCATCGCATCCCTATCATCTTCAGAGAGGGTCGGTCGCTGAATGCCAGAAAGCAATCACTCGAATGTCTCGGACGAGAACTCACATTCAGATTGATATAGGCGGGTATAGAAATCCCGAAAGAGCTCTACAATGTCGGAGTCTGTGGTTACTATGCCCCCTCCCTGTGGAGCTCGAAGGGCCGCTACGCGTTTGGCTTCTTTTTGACCTTTCAAGGCGTTGGCTAAGAGTCGACCGGCTCGGTTATTTTCACGATAATATGTCCCTCGCTGAAGCTCAATACTCTTAGAAGCTGCAGTTGAGAGGATAGAGTTATATTGAAAACGGAGACGCTGTAATCGAATTAATACACATGGATCAGTACGTGACGTTAGAACTCGTTCGCCTGCTTTTTTTTTTTTTTAAACTTTTATTTTCATTTTGCAACAAACAAAAGAAACAACACACCAAAGGAGACAAAACAAGTATACAATAAGGAAAAGTAAACCCAATTACCCCCCACCCCGATGCTTCTTCTCTACCCGATTAGATCAGCATGTGGGCACTTCCAATTAACAGTGATTATACATCAAACGATCAAAAGAGCATCTACGATACAGCATGATCAGGGGACAGAGATATATACAAAGTTAGACAGTCAGATGAGAGCATTTAGCAAAATGTACATAGTCATTGAGCATCTTCCATTGAGACCAATGAAAAGGAGTCTGAACAGGGGAAGCGAACAGACGAGGTATTTGTACATATTTACGGTAAAGACAGGCATGATTCCACCATTCATTGGGGCTCAGCTGGGAGCTAAATTTCCGGTATTACTTAATTAGGGAAATAACAATGCCAAGCATAAAGTTCGAAAGGAGATAAGCCATTTTTGGGAGAGAGGGGATCCCCGCAACTGGGCGAAGTCCCACTATCCTCCAAGAAAGGGGCTCCTGAGAGTGCGAGATAGACTAAATACGACCCCAGACCCGACGCCAGTGATACTGTAGTACGGGATATTCATGCATAACATGAGGCAATGAACCAATGGCCGCAGGACATGTCCAGCAACCATTGCCCTGAGTAGTGTTCCATTTGTCTAATCTGTGAGGAGTGTAAAAGATTGAGGGAACACTGGAGTAAAATCGCCACCTAGTATTAATGGAGCATTGGCAGAGGCCTATGCCAACTGCGCAATACTTGCATAGTAAGCAGGGTTGTCCACATTCGGGACATAATGCAAATACACGTGAATTCACTATCTCCAACCTCAAGGTGTACACGGGCCCATCTACCCTCTTTGTCAACGCTAATATCAAGTACAGTAGCGTGCAAAGACCTCTTAACCAGTGTGGCTACTCCGTACCATTTGGAAACGGTGGGAGAATAGGCAGCTACCATGTAAAGCTTAGCAGTGAGTTGCAGTGTTTCAACAAAGTTTAAATGCGTTTCCTGAGGAAACACTAAATCAACATGCTCATGGCTAAGATAGCTAAGGATTTTCTTTCCTTTGAGTGGACCATTAATGCCTTTTACGGTGATTGATAAGATTTTACATAAGGCCATTCAGAAAGTTAAAATTCTGAGCACTATAGCACACATAATTTCACTATATCCCTCAAACTGACTGTATCTGGCTGTACACATGACATAAGAAAGATAAGCTAATATAATACAATGAAGCGCCCCACATTAACAAAGAAAACCGCAGTAAGGTAGAGGAGAAGCAAAACCCCAAAATTACTGGCGACCATGTGTCTGCGGGAGAAACCCCAGAGAAGGCCGAAATTGAAAAAACACATAACCTGTAGGACTGTGCGTGCTCCGAATCCGACCGAGGCACACATCATGAAGGGTTAGGAGACCAAAAAACAAAAGTCATATAGAGAAAGAAAGAAAGTCCAGGCAATCTCTGTGCTTGGCTATGACCGCCGCATCGGGCCCTTCAAAATGGCGGACAGAGCCGACAGATAAGAGTCCAAGATTTGGGATTAGCGCATCTGCTCTGCTTCTTTGGAGTCTAAAAATGTTGATAGTAGATCAGGATCTTCGAACGTTCTGGTTTGGTTGTGGAGAGTCACTCGAAGCTTCGCTGGATACAACAGGCCAAAGCGAGCCTGTAGCTGTTGAAGTCGAGAGCGAAGAGCAAGGAGTTTCTTCCGACGGTCAACGGTAGGCTTTGCTAAATCAGGAAAGAAGGAGACTTTACGACCTTCAAATTCCAAATGATGATTCGCTCGGGCAGCATTTAAAATTTGTTCCACTTGTTGATATCGTAGCAAGCTAAAGATAATAGGCCGGGGGGTCGTGCGGTTGGGCGCCATGTGGGCAGGAACACGATGTGCTCGATCGATTTCCAGTTCTCTATGAAAAGTGATCTTCAGCAAGGAGGGAAGAGTTTTGAGCAAGAATTCTCTTATATCTCCTGCTTCCACCCCCTCCGGCATTCCGAGGAGCCTCACATTGTTGCGACGGGCTCGATTATTGCTATCTTCTAACTCCTTTTGAAGATTCTGTATCTGGCGCTCAGCCTTGTCCAGTTTGCCCAAGCGCACCGCGTGCGAGTCGAGGACCCCCGCCATGTTGTCCTGCCGTAATGAAAGACCCTCAAGTCGGCCCTGGAGCACTCCAAAGTCTTCTCGCATGGCTCGAAGCGCTTCTCCATTGGACTGCACTAATTCCTTCACACCGCGTATTTCCTCCAAAATCTCCAGGTGCATTTCGGGGTTTTCACGAAATGGAACCATCTTCTGTGGGGAGGACACCTCTGTTTTGGAGCGTTTTCCGTGAGAAGAAGAAGGAGACCCGAAGTCCAAGCGCGCTGGTTTATGGGCCGCCATCCCCCCCCGAGGTACCCCGGTCAGCTCGGAGCAAAATAGTAAGTTTGTATAGGTATTAAGTCAGGATTCTAAGTAGGCCTCTCGGGAGCTTCAGCGCAAAGCGTCCTACCCGCTGGACATCAGGCTCCGCCCCCCCTCGTTCGCCTGCTTTTATTTGTTGGTCTAGTGTGAGTAGCTGCTGTTTGCGTTGTTTCCGCAGACGGATTTGATAGCTAGTGATCGTTGCTCGAATGGCCGCTTTGAAGCCCTCCCACCAAGCCCAATTCGCAGTATCCTGGGGTAGATTAAAATGGAAGTAATCCTGTATGGCTGCTCGAATTTCTACCTGGAACTCTGGCTGAGTTAACAGGGCTCTATCAAAGAACCAGGCCCCCGAATTCCCTTGGGGTGCAGTAGTGTGTAATTGAAAAGAAATGGCGGCATGATCTGAAATATGTTGGGAGTGAATCTTTGCAGTGTCCACCTGAGGAACTAACAGTTTTGATATTAGAAAGAAGTCTATGCGAGACTGGGATTTATGAGGGGAAGAGAAGAAGGTGAAGTCAAGCTCATTGGGGTGTAGTAACCTCCATAGATCAACTAAAGCAAGATCTTTGATCAGGGAGGTAAGCGTGGTGCGACTCTTGGGGGGACCACTTGTCCTAGGCGGCTGTTTGTCAATCAGGGGATCAAGGACTAGATTGAAATCCCCCCCAATTATCAATGAAGTATGAGCAGAGGCCTGTGCAACCTGAGCAATGGTAGCAAAAAGGCAGGGTCATCCACATTAGGAGCGTAAAGGCATATACATGTAACTTCAAGACTACCTATCTTGAGGTGGACTCTGGACCATCTACCTTCTGTATCTGAGCTAGTCGCAATAATAGTAGCATGCAAAGATTTCCTAACCAGTATGGCGACCCCACATTTCTTAGAGACGGCTGGGGAATAGGCGGCCACCATGTAAGGTTTAATATTGAGTTTAAGAGTTTCCTTCGAATTTAAATGCGTTTCTTGGAGAAAAATCAGATCCGCGGCTTCCTGACTTAGGTAGCTTAGGATTTTCTTCCGTTTTATCGGATTATTGATTCCTTTTACGTTCAATGAGAAAATCTTACATGGTGCCATCAATCGGTAATAGACATTTCAGGTAAGGGCGCTTGAAAGCATACAACATAATCAGAATCTGTGCAACAATGACATAATCACCAAGTATTCTGGCTAATACACCCCATATTGAAAAGTATGTACCAAAGTATCTTAGAGAAGAAGCAAAACCCCCAAAGAATATGGCGGCCATATGTCTGCGGGAGGAGGCCCTAGAGAGGGAATAGAAAGACATGAAAAAAGAAAAGAAACACCAGAGTCCATAATTAACACTGTCTCTGATACTCATCGAGGCTACTGTGGGTAGATGGAGTCGGGTCACAGATATCATCAAGAGTAAGGCAACAAACTGCCCTCGCCAGACTCTTTGCTGGGCTGCGGCAGATCCAATATGGCAGGTGTAGCGGATAGGAGAATACTTGCAGGAATATTCTGGAAGTCAGCGCATCAAGTCGGCTTCTTTGGAATCCAAAAACTCCGCTAGTAGATCAGGGTCCTCAAATGTTCTTGTCTGATTGTGAAGCGTGACTCGGAACTTGGCCGGGTACATCAGGCCATAGCGTGCTTGTAGTTGTTGAAGCCTCGGCCGGAATTCCAGAAAGCGCTTTCGGCGGTCGACCGTGGGTTTAGCCAAGTCGGGATAGAAGGAGATCTTGTGGCTCTCAAACTCCATATGGCCCTTTGCCCGAGAGGCACTTAGAATTTGCTCAACGTGTTGATATCTCAAAAGTCGAAAAATGATAGGCCGCGGGGTCTTCCTGTTGAGCGTTATGCTTGTGGGCACACGATGAGCGCAATCGATCTCCAAATCTTTGGTAAAGGTGGTTTGAAGCAGGGAAGGGAGGATTTTGCATAAAAACTCTTTCATGTCTCCCGATTCCGCTCCCTCCGGTATGCCCACGAGTCGAATGTTGTTGCGGCGCGCTCTATTATTGCCATCTTCCACTTCTTTCTGCAAGGCCCGCACCTGGCGTTCAACTTTGTCGAGTTTGGACAACCGGGCCGCATGGGAGTCCAATATGCTCTCCATTTTGTCCTGACGCGAAGAAAGCCCTTCTAGCTTGCTTTGCAGCACACCAAAATCTTCCCGCAGCGCTCGGAGTGCTTCACCGTTTGACTGCACGAGGTCTTTGACCCCTCTAATCTCTGCGAGGATTTCCTGCTGCATTTCGGGGCCCTCGCGCAAGGCCAGCCCCTTCTGCGGGGACGGAGGTTCAGTTTTGGATCGTTTGCCGTGAGAAGCCGCTGGAGATCCAAATTCCAGGCGCGTGGGTTTGGTCCCCGCCATGTCACCAATGTGCCCCGACAGGATCAGAGTAGAAGTTCCAAGTATTTACGGTGTTTATTCAGGATTCTGAGTAGGCCTCTCGGGAGCCTCAGCGTTATGCGACCATCCCGCTGGACATCAGGCTCCGCCCCAGGGCTCTACAGTTTGGTGAAAAGATGACTCGTGCAACACCATTTCTTCTTTTTCTTTCATTTCCAGCATAGGAAACCATGTGATCATCTGATGCAAAGTGCCCGATGCCAGTCCATTTCAGTTCGCTGACACCCAACAGATCAAGTTGTACACTTTCCATTTCATTCTTGACCACCTCCAACTTCCCTTGGTTCATGCTTCGTACATTCCATGTTCCAATGTGTAAGACATCTTTTCAACTTCTGACTCTCATTTCATGCACAGCTACATCAGCAGTCAGACCTCCCGAGGGCTTTGATCCAACCACATCATAAATGCTGGCTTTACTCTGAAAAGTCTTCAGCTCTTCCCCAGTAGCTATTTGAATGCCTTCTGACCTGGGGGTCTCATCTTCTAGTACTATAGTACAATTTGTTTTGTTGTAACTATCCATTGGGATTTCATGGCAAGATACAGAAGTAGATTGTCGGGCCTTTCTTCCACGCAGTTTAAGTTTGGTGTTGTTGCCATTGTCACAGAAATGTGATCCTCCACCGTCAACACTATCCCATTCTGTTGCTGGACAGATGGGTGGTTTGAACATGTAGTCATGGTTTAATGGGAGAAAGTCAACATGGCTTTAGCCAAGGAAGGTCTTGTCTTACTAATCCTTTATATTTTTTTAAAGGTGTGATTAAACAGGTAGACAAAGGTGAGCTGTTGATATAGTGTATCTGAATTTTCAGAAAGTCTTTGACAAGGTCCCTCATGAGAGACTCTTGACGAAGTTAAAAAGTCATGGGATAGGAGAAAGCGTACTATTGTGGATCAGGAACTGGTTAAAAGATAGAAAGCAGAGGGTAGGGCTGAATGGCCAATTTTCTCAATGGAGAAAGGTGAATAGTGGAGTGCCCCAGGGATATGTGCTGGGTCCGCTGCTTTTAACATAGTCATAAATGACCCAGAAATGGTAATAACGAGTGATAGAAAATTATTCAAAGTTGTTAAAACTCAAGAGGATTATGAAAAATTGCAAGAGGACCTTAATAAAATGGAAGACTGGACATTCAAATGGCAGATGAAATTCAATCTGGACTAATGAAAAATTAAGCACTAGGAAAGGATAATCTAAATTATGGTTACACGATACAAGGATCCACATTAGGGACCACCACCCAGGAAAAAGATTTAGGCGTCATCATTGATAACACGTTGAAACCCTCTGCCCAGTGTGCAGTGGTGGCCAAGAAGGCAAATAGAATGCTGGGAATCATAAGGAAAGGAATGCAGAATAAAACAAAGGATATTCTAATTTTATTTATTTATTTAGTATACATTTGTATACCGCTACTTCCAGCGATCAGCAGCGGTTTGATTACAGATTGGAAATTGTCAAATCATGACAGGAAATTTTTGAGGTATAAACACATTGATTAGACAGGAAAGCACAGCACACAGAGAACTATTTTACAGGGAACATGGGCTATGGAGGGTTAAGTGGCTTGCCCAAGACCACAAGGAGCACCTGTGGGACTAGAAACCCCAGTCCTTCCGGCCCAAGGTTGCTGTCCTCCAGTGGGATTTGAACCCACAACCTTCCGGCCTGAAGTACCTTGCCCCAACCACTATCAAACATATCATTAGTAGGTACGCACATGTCATTACATATATATATCCTTTATAGTAATTTTACTAGAGCTAATCTTTTTACTATCATTGGTCTTCCCTCTCAATACAAAGATATAGGTACAAACACACATAATCATCAATTTATTATTTAAATTATTTGATGTTATCTTCATACGTATAAAAGACTTACCACTCAGACTATTTAATGTTATTTTATGTGTTGGCACCTTCGATTTGTGCAATTTTACCTCATTGGAATAGTTGTTATGTCTTTCCTGGTTTTACTTTTTTGCCATGATATAGATTCTCAACCTTTGACTCTCTGTTTATTAGTCTCATTTTAAAACAGCCATATGGTCCGATAATCAATATGCTTATTAACATTTATTGATAAAACAATATAATAATGTATTATATTATATATTTACTTTATTGTTGTTATCTTGTTCAATAATTTAACTATTTACGATTTTCTTAACATGTTTGAGTTCAACTGATGTCCTACCTTGCTACTTATCATATTTGTAGTCCAACTTAGGCAACATTCAGTCTCTTCAATATAGTGGGACAGAACGTACACAGCCTTGAACTTAGGATTATACTTTTAGTCCACGCACATGATTGTATGTAAGTACCAGAATTTTTTGAATCATTTTCTTTTTCTCTTGAGGTTATGAGACTTATGTTGTTTTTCATTTATTTTTCTCAAGACATACTTTTATTCATAATTGTTTATAAGTGTTTATGTTTACCATTATTACTTTTGATTATCATAGTTCTATGTCCTGCGTTTTTATACATTTTTATACATTTGTCTTTGTTTAATTCTGTTTAATTTTATTGATGTTAGCTCCACCAGTCCCAGTTTTTTATCTAGATTATAACATTTTAAGTATTCGTTTATTTTATTTTATTTTATTTATTTCTTTTACGGTTGATGTATATCATTATTTTTATTTACATTATAGCTGTTACCCCCTGATGAAGGCATCATTGCCGAAACGCGTCGGGGTCTGTTATCAATAAATTGGTTTTGAATAGTCCTGACTTCTGGTTCTTGCTTTTTGTGGTTCCTGCTGGACTTTTGCAAGCACAAGTGCTCCTTGTTTTTTCCCCTTGCCCCAACCACTAGGCCACTCCTCCACTCCAATCATAAGGAAAGGAATGCAGAATAAAACAAAGGATATTCTAATCATTTCAATTCTGGTTGCTGTGTCTTAAAAAGGATATAGTGGAATTAGAAAATGTACAGAGAAGAGCCATCAAAATGGTAAAGGGGATGGAAGGATACCCCTCTGACGGGAGATATGATAGAGATCTATAAATTAATGAATCAAGTGAAACGGATAGACATAGATAGGTTCTTTATGCCATCATAAAGTAGAAAGACTATGGGACATGCAATAAAGGTACTAAAAAGACTAAAAAGAGAAAATAGTTTTTTCACTCAACACATAATCAAACTCTGGAATTTGTTACTGGAGAATGTAGTAAAAGCTTTCATTGTAGCTGGGTTTAAAAAAAGCCTTGTGCAAGTTCCTGGGGGAAAGGTCCATAAACCATTATTAAAGAGGACCCAATGCTTGCCCTGGGAAAAGCATTGTGGAACCTGTGTACATTTTTGGGAGCCTGCCAGGTTCTTGTGACCTGGATTGGCCACTGTTGGAAACAGGATACTGAGCTTGATGTACCTTGGTCTGACCCAGTATGGTATTTCTTATGTTCTTATGTCCATCACCTATTCCCTGGTCACCCATCCATCACCTCAGTTCTGACTTCTAGCTACAATTAGTGGCCAAAAAACTAAGGCAGGTATCTTTTTCTACAATTTATTGTTAAATAATGTACTGTGGAGATGTCACACGTGCTTACTTATTTAATCAGCATGACGATTAGTCACACCATGCTTCTGGCATTCATTTTAGTTTACTTACACTCTGTAGTACTCGTAGGTATCTTGGATGAAGTTTTGAATTTTTATAACTAGGAAAAGATTGAAAGTTACATGTAAAATCTACAATCAAGATGGGTAGAAAGTGCAATATTAATGACTTTGTAAAGGGACAAGTTGTCACACTCCATGCTGAAGGATATTTCCAATGTGCTATTGCAAAACATTTGCAAATATCAAGGTGTGCAGTTCAGAATATTCTGAAATCAGGTGGCCGTACACATCGTTCGAAATGTGGGCACAGACGGATAACTACTGGATGAGATGACCGATTCCTCAAGAGCATTATTACATCTAGTCCACATACTTCATCTCAACGTGTGGCTCAGTTAGATATGATTGAAGAATAAAGATAAGTGCCAGATCTGTCTGACGATGGCTTATGGATGAATTCAAACTCGTGGCCAGAAGACCTGCCAAGAAGCCTATGATGACCAGGAAACAAACAAAATGAAAGACAAATCTGCTTAATGGTGGGAGAGGGTAATGTTCACAGATGAAAGTACATTTCAACAAGTACGTGGGAGTGGTTACAACTACGTCCGTCGACCAGCAGGCGAGAGACTAAATCCGAAGTACATGATCAAGACTGTTAAACACCCACCATCAGTCATGGTATGGGGTGGTATTTCGGTGAATGGACGATGTGGCCTGCACATTTTTGAGAAAGGTGAAAGAGTAAATGCTGCAAAATACATATCCGTGCCGAATAGCAAAGTTAAAATACCCATGAATGTTTCTGGCACAACTATATTTCAGCAGGACTCAGCACCATGCCACATTGCAAAAACAGTCAAAAAATGTTTCGTAGACAACCAGATCAAACTTCTACCAAGTTGTCCATCAAACTCTCCGGATCTCAATGTAATTGAAAACTGTTGGAATCTTATGAAGAAAAAGGTGACAGCACACCGTCCAACTTCAGATGCAGATTTAAAGGACATACTCAAGCATGTATGGGTCAACAAAATCACTCTGACATACTGTAAAACGCTAGTTAACAGTATGCCTATAAGAATCCAGGCTATGCTGAAAAATCATGGACACTCTATCAAATATTGACACATATATTTCCTGAATAAAACTTTGAAAATGACATATATATCTTTGGTTCTTAAAGCTTTTGACCATGAAAGTGACAATAACATGTACTTTTCTAATAAAATTCTGATATTTTGGAATCTGCCTTAATTTTTTGGCCACTACTATAGGCTCCCTTATCCCACATTGCAGCAAAAGTCCTTTCTGCACATTAACTCACAAGCTAGCCACTCCTACCATGTGCAACGCCTGCTATCTTTCTGCTTCCGCCCTTTCCACGGTCAGACCTCCTCCCCGTCCCTGCCATTACTACATGCAGAGGGGCCATAGCATGGCCAGTTTTGCATGTTAAATGCATGTTAAAGAGGCATCTTTAATGCACTTCAGTAGACATACCCCTATGACAGCAGTCAATCTGAGATAAAATATGATTTTAAATCAAAATACAAAAAGAATGAATTGGTGTTTTCACTTACTGTACATTAACTGGCAATGTTAAGGTGTATTAAGTGCAAATCTTGGGTGGTAAATGCAGGGGGCATGCCCAGCACCTGCCCTGCGTTTAGTGTACAGGGCAGATACTTCCTACACATGGGAACCACGTTCCCTGCCTTGGCACGCACTGGGACAGCAACTGCACTACCTGCAGAGGAAGGGAATGCAGCCTCAGTGCCAAAGAGCTGTTTACAAGTGACTTGGTTATGATTACCCTGAACACCCAACCCCTCCGATCACATCCTTCTGCTAACATGTCCTCCCAGATCTAATTCTCCCCCCTTAATATGCAATGAAGCCTTCATCAGATTTCCCTCTCCATAGCTGCCACATCCTTAGCAGCACCCCTATCCCACCTGATAGGAAGAGTTAAAATTAGCAGAACCCCTTGCATCAAATATCCCCCCTTTGTAGTCCAGACAGCCCCCATTGCAAAAGAGAATTCCTCCCCAAAAACCCTCCTTCCTTATACGAGATCCTCCCTAACACTGACTCCTACCCTACCGTCCATCTCCTTCCTGATCCTTCCCTGTGTTTTGCCCGGGGGATTCCCTGGTGTCTATTGGGGTCTAGGTAGGAGAGGGTCCCCTCCACTTCTTCCCTGGCAGCTCAGGGTTCAAAAATGGCAGATTTTACCCCCTAGTGGTTGTCTCACAATACTATGTAACATGCCCAATCCTGCCCCAAAATACTAAGAGCAGTTAGCAAGGGATTTTTACCATGCTGGCTCCTCTTAATATGCAGTAATAGTTACCATGCGTAGTGAGTATATACTAAACCCCACAGCAGGGCTGGCCCTAGAGTTGATCCAAGATGTTGGAGCTCTAGGCAAACCTCAAACATTATAGTGTCTCCTGCTGTCAAAATCTATTATTTAGCTTTGAATGGCCTGCTTTTGCCGCTCTCCAGAAGTTTTTGCCGTAGGTGGCTGCCTAGTTTGCCTGTTACTGACGCTTAGTAAAAGAGCTCCTATCTGCAATAAATAACTCAACAAGGATTACAATCTGCAAGCAGGTGACACAGATCACAATAAAAAAGGATATACATTTTCTCACAGTATAAAATCACTCATCCAAGGCAACAGACCTGATTAAAAAAAGTATAGTAAGATAAGCAAACCACCGTCAGGCAAGGGGATTGCTGACTTTGCCACTCAGTGTTTCATGCTCAACAGCACTTTTCACAAAAAGACTCTATCTTATGGCATTTAATAGAAATGTTTTGTGTATTTTTCAAACCTGTGACCCTGACTGAGCAAATGGATATTGCATTGAAATAGAAATTTAAATATGAAATGTGCAATCTTGTTGTATTGATTTGGATACCTTGTACTCAGAATAGAATCCAGTACGCTCTGTATAGTTGTGCCTATTGCACAACTAGTTTTCTTAAGCACACTGGCTTTGTCAGGGAATGAAGGAGAGATTGCCTTTATGAAAAGGACACAATCAGTAACAAACTGTACCTGGGAAAAATAGGTGGCACTGGCATATCATGTATCTAGGAATGATTTGACATATATTTTGGTTAATTTTCAAGAAGAAAACAGCTTGCCATTCAGGAGATAAGTACCTTTTATGCATAAGACCTGTGAATAAATTAAGCTTTACACATATCAGTTGCATAAAATACAGACATGACCTTTTCTTGGTTAAATTTTCTTTCTCCATAAAACTTGCATATCCAGTAAATTATAAAACAATTTGTAGATAGACTAGATTTAACTTTCCATGTGGTTATATTCTTTCCATTCAGTGTTCTTCTGTGTGTTTTCTGAAAGGTGAAAAGCTGTAGGAGGGAACGTTTCCAATAGTAAATTGCTTAGCTGCACGTGAAAGGAAAAAATGAATAATGCCTTTTTAGGTCCTGAAATTTTTGCCACATTTTTCGAGAATAAAATCAAAACTGCCCAGAATTCATTAGACAAGTCTTCTGACTATCCCTTGACGGCAATGGGCCATAGTCTTCCCAGTTGGTAAACCCAAATATGGTATTTCACTTGCTCCCAGACATCAAATGTGCTTTTTTTTAACAGATTTCCATCCCTTGGTTCCTTGATGTTTGAGCCCTTGTATCTCTCATGTTTTTTGCAGAATATATATTTATATTTAATACTGTATCAGTCCAGTGTGCAGTGTCAAGCATCAGTAAGTTTTATATTAGATTCCCAGGCTACATGGTTAAACTGCTGTGATATTTGCTGTATATAAACAGTATATAAACATATAAACTACTGTATATAAACATATAAATATGCAGGCCATAAAATTTTGTTTCCTTGCATTTTAGTTTATATATATATATATATTTTTTTTTTAAATTTTTCATATTGGGGTTTTTTTCAGTAGTGTACCCTATTGCACAAGAGTGCATACTGTTCACCCATGCAAACACACTGGAGGACAGAGCTAAACAACAATAGAAAGAACCTCCAGGGACCAACCCAATCCTTAAATGGTTGTAGTGGACCTTATTAAACTTTAAAACCTTTACCAAAATATTATAAAGATGAGGGAGAGACCATCCGATAGAGCCACACTTGATCAATTATATATACCACACATCACAGACTCATCTTATTGGTCATCAGCCTCATACCCGCAACTCAAGTCCATGAAAGTCCAGAACAATGTTTATCAAACACTTTCTATTTCTTCTTAAACTTTATTTGAAATTGTTTATATTTTTTAATAGTGTTTATATTGTCCTTAAAAATGGAAGTGCAGCAATAGCTACTGGCACACAGATAAACCTTCACTCTCACATCTTCAGCAGTACATTGAGTGAGAATGATAAAAGCAAGACACTGATCACCACCCGAGGGAAGGATTAACCACGCGACTCCTGGCAAAATGCATCTGAGAAAGAAAGAAGCATCATGAGAGAAACAAAGACCAAACTCAGGGGACTGTCAGCATTCCGCCCCCTGCCCAATCCTACCTTACCCTGGCCAAAAAGGGCAACCAGCAAGTTCAACAAAAGCAGTGAGACACAGCAAGAACAGAACTATGACTTTAGATTTTTGTAGCCTGGATAGCATTTATTTATTTATTTACAATTTTTTATATTCTAGAAGTCCAAAAATATATCTCCATTATGGAAACAGAATACAAGCATAATTAAACAGACAGACAAACGTAAGCACCCACCTTCAAAAGCACATCAGGATTCAGGAAATTGCACAAGCCACTGAACCCTCCATTGCCTCGGGTACAAGATTGTAAGCCCTCTAGGGATGGGGAAATATCTGTGTACCTGAATGCAACTCACCATCAGCTGCTACTGGAAAGGCATGAGCTAAATACAAATGACACCTCAGTGGGTGGCCGCTGCCATGCATCCATTTGCTACCGCCAGGAGCATGCTAGACACACTCCCAACAGTTAACACATGACTATTACATTTACTGAACATTAGTTTTACATCTACACATGCAGTAAGTGCACAACCCTAATGGACCTCAATCAAAAAGGCCCCTAAATAAATGAAATGATTTAATTTAGTGACATGGGTATCAGCATTTTTTCGTCTTCTTTTGTATTTGATTATTTTACTGCTTTTAATGTATTAAGCTGCCATGACAATTACTATGGGGTTTAACATGTGCTATTAGTGCAATGGGGCAGGATCAAGGTGGAGAGAGAGCCTGGCCGGTGACAGCTAGCATGCGGAACAGCACCGCACACTATTTAATATGACTGTGAATTACACGGCTACACTTAATGCTAATTCTCATTCAAAACAAAAGCAAAGTTGCCCCTTTTCCCCCCCATGTTGAGATTGGACCCCTCTGGCCCCTGATGTGAGGCCCCCTAACAGCCACATACATGGCCACAGATCAAAACCCTCCTTACAACCCCTCTCCCCTTCGAGAACATTTCCACAGATAATAACTCAGTACCCAAGCCCTCTTAAGACCCTGCACCCCTGAATACCACACATCACAAGCCACAAGACCTAACCCTGGACCTTCTCCCAGCTCCCTGAGCCCCATCTCCCCTCCCCCCCCCCACCTCCCCTTCTCCAGTCTTATTTTGCGGCTTTCTAATAATCTGAGTGGAAATGGGGCAGATAATTATAATAATAATAGTAACATAGAAACTTAATGGCAGAAAAAGACCACATGGCCAATCTGGTCTGTCCTTCCATATCTATCACTACAACAGTCCTCTTTTTCCCTTTAGAGGTCCTCTGTGTTTGTCCCATGCTTTTTTGAATTCAGATACTGTCCTCATCTCTACTACTGCCACTGGGGGACAATTCCACGCATCTACTACTCTTTCCGTAAAGAAATATTTCCACATATTACTCCTGAGTCTATCCCCTAACATTCTCATCCTATGTTCCCTCATATCACCTCTATCCCGCCTTTCCTCTACAGATTAAGATCCTTAAGTCTGTCCTCATATGCTTTATAACGACGACCACTAACCATTTTAGTAGCCACCCTTTGCACTGATTCCAACTTGTTTATATCCTTTTGAAGGTGTGGTCTCCAGAATTGCACACAATACTCCAAATGATGCCACACCAAAGACTTATACAGAGGCACTATCACCTCCTTTCTTCTGATGGCCATTCCTCTCCCTATGCACCCAAGCATCCTTCTAACTTCCACTGTCACCTTTTCTTCTTGTTTAGCTACTTTAAGATCATCAGACACAATTATGCCTAGGTCCCAATCTTCTTCTGTGGACAGAGGCACTTCATCCCCTATATTGTATTGCTCCCTAGGACTGCTGCAGCCCAAATGCATGACCCTGCATTTTTTAGCATTAAATCTCAGCTGCAAAATTCTAGACCATTCTTCAAGCTTAGCTAGATCCCTCCTCATGTAATCTGCACCTTCCTGGGGGTCTACTCTATTGAAGATTTTGTTATCATCTGCAAAGAGGCAAACCTTACCCGACAGCCCTTCTGCTATATCACTAACAACGATGTTAAAAAGAATTGATCCCTGCAGCACTCCACTGGTAACATCCTTCTCCTCAGATTGAGAAACATTTACCTGTATCCTTTGTTGTCTCACACTCAACCAATATCTAACCCAAGCAGTAACTTTAGGGTCCCTAGGATGCTCAGTTTGTTTATAATTCGCCTGTGTGGAAGAGTGTCAAAGGCTTTACTGAAATCTAAATACACCACTTCCAGGGCTCTCCCTCGGTCTAACTCCCTGATCACCTAGTCAAAGAAATAAATCAGATTTGTCTGGTAAGACTTGCCTCTGGTGAATCCATGCTACCTCGGAGCCAGTAATATGTTGGACTCCAGAAACCTCACTATTTTCTCTTTCAGCAGCGCTTCAAATAATTTACTCACCACAGAAGTTAAACTAACCACCTGTAGTTTTCAACAACATCCTTACTTCTGCTTTTGTGTAAAGGGACCACATGTGCCTCTCTTCGGTCCTCTGGCACCACTTCCGACTCCAAAGAGGCATTGAAAAGGTCAGTCAATGGAGCTCCTAGAACGTTCCCAAGTTCCCTCAGTATTCTCGGATGTATCCCATCTGGTCCCATTGTTTTGTCTACTTTTAGTTTAGCTAGTTCCTCATAAACACAGTCTTCTGAAAATCATTCAAGATGCCCCTCGCTTCTGTTCCTGTTTGTGGGTGTTTTCTTAGGTACTGCTCCTTGTCCTTCATCTGTGAACACAGAACAGAAATATTTGTTAAGTAATTCCGCTTTATCCTCATTAGTTTCTACATATTCCTACCCTTCACTCTTAAGACTGACAATACCACTTTTGCCCTTCCTCTTTTCACTAACATATCTGAAAAATGTCATATTCCCCCCCCCCCCCCCATTTTATTGCATTGGCTATTTCGTCCTCTTTTTGAATCTTTGCTTTCCTGACTACTTTGCTAGCTTCTCTAAGTTTTTTCAAATATAGACGCTTGTCTTCCTCTCTCTGTGTTCTCTTGTATTTCATGAATCTCTCGTTCTTTTTATTCATCTTTTCAGTTACTTCTTTTGAGATCCATAGTGGTCTCCTTTTTTCTTTTCCCTTTATTTCCATTCTAACAAAAATGTCGGTTGCCTTTAAAATATCCCCTTTCAGTTTTGCCCACTGTTTTTCTACATCCCCTAGTTGTTCCCATCCTGCTAACAACTCCTTGAGGTATTGGCCCATCTTGGCAAAGTTAGTTTTCCTAAAGTCTAAGACTTTCACTTTTGAATGGATTTTATCAGCCCTAGTCCTAATACTAAACCACACCATCTGGTGATCACTGGATGCGAGATGACCTCCTACTATAACATCAGAAACTCTTTCACCATTGGTAAGCACCAAATCCAGTATTGGCCTTCATGTGTTGGTTCTGTTACCAGTTGCCTAAATAGTTTTCCCTGTAGAGAACCTAGGATCTGCTTACTTCTAGATGATACTGCAGCAGGGATGTGACAATCAACATCCGGCATTTTGAAATCCCCTATCACTAGCACTTCCTCTTTCCTGTCAATGCTGCATATGTCTTCTATTAAATCTCTGTCCTCTTCTTCTTTCTTTATTTATTTGACTTTTTTTTCATATTGCTTTTCAATGGGGCAAAGCAGTGTACATTGCAACAAATTATTATACATAGAACTATGGATGTTATTTACAGAGTAGTTAACATGTGCCATCAATATTACATAGAACAGCGAAACTTATATACATTATAATACCTTAGCGATATAACTTATATACATCGAGATTCTTGACAGAAGAGGTAAATACGTTGCGAACATGTCCCCTATGAGGGAGGTCTGTATATCATACCAATGCAAATGGATTTCTATTTCCCTCTTTCTAGTTTAACCCATAGTGCCTCCTCTCTCCCTTTTAAACCCTGTATCTCCATAGCTTTAATATTATTTTTTACATACAGTGTCACTCCTCCTCCCCTTCTTCCTACCTTGTCCTTTCTGCATAAAGTATAGCCTGGTATAGTTATATCCCAGTCATGGTTGTCTGTGAACCATGTCTCTGTTACTGCCACTAAATCCAAGTCAGCCTCTCCCATTAAAGCCTCAATATCTGGGTTCTTATTTCACATGCTATGGGCATTTGTACACACTGCTTTCCAGATGTTGCTCCTTTTACTCCTTTCCATAAATGTATTTAATGTTTCACTTACCTGGGTGCTTTCACTTACCTAGGGGCTTATGTCACCCATCCCCAATGAATCTAGTTTAAAGCCCTCTTCAGTAGATTAACCAGATGCCACCTCTGCTCTGCAACCCTTGGAAAAGCATCCCATGGTCCAGGAAACCAAACACTCTCAATGACACCATCCACACAGCCATGCATTTATCTCCAGGATGCGAGCTTCTTTGCCTTGGTCTTTACCCTCAACAGGGAGGATTGAAGAGGACACCACCTGTTCATTTATCTGCTTCACCCTCTGTCCCAGAGCCATAAAGTCATTTTTGATACACTTAGAGCAGCGGTTCTCAACCTGTGGGTCGCCACCCCCACGGGGGTCGCCACAGGATTTAGCGTGGGTCGCCTCACTCCGCTGTTAAAAAAAAAAAAAGCACAGAAGTTGCTGCCACTGCCGAGTCCGCTTCTCGGCAGTGGAAAACTCACTGCTTCCCTTCTAATGCAGCTGCGGCTCCCTGCCTCTTAGGGAACTGCGGCTGTGCCTGCAAAACCGTTGTGGAGCTGTCCAGTCTCTCGACTGGCTCTGTGCAGCATTGTCCTGCCTCCAAAGGAAGTTGTTTACCACTTAGATGAACAGGGCAGTAGCAGACAGACAGGGAGAGGGGAGGAGGGGGCAGGGAACCTGCAACGGGGCTGACATGAGGGTGGGAGAGGGCTGACATGGAGGGATGGATGGAGGTAGGGGGGATGACATGGATGGAGGGAGGGGAGGGCTGATATGAAAGGAGGGAGGGGGGATGACATTGATGGAGGGAGGGGGCTGACATGGACAGAGGGGGCTGACATGGAGGGAGGGAGGGAGGGAGGAAGGGGAGGGCTGGCATGGAGGGAAGGAGGGATGGATGGATGGAGGGAGGGAGGGGGCTGACATGGACAGGGGGGCTGACATGGAGAGAGGTGGGAGGGAGGGGAGGGCTGACATGGAGGGAAGGGGGCTGACATTGATGGATGGAGGGAGGGAGGGCTGACATGGACAGAGGGGGGCTGACATGGAGGGAGGGAGGGAGGGAGGGAGGGGAGGGCTGACATGGAGGGGGAGGGATGGATGGATGGATGGAGGGAAGGAGGGGGCTGACATGGACAGGGGGCTGACATGGAGAGAGAGGGGCTGACATTGATGGATGGAGGGAGGGGGCTGACATGGAGGGAAGGAGGGCTGACAGACAGAGGGGGGGGGGGCTAGGACAGCCATTATAGTTGGTGATGCGATCATTAGGCATGTAAATAGCTGGGTGCTTGGTGGACGTGAGGATCGCCTGGTAACATGCCTGCCTGGTGCGAAGGTAACGGGCCTCACGCGCCACCTAGATAAGGTCTTAGATAGTGCTGGGGAGGAGTCTGTTGTCTTGGTACATGTCAGTACCAATGACATAGGAAAATGTGGTAGGGAGGTTCTGGAGGCTAAATTTAGGCTTTTAGGTAGGAAGTTGAAATCCAGAACTTCCAGGGTAGCGTTCTCCGAAATGCTTCCCGTTCCACGTGCAGGACCCAAAAGGCAGGCAGAGCTCCAGAGTCTCAATGTGTGGATGAGACAATGGTGCAGAGATGAGGGTTTTGGATTTGTTAGGAACTGGGGTACATTCTGGGGAAAGGAGGGGCTCTTCTGAAGGGATGGGCTTCACCTTAACCGGGATGGAACCAGGCTGCTGGCATTAACCTTTAAAAAGGAGATAGAGCAGCTTTTAAACTAGATAATAGGGGAAAGCCGACAGTCACCCAAGAGCAGATGGTTCAGAATAATGTATCCTTGAAGGATACTACCAAAAGCAGGGAGGTTCCAAAAAAGAGTAAAGTAGCCCAAATGCCCTCGAGTATGGAGTAGACAGAGCTTAAAGATCCCAAATTACCCATGTCTACCAATAGCCAAATTAATGTGAATAAAATACAGTCTCTAAAATGCTTGTATGCAAATGCTAGAAGTCTAAAAAATAAGATGGGAGAGTTAGAATATATAGCACTAAATGAGAGGTTAGATGTCATTGGAATATCAGAGACATGGTGGAAGGAGGACAACCAGTGGGACAGTGTGATACCTGGGTACAAACTATATTGTAATGATAGAGCTGATCAAATTGGTGGAGGGGTTGCACTCTATGTTAGAGAGGGCATTGAGTCAGAAAGGATTAAAGTTTTGCAGGAAACAAAATTTGCTGTAGAATCTCTATGGATTGAAATTCCATGTAAAAAGGGGAAGGCGATGGCAGTGGGGGTGTACTATTGACCGCCTGGCCAGAATGAACAAATGGATGATGAAATGCTCAAAGAAATCAAGGAAGCTAACAAACGTTACAGCGCGGTAATAATAATGGGTGATTTCAATTACCCCGGTATCGACTGGGTCAGTGTCACGGCAGTACATGCTAGGGAGATAAAGTTCCTAGATGACATAAATGACTGCTTTTTGGAGCAGCTGGTTCATGAACCGACCAGAGGGGAAGCCATATTAGACCTAGTCCTTAGTGGAACACCAGATCTAGTCCAAGAGATAAGGGTGTTGGAGGCACTTGGCAATAGTGATCATAGCAAAGAAAGAACACTGTGCTCTAACCACCAATAGACCCATCAACATGTAAATATGTATATACAAGTGAAGTCACTAGCCTGCAATCAAGTGTAAACCTGTAATTCTGAGTGATGTGACCTGTACTTTTCCACTAAATCGATATGTATGTTTTTAATCCCTGGCCTGTAGAACCACACTGTTATGTATAGCAAACCGCTGCTGATCGCTGGAAGTAGCGGGATACAAGTGTACACTAAATAAATAAATAAATAAATAAAATAGCATGATCGCCTTTGATTTAATTAGTGGAGGAGGGATAGTAAGGAAATCCACAGTACTACCTTTTAATTTTCGAAAGGGAGACTATGATAAAATGAGGAAAATAGTTAAGAAAAAACTTAAAGGAGCAGTTACAAAGGTTAAAGACTTACATCAAGCTTGGGTGTTGTTGAAAAATACTATCTTGGAAGCCCAGACCAGCTGTATTCCACGCTTTAAGAAAAGTGGAAGGAAGTCCAAAAAACTGCCAGCATGGTTTAAAGGTGAGGTCAGAGAAAAGAGCCAAACGATGAAACCTGGAAACAGCACAAGCACTGGCACTGGCAGGTCACATGCTAGGCATTGATAAAGAAGGCAAAGAGAGAATTTGAGAAGAAGCTCGCTGCGGAAGCAAAAACGCAAATTAAAGATTTTTTCAAGTACATTCGTAGCAAAAAACCTGTGAGAGAGTCAGTTGGACCATTAGATGATAGAGGAGTTAAAGGGGCACTAAGAGGCGACAAGGCAATAGCGGGGAGACTGAATGGATTCTTTGCTTCGGTCTTTACTGAGGAAGATGTAGGGATGTTACCCATGACTGAAGTGGTATTTAAAGGTGCGGAAGAATTGAAGGAAATATCGGTACATCGGGAAGATGTATTACAACTATTAGATAAACTGAAGAGTAGCAAATCACCTGGGCTGGATGGTATACATCCAAGTGTGTTGAAAAAACTGAAATATGAGATTGCAGACCTGCTATTAGTAATCTGTGAACTATCATTAAAATCATCTCTAATACCTGAAGATTGGCAGATCGCCAATGTAACACCAATTTTTAAAAAGGGTTCTAGGGGTGATCCGGGAAACTACAGACCGGCGAGCCTCACGTCAGTACCAGGAAAAATGGTAGAAACCATCATAAAGAATAAAATTACTCAGCATGTAGATAGTCATGGCCTAATGGGAGACAGACAACATGGCTTTAGACAAGGAAGAATCGCACACAATATTCAAGGTGCGGTCTCACCATGGAACGGTATAGAGGCATTATAATATCTTTTGTTTTATTTTCCATTCCTTTCCTTATGATACCTAGCATTCTATTTGCTCTCTTGGCTGCCACTGCACACTGGGCCGAGGGTTTTAACATGTTATCCACAATGACTCCTAAATCTTTTTCCTGGGTGGTGGTTTCTAATGTGGAGCCTTGCAGCGTGTAACTATAGTGTGGATTGTTCTTTCCTAGGTGCATAACTTTGCACTTGTCCACATTAAATTTCATCTGCCATTTGGATGCCCAGTCTTCCAATTTATCCAGATCCTCCTGCAGTTTTCCACAATCCTCTTGGGTTTTAAGAACTTTAAACAGTTTTGTGCCATCTGCAAATTTGATAACCTCACTAGTTATTCCCTTTTCCAGGTCATTTATGAATATGTCAAAAAGCAGCGGACCCAGTACAGATCCCTGGGGTACTCCACTATTCACCTTTTTCCATTGGTAATATTGGCCATTTAGCCCTACCCTCTGCTTTCTATCTTTTAACCAGTTCCCGATCCACAATAGTACACTGCCTCCTATCCCATGACTTTTTAGCTTCGCCAAAAGTCTCTGATGGGGGACTTTGTCAAAAGCTTTCTGAAAGTCCAGATACACTATATCAACCGACTCACCTTTGTCTACCTGTTTATGCACACCTTCAAAAAAACATATCAGATTAGTAAGACAAGATCTTCCTTGTCTAAAGCCATGTTGGCTGTCTCCCATTAGGCCATGACTATCTATATGCTGTGTAATTTTGTTCTTTATGATGGTTTCTACCATTTTCCCTGGTACTGACGTCAGGCTCACTGGTCTGTAATTTACTGGGTCACCCCTGGAACCCTTTTTAAAAATTGGTGTTACGTTGGCGACCCTCCAATCTTCAGGTATTACAGATGATTTTAATGAAAGTTCACAGATTACCAATAGCAGGTCTGCAATCTCATATTTCAGTTCTTTCAACACTCTGGGATGTATACCATCCGGTCCAGGTGATTTGCTACTATTCAGTTTATCAAATAGTTGTAATATATCTGCCCGGTGTAGCGATATTTCTTTCAATTCCTCTGCAGTATCACCTTTAAATACCACTTCAGTCTTGGGTAACATCCCTACATCTTCCTCAGTAAAGATCGAAGCAAAGAATTCATTCAGTCTCTCTGCTATAGCCTTGTTTCCTCTTACTGCCCCCTTTACCCCTCTATCATCTAATGGTCCAATTGACTCTCTCACAGGCCTTTTGCTATGAATGTACTTGAAAAAGTCTTTATTTCGTGTTTTTGCTTCTGTAGCAAGTTTCTTCTTAAATTCCCGCTTTGCCTGCCTTACCAATGCTTTGCATTTAACTTGCCAGTGCTTGTGCTGTTTCCAGTTTTCATCATTTGGCTCTTTTTTCCATTTCCTGAAGGTTGCTTTTTTGGCAGCAACAGCCTCTCTGACCTCACCTTTAAACCATGCTGGCAGTTTTTTGGACTTTCTTCCACTTTTCCTAATGCGTGGAATACAGCTGGTCTGGGCTTCGAGGATAGTATTTTTAAATAACACCCAAGCTTGCTGTAAGTCTTTAACCTTTGGAACCGCTCCTTTTAGTTTTTTCCTAACTATATTCCTCATTCTATCATAGTCTCCCTTTTGAAAGTTAAAAGGTAGTACTGTGGATGCCTTTACTATCTGTCCTCCACTAATTAAATCAAACATGATCATACTATGATCACTATTGCCAAGTGGTCCCAACACCCTTATTTCTTGCACCAGATCTGGCGTTCCACTAAGGACTAGGTCCAGTATGGCTTCCCCTCTGGTCGGTTCATGAACCAGCTGCTCCAAGAAGCAGTCATTTATTCCATCTAGAAACTTTATCTCTTTAGCTTGTCCTGCTGTGACACTGACCCAGTCGATACCGGGGTAATTGAAATCACCCATTATTACTACTCTGTTGTGACTTTTGTTAGCTTCCTTGATTTCTTTGAGCATTTCATCATCCATTTTTTCATTCTGGCCAGGCGGTCGATAGTATACTCCAACTGCCATCACCTTCCCCTTCATAAATGGAATTTCAATCCATAGAGATTCTACAGCAAATTTTGTTCCCTGCAAAACTTTAATCCTTTCTGACTCAATGCCCTCTCTAACATAGAGCGCAACCCCTCCACCAATTTGATCAGCTCTATCATTACGATATAGTGTGTATCCAGGTATCACAGTGTCCCACTGGTTATCCTCCTTCCACCATGTCTCTGAGAGTGCAATCATATCTAACCTCTCATTTAGTGCTATATATTCTAACTCTCCCATCTTATTGTTTAGACTTCTAGCTTTGGCATACAAGCATTTTAGAGACTGTATTTTATTCATATTAATCTGGCTATTGGTGGGCAAGGGTAATTTGGAATCTTTATGCTCTGTCTGCTCCTTACTCAAGGGCATTTGGGCTACTATACTCCCTTTTGGAACCTCACTGCTTTTGGTAGTATCCTTCAAGGATACCCTTGTCCGAACCATGCACTCCTGGGTGACTGTCGGCTTTCCCCTAATTTCTAGTTTAAAAGCTTCTCTATCTCTTTTTTAAAGGTTAATGCCAGCAGTCTGGTCCCATCCTGATTAAGGTGAAGCCCATCCCTTCGGAAGAGCCCCCCCCCCTTTCCCCAGAATGTTCCCCAGTTCCTAACAAATCCGAAACCCTCATCCTTGCACCATTGTCTCATCCACGCATTGAGACTCCGGAGCTCTGCCTGTCTTTTGGGTCCTGCACGTGGAACAGGAAGCATTTCGGAGAACGCTATCCTGGAAGTTCTGGATTTCAACTTCCTACCTAAAAGCTTAAATTTAGCCTCCAGAACTTCCCTACCACATTTTCCTATGTCATTGGTACCAACATGTACCAAGATAGCAGACTCCTCCCCAGCACTATCTATGATCCTATCTAGGCGGTGCGTGAGGTCCGCTACCTTCGCACCAGGCAGGCATGTTACCAGGCGATCCTCACGTCCACCAGCCACCCAGCTATCTACATTCTTAATGATTGAATCACCAACTATAACAGCTGTCCTGACCCTCCCCTCATGGGGACATGGCCCTGGAGAAACGTCCTCGGTGCGAGAGGGTTTTACATGACCTGGAGGACAGGTCCTAGTTACAGGATCACTTCCTGCCACACCAGGGTGATGCTCTCCTGTCACGTGACCTCTCTCCTCCATGGCAACGGGATGCTGCCAGACTGGAGGTGGGACTTCAGGACTATATCCTTGTAGGTCTCGTCCATGTACTTCTCTGTCTTTCTTATGTCTTCCAGGTCTGCTACTCTAGCCTCTAGAGAACGGACTCGTTCCCTGAGAGCAAAGAGTTCTTTGCACTTAGTGCATACGTAAGACCTCTCACCAACTGGGAGAAAATCATACATGTGACACTCAATGCAAAAGACCGGAGAACCCCCATCTCGTTGCTGGACTTCTGTCTGCATCTTAGTTTAAAGCTTGTGTTTAGGTCTTTTAAATTCTGTATATAATAAGGATTGGTGTGGATGCTTATACCAATAAAAGTGTATCTAATACCCCTAATACACCTTGTGTACCTGAAGCTTAAGTAATTAATCTCAGGTCCTCTGTGTATGATTGATTTGGATAACGAGCTGCACCTGAGAGCAGCCCCTTTCCTCTAAGATGTGCAAGTACCTATAAAACTACAATTACCCCAGGGGTGGGTGGGTGCTGGGGAGGGAGGGAGGGAGATAAGCCCTATTAAAGAGGGCAGTTACAAGGTAACAGGGACATTGGATTCTTCTGAGTCAATGGAGGGTTGAGTGACTTGCCCAAGGCCACAAGGAGTGCTAGTGGGAACTGAATGCTGGTCTCTGGAATATTAAGCCAGTGCTCTAACCACTAGACTACTCCTCCGCTCCATATAAAGAGCACAGTAGCATGTGTTATATTAAGCATCTGATGATTAGCTCTTCTCTGCCTTTCATAAGTCATAGTGGTTTCTAACAGTTTGATATAACAAATTTTAAATTTTTGACTTTCATTTGTAAACTTTTAGCACAATTAAACATGTAGGCTTGTATTTGCAGGTATAAGGCCAACCACAAACTGAAATTAGGAAATGATATCTGTCTTACTATCCCTACTCCAAAGAAATTATAAAGAAGATACAAAGCCTTTTCAGTTATAACTCCAAATCTATGAAATGCCTTTCTTCAGGAGTGTTTAACTCCAGTCTTGGAGAGCCACAAACCAGGCTGGTTTTCAGGATGTATCTAATGAATATTCATGAGATATATTTGCATACAGTGGGGCAATGCATGAAGATATATTTCATTCAGATTCATTAGGGATATCTTGAAAACATGACTGTTTTACAGCCCTCCAGGACTGCATTTTGACATCCCTATCTTACTTAAATCAGTTAGAAGAGAACTGAAGTCCCAAAAGGTTTAAAAATTGTATAATTCAAGGGGGGGGGGGGTGTTTGTTTTGACTATCTCTTTAGTATTTTCTGGGGAACATACTGGGGTTGATATTCAGAACCCTTAGCCAGTCAGTTAAGGGAGCTGACTGTAATATTCAGCGGCACTATATGGATAGTGCTGCTCAGTATACCTACAGACCACCCCGGCACTTATCTGGTTAGTGCAGGGGTAGTCTGGGGGCAGAGAAGAGGCAAGTCAGTGCTAAATGGATAAGTGCTGGCACTTACCCAGCTAGTGGCAAGCACTGCCCAGCCAGAAAATTCAGCAGCAACTACAAACTGGATAATTCCCCTGATGTTCAAGTGCCACAGCTGACCACCATGGCATTCCAATACTGGATCCACCATATTATCTATTCAAGATATGTAGCTGATATATTATTGAAATGTTTTTTTATTTAGTGCGGTATTTAGTAGGGATATGCTCTTCCTGAATATGATCTTCTTGGTAATGGTTTAAACTATTATATTCTATGGGGGTCATTCTGTTCCATGAATAACCCCACTACTGACCCCATCAGAAGCCTCCACATATGAACAACACATTTGTATGGGGAGGCTTAGATGGGGGCGGGAGGAGGTGTTCCTGAGGCGGAGAGAGGGCAGGGCAGGGGCAGTCCGCAACCCCGGACATACAGGGCGGATTCTCAGGTCGGCCCTGTATATCCGGGGCTGTGAACTTAGACAGGGGACTTATTCCACCGCAGAGGTGGAATAAGTCCCCCTCGATACTGGGGGGTCCTGCTGCCAGGCCTGGATAATATGGTAGGGGGTGCAGAAATTTCTCCGCAGCTGGACCCTGGCCATGGGAGGCCGGATCAGAGTCCGGCTGCAGGGAAAAAAGTGCATCGGCAACAGCTGGCATTCACAGTTCCTGAATGGTGCCGCGGTGCCATTACCATGGGACGCCATGGCACTGCAGCTGCATTCAGGGACCTGACTAAGGTAACCGGGCAAGTGTCTGTGCGTGCAGGCTGATTGGAATCGGAGCCGTTCTGCATGTTCAGGCCCTAGACCCGATTCCAATCCTGCAGGCACGTCTAGCTCCCGCAGGATCAGAATCAGGTATACCTCTGGGCGTCCTGATTCCGATCAGCCACCCAGGGGCCTGGATGCCCACATTGGAATGTGCCTCTATATGTTTTTTAAATATTTTTAAGTGTTTATTGTTGTAATTCTTCTATTTATCATTGTTATTTAGTTTTATTAATTTGCACTGCTTTGATCCTTTGGAAAAGTGGGCTATAAATTATAAGATCAGTATTCAAAGTGATTTGTCCAAGTACTCTGGGGAATTACCCACACAATTTGTAGACTTTAGATTTGCCCCTTAACACTCCCCCCCCCCCCCCCACACACACACTCCCACACAGAACATGAATAAACATGTAGATATAGGTGAGCCAGTTGTTATTACCTCGATTTTTAGAAAACATTTGACAAAGTACTTCATGAAAGACATCTGAGGAAATTATCAATTCATGGGGTAGAAGGCAATGTCCTATTGTGGATTGGGAACTGGTTAAAAGGTTAAAAACAGAGAGTAGGATTAAATGGCCTTCTTTCTCAATAGGAGAAGGTGAATAGTGAAGAACCCAGGAATCTGTACTGGGGCCTGTGCCTTTTAACATATTTCTAAATTATCTAGAAATGTGAATTTGATGTCACCTAGAGTAATGAAGAGCCATTTGGGGGAAAAAGCAGAGGAGATACAGGTGGTAAGAAGACTAGGACCCACCACTCAGAGAAAGCAAGAGCCAGCAGAAGAAGAAAAGCCACATGTGGCAGGGTATCCAGGCTCCACCACCTGAAGAAAGAGGGTTGAGGCAGAAAAAATTAAAAGAAATGAGATCAGGGAGGGGAATTGAGAGAGTGCAATAGAGGCAAGGAAAGGAGGAATTGAACAAAGAATGGAGAGGGGGAAGTGGAAAGGGAGTTAAATAAATGAGAGGGAAGGAGGGAGAAAGCACAGTAAAGGAGAGAGGGAGTGGATAGGTGGGGGTCAGGGGAGAGAAGGAATAGTGCAAGCAGTTGACAGGGAAAGGAAGGGACAGGGGGGCAGTGTAAGAGAAAGGATGGCACAGGGTAGGGAGGGGGGAGGGTGCAAGAGGGTGAGAGGGACAGGAAGTGAATGCAGGAGGAGAGGAGAGGAGAGGAGAGAAAAAAGTTCAGGGGAAAGGAATTTTACATGGACAAAACATACACACACACACACCAATCCCCATACATCCTGACACATCAATTTCCACTCCTCCCAGCACACCATCATCCACACCTCCTGGCATGCTCACACTCATTCTCACATATCCTGAAATAAACTCACCCCCTTCACAACTCACAGGCATCAATCCCCACACACATCTCTGATACATCTTCACCTATCTCTCCCTACACACCTATCTCTCCCAGACACCCTCCTGGCATCCTCACCTACCACTCTTGACACACATGCCCATACTCACATCCCTTCTGATACACAATACCATAGCCACGCACCTCTGAAACACTCTCACCCACTTCCCCTGACATACACATCTCTGCCCCTGCCCATACACCCCTGACTCATCTTCACTCTCCTTGTGACGCATATGCCCATGCCCATACCCCATCCAACCCCATGACATCCCACCTTCACTTCCCACAGGAAAATAGATAAAATCGCCCCATGGAGATTAATATGCATATCATACCACTGATACACACACACACATACCTCACATACACCACTAGTACCCACTCATACTCAGTACCCACTGTTCCCACCAATTATCTGTATCCTGCTGAGACACACTTTACCATGGCTATTTCAATCAAGTCCTCCATACAGGCACGCCTGAGTCTGTGAATGGAGAAAATAGGAAACACACCATTGTGTCACATTCATGGAGGGTAATTTTATAATGCATGCCTCAATGGGCAGGCAGAGCCAGAAATGCATGCACCTGGATCTGTGCGCTGATTCTGCTAAGCATGCATTGTAGTGCATATGCCATATAAAATGGTAGCACAAGTGTAGTATTTTATTTATTAATTTATATATTTAGTTATTTAACAGATTTTTTATACCGGTTTATCCTTTCAGTCAAAATATGCACTGAAGTGTGACTGGAATGAGGGCCTATCTGTGTGCATGAACAAATCCATGTGAATGTGTATGTGATGCACACATTGATTTTGCAGGTACAGGGACATGCAGAAAATGGTGCTCCGTCTCGGAAGCCACATTTTGATGAGGCTTACACGTTTCTATTGACCAGGCTCATACTGGGTATGGGACATTAGCTCTCCCCAGTACTTGGCTAGAGGAGGGACTGTGAAATAAAGATGCTGAGGGCCTTAGAGAGGCTGGTTAAGCAATTCAGCAACTATTCATTCTAGAGGTACGTGCGCATTAGGGCCTGTCAAAGGGGTGACAGAGCTAAGTGAGTGATGGAAAAATGAGTGTACACAACAGTGTGATATACCACACAGAAAAATCCGGGTATTTACAGTACAACATGAAAGGTATGTGTAGATGACACACAGTCAAAGACCAAGCAGATGTAATCAGTTGTATCCCCATGGGGATGAAGAAAGATGAAACCATAAGCCATTGACAGCAAGACCATAGGAATCTCCGACCAAGATCATTGACCAGCAAAATGCTGGCCACTCAGTGGGCACAGATATGTGTACAGTATAGCCTGTGAGTAACTGCCAGAGAAGGGTTACAAAAACACATAGGGCTGATGTGATGCAAGAACATTGTCTGACACACAAGCAAAGCTATCGCTGATGTCTCAGTGCCCTAGTGCCAAGGTCTTGAGGAGATATAGAGCCAGGATGGCAAGCAGTAGGACACAGACATTAGTGAACATACAACAAAAGTGGTGTCAACATGGAACTGCAGGGGAGGAGAAAGCAAAGGAGGAGTCCACAGATTACCTGCAAGGGCACCAATGAAAGGAGTCACACAGTATCTACCTGTAAAATCAATCACTCCATAGAAAACCTTAAGTGTTGTGCACACACACACACACATCCTGCCACCTTGTAGGACCAATACGTAGGGTACAAAGGATAGACAGTGCAGCACATAGGAGGTAAAAAAACTGGGTCCTGCCACAGCACAAAAAAAGAACAGTATCCCACATTGCAGACCTTGCAAAGACATCACCAACAAGCATCATGCAACAGGCAAGATGGCAAAAGGGACTGTCATAATCACACTGTTTCTTTCGCTTTCAGCAGATAGAGGATCAAAGGAAGCAGACCAGATATCTGTACTAGCACCATACAGACTGGCTGGAGGATGTTGGGGCACAACAGGAGCAGAAAAAAGATCAGTATGCAACTCCTCAAAAGCCCTCCCAGTATATCACAGGGTAAGTTATGCCTGCCAGTAATATGGCTTTTGGCAATTGCTGCCCAATCCTTGCCCCAGTTGACCAGGATACTAACACAGGGCCGTCTAAGGCTGCACACTAAGAAGACACACACAGAGCATTTTTAAGACTGCCATGTGACAGCACCCATGGACTATACCTCCATTCACTCTGTGCCTTCAATATATTATGAACTATCATTCTCGTATAGTGAATCCTCTGGCCAGGAACTAGAAGATGGGACTTTTAAAAAGCAAGATTGCTCTAGTTCAGAAAATGTTGCTATCACAATGCTTTGACATTTTAAGTATTATAGAAACATGGCTGTAACCAGGTAAAACACACTTTGTTTTTTTGGTAATTTCAATGTGCTTGTTGATGTCCCAGTGACCAATATTGAACAGGAATTTCTAGGATATATGGACAATTTATCCTTTCAATTGTTATATAGAGCACCAACTCATAAGTTAGGCCATTGCCTTGATTTAGTTTTTACTAAAGTTGTATGTTTCATGTTTAATAGTGTTTCCATTCTCCCCATCTCTTGGTCTGACCATCACATGGTATCAGTTAACATAAGTGGCCCTATTAGACTTGAAGGCACATTTGACAGTGGAATGTCCAAGTGCAATCTGGGACGTCAAAGCCAAAATGTCTGAAAAAAAAGCAGGCAAGTGCAAGTTCAGGCACAGGGTTCAGAAACATGAGCATGCCTGATATGATTGTCTATAGAAATGTCTACATAGATATCCCTAGAATAGCCTCTCAGGGCATGGGTGTTTAGTAGCATAATGGTTAAAATAATGGGTTAGGAGCAGCATGCCAGTGTTCAAATCCCAGTGTGGTCCTTTGTGTTCTTAGTCTAATCACTTACACCCTTTTGATGTTGAAGGCCACAACAAGAACTTGTCTGATTCCTTTTCATGCCTAGAGCAGGTCTAAATGTGGACATGCCCGTAGATGTCCCTGGTATTTCTGTAATCAAATGGGGATATCAAAGTCCATTGCAACTCCCCAGACATGCCTCCACCACATCCCCTGCCTACTTGGACATCCTTGCACTGGAAACGTCTCTAAATGGCATTTATAAAATAGGTCTGGGGACATCTCTGTGATTTTGCCATGCACATCTTTAGTCATCCAAATCACGACTAAGACTTTTAAAATGACCCCCTTGGGCTCTATCATTCAGGACTCCGCTATTGTTTAACCACTTATGCAAAGAAATTTCACCACTTTTAACCCTTCATCAAATTGAGAGTGCTTAATCTACCTATCAAGCATAAATCTTGTGCCACAACTCCCCATTCCATGCCATTAGTGTTTTAGAAAAAGATATTTTCATTCTTAGCTGAGGACATTACTGTCCTTATCAATACTAGTTTAGCTGAGGGCATTGTACTCAAGCCTGGAAAGAATCTGTTGTTCATCTTCTTTTGAAAAAAGCAACTTGGATGCTGATCAACCTACTAATTATAGGCCCATTTCTAAATTACCATTTCTTGCTTAAATAACAGAGAAAGAGGTAGCAAAGCAACCATCAGCTTTTCTGAAAGCAACAAGTTTTATTTCATCCTAGACAAACGGGCTTTAGAATTGGGCATAATACAGAAACTGCTTTAGTCACATTGCTGGATAAAACGTATTCACATTAGGAAAGAGGATATGATGTCCTATTGCTGCAACTGGATCTCAGCTCAGCATTTGATCATGTTAATCATGATCTTCTAAAGAGGCAGAGGCAGGAATAACAGGTAAAGTTTATGACTGGTTTTCATCTTATCTTAGATTAAGAACATTCAGAGTAGAAATTGGAGATATCATATCTATTCCTCATGATTTATCCTGTGGAGTACCCCTGGGCTCAATATTGGGTCCCCTGCTCTTTAATGTTTTTCTGGCCACCCTAGCAATTTTAATTCAGAGCTTTGGATTTAGTCCTTATATCTTTGCAGATGGCATACAAATTTTAATTAGTCATCAAATGTGGGACCCTCTGTTTCAACATCATTGTTTTGAGACACTTAATCAGATTGCAAATTAGATAAAAACACATTGGAGCACTTTTACTAGAGGGTGTTAGCTGACAACCTGTGTTCTGGAGAGCACTGAATGCACACTGGGACACGCTTTGCCAGTTAGCGTGAGGCAATGCCTGTGTGTGATGATTTCCATGCAATCAAATGCCCATTAAGGGTGCAAGTGGGAGGGGTTTGAGACAGAGAATGGGCATGGTGTGGTCTGTGCAGTTAACACTGAGTTTGCACCATGCGCTAACTGCACTAGTGTGGGATCACCTAAAGTCACTTCAATATGTGGGGGAAGGTGCACTCACCCTATACTGTGTGCGCTATGGGAAAGAGTTTTGCACTTGACAGTTAACATGGTGTTGCGCCAAGTTAGACGCAACACCATAGCCCCCTTTAGTAAAAACTCCACTGTTTACTTCGCAACACCTATAAATGTGAAGCTATTTGGCTAAGTAGAGCAGTTACCTCTGGGGCACATAACAACACCTCAATAGAAAGCTTTACAGTAGGTGCAGCTGTGTTAATCGCTGCTGAGTATTAGATGATGTGTCCATGCGGTAAATGCTCAGAACATGCTGGCCACTTCCCCAGCAGTTACTGTGGAGGATTTCCACCTATTTATTTATTTATTTACATTCTCTTATATACCGCACTATTCTGCATCAGTGTATTGTATTCATTTTAGCACTAAATTTTCCCAATGGAGAAAGGTGAATAGTGGTGTACCTCCAGGGATCTGTGCTGGGTCCGCTGCTTTTTGACATATTCATAAATGACCTGGAAAGAGGAATAACGAGTGAGGTTATCAAATTTGCAGATGACACAAATCTATTTAAAGTTGTTAAAAACCAAGAGGATTGTGGAAAATTGCAAGATGATCTTGATAAATTGGAAGACTGGGCATCAAAATGGCAGATGAAATTTAATGTGGACAAGTGCAAGGTTATGCACCTAGGGAAGAACAACCCAAACTATGGTTACACAATGCAAGGTTCCACATTAGGAACCACCACCCAGGAAAAAGATTTAGGCGTCATTGTGGATAACATGTTAAAACCCTCGGCCCAGTGTGCAGCGGCAGCCAAGAGAGCAAATAGAATGCTAGGTATCATAAGGAAAGGAATGGAAAATAAAACAAAAGATATTATAATGCCTCTATACCGTTCCATGGTGAGACCGCACCTTGAATATTGTGTGCAATTCTGGTCGCCGTATCTTAAAAAGGATATAGCGTTATTAGAAAAGGTTCAGAGAAGAGCCACCAAAATGGTAAAGGGGATGGAAGGATACTCCTATGAAGAAAGGCTAAAAAGGTTAGGGCTCTTTAACCTGGAAAAGAGACGGCTGAGGGGAGATATGATAGAAGTCTATAAATTAATGAACGGAGTGGAACGAGTAAACATAGATCAATTGTTTACATTATCAGAATATAGAAAGACTAGGGGACATACAATGAAGCTACAGGGTAAACAATTTAAGACTAATAAAAGAAAATATTTTTTCACTCAACATGTAATCAAACTCTGGAATTTGTTACCGGAGGATGTAGTAAAGGCTGTTAGTATAGCTGGGTTTAAAAAAGGTTTGGACAAGTTCCTGGAGGAAAGGTCCATAAACCATTATTAAGAAGGGACCCAGGATATCAATGCTTGACCCAGTACAAGCATTGCGGAACCTGTGTCTTTTGGGGAAACTGCTAGGTACGTATGACCTGGATTGGCCACTGTTGGAAACAGGATACTGGGCTTGATGGACCTTGGTCTGACCCAGTATGGCATATCTTATGTTCTTATGTTCTTATGTAAATGTTCTTTAGATACAAAAACCTAACACTTTAGATTGCAAGCTCTTCAGGGACAGGAAAATAGCTACTGTACCTGAATATAATCCACTTTGTTCTACTCCTGAAAAAGGCATGAGCTAAATGCAAAATCCCTTCCCCTTCTCTTTCCTACATGGAGATTGCACAAAAGTTGTGTAGTCTTGTTGGCATAGCGATTTTATGTGTTTATACCTGTGTGAAATTTTATAATAGACATTTTCTGGATGTAAAAAATGCTTTACATGCTGAAATGGTTTGTAAATTACCATTTAAGTGCCTAGCTTTTTGCTGGCCTAATTTTGCCTCACAGCCACCTAGTAATTTTACTCTTAATTTGTTTACTCAGACCTAGTTACATTTCAAAGGGGACTAATTCATGTGCCTGGCTCCTTAAGAGGGTAATTTTATAGCAGGCCCCATTACCTATGGCGCAGGACAATTTCACAGAAATCTATTTCTGCATATAAAACAATGTTTTTACCTACAGAAATGTCTTTTAAAATTACCTGTTAGGCATCTATTCCCTTTGAAAAACACTGGTCAACATTGAAATCGTTACTGACTTTAAAAGGCCCTAATCTCTAGCATCTTGGTGAGCTGAACACAAATATAACATTAAAAAAAAATTATTGTCTCTCATTTTGAAGATATTGCATGTAGTTCATTTTTGACATTTCACCGTGTAAATTTATCCAGTAGGACATCAACCACATCCCAAATAAGCCTTGAATGATGTAATATTGCATCACATTGCATAATACACATCATCCAGAGTTGATTACATCATTTTCTGATGCAATGCAATACTACTGACAGACGGCTGCTGAAGCCATCTGACGTCAGCAGTGTACTATACGCAATCGGAAAGGTTGAGCATTTAAAATATTTCAGACTGTGTGCGAGACAGTTTAAGCTACTGTTACATGTAACTTTTATTAATCATATAATTTTAGCCATTTAGGTACAATACAGAACAGTAATGCCGCGAAAGTGCATTAATACCGTTGACAATTCCTGCTACATTTGTGGGGAAGTGACATTTGCCAACCAGAAGAAAAGTACCACTTCTCAACTGAAGAAGGCATATCATCTTTACTTCAGATGCAAGATTGGTGACAAAGACAAGCCTTGGGCCCTGCATATATGCTGCGCTACATGTACAACACAGCTTTCACAGTGGTTGAATTGCAAAAGACCATCAATGCCGTTTGCAGTCCCCATGGTATTTATTTATTTATTTACAATTCTTATATACCACGCTTTTTAGTATCAGAGCGGTTTACAAATAACAAAAATTTGCATCAGAACAAAGATCTTTTGCTTACATTGTAACATTATCAGTAACTTGTGACTGTACCAAGGGTAACTATATACAAATCAACAACAGTGGTTGTTGTAAAACTATTTACAGTTATATTGCAAGTTGGTAATCATAATGCAAGAGACCTTGTAATCTATGCTCGTTGTGAGTGTGCCTGAGGGTGGGTCTGTTTTGTACATCGTCGGAGTTATGTTGTTGGAATGTCAGAGGCTGTGTGAGTTGAGGTGTGGGAAGTGATTGTGTTAGGTTAGGGTGGATGAAGTAAAGGCAGAATAAATGGTGTTTAAGGGCTTTTCTGAACTGTGAGAGGTCACCGATTGATCGGATATGAGGTGGGAGATTGTTCCAGCACCTAGGGGCATAGAATGTAAAGGCTCTGTTCATAGTTGTTTGAGTACATTTAATAGACTCAAGTGGTATAGTCAGCGTACTGGCAGCTACTGACCTTCTTAGCCTGTTTGTAGGGGTGATGGTCAGGAGTGCAGAGAGGGATGAAGAGGATAGCCGGTTAATTGCTCTAAACGATAGGAGTAGTGCTTGTAGCTGATCCTGCAGTGTAACGGTAGCCAGTGTAGTTCCATAAGTATGGGCGTGATGTGATCTCTTTTGGATATGCCGCAGAGAATGCGGGCTGCTGCATTCATCGCCATCTGCAGTGGATTGAGGGTGCTCTTAGGGAGGCCGTGTAGGATGATGTTGGCATAATCGAAATGAGGCGTTACAAGCGTCTGGAATATTGTTCTGAAGTCATTTGGGGCTAGTAGACATCTTAGGTGTCTTAGTGTCCGTATTTTATTGTAGATGGATTTAGTAGTATTCTTTATGTGCTCTTTGAAGTTGAGCTGTTGGTCTATTGTGACACCCAGGTAGCGTATCACAGATTTACATGGTAGCTCTGCATCTCGTACTTTCAAAGAAGTGTGGGGAGAGAAGTTCTTGTTCTTGGTTATGAATAGGACCTCGGTTTTCTTAAAGTTTATGCATAGATTCTGAGATAGGAGCCAATCAGTGATTGCGTTGAAGCACTCTATTAGTGGGGAGAGGTCAGAGTGCATGATTTTGATTGGGGTGAATATCAAGACATCATCTGCATAAATCAGACTGGATATATTATATATTGTATATTGTATGGTCTATATATATTGTATGGTCTACCTAAGTGCATGACTAACCCCTTACAACTTGTAATGAATTCAGCTGCAAGAATCCTTCATGGAGCCTCAAGAAGTTCTCATATTACCCCAATACTAAAACAATTGCACTGGCTACCCATACAAGCCAGGATCTCATTCAAGATCCTAATTATGACCCATAAAGCCATCAATAAATACCCTGCTACTGCCATTACTGATCTAATTTCAATCACACCTCCCAATCGAGCAAGGAGATCGAATGCCGCAAATACTCTCATATTACCTAAGGCAAGCACGAAGTGTTCTCAATTCACTAGATCCAGAGCCTTCTCCTTCTTTGCTCCATCCTGCTGGAACGCACTACCAGCAACTATCAGAACCATCAGTGAACTCTCCCAATTTAGGAAGGCACTGAAACGGCACCTCTTTCTTCATCACTACGATGATGCAGTCTTCTCCCCACACTCACCCACTCTCACATCTCAATGCAGCACCTCAAACTCATGCACATCACATTCCCAGACTGATCACTCGCAATCACACCTTCCCCTCCAACCACCATGAGAAACTTATGCAGTGCCGCATAACTCATTATATTGTTGCATAAAGTAGACTGTATTTATTCATCGTGTCTCCTTGTTAAGGGACTGGTTATTTATACCCTATTTTACCTATTATACCTGCTTAATGCATACCCAAGTTTAATTTTCCTGTTTAATGTATACCCAAGTTATTATACCTGTTTCACTGTAATAAGCACAAATCACGAAATTGAGATGTGCAACTCTTATGTTCATTGTAAACCGCACTGATGTCGAATAGCGTGGTATAAAAGAGACTGCAAAAAAATAAAATAAATAAATAAATAAAAATATATTAAAGGAGCAGATGATATCATAAATAGGTTGCATATATATGTTGAAAAGTAAAGCAGATAGGGAGGATCCTTGGGGTACTCCCTGTTGTTGATGGAATGGTTCAGATGTTGAGGGTCCTATCCATACCTGTTGCCAATGGTCAGCTAGTTAGGATTTACACCATTCCCAGGCCAAGCCCTGAATCCCCTTTTCCTGAAGGCAATAGAGGAGTTGCTCATGGTTAACAGAATCAAATGCAGCAGCAATATCGAGGACGATGAGTACGAACCCATTTTCAATTTTGTTGATACCTCTGGATAAGGTGTTGATAAGTAAGGTGAGTAGAGTCACTACAGTATGGGATTCTCTGAACCCATGCTGGGAGGGCTCAAGAGGGGCTGATATGTTGATGTGTTGCTGTAATTGCATTTGAACCACCTTCTTGATAAGTTTGGCTAGAAGGGGTATGCTCGAGATTGGGCGATACGAGTCTGTCCTTGTCGGGTCAAGTTTGTTGTTTTTCAGGAGAGGGCGTATAGACGTTTGTTTAAGAGTTGCTGGGAATGATCCTGCTGCAAAGGAGAGCTTCATGATGTAGTCTAGAGTTGGGCTGAGTTCTGCACGCATCGTTCTGATCCAGTAAGCAGGACAAGGGTCATTTGGGGCTGTAGTGGTCTTAATAGTAGCAATAAGGTAAGCGATGTATTTCTCTGATGGAGGGGTGAAGTTTGTTAGCGGTGGCTGTACCTGGGGAATGTTGCTGGGTGTGAAATTTGGTGCAGCATTTGTTTTAATGATTTTAGATTGGAGGTACTCGGCATAGGGCTGAGGCTGAATTGATATCGTCTGATTGGAGGAAGGTGCCTTGGTTAAGGATTTAGGAATGTTAAAGAGGTTGCGTGGTTTATTTAATGAACGGAGGAGGAGCTCCGTATGGTGTTCTCTCATTTTTTCAGATATTTTCTCACGGTGTTGCTTTAGGGTGTTTTCATAAGTCATTTGGTCAGATGTGGAACAAGATCAATGCCATTTTCTTTCTTGCTTTCTTAGAAGCTGAAGAGATGCCCATAATTCAGCAGAGACCAAGGGGCTGGTTTTCTGTTTCTTGGTGGTTTGATGGAGGCTGGTGATTTATTTGAGGAAGGTAGCTGCGAACAAGAAATCAGGGTGGTATTCCATTTGTTGATCATATCGTCGAGGTTTTGAGCTTGTTGACGGAGTACTGGAAGAGTGCTATTGATGAACTCATCCCTGTCTAGGGATTTGAAGCGGATTGTCGATCTTGCGGAGGCTGTATTTGTTTGGCTGGTTGGAATTTGATATGGTATGGAGAGAGCCAAGCAACCACATAAATGACTGTTACTTCTGCTTGGTTTCTCCTCTTTCCAGCGGAATAACGAAGCAATAGAAGTCGAGCATAGTCTACCTAAACATTCCATCTGCATTGAGACCAGTTCCACATGGTGAGGGACTTCCTATTCTAGAAACTCCATCAGAATATTCTCTTGATTCATCTGATGAGGACAAGGGTGAGCGGACCTGTTCTTCTCCTGGTCCATCAGCATGCAGTGACCCAGATGTTCACTGGGATGCATATTGACTCCACACAGAATAACACAGGAAGAACTAAATGACCTGGTTCATGATTTGGACTTATCCAAGAACAAGGCAGAATTGCTAGGATCAAGACTCCAACAATGAAATCTTCTAGAAGAAGATGTCAACATTACTTCATATGGAAAGCGCCACCAGCAGTTGGAGCCTTTCTTCAGAAAGGAAAGTAATCTGGTATTCTGTTCCGATATTGAAAGCCTCATGAATGCCTTAAAAATCACTCATGACCCACAAGACTGGAGACTATTTATAGACTCTTCGAAACTGAGTCTGAAGGCTGTGCTTTTGAACAATGGAAACTGTCTTCCATCTATTCCAATAGCGCGTGCCGTCCACATCAAAGAGACATACGATAACTTAAAGCATCTACTGACTTCCATTGACTATAACAAGTACAGCTGGCACCTCTGTGGTGACTTGAAGGTATTTGCCCTTTTAATGGGACTGCAGCAGGGATATATAAAATACATGTGTTTCTTATGTGAGTGGGATAGCCGAGCAAGGGATTGGCACTACTTGCGGAAGGAATGGAATCGCAGACAAAATGTAACAGTTGGAGAGAAGAATATCCAGCACCCAGCTCTGGTTGAGGCTCACAAAATCCTGCTACCACCCCTTCACATCAAACTAGGTTTGATGAAAAACTTTGTGAAAGCCATGGATCGCACTTCGCCAGCTTTCCTATACCTGCATGAAAAATTACCTCGACTAAGCGAAGCAAAGATTAAAGAGGGAGTTTTTGTGGGTCCTCAGATTCGAGAGCTCTTCAAAGATGACCGGTTCAACAACTTGCTGCAGGGTGATGCAAAACAAGCATGGAATGCTTTTCGCCTAGTGTCAACAAACTTTCTCAGGAATGTTAGGGCAGAAAATTACAAGAAACTAGTAGAAGACATGCTGATGCAGTATCAGAAACTTGGCTGAAATATGTCTCTAAAGATCCATGTCCTTGATTCCCATCTCGATTTCTTTCCTGACAACTGTGGTATGGTTAGTGATGAACAGGGAGAATGTTTTCACCAGGATATCGCAACGATGGAGCAAAGATACCAGGGAAAATGGTCCACTACAATGCTGGCTGACTACTACTGGACACTCCCCAGAGAAGCTCCCGAACAGCTATACAAGAGACAGGCGAAATAATCTAAGAAGTAGTCTATGACTTGGTTTATTACAGATATTAACCGAAGGCCTATTATATTTACCATTGACATGCATTTCGTGATGTAAACATTAATTCTTGTAGATTACAAAAACACTAGAGCCAACTTTGCAATTTCACTGTCATATTCATGTTCAGCATATAAAAATTGATAAGAAATGACTATTTTTATTTCAGTAACATGACTTTTGTAAAAATTTGTTGACCAGTGAAATCGATTGCTAAAATGTCTTTGAATATAAGCAATGACTGAAATTCAGCAGACTATCTAAACTTACTACACTGACATTTTTATCTTTATCTTGTTGAGATGTGACTCAATAGTCTTTCATAGGGCATACATTTAGAATTTTTTAGCTTGCTTCTTTTTGCTAGCTGCTCTAAAGCAATGGTATTGGCATCTTGATGGAAAACCTTCTTTGAACCTCCAAATCCCTATGGTGCTGTAAGATCTGGGGCATCCTAGTTATAGAAAAAGCTTACTGCTCTTAAAAATGACATATACCAAATACTGTTAAATATGGTGTCAATTTATTTAATTCTCAGAAGGCCACCTTCTAGCAGGGAGACTGACTTCACTCTGTGCTTCATTTCTGCTTAAATCAATCTCAATCGTGCAAAAGAAAAAAAATCTTTCTCCCTAAATTATACCTTTTAGTAAATCAAAAGTGTTGATTACTTAATTAATATGGCTCAGTTGATTCTACCAGGATCTTCCCAGCAAATTTCTAGGTACGTCTTTAGTACTGCTGACACATTTCTGTGAATTTGAATTAGTATTAAAGGAAATCCATGTGCAATCTGCTTGTTGTCTAAATATAACATAAATATGCAAGAAAAACAAGGCTAGATCTTAATAATATCATTATGACAATACATTGTTTGACAACATTATACAGTAAATTCCTCATGCATTAGGACTTCATAAAATTGAGTCAATTTTACCAGCAATGCCTACAGGGAACACAGTAGCTCTGTTAGAAATGAAGCCAAGGAGATTTATAGAAGCTGATAAAAAATTATCAAAATAGATTGGAAAATGTTGAAAATTACTAGAAAAATAGAGATTTAATTTAGATATGATACAAGTTAAGCAAAATATAAAAACATAATTTTGTTTTATAAAAGTATAAATTATATTAGAATTATCTATCGATCAAAAGAGCTATACAAATTGTAGGTATCATTATTTTAATCTAAGTAATAGCCATAATTGGCCTTGAATTGTGACTCAGGCACTTAGAATCCAATTTTAGATCTGACAAGAAAGGAAGAATGACAGCTGCTACTAAGCAGGGAACTCCTAATGACCAACCACTGATACCGAAAGTGTACCCCGGAGGCATCCCGCAAGTACTAGGAAAGCAAGAGATTGCTGGCCAACCATGGCCAATTATCTGGGGAGGTACAGGAATGGCAGAAATTAATGAGTAACCCTGTTTAGAAAAATAATAGCAATAAATATATATACTTTAATAATACATAATTATTTTTCATGTCTTTAAAAGTAGCATGGCAATTAGCTAGAAAATTTACTCTTAAATGCTATTTTAGTAATGGAACTTCAGAAAAACTAGTAGACGGCTACATCTGAGAAGATACTGAGCAGCTGTTTCACTAACATGCATTACTTTTGTAAGGCTACTATAATTAACCTTGCAAAAGTAATGTGCACTTTTAAAGCAGGCAAATTCGCTGATTCATGAAGGTATAACATTCAGAACACAGTCATATACTGCATATTAGTGAGAGGAACAAGAAGTCTGGGGACACAGGGGCAACGCAAAGTTCACTCAGAAATGGGGTTGCCAACTGGCTCCAGATGCATCTGACAGGCTTGATCCAGTCTTGGGTTTACCCCATTGCATGTAGGGACATAGATTCTGATTTCTCTATTGCACTTCATAAGAAAAGCAAGACTATAAGCCCCTGCATACAATGGGATGAACCCAGGACTGGATCAAGCCTGTCGGGCACATCTGGAGCCAGTTGGCAACCCTATTCAGAAACCCTTCCCTCCCACCCTTGCAAGTATGCATCTTAATATTTTAGGCTTGCCAGCTCCAGTGTAGACTCCAAAGTAGCATTCATTGATAGCACTGCAAATATTATTCACATATGTGTCAAAATATGCATTGAAGCCACTTGACATCATTTTGGATGATGTTGAACCCAGCAGGATCTAAGCCTCTAATCTCCTACCACCAGGTGATAGTATGAGTGGGTTTGATAGTACGTGTCTAAACTAGGGGTAGCAAAAGTAGTCCCAGATGGAAGGGGTTTGAACAGCTGCATTGGAAATCTGGAATGGGTTGGTAGTGAGTAATGGAGTTAAGGGCGATTTGAAAGGACTAGGGGAGTTACCCAGGAACATTTGAAATAGCTGAAGTAGAGGTTGAAACGGTTAAGGGCAACCCAGGGAAAGGATTGTTTGGCAAGAGGATGTGTGAAGTTTGCTAATTAAGGATAATGGGAGGCTGGGGAAAGGATTAGAGGTATGGAGCGGTGTTCGTGTTTAAAAATGGATCACAATGTTGGGAAGAAGGGGTAAAGGGTTTTGCAGAAAGAATTGCATATAAGGTCATGGTTGCTAATGTACTGTTATAATGAATTTTACAACAGTTCACACTAACCTTCGAACACTTCCTGGATTAATCTTTCTCTTCCCACCACATCCTGGGAGGTTCTTGACAGTTTCATGAGCAGAAAATAACATTGCAAACTGTAGACACAAGATTCCCAAGGTCTTTGGAGATGGCCTTGTACCTTTTTGAAATTTGATGTTTGATGATAATTTTTTTTTCTGATGGTCTCCAGAAAGCAATCTTGTCTTCTCTATTGTTAAAATGGAATAGGGAGTGGATATGGCCATTTTAAACATTAGAGCCATCATTCATTGATTGATTCAAGTCATGTGTGCACTGAAAATTGATCACAGGTATGCCTAATTTACTGCAATGGGAAGGTAGTTCTTCTGTTCAAACTGATTTGAATTGTTCATAAGGGTGCTAATAATTATCTCCAAGCATTGTCCCAGTTTTTATACCGTTTCCTATTATTTCCTTTTTTAATTGGTTTTGTTTTATTTGATTGTTTTATGTGTCAAATATGTGTGCATATATAGTTGAAAGCCATTTCACTGGCTACCTTTCTTTAGGAGATATTCGACATTAAGGGGTTGAACTGTAAGGGTGCCAATAATGTTGACTACAACTTTATATCCTAGTCCCCACTTGTTATGTTGTCTATCTTGACGGTTGTGCTGTCTGTCTTGACTAGACTATAAGTTCTTATGAGCAGGGACTGTCTCTTCCATGCCTCTCTATAGCTCTCCATGGGCCTTGGACCAGTATACAAATGATAAGTAGTAGTAGTAGCATCAACTCAATAAATCCCATTGAGATGCTGACTTATCAGATAAAAGAAACTTAAATTGATTAGGGTCAAAGAAAATATATTTAGCATTTTGAGAAGTAACAACTCATTTGCATGGATATTTCAAAAGAAACATAAAACCTATTTGCAATGCCCTTGGGAAAGAGTAACAGAAACTGTCACAGTCACTTTTTATTGCTCTAGCAACATCTGGTAAGACATATTAATCTTCAAACCACAAAATTCTTCATTCATATGATGAAGAAACAAATGCAAAATCAAGCCCCACTGAAGTTCCTTCTGATCTTGGGCAAGTCATTTAACCCTTCATTGCCTCAGGTATAAACTTAGATTGTATGCCCTCTAGGGACAGGGAAATACCCACGGTACCTGATTTGAACTTACTTTGAACTACTACTGGAAAGGCATAAGCTAAAGACAATGAAAGTCCCTATCTGGTTCAAATAACAGAGTCACTGTAACAGTTACAGGAAAGACTTAAGCAGCGATTTCACTAGCATGCATTACTTTTGCAAGGCTACTGCAATTAACCTTGCAAAAGTATTGTGCACTATAAAAACAGGCTCTGAAGTATTAAGAAAGGCAGTCAAGTTAAGGCATTCTGGTAAGGCTACCAGCTCAGATTCTTCTTCTGAGTGGAGGAGTGGCCTAGTGGTTGGGGCAAGGTACTTCAAGCCAGAAGATCAGGGGTTCAAATCCCACTAGAGGACAGCAACCTTGGGCCGGAAGGACTGGGGTTTCTAGTCCCACAGGTGCTCCTTAACCCTCAGGTACAAGCCACTTAACCCTCCATAGCCCATGTTCCCTGTAAAATAGTTATCTCCAAGTTATAATGCCCTGTTCAATGTAAACCACACTGATGCAGAATAGCATGGTATATAAGAGAATGTAAATAAATAAATAAGAACATACAATATGCCATACTGGGTCAGCCTATGATCCATCAAGCCCAGAATCCTGTTTCCAACAGTGGCCAATCCAGGCCACAAGTATCTTCGGGTTCCCAAAAGGATACATAGATTCCATGGGATAAGCAGTGGATTTCACAGGTCTTCTTTATTAATTGTTTATGGACTTTTCTTTCTGGAACTTATCTAAATCTTTTTTTTTTTTTTTTATTGAAAGGCTTCCATGAAATACAGAGGAACATGAAACGTTAACAGATTACAATATCAAAGAATATCAAGGCCAAAGCCACTAACATGAAACACAGAACTAGCCTACAAAAACGCCTTCTTTTTGTGTTTTTTTAGTTCAATATTATGACAATTATAGCACATTCCTCCTACCCCTTCCCAATCCCAATGTCCCCCCACCCCCCCATTCAGCATGATATCATAGCGCCCGACTCCCAACAAACAGCAGCTACCCCTCTCACCCTCCAAGACCCCCCCTCCCCCGAGCCCCCCTAATCTAACCCCCTGTCCCTCTCTCCCACCCACAGGACTCAATGTTAGTGTTTAAACGAGGAAACATGCCAGCCAAACAGCGCTCACGAGGGAAAATACAGTACCCCAAAGAGTCATACCGCGGCCCAGACTATAGCCCCAGGGTCCCAGGCCGTAGTACAGTTGTAAACAATCAGGAGCCATAACGAAGGACAAAGGGCTCCCACACCTGCTCAAAACGCGGCAGACGCATCCTACTAGCAGCCACCCCTCGCTCCATGATATACATATCCCACATCCGTTCCAACCAGGCGGAGAAAGATGGGGGGAGGTCGCTCCTCCAAGCCGACGCGAGAGACAGTCGAGCCTCATTCAGACCATGGCGAAGCAAAGCCAGCTGAAGAGCACGTGCCCTGGGCACAGCTGCCCCTAAAAGAAAAATCCCCGGGTCCCAAGGGATGCTCAACCCAAGCAGTTGTTGCAACCGGGATTGGATGCCCCGCCAAAAAATTCGAATGCGAGGGCACGCCCACCAGATATGCACCAGGGAGCCCTTTTGTCCGCAGTTTCGCCAACAGAGATCCGTGACCCCCGGATAAATACGGGCTATCCGCGTAGGTGTCATATACCATCAGAACAATATTTTATAGTTAGTTTCGCGGGCATTAACCGCCACCAAACTCCTCCACAGTCGGCCCTCCACCTGTTCCCACTGCTGCTCAGAAAAAAGAAGGCTCAAATCAGAGTTCCAAAGTTCTCTATGCTTAATGAATCTCAATTGCTGCCCCTGCAAGTGGGCATACAAAGTCGCCACCAGTCCTTTAGTGGTAGTACACCCCTCACAGTAACGCTCCAAATCCATCAACTCTCGGGTCACGTGGGGTCGAACAGTTTTAGATTGAACCCAATGCGCTACTTGCATATATTGAAAGAGGTGACCATCAGGAAGGTCAAAATCCTCCTGCAGTATACGAAATGGTTGTAATTTACCCTCATCGAACAGTTGCCCGACCCGGCTAAGGCCCCTGTGGCCCCACAACCGGAAAACCGGATCAACCATCCCCGGGGGAAATGAGACATTATCCACTATGGGTGCCAAAGGGGTCAGGTCCGTCCCCCGGGGCCGAAAGAATTGGTCCCAGCAGCGGAGGGTATGTAGGATATAGGGATTACTAAGACGTACACCACTCCGTAGTTTTGGACCAAGCCACAGCCGATCCCCTAATCCCGCTCCCCCCGCTAAACTCATTTCCATCTGCACCCACCGCTTGGAGCTATCAGCAATCATCCATTCCACCCCTGCGCGGCTTTGTGCCGCTGCGTAATACCAGTGCAAATTGTGCGCTCCCATACCCCCAAAATGCGTACGGGCATAGAGAGCAGAGCGGGCCAACCGCGGGCGACGGTACCGCCAGATAAACTTCATTAACAAGGTTTGCCAGGTGGCCAGGATGCCCCGCGCTAACGATATTGTGAGAACCTGGAAGAGATACAAGAAGCGGGGGACGACCACCATCTTAACTACCGCAATACGTCCAAACCAGGAAAGTATCAGCCTATTCCAGGTGTCTAAGTCCCGCCAAATCTGACGGAGTAGAGGATCATAGTTAGCCTTGAAAAGAGTCGCCCGCTCCACGGTCAGCTGCACCCCTAAATAGCGTAAGGCACCCGACACCCAGCAAAAGGGATAGGCCGCTTTGAGTTCCGCGCAGACCGCCCCGGGAACCCCGACATTTAAAACTTCGGATTTAGTGTAATTGATTTTGAAGCCCGACACCCGGGAGAAAGTTTCAAAGAGTTGCATCGCGACAGGGAGGGACGCAGTGGGGTTTACCAGGGATAAGATAATATCATCCGTAAAGAGCGCAATAAGATAGTCCGCAGGACCAATACGAACACCCTGCAAGCCCGGATGTTCACGAAAGCTTTGCGCCAAGGGTTCCATCACAAGCGCGAACAGCAGTGGTGACAGAGGACATCCTTGGTGAGTGCCCCTCTCCAGTAAGAAATTTCGCGAGTGCCCCCCATTAACCCGGACGCATGCTTTAGGTTCGTGATATAAACTGTGAACCCAGCGGATGAAGTTGGGACCAAAGCCCATCGTTTCGAGCACACACCAAAGGTAACCCCAACTGACTCAGTCGAAGGCCTTTTCTGCATCAATTCCCACTACTAAGGTTGGCTGTGGATCCTGCTGGGCCACGTGAAAGACCTGCAGCATACGCCGAATATTATCTGCTGCCTGGCGGTCAGGCACAAACCCAACCTGATCAGGGTGCACTAAAGTTGGGAGAAATCGGTTCAATCGCGCGGCCAGCACAGAGGCAAGTATTTTGACGTCCGTGTTCAGCAGGGAAATGGGGCGATAGGAGGCTGCCTCGTGCAAGGGCTTACCTGGCTTAGGGATCATCACTATCAAAGCCTCACGTTGAGATGGGGACAGAGGCACCCCCCTCAAAACCTCATTGAAAAGCACTGCCAACGTTGGCGCTAGTTGTACTCGGAATTTCTTATAGTACTCCGCGGGGAAGCCATCGTTACCCGGCGCGCCCCCGGTTTTCAGTCGTCGAATTGTGTATTCCACCTCGTCCACTGTGATTTCAGAATCTAACTGATCCCAATCGGGATCAGGCAGGTGTGGCAAGGTGACCGTCCGCAAAAAGTCCTGCACACGTGCCAAGGCAAAAGGTTCGGCTTTATATAACTGCTCCAGGTACTCAGCAAAGATGTCACGTATCTCCCGAGAGGTCACCCTCTTCTGCCCCCCAGAGTCGCAAAGCTCGCGAACCACTCTTGCGGATTGCTGCTGCCGAAGGCACAGAGCTAGAAAGCGACCGGTCTTATTCCCATGCTCATAAAAAGTTTGCCGGAGTTTCCGGCGCTTATTATCTATTTCTCTTTGTAAACATGCATCCAAATTAGCCCGGGCAGTCCGCCACTGGCGCAGAGCCCGCCGCGATCCAGTCTGGGCATGCTCTGAACGCAGTCGGGTGGAATCTCCTGCTAATTGACAATATTCTCGTTTCCAAGCTCTCCGCATGCGGGCCACTTCCGCCAGGAGCTGGCCCCGTGCCGTGGCCTTGAAAGCATCCCAGACCAAGGGTAGCAAAACTTCCCCAGAATCATTAAGCTCAAAAAAATCGGTTATAAAACGACTATGTTCTTGCACTGCGCATTGCCGCCGTAAAAATCGCACATCAAATCTCCAAAGCCAATGGCGCTCGTTGTACAAGCCTGTCGGGAGAGTAAGCCAGCACGGGGCATGGTCCGACCAGGTTAGAGCCCCATGGCCGGCCTCCTCTCTCCCATCCATCAGGCGCTGATCCAACAAGAAGTAATCTATGCGGGTGTGCACCTGATGAACGGGAGAATAGTATGTGTAGCTTCTCTCCCCCTCATGGGTGTCCCTCTAGACATCTCGCAAGCCTAAGTCCACTAGGAGGCTCTGTAACGCCCTAGCCGGCTCCCCCACAACCCCCCCGGTACGACCAGTAGAATCCAACTGGGGCACCAGATGCGTGTTACAATCCCCGCCGAGAATAATGGGGCCCTTCGCAAAGTCCGCCAGCAAGGTCTTCAACCACAGAAAAAAGGCTCCCTGGCCGGTATTTGGTGCATAGATGTTAGCTAAAGTTAAGAGATGACCTTCCAGGCGGATATTTGCAAAAAGCCACCTTCCCAAGGTATCTCTTTTAACCTCCTCCACTTGAAGAGATAAGCTCTGATGGAATAGAAAGGCCACCCCACGTTTCTTCCGGCCCTGCGTGTCCGAAGCAACCCATACCTCAGTATAGGGGTTACGCCTTAACCATCCCTGCTTGCTAGCCCGGAGGTGTGTCTCTTGTAAGAAGACTATGTCCCCTTTCAGAGCCCGCAGTTCTGAGAACAGCAGTGAGCGCTTTCTTGGGGAGTTAAGACCCTTAACATTCAAAGAAATCAGGCGCAGCATTGGGATTCAAACACCAAGCCTTCCCCGCCTCTTGCCTCTCCATGGGCCCATGAGATTCCCCCCGCTAGCACAGTCCCTCTGATTGTTTGTAAGTGTGTGTCTCCCTTGCCTACATATTCCTGATCCCCATAAAGAGTACTATAACCCCCCCACACCTTACCCGAAACCCCCCACCACCACCTAACTAGGTATGTCACCCACACAACCAATCCCCCCCCCCTTCCCGTCAATACCACCTGCCTGTTAACGTAGAAACAGGACACGGTAAATTGACCTCAAACTAAACTCCGCCCCAGTCCCACAAAGCTTAATTACAAGCATAACAGATAGTAACATTTCCCCATCACCCGCCGCCCTCAAGGGTCATTAATCCTGTTGTGCTCCCTTAACAAAACAGTTTCAACAACAAAACATCCACAAGTTACCCGCCACCCCCAAATAATTCTAAGCAGTTGTCCTGGGCCCTTCCAGGCCACTAGCCACTAGCTCATCCAAAGCTGGTGTAGGAGCAGCGAGGTTAGAAGAGCTAATCAGTCAGCCGTTAGTCATGAAAGTGGGGAACCCTTAGGCAGGGCTCCCCGGGCAACAAAGTAAGCACTCCATCTCCAGGAAGGATCAAACAGGTTTACCCACCCGGGTCCATTTTGAGTGTTGAGGCTTGGGAGGCAAAGGGTGAGGCAAAGCATTATCTTCAACTAGTCCCGCCTGTCGCAGGGCCCGCCAAACTTCAGTATGGTCCTTTGCTGAGATCTTTTTGTTGCCCAAAAGAAAGTTCATCCGAAATGGAAAGGACCAAGAATATCGGATCCCTTTGTTGTTCAGGACCGTCGTAATTGGTTTCATCTCCCTCCGACAGGCCAATGTGAACGTCGAGAGATCCTGATAGATTGTTACCGTTGCGTCTTGAAAGCGAATCGCTTTTTTCTCCCGGCCTCGACGAATGAGAAGCTCGGCATCAGTGTAGCGCAAAAATTGCGCAATGATGTCCCGGGGTTGGTTGTTAGGAGGTTTCCCCAGGGCGCGATGGACTCGTTCAATTTCCATTCCGGACGCATGAGCAGCCAGTTCCTCCACCGGGAGCAGTTCCGCTATCAGATTTTTGAGTACCAGAGGGAGGTCCTCGCCGCCCCCCACAGCTTCCGGGATTCCTCGAAAATGCACATTATTGCGACAGGAGCGGTTTTCAATGTCATCAATTTTGTAGGTCAGCTCCATCGCTTGCGCATGTTGTCTATCAAGCGCACATTGTAAGTCCACTAGGGCAGCATCATGGCTGTCAACTTTTGTCTCAACTTCTTCTACTCGTGCACCCAGTTCCTTTATATCGTTCCGAAGTTCTGTAATGTTGTTCATCAGTTCTTCGCGCAGTGAGCGGAATTCGGTGGTCAGGTCCTCAAAACCCCTGCGAAGCTCTCGTTGAAGCGGGGCGTACGAGAGCTGCTTGGGAGGGTCCAGGTCATCTTCACTCACAGTCTCGTCACCAGAGCCCGTCGAGGGAGGTCTGGCAGTTGGACTAGTCAAAACACCAGTCTTAGTCTGCAGCCGTTGGGATGAGCGCATCCCCTACCGGGCCTCAGGGTTTTTTGCCTTAGTAGCCATGTGGAGGGTAAAAACCCCAGCAGGTCAAAGCGAGGCAGTAAGTTATGACAAGAAAGTTGGCAGGTGCTTTAGGCCAGGCAGTCACGGGAGAGAAGAAATTAGGATGTTTAGCCAATAAAAAGGAAAGAAAAATGTGATTAGAGCCAAGGGATCCCGCTCGTGGCGAGCAGAGGGAGCTCCAGGTTCCTATAAGGCAGCAAAGTCCACACAGTGTTAGGAGAGACGCAGCACAATGTCAGCAATGATACAGATGCCAGGCAGGAAGCGATGAGGAGAGATAGCAGCCTCTATAAGTGCCCTGAGAACGAGGAGGCATTCAATGAGAGTCTTCCAGATCAAATCCCAGGTCTACGCTGAGGAGAGAGGAGCCAGGCAGAGCCGTGGAGACCTAAACTGTAGCAGCTGATAAAGGCTGCAGATGATTGGCTAGGAAGCGCCCATGTGATCCAGGCCTTGCTGAGCACGTTGGAACGCAGGAGGAACCATGCGTTCCAAGACCGCGCGGTTATGGCCACCGCGATGTCCAGCCCCTCCACGAGCACCCGCGGAGCTTCGCAGCGCTGCTGCACAGGCTCTCTCACCTTTTGCCGCTCAAGCAATGCCCTGGTGCAAGGAGAACAAATCCGTCGGTTCAGCAGCAGCAGCACCGAAGCACTTCGCACCCCCTCCTCTCAGATTCGCAGCCGCGAAGCTCACTCACTGCGGCCAGGTCACTCTCCTCCCAGAGATGGCAGGCAGCAAGGGGTACACTTTGGATTTCAGCGGGCAGCGCGCTCTGCATAAGGGACCCCAAATGCAGAAGAGGAGCCGGAGGAGGCTCGGCAGGCAGGAGTTTGGCAGCGCGGCCGGCCTGGACAGATGCCGGTACCGCAGTTCCGTTCACGTTGCAGGTCTCCGCGGCTTGCCAGAAGACGCGATTGAAAGCACCTGGTCCCAAGCTACACGGAGCAGGCAAATTTTTTTGGAAAATGCTGACTAAATGCCTATGTTAGCTAAAGAATGGGGGATAACCAGGACGGAGGAGAACTAGGTTGCGGCCATTCCACAACGGGCTCACGAGCGCCCCCCCTATCTAAATCTTTTTTAAACCCAGCTACACTAACAGCTTTTACTACATCCTCCAGAAATGAATTCCAGAATTGTGATTACTCACTGAGTGAAAAAATATATTTTCTGATTAGTTTTAAATGTGCCATATTGTAGCTTCATTGTGTGTCCCTTTGTCTTTCTACTTTTTGAAGGAGTTAACAATCAATCTACGTTTCTTATTACAATTCCTGTTAGACTTCTCTCCCTGGTATAGCCCACAAAAAGAAAACCCCACCATATGATCCAAGAATAAAAGAAACAAACAAGGAAAATCACCCTCTAAAGAGAATTCATCATAGTCACTGATTTTCTAACATTTTCTCGATCTGAAAAAGAAAACGTAGGGGCTAATACTTTTTTTTTTCTTTTACAGTGACCTTAAAATCTAGGCGAGGGATAAAGCCTGAATACTCACTATTTTGCTTGTCTTTTGGCTTTTGGTAAGGTACCATCTGTTGATTAGGTTGGTCATCTTGTTTTGTAGCATCTTCTTGGTCTAAAATAAAAAAAGATTAAGGGTTGAGACACATTATGAAGAGCATAGCTGCTGGAAAATTAAAAAACACATGACATACCTTTTAACTTTCTTTGCTGTCTTTGTTTTGTAAGAGAGAGCCTATTTGTAAAACCCGGTTTCTGCCCCTGTTTTTACATAACCAGTATTTTTAAAAAGTAAGATTCATATCTACTCACAATGTTGGTGTCTGAAGCACATGGTTCTGATATGGCCTCCTTACCATCTATAGACTGCGTGATCTGCTTTGCAGCAGCTTCCTGGTCTTTAATATTTAAAAAAAAAAACATAAGACACATTATAAAGAGCATGGCTACTGGCAAATTAAAAAACACATGACATACCTTTTAACTTTCTTTGCTGTCTTCGTTTTGCAAGAGACAGCCTATTTGTAAAACCCGGTTTCTGCTCCTATTTTTAAAGACAATCATAAATTCAGAGACAGAAACATTACATAGCCAATATTTTTAAAAAGTAAGACTCATATCTACTCACCATGTTGATGTCTGAAGAGGTGCCGATGTTACAAGCTATAGAGACTATGTGATCTTTTCTGGCAGCTGAAATGTACTGCGCCTTTTTAAATGAAATTCTTTAATGGTATTTACAGCCTCCAGACTCTTTAACTGAAACATCTCTGGATCTCTGGCCTATTGTTTTATGTGTCACCCCACCCCACAGCTAATTCATGCCATTTTTTTTCTTTTTTCACAGACAATACATTGTAATAGATGCTATATATTGTGTATGTGGACCTATGTGGCTAATACACATTCACCCATTCCCAGACGTTCTCCACATTCATATATGTAAATGAACTCCCCCATAGCTAAGAAGTGTTAACTCTGTATGATGTGCTTTTCTGACAATCTGTATGTAAACAAAATTTGTACCTGCCTTGATTCGGCAGTTTCACAATAGTAATCCTACCCGCTTCTGATCGCTGGAAGGAGCGGGCTACAAATGCTTGCTAAATAAATAAATAAAATAAATAAATATGGCCTATTGTGTAGGCCACGCCCCGATAATTCATACGGTATCAGTTTTTCCAGACAACCCATTGCAGGTTTAATTAACTAGGAATTCCTAAAACAGACCACACAAAGCTGTAGGTTCAATATGTTTTATTTCAAATAAAATGTTTTCATCTTGTGAACTGATTCATTTGAGCATTGCAAGTTTCTGGAAATACATACATTTTCATAAAAAGTCAATTTTTACAGAACTTGGTGTTTTTTTAAAGAACGATAATCTCTGTCACAGATTAAACCTTCCACTAGCTCCATATCACAGTCTGCCACAGATCTAAGCAAAATATTGAGCAGTTGTCCTGGATTTCTACTGGTTTTAAAATCTCTGATGAGTTCAAACAAAAAATTCAAATTTTCATAAACTAGGTCAGTTGCTTTCATTTTATGACCAACAATCATGGCAACATTTACATTAGGTCCTAGACACAACCTGTTACAAGTTTTATGAATTTTCTGTTGTATTTCCTTGTGCCCCCACCTCAGGCAATCATGTTGTTTTTTCCCTGGAGCATGTATTAGACAAGCTGCACAGTCTCTATGCATAACGTCCTGCCAGCATTTCTTGATAATACAGCACACCGTTACTTGTATAACAGATTTAAATGTGTTTATTTCTTCAGGTTTTGAGCTGTCCTTTTGGCTGACTATGACATCAAATGCCTCCCTTTGATATGTACAGAGAAAGCACAAGCAGCATAGATTGATTGCATGTATGTCCTCTAGCTCTTGTAGGAGCGGAGATTCGTTACTTCCCTACAAAAACAAAACAGGGTCAGTGTGAAATGAACTGCCTCTTCTATAACACTTAAAAAAAAAAAAAAGACTTCTCTTACCTCTGCTGATCCTAGTTCTTCCAGTAAACAGGTTGTTTCTGCATCTGCCACGGCATAATATAATTCTATGTCCTCTGGATCCGTTGCGTTGTCATCCGGTAAGTCAATTTCGGTGCCTAAATCACAAAGATCTTGAGAGTCAAACAACGTTTGGGCATCTGGTAAATATTCAACCCCTGATAATTCATGTTCAGACTCTGCCGGACTCTCCTGTTGTTCAAATGGATTTTCTATCAGTGGATAACCCTCTGCTGCGGCATCATGATCCTTAAGAAAATAATTAATGTTATTCACCCTGTTGGAAATTCTGCTTGGTGTTCCAAAAAGAGCCATTTTTTATTTTTGAATCTCTGTGTTAGAATTTTCCCCACACATGACACACAGCCTTACACCAGGAGCATGCTCAGAACACCTAGAGCATGCTCAGAACAAGTCTCTTTTTTCTGCCAATCACATGTTACCATATCCTAGAAGCATATCCAGGCTTGTTTCTCTGTATTGGGGGTTTTTTTTGAAAGCCACTAAAAATAGCTGTAGTGGGATTTGAACCCAGGTCTCTCTCTCTGTTTCAGCCTGAACTACTAAATTCTTTACCCTTGTCTGTCTGTATTTTTTGAGGTATATGACCTAGATTAAATATTTCTTCAAAGGCTTTAGCAACTTCATGACCGTTTTTTGATTTTAAACTTGCAGCCCAAGCATATTTTGACAGGATGTCTACCACTGTTAATATGTATTTGTAGCCATTGTTATAATGGGACAAGGCTGCCATATCAACTAAATCAGCCTGCCATTGCGCATCCACATCTGACACGATCGTCTTGTTTCTTTTAAAACGGACCATAGCAGGTCTGTGTAAAGTATAAGCATCTTGTCCTGTAGCCCATCTAACTACATCTTTTCTGTTTACTGTTTTACCATGCTTTTTAACAGCTTGAAGTATTTATTTATTTATTTACATTCTCTTATATACCGTGCTATTCTGCATCAGTGTGGTTTACATTGAACAAACTGAAATTACACTGAACAGGGCATTATAACTTGGAGATAACTATTTTACAGGGAACATGGGCTATGGAGGGTTAAGTGGCTTGCCCAAGACCACAAGGAGCACCTGTGGGACTAGAAACCCCAGTCCTTCCGGTCCAAGGTTGCTGTCCTCTAGTGGGATTTGAACCCCTGACCTTCTGGCCTGAAGTACCTTGCCCCAACCACTAGGCCACTCTTTCACTCCAGTAGAGGATTTATGCCCCCAAAGCTCCCTATTGCTTTGGGGATCTTAGTAAATGCTCTTCAATAAGGTTTCCTTCATGATTGCCGTGTTTTGACTATTCTTTTTATTTTGTTAACATCTTCAGAATGGATTTATTCCACAAATCATGTGTGTTTTAAAGTATAGCCTGTTCTTTCTACCAATCACATGTTGACTTGTTTCTCTGTATTGTTTTTTTTTTCAAAGCCACTAAAAAATAGTTGTAGTGGGATTTGAACCCAGGTCTCTCTTTGTATTTCAGTCTGAACTACTCTGTTGCCAGAATACTTCTCTCTAACAGTGAGGCCTTAAAAGCAAAATTCTCCATGGACCAGCAGGATTGCGTCAGCCACACTTGGTGACGTCCTCCGGGCGGAGCCATGCATACGGAAGTGCTCTCTAGAGCTCAGAAAGGAGGGCCTTTCTGAGCCCACCTAGGTAGCCCATCCTACCGATCCGCCCCCTAGTCCGGCCAGTTTTCGTTCTTCCGCCTTGCCAGCAAGACGGACCCTGCTCTCTCTCCATTTGTTTATTTCTTTGTTTTTCATTTTTACAACTATGCCCAAGTATCTTTCAAAGAAATGCCCCTATTGTGGCAACAGGAACAAGACTTCACATGGATGCACTTACTGTGGGGCAATGAAGAAAGGATACCAAGAAATGTGCCCAGCCTCCGGCTCTGGCCCTCCACTGCCTGATCCTCTGCCGGCCCAGGATGTGCCTGTACGGGCCTCCATCCCTAGCCGAGCCTCCGTTGCTGCGGAGAGTGCTTTTTCCCGGCGGGACGTGCTGCATGGAGCCTCCATCCCCAGCCCGGTGCACCCGACTGACCTGCTTGCTGCTCCGGGACCCAACACCGTCACCCGCGGTGGCGCTGAGGTAAGCCCTGCCCCTGCTGCTGCAGTCTCTCAGCTCGCCCTGCAGTCAGCTTCCAGGATCGGGTCCCCTCCCATTCTCTGCTGCAGTCCTCCAACTCCGCCCACCTCGGGGGCGGGGCCTCTCTGCCCGTGAACCCCGATCTACGCTCGGACCCAGCTTCTGCTACCAACCCAGCCAGCCTAATCACCATGTGGGAAACTACCGGCATCGGAGGGAAGCCTGCGCGCAGCTGCGCTTCGCACGGTAGCGCCTCATGCAGCTGCACTTCGCACGGCAGCGCCCCGCGCAACAGCACACCCAGCGAAGCCAGCGCACTGTTGCGCAATGCCAGCGCACTGTTGCGCAACCCCAGCAGCCGCAGCAGCAGCAGCAGCAGCACTTCGAAGAGCAGAACTCACAGTAAGCGGACCAGAGTCAACGGACACAGCAGCAGCAGCGACTCTAGCCACAGGGACCTCTCTCCCAAATGACGCAGGCACTCCGAGCGCCACCGCCACCACCACCGCTCCCAGCGCCACCGGCGGGAGGATTCTCGAAAGGGCAACCATAGCCGGAGCACTTCAAACTGCAGCAGGGCTAGCAGATCCAGCCATAGTAATTCCTCAGCTATCATCAGCTTATTAACACAACTCGTGAAGCAATCTGCCTCAACACTACCCTCTGCTTCAACAATACCCGCGGCACACTTGTCAACCCCGCATAGCGCGGATCCAGCGCACAAAGCTCTGGAGGCAGCCCTTACCTCAACCCCAAAGAAGAGAATCAGAGAAAACCCACACGGACCCTCTGACGGTCCGGACCCAGAGAATCCATCCCCCGACAGCACTGCCGACGTTCACGATATCAAAGCTGCAGTGGTGGGGTCGGCATCCATGGAGCTCGCCAACTCAGAGAAGACAGCTGAGATAGAAGACCCTCCCCTTGCGGAGGATCTCACCTACCCCAGGTTCTTAGCAAAACTTGCCTCTGCCCTCTCTTTGAACGCCGCTGATGCACCTGGAGAGGCTGTTCCAGAGGTTCTAAAATACCTCGCCACTCCAAAGCCTGCTTTCGCACTCCCAGTTCATCAAAGACTGCTGGAAAATCACTCGAAACTGTGGCAGACACCAGCGTCTGGTCATCCGTTTCCAAGGTGGCTTGACTTCAAGTATCAAGTGAGGCCTGTGTCTGGCTTTTCTCAAACCCAGCTACCACACAACTCCATCGTCGTGTCTTCAGCGCTCAAACACACCAAGTCCTCACGCACCCACGCCAATAGCCCCCCGGGCCGAGACAACAAACTCTTGGATGACATCGGGAAGAAGGTCTTCCAAGGTGCTATGCTTAGTGCTAATATCGTAGCGCATCAATTTCAGCAAGTTCTCTTCCTGGACACTTGCATGGAAACCTTGAAGTCGACAGCTGCATCCCTCCCCAAGGAATCTCAGAATCAACTTGTCAGCGCCCTTGCCGATATGTCGGAGTGCAGCAAACGCCTGGCCAGCGCAACCTTTGACTCTTTCGACACAGCCTCTCGTACCGCCGGTACGGCTATCTCTGCGAGACGATGGGCGTGGCTGAGAGCCTCTGGCCTTCGAGATGACACCCATGACAGCATTGCTAACGCCCCCTGCACGGGGGAATTACTTTTTGGGGACAAGGTTAAAGACACTGTCAACGACATGAAAGAACACTGCACTACTTTACAAACCCTGGCGGAGGACGGCTACGAGCGCCACAGTGGAGCCCATAAGAACAGTTTCCAGAGAAAGTCTTACTACTCCTCCAACAAGAAGTACCCCTCCAGCAGGAAATGGCAGTATAACAAATACAGGAACAACTCCTACAGCGGTCCCCCTCACCAGCGTAACTCTCAGCGGGACCGCAAGCAGAAGAAGAACAATCCACCCCCTGCAAAGAGTGGACTGTCCTTTTGACGCCTACCCTCCGGCATCCACCCCGACCGGGGGTCGCCTGACCTACTTTTTAAACAAGTGGAAAGACATCTCCTCTGACTCCTGGGTTCTCGAGATCATCCGAGAGGGTTACCGGATGCTTTTCAGCTCAACCCCTCGCCAAAACACCCAACCCATCAGCAAAACCCCACCGCGCCTGTGCCTAGCTATGGCCAAGGAGCTGATACACCTGCTGTCCTCCGATGCTATAGAGCAATTACCATCAGACGAGATAAACTCTGGCTTCTACTCCATGTACTTCCTCATTCCCAAAAGGACAGGCGGAGTCCGCCCCATCCTCGACCTCCGCAAACTCAACAAGTTCATCATCAAAGAGAAGTTCAGGATGTATTCTCTCAACTGCATCCTGCCCTTGATTCAACCCGGCGACTGGATGGCGTCCCTGGACCTGCAGGATGCCTACACCCACATCCGCATCCACAAGTCACACAGACAGTATCTTCGTTTTCATGTATTGGGCCAGCATTACCAGTACAAAGTCCTCCCTTTCGGCCTATCGCCGGCCCCACGGGTGTTCACAAAATGCGTGGCAGTTCCCGCATCACATCTACGCAAACGGAATGTTTCCATCTTTCCCTACCTCGACGACTGGCTCATCACAGCCCCCTCAGCAATGGAACTTCAGGAAGCTCTAAGGACTACCGAGTCCCTGATCTTCTCCCTGGGGTTCGTCATCAATTACAACAAGTCCCAGCGCACCCCTTCTCAGAGGCTGGAATTCATCAGAGCCGAGATCGACACCACACTCTCGAAGGCATACCTTCCCAAATGCAGGCTGCTCGCCCTGACCTCGCTCGCGACCAGCTTGGCCTCGGCGGAATCCTCTTCAGCGAGATCCATCCTACGCCTTCTAGGCCACATGTCCGCCACCATGTCTGTGGTACACATCGCCAGGTTACAGATGCGGCCACTGCAGTGGCATCTACGTACGCACTGGAACCAGCACTCGCAGCCTCTCTCCACCCGCATCCCTATGACCTCCAAGATCAAGACTCAACTACTCTGGTGGACTGTTCCAGAGAACCTTTCGGGGGGAAGGACATGCACCCACCCGAGCACCAAGTCACCCTGACCACGGATGCTTCCAACTTGGGCTGGGGTGCCCACATTCTGAAGTTCAGCACACAAGGGGCCTGGTCGCCGCAGGAGAGACTCCTGCACATCAACCTCCTAGAGCTAAGGGCCATCAAGTACGCTCTCAAAGCCTTTCTAACGCATGTACAGAAGAAAGCCGTCCTCATCCAGACGTACAATCAAGTGGCCATGTTCTACATCAACAAGCAAGGGGGCACGGCATCTCGTTCCCTCTGCAAGGAAGCCCTGCAGATCTGGTCTCTTGCCCTGACTCACGGGTGCAACATCCGAGCCTCCTATCTGCAGGGCGACCAGAACACCTTAGCCGACAAGCTCAGCAGGCAGCTGCAACCTTACGAGTGGACACTGCTCCCGGAGGTCACCGACAGCCTCTTCTGTCAGTTGGGGCGCCCGAACATCGATCTGTTCGCCACGGAACAGAACGCAAAATGCCCCCTGTTTTGCTCCAGGCACCCTTACAACAAGAGACTGGCAGCGGATGCATTCGACGTGTGCTGGGGGGAGTGGTCTCTTGTGTACGCCTTTCCCCCGACCCCCCTCATCCCGGCGATACTCCAGCGGTTGGTCCGCGACAAGGCTCGCGCCATCCTAGTGGTTCCCTTTTGGCCCCGACAGATGTGGTTCGCACTGCTCCAACGCCTAGCGCAAGGGAAGCCGAAGCACCTGCCACTCTGGCCGGACCTTCTAACGCAGGATGGAGGCAAAACGAGGCACCCCGACCTCAAAGCCCTGGCTCTCACTGCCTGGAGGTTGAGTGGATGAGCCTTTCTACACTCCAGCTACCATCAGAGGTGCAAGACGTGGTCCTAGCTGCCAGACGCCCCTCTACCAGGAAATCTTATGGCCTCAAATGGAAGATATTCAGCATCTGGTGCGCTGCGCAAAGACTGGAGCCCACCACGTGCCCTCTTCCCGATGTCCTTAAGTACCTTGCTTCTCTGTCTATCCTTGGCCTTAAGACTCAGTCCATCAGAGTGCACCTTTCGGCGATTGCAGCGTTTCACGCCCAGCCTGAAGGGACAACTTCCATTGCAGCACTACCTTTGACAAACCGCTTCATGAAGGGACTGGCTAATTTGAAACCCCCAATCAGGCAACCCGTTCCGTCATGGGACCTCAACGCTGTTCTCTGTCGCCTGACCGAGGACCACTTTGAGCCACTGCAGTCGGCGGAGATGAAGTTCGTCTCCTGGAAAACCCTGTTTCTGGTTGCCATAATGTCCGCCAGGAGAATCAGCGAGCTTCAGGCACTAGTGTCCCATCCCCCTTATACACAGTTACACCGGGATAGAGCGTCCTTGCGAACCAACCCGAAGTTCGTGCCCAAGGTGGCATCTGCCTTCCACGTCAATCAGTCCATTGAACTCCCGTCTTTCTTCCCAGAACCCCATGCCTCCGAAGAAGAAAGTCAGCTACACACGCTGGACTGTCTCCGGGCCCTTCGGATCTACCTGCTGCGAACTCAACCCATTCGCAAAGGCGAACAGCTGTTCGTATCCTTTGACCCTAGCCGGCCGGGCAGGCTGGTCAACAAGAGAACCCTCTCTCACTGGGTCACCTCCTGCGTCTCCCATTGCCTAGACCCCACAGGCACTCAGAATTTGCCAAGAGTGGGCCCTCACAAGCTAAGAGCACTGGCAACCACAATTGCCAACCTTCGTTCTGTTCCTCTGACGGACGTCTGCAGAGCAGCCACCTGGTCCTCCCTGCACACGTTCCAGAAGCACTACTGCCTTGACCTCAGGGCCCAGGAAGACTGCGCCCTTGGGACTGCCGTCCTCTCCACTGCAACGGATGGCAGATAGGCTTTGGCCCTGTAGCCGGGCCGCCCGTACCTGCTTCTCCTGTAGCATGTCAGCACTGTTAATTGCGCTGTTGCACAGCCACTGTTGTTAGTCAACACTGTTAGTTGCACTGTTGCTCAGCCACTGTTGTTTTACACTGTTAGCGCTAGTTGCCCATTGCACAACTGCTGTTTGCACAACTGCACGATCTTGTATGCACCTTCACCTATTACTGCAATAAAGATGTGTCATTCCTATTGCGGCTCAGAGCCTCATTGAGTAACTAAACTCCTCCTCCACCTCAGCGTTCTCCACAGCTGGGGAGGCACCAAGTGTGGCTGACGCAATCCTGCTGGTCCATGGAGAAAACGAGGTTACTTACCTGTAACGGGAGTTCTCCGTGGACAGCAGGATAAGTCAGCCACACAATCCCACCCGCCTCCCCTTGAGGAGGTCAGACTGCATTATCCACTCCCTGTCCGGGAACTAGCTAGCTAGGAACACACTGGCCGGACTAGGGGGCAGACCGGTAGGATGGGCTACCTAGGTGGGCTCAGAAAGGCCCTCCTTTCTGAGCTCTAGAGAGCACTTCCGTATGCATGGCTCCTCCCGGAGGACGTCACCAAGTGTGGCTGACTTATCCTGCTGTCCACAGAGAACTCCCGTTACAGGTAAGTAACCTCGTTTTCTATCACATGGATAGCACCGGTTTCTCTAACAAAGATGTGTTAATTGCATTTGGAAAGAAAAGCTTCTATACCAAGGGCTGTGTCTCTGTGAAAAGCCTGTATACCCAAGTGCTGTGTCTCTGCGAAAAGTCTGTATACCAAATGCATTGTGTTCCTGCTGCTGCTACCAAAGGGTTATTTTTAACAATCAGTTCTAAATAGCCTGCAATACACATAAAAGCATTGCACTGCTTTGTGAGAAAAAAGAACTGGAGCAGGGGGGAGAGAAAGCATTTTTTGTTTTGTTTTCCAGGTTTCCTGCTTTTGCAGATGTCAGTATTAACCAGAAGCAAAACACATTTCTGGAGTCAGTTACTCTGTTTCCGCTGATGTCATCGGAAATGGACAGTGTCCATTTCCGATGACACACTGTTTCCGGTGATGTCATTTCCGATGATGTAGGCTGGGGCATGGTTGAGGGTGGGAGGGCATGGGTGTGGCACAAACCCGGAAGTGGGTGCTGATTGGCTGATGTCATCCTTGGGGGTGGGGTGGGGCATGCCAAAGTGTCGGTGTGTGGCCATGCCTGGGGGTGTGGATGGGCGGGGCTAACTCACCATTCACTTCTATGGGAGGGGCGTGGCCTGAGGCAGGACATACACCAGAAGTGAGCGCTGATTGGCTTCTGTCATCCATATCTCACCTGTCAATCAGTTTGACGAGTAGTGTACCCATTATACTACTTACATGTTTTGACATATGGCTGTACAGACCCATTTTAGTTTTTTTCTGGCCCATTATTAGCATTGCAACTACTGTTTTTAGTGATGACCACTGAAAGAATAACTAAGTTGATTATCAAATGCCATGTATGTTGTGCTGCAGAGTCTGACAGGACAAACATCTCACTTTCCACTTTCTTTTACAATAGCTTGGGTACACTTAGATAACCTTGTAGTTGTATGCTCATGCAACAGACTAGTATATATAGTCTGGTTTGCATGACCTTATCTGTTTCATCAGTATTAATGTGTTGTTTGCATGAGCACTATACTGTCAGTGTGAACATCAGCTTAGGAGATATACATGTTTCCAATGGTGGCACGGAGACGGGTAACATCGTGCATGTCTATCTTTTCAGAATACGAAGAGCATGGGGACTTATTTGTTCCAGAAACATATATCTTACTGATTCTGGAACCGTGGGTGTGTCTATACCAGCGATTGCAGAATCGGGTTTATAAATGCACATCTTCAATTTAGACGTTTCTGCCGGCCAGACGTGAATGTTATAGATTCAGACTCCACGTACATTACTTTGCACTTGTCTACATTAAATTTCCATTTGGATACCCAATCTCCCAATTTATCAAGGTCCTCTAGCAAAGTTTTAACAACTTTGAATAATTGTGTGTCATCTGTAAATGTGATCATCTCACTCGTTATTCCCATTTCCAGGTCATTTATGAATATGTTAAAAAAGCAGTGGGCCAAACACAGATCTCTGGGTACACCACTATTCATCTTTCTCCATTGAGAAAATTGGCCATTTAGGTTCTACTCTGTTTTCTGTCTTTTAACCAGTTCCAGATACAGATAGAACATAGAGGGAAGGGATTCTTGAGATATCATCAGAATGTCAACCGTTAAACATTTCAGATGGTGACATTTTCCCAAACTTGGGGAGATTTTTATCATTCTCAGATGCCTTTCTAAAAACCATGTTCTATATTTTCAATTTTATGATGGTTAATTTCATTACTTACTTCACCAGTAACCTTCTCTTCAAGACCCGCTATTTTGGAATCACGCTCTTTCACCTTGATACTTAAACCCTGTACTTGAGTAGCTAAAGTTGCAATCTGATCAGATAAATACTTTCCTAAATATTCAATGGATTACTAGATAGAGTAAAGAGATATTACTTGTGATTTCAGCAATGAAAAGTCACTGACTGAACTGTTCCAGATACTTCCTTCAAGACATCATTCAAAGGAGTCTTGGGCTCAGGGACACATAGCTTGGGTTCCAACACATAGCACCCCAGTTGATTACCATCTCCACAACTGTGACATGCTGCAGTTGGTCTCTTCCTCCAGCAATTAGAACCCTGGACCACACTTCCTCCTTTTTCTGCTCCAACACAGCATCCAGTCTCACAGCATTTCAGTTCATGGGTATTCTCCACTGCTCTAGGTTCAGTGATATTTCCAGAGCCATCTCAGAGTTATTCACTGAGGAGTTGTGCCGCATAAATTTATCAATGAGACCCATCACTGATATTGAGCTAGCCTTGGGAAAGATATAGGTCTTGAATTTCTGCTTTCCTGTATGCCATCCCATACTCATAAATCACAAAAAGAAACACAAATGAGGTAAGCAATACAGCTTATTCTGCCATCATATTGATTCCTCCCTGAAACATTCTCCTGTCTTTGATGATTTTCAATGATTTATGGTTGATCAAGTTCCACAGTTGTGATGAGATGAACATTGGAAATAACAACTTATTTGCAAAGAACCAAAATGAATCTTCACTTCTCTAGACACTGCAGCCTAAGAAGGTTTTTTTTATAAGGCTTAGACATGATTTGGAAGTCTGAAAATATGCATGTGGACATCCAAATCATTGAGACACCCCAAGAGCCATTTTATAAATGGATTTTTAAGACATCTCCACTGCAGGGAAGTCCAAGTAGGCAGGGGGTGTGGCTGAGGCATGTCCGGGGCAGTGCTATGGACTTAGATGTTCCCAATCGATTTCAAAACCCTCGGGGACATCTGCAACTGCATCCATGTTTAGACCTGCTCCAGGCATGAATAGGCATCAAAAAAGTTGGCACTTCACTATCCTCAGTACTTTCCACAAGTTCAATGATATATGTTGTGTTATTAGGAAACTTGTCTTGTGCACCACCACTGCATGTCTTAGATGTCCCTGATATTGAATACAATGCCGAGGATGTCTCTGTAGACTTCCCCAAAGATTTCCATATTGAGAACATCCATATTTGTGATATCACACTCAAACTTGGATGTCTCTGCATTTTTTCCAGACATTCGGGCTTGGACGTTCCAGATTGTATTTGGACATCCTTTGTAAAATGTGCTTTCATGTTATCAAATGCAGAGATACAATCTCCTTTAATAATGAAATCCATTCTAAGAACTTTTTCACATAAGACTGAAAACACATTGGGCCTGATATTCAAAAAAAGGCTGAGCTCTTAAATTTAGGAACCTAAGTTAGGTGCCTAAATTTGTCCCCTATTTTCAACCAAACTGGATCCTATGTTTTCAGATGAAAAAACACCTAAATAAAAGAATTTAAAAGTTATGCTTCTAAATTTAGGATTGCCATTTATTAGCCTATATTTAGAAGCCTAGTGCAGAAAATCAGTGCTAAGCTCCTAATTTATACCCCCTCCCTAAGCCCACCCCTATTGCCACCTGTATTTTAAGCTCCCAAATTTAAGAGTTTAGTGAAATTTTGAGCATAAATGTAGTCACTAAGCCCTAGTAAATTTTTGAAAGTGGCTAATTTATGAGCCTATGGGGATCATTGTAGAAACTTTGCTCATGATTTCCATATCTGAAATTGCCCATTCAGATGTTAGAGGCACTGAAATGTGCCAAGAAAAATGTTAGAAAACCCAGAAGTAACATGTCTTCGGAGTAATCAAATCCATGTCACACGGGGACTCGGCAGAGGCATTTCTGGAGCATTCCTTAAAAGATACATCTATGTGTATGGTTTCAGAAACAGCCTGCATATCTCAGCCCACTGGTGGTTGACAATCATGTCTATTCTTGCTCCAGGACACAAATAGACATCAGAGAAGTGCTTGTTCCAGCAGCCACACACCTATTGGGTGAACAGAAGAATGTTCTCTCATGTCTACAATACTTTTCAAAACAATAATAAACAAAGCAGTAAATTAAGATAGTATTTTTGTGACTACCAAGTCACTGAACATCACTGCTTGAAAAATGGCAAATCAGGGCATATATGTTACATGAGATAGATGTGCCTGTTCCGGAATACCATTGCAGACATGTCTATGTAGTATCACATGGAAGGGTTTGGGTTTGCACTGTATAGAGTGCGTCATCTCTGGACTCAGCACCAATCACAGAGTCCGTGCTGCAACATTTTGATTAAAGCACACAATACTGTACAATACTGAGTTATTCCTTTTTATCTAAACAGGTCCGCGTATAGGTTTCCCAAATCTTCAGAACTGCTTGACTTGTCCGAGTCCCGCATCTCTCAAACAAGCAAAAATAGGAACTAAGCCAACAAAAGGAAAAACAATCAAAACCTGTCTGCCCTAAGCACAGTTACCTTAAAAACATAGAAACATAGAAAAATGACGACAGAAAAAGACCACATGGCCTATCTAGTCTGTCCTTCCATATATACAACAGTCCCCTGTGTTTGTCCAATGCTTTTTTGACTTCAGATACTGTCCTCATCTCTACCACCTCCACTGGGAGACTATTCCACGGATCCACCACTCTTTCTGTAAAGAAATATTTGCACATATCACTCCTGAATCTATCCCCTTTCACCCTCATCCCATGTCCCCTCATAACAGAACTTGCTTTCAATCAAAAGAGGCTCTTCCCCTGTGCATTTATGCCATGGAGGTATTTAAACGTCTCAATCATATCACCTCTATCCCGCCTTTCCTCTAAGGTATACATATTAAGATCCTTAAGTCTGTCCTCATATGCTTTATAATGAAGACCACTAACCATTTTAGTAGCCACACTCTGCACTGACTCCATCCTGTTTATATCCTTTTGAAGGTGCAGTCTCCAGAATTGCACACAATACTCCAAATGAGGTCACACCAAAGACTTATACAGAGGAACTATCACCTCCTTTTTTCTGCTGGCCATTCCTCTCCCTGTGCACCCAAGCATCCTTCTAGCTTTTGCTGTCACCTTTTTTTACCTGCTTAGCTACTTTAAGATCATCAGACACAACCACGCCTAGGTCCCGCTCTTCTTTAGTGGACAAAGTTGCTTCAACATGTGCATGGCTGCAAATTGAGCCGGTCCGAGTATTCTAAACAGCTGCCTGTTCTCCTTTGGGAGCAAAAGGGGCTGTTTCACACTCTTCAGTCTATTCCTTTTGAGGTGTTCTTATATTTTCTACAGCTTTTCTCCAGAAGAAATGTACAATATTGGAAATAGTCAATTTCATCCACATCACTCCTCACTTCTGGGCAAACTCTTACTTCTCCTTCATATGCTGGAGTAGGGTTGTGGGAGCCTACCACCCACACCTCCCCTAGGCATTCTCTAAAGCCCAGTCCATGTCAGTCAAAGGTTAAGCAAGCACTCACACATTTAATGTGCCAACCTCCTGATATTCCATCTCCTCAGATATTCAGTCAGAGGCTTCCGCTTTCTCCAACTCCACGGCAATGTTCCCTCTAATTTTCTGTAGGCTGTGTGCGCATAAAATATCAGCTGTGCAGCTTTTGAAGGAAGGTTAAATTTTTGTGCGCCACATAACGACACTCGGAGTTATATACTTTAAAATTTGACTACACGTCAGAATACAGTATGTACACCACATTGATTGCACTAGAAAATATTGTAGAACTTGTGAAAATCATAAATACACAACTTTTGAATTTTAAGAATGTCTGTGTTGTTTTCTATCTGAATCAGAACCGTAATTTTTGTGCGCTCTGTTGTAAAGTATGTGCGCTCACTCGGCGAGGTGTGTGCTCGCGCACACGCGCACAGCTTAGAGGGAACAGTGCTCCACGGGTTCAGGGACTTCCTGGATTGTGGGGGAGCTCACAAGGGGATTGGCGCCAGGCAGGAGTACTCCTGATGTTTGAAAGTAGCCTCACATACTCCTGATTCTCCCAGGGAGGTACTTTATGTCAGCCCCACCATCTTCCCTAGGCCCTCAGGAAACCATTCAGTCACAGGTACCGTCTCTTTGCCCAGTATTCCAGCTTCTGTCTGCAGGAGGGGTTTCATAATCCTGGGCTTTTCTTCCTCCTGGCAAGGAGCCCTTGGGACTAAGGACTGTGGGGTTCTTCTTCCTTGAGACTGAGGCAGTCTATCTCTGCCACAGTAGCTCGGGCTGCTGGGTCCCTATCGGGCATGTCCAAATTTCTAAAATCATCCCAAAACTTCCACATGCCTGGCATCTTGTTTTGCATGGGCTTTCATTTTCAAAATTTCTGGGACGTGTATCTTTCAGGGAGAAGATGTGGTTATTATAGTAGGTATTTACACATGCCCCCCTTTTTTGCTGCCATTCCCATGGTATTAAAGACAGTTTGGACTAGACATCCCAATTTGCAGATATACAGCTTTCTAAAATATGCCTTTACCTCTTAAAATTAGGAGTTTAAACTCTTCAAACATTGACCATAGTGTATGTAATTTAGTGAATTGAATGGATGAGGATGAGGATATTTTTCTACCCTAGGATTGGTGAAAAACCCTCCTTCTTATTTAGATTGTACTACAACAATGTGATGTTCAGTTTGAGAAAGCAGTATGTTATTAAGTTTAAAACGGAGGAAGCATGAATCATGGCTCTGTTATGCTTCTCACAGATGAGTAAGTATCACTGCTCTGTAGTTCAGCAAGGAATAACAAAAAGACAAGGCATATTGTGATATTAAAACATGATTGTGTTGGGCAAGGAAGATGGGACAAAAAAGTACATATGAATCATTTCTCTAGGATGTTGGAAACTAGGGGTTTGCAGACACAAAACAAAATCATTTTGTTTTAGTTTCCAGTATTTGCAGGTATTTTTGTTTCAATTGTATAAATTTTCATTCCAGGGCAATTTTATTAATTGTGAGGTGGATATGACTGATGTCCAATTAAAAATAAATAGGATGAAAGGTTGCTAGAGATTTCCATGCAAATAATAAACACAAAATTTTGAGTTTTTCTCCAGGTTTATTAACAGTGGGCCTCAAACAGATAAGAACATAAGATATGCCATACTGGGTCAGACCAAGGGTCCATCAAGCCCAGAATCCTGTTTCCAACAGTGGCCAATCCAGGTCACAGGTATCTGTGAGGTTCCCAAAAGGTACAGTCCCAAGAAGAAAGCACTCCACACTTGCAAAGTAGAAGAAACACAGGTTCGGAGCTAGGTGATACACACAAGGTAAAAATGTATTGGAATGTACACCAGAGAACAATTACCGAACAGATAGACAATTCCTGCTGCTTGTCCCAGGAGTAAGCAGTGGATTTTCTCAGTCCATTTTAGTAATGGTGTATGGAGTTTTCCTCCAGGAACTCATCTAAACCTCTTTTAAACCTAGCTACAGTAACAGCTTTTACTACTTCCTCTGGTAATGAATTCCAGAGTTGGATTACGCACAGAGTGAAAAAATATTTTCTCCAATTTGTCTTAAATGTGCTACGTTGTTGCTTCATTGCATGTCTCCTAGTCTTTCTACTTTTTGAAGGAGTAAACAATTGATCTATGTTCACCCGTTCCGCTCCACTTATTTTTTTATAGTCCTCTATAGAGACAGAAAGTGAAAGTGAATCTGGATGAGAGTATACTGGGGTTAGTCCCATGCTCTTCACACCCCAGACTGCCACCAGCACCCCATTACATTTATGGCTGCTAGTATGGCCCCTGGGCTAAAATGTTTGCCCACCCTATATCTATATTTTGTTATATCTTTATTTGTTGAAAGATACACATGAACAAATGAAAAATTACAGCTCACTTCTTCAGTACTAACTGCAGGAATACAGACCTTCTCAACTAGGAAAATGATGGTGGGTATCCATTCTACCCTTCTACACCAACTACTAAGCTAGTAAGCTTTACAATCTCTTCCTCTCCCTAAGAGTTCTGTTCTATGCCCTCTTACATTCAGATACCATCTTCTTCTCCACCGCCTTCACTGGGAGGCTGCTCCAAGCATCCACACACCCTTTCCTAACTAAATATTTCCTTGGATTACTCCCCAGTGTACCCTCTATCGCCCTTATCCTATGACCCCCTTGTTCCAGAGTTTCATTTCAATTGAAAGAAGTATGCCTCCTGTGCATTTATGCCATGGAGCTATTTAAATGTCTTGATCATATCTCCCCTCTCCCACCTTTCCTCAGACGTTTACATAGTAAGATGTTTAAATCTGTCACCATAGGCTTTATGACAAAGACCACTGGCACTTTTAGTAGGCCCCTTCTGAATCAACTCCACCTTGTTTATATCCTTTGAAGGTACGGCCTTCAGCATTGCTATACATGAAATACAAAGTGAAATAAATCACATTAATCAGAACAACCAGCTTGAAAACATTCAGCATGAACATTGATTGCTGCTTGGTTAAATAGGTTTCTAGATCACATAGCTTCCAAATGGAAAAGGAAGTAGCACTGTTTTGAGATCTTTAAGTCTGTCCACCTATGCCTTATGATGAAGACTACTGATCATTTTAGTAACCATTCTCTGCATTGAATCCACCCTGTTTATATCCTTCTGAAGGTATGATCTACTACAGAATTACACACAATACTCCAATTGAGTTCTCACCTTCAGGTCCCATTATTTCTTTGTGGACAGAAGTACTTTACCCTCCTATAATATACTGTTCCCTTGGATTTTTGCAGCCCAAATAAAAGACCCTGCATGGTTTAGCATTAAATCTCAACTACCCAATTCTTGACCATTCTTCAAGCTTCACTAGATCTACATCTTCCTTGGTATCTATACTATTGAAGATTTTGGTATCATCAGCAAAGAGGCAAACCTTACATGACATCTCTTCTACAATATCACTTATAAAAATGTTAAAAATAATTGGACCAAGGACAGATCTTTGCAGCACTCTATTGGTAACATCCTTCTCAGATTTAGCTCCATTTACTTGTACCCTTTGGGGGTTATTTTAGAAGCCCCAAAAGGAATTTTACCTAGAAACCCCAAAGTGTGTCAATTGATGCATTATCATGACGACTGCGTTTAGCATGAAATGCAGATGTGAATTAATGTGAAGTTACTTATTTGTTAAATACGTGCAGTATGTGACGTCATTACATGACATCATCATGTGTTTATTGTTTGTAATGTCTGAGTAAAACTGTAAACAGTGATTGAGATGCGCCACCTAGTGGGAACATTTTCCCGCTAGGTGGTGCATCTGTCATTAATTTTCAATGCACATATTTTAACATCTTGACCTTGCTAACAAAGTCATGAAAGATGACTGACATGGTTCTAGTAGTGGGGCTAGTATACAACTTTGAAGATGCATTTGCATCAATTGACGCACTTTGGGGCTTCTAGTGTTAAAAACTTTAGGGGTATGTTTACTAAACAGAGGTAAGGGAGCACCATTTTGTGAGTGCAAAAGGCAGCATTAAGGGCCCCTTTGTGTGTTAAAGGCCTGGGCGGGGAGTAGGCATTCCATTGGTAAGGGCACTAACAGTCGGTTAGCGGGCATTAACTGCACATCAGGCATTAAGGGCACCAAGCTTGCATGTTAACACCTGCTATGGTAGATTACCTTAATGTGTGATAAGGGAGCCTTTCTTCTAGTCACATTTTAGCTGCTGGATGGGAACAACGGTAATAGCTGATGGACATGTTACGTGTTAAACAGTAAGTGGGAGGATAATGTGGGAAGAAGTTAGACGGTATCAGTGAGGGGTAGCCATGTCATTTGGTATGATATCAGAGGATGGCATAGGAGTGGGGATATGTGTATCAGGGAGGAGCTGGAATGACTGAGCATGAGTGGTGACCTGCACATGCTCTGCAGATGATGTGTGCGTGATGTCCTAAGGAGCAAAGTGCCATTGTGTGAGCCAGGGTGTACCAGCTGTCAGGAGAATGCAAAGTCTGTGTGGAGATGGATGTGAAGAACGATGCATAGAGGTGGAAGAGATTGCTGTATGGGCTTGCTGACCCCCATGTATCCCTGTTGCAATTTTGCACCTAATATTGTGCATAACGACATTTGTGGGGCCAAATTAATATCTGTCCTGTATGGTTCAGTAAGCATCACATCTAAAAAATAGGCAGTGTCAATGAGACTAAACAAGCATGCATCAGTCAGGTCTGTGACATTCAGATCTGAAGTATGTTCTCTGACTCCCAGCAGGAATAAGAAATTGAGAATGTCACAATAATCCCATTGTCATGATAACAGAAGGAGTGGTCAGTAATCCTAGCCTGACAGATGCAGCAGGTCTTGATACAAAGTGTAGTGCCATGTATGTACATCAGGCTGCTCTTGGAATGGCTGGGTGACCACCTCAGGACTGAGGTTCATGGCAGCAAGTAGGGGCCACAACAACTCTCTGGCAATAACATGTTAGGTGGCAAGACCCACCATGGTACAGGCAGCCATAGTAGCCTCATAGTCTGAGAAGACATATGGTAATCAAAGGGATGACAGTTTGAATCCCAGAAAAACTCTGTGCAGACTCACACAGGTGACATTGTAGACATTGCTGCCATCACTGATTGTGCAGTGGCAATATATAGCAGTGTTTCCACCTTTGATGGCTTCATATGTTTATGTTTATGTTTATTTAAATTTGATATACCGCTCAGGCCAAAAGGCATTAGAGCGGTTTACAATAATATATCATTCAAGGAAATAAGAAAAGAACGCCATTTATTTGATAGGACAGAATAGGGGACAGAGATAGACAGATAAGAGAGAGAAGAACACAGAACAGTAAAGTTACCATGATATATGGACACAACCCAGACCATGTCATCAGCGAAACTCCAGAAACAGATGCCACGGACCAACGCCTAAGGGCCAGATATCCTTCTAAGGCAGCAGGAGGTCTAAGGACCACAAATCACTGCCGCTCACCATCTGCTGTACACTGGGCGGGCTCCCATTCAGAGTGCATACCGATATACTGCCTACAACCTTGTAAAAATGTGTGACTCAAAGAAGGATAGGAAGGTCCAGTTTTGTGTCTAATGAAAACCACAGTCCAAACCACCGGGCCATCAGTGATAGGAAGTAGTGAAGATGCCCAAAAAGGTAATAAATTTGAGTTGAACAGAAGTGAACCTGCCTATTTGGCAAATCAATTGCTTGAATACTCTCTGGTTCACCAGCCACAGTCATCACAGCAGCATTTGCTTCCATTTCCGCTTTTGGACAGGATTGATGTCCTAGATCACACTTGGACATCCCAAGTGTCTAATCTTCCTGTATATCTTTATTAATCTGAGGCACCTGTATATCTTCCTGTATATCTTTATTAATCTGAGGCACCGCCATCCATGGTCTTCAGAGGACTCCTCGTACTGCTTCTAGTGTAGGTCTGTTTGAGTGCACTACAATGCATTTGCAGGCCTTGATGAATGCAACCGTAGTCATCCTGCTCCAGCTGTTGTGACAATGGACACACAGAGCAAGAGGTATGGTGGTCACATGTGCTTTATTTAACAAATAACCCCAACGCGTTTTGGCAACGACTTCATCAGGGGGCTGAGAACTGCAGACAACAAACAATAAATATATAAATGAATAAATAAACATCATCATATGCACAACATTAAAATCATATACAAATGAATAAAATAAGAACTGAAAAGTGAATAAAATATATAGTATAAAACAACATAATATATAACAACCAAATATAAGAATAATATATAGAAACATTGTAAAACAAAGATAAAAGAAGGACATAGCAGTATCAAAAAGTACATTGTATCATAAGAATATATAAAATGTACTCACATTACTAGACACCATATAAATGATGAAGCACACAGAAAACTATTGTAGAACTCAATCAAAGTAATGGAAGTTGAGCTAAACATCATGAAACAATAAAAGTATAAAAAGGATAATTAATATCAAAAAAGAAAAGGAAACCCAGACCAACAGGTAAACGCCTAAAAACCAAAATGCATATTATAGTGAAATCGATGACCAATGAAATCCTGCTTTGTACAGTGCAAACACTAATGATCTAATAGATGCAGAAGAGAAATATGTTCAAGACCTCCAATAAGGAATCAAGAAGATGATCATGTCCTAAGAAATATATGTAAGTATGATACCATCAAAACTTGCATCTAAATAAACACGATGAAAGGCAGAGGGACCGCGATGTGTTTCAGCGTCCCAAAAAAAACATCGTGATCACAGTGTCAAACAAATATGCTTAGTGAAAGTAAAAAATGTTTCCTATTATAAAAAGAGAATTGTCCAAATCACTATCTAAACTGGCCCATAACTATTACAACTAAAAAAGGAGGAGGGATTATCCAGCGCTAAAACATGTAAAATCAAATGGCCGTAAAATGACAACCAAGTGAACTAAGAAAATTATGGAAACCTCAGCATGTCGGCATCAGCATGGAAACGTACATATCGAATAGATTATGACAACATGAGTCTATTATCAAAAATAAAATAATTGCAAATGTGTACCTGTAGCTTTACCAGCATGTAGCATAAACCTTCCTTAAAAACCGCGGGAAACTTGGCATCTCATTTTATACAACGTGATGGTGACGTCATATGACATGGCGTCGGCACTGAGACACACACACAGTATAGATAATGACATCATCAGTGTGTAAAAATACTGCATTGTGTTAAAGAATATTTATACAAAGGAAAAAAAACATAACAAAGGTCTATTTAAACAAAGTGACAATAAAGATGTATATTTAAAAAACTCTTAAAACAAGAATGATATGCCTACCTTTGACAATTGAAAGAATTGCGGTCCCTCTGCCTTTCATCGATTGATTTTAATGTTGTGCATATGATGATGTTTATTTACTTATTATGTATTTATTGTTTGTTGTCTGCAGTTCTCAGCCCCCTGATGAAGGCGTTGCCGAAACGCGTTGGGGTTATTTGTTAAATAAAGGCACATGTGACCACCATACCTCTTGCTCTGTGTGTCCTTTGGAAGTTCCTGCAAGTAGGTGCTCTTCTTTGGTTTTGTTGTTCCAGCTATTGTGACAGCCTGTAAACTTAAGCGCATGGCCACGCTGAAGTCAGTGTGCTCACTATCTGCTTTGTATTAAAAATTTAAAACAGCTGATTGTTGGTTCTGTGGTGGCTGCTCATCATCAATGAAAGGCTGCTATGATGTGGAACAGTCTGATGGTGTTGGACACATCTAAACCAGCATAAGAACTGTGTTCTGTGGCTCTATCCTATGCATCACTTTTTGTGAAGTTTGTTTTATTAATCATAATTCCAGCACTATAATCACTTCCTACTGGAACCATCATGGAGTCCACGGGATATGAACTCTTATGGAACTAATTCTACGGTCTCCCAATGCTGCATCCCATCTAATCCGACTCACCCCGAACTCTACATGGACTTAACTACTGTGGATATTTGCATTGAGATAACTGAGAATATCCCTTGAGATTTTATGTCCTGTGCTCACTGTCTTTTTGTGAGCAAGGACAGTCTCTTGCATTTGTCCGTGCAGCAGTGCCTATGCCTTTGCACTGTATGATTGATCTTTCTTAGCACTTTGTACTAATAATACCATTAAGGGACCTTTTCTATTAATTCTTCTGCTTCCTCTCCATCTCTTCTCTTCTTATGACTCCACATCGTTTTTTATTATTATCTCTCCCTAACCTTCCTCCCTCATACCAACTTCCTCATACCCTTCCCATCTTTTCTTTCCCCATCTTGTCATCCTCCATTTCCTCAGCTCTTGAACTTCACTTTTTTCTTCCTCTCATTACCAATGCTAGGCTCCCCTAATCAATCCATTACCAGTCCTACCCCCCCATCAGCCCATTACCAGTCCTAGCCTCCTCTAATCAGCCCATTTCCAGTCCTAACCTCCCCATCAGTCCATTACCAGTCCTACCCCCCTATCAGCACATTACCAGTCTCAACCCCCCCCCTTGATTAGTTCATTCCCAGTCCTAGCCTTCCCTAATCAACCCATTACCAGTCCTAACCCCCCCATCTGCCCATTATAATCCTAACCCGCACTGTCTCTCCCCTCTGTCCAGCATTTATCCCCCATCTGTCCAGTATGTCCCCATGTCTCGTCCCTTTGTCCATGTCAGCCCCCCTCCCTCCCTCCATGTCAGCCCCCCTCCCTCTCTCCATCCATCCATCAATGTCAGCCACCCCTCCCTCCCTCCCTCCATCTCTCCATGTCAGCCCTCCCCTCCCTCCCTCCATTCATGTCAGCCCCCCTCTCTCCATGTCAGCCCCCCTCTGTACATCAGCCCTCCTTCTCTCCATGTCAGCCCCCTCTGTCTGTGAGCCCTCCCTCCCTCCCTCCCTCCATCTCAACCCCCTGTCCATGACAGCCCCTTCCCTCCCTCCATCCATCCATCCCTCCATGTCAGTTCCCCCCTCTGTCCATATCAGCTCCCCTCTGTCCAAGTCATCCCCCCTCCCTCCCTCCATCCATCCATCAATGTCAGCCCCCTCCCTCCATGTCAGCCCTTTCCTCCCTCCATGTCAGCCCCCTCTCTCCATGTCAGCCCCCCTGTCCATGACAGCCCCCCTCCATCCATCCATCCATCCATCCCTCCATGTCAGCCTCTCTTCCTCCCTCCCTTCATGTCAGCACCCCTCTGTCCATGTCAGCCCCCTCCTTCCCCCTCCCTCCCTCCCTCCATATCAGCACCCCTGTCCATGTCAGCCCCCCTCCCTCCATCCATCAATGTCAGCCCCCCTCCCTCCCTCCATCCATGTCAGCCCCCTGTCCATGTCAGCCCCATTCCCTCCCTCCATCCCTCCCTCCCTCCATGTCAGCCCCCCTCTGTCCATGTCAGCCCCCTCCCTCCCTCCCTCCATCCATCCATGTCAGTCCCCTCCCTCCCTCCCTCCATCCCTCCCTCCATATCAGCATCCCTGTCCATGTCAGCCCCCTCCCTCCATCCATCCCTCCATGTCAGCCCCCTCCCTCCCTCCCTCCCTCATGTCAGCCCCGTTGCAGGTTTCCTGCCCTCTCCTCCCCTCTCCCTATCTGCCTGCTACTGCCTGTTCTTCTAATGCAGCCGCGGCTCCCTGTCTCTTAGGAGGCGGGACAATGCTGCACAGAGCCCATCGAGAGACTCGACGACTCCGCAATGATTTCACAAGCTCAACCGCGGTTCCTTAAGAGACAGGGAGCCGTGCCTGCATTAGAAGGGAGGCGATGAGTTTGCCTCTGCCGAGAAGCAAACTCGGCAGCGGCAGCAACTTGTGCGGGTTTTTTTGTTTGTTTGTTTTTTAACGCCGGAGTGAGGCGATCCCCGCTAAATCCTGTGGCGACTCCCATGGGGGTCGCAACCCACATGTTGAGAACCGCTGAGCTAGAGGGATATAGATGAGATTAGCCAGATTGTGCATCACAAAAGAAGGCAGAAGTCAAGGGAGCAGCAAAAGGGAAGAGAAACCTAAAGTGGAGCCAAAGTAAGGACAAGAAAGGAGGAGAGAATGAAAGCAATGGGGGTAGGAGAAGAAAGTAGGTTAATAAAACATAAGAGGAATCAAAGGATACAATAAGTACAACAGGCAGTGAAATACCAAACAATCAGGAGGCAAAGGGAGCAGACAGTCAATGATGCAGCGGAGGATCCCAGGAGAGGATGACAATAGCAGAGGGAACAGACATCGACGCAGCAGGAGAAGGCCAAGGTGCAGAAAGCCAAAGATCCAGAGCAGAAAGACCGCCTGCGGACCCCACCTTATGGCCACGCCCAAGGGCCCTCTGGCGAGGCCCTCAGGTGTGGGCCCGTCAAGCATGGGCACTCCTTGGAGCGCTAATCAATTTGAAAGTGCAGTGGCAGTATCCTCACAGCCTGATTGGCCTTGGCGGTGGGGAGCAGGGAGGAACTCACCTACCTGCTCCCTTCCTAATGCCGATCGAGCTGGTGAAAGTTGGGTCCCTCGCGCCTTGGAGCATCGATCAATTTGAAAGTGCAGCGACGGTATCCTCATGGCCTGATTGGCCTTGGCGGCGGGGAGCAGGGAGGAGCTCACCTGCCTGCTCCGTTCCCGATGCCGATCGAGCCAGTGAAAGTTGGGTCCCTCGCGCCTTGGAGCGCTGATCAATTTGAAAGTGCAGCGGCGATATCCTCACGGCCTGATTGGCCTTGGCAGGGATGAGCTTACCTAGATGAAATAAATGACTGCTTCTTGGAGCAGCTAGTTCATGAACCGACTAGAGGAAAAGCCATTTTGGACTTAGTCCTTAGTGGAACACCGGATCTGGTGCAAGAGATAAGAGTGCTGGGGCCACCTGGCAATAGTGATCATAGCATGATTAAGTTTGATTTAATTAATGGAGGAGGTATGGTAAGGAAATCCAAAGTACTACCTTTTAACTTTCAAAAGGGAGACTATGATAAAATGAGGAAAATAGTTAAGAAAAATCTAAAAGGAGCAGTTGCAAAGGTTAAAGAATTACATCAAACTTGGGTGTTGTTTAAAAATTCTATCTTGGAAGCCCAGACCAGCTGTATTCCACACTTTAAGAAACGTGAAAGGAAGTCCAAAAAACTGCCAGCTTGGTTTAAAGGTGAGGTCAGAGAGACTGTTGATGCCAAAAAAGCATCTTTCAGGAAATGGAAAAAAGAGTCAAATGTGAAAGCTGGAAACAGCACAAGCACTGGCAAGTTAAATGCAAGGCTTTGATAAGACATGCAAAAACACATAATAAAGACTTTTCAACTACATTCGTAGCAAAAAACCTGTGAGAGAGTCAGTTGGACAATTAGATGATAGAGGGGTAAAAGGGGCAGTAAGAGGGGACAAGGCTATAGTCGAGAGACTGAATAAATTCTTTGCTTAGGTCTTTACTGAGGAAGATGTAGGGATGTTACCCATGACTGAAGTGGTATTTAAAGATGATACTGCAGAAGAATTGAAAGGAATATGTATTAGAACTATTTGATAAACTGAAGAGTATCAAATCACCTGGACCAAATTATACATCCAAGGGTGTTGAAAGAAATGAAATATGAGATTGCAGACCTGCTATTAGCAATCTGTGAACTATCATTAAAATTGTCTGTAATACCTGAAGATTGGAGGATCGCCAATCTAACGCCAATTTTTAAAAAGGGTTCCAGGGGTGATCTGTGAAACTACAAACCAGTGAGCCTGACGTAAGTACCGGAAAAAATGCTAGAAACCATCATAAAGAACAAAATTACTCAACATGTAGATAGTCATGGCTTAATGGGAGACAGCCAACATGGCTTTAGACAAGAAAGATCCTGTCTTACTAATATGTTATGTTTTTTTGAAGGTGTGAATAAACAGGTAGACAAAGGTGAGTCTGTTGATATAGTGTATCTGAACTTTCAGAAAGCCTTTGACAAAGTCCCTCATCAGAGACTTTTGGCAAAACTAAAAACTCATGGGATAGGAGGCAGTGTACTATTGTGGATTAAGAACTGGTTAAAAGATAGAAAGCAGCGGGTAGGGCTAAATGTCCAATTTTCCCAATGGAAAATGGTGAATAGTGAAGTACCGCAGGGATCTGTGCTGGGTCCACTGCTTTTTGACATATTCATAAATGGCCTGGAAAAGGGAATAACAAGTGAGGTTATCAAATTTGCAGATGACACAAAACTATTTAAAGTTGTTAAAACCCAAGAGGATTGTGGAAAATTGAAAAAGGATCTTGATAAATTGGAAGACTGGGCATCCAAATGGCAGATGAAATTTAATGTGGACAACTGCAAAGTTATGCACCTACGAAAGAACAACCCAAACTATGGTTACACGATGCAAGGTTCCACATTAGGAACACCACTCAGGAAAAAGATTTAGGCGTCACTGTGGATGACATGTTAAAACCATCCGCCCAGTGTGCAGTGGCGGCTAAAAGAGCAAATAGAATGCTAGGTATCATAAGGAAAGGAATGGAAAATAAAACAAAGGATATTATAATGCCTCTGTATCATTCCATGGTGTGACCGCATCTTGAATATTGTGTGCAATTCTGGTCACCTTATCTTAGAAAGGATATAGCGTTATTAGAAAAGGTACAGAGAAGTTCCACCAAAATAGTAAAGGGGATGGAAGAATACTCCTATGAAGAGAGGCTAAAAAGCTTAGGACTCTTTAACCTAGAAAAGAGACGGCTGAGGGAAGATATGATAGAGGTCTATAAATTAATGAATGGAGTGTAACAGGTAAACATAGATCGATTGTTTACATCATCAGAATATAAAAAGACTAGGTGACATGCTATGAAGCTACAGGGTAACCTAGTTATGACTAATAAGAGAAAATATTTTTTTCACTCAACGTGTAATCAAACTTTGGAATTTGTTACCGGAGGAGGGAGTAAATGCTGTGAGCATAGCTGGATTTAAAAAAGGTTTGGACAAGTTCCTGTAGAAAAGGTATGGAATATCACTGCTTAACCCAATACAAGCATTGTGGAATCTGTGTCTTTTGGGGAAACTGCTAGGTACTTGTGACCTAGATTGGCCACTGTTGGAGGCAGTATACTAGGCTTGATGGACCTTGGTCTGACCCATTATGACATATCTTATGTTTTTATGTTAAATTTGATCATGTATCCCTCTACTTTTCAAGTCCCACTGACTTCCACTAACTCATCGCATACAATTCACGCTTCTTACAGATCATGCACTGTGGTACCTCTGCCTATTTATCCTCCCACTTTATCCCATATACTCCTCCCCGTATCCTTCGATTGATTCATGCACTATCACAGGCCCATCTTGATTCCACTGGTCACTCTGCATTTTACTTTCTAGTTCCTAATTTGTGGAATTTCCTCACTGCCCATCTCCACTTCGAGCCTTCCCACCCCAAGTTCAATCTGCCTTGAAAAAACATCGGTTTCAGCTCGCCTATGATCTTCCCTCCTAGATCACACTGGATTCTGTTCCCCCCTCACCTTGAGTTCCCCCCCCCTTCACCCTATTTCTCTCCTCTCTGTCCAGTCATTTTAAATGGTGTTATTTTCTCATTCAAGATGTGTTTTTAATATATATATATTTTTTTATTGAACACCACTCTGTTGGTATAAAGAACAGTATATCAAATTCCAATAAACCCTCAACCATAAACCATAAGTCACTCCCTCTGTAGCATACCCACTGAAAATATTGATAACTCAGAGCTACCTATAACTTGTGTATAATTACTATGTCCCTTGTACATAGTTGACTGTTATATGTAATCTGGCTCTTTCTGTTCAATGTAAATTGCTTTGATCCAGTGAAAAGCAGTTTATAAGCTCCGCTAAATAAATAAATAAAGTGTTTGCCCATTTTCCAAACCACATTATCTCAGCAACATGATTGCCAGTGCTATGCCTCATTACAGGGACCATCAAGTGGTGAACTATGTCGCGCAATAACGTCACATGGTGTACTTGATGGGGTCTATTCTGTAATGCAAATAGCGGGGATGGACGTCCCTCCCCACTATTCATCCCCTTCCATCCCCAGCAGAAGCCTCCCCATATGAACAAGGAGTTTGTATGGGGAGACTTAGTCCAGGGCAGGAAGGGGATTCCAGAGGCAGGGTGAGGGCGGGGTATGGGCAGTCCACAACTCTGGATGTACAGGGCCAATTCTGAGGTCGGCCCTGTATGTCCAGGGTCAGCAGACTGGAGAGGGGATGGCAGAACTGGGCAGTGGCAAAAAAGTGAGGGATGCAGGGGGTTTCCCGCACTCCAACCCTGGCCATGAAAGGCCAGATCGGGGGTCAGGCTGTGGGGAAAGGAGAAAATGGTGGCAGTCAGGAGACTGACTGAGTTAGCCAGGCAGGTGGCTATAATGCAGGTCAGTCAGAATCGGGTCCCTGCCTACACGTACAGACCCAGACCCGATTCTGATCCCATTGGGCATGTCTAGCCCCCGTGCATTCAGAATCGTGCCTGCCTCTGTGTGTCCCAATTCCAATTCCAATCCATCCAACTCAAGCAAGTACTATCAGGCCCATCCTACCGATCTGGCTCTACATCAGATCACATATACATACCAACTAACACTCTGGATCATGGTCTCATGTCACCACCCAAAACTACACCAATACCATGGTCAGATCACCATGCCATACTATTTGAACTCCACCACAACACCCAAAAGGCAGCTCGGAAAACTGAACAGCCAACCAGATGCTTCAAAGCCTTTAACAAAGAGGCCTTCCTCAAAGACACTGTGCAGTCCCTACCCCAAGATTTCACCAACCTGGACGAAGCCGTCAACGCATGTAATACTACCATCCTTGCTGCATCTCAACTCACACCTCCAAAGAATCCACACCACAACAAAAATAGGCCCAAATCCACCCCATGGTATTCTAACACAATAAGAGAATCCAAAAGAAAACTATGTCAACTTGAACGTCGCTGGAGACGGAACAAAGCAGAAACTACTCTGAAACAATACCAGGAGAAGCAAAAAGAATACAATAACCTAATAAACAAACATAAACAACAATACCACACAAACCTCATACTAAAAGCCTGTAATAAACCTAAAGAACTCTTCAACATCATTTGGACCCTAACAAATGGCCCAACCATGAAAGACGAAAGCAAGATGAACCCACAAACCTTTGCTGATTATCTAATAGCCAAGAATAGTACTACCACACTCCAAAAGAGCATCTCTATTTTGGACACAGCAACTGAAGATGGCTCTACAGCTACCAACCAATGCAAGAACTTCTGCATCCCATCAACGAAACAAATAGAACAAACCATCACTGCCCTAAACACCACCACCTCTCCATCAGACCCCTGCCTGGTGACTCAGATTAAATCCACCAAAGAAGAATTCAAAACATTCATCCAAAAGATAGTAAGTACCTCTCTCACACAGGGTTACATGCCCAAAGCACTCAAGCAATCTATTATACGCCCCATCCTTAAAACCACTTCATCAAATAGCACCGACCCTTCAACCTACTACCCAATAACCAGCCTCCCATTCCTGGCAAAAATAACCGAAAAAATTGTACAGACAGCTCCAAGATCATATTGATGAAATTGGCCCACTTGATCCCCACCAGCACGGATTTTGTCCACAACATGGTGTTGGGACACTTCTCATACATCTACTCGACAACTTACTCCAAGGAATAGACAAGAGAAAGCAAGGCTTCTTACTAATATTCATTGACATATCAGCTGCCTTTGACACAGTTTCCCATCACATCCTTTTGAAGCGACTAATGGAGATTGGTCTAGAAGATACCACCATCAAATGGTTCCAATCATACCTCGAAGATAGGCAACAGAAAGTAAAATCTGGGAAGCTCACCTCAGCACCCGTCAATACCACTCAAGGAGTTCCCCAAGGCTCATCACTATTGGCTCTTCTCTTCAACATCTAGATTCAGCCTATATGCAAAATATTCAACAAATGCAAGATACAATATGCCATATATGCTAATGATATCATGGCATATACCCCTATTCAACTGGACTCCCCAGAATACACCACCATATCAACCTGCATCCATGAAATAACAAACTGGCTTACTAACAACAACTTAAACATCAACATAAAAAAATCTGAAGCAATCATCATTACAAGAGATTCCACATTCACTCCTCCTACTTCTATCAACATATCCAATGCACCAATTACAATAAAAGACGAAGTCCGATATCTTGGAGTGATTCTAGACAAGCAACTTACCCTCCAATCACATATCGACAAGATATCCAAAACAGCATTCTTCAAACTCACAACGCTCCTGAGAATAAAACCCTTCTAAATAAGGAAGATTATGCCAGGCCATCATTACACCTGTGCAGGACTACTGTAATATCCTATTCCAAGACCTACCTAAACAAACCACCCATCCCCTACAAATAGTCCAGAACACCGCTGCCCGCATTATTGCTAGCGCTTCAATACAAGACCACATAACTCCAATGCTACATGATCTACACTGGCTACCAATCTCCTCATGGGCAAAATATAAATCAGCACTCACCATCTTCAAAATTAAAAACAATATGTCAGCAGGGATACTACAGGAACTCATCGGAACCAAAGCAAGCAAAAGACCAGACAGAAACAGCACCAAAAACAACATACCAACACCCACTCTATTCACAAGAACCAACAAATCCACATCCATGCAAGCCTTCTCTCTTGCTGTACCCACTATTTAGAATGCCCTACCAGATATTCTAAGATCAACAACTGATATAAAAGAATTCAGAAAACTGCTCAAAACCATCCTATTCATTGAACAATTCAACGAAAACCACCAAGCACCAAACACACCAATCACCCCACAAGACGACGTACACAACCCATGAACACTATAAGGACATGAACCAGCTCCCAGCCTACTCCAACCTATAAATGACCCCTGAATCCTCCCCTGCTACTTGTATACAGCCCCAGTTCATAGTTCACAATGTATATAGCCCCTGTTCATAATTCACAATGTATATAGCTCACTAGTTAATCCACTGCTCACCCACATCACACAACTCAATGTGTCCACTGCATGTATTCACCCTACCACTCTTGATTGTTCGATGTGCTAACCGCTTTGATATAAAGATAAAGTGGTATATTAAAATGTTTTAAATAATAAATAAAATAAATACATAAATTGGGTGCACAGGGTCATGGGCGCACATATTAGAATGCACCTCCACATGTTTAGCCACCTTAATAGGGATTTCCCTCTTGAAACATTTGAAAGATGGTTACCAACCATGCTCCTCACTGATAACACATATTGTCACTTCCCAATTACCCTTATAGCGCACCTCCACCACCATCTGCACCTCCAGGTTGAGAATGCACGGTGCACCAATGTTGGTGATGCTCATGATCCCCTCACTGAACCCAGTGGTGGATGCCACAAGCATAGCCTATCCCTAATGTGTAGGATCCCACAGCATTGCTGATGCATATTAAAAATCACACTTACATACACTCATTATCATGTTCTTTGCAATGATAGAACTTACATCCCAGCGGTTTGGGTCCAAATGTTGTCATTTATCTGTGTGCTACATATTTGATTTGCAAGGGCTAACCTCCACATGCACAATGAATGCTGGCAGTACTGTCCATAGGAGGGCATGTGCTGGAGTATATGATAGCAATTTAGCATACAGCAACATTTCCCTTCCCATATCACATGCTGCCTTGTGTACACCTGTTCTGCATTGTTCAAAGTGGTGCTGTCTTTGCAAAGGTCAACGTCTGGGACCAGTGTGCAGGGAATGGCCAGCTGAAGGCACAGATTTTGGTGAGGTTGTGGCCATCTGACAGCTCTCCTGTGTAAAAAGGTCATGTGCTGCCCATATATCCCCATTCAGGATTGCCCTCACTTATGCCTGTGTTGCTAACAGTTGTCAGGACCATGATGCACCCTCATGGGAAAGGTGGCCTGGCTAATGGATAGGTAATGGAGCTTCCCATTGTCTTTCAAGGTTGGTTGCATGAGTCAATACAGGCACAACATGTGCATGGCTGGTGTGAGAGGGGTCAGTCACTCCCGCTGCAAATGTCAACATGTCAGAAGTTGGCTAATAGTAAGCTGCAATGGTAACAATGTAGCCAGTTACTGAGATGCATGTCAAGTGGCCAATTGGAGGTATGTTTCAAATGAGTGGACATCTGTCTGCCAAACACTCGCAGTGATAACTCAATCCTTTGATATACCTAAATCTAGAGAAAAACACGTATAAAGCGGAATAAGCAAATTATAAAATATATTTCTCATAAACAACTAAAATATTGTTTTTAACAAAAGTGAAAACACAGCTAACATGCCTCTTATCAAAACTATGCGGAGGGGGAGGGGAGAGGGAAAGAGGGTGACAGCATCTGCCACATAATCCCTGTCTGCCAAGTAGGACACATGGGTAGGGACAGAATTGCCCCAACAAGGGTGGTGCACCCCTCCAATATGGGGCAGGCTCATGCCCTGGAGGAGGAAACAGCCTTCTCACCGCCTCTTCCAGGACATCAGTCTGTCTAACCACATTTGCATTGAGCTGCTCCACTGTGCCTTCCAAGCTCTGGATCATCTAGTCAAGGGTAGCTATAGTAGCAACCAAGGCACATTCAGTGCTGCCTAACCAGAGGTGCCATCAGCATGGGGCCTGGCTGACAGCATTTGAATGTGGCTCAGATACTACTGTAGCTGCTGGGGGAGGCTGGGCCTCTAGGACCTGGAGGAGACTGTGGGCCAACTGAATGCCCACACCATGCTCCTCGACAGCCAGGGATACTGGGGGAGGGGGGAGAGCAACAGCACTTGGTGCCTCTGGAGCATCCTCATCGGGGGTTGCCAGGGGTGAGTCTAGCTCAATGGTGTCATCAATGGCCTCCACCATATCATCTTCCTCCACCTGGACCACCTCCAAATGGCTTTCCTCTCTCTTGGCCTCCTCCATCTGGCCCTCCTCTACCTGGGCCTCTTCCAGAAGCTCTGCTGCTGGGTGTGGTGCGGCTTTCACCATCACACTAGCCCTCTGTGCAGAAGCTGGGCCCCCTCCCCCCCCCCATGGTGGCGATGATGGCCCTGTATCTGTGCAAAAAAGGAAGACTGCTCAGCATGATGATACACATCCCCCAAAGTTCTGACTAGGTACACTGATGGTGTATGGTAGCTCCTGGTCATATATGCTATTGACATGAACAATAGCTTTCTACATAAAAACATCAGGATAAGAGTATAAGAATCAGCTGGTGAAGAAAATTGCCACTCTATTCCCATTTGTTAAGTCGCTCAGGTGCATTTCAAATTAATCTGTGACCTCAGAAAACTTTTGATATGTGTCCTCCTGCTGCATGCACACAACATTGAGTTGAAAATAGTTGCACCTGACCGATGTGCAAAAACAAATTATTATAGCAGCACAACATACAGTACATTCTGAGTCCATGGCAATTTCCCCATCTGTAAGGCATGTTGTACTATGGCCATAATATGACATCCATCTAAAGAAGGATAGGGAAGTTCTCCTTCTAAGGCTATTGATTGTCCTTCTCTCATCGATAAAGGTGCTGTGAACTTACGCTCTTGCATGGTTGTGCATGCAGCATGTGTAGGACTACGTATTCTGCATAACACTGTAACCTGCTTCCTGTTGGGTATCTCAACAGTGTCCTTAGAGAGATGGTGTGTAGGTGAGGTACATCTATCAGGCATGTGGCCAGGGCTAGAGAGAGAAAATGCTGAGTGATCCCATATGGATTATGTGTACTGTAGCAGGAATCCATAGTTAGAAACATAGAAACATAGAAAAATGACGACAGAAAAAGACAACATGGACTATCTAGTCTGTCCTTCCATATTAACAACTACAACGGTCCCCTTTTTTTCTTTAGAGATCCTCTGTGTTCGTCCCATGCTTTTTTGAATTCAGATACTGTCCTCATCTCTCCCACCTCCACTGGGAGACTATTCCACGGATCCACCACTCTTTCCGTAAAGAAATATTTCCACATATCACTCCTGAGGGAGACCAAAATAAATAACATTACAATAATCCAACCAAGCAATCACCAAAGAGAGTAACAAACTGATTAACAAAGATGGAGAAAGGAAAGAACAAACAGCACGTAAACTATGAAGAAAAAAGAAGTGGCGGACTACTGCAGTAATGTGAACCGCTTTGACCCAGTGAAAAGCAGGATATAAATGCAGCTAAATAATAAAGAAATAATAAAATAAATAAAATAAGTCACAAAGACAAATCAAGAATAACCCCTAAGAAACACATTGATGAAACTAAAAGGAATCAGACCACTAGGAAGAGATGGAGTTAAAGAAGGTGCTGGATGACTTAAAGACACCCAGAGTGCAGAAGATTTAGTAGGGTTAAGACAGAAAAAAATTGTCAGAAAGCCATTGTGAAATACTTGCTAAACAATCATTGAGAGGAGAAATATCTGAAGAGAAAGGAATGGTATGGTGGACCAGAAGAATATCATCTGCATAACAATGAAAAGAAATACTGTGTTGTTGAATAATAAGCAATAAAGGAGTCAAGAAAATATTAAACAGCAGGGGAGCCAAAATAGAATCCAGAGGAACACCACATGGGAATAAACAATAAACTGCAGGCAAAATAGATGAAGTCCTAGTGACTATTGAGAATGATCAGTGAGAGAGATAAAAATGAAACCATCAAAGAACAACCCTACCAAGACCCAAATCATGAAGACGAAAAAGGAGAGTAGAGTGAACCACAAGATCAAAAGCAGCCGAAAGATCAAGAGAAACCAACACCGAGACATTACCATGATTGTGAGAATGATGAAGCTCAGTAGCGAATGAAAGAAGAATAGTTTTTGTGCTTTGATCCGGGCAGAATCCTGACTGTCCAGGATGAAAAGCATGAATAGATATTAAATGTGATGAAAGCTAAGCAAAGACAAACCTTTCCAAGAGTTTAGAAACAAAAGACAGATGGAGACCGGATGGTATTGAGATGAGTCAGATCAGCAGAAGGATTCTTCAAGATAGGCCTAACATAAGAACATAAGATATGCCATACTGGGTCAGACCAAGGTTCATCAAGCCCAGTATCCTGTTTCCAACAGTGGCCAATCTAGGTCATACGTACCTAGCAGTTTCCCCAAAAGACACAGGTTCCACAATGCTTGTATTGGGTTAAGCATTGATATCCTGGGTCCCTTCTTAATAATGGTTTATGGACCTTTCCTCCAGGAACTTGTCCAAACATTTTATAAATCCAGCTACACTAACAGCCTTTACTTCATCCTCCGGTAACAAATTCCAGAGTTTGATTACACGTTGAGTGAAAAAATATTTTCTTTTATTAGTCTTAAATAGTTTACCCTGTAGCTTCATTGCATGTCCCCTAGTCTTTCTATATTCTGATAACGTAAACAATCGATCTATGTTTACCCGTTAAACTCCATTCATTAATTTATAGACTGCTATCATATCTCCCCTCAGCCGTCTCTTTTCCAGGTTAAAGAGCCCTAACCTTTTTAGTCTTTCTTCATAGGGGTATACTTCCATCCCCTTTACCATTTTGGTGGCTCTTCTCTGAACCCTTTCTAATAACGCTATATCCTTTTTAAGATACAGCAACCAGAATTGCACACAATATTCAAGGTGCGGTCTGTCACGCCCATAGCCCCTTACATATGTATGGAGGGACGTGCTTGTTATATAGAATTCACCACTTTGGCAATGATCCAGACTGACTATCTTGCAAAGGATTATGGTAATGGTAGTCCAGTCATGCGGTGCTTGCCTTTGAGGTAAATGAAGACTATGGTAGTTGGCTCGAGTGTTAAGGCAATGACAGAAAATGTATTTATGAGGTAAATCAAAATGCACACAGATTCACTTGGTAACACCTTAGGATGTCTTCTCCAGGATTTATATTCAAAATAACAATACAACTGAAAGCTTATGCAAGTAGCTTGTAAAGTCCATTAAACAACAGAAAGTCTTTCTCTCAGCCACTGCTGACAAACCTGCTCAGCAGTGCTGTGTTTAGCAAATCAAAAATAAAAGCTTCTTCACAAAACAGCTTTTCACATTCAGAGAACTATTTATATCCAACGTGTGCACAGCCTGAGCCATGCTCTGCTTTGATATCAGCTGGCTAACAAGCTTCAATCACCAGCTTTTCTCCTTCTCTGCACAAGTATTTCACTTCCCCAAAACCTTCTTTCTTTTTACACAAACTTTCTGGTGTGCCAGTTACTAGAATGTTTCCTTTTTATGTTTGATCACACTTTCAGGATTTCTCTGTGCTAGCAACTTTGCATAAAGAACAGTCAATGAAAGTATTGTCTTCCTCTGTAATTATATCTTGTTCTTCTATTTGCATAGGTTCTATATCAGGGTCTGGATCAGAGGGCTTTACTAACTGACCTCCATTAGGACAGGAACTGTTTCTAAGCACTTTGCATTGCTCTAGGTTAGACAAACTTCCAAAGTTCATACCTGAGTTAAAGCTGGCATTAGGCTGTCCTCTTAGATACTCTGGCCAGTATGCATTTGAGCTTTTATGACCTTCCTCCAGTCTGTATTCCTGGACCTCAGGGCATCTGCTCCATACCTCTTCCACAAGGTATTCATGTTCCTTCTCCCTTCAGCTGCTTCAGTCCTCTTACCGGCTGCTGTTTTAGGGTTCCTAGCTGAAGTTCTCCAAACCTCTGGATTTCTCCATTCCCTGGAAGCTGGCTTCTCATAGGAATCTCTCCTAGAACACGGATCTCTCTGAGCTCCTCTCTCCTTCTCGCTCCTACTCCTTCTACTTCTGCTACTACCTGAATATTCTGTTCTAGTTTTAAAGTTACCAGTTTCCAACCCCTCCCTTTCACTCCTCAGGTGTTGGTGGTCAAACTCCCTCCTGGCAGCTGAGTAATTAGGAGTGACGTAAGGGTTTCTCAATCTGGGCTTATACTCCTTCACCTCATCTCCACTAGGGGCTTTCTGCAGGCCACTGCAGCCTGGAATAACCTGTCTTTTAGGAAAACATGCAGTTATATTCTTATGACCTGACAAAACAGGTTCCTTGATTAGTGTAAATTCCCTTCCTTTGTCACTATTCTTTGGGCTCTGATAAGCTTCCTTATCACAGGTCTCACCATGGAACAATATAAAGGCATTATAATATTCTTTGTTTTATTTTCCATTCCTTTCCTTATGATACCTAGCATTCTATTTGCTCTCTTGGCCGCCGCTGCACACTGGGCCATGGGTTATAACATGTTATCCACAATGATGCCTAAATCTTTTTCCTGGGTGGTGTTTCCTAATGTGGAACCTTGCATCGTGTAACCATAGTTTGGGTTGTTCTTCCCTAGGTGCATAACTTTGCACTTGTCCACATTAAATTTCATCTGCCATTTTGATGCCCAGTCTTCCAATTTATCAAGATCCTCTTGCAATTTTCCACAATCCTGTTGGGTTTTAGAAACTTTAAATAGCTTTGTGTCCTCTGTAAATTTGATAACCTCACTTGTTATTCCCTTTTCCAGGTCATTTATGAATATGTCAAAAAGCAGCGGACCCGGGTTTCTGGGCTTAAAGAACCCCCTTCCGGTGACTGCATAGCTGGTTGCAGAGAAGTTACATGTTTGTCCATGGGGCCCACCTTACCTCCATGTACTCCACCAGAAGTTGTTGAAGCGGCAGATTTGGCTTTCCGTTTCCCCATGTGCAAACACGATCCACTTCCAGCGGCTCAGGGGCTTCGAAGGGGCGTCAAAGGGGCGTGTCCTGCCCCTTGTGTCACGCGACCACGCAGGCCGCGAACACGCGGCCGCGTGTAGCACTTGTTGGGCTTTGTAGGGAACAGGGGGGTCCTCCACAGCTGTGCCGTCCACCCCGCGCCTGCAGTTGTCTCAGCAGGTACTGGCTCCGACCTGCAACACAGCTCCGCGGCAAGTTGATTAGGTGGGATGCTTATTTTAGTGCTCCCTTTTGTGGGGCCTTAGGACCCTTTATTACTTTATATTATTTGTTATATTGAGGATAAGTCTCCTTCCCTTAATGTGTTCTCATGTTATGTGATGGTAATATTCTTGTAGTATGGATTTATTGTGGTGTATTTATTTCTTTTTTTGCCAATTGTTTCTCAAGAAAATGCAAAATAAAATATTTAAAAAAAAAAAAAAAAAAGCAGCAGACCCAGCACAGATCCTTGGGGTACACCAATATTCACCTTTCTCCATTGGGAAAATTGGCCATGTAGCCCTACCCTCTGCTTTCTATCTTTTAACCATTTCCTGATCCACAATAGTACACTGCCTCCTATCTCATGACTCTTTAGTTTTGCCAAAAGTCTCTGATGAGGGACCTTGTCAAAGGCTTTCTGAAAGTCTAAATACACTATATCAACCGACTCACCTTTGTCTACCTGTTTATTCACACCTTCAAAAAAACATAACAGATTAGTAAGACAAGATGTTGGCTGTCTCCCATTAAGCAATGCCTATCTACATGTTCAGCAATTTTGTTCTTTAGGATGGTTTCTAACATTTTTCCCGGTACTGACGTCAATAGTTTCCCGGATCACTCCTGGAACCCTTTTTAAAAATTGGCATTATGTTGCCCATCCTCTAGTCTTCAGGTATTAGAGATGATTTTAATGATAGTTCACAGATTACTAATAGCATGTCTGCAATCTCATATTTCAGTTCATTCAACACCCTTGGATGTATATCATCCAGCCCAGGTGATTTGCTACTTTTCAGTTTATCTAATAGTTGTAATACATCTTCCCGATGTATCAATATTTCCTTCAATTCTTCCACACCTTTAAATACCACCTCAGTCATTGGTAACATCCCTACATCTTCCTCAGTAAAGACCGAAGCAAAGAATTCATTCAGTCTCTCCACTATCACCTTGTCGCCTCTTAGTGCCCCTTTAACCCCTCTGTCATCTAATGGACCAACTGACTCTCTCACAGGTTTTTTGCTATGAATGTACTTGAAAAAGTCTTTATTATGTGTTTTTGCTTCAACAGCAAGCTTCTTCTCAAATTCTCCCTTTGCTTGCCTTATCAATGCCTCACATTTAAATTGCCAGTGCTTGTGCTGTTTATAGGTTTCGTCGTTTGGCTCTTTTTTCCATTTCCTGAAAGATGCTTTTTTTGGCAATAACAGCCTCTCTGACCTCACCTTTAAACCATGCTGGCAGTTTTATGGACTTCCTTCCACTTTTCTTAAAGCGTGGAATACAGCTGGTCTGGGCTTCCAAGATAGTATTTTTCAACAACACCCAAGCTTGATGTAAGTCTTTAACCTTTGCAACTGCTCCTTTTAGTTTTTTCTTAACTATTTTCCTCATTTTATCATAGTCTCCCTTTTGAAAGTTAAAAGATAGTGCTGTGGATTTCCTTACTATTCCTCCTCCACTAATTAAATCAAACACAATCATGCTATGATCACTATTGGCAAGTGGCCCCATCACCCTTATCTCTTGCACCAGATCTGGTGTTCCACTAAGGACTAGGTCCAATATGGCTTCCCCTCTGGTCAGTTCAGGAACCAGCTGCTCCAAGAAGCATAACACTTATTAAAAAAGAGCTGCTACACAGTACCCTGTCCTATGCTTCTGAGGTAAGCTGTGACCAACTTCCTGGGTGATTAACAGGAAGTTGTTCACAGAAGGAGTCTTTCAAAGGAGTTTTTCAAAATAGTCTTTTGACCTGCCACCTGGCGTTAACACCTATTGAAAACATTTCACAGGTCTCTTGCCCCCTAGGTAGAGGGACTCTTTGTAAAGGTCTCTAGAAGACTTTATTTGTTGATCAAAGAATACTGACCCTGTTTTGTCTTTTATGCTAAGTTATATTCTGATTTGATTTAAATTAAAGGTCTTTGCTGCTGCTAGGCTCTGACTTATTATGAAATTTATACTAGAAGCTCTCTGCTGTGTTCTAAATTTAACCAGAAAGCTCTCTTCTGTGTTTTAAATTTAAACAAAAAGTACTTTGCTGATACTAGGCCCTGAGTAAGTATTAAATTTAAACTACAAGCTCTCTGTTGGGTTCTAAATTTAACCAGAAAGCTCTCTTCTGTGTTTTAAATTTAAACTTAAACTGCTGCTACTAGGCCCTGACTGATTTAACAAATATACTGGGTTCACAGATTAATCAGCTTTAATCCAAAGAAGTCTCTTCAGACAAATTCTCAGAAGTATATAGAATGTTTCCAGGAGCGAAGAAAAACCCCACTAGACAGACTGTTGCTTATCATCGATAATAAAACTGGTTGAAGAGCTAGGAATGGGGCAGAGAGTCAGGTATAAGGAATAGGATCTATAGATGAAGAAGTCTTATGAGATGAGTTAAGAGTTTTAAGAATATTTGCGGCAGAGGCTAAAAAAAAATGACCAGGAATGAGACAGAAATAGAGGAGAGTTTGGAGAGGAAGCTATAGAAGCAGAAGGAGATGAACTAGGAGGGGAAAGAGGTAATGGGCAGTTGGGAAAATGAGCCTGAGGAGTTTACACTTTATTAACAAAGAAAGTAGCCCAAATTGAAGGAGATGGCAAGGAAGTCTGACTCAAATCCTGAGAGGTTGTAGAAGGTCTGGTTAAGGAATCCAAAATAGTATATAGTTTGCGAGTGGAATTAGCAGCAGTTGCTATTTGCTGGGAGTAATAAGACTTCTTGGCCAGATGCACTCGAAACAATAATGTTTGTGTAGTTCCTTGTAGCAATGAAGACATGAGGAGGTCTGGTGCTTCTTCCAAAATCGTTCAACATTGCAAAGTTGATGACAGGTGATGAAAAATCCTTGGTGATACCAAGGATGTTTGTGATATGACGAGCGATGGATGGGACAAGGAGTTGCAATATGATCTAAAGAAAAAGACATAACAGAGTACCAAAGTTCAGCTTGATCATCTACAGGGAAAACAGAAAAATTAGAAGGGAAAATAGTGTCTGCTGACGGAAAGCAAGCTAGAGTGGAAGAAGATGTATTACAACTCTGGGTGTCTGGCTGTGTGTGGTCACATACTTGTGTAGGTGACAGCTCAAGCCAGATTTAGGTGTGCATGTGTCTCCACAGACGTTCACGTATATGTTTTGGATGATGTTTGGCCTGTGGATGAGCCTGCTTGTTCTAGCTTACAAAAGGTGCAGATCATGAGACATCTTGGCTTACACTCTGAAATCATTCTAGGAACAGGCTATCTGTGCACCTCTGCCCAAATCCCCAAGATGGAATATATGCTCCATCTGGTGGTCTCACATTCCCACTGTCAGGAAGTGTTGGAGCTCTTAGTCCTGTCCCTCATCTTGGGAAATCATTGTATCAAGGACCAAAATGCATCAGCATGGGAATCCCACATATCCAGGAGAGTATCCCCAAAGCACTCTGAGAACTGTAACACTTGGCAACTCAGCTGCATCTACACTATACCAAACATGGTCAGTCAAAGTGGATTGCGAGCAAGGTGCAGCAGGGCACCTGTACCACCTTGCCATTATATGGCACACTCTTTTTCTCCCTCCCACATCCAGCGCTGCTCCGGGTGGTCAATGTCAACATATGTGCAGACATGTTAAGTTACACACTTTCAGGAGTGCCTTTTAAACTAAGTCCAGGATTCGTGACTACCTTACTCTGAATTCCACAAAAAGAAAATGCCATTGAGAAACCTCTTCCAAAAAAGAATATGAACAAAATAATCTGAGCCATATAAATACCGTTCCTCAAAATCGCCCAGATATAAAGTGGCTATAGATGGGGCCGCTGTAGCGCCCATGGCTATGCCTGCAATTAGGGCAATGCCTGCTCCATGTGCACATGCAGGTAGTGCATGACATCATTGCCCTATCATATAAAAGGTGCATGGTAATCATCTTTCAGTATTCAAGGGGCTGGAGAGTGAAAGGACAGCCTGTGGAGAGAGAGAGGAGTATTGGAGGAGTGTTGGTAGTGGAGGAGGAGTGTTGGTGGTGGTGGAGGAGTGGTGTTGGTGGTGGTGCGATGTCGGTGGTGGGGCGGTGGTGGTATGGAGGAGAGGAGAAGTAGTGGTGCAGCTGAAGCACCAGAATCATCTGAGGTTGTCAGTGGGGAGAATGGACGTGCTCACTCCAGGCCTCAGAATGATGAACCAGGACCTTCATCTCACCCACCTGCAGAGATGGTGAGGGCATTAGAAGTTTTGGGTGATGCTGTAGCAGCCCCTAAAAGGAGAAGGAAAAAGCAGCTGTGCTCAAGGAGGCATGGCAGAGGGTCCAACGCTATGCCTATAAGCCCAGTGACCTTATCCTGGATATGCTATTGAACCATTATGAGCAGCTTCTTGGGCAACAAAGAATCCAAACACTAGCCTCTGCATATCAGGCCATCCGGCACACTGTTACTCAAGCTGTGACTGGCCTGGGGGGCCCCTGTGTGAGATGCTGAGAGCATAAAGAAGCGCTTTAGCAATATCAAACAGGCCCTGTGGTCAAAGGTCAGTGTGTACAGGGCCCATGCACATGGCACAGGTGAGGGGCATAGCAATTCCTACTGACTCCCATGGAGGAATGCCCTGTACAGTGCCTTGGAGAGGTGTACATGCTGGACCTGCCTGAAGGACTGGTCAGCCCCTATGTAGCAGCAAGTATGTGGAAATACAGATGATAGTCTCTGAATTTATGTTTGGTCATATCTTGCCTATATCAATGCAATGTATGAGTTTGTTTTCTGCTCTTGTGGGTTCCCCATCTGTGGGAACAGTGACATGATGGGTTTCAGCACAGTACAATAGACAGAATGTGCACATATGTCTGTATGAGGGCTTGGAGAGCTATGAGGGATGGTGACCATGTCCTCCAGAGCTAAGAATAGATACTGTCCAGTCTAGGGCAAACATATTCATGAACTGACATGGATAGTAGGGAAACACTGTTATGTGGCTTATATAATCACTCATGTTACCATCCATCTGGGTTCCTGTCCTGTTCTGTTTGTGGTTTCAGAGAGTATGGAGATGCCACAAAAAACATGCAGATGTCATTGGCAATTGACACATACATAGTCATCCACAACATGTATTTGTCTCTCTCTGAGTGTCACCTGCAACGTTGGCAGAGGTCCTGCAGCCTAAACCATTGCAAATGAGGACTTGCTCCCATTTCAGGAGTGCCCCCTCCCCCCCGCCAATATCCCCATGTGTGTCACAGCTTCACCCACATATGCCACCCTTTCTGTTTGAAAAATCAAAAAACAGACTCAAACACTATTTTATAGCAAAAAGCAACAAAATATGTTTTCTTCTTAGAAAGAATATATAGTAAAACCTTTCCTTCACAGAAAAACTAACATAGGAAAGACCCCTACCACCTAAACTATACAGAAGCAAAAACCAAAAGAGATCATATACATATACTGCCCAATCAATCTAAGTGCTAACACCGCCAAAAAACAGTGTCATACCTAAAGATCCAACGCTGTTCACAGAAATCACACACATGTTGCCCAATTAATCTGAGCATTTAAACCGCCAGGGAACACAGTATCCAACTGGAAGATCCAACGCTGTTCACAAACTAACAAAACCTGATCCTTTAACCCTTTCAGACCGTATGTCCACTGTAATGGACGTCATGTTTATTCATTGAATTCCATGTATATATATATGGTGTCTGTGAAAAAATTCAGGTCTGAAAGGGTTAATGACATATGGATGTCCTGGTGAGGCGTCGGGAGATAGGAGGGAAACAGGACGTGGCTGAAGTTTGCTGCGAGTTGACGGGACACTTTTTGCTGTTGTTATAGCATGTTTAAGAACATAATCCAGTTAAGTGTTTCTGATGTTATAAAGCTGGTTTGAAGATTATTTTCTATAGGGCTATGTTGCCTACATATCAAGCTTTGTGATTCAGTCATGTATTTTGATGTCATTAAGCTAGTTTGAATGTTATTTTTCATATAGTTATGTTGTGTATATATGCAGCTTACTTCTTCCATGTTATGAAACTAATAGAAAAACTGGTGGGTCATTGATGTTATGGGAATTGGGTTAGCACAGATTTGTTCTGGGCTACCCTGTTATGAGTACCCCTCTGTTTCTGAGATCCATGTTTTCCATTTTCTCCATTTTTACCTTTCTAAGAAGAAAAAATCTTTTGTTGCTTTTTGCTATAAAATAGTGTTTGAATATGTGGAATGCTTATTCTGATTTTTGATCTATTAATCTGCATTCTGTAATTGACCCTTTCTGTTTGGGCACACATTGCTCCCCCATGATCGCATACTCCCAGATGATGTCTGCAGCTGACCTGTCACTGGTCCTGTCATGTACCAGGAAAGCTCAAATAGCCAGCTACTGCCCTCCATTTTACAGAATCCCTCCTCTTCCTAACACCTACCCACCCATACCTTAACTCTATGTCATGTCTTCCCTTCCCCTCTGGTGCTCTTATGGCCCCTTGCCACACTCTCTATTCCATTTCCTTCCAAAGCTGGCAGCTGTCCACACATTTTACTAGATCCTCCACAGAATTTGGGAGCAAGCCCTGTTACAATGGACTAAGGACACCTCTTGTGCTCAATCTCAGAAGGGATTGAATATAAGGACATCTCTTTTGCTATATACCCCACAAATGGAGTGTTGCCACTTATGTTTGTATGAAACTGTTCAAGGCACATATTTGAGAAGCCACATTGGTAGAGTCATGTAGAAGAAACTGATCTCTAGCACAGTGCCTAGAATACAGGTCTAGGAGGGCAGCTGAAGGTCCCCCATACCACAGCTTTCTGTCCAGCCACATACTCCATCATTGCTGCCCACATGTCTTCTTACCCTATCCTCCACTCTCATGTTCTCACAGGGTAAATCGCTGCCATCCATGTTTCTGCCCAGTTTGCACCCTCCCCCTCTCTCCTTCCCTTTTAGAACCCTAAAAACACCACAAGAGAAATGCTTAAGGTATTCCTGGGTTCAGTCTGTCTTTGAGGTGCTGTTACAGATGGGTGGCCCAGGTATAGTCTCAGCATGACAGAGCCTGAATCAAACATTTCCTCCATACATAGCATAAGGCTAATCTGTCAGCATGTGCCCTTTGGCTGGGATGGAACTTGCCGACCTGCACCATGAGCAGGTGCAGGAAGAGCATTTCCTAGTCCTGTACATGCCTGGCCCATAGTCTTCTTGGGGGACATTAGCATATGTGTATGTTAGGTTCCTGTGTTAACATGTTTATAGATGTTAAGCAATGCATTAGTGAAGGGCAATTTCTGTTTTGCCCATGAACTCAGCTGAGGGTGACCAAGCAAACATGTACCCATACAAGTGAACTGTGGCTTCCAGGGACAGACGTTTGCCACCAAGACAGTTTCTAGTAACTCCATGTTGGCAATTCCCAGGGGTTATGTTGGAACTACAGACCTAGGAGTTGTACCTCAGTCATCTTTCTGGAAGAGCTGCGGTGTCATATAGATGCATGTCTCACACAGTTCCATGATGTGAATTGTGGTACACATTCTTGGCACCCTTGCTTTCTTGTCATGTTTTGTCAAATATCTCTTCAAAATGGTTATGAAGTATGACAACTCTCAGCCATGATAGTCTTATAGTATGTTCAAAGGGAAGCAACACATTACTGATGTCTTGGAAGTGTAGATATGGTCATTTTTGGTTCCAAAACACAATTATGATGTGGCCACAAATGATGGTACTCTTCTGGCAGATTTGGTCTCACAACCCTTGGCAGTAATGACAGCCTCCAAACAAGTAATTTGCCCAACTACATGTCCTTGGCATCTGTCTGATGTTTGTTTCTCTCACTCGTCCACTGCAGTTTCATGATGCTCCACTGTTTCCAGGATACCTTTTAGCAAGGGCAGATTTCAGCTGTTCACAACGGTTCTTGCTTGGAATGAGATCATCACTCATAGCTGGTCTGTTATGAAGAGGCCATTGGATCCTGTGGAAACATTCTGGGATACCTTTGGATGTATGCTTTGGGTCAGTGTCCTGTTGTTGGAGCCATGACCATTGAGTCGGACCTAGCTTTGTGACACTACATAGTACATCTCACTCCCAAAAACCTCAGTTGTCCCCAGAGTTCCTGACTCTATGAAGACATGCCAGGGCATCCTACACCAGAGGTCACAAAACAGCACCATACCCTAAAGGAAGGTCCAACATATTTCACTGTGAGATGGGTGTTTTCCAAACATGCATCATTTCCTTGCCTGGAAGTTTATCGCTGGTCCGCATTGGCACTGATCTGCAGTTTGGTTGTATCTGTCCCCACTAATTTGGCCAACCAAGATAGTGATTTGGCATTGTAGGCCTGGAAAATGCTTGGACATGCCTTTTTAGGTCCTTTATCTCAGACAGGAGGTCCATCCTTGCGTATTGCATGGCATATGGTGTGCATTGTAACCACCACTCCAGAGAGCTCCAGTTACCCTGAAGCTCTTTGAATGTTGTGCGTGCAGTTTGGCAGAATATTGTCATTAATCTTTGTAGGCATATGGGATTAGGTATCACATTCCCACAACATCCTGGTAGTTACTGCACAGTTTCAATGATTCAAAAATCCTGAATAACATAGCAGCCCATGTACACAGGCATCCTCAGATCTTTGTAAATGCCATTGTACCCCGTTGAAGTTTGTTCTGGTATGATAATGGCTTCTCAGATGGTCTCTTGTAGCTATCTTCTGTTCTCCCTTGTCGACCGGGCACAGGGAGTGAATGTGGACATTATTGCCATTGTACACAGCATACCTTTTGTGATGAAGACACGTGATTTGTGACTATCAATCACCAGTGTGTGATATTGTACTGCAATATGTTGGTGCTTCTTCTGGTCAAACTGATGTGGCCTTTATCTGAACATTCACCTATCGGGTTTTGTTGGAGCAATCAAAATGCCAATCCTAATACAAATATTGCTCCATTCACTCACAATGTCAAAAAACACTGTTTTATTTAGGGAACAGGTCTCAGACTAGAGCAGGGAGGAATCTTATGAGGCAAAACCTCTGAACACCAATCCCCTTCTTTGCATCAAGGACCTGGGATTTCCCTTTTTTCCTGTTTTGCGGCTGGTTTTGAGGGTTAACCTCACAGTAGAGTTCTAAACAGGCTGCAGTGATGGACTATCTTAAGAACGAGAAAAGATAGATTCTGTAGCACGTAGCAAGGTAATAGCCAATAGCAGGAAGGCTGGCAGGCCGGGACCGGCTTAAAAACAGGATTTAAGATCGAGATTAAGCATGCGCGGCGTTTTTTGAGAATGACAACTCTGAAGGAATGAGAGAAGAGGTATGTTTTCTCCAGCATTACTGGCGGGATTGTCTTTTGCAGTATCTTATAGTCAGCGAAAATTACTTTTGTGAAAAATGCTGTATGTGTTTACTTTTATACAGTATTGAGAAGAAGCTGCATATCCTCATTAAATTGGATTCCCCCGAAGAAACCGCTTGGAGGTGAAACGCACAAGCGCTAATGATTTGCGTTGGGACCCAAGTTCTGATTCTCAGATAAGCATTTTTTGCTATCATTTCAATTACTGCAAGAGCTATGAATACCCTAGTTATTGAAAGATACTGAACTTTTTAATGATTGGAAACAATTAGCAGGAGAAATGTTTGATTTTGAAATAGAAGCAATTAGTAGAAGAAAAGCTGGATTTTGAAATATTGAAAGACATCGGCAGAGAGATTTTTTGAATAAAAGTAAAAAAGGGAAATCCCAGGTCCTTGATGCAAAGAAGGGGTTTGGTGTTCAGAGGTTTTGCCTCATAAGATTCCTCCCCGCTCTAGTCTGAGACCTGTTCCCTAAATAAAGCAGTGTTTTTTTACATTGTGAGTGAATGGAGAAATATTTGTAGTAGGTTTATCTTAACATTGGCAATGCTCATATGAATTTGAACAGGGAATTTGAACATTTTGAGTTTTTCCCATAACCATATGGAGTTCCAGCTGAAATGATAACAGACCAACGTGGCAGCGAGTGAGAGTGAAAACTTGAATTTTCAGCTGAAATAACACATGACTAGTGTGGCATCGAGTGAAAGTGAAAATCTCGGCTTGACGAACTGGATGAAAAGTCACGACAACCCCCTTCACGTGAAGTCATAGGGGGACCGTGAGTTCTAAAATTGAGCAAAGCTAAGTAACCCTTCACTATCTTCACGGGCTTCTTGCATGTGCTTTATATATGAGTTATGGATAGTTTTATATAAAATAATATTAAAAAAAATAAAATAAAAATCTTCAAAAAAAAAGTCAAAAAAACGAAATGAGAGAAAGAAAACATTAAGTATCAGTGGAAGACTAAATTAGCAATATTATACAGGTCGTTGATGTACAACAGACGCTTAGTTTCGCCTTTAATGAGCAAACTTGAATAAGCAGTCTAAATTCTGAGACCTGATTGCTATAGTCTCGAATAGGTCAAAAAAAGTTAGTTATCTATATATGAAGGTAAAAAAGTAGAGCTCATTTAACATTATACTGCTGAATGCTCATATGCTGGCAATGTCTCCATTTGTGGCCTATGTCCTACTATGTATTCTTTTGCGTTATTGTGTGAGCTGATGATTTGAGGTGTCAGATATGTGTGCATATATAGTTGGAAGTCATGTCCTGGGATATTTAATTATCTTAGCTCTTGTACAGTGAGGGGTTAAAGTGCAAGTGTACCAATAATACTAACCACAACTGTCCCAGGATGCAAATGACAAAAGACCAGGAAAGATCAGGTTGCTCCACTAGTAGACTGGGTGTTTGAGCAGTGCAGCATAATATACCCTCTCAATTACTGTCATACTATCAGACATCCAGAGCTGGCAACATATCCACAGCCAGACATTACTTGCTTTCACATTTCTCTTTTACAATGTGTATTGCAATGCAGCATGTGATTTGTGATACAATCTATTATTTTATTCAACAGGTTTTTTTATACTGCTTTATCATTTCAGTCAATGCAGTTTACATTGCAACAAACTTGGTAATGTACATTAGAGACATTGACAACTTGGATTTTTTTGAGGCAATAGAGGGTTAAGTGACTTGCCCAAGGCCATAAGGAGGACTAGTGGGAATTTAACCCTGGTTTCTTGGTTCCCAAGCCAGTGTTCTAACCATTAGGCTACTCTTCCACTCCTATAGCAGTTCTGTTACCTATAGCATTCAGTTCTCATGGTCCCATGATGTCACTGTGTGAGGCTGCCCCCTCTCCCAGCTGTGGTACAAGCTGTGAAACACAGAAGTGATAGTCAGAGGGAGCACAGTACTTTTTAACCCTACCCAACACTTTGAAGGATTGGGGGAGACATCAGTAATGGAGACTCCATCACACAAAGCAGATGGGCAGTGATGCAGACACTGGGCCTGCCTGTTAGGTGCTCAGTAGAAGATGGACAGTTTTGCACATAGCTGAGTTATGAGGATGTGTATATAGACCAGGGGTTCCCAAACCAATCCTTGGCCCTCCACAGCCTGTCACATTTTCAGCAGATCCACAATTACAATGCATGAGCGAGATTGTCATTCAATGGAGGTAGTGATGCAAATCTCTCCAATGCATTTGAATTGTGCGTATGCTGATACCCTGCCTGGCTGAGATGCTAGTCTATAAACCCCTGCTATAGACAGTAGTTATCTGTAGAGATGTTTGGTGCACAGCAGAGGTCTGATTGTCTGTATTTTGCTTTTCACAGCTGTCCATGGCTTCAGGAGCTGAGCCTGCACCTGCTGCTAGGCAGGAGATTCTCCAGGGAGCTGGGGTACCGGGCTCTTGGGTGGCAGAGACAGGGTCCAGCACCACCCCCATGGCAGAGGGTGGCCCAGATGAGGGAGTTGAACTTGATGCATGAGAATCATCTCATGGGAGGGATGACGAACATGACTAGTACCTCTTCCAGGAGCCACCATCAGCGGAGGGGGCACAGCTGCCAAGCTCCCAGAAGGAGGAGGAGAGAGGACAGGCACATCCCAGAAGGGAGCTGTGCAGGACATTCCACCCCCTCCACAGATGTGCCTGTGGACCCTCCACAGCTTGTGCCAAGTGTGAGGATGAGGATCCTACAGGATATACAGAAGGACCTGATGGTGTACACCAGTGGCATCCACGAACACCTAGCAGGTAGGGTGTGCATGCATGTGTATGCTGTGTTTGTGTTATGACTCAGTTCAGGTAAGCATTTGGGGGATGGTGCTGGGGGCACAGGGGTACCCTGACACTTTGATTCTAACCATAACTGAGTGATGCACTGGGTTGGATGGATGGATGGATGATATGGAGATTGCCTTGCCAGCCACATAGGCCATTAGACAGGACCTGTAGCACTACACATGCCCCCATTTATCCAGGCAATTCCCACATGTGCTCTGTTTTAGCATGTATTAATCTGTGTCTCCAGTATGGAATGGACATTTACACTTTCTACATGATGTCAGATGGAGAAGGGTTAGCCAAGGGGGCTGCCCTGCAGTTCACAGCACAGTCCCTGGTTGAGACACAGACTCCATTTGATATTGCAATCACATTGCATGTGTGTGTGATACAACACATCCTCCACAGGTGAGACTGCAACATCTCCCTCTCCCAGCTAGAGATTTGCCATGACCAAAGAATCCCTGACTAGGTGTCTACCCACTACTGGTGCTACTTCATTGGTTTGGGGTGCTGTTATGTGATGATGATGATGATGATGATGATGTGGGGAAAGGGGTGTGGCTAAGCACATGAGTGTAGCTGGTGAGCTATGAGAGCACAACTGCTGGACAAGGGTTTTGGTGGGAGGATGAGGCAAGGTGACTGTGTGGGGCCATACAGATGCAGAGTGTCACAGAGACATAACTGTGATTGTAGTTGGTGCCTCAGCTCTTCCATTTGCATGTTCCTGTCTATATTTCACTGTAGAGCTCCCATGCAGACAGATGTGGAGGTGGTCCAGGGATGAATGTTGTGCACCATCAGATCCACATACAGTATGAGGTGGACAGAGAGGCAGCAGATAGGGTGATAACACAGTGTATTCTGGAGGGGAGAAGGGTATAGATGTGTACAACATGCCACTTTCATAGGAGGGCAAGGAAAGAGACCACAACTACATTAGAAACTATTGGAGGCCGGGGGGGCGGAGCCTGATGTCCAGCGGGATGCTCGCATAACGCTGAGGCTCCCGAGAGGCCTACTCAGAATCCTGAATTAACACCTCACATTTTGGAACTTCTTCTCTGATCTTGCCGGGGCACATTGGTGAGATGGCGGGGACCAAACCAACGCGCCTGGAATTTGGGTCTCCAGCGGCTTCTCACGGCAAACGTTCCAAAACTGAACCTCCGTCCCCGCAGAAGGGGCCGGCCTTGTGCGAGGGCCCCGAAATGCAGCAGGAAATCCTCGCAGAGATTAGAGGGGTCAAAAACCTTGTGCAGGCAAACGGTGAAGCACTCCGAGCGCTGCGGGACGATTTTGGTGTGCTGCAAAGCAAGCTAGAAGGGCTTTCTTCGCGTCAGGACAAAATGGAGGGCATACTGGACTCCCATGCGGCCCGGTTGTCCAAACTCGACAAAGTTGAACGACAGGTGCGGGCATTGCAGAAAGAGGTGGAAGATGGCAATAATAGAGCGCGCCGCAACAATATACGACTCGTGGGCATACCGGAGGGAGCGGAATCGGGAGACATGAAAGAGTTTTTATGCAAAATCCTCCCTTCCTTGCTCCAAATCACCTTTACCAAAGATTTGGAGATTGATCGCGCTCATCGTGTACCCACAAGCATAACGCTCAACAGGAAGACCCCGCGGCCTATCATTTTTCGACTATTGAGATATCAACACGTGGAGCAAATTCTAAGTGCCTCTCGGGCAAAGGGCCATATGGAGCTTGAGAGCCACAAGATCTCCTTCTATCCTGACTTGTCTAAACCCACAGTCGACCGCCGAAAGCGCTTTCTGGAATTCCGGCCGAGGCTTCAACAACTACAAGCACGCTATGGCCTGATGTACCCGGCCAAGCTCCGAGTCACGCTTCACAATCAGACAAGAACATTCGAGGACCCTGATCTACTAGCGGAGTTTTTGGATGTCAAAGAAGCCGACTTGATGCGCTGATTTCCAGAATATTCTTGCAAGTCTCCTTATATCCGCTGTACCTGCCATATTGGATCTGCCGCAGCCTAGTAAAGAGTCTGGCATGTGCAGTCTATTGCCTTACTCTTGATGGTATCTGTGACCCGACTCCATCTACCCACAGTAGCCTCGATGAGTATCAGAGACAGTATTATTATGGACTCGGGTGTTTCTTTTCTTTTTTACATGTCTTCTTTTCCTCTCCAGGGCCTCCTCCCGCAGACATATGGTCGCCATATTCTTTGGGGGTTTTGCTTCTTCTCTAAGATACGTTGGTACATACTTTTCAATATGGGGTGTATTAGCCAGAATACTCGGTGATTATGACATTGTTGTACAGATTCTGCGTATGTTCTATGTTATCAAGCGCCCTTACTTAAAATGTTTACTACCGATTGATGGCACCATGTAAGATTTTTTCATTGAACGTAAAAGGCATCAATAATCCGATAAAACGGAAGAAAATCCTAAGCTACCTCAGTCAGGAAGCAGCGGATCTGATTTTTCTCCAAGAAACGCATTTAAATTCGAAGGAAACTCTTAAACTCAATATTAAACCTTACATGGTGGCCGCTTATTCCCCAGCCGTTTCTAAGAAATGTGGGGTTGCCATACTGGTTAGGAAATCTTTGCATGCTACTGTTATTGCGACTAGCTCAGATACAGAAGGTAGAGGGTCTAGAGTTCACCTCAAGATAGGTAGCCTAGAAGTTACATGTCTATGCCTTTACGCTCCTAATGTTGATGACCCTGCCTTTTTTGCTACCATTGCTCAGGTTGCGCAGGCTTCTGCTAATACTTCATTGATCATTGGGGGGGATTTCAATCTAGTCCTTGATCCTCTGATTGACAAACAGCCGCCTAGGACGAGTGGTCCCCCCAAGAGTCACGCTACGCTTACCTCCCTGATCAAGGATCTTGCTTTAGTTGATCTATGGAGATTACTACACCCCAATGAGCTTGACTTCACCTTCTTCTCCTCCCCTCATAAATCTCAGTCTCACATAGACTTTTTTCTAATCTCAAAACTGTTAGTTCCTCAGGTGGACACTGCAAAGATTCACTCCCAACATATTTCAGATCATGCTGCCATTTCCTTTCAATTACACACTACTGCACCCCAGGGAAACTCGGGAGCCTGGTTCTTTGATAGAGCCCTGTTAACTCAGCCAGAATTCCAGTCAGAAATTCGAGTAGCCATACAGGATTACTTCCATTTTAATCTACCCCAAGATACTGCGAATTGGGCTTGGTGGGAGGGCTTCAAAGCGGCCATTCGGGCAACGATCACTCGCTATCAAATCCGCTTGCGGAAACAACGCAAACAACAGCTGCTCATACTAGACCAACAAATAAAAGCAGGCGAACGAGTTCTAACGTCACGTACTGACCCATGTGTATTAATTCGATTACAGCGTCTCCGTTTTCAATATAATTCAATCCTCTCAACTGCAGCTTCTAAGAGTATTGAGCTTCAGCGAGGGACATATTATCGTGAAAATAACCGAGCCGGTCGACTCTTAGCCAATGCCTTGAAAGGTCAAAAAGAAGCCAAACGCGTTGCGGCCCTTCGAGCTCCACAGGGAGGGGGCATAGTGACCACAGACTCCGATATTGTAGAGCTCTTTCGGGATTTCTATACCCGCCTATATCAATCTGAATGTGAGTTCTCGTCAGAGACATTCGAGCGATTGCTCTCTGGCATTCAGCGGCCGACCCTCTCTGAAGATGATAGAGATGCGCTGGATGAACCCTTCTCTACTTCAGAGATCCAATCTGCCCTAAAACGAACAGCCTCGGGCCGTGCCGCAGGGCCCGATGGTCTCCCGACCGAATTCTACAGAACGTTCAGTGCAGATTTAGTTCCCTACTTAAAACTCTATTTTACTGCCCTTGCGGTCGATACATCCTCTTTGGGATCCTTTTCGGCAGCTAATGTGGTTGTATTTGAGAAAGAAGGCAGAGACCCGCTACTGACCGCCAACTACCGTCCAATCTCCCTACTTAATGCCGACTATAAGATCTTCGCAACGATCTTGGCCACCCGGCTATCTGACATGATGGCTACCCTAATTCACCCCGACCAATGCGGTTTTATACCCGGCAGATCAACTGCTGACAATGCTCGGACCTTGTGCCATGTGTTATCTAGTGCTGCCAACCTCGACCATCCATGGGTGGGTCTTTCCCTGGATGCCGAAAAAGCCTTTGATCATCTAGAATGGCCCTTCTTATTTGCAGTTCTCCGATGGTATGGCTTTGGAGAGGGCTTCCTCCGATATCTCCAAGTCATGTACACTCAACCCGTAGCCAGTATTTGTGTAAACGCCATCAAATCTCAGCCATTTAACCTCCAAAGAGGCACGCGTCAAGGTTGCCCCCTATCACCAATGCTTTTTGATCTCGCTCTTGAACCCCTAGCCCTCCTTATCAGACAGTCTGCACGTATTCGTGGTGTCCCCTTTAGTCATAGGGAGATTAAACTCTCTGCATATGCAGATGACCTTATGCTCTTCGTTTCCCTCGATTCGGTTCCAGCTGTCTTGGATCTGATTGACGGATACTCACAATTATCGGGCTATAAAATTAACTGGACCAAATCTGTAGCATTCCCACTGAACCGCTGGGTACATGAGGCTGACATGCAGGCCTTTCCCTTCCTTTGGCAATCCCGCATGGTGAAGTATCTTGGGGTCCATTACTGTTCTCCTTTAGAAGACACTATCAGTTTTAATGCCAAAGAGGTAGTCTCCAAAGTCCGTGAACTCACAAATCGTTGGTCTCCCTTATCTCTCACATGGTGGGGCCGCTTAGACACTGTGAAGATGATGATAGTCCCCAAAGTGAACTACATTTTAGAAATGCTGCCATGCTTACTTCCGCTACATACTTATAAGATATTGAGGGCCTTCTCGTCCGTTATCTCTGGCAGGGCAAGCCACCAAGGATAGCTAAACATAAACTGCAGTCTGCAAAGGAACGAGGGGGTACCAGATTTCCTGATTTTCTTAGATATCATCAAGCCTTTTTACTTAAGCAAGGTGCCCGATGGCTAGATACCTCAATAGACCGCCGACCAGTTTGGCTGGACATAGAAGAGGAGCTTAGTAGCCCAATTCCGTTAACCCATCTCCCCGGTATGTCTTATCAAGTAGACACCCGCCATCCACCAATGATTGTCGATACTCTTGCGGCCTTCAACACTCTCATTCTATCACTGGGCCCGAATGTATGTCCTCAGGACGGGCTCCCGCTATGGAATAACCCCAGAATTCAAGTCCTAAATAGAACAATAGCCTGGAAACCCTGGTACTCCAGGGGGATCTGGACACCCCAACAGCTTTTCTCTGCAGCTCGTTGGAAAACCTTTTCGGATTTACAAACGGAATTTGCGTTACCAGCGAAACACTACTTTCAATTGATGCAGCTTCAACACTGCCTCAAAAGTGCTCGAATCATGCCGCCCTCTGCCCCTACTGAGGATGGGCTATTAGAGATAGTTCACTCCATTAGTAGTACACATGGGGTAGCCTCTAATTTCTATAAAATACTTTGTCAGGGTACAGATACGGTCACTTTTAGAGCCCAACAAGCCTGGGAGCGCGAACTGCAAACCACTATAACCCCTGTGCAATGGAGCGTTTTTTGGAGTAAAGTAGTGCGGGTTTCCCGGTCTGCCTCTGTTACCCAAACTCTTTTCTTCTTTGCACATAGATGCTTTTATACCCCAGAAAAACTAGCCAAATGGAACCCAAATGCTAGTGACCTGTGTTGGTCTTGCCATACTGCTGTGGGATCCCTCGCTCATGTTATTTATGAATGTCCTCAACTGCAGGTCTATTGGGGGCGGGTCTGGGGTCGTATTCAATCTATCTTGCATTTTCATGAACCTCTTTCTTGGAAGGTCGTGGGACTCCGCTCTGTGGCGGAGGTCCCCTCTCTTCCTAAGAAGGGTCGCTTTCTCCTTGATTTCATGCTAGGTATAGCCATATGCTTAATCACGAGGAATTGGAAGGATAGCTCTCGACTTACTGTCAATGAATGGTGGCACCTCGTCTGCTTATATAGTAAATATGAGCAGATACCTCGGAGAGCTATTCCCCATGTCCATACTCAATCTTGCTTGTCTAAATGGCAGATGCTTAATGATTATGTACAATCTGCTCATTGTTCCAACATGCCTGTATAATGTGCACTCATCATGTTTTAGATCACCGTTAGGTTTTGTAATACAATAATGTAAGTACACGCCCGCTTCGGGAATGCTTAGTTTTCTAGAGAAGAAGCAGGGGGGAGGGGGGTGGTAGGGGTTTACTTTGGTGTATGTATTACACGTTATGTATTTGTCTTTTGCTGTATGTCTTCCTTTCCTTTGTTGTTATAAAACGAAAATAAAGAATTTAAAAAAAAAAAAGAAACTATTGGAGGCCAGGACTGCCATAGTGGACAGTTGTAGCTTGCCAGCTGCATGCAAAACATGGGTACAGGAGGGTGGGGCTCCCTAGGTGTGCCACTCTAACACATGACAGGGCTCTATGCTCATGCTCTGTCTAGGTAGCCCCACTCCAAATCTGCCTCCCATGGGCACATAGATGTCTCCAGCCATGCAATATGCCTCCAGACCTATACTCTGCATTGCCAATACTAGCACTGAGCATACTGGGGACTTCACATTGTTCTGGAACTATGAACTTTCACCTAGCATAGAGTTCTCTGTCAGCATTTAACATTAGAGAGGTTAGGCAAATGCTACTAGAGTCTGACTAGGTGTTTTTCCACCATCTTTACAGTTCTCAATTAGACTATGGTACAGATGGAACAGAGGCAGGAAGGCATTGAAGATGCAGTGAGAAGAGGCTTTGCAGCATTAAATCAGAATCTGCAAGGCATCACTACAGCCTTGCTGCAGCTGGCCAAGCATCAGCAATGACCTGAGGAGGCACCAGGCCCTAGCTCCTGGCAGTCATCTGCTGTCCCACCAAGGCCAGAGGGACCTGTCAGACCCAGGAAGAAACAGGACAATGAGGCACTGTTTTCTGGGGCGACCTATGGTTGTGGTCAACATTATAAGCCCCCTTGTATGTCAACCTATTAATGTCCAATCTCTGGATAAAAAGAGTGTTCTTTGAAATGCCTTTTGACAGTACATGCACATAGATGTGACACATAGCAGATTCACATATAACCTAACCTATTTACATGGGATATCCTCATATATAGTCACCTTCACATGACATGCTTATTGCCACTATGAAAGATAAACCATGCACAATTGTACAGAATAACCACATTCTCATTGCTGCAACATGTGATGCCACAGTCATCTACTGTCAGTAAACACATGACTTGGATCATACAATGATTGATGGCTTTCATGTTTAAGATTACCACATTCACTTCCTATTCCCCTTTTACACTGGAGAGAATAAGAGACCACACAAGGGACCATCAGAACAGCCATTCTCCCCAAATATTCAAGCTGAAGTGGTTCCAAGGGCATCTGCTTAGAACTTGGGATTCCTGAGTCAACATTTGGCAATGTTGTGAATAAGTTTTCTGCTGATGGAACTGTCTGCAACCTCCCAGGATGTCTGTTGACATACCACTACTGACAGCATGGCTTGATGCCAGCACACCAGCATGAGCCCATCTTCCCCCACACCTCTTCTTCTATAGCCGGTTCAGTCCCGCACTTCCTGCCCATGCAGTCCTTGCCATGCCACTGCTTTTCCTGTTCTCTTGGGGGCAGCAGCAGTGTCATCAGCAGACTGGATCTACAAATATGGAAGGACCTATGTGGATCTTTCCAAGTCTGCACTAGCAGCCTTCATCTCATACCTCCATCCACTGACATATATTCACATCAGAGGGGGAAGTGATCAGAGCAGTCCTGTTGTTTATAGGTGATTGGAGTTCCACTCCACTGACACCACTACCAAGGGAAGCAGGAATGCACCAGCTAAGAAAGGGCAGGCAGCGTGGTGATGAGGCAAGATCAGCAGTTGCCCCTAAAGTGACCCCTCCTGTTTTGTGCCCTTTGCGTATGCAACACTCGCACAGGGCTAGTTATAGCAATGGCTGTTTGACAATTGCAACTATGTTTGGAATCCCCTATGGTGATCCCACTCTGCAGCTATATGCCTAATATTGTTGATAGTTCACACTTCTACCCACTGATCACTCTAGCACTATCCAGAAAGCGTCATGGCAGTGAGGGAAATGTTAAATGGCACTATCTGCATAGTGCAGCAAAATATTGAACTCAGCAGGATTTAAATAATTACCAGTATTTAGTCCTGCTAAACATCTATATCCTTTTGATTGTTGAGGCCTATATTTATTACTACAGGGATGGAACAGCCAAAGGTCCATTTGGCTTACAGTGTGTATTTATTCACAATTTGAAATGAGAGAATTAAAGTTTCTTGTACAGAAAAGTATAGCTGGGATCACACTGTGGCAGGTGCAGGCCTGTGACCCACAGTGTCAGAACATAAGCAGGCCAGCATGGCTAGCTTGACCTGTAAATGAGGCCTGTGGAGAGGCATATAGGATTGCACATCCCCCAATATGCTGCTATTGTAAGATAGAACTCAGTAGAAGTATTGAATTAGCTTAGGTAAGCAGAACTGCAGTATTGAAAGATGGAAAAATACAGAAAAACATGTTTAAAAGTTACTGATAAGAAAAAGTACATCTGCAAAGAAATAATTAGGAGTGCTGACAGATGAGTTGCAGAGCCCAGCTCCTCTGCACGTACAAATTAGTTCTATAACCTTGAAAGTGTGAAAGTAACAAGTTGATGAACTGACCATTGTAATTGGGACTAGAAGGGGGGTATGCAGGTGTCATGCCCACTGGAGGGACATAACTGGATAAACTTATCAGTACCGGGACCAATAGAAGAGGTACGGGAGGTACGGGAGATTACCGGGACCAATGAAATGTTTTTCTATACCTAGAATGGAACAGAAGTCTATAAAAGTTGTTGTAATGCTTGAAAACTTTGCTCAGCCATTTTGAAATTGATTGGTTCGAGACTTGTGCACAAATAAATGATTTGGACCTTCTGAATAGACTCCTGGTATCATTGGTTTGTCTGCGCTTTGCTGCTACATATTCCTTGGTGCGTTGGCCGGGAAGTTGTGGAATCAAAGTGTATATAGGGCAATATACCACGACTTTCCGCCTCTATAGGCTTGGCGCCACCGGTCCCTTGTATCGGAGGGAGCTGGTCGGACCTCGGCGGGTGACGAGCCCGGCTGGAGTCAACGCCTCGAACCCGAGTGAGGGGAGTCCGAGGTCCAACTCATGCGCCTGCTTGGGAAGTTTGAGGACCGGATCCGGTGAGTATAGTTTTGATTTTGGGTCTAGACAGAAATAGAAAGCGCAGTACTGCCATTGGAACTTGGAACTTTGGAATTTGTAATCTCGAGATATTGGGAATTGGTAAGAGAGCATGATCACCTCTCAAGGAAGAGCCGAGTAGCCTGGCATGGGAATTCGCTGGGTGAAACCCTCATCCTTTTTGTAATTGGGAAATTGGAAAAGACTAGTCAGAACAGATAGAAACGAATGCATTCTGGGATACGTTGCTAGCATGATTGTGTGAACGAAGTGTGAATGAGAGGTCTGGCAGCACGGACCAAGTGAAGGCGGACCCCTGAGTAGCGCATTTCCTGACCGGGCGACCGCGTTCAGGTCGCGAAAAGGGGGAAGCGATTGTCGTCTTGTCTTGTTATTTGTACTCCTTATACGTTTCCAGGGCCGTGAGGACCCCTTACCCACGGTCCGCCCTCCTTTTCCCTTCTGTCTGTTGTTGCGCGCACACATCGAAATGGGAGGGGCGGGGTCTACTAGAAACACTCCATTAGAATGTATGATCGCACATTTTAAAGAGGGATATTCAGGAGATTATGGTATTAAAATGACAGCAGCCCGTTTGCAAATTTTGTGTACTAGGGAGTGGCCCGATCTAGACCCCATCTGGCCCCGAGAGGGAACGTTCAAAGTAGAGATTATTCAGTCAATACACCGTAGAGTGCGGGTAGCGCACCCTGATCAATACCCTTATATACATTCCTGGTTAAGTATTTGTGAAGATCCGCCCCCCTGGGCGCAGCGCTGTTATGAGGAACAGTGCAGAATAATGTTAGCTAAAGCAGATTCTAGACAGAAAACGGAACAGCCTAGAATGAAAGAGTAGGATAAGAAAGCCAGACAGAAGCCCATCCTGGCAGATCCTGATTCCCCAGAAATAACTCTCAGGCAGCCCCGAACCCCAGGTCCAGTAAGAGTAGCCCGGCGTCCTGCCCCAGAACCCCAGAGACGGCTAGAGCCGAGGCGGGACCCAACCCCTGATCCCCCTCCTGGAGAAGAGAAAAAGGAAGAATTAGCAAGAAAAGAAGAGGAGGACCTAGAAAGCGAGTCAGAAGTGGAGACAGAAGAAGGAGAAAGAGAGAATCCCCCAGATGAGGAGGAAAGTGTACAAATAATTGAGAAGGCTAGTGTTAGCACTAGCACGCTAGTGACAGCGAAACCCAAAGCGAAACCTGTTGAGAAAAAGAAAGTGACTCCTGCAAAGGCAACGACAATAACCCTTAGATCCCAAAAGACACCCATAGCAGCTAAACTGTTTCCCTTACGGCAAGTCCCGGGAGTGCCCGTAAAGAATGATAATGATGAAGTGGTAGCGGGACCCCTAACTTATGTGTATCTCCCTTTCTCTACAACTGATTTATTAAATTGGAGGTCGCATTACGCCTCCTATACTAGTAAGCCCCAGGAGCTGACAGAATTAGTAACTAGTATTATGGAAACTCACCAACCCACTTGGCCAGATTGCCGCCAGCTCCTGACCACCCTATTCACTACAGAAGAACGAGCAAGAATTAGAAAAGCAGCTATTGAATGGATGGCAGAAAACCCTGCAGCTCCGGCACAGGGGCAGAATATAATAGATCGTAGGGAAGCAGCTCAGAGAGAATTCCCGAATGAAGACCCCCAATGGGATCCAAATACAGATGAAGGATCCACAGCCAGCCCTAGCCCGTTTTCGCCAAGGCTTTTTACAAGGCCTGAAAAGGGGGGGCCAGAAAGCTATGAACCTTTCCAAAGTTGCAGGAGTTATCCAAGGGATAGATGAGAGCCCAGCAGATTTTTATGAGAGATTAACTGAAGCTTACAGAATGTATACTCCCTATGATCCCGAGGCACCAGGAAGTTTATGTATGGTGAATTCTGCTTTTGTAAACCAGTCTCAACCAGACATTAGACGCAAATTACAGAAGTTAGAAGGGTTTGCGGGCATGAATGCAACACAGTTATTGGAAGTCGCTCATAAAGTGTATGTGAATCGTGATACTGAAAGACAGAGAGAATGTGATAGAAAGATGAAGAAGAAAGCTGATTTTTTGGCTGCGGCCATAGTGGAACAGAAAAGGGGAGGTGTCCCTAGTCGAAGGAGCAGAGGAAGAGGGCGGGGTCAAGGCGGAGGCCGGACCCAGAGACTAGGCGTGAACCAATGCGCCTATTGCAGAGAGGAAGGACATTGGAGAGATATGTGCCCGCAACTCGAAGACGCCCAGCATGATGACGACAGCAGCCATCAGTGGCGAGAAGAAAGACGAAGCTATCCCCGAAGCCGAGGAGGAGCCAATCGAGAACAATTCCAGCGAGAGAGAGGAGGAACCATTCAAGCATTGGCCACACCAGCCCATGATGAGAATGACGTGGATTAGGACAGACCGGGCTCCAAGTTTGCTTTAGGTCTCCAGGAGCCTATGGTCGGAATACAAATAGGAGACCAAATTATGAACTTTATGGTTGATACTGGAGCGCAACATTCAGTAATAGACAAAAAGATAGCCCCATTCACTACAAAAGCAGTCACCATTATAGGAGCAACTGGTGCCAAAGCCACAAAGTCTTTTCTTCAAAACCGAATATGCAGTCTGGGAGGACAGCAAGTAACTCATCAATTCCTTTACATGCCCGAATGTCCAGTGCCACTATTGGGACGAGATATGTTAGCCAAGCTTCAAGCACAAATATCTTTCTCTGAGCAAGGAGAAATGCAAATGACAGTAAATCCCCAAACCAAACCAGCGGGAGTAATGCTGCTGACAGTTCCCCGAGAAGAAGAATGGAGATACTACATTGATGATTCGATACAAGATACCTATTTTGAACAAACTTTGAAAAGTATTGATGCACCACCTGGAGTATGGGCAGAAGGCAGCCCCCCAGGCCTAGCCAAACATATAGCTCCAGTAATTGTAACCCTCAAGCCTAGTGCTACACCAGTGCACGTCAAACAGTACCCTCTCCCAAGAGCCGCAATTGAAGGCATCCATCGCCACCTACAAAGATTGCTCGAGTATGGCCTACTGAAAGTATGCCAATCCCCATGGAACACTCCACTTTTGCCAGTAAAGAAGCCTGGGACAGATGATTATCGCCCAGTGCAAGATTTGAGAAGAGTAAATGATGCAGCTGAGACCATACATCCAGTCGTACCCAATCCTTACACCCTCTTAGGACTGATACCTGCTGAAGCTACCCATTTCACTGTACTGGATTTAAAAGACGCATTCTTTTGCATAAGATTAGCCCCTGTAAGCCAAATATTGTTTGCATTCGAATGGCAGGACCCCATCTCTGGAAGAGGGGGCCAACTTACCTGGACAAGATTACCCCAAGGATTCAAGAATTCGCCTACCATCTTTAGTGCCGCACTGAATCAAGACCTTTCAAGCTATCCAGTAGCCCCGGGGAAGAGAGTGCTTCTCCAATACGTGGATGATCTGTTGATAGCTGCCGTATCAGAAAGTGAATGTATACTAGCCACCAAAGATCTCTTGCAGTTACTAGAGGAAGCTGGATACAAAGTTTCCAGAGCCAAAGCACAGCTATGCCAAAAAGAAGTGAAATACTTGGGTTTTCGTATCACCCAAGGAAGCAGAAGATTAGGCAGAGAAAGAAAAGAAGCAGTATGCAGAATTCCAACTCCAACAACCAGAAAGCAAGTCAGAGCCTTTCTGGGAGCGGCAGGATATTGCCGAATTTGGATACCTAACTTTGCCCAAATTGCCAAACCACTGTATGAAGCCACAAAAGGAGAAGAAAAGTCGCCACTGGAGTGGGGACTTGAGCAGGATACAGCCTTCCAGAAGTTAAAAGAAGAATTGATGTCATCACCAGCACTTGGACTACCAGATGTCCACAAACCTTTCCACTTGTTTGTACATGAAGCACAGGGAAATGCCTTAGGCATGTTGACTCAGAAATTGGGAAATTGGGAGCGACCTGTAGCCTACCTATCGAAACAATTGGACCCTGTGGCCAAAGGATGGCCACCTTGCTTGAGAGCAGTTGCAGCTACAGCACTACTAGTGAGTGAAGCAGACAAACTCACACTAGGACAGAACATACGAGTCACTGTGCCACATGCAGTCCTTGCCCTTATGGAACAAAAAGCAAATTATTGGCTCACCAATTCCCGAATGTTGAAGTACCAGAGCATGTTATGTGAAAACCCACAGATACAACTTGAAGTGAGCCATGCCCTGAATCCAGCCACCTTGATACCTATCAGTGAAGAACTCCCAGAACATGACTGTATCGAAGTCATGGAGACTGTGTTCTCCAGCCGACCCGACTTGACAGATGTGCCCATAGACAATCCTGACCAAACCTATTATGTTGATGGGAGCAGTCTCATCCTTGATGGACGACGCTGTGCCGGATATGCAGTCGTCACTCAACACGAAGTAGTTGAATCATCAGCCCTAGCCTCAGGCACATCAGCCCAGAAAGCCGAATTGATAGCACTCACCAGAGCATTGTTGTTAGGAGAAAAACTTATACTGAATGTATATACAGATTCCAAATATGCCTTCACTACCCTGCATGCCCATGGAGCTCTCTATAAAGAAAGAGGACTCATCACATCCGGAGGAAAATCAGTCAAATATGGTCCCGAAATATTGATGTTACTTGATGCCCTTTGGGCCCCAACACGTGTAGCTGTCATGCATTGCAGAGGACATCAAGCAGGAAAAGGAGAAGTTGCCCGAGGAAATAGATTTGCAGATGCCTCAGCACGGCAAGCAGCTATGACAGGACAAATTGCCCCACAAGCTATGCCAATGCAAGCAGCATTGTTTCCAGTACCTTTGAATCTATGGACCCCACGATATACCACCAAAGAATTGGACTACTATTGTGACAAAGAAAATGGAGTATTGAAAGACGGATGGATTGAGCTGCCACCAGAAGAGGGCAGTCAACCTCCAGGACGAATAGTAATTCCTGAACTGTTAGGACCATCCTTTGTCAAAGCTTTCCACGAAGCCACCCACTATGGGAAGAGTGCTATGGAAAAAGCACTCAGACCACATTTCTACATCCCTCTGATGACAACCATATCAGCTTCAGTAGCACGACAATGTCAAACTTGTGCCAAGAATAATGCCAAGCAAGGCCTTATTACAGCACCCCGAGTTCAGTCAAGAGGTGTGACCCCCATGCACAACCTCCAAGTTGATTTCACCGAAATGCCAAAAGCCAATGGGTACCATTACCTATTAGTATTAGTATGTACTTTCTCTGGGTGGGTAGAAGCCTTCCCAACCAGAACTGAGAAAGCCCGAGAAGTTACCAAAGTCTTAATGAGAGAGATTGTCCCCAGATTCGGAATTCCAGCAGTAATAGGGTCAGACAATGGACCCTCATTTGTCTCCCAAGTTACTCAGCAGTTAGCAAAAGCCTTGCAGATACAATGGAAACTCCACACTGCATACAGACCCCAGAGTTCAGGGAAAGTTGAGCGCATGAATCGTACCTTGAAAGCCCAAATGTCTAAGCTTTGTCAGGAGACACAATTGAAGTGGCCCCAAGTGCTCCCCATAGCTTTATTCAGAATACGCTCAGCTCCTGTAAAGTCAACAGGATTTTCCCCTTTTGAAGTTTTGTATGGTAAACCCCCACCAATAGTGCAGGGAATCAAAGGAAGTCTAGTCCAAATTGGTTCGGAAATAACCAGACAAGAACTTCTAGCTCTTAGTTTTGTTCTGCAGACTCTCCATACGTGGATCCAAGACCAGTTGCCTATCAACTTGACAGAACCCTTGCATCCCTACCAGCCTGGTACTTCGGTGTGGATCAAAGATTGGAAGAAGACACCGTTGGAACCCCATTGGAAGGGACCGTACACCGTCATCCTGTCTACCCCAACTGCAGTAAAGGTAGCCGAGATCGACGCCTGGATCCACCACAGCAGAGTCAAGCCCGCCGCCGATCCTGAACCAGAGCGGTGGACAGCAGAACAGCACCCTGATGTACCCTTGCGAGTTACTCTGAGACGGCAACCAGCAGCATAGACACTTCATCACAAGTGCTTTGCAGCAGCCAAGTCTTTCGAAGAGGATTGCTGTTTTCCATGCAGCAACAGCTTTGTTTCAACGAACCCAATTTGTGTGTGATTTGACACACTACTTTGAGACTACACTGACTAAGCCAGACTCCACAAGCCAACTGAATTGCTAAGTTGGTCAATGTGTACTGGACAACTTGAGGATCTTCAATCAACACTCAGCACCCGTTAAATTGCTTCATTAGCAAACGGGACGAAGAATAATAGATCGTCGTGATCAAGATCAGCAAGCTGAGGATTCAGAAGAACTCCAATCAACATCGACATGCATCTCTACTTTTGCTTTGCTTTGGTTGCCTTCTTTGGAGGTTTTGAACAGACTCATGCTTTACCTCCATGTACTGCCTGCATTACTTCTACTAGAATTGGACTGAAAGTAACTCAGACTTTGCTTTATCATTCTTACTATACCTGCGAGGGAACAGTAACTCGGTGTATCTATAACACCACTGAACTAAATGTTTGCACTCATGGGAAAATTAAAACATGCTATAATCCGCATCAGAATCCATCCTATTACACGATGGAAATAAGATGGAAGGATGCAGATGGACCTATATTAGCTGCAACGCCACCACTTAAGGACATTACTAAACCTGCTGTTTTGAATTTTGATGCATGCAATGCTATTAATAGAGATAGTTATTCCACCTGTGGTACATGGGAGAAAGCGTATCGAAATGACCATAAGTATATGTGTCCAGAAGGTGCCACGGGATGGAGAAAGTGTACAGGTAAAAAGGAACCAGGCTATAGTACTGCCCCAGCAGCAGACTACTATTGCCCGTATTGGGGATGTGTTTTTTATGCTACTTGGAACACTGGTGTAACCGATGAGAAAATAGATAAACGAATGGCTACTTTAACCAAGCCAACCACAAATGATAAATGTCAGAAAGATGCTTGTAACCCCTTACACTTACGTATACACAATCCCCATGCATGGAAACAAGGATATAAGTTTGGTTTACGTATTGCTGGAGGAGCAATAGATCCAGGGACCATTGTGCATATCAGATTGAATACCCAAGCCCACAAGTCATCTAAATATCATATTCATAATACTTTTTATGAAGCCATGCATGTAAATAAGTTTGAGATCCCTCACCCCTCACAGAATTTATTTCTAGAATTAGCCGGAGCAGTAGTATCTAGTCTTAAGATCACAGATTGTTATTTCTGTGGCGGAACCCAAATGGGAGATCAGTGGCCATGGGAAGCCCAAGAATTGAATTATTCCATGATTTATAATCAGACTGAATTACACAAGACTACCAGTGAATGGGTGTTAGCGCACTCAATCGTTGGACGTCTTTGCTATGCCAGAACTGGACCCCAGTTCACCCAAAAGGTAGGACAGCTGGTCTGTCTTAGCCAAAAGTACTATAATGCCACAACCAAGAAGATAGCATGGTGGTCAGGAATTGGACATCCTGAACCTCCTAACCCATTAGCCAGATTTCCTGAACTTGCAGGTCTATGGACTAACCTTGCTGAAATCCAAGCCTGGCAAGCCCCACCTGGCCTATATTGGATCTGTGGAAACCGAGCATATGCACAACTCCCACCACACTGGGGAGGAGCATGTGTCTTAGGAACCATCAGACCTTCTTTCTTCCTTTTAAACACTGAGCATGGAGAACAATTAGGATACCCAGTATACACTACCCACCGACACAGAAGAGCACTAAGACAGAAGAGAGAGGCCTTACAGATAGGCAAGTGGGAGAAATGGCAAGGTGATGATTGGCCACCAGAGAGAATCATTGAATATTATGGACCCGCCACTTGGAATGATGATGGTATGTATGGTTATCGTACCCCAATTTATATGATTAATCGTATTATTCGCTTACAAGCAGTAGTTGAAATAATAACCAATGAAACTAGTCATGCTCTCACGCTTTTAGCTAGACAAAGTACACAGATGCGCACTGCAATATATCAGAACCGCTTAGCACTTGATTATTTGTTAGCAGCTGAAGGAGGAGTATGTGGTAAGCTGAACTTAACCAATTGCTGTTTGAAAATAGATGATAAAGGTCAAGTAGTTGAAGAAATTGCTAAAGATATGCAAAGACATGCTTATGTGCCAGTACAGACGTGGCACTCATTGAAATTTCCTAATTGGTTTGCTAACCTCTTTTCATGGGTGGGAGGATTTAAGACTTTCATTGTATTGGTACTAATCCTTGTTGCTGTTATCTTCTTATTACCATGTTTAATCCCATGTTGTATGCATTCCATTCATAACACTATTGATAGTACAGTAGAGCGGAAGACCGCAACAAAAATCATGGCTTTATATACAGCCAGTCCTGGTAGAAATCCTTTAGCCAGGATGTGATTCTTCAGAAAGTGATTTAATTCTCACACCTTATTAAGTAATAGGGTGAGATTAATCAAAGGGGGGAATGTGGCAGGTGCAGGCCTGTGACCCACAGTGTCAGAACATAAGCAGGCCAGCATGGCTAGCTTGACCTGTAAATGAGGCCTGTGGAGAGGCATATAGGATTGCACATCCCCCAATATGCTGCTATTGTAAGATAGAACTCAGTAGAAGTATTGAATTAGCTTAGGTAAGCAGAACTGCAGTATTGAAAGATGGAAAAATACAGAAAAACATGTTTAAAAGTTACTGATAAGAAAAAGTACATCTGCAAAGAAATAATTAGGAGTGCTGACAGATGAGTTGCAGAGCCCAGCTCCTCTGCACGTACAAATTAGTTCTATAACCTTGAAAGTGTGAAAGTAACAAGTTGATGAACTGACCATTGTAATTGGGACTAGAAGGGGGGTATGCAGGTGTCATGCCCACTGGAGGGACATAACTGGATAAACTTATCAGTACCGGGACCAATAGAAGAGGTACGGGAGGTACGGGAGATTACCGGGACCAATGAAATGTTTTTCTATACCTAGAATGGAACAGAAGTCTATAAAAGTTGTTGTAATGCTTGAAAACTTTGCTCAGCCATTTTGAAATTGATTGGTTCGAGACTTGTGCACAAATAAATGATTTGGACCTTCTGAATAGACTCCTGTGTCTGCGCTTTGCTGCTACAACACAAATCAAGGAAAAGAACACTCAATATGGAAAGCTCCCCTTCACATTCCCACAAACAACCCAAGTACACTATATACGGATACAAAGTAAAGACTAAAATAGCAGCACTATTTGCACTAATCATACACCCTGGTTGATGACAGTAGATGGTTCTACAAGCATTTTATATGATACTGAAAAGGAAGATAAATGTAAAGGTTTGGAAAATAGTCATATTTAATAGATGGATACTGATTTGTGTACTTGCATGGAGATGTTAAGTACAACAGTGCACCCACTTGTCTTAATACAGGTCTTAGCAAGTAATGTCAATGCCTTTCTGCATCTATTTACATATGTCTGTGAAATTCCTAACTAGAGAACTGAGGAAACATCTATCACATTTCTGTCAAGAAATCCTTAGTGGACCATCCTTCTGTAAGATTACGGGCAAAGTTACCATCATAATAATAAATGTCACAGTTTCCAAAAGAGAGCGTCCCTATAAGACATATATGTCTCAAAGATCCATTTCCAGAGGGCCTATCCTTTGGTATCCATTGTCCATGCTTCTTACTTAAATAGTAAATCATGAGCTACAAATAGAGAATGAGATGGTTGAATTTCCATAATTTCAATTCAGTAATTATTAGGCATAACTTGAGGAATTTTAATGATTGACTGAGGGAAATTCACTGATCAAATATTAGAATTCCTCACACAGTTCTGCAATGTTTAGAGCTTAGCTCTTCAGCTTACATGGTCCTTCATCTCATCTGCTGATGTGATCTGGACAGTATCCACAATTTCAATCCCTGTTTATACTGAGCAAATGCTACAGATATGTTACACATCTTAGCCTTCAGCTTTTCAGCTGAATGTGCAGAAGGTTTACCTGAGGAACCAACACCTTGCTTAAATCTGCAATTGGGTGTGAGGGAACCTTTGCTGGATATTTTTACAGATAAAGAGGCACAGGCAATTCAGCAAACACTGAGAGATCTTCACCTTGAGTGTTAAACAAAAGGCTTCATACATGCTCAACCCTCTCTTGGGCCCGTGCCACCCTGCTCTTAATATGTGAGCTTCTGATGCTTGTTCTTGCCTTGACTTGTGCTAGTAAAACCTCCTGCCTCTCCCTGCATGCATACTGACAACTTCATATGAGGTCATTGCAGTCACAGCAATGAATGAGCTACAAAATCCAGGCTGCAAGGGAGATTTGAGCTCTCATGTCCACATACTTGTATATGGAGACATTCAGGCCGGAGACACCATTGAGTTCACAAAGTCCTTTCTGTGTTTGTCAAAAGAAAACAGAACTAATCTCTCTAACCTATTAGTTTCCTTCACATATTAATCACACAAAAGAAAAAGAGGAACCTATCAATCTACAAATTTTTGTTGGAGTGCACGCCTGGAAGGAAGGAAGAAAAACCTCCCCTTCTCGTAGTGTGTTGCTCCGTTTTTATCTTAAAATAAAAATTAGGGATTTACCCCTAATAAAGGATCAAGGGATCATCACCCTCAATACCAACCAGTAATTAGTGAGTTAGCTTGAGGTTGTTCGTTTCTGACAAGTGACGCAGATATCCCCCGATGGTAAACCAGACCAGGTCTTACTGTTATTATTGAGTATTCATACTCTCGGCCATCCAAGCACTGCAATGTAGACGCAGCTATTAGACCAGTTGGCGTCACTAGACATTATTCCATATAGGGAACGCAGAAACCACTGTCCAATATGGTCTCCTCCATACAGACACTGGAGAAACCCAAGAGTCCACTCAAGCTAGTTCCCAATAAACAGCTTCACATGAGCAGAACTGGTAACCCAACGTTGTAGTGTTTCGAGCCTCCATTATTCCCGACCCTTCTTCAAACTCTATCGCTCATAGGTGCTACCTCCCAACACTGCCTTTTAAATCCAAGTAGGAGTCACATGACCGGATGGTAGCCAATAGGCATGGATCGCATTCAGAGGTTAACTTAAATAATTGACCACCATTCTACAGTAGAGTTCAATCCCTGAGGAATAACTGTGTTCAATGAGTAGATCCAAAATTGCTCCCGGAGACTTAACCGGTAATGTCGATCACCTCCCCTAGTATGGGGCGGGATGTGGTCGATCACTCGCCATCTTAAATCTTGAAAACTATGATTATGCTCTTGACAATGAGGTACTAGTGGGGCTGTAATAACCCCTCTAGTAATCCGAGAGCGATGTTCCTGAAGTCGTTTCTTCATATTCCGGGATGTCTTCCCCACATAAATCATAGAACATGGACAAATTATTATATAGACTACAAAGGACGTCAAACAGGTTGAAGCAAATTTATTTTTGTACCAACGATGAGACAAAGGATGTTCCCAGGAGGTCCCTTCAAGCGTAAAGGCACAAAAATCACACTGCAAACAGCTAAAATGTCCAATAGGAAGATCCCCCACCATTGATTGAGATTGTCTTCCATGATGTACTATCCAGTCAGCAATGTTTCTACCCCGTTGGAGCCCAATCATCAATGACTTCCTAAATACAGGATGAATCGATAGAACAGACCAATGAGATTTAATAATTTTCATAACATCAGACGTGCCAGGCATATATGGTAATATTCCTACAAAAGGGGGCTCAGATTCAGACAAAGAACCAGCCGGCACTGATGTCTCAAGCTAAGTACTCTTTTTGCAACTCACTAATTACTGGTTGGTATTGAGGGTGATGGTCCCTCGATCTTTTATTAGGGGTAAATCGCTAATTTTTATTTTAAGATAAAAACGGAGAAACACGCTACGAGAAGGGGAGGTTTTTCTTCCTTCCTTCCAGGCGTGCGCTCCAACAAAAATTTGTAGATTGATAGGTTCCTCTTTTTCTTTTGTGTGAAAAGAAAACAGAAAGCATGATGCGAGTGAAGTTTCAGAAATAACATGGCCAGAAATGTGTTGTATCCTCTGAACTGACATTGACATTATTTCACCATGCAGATACATCTGTTCAGCCTTGGTTCTTAACTCAGTGTCCAAATGGATACAGGGTACTGCAGCTGTGCCAGATGACATGCAGACATCTGTGGCCTCTATAACATAATACATACTACATGTGAGCTTCCTAAAATATCATGTTTTGGTACAATGGTTTGCATGATCAGACTTGGCTTAGTTATCAGTTTACAAAGGACATACACAGGCAAACAGCTACTGTATTAGTCATCGCCTGGCCTGGGAGCCCTCCCCTGTGTTGTCCCTGGCATGTGGAGGTCGTCACTCAGGTTCTTCCTTCAGATCGGGGTTGATCTCGACTGAGATTCCATGCCTGATAGCAATGTTGTATAGAATGCATTGCTCTGCGATAGATGTAGTAATGAGGATACAATCTTCCTCCATTTTCTATTTTGCAACTTTCTTGGTACCTACTACTTAGCCTCTTAATTGCCACTTTAACTCTTTTGCACTGGCCAGTTGTTCCTTCCACCATTGCTGCAGCTTTCCTCCACTCCCAGAACACTGGTTTTCCTCATCATTTAAAAGTGTCTTATGAAGAGAAAGTAGTGTATTTTTCATGAGAGTTCTCAGTACCTTAAGGTGTTCCTGTTTCAACATGTCTTCTTGCTGTGTTTGCTCTCTTCAAGTGCTTTAAGGCCTTCCAGCCCATTTGGGAGTTGTACTGGACCACTTCTACTGTTTCTTCCTGCACCTTCCAGCCAATGTTAGCAATGCATTAACCTAAATGCATTGCCCTGGGCTTGTTCAGACAGTATTGTTGTCACTTTTGGGGTCATTCTGATGTGCGAATAGTGGGGATATATGTCTGGTTTGGATGTACATCCCCTACTATTTACTAGGGGTGAATTCAGAACTCCAGGGTCCCCACATGTACAGCAGCATTGTCAAGGGAACTCTGGATGGGGGTGAGAGGGGGAGGGCTAGAGGTGGAGCGAAGGCTGGGTGGAGGTGAGCCAGTGACCCCGGACATACAGGGCCAATTCTGGCCATGGCCCTGTATGTTCCCAGCAGCAAGGATGCACGGGGAACTTATTCTACCTTGGAGGTGGAATAAGTCCCCCCAAGGAAGCTGAGTGATACCAGCAGACCTCCCAACCCAGGTGAGTGACAGTGGTACGTTCCCTGCCGCATGACCACGGCCTTAGCAGGTCCCTTGGGGGGGAGGGTCGGGAGGCAGGGAACAGCAGTTTTGATCTGATGTGGGGAATCGGGGCTCCTGCATGGTATCCTGGTACCATGTCGACAGGACACCACAGCACTGAGGCTTCATGCAGGAGCATTTGGAGGGTAAGATAGGATCCGAGCCATATATGCATCCAGGCTGAATAGGGGCCTATCCAGCCCATCCAAACCCTTTGCCCCGATTCTGCTCTTGCAGGAACGTACAGCTCCATGGGTGCAGAATCAAGTGCAAATCCGGCCTATCCAGATTTTGGACTTCAAGATGGGCTGGACGGTCCCCAATCAGAATGGCCCCCTTTATCTCTCGGCCTATGCTTTGGAGACTTCCTGTCAATATTGGTACAATTTCTCCCCAAGAGTTTTGGTGTTCTCCCAGCAATTTTGGTGCTGCTTTGCTCTCTTCCATTCCCCTGAGATGCTCATTCTGCTCTTTGTGCCACTTTGTCCTTCTGAAAGTGGCTTGAAGTCTTCTTGCTAAACCAATGACAATCCCTAACAGATTGAACAAACAGGGTGGTAGCAAACTTATGCTATTCAAAACATCTTCTCAAAACCTTCATTAAAATGTAATCTTTTGCCTGGTATTAATACCCAAAACATAATAAACATAGTTGGTACCCTCTCCCGGTTTATTAACCCTTCTCTGGATACATCTAGGAATGAGACAGATAATGGCAGTGAATCTTCACATTTAAAGAGCATTGAAAGACAGCAGATTCAAACCATAAACCACAAAGGATATAAAATATAAGACCATTCCATCCCCTCCTACTGACCCCCTCTCCCATATCTGCCTCATCACTTGCAACGCCAACATCTAGCACACACACTGCAGGTCCACAATTCCCTCCAGTTCTAAGCAGTCATTTTAGGCTCTGCCCACTAGTGCTCCTCCCCCCTCCTCACCTGAACGATTTCTTAGCAAAAGAAAACTACAGAACATACAAATTACATTATTTGTCTGCAGATACCTACTGGAAACAGTTCTGATATTCTGTATGAATTTCGGTAATTTTTTTAAGTTCATTTCACATGCTCATTTTAATAACTTTTTAAATGCACACTAGAACTCTTAATATTCACAAATAGATTATGCATACATTAATTTGTAAGCTAATACTTATTAAATCAAAGTTGCATATGATAAAATTTATAAGGCACATTAGCACAATATATGCTAATAAATGACTATCCTATACAAATTTTTTAAAACATAACTATGCTTCTAACCTCTGATCACATCCTCTACCAATTGCATAGCTTAATTATGTTGATTAAGACACCTTCTTAAATTTGTTTTAAATCTTCTACCAGTTAGTTTCATGGTGTGTTCTCCAGTCCTAATACTATTTGAAAGGGTTCATAAACTTTACTCATTAGATCAATTTAGAGATTAGAACTTTCAATTTTGCCATAACAATTAGTTTGTTAACTTACAGATAACAGGAAGTGCATAGAGTCATACGATATTGACTCTGATTCTCCGGAGAATGTACAGAGGATATTGCTGCAGACCCATAGCACGGCTGTATATGTACACTATAGAATAATCAGGCAACATTACAAAATGGTATGTGAGTGATTTATTCGTGAACATATCCAATAGGCTATTCCTTTCAGGCTCATTTGGGGAATCATTTGTGTGCCTGAAATTTTAAAATGTGCACAAATCACTTCTACATGAGTATACTTACAAATAACACATGCACAATAGATTTGTGTTTGCAAAAATGCTGCAGTGCATAGAGAAGGTCTGCAATTAAGACAAATACTCACCAAAACATAAAGAAAATGCAGAAAATCAGCAACATGATGTAAATGAAAAATAACTGAACATTTTTTGGCCCTGTACATCCTAATGTCTTCAATATTTATATATGTACACAGAGGTCTCAGAATGCCAAATTCCATGGGGGAAGCCAAACTCTGCGGCTGGGCCAGCCAAATTCCATGTGGCCACAAACGCTGGCCTTCTGGCAGACAGGAGGGTTCTGTGCCGTGATCGCAGCACTCTTTTCCTCTTGGGGGATGGGACCCTTGTGTGCTGCCTGCTGCTTGCTGGGTCATGATCACCAGCCTTCTCCTACTGCCTGCAGGAGATTGGCTCCATTTAAAAGCCCTGACTGAGCTAGCCAGGCAAGGCCTGTACATGCAGGCCGGGCTGAATCGTGGTCCTGGCCTGCACGTACAGGTCTGTTTGCGATTCTGATCCCATGGAGCAAGACGTGCCCTGCGTGATCAGAATCGTTACTCCCTCTGTGCGTCCAGTTCCGACCAGGTGCACAGAGGACATGTACGTCCTGGATGGAATCGGGCCCTAAGTGCATAACTTTGCACTTCTCCACATTAAATTCCATCTGCCATTTGGATATCCAGTCTTCTGATATCTCAAGGTCCTCTTGAAATTTGTCACAATCCTTTTGTGTTCTAATAACTTTGAATAATTTTGTGTCATCGATAAATTTGATCACTTCACTCTTTATTCCCAATTTAAGAGTCATTTAAGAATATGTTAAAAAGCAGTGGGCCCAGCGCAGATCACTGGGGTATTCCACTATTCACCTTTCTCCATTGAGAAAATTGGCCATTTAACCCTACTCTCTGCTTCCTATCTTTTAACCAGTTCCTGACCCACAATGGTACACTGCCTCCTTCCCCATGACTTTTCAATTTTGCCAAGAGTCTCTCATGATGGACCTTGTCAAAGGCTTTCTGAAAATCCAGATACACTATATCAACTTGTTTATTCATATCTTCAAAAAAATATAACAGATTAGTGAGACACGACTTTCTTTGGCTAAATTTATGTTGGCGTTCTTCCATTAAATTTTGACTATCTACATGTTTAGTAATTTTATTCCTTATAATGTTTTCTACTATGTTGCCTGGCATTGATGTCAGGCTCACTGGTTTCCCAGATCACCCATGGAACCCTTTTGCAAAACTGGCGTTATATTGGCCAATCTCCAATACTCAGGTACTATAGATAATTTTAATGATAGTTGACAGATTACTAATATTAGGTCTGAAATCTCATATTTTAGTTCTTTCAGCACCATGGGATGTATACCATCCAGTCTAAGGGATTTGATACTCTTTAGTTTGTCAAATAGTTGTAATACATCTTCCCAGTTTATCAAGATTTGTTTCAATTCTTCCGCTACATCTCCTTTAAATACCATTTCATGCATGAGTAGTTTCCCTACATCTTCTTCAATAAAGACCGAAGCAAAGAATTCATTCAGCCTCTCCATTATGGCCTTGTCCTCTCCTAGTGTCTCTTTTTACTCCTCTAACATCTAATGGTCTAACTGACTCTCTAACAGGTATTTTTTTGCTATGAATGACTTGAAAAAAAATTATTATGCATTTTTGCTTCCAAGGCAAGATTCTTCTCAAATTCTCTCTTTGCCTGCCTTATGTCTTGCATCAAACTTGCCAGTGCTTTTGTTGTTTCCTGTTTTCATCATTTGGCTCCTTTTTCCATTTCCTGAAAGATGCTATTTTGGCAATAACAGTATCTCTGACCTCACCTTTAAAACCATGGTGGCAGTTGTTTGGCCTTCCTTCCACCTTTCTTAAAGTGTGGAATACATCTGGTCTGGGCTTCCAAGGCAGTATTTTTAAACAACACCCATGCCTGACGTAAACTTTAATTTTTGCAGTTGCTATTATTAGTTTTTTCTTAACTATTTTCCTCATTTTATCTAATCTTCCTTTTAAAAGTTAAAATTTCCTTGCTGTTCTCCCTCCATTTATTAACCCTTTCCAGGCCGAGCCCAAAACTCTCGGGAGCCAAAATTCTGACTAAATATTCCTATCAAATGGTATATAATCCATGACCATAGCAGAAGGAAAATCACTATTAGAACATACTGAATAAAACGGGTACAATTTTCCTGAAATATGCAAAAATTAACCCGGCTGCAGAATGTGGATTAAAAATTTAAAGTAGGCCTTCAAAGGGTTAAACCAAATGTGATCATGTTATGATCACTATTGCCAAGTGTCCCCAACACCATTATCTCTTGCACCAGATCCCATATTCCACTAAGGAAAAAACACTGTTCCATGTTATTGTTCATGAAAAGTTAATTGTACATAGTTATGAAAAACGCTGTTCCATGTAAAACCATGTTCATTATATGTTAAGTGTAAACCGCCTTTGATCTCTGGAAAAAGCGGTATAAAAGAAAAGCATAAATAAATAAAAAAATAAAAAAATAAGGACAAGGTCTAAAATAGCTTCCCCTCATGTTGGTTCACAAACCAGCTGCTTATCTCCCTAGCATGTCCAGATTTGATATTGACCCAGTCAATCTGGGCTAATTGAAATCACACATTATTACTGTGTGTAACGTTTGTTAGCTTCCTTGATTTCTTTTAGAATTTCGTCATCCATCTGTTTGTTTTAGCCAGGCTGATGGTAGTATACCCTCACTGCAAATGTCTTCCCCTTTTTACATAGAATTTCTATCCAGAGAGATTCTACTATGTATTTTATTTCCTGCAAAAGTTTTATCCTGTTTGACTCAATGCCCTCTCTAACATAGAGCACAATTCCTCCACCAATTTGATCGATCCTATCATTGTGATATAGTTTATATCCAGGTATCACGGTGTCCCATTGGTTGTCCTCTTTCCACCGAGTCTCTGAGATGCCAATTATATCTAACCTTTCATTTAGTGCTATATATTCCATTTCTCCAATCCTATTTTTTAGACTTCTATCATTTGCATATAAGCATTTTAGAGAATGTATTTTACAGTTGTGGTCAACATTATTGGCACCCTTGCAGTTCAACCCCTTAATGTCCACTATCTCCTAAAAAATATGGTCAGTGAAATGGCAACTATATGTGCACACACATTTGACACATAAAAGAATTACATAAAACCAGAACAATTAACAAAGGAAATAGTATAAAAACTGGCAAATTGCCAGGACAGAATTATTGAAATCTTTAGCCCACTAGCATTTGCTCAGTACATATTTCAAAACCTTTTGTAAGACTATGTTCATCAAAACTACTATCATAAGCTGCTTCTAGCTTAATACTCCCTTTTTCTCTTTTTTTGGTCACCTTTTATTTATTTTATTTTTTTCTCTTCCTTTAATCAACTTTTTTTGTGCATCATGTCTCATTCTAAATGTGGCCCATAAAATTCAGTACTCACCGACCATGACAGTCGTGTTTCAAGCAGTTTTAACTTATTCTGCTTCAGGTTCTAACAGTATTCTCTACACAGTTCTCAACCACACTTATTTTTATCAAAGGATGCCTCCATTCACCATCTGATACCACCAGGATCACAAGGTCTGGGTCACTCATGAGGAAACAACATGTGATCCTGGTGTATCACCCCCATAGTGAATAAATTAATAAAACAGTGTTAAAAGTGTATTAATAGTAATAAAAACAATTAAAATCTCTCAAGAACACATAATGACACTGCAAAGGTTTGGAATAAGTACTGAGCAAATGCTAGTGGGGTAAAGATTTTGATTATATATGACATGTTGTTACCCTGCATGGGTTCCAATTTGTGTCATTCCTAGGATGGGATTATTGGTACCCTCATAAACAATTCAAATCAGTTTGAACTGAAGAAACACATTCCCACTGCAGTAAAATTAGACACACCTATTATCAATTGTCAGTACTCACATGACTTGAATCAACCAATGAATGACGGCTCTTCTGTTTTAAATGGCCACATTCACTCCCTGTTCATTTTCACAATGATGAAGACAAGAGAGCTGCCTGAGACCTTCAGAAAAGCCATTATCACCAAACATCAAACTTCAAAGGGATACAAGGCCATCTCCAAAGACATTGGGATTCCTGTGTCTACAGATCACAATATTATTAAGGCATTTTCTACTCATGGAACTGTCAAGAACCTCCCAGGATGTGGTGGGAAGAGGAAAATTAATCCAAGACATCTTTGAAGGTTAGTTTGAACTGTTGGAAAACACAACATACAACATCCAAAGAGCTTAAGGCTGACCTGGAGCAATCTGGAGTGGTGGTTTCAACCCACACCATACGTTGCGCATTAAACAAAGAAGTACTTCAGGGGAGAAGGTCAAGAAGGGACCCACTGCTCAAAGACAGACATAAAAATGCACCCCTGATCTTTGCCCAAACCCATTGTAAGAAACCACAGTCCTTCTGGGAAACTGTTCTGTGGACAGATGAACAAAGGAGCAGAGAATAACCACAGCCACATAAGTGAAATCTTTGTAAAGCCAAATTTTATTTAAAAGGATCCGACTTAGCCAAGTTTTGGCATAGAAGCTTGCATCAGGGGTCTAAAGTATAAAAACAGATAAATACATCAACTAAAAACATTGAAATAAAATTTAAAAACATCCCTAAAACAAGACATAAAATGTGTATATCATAAAGATATAAGGACTAAATTAAACACATTAACAAAATAGCAATGTCTAACATGAATGAACAAGGCCATAAAAAATCCTTATATCATAAAAAAAGGAAAGAGATGGTTACCAGTAGAGTCAGAAGTAATTAACTTGGTGCAAATACACAAAAAGGAGTAAGGCATACATGGACCCAAGGAGATAACCTCAGTAATTAAGGTCGAGGGCATAGAGACCTACTCGATTCAGGCCGTGCAGCCGATCAGAAGCAGGATGCAAAGAGATAGACCCGATTCTGATCCTGCAGGGGCTAGATGTGCCCATGGGATCAGAATAGGGTCCATGACCTGGACGTGCAGGCCGGGCCCCAATTCCTATCGGCCTGCATACCCAGCCACATACCCGGCAACCTCAGCTAGGCTCCTGAATGGAGCCACAGTGCCATGGTGTCTCGTCACCATGACACCGCGGCTCCATTCAAAAGATACGAGCAATGGCCACTTACCAAGCTCTGTTTTCACTGCAGCCCGATCCCCAATCTGTCCTTCCAAGGCCTGGGTCGGGCTATGGGGAGCACCCTGTGTTTCCTTACCTTTATTACCAGCAATGTTCCCTCTAATTTTCTGTAGGCTGTGTGCGCATGAAATATCAGCTGTGTGCAGCTTTTGAAGGAAGGTTAAATTTTTGTGCGCCACATAACAACACTCGGAGTTATATACTTTAAAATTTGACTACACGTCAGAATACAGTATGTACACCACATTGATTTTAATTAAATTAAATGAAAATAGACGATTACTAAATGAAGCGGGAAATTTCTAGTAATTACAATCATAACTTTTAAATTTTAAGACCTCTGTGTTTCCTATCAGAATCAGAGCCGTAATTTTTGTGTGCTCTGTTGTAAAGTATGTACGCTCGCTCGGCGAGGTGTGTGCGCGCGCACACGCGCACAGCTTAGAGGGAACAGTGGTTACCAGGTCCCGCGTCGTGATAGCCCTCTGTCCAGGGGGACTTATTCCACCTTTGAGGTGGAATAAGTCCCCCATCTAGACCCGATGTCCTGGATGTACAGGGCTGACCTCTGAATCAGCCCCATAAGTCTGGGATTGTGGCTCACCCATGCCCCCCCCCCTTCGCTCTGCCTCTGGAACGCCCCCCTCCGCCCTCGTCTAGGCCTCCCCGTACGAATGCGCTGTTCATACGGGAAGGCAGGAAGACTCTGTGTATGTCCAGTCTGAACTGGACGTACAGAGGGGCTTGTTATTCTGATTCCGCAGGGCACGTCTAGCCCTGAGGGATCAGAATCGCGATCAGTCATGTATGTGCAGGCTGGGACTGCGATTCAGTCTGGCCTGCACGTACATGACAAGCATGACTAATTCAGTCAGGGCTTTTAAATGGAGCCGCGGCACCATAGCGTCTGATTGCCATGGCACAGCAGCTCCATTTAAAAGCCATGATGCCAGCCGCCAGAGAAAAAGCTTATTCTCAGTAGCCCGATTATCGATCTGGACTCCTAAGGCCAGGGTCAGGCTGTGGGGAATGTCCTCGGGCCCCCCCCCCCCCTCTGAGCCCAGGCATTAAAAAAAGAACATGTCCAGATGGCGCCGGCACAGGATGCACAGGGCTGACATTAGGATCGGCCATCCCTGCTATTCATGGCACAGAATAACCCCCATAGTGAATAAATGAATAAAACATAGAATCATGACAACAGAAAAATACCACATGGCCTATCTAGTTCCTGAGCACTCTACATTTCTTTGCCTCTGGCTGCTTCCAAACATCTGTGGCTGCGGTTGGAGGAATATCCTGTGACACCATTTCTAGATGCCTCCAACAGTTACTGCAAGACATGAAATGCTACAGTGGGTGACCCTCAAACAGCAATTTGAGAAAATTGCAGGGCTAACACTCATGTGGCACTTATTCCACCCAGAGACAGGAAAGCAGTGTTCCACAACTGAAAACACTTTCATTCCCTGAATGTGCAGGTGGTATGTGATGCAAACATGCACATACCGAATGTGGTGCCAGGTTTGCAGGGTCATCCCATGATTCATATATCCTACATCACTCAACACTGTTCCAACAATTCAAGGAGGGAAGATGTGGAAACAGCTGGCTGCAGGGTAAGTGACATCTAATTATTATAGCTTTGCAAGTGGTGGGGCACAAATGCCAGGCAGGGCATATGAAATGAAGCCCTGTTAGGGGAAATATAGCCACATACTAAATTTACTTTGCAAAGGCTGACCTGGGACTAGCCTTGCACCACTGATCATTGTAATTCTAAGCATGTAGCTCTAAACCCCCAGTTTGAGCCACCTATTAGTAATAGTGCTTGTGAATTTATCTGAACCTTACCCCATTTGGAAAATAGCTCCCTCGCTGCAGGCAACCCTGCCCCCTCTCATTAAAATGCCAGGGTAACCATGTCCAGGACAGAGTTGTAGAATTACCATGTTATACAGTTTCAGGGGTGAGAGTGTCAGCCAGTCCAGCCTTTCCCACTATGGGATCATAATACATTATGGGGCCTGCAATGAGTATCCCAATGAATATAAGTAGCTCATAGAGGCTGCACACTTCACTGGCTTCCTATCACAAAACCACACACTTGGGCTAAAGCATAAAAGATATGACAAGGATTATCAACTCACTGAGTTCCCAGAGTGAGATTTGCAGCCAGTCCTGCCTGTCAAACATTCCCCTTCTGATGGAATTTGGAATGTATAGCACTGAATGCAAGGAGACACATGAGGGAAGAACTTTGTCAGCAAACAGTCAATAATTCAGGGGAAAAGGTCATGGCATAGGAAACACAGACAGTCCATGTAGCCACATCACAGCTGCAAATGGAGTCAAACCTCTAGAGGTGTAATCACTTGAATCAGTGCTGCACTTAGGACGTCCATCTGTAAGTGTAGGTGCAAATCATCCTGCCTGTTCAGGAGGTCAGTGATCGAGGGGTTGTTTAGAAGCTACATAATGAGTCTCAAAATGGCATTTGGGCTGCTGAATTTATTAAGCTATTATCAGCTTAATGGTCACAGTACTTGCAGAGGGCAGTCACACCACTTTGCACTCAATTTCCATGGTGACCATGTCCTGGAGACAGATGATGAGTTAGTGAGTTCCAGCAGTGAGAATGTGACTCATTACAGCCTCTCTAACCAAAGATGTCAGATGCATTCTGGTTCCTGAAGTCCAGATATGAATTGCCACAATCAGGGACTACAAACAGCACACTACTAGATGAAAGCCACACACCTATGAAATGAACTAATTTCCAAGAGCTGCCAAAAATACATAATTACAGGAGGGACAACATTGCCTGGGTAATGTTAGATATATGTGCAGAACAGTGCAATATGAAATTTGTAATCCTTCATGGAACTAAGCTATCAGTGCTACTCGAGGATGGCCTGAAAACATCACCCCTGTTCCTGGTTAATACAGCAAAAAAGGTATATATTCATCTGGCAGGTGTTTGTCCCTCAAATGAAAGGCCAGTGGAGTGTGCTATTATCAGTCCCTAAATGAGGCCATTGTGATCCTGACATCAGGTTCCAGAATGTATCAGGAATCCTTGGCCAGAGATAGGGTTGCCAACTGGCTCCAGATGCACCCAACAGATTCGATCCAGTCCTGGCTTTACCTCATTGCATGCACGGATATGTAGTTCTGATTTCTCCATAAGAAAATAAATGCTACAAGTAACTATATGCAATAGGGTAAACCCAGGACTGGAGCAAGCCTTTCGGGTGCATCTGGAGCCAGTTGGCAACCCTAGTCAGAGAGGCTGAAATGAGTCACATTCTCACAGCTGCAACTCACTGACTTGGAAAATCAGCACCTGTCCCCAGGACATGGTTACTGTGGGAATGGACTGCAAGGGGGTATGGCTGCCCTCTGCAACTACTATGACCTGTAAGCTTATAAAAGCTTGGTAACTCTGCAGCCCAATGACTATTCTAATCCAAACTATGCAACTTCAAATTCACCCCTCAGTCACTGACCTACTCTCCAGGCAGAATGACTTCCACATACGCTTGCAGATAGCTCTCCCAACTGTGGCACTGAATTGCATAGATACACAGCCAAAGGACACCAGTTTAATTCCATTAACAGCTCTGAGGTGTCTGTTTTTTCCATGCCATGGGTTTGTAATATTCCCACATTTGTCCCCTTGCATTCAGTGCAGAACATTCCACACTCAATATGAAGAAGAATGTCTGAAAGACAGGACTGCCTGCAAATCATACTCTACGAACTCGGTGAGTAGCCAACACTTGTCATATGTTCTGTGTTGTAGCCCAGGTGTGTGACTTTCTAATAGCAGCTCAGTGAAGTGTGCTGTTTCTATTAGCTGATAGTACACATTGACATCCAGGCCTCAGGTCCCAGAATGCATCAATAATCTCTGGCCAGAGAGGCTGGATTGAGTTACATTCTCACAGTTGGAACTCGCTAACTGTGAAACTCTGCACCTGCTTTAAGACCTGCTAACTGTGGCAATTCACTGCAATGGTGGGTCAGCAGATACTATCACAGGTAATCTGCCAGTATCTAGGTAAACTCAGAAGCCCTAATGCTGTCCAAAAGGAAACTCTGGTGATTCAAAAGCATGCTTCAGTCAGAGATGTAAACAGAAGGCATGGTGACTTGAAACTACACGCTCAACTACTCCTACCCATAGATGGCTCTAGTAGCTGCAGTAGAGAATGAAATGTTGAGATAATTCAAGCTCACAAGTTCAATTTCAGTCCCAGCTGTGAGGTAGCAACCTGAACTGTATTGGTTTCCTTTGCCATACACTTTTTATCATAAATACTGCACTGCTCTTTGGTTAATTTATTCCCCTATGTGACCCCCTGCCAATCAGGGCTGTATATTCCCGATTGCATAAGAGGGAGAACACGTGGAAGGCAGGACTGTGTGGAATTCTCACTCAAGGAACTAGGGTTCCCATCTGGCTCCAGATATGCCCCAGAAGCCTGATCCAGACTTGGGTTTATCCCAATGAATGCAGGGAGATGTATTACAGAATCTCTATTGCACTCCATATAAAAAGCAAGCCTGCTACTCCTTGTATGCAAAGGGTTCAAACCCATGACTGGGTCAAGCATGTTATGTGCATCTGGTGCCTATTGGAAACCCCTTTTGGAACCTGAGGCATTCACAACCCATGTCAAATTGTATTGGCTACATTCCAGGTGTGTTACATTCAAATAGCAGCTAGTGTACTGCTTTAAGTCCTTCATTATACATGGTGTGAGACTCATTGCAGGTCCTATAATGCATTATGATTGGATAGTCTCAAAAGCTGGACTGCCTGACCATTTCACTCCTGGAAACTTAAGTCTTCCCAACTCTGACCAACCTATACAATCCACACTTCAGCAGCAACTAGGTTCCACTGTCATCAGGGTCATCGTTGGGAAGTGACCTAGTACTTGGACTGAGATTGATGGGCACATCAATCCATATACTCACCTTTTTTTGCAGTAGGCTATATGTATACTGTGTTCCTACTCACTGGTTATTCTATGGCTCCATCAGTTTTGAGACCGCGGTCCTATGTATAAATCTTGTCATTGCAAGGTTCACACTTGCAAAGACCTCATAGGCAGTATGGCTGCAGCAGCCTACATATGCAATGTATATAATACTCTCACATTCTCTTCCCTCAGAGGATGCAGGATATGTGTGCAGAGCCTGATTTTCACCCCTCTGTGGTTCCCAAGGTCATGTTCAGAGACCAGGTAAAATGAGGCACATGTTGCGACCCGCTCAGTTTAGAGCCCATCTTTGGCATGTTCAAAAGTCGCTTCAGGTGTTTGGACAAAATTGGTTGTTCCTTACAATATTGACCTCTCACTGTGGCTGAGATCACTGTGGCTGAGATCACTGTGGCTGAGATCACTCATTACTACATCTATCGCAGAGCAATGCATCCAAAATTGTGGCAGCAAATCCCCAAGGTATCAAAAGAGGGTGAAAGTGGTAGAATGACAGCAACAACAGCACCCAGAAAGATACATAGGAGAAAGAGGAGTCATATTTGTCTAGTCCTGGTGCCCCGAGGCTTTCAGTACTGATCTTGGTCTCTAATGACATCTCGTGCCTCTGTTGCTCCGCTCCAGCATCTGATAAGTGGAATTCCATCTTGTGCAAACATCCTGAAAGAGCTGTTGTACTGCTGCCCCTCCTGCTTCCTGCTTCTCATGAAGCTCATGCCCACCCTTCGCACTAGTGGAAATACCTTGCTATTTGTAGACACATCTCAATCAGCAGCTTAAAGCCAGACTACCACTTCTTATGCTCCCCAAACTTAGGTAGTCTTTGAAAACCGGATGCAAAAAATGTGCAAAGTCTCTTGTATCATGAAAATCCTCCTCCTTCAATGCCTTAACCTTGCTTATTCCACCATCTGTGATAATCAGCTGCTAACCAGGATAGGCAAACCACAAAATTAGGACAGGTCATTCGGTTAGCAGCTGAATATTGCTGCCATCCAGATAAGAAAAGCTCTGAATATTCAGTGGTGACGGCCAAGTACTTTATAATCACTGACCACCACCACTGTATATCGACCCCTACATATTTGTGTGGAGCCAATTCAGATGAGGATGTCCAGGTCTTCTGAAAACGTGAAAAGTGCTGTGCATGCATACATCCACCCGACATGCGCCCACGCACCCCGGCACCAGCAGGGATGTATAGGTCCGATGCCACGTCCATGTGGATGGTCGAAAACAGCCACACCTGCACTGTGGTCCACATGCAACAGGAAAGAGGATGGAACAATACCCCCCAGCCCCCCACAGGTGAGCACAGAGCAGAGTGTGAAAATGGCCACACGGCTGCCAAATTTCTCGGAGGCAGAGACACTCCTGCTGTGCAGGCTAGTGCTGGAGGAGGAGGCAACCCTGCTCCCCATGTGGCACAGAAGACCAGCCCTTGCAGCTGCATGCAGGGTCTGGGGGTGCATCAGAACCACCCTAGTGCAGTAAGTAGAGATTGCAGGAACAGGGGGCAGGGCTGGACAAGGGTAGTAAGAACACCTGTGCAGGGAGATGAACAGTGCACAGAGCCAGGCAAACAGTCCCAAAGCTATGTGAGTGAAGGTGTGGTGGATCTACAGAGTGCATGCACAGTGAGACCACACCAGGTCATCCTGGATACACATAACAGGGCCCACATGAAAGAAGGAAGACAGCACATAGGGAAGAGCAGGATAAAGGCAACCAGAAATGCTGTATCCCAGAGAATAGCAGGCAGATGATGCAGTTACCAGGCCAGATAAGCCAATAGTGAAAAATGTGCAGACACACACACAATGTCCCCATGGAATGTGTGCAATACTGAGGATGAGATATCACTGGAAGGCAGCAATATTGAGGATGAGATATCACTGGAAGCAATACTGAGGATGAAATATCACTGGAAGGCAGAGACCTGAATAAACCAGATAGACAGAATCCTAAGAAACACACCAACCATCCTACACATATGGGCAGTGTTGCGGCATTATCTGGTCATGCCAGCCCAAGCTGTGCAACATGATAATGCCTGAGGAAAACCAACCATGCCAACATGAGTTCATCATAGGCAATGGCAGACAAGGTGAAAGGTCAGCCCATAAAAAACAGAGCAGGTGAGGAACGATCCCCCAACCCCCAGACACAAAAACTGAGTGCATTCACCAGACCAGAGACCCACCCCCATCCCAGTCACAGGCAGATGGGAAAGGAAACCAAGGCCCCTGAAACCCAGTCAAAGCAGAAACAAAACCCCCATTGCCATGTGACCATGCTGTGGCCAAAGAGAGGTGGGGGGACCTGTGCCCCCACCAAAGTAACCTCCTGTCCAGTGTATGCACTGGCAGATGTGTACCTCTGTCGATCCTGCCAATATGTGGGCCCAGCCTGCGGAAGCATGGTGAATGTAAGGAGTTGTTGCCCTGGCAGGGTGATATAGGTATCTGCATGGGTTGAACTGGCCAGTACTCAGAGGCATGTAACAATCACCTGGACACAAGGTATGTGGTAGCTTATCCCCATGTCCCAGGAACACTGTTGCTGCTGGGCACACCAATACAGGTTGGCACACCTCACTGTGGCCACAGAAGTGTCCCATGGTGAAAGGGGGCTTGCTGCTGCAGTGGCTGTGTCCCAGGGCTCTCGCCACCCATTATCATGTGCCTGTGACTGGCACTGTTGCCTGTCATATGTTGTGGGACTAGGGGCCCAGCCTGGTGGTTTGGGCATGGTTCCTAGTGCTGGGATCCAGGTGTCTTATCCCCGCCATCCCTGCCTGATGTGGGTTGATGCTGGTATGCCACCCACACAATCACTGTCCATGGTTCACCTGTGTCCCTGTGGCAGTTTCTGAGCAGTCTCACCACTTGGTTAAACCTTGCAGATCTCCCATATACAAGGGCCCATGGCATACCCACATAGCCCACCAGACATGGTAACAGACAGAATGACCTATCCTGAACATCGGAGGGGGGAGGACTGCAGTGGGCATACAAAGGAAACCCTAGTTATTCCACAAGAGACCACAAAATGCAAACATTCAACATCAGACAGGGCCTTTGCATACTATGCACCCAGATGTTGGAACAACCTTCCCCACAACATAAGAGCTATTACGGACCTCAAGAATTTCAGAAAAGCTATAAAACACCATCTCTTCATTCTGCATTTCCAAAGCTCATCACCATCCCTCTAACATGCACAGTAAAATTGTATATACCTTATTTACTCAAGATGTAACTAAGAAATCCTATCCCCTGTATTTATGTTATTTACAAATATGTACAAAGTTTCCCAAAGTTAAATTCCCAGTTGACTACTCCTGTTATATGTAAACTTATCACAATTTGTTGATTGTAATGAGTATTTCTGTTTAATGTAAACCGCGCTGATGAAAAAGAGTGCGGTATAAAAGAACAATAAATAAATAAATAAAATAAAAAGTGGTTTGGAACCCAAACTAAAGGCAGCTGCATGTGCACTGAGGGCAGCCCCCACCGATATTGGGTTGGATAGATGTATGTTCTTGGCAAGCCCTGCAATAGAGGAGGTAGAGAAAGCCAGATGGACACCTAAAAACACATAACTGAGTAGGAGCGGATGGCACACCAGCAGCACAGCCAAACAAGCAGAGCAGTCAGCTAGGGAATCCAAAGTCCCCTGCCCCAAATCCTGTTGCCGCACCAGTAGCCCAATCCTACACCTCAGAATGGGGCAGACTGTGCACAAGCAAAATGTCCACGGCGCATGTCCCAGCACCACCATGCAGAGACTGACATGGCAGAACATGTGTGGTGCAATGCCACAATGTGCTACCCCCTATATGTTGGTGCTGCATACAGGTGACAGATAGCAATGGCAGGCAGGTAAACAGCATGCAAAGGCAGCAATGGGTGCCCCAGCCCAAAACACGTATCATGAAGGACCAACAGGGGATAGGGCCTGTGGTCCACCAGGGTAGTGACCATCCTCCCCATGGCCTCAGCCCATCTCCTGACCATGATGCCCTACAGGCACAAATGAGTCAGGGGGCGCTGGGGAACAGGTCAAATGCAGTCCAGTGAAAGGTAGCATCTGTAGGTATTGGCGCAGTGGGTCCTGCCACTGAAGCTGCAGGTGGTAGGCCAACCCACAAGGGTTGGCATAGACAGATCTGTGAAGGAGGAAACACAGGCACTTATGTAGTTCACCACTGTTTGTATCCACAGCTGCTTCTGCATAATGAGGGACACTGAAGCGTATTGTGTGCGCTACAAAGCCATCCGGTAAACATGATCCACCGGATCTGGTGGCAGCTGCAGCAGGAGCAGGGTGAGTATGCAGGAACTGTAACAGGTCATGTGCCAACACCCCACACAAATCCTGGACACAATGAGTGAGCCCACTGCAGGGGTGCCTGCAGACAGATCATGTGGCAGGGACATGTCCACCATGCACCCATATGCACTGCCACTAACACCTGGCCTTGTGTAGCCCACACATCTATTCAAATTGAGGACTCCCCACACCCTGCAACTAAGGAGGACAATGAGAAGGAGATGAAGGATGGTGACGAGGAGAATGAGGCAGCAGAGAAGATGTGGAGGGAGGTGCAGGGGTAGCCACGAACACAGGTGGCCACATGGTGGGGCCCACCTAAGCAGCCTGAGCAGCAAGGCCACTGGGTAGAGCAACAAAGGCCAGCAGCATCTCCACAGTGGTATCCAGCTCCCCCTCCTCAGGGGAGACTGCAGAGGAGGAGGGTGTTTCCCTCACACTTACAGAGATGCCCAGCTCCCCTGGGGTGGAGGTGTGGGAGAGCACAGTGTGGGCTGCAGAGGTCACCACACCATGGAAGGCTTTCAGCAAGGCCAGCAGGTCAGCATAGGCTGAGGAGTATGATTGGGAGGCTGTCTAGGGGGGGGGGTGCCCCAGAGGAGGGTGAGGGTTCCAGAGACACAGACTCCTTGAAGAGGGTGAGATCCCTGACACACCACCCAGTGCTAGTCTGCCACAGGTGGTGGAGGGGGGTGATGTTGGTAGCTGGGGGTAATGGATGTGAGTCGACAGGCACTAGGGGGAGGGGGATGGAGTGACCAGATGGAGGTGGGAGGGGGATGGGAGCAAGCCAGGAAGGTAGGAGAGAGTGTGTGTGAGGAGGGGTAGGTGGGAGGGGATGGGAGAAAGCTAGGAACAGTAGGAGGGAGTGCATGTAAGCAGGGAGAGGTTGGAGGGGATGGGGCGAGCCAGGAGAGGTAGGAGGGAGTGTAAGTGAGCAGGGAGTGGTGGGAGGGGATGGGAGTGAGACAGGGGAGGTAGGAAGGGATATGGGCAAGCCAGGGGGCATGGGAGGAGATGTGAGCAAGCCAGAGGAGATAGGAGGGGATGGAAAGGAGCAGGTGGATGGTGTTGGGGATGATAGTGGGCAGGTGGAGGGGTTGGGGACCTGTACGAGCAGGGGGATGGGGCTGGGTCAGGGAACATGTAGGTGGGGGAAGGGGCTTCAATTCACATGCAGGGTGAGGTGGAAGCAGATGGGGGTGTTCAAGGGACAGAGGGCAGGGACTGTGCTGTGCAATGAGCCCCAGGCTCCTGATGTGGACCTCCAGGACCCTGCAGCACACCACACACATGGAGGGCAGTGCCAACCAGGGCTTTGCGAACCATGCCGGTCCCTGGAGCTCATTGCGCAGCACCTGAATGGCATCCATGGGGACCTCCAGACCCTCTCCCAGGAGGTGCGACAAACCCTCTCCCACAATGGGGTGGGTGTGGCAGTAGCGGGGTGACATCCGGGGTGCAAGTGATGCAGACTGGACAGTGAATTGGGGGCGGTCAGGGTGCAGCTGCTGATGTCTATTGTCACCCGTGAAGGTCCCCGGAGGCTAAAAGCGGGGGTATTTCACGGGGAGTCTTCTTAAGTAGCAAAGGGAGTGGTATAAATGGTGTTGCAGTGCCCTCTGGGAGTTGTAGTCCCCCAAGCTAACGTAAGAATTAAGTTGTAGTCGAGCAGTAAGGTTTTAAGACAGGACTTTTTATTCCCCTTCCCAGGCGGATTTTCAAAGCAATGGAAATAAGGACAAAAGGAACATACAGCTGGTACAAAATAAAAGGAACAACCGGAACAAAAATACTGCTTATCTTCAGCTTATCAGTGGAACAGAAAAAGGTAATTTAAACAGTCCTTTTCACTCAAGGTAAGTTTTTTCACTTCCCTTCCTTATCAAAAACTTCCAGAAACCTCTTCAGCATAAAGAAGTGATTTCATCAGACAAAGTCAATGTACAATCCATACAATTATCAGAAGCAGGTTCCTCATATAAATCACATTGCATTTCTTCACATTCCTCTTCTGTATAAAGTCCTTTTGGATTGTAACTCACGTTATTCTTAAACAGTCTCTCTCTATGGCTAAGAGAGTTCCTCTCCTCCTCACAGCTAGAGTAGAATGGGAAATTACCACACTCTCTGGAGTTGCTATTTTGAGAGCCACATAACTCTTGGTAAGTACAGGGAAAGTCTTCACTTTCTATGTCTCTTCTATTAGAAGCAATACCCCTACCTTCACAGTCACTCTGCTCAGCGTTTCTCGGTACAGCAGAGCCTGGCCAGGACTAAAGCGTTTTTCTGCTTTTCTTTCCCTGTTTTCCCTTGGGCCTGAAACTCCCTTCAGGGTAGAAGCTTTCTCCCTCCTTGTACCTGTTACTTGGTAGGTTGGCTTTCCTAAGCCTGGGACCAGGAATGTCTCCTCTGCCCCCTTCTTGGTAAAGTTCACTGGGCTTCTGTTTAGCCGTGCACTGCTCTCTGAAGCAGTTCTTCTGAGTTCTTTCAGCTGCCCTGGTTCTACCGGGTTTCCAAGTTCCTCCCGTGCTCCAGTTACCAGCTGTCTTCTCCCAGCTACCAACGGCTCTTGAATTCCCTGGTGGTCTCTCCTCATTAACCTCCGGTAAGTGAATTTTATTTGCGTGTGGCTTAGTGTTTGCTTGTGCTCCGCCCACTCCCAGCTGCCCCTCATTACCTAATGAGCTGTGAGCTAGCTTGCTGTTTGGGCGTGCTCTCACACTTTGTGATGCAGTCTGTGTATGTTGCCTATAGCAACTCTGGGCCATGTGCTGCACTGGGCTGTCAATGTCAGATCTGTTTTGCTCAGCTTTACCTATCTCCATAGGCTCTGACTGATCTACACCATGACAGATCCCCCCCCTTAAAATATTATGGGCTGCTGAACCTTTCAGATAGCACGTAATCTTATCATGGGTACTGTAGTGCTGCTCTACACTGACCAGACTGGCAGTGGCTGACCTATCCTTCCACGGCTTTAGGACATTCAAGTGATAAACCTGTTGGCGCCCGTTTTCGTTCTCTACCCGATATGAGACAGGCCCCACTTTCTTCACCACTGTGCAAGGCCCTTTCCAATGGGATTCAAACTTAGGTCCCGGGTCTGCTACTTGAATAAGTACCCTGTCCCCTACAGCCAATTGCCTAGGTCTCGTGCCCCTGTCGTAATAGCGCTTTTGCTTCTGTTGACTGGCCTGTAAATTCTCTATTGAGGTCTTTGACATCCTCTCTAAACGTTCCCTCAAGTCTTTTAAAAACTGAGGTACACCAACCTCTTGTGGGTTTAGCTCAACCCACTGTTCATGTAAAATATCTAAAATTCCCCTAGGGGTTCGTCCAAACAGAGGTTCGTAGGGGGATGCCCCCACGGATGCTTGTATGCGTTCCCTACACGCGTACAATACGAATGGGAGTAGAGTGTCCCATTCAGACATCTCTCCCTTTTTTAAACCCCTTCTCAGCATTTGTTTTATGGACTGATTCATCCGCTCGACGAGTCCATTGGACTGCGGATGATACGCTGCAGTCCGGATATGCCTTATGCCGAACGCCTCCCACACCATAGCCAAGTGCTTGGACAGAAAATTACTTCCTTGATCCATAAGTACCTCTCTAGGGAAACCTACCTCGCAAAATAATTTCACAAGCTCCAGGGCTATTATCCTCGCAGAGGTGTTCCTTAATGGGATAGCCCAAGGGAATCGTGTAGTATGATCTACTATTACAAGAATGTACTGAAAACCCCTCGGTGTTCTGATCAGAGGCCCTACGATGTCCATTCCTATACGGCTTATGGGCACTGCTATAGTGGGTGTGGGCACCATAGGTACTGCCTTAGGTTTTTGGGCTGTAACCCTCTGACAGGTGGGACAGGATTCGCATTACTGTTTTGTCTCTTTGAAGACCCCTGGCCAATAAAACCGGGCCAATATTTGGTCCAGGGTGCCTTGGATTCCTTTGTGGCTACCCACCAGGTGGTCATGTGCCAAACGTAAAACTATGGCTTTAAAATTCGTTGGCACTACCAACTGTTTTCGTACGGCATCGGTATGTGGGTCAATGCTCTCTCTATATAGGATTTCTTTTTCTAAGAAAAACCTAGGAAGTGTAGGTCGGGCTTCCTGGGCCCATTCAAATGCTCTCTTCAGAGCTGGGTCAGCCTGCTGTTCCGCTGGGAACGATGGGATCTTTTGGACCAGTTCTGCAGGCACCCAGGGTAATCCTGCTCCGGCCTCTAATTCGGCCCTCCCTCAGGTCCTATAACGTCTCTCTTGACGATTTTTAGCCTTCTCCTTTTTACCCTCCTTAGCTGGGGCATGGATTAAATCTTCGTGTACAGGAAGTGTGCCCATCTCTCCCTTGTCTAATTCTTCCCCTTGGGATTCTTCCCCCCCTTCAGGGTTCTCCGTGCTCTCAGATGACATTCTTCCCACCCCTGAGGTTCCGGCTTGCGACCGGGTGGAAACTAGGCCTGTTCTGGCGCTCAAATCTTTCACCAGCCCCTTACAAAAGGGAGGCCAGTCCCTACCTAGGATGATGTCTCTGGGCAATTTCGGGACTACGGCTACCTGTATTTCTTTTTCCGTGCCCAACCCGCGCACAGACAGTCTATGCAAGGGATAGTGTGAAAATGCGCCGTGCACGCACCTTATCCGCACCTGGCCCTCTGCTTGACTCGGGGCTGACTGACGGCGCTCCTCAATGGCTTCCCAGAGCTTGCGTGAAATCATGCTCTGGTCAGCTCCCGAGTCAAGTAGTGCCAGGGCTTCTACACCCTCTACCTGAACTTGTAGAAGGAATCCTTCTTGGACGGGCTTCTCAGCTCCAGACACGAGGACTGTCCGTTCTGTGCAGTTCCTCCGGAAATGTCCAGTTTTTCCATATGCATAACATTTCCCTTTACATGCAAACAAAACATTGTCATTAACATTCTTATCAACAATATTATACATTTTACTCTTGGGATACTTTCCCTTTTTACTAAACTCGGACATACCAACTGCCTTTAACACACCAACCCCTGAGGTGTCAGCCATTTCTGCCTCAAAATATCTTTCTGCCAGATTGGCTGCCTCGTCAGTGGTTTGGCAGTTTTGCAGGGTAAGGAAAGTTTTTACCTCTGTAGGCACAGCCTGCATAAACTGCTCCAATATAACTGTGTCTACCACTGACTCTAGGCTTCTCCCTTCTTGAGTCAGCCATTTCCAGGCTAGACTTTTCAGCCTTTGAGAGAAAGCTTTGGGAGTCTCCCGAGGCTTTATTTTGGCTTCCCTGAACATCCTTCTGTAATGTATTGGGGTCAAACCTAGTCTATCCTTGACCGCCCTCTTTATCTCACTGTAGTCAGAGGCAAGGACGGCAGGCATAGCCTTATAGGCGGATAGAGCTTCACCCGTGAGCGACATCGCGAAGCTGGTTGCCCACAGCTCTATTGGCCATTTTAAAGCTTCCGCTATACGCTCGAAGGCGTCTATGAAGTCGTCCAAATTGTCATAGGGATTCAATTGTCCCAAAGTAAATGCGTTACAAGTGTTCAGGTGGTGGACCTGCTGTGCTCCCAACATATCCATCATAGGGGAGTTGCATGTGGGAGGGGGTGCGTGAGAGGTGTTTCTGGACCTCCATGGCACCCTTGTACTTCTGCCAGGCCTGCAGCTTTGCATGGGTTACCTGGAGCAGGAAGAGTTGATGGACATGGTGGGGTTGGACCCTGGAATCCCCTGCAGAGGTTCACAATGCCAAAGGGGTGTGTGTTTATGTTTATGTTTATTTCATTTGCTTGACCGCCCTTCAATAATAGAGCGGTTTACAATACAAAAATATCACATAGTAAGGCACAAGGCCGGAAAGTTGAAAGGAAATTACAACATCTTGATAGAATAGAAAGAGATGAGTGGGGGTGAGGGGATTGTGGATATGTCTTGTATGCAGGACGGCATAGAGCAGACACCACTGCTTATTCAACGGGGACACTGGGACCGTGGTGCCTTTTAGTGCAGGGATGGCCTTATGGCCCATGTTGTCCATCACTACTAACATGCTGCTTTGTTTGCTATCAATTGTAACTATTGGTTTCTGGGGGGATCACTATTATAGCTGTTAACTGTGGTTTTAGACTAAGCTTGGGAGCATCTGGACTGCTTTCCTTGTATAGATTTACATCAGATAGCAGTGTGTGCCCATGGTTCAGGAACAGCCTGCTGGCCAGAGACACTTAGGTTGCCGCCCACCCTACCCCTCACCCCACCCACCCCAGGGGCTACATTGCCTTTATAGTAGTCACATAAGTGCCATCTACCCTTTCTTACTTGGGTTAAAAGTCCACATCTTCTTCATCCTTTCTTCTTCTTCTTCCTCTTCCGGGACTACTTAACCAACATGTTGTGTATTCAGTGCAATAACTGTGGTACTTTCATTTCAAGACAAATCATTTGGAGCCTAAGAGCTTGTCCTATGTGCCTCAGGTCAGCTGTCATGAATGACAAACTGACTCTACTAAGGAAAAACCTAGCTGCCATACATAAAGAAATGACTCTTCTGAGGGAGGAAATAGCTGCAATGAAACGCACCTCTTCTAGGATACAAACTGAACAAAGCCCACCACCGCTCCCACAAAGAATCAAACACCCCAGGAACAAATGGATCACAGTGGGTTCTGGGAGATTGCGACCTGTAACGCTGAGACATCCTATACATCAAGAGATATCCCTGCATAATGCCTTCTCTGCCTTGGCTATTGAGGATGCTCAATCCAATGAAACTGAAGGACCCTTAAATGAGTCAGACACTGCCCAATCTCCTGCTAAAGCACCAAATATGAAGAAAACCTCACCAAACAGAAAACTACTACTACTTGGAGATTCCATCATCAGAGGCACCAACTTAGGAACACAGTACAAAGGAGAGAAGATAGTCATGTGCCTACCTGGCTCGACAGCCAGCAGGAATACAAACCAAATTGTTGAGGTACTTAGCACAAAAAGTGAACACTCCAAACTTGATGTTGCTATCCACTTGGGCACAAATGACCTGGCTAGAAACAGTGCCTCTACAGTCCAAAAGGACTTCCAATCTCTGGGAAAGAAACTCAAGCACATTGTGAACACTTTTGCATTCTCAGAGGTTCTGCCTGTTCTTGGTAAGGGGACAAAAAGGCCGCATCACATTAACAGCTTTAATACATGGCTCCAGACCTGGTGCAAACAAGAAGGATTCAGATTTATTGGCGACTGGGGAAACAGGTGGACCAACAAGAGACTATACGGTGCTGATGGACTACATCTCTCTGTCACAGGGAAAAGAATCTTAAGTGAAAAATTCAGGCACTTTGTGGATATGCATTTAAACTAGGAAAAGGGGGTGATAGATGTGGCAGGTCAAGACTGGCACGCCACCTCCTGCAAAAGCAGAATAATATCAGAACAGCCACACTTTTAAACCACACATCACAAACAAGTGGGAAGATATGGGCAGAACAAAATCAATGCAAAATACACACAAGCCAGGTAAATGCTGGAAAGCAATCAGCACAAATGCTCGAAGCTTAACCAACAAAGTTCTGGACCTGGAAGCCCTAATGGTGGAAATGGATTTGGATATTGTGGCCATTACAGAAACATGGTTCAATGAATCGCATGATTGGAATGTAGCCATAGCTGGCTATAATCTATTCAGAAGAGACAGAGAAAATGGAAGGGGAGGAGGAGTGGCCTTGTATGTCAGAGACAATATTAAAGCTACTGAAATGCAGGGGGCATGGGGAAAAGAAGAAGCGCTCTGGATTGCGTTGGAAAGAGGAGATGGCACTGTAATCCATACAGCTGCAGTCTACAGACCTCTGACTCAAATTGAAGAGATTGATAATGATTTGATTAAAGATATTGCCAAGATAGCCACAAAGGGGTTAGTAATCATTTTGGGTAACTTTAATCTACCTGATGTGGATTGGATTACTCTTTCTGCACATCTGGAAAGAAGCAAAAAAATTGTCAATGCTCTCCAGGATGCATCACTTAGACAAATGGTCATAGAACCAACCAGGGAAAAGCTCAACTCTGGATTTAGTGCTCACCAACGGTGATAGCATTTCAAATGTCTGCATGAGTACCCCTGTGAGCAACAGCGATCATTACACAGTGTGGGTTGAGATAAAAGCCAAGGTACAGGCCAAACATAGCAAGCTCAAAGTCCTAAACTTCAATAATGGCGAAGTACCTATAGGAGGCGATGACAGGGTGGATGGAGATAAAGGAAGTGGAATTGCAATGGGATAAACTAAAGGTGGCAATAAAAGGGGCAACGGACAAATATGTTAAAAAAGTAAACAAAACCAAGAGGAGAAGGAAACCTATTTGGTTTTCCAAAGAAGTGGCTGCTCAAATAAAGGCAAAAAACACAGCTTTCACAAAATTCAAAAGCTTGCAAATAGAAGAACACAGAAATGAATACAGGATCAAGCTCAAAGAGTCAAAAAGAGGAATAAGGATAGCGAAATCAAAGGCAGAGGAAAAGATGGCTAAAGATGTTAAGGATGGCGACAAAACTTTCTTCAGGTAATTTCGGAAAAGGAAGAAGATCAGAGTTGGAATTGCAGTACTCAGAAGTGCTGGGAAAAGACTCGTGGAAAGCAACATAGAAAAAGCGAAATTGCTTAACAAATACTTCTGCTCTGTTTTTACTAAAGAAAATCCTGGAGATGGACTGGCTGGGACTCCCAAATATAAAAATGGGAATGAAGTAGATACCACACCATTCACAGAAGATGAGGTGTTGGAACAACTTGCTAAACTGAAAGTGGACAAAGCCATGGGACAGGATGGGATACATCCCAGGATACTGAAAGAGCTCAGAGAAGTTCTATCTGGGCCATTAAAGGATGTATTCAACAGATCCTTGGAAACAGGAGAGGTTCCTCAGGACTGGAAAATGGCTGATGTCGTATCTCTACACAAAAGTGGTGACAGGGAAGAAGTGTCAAACTACAGGCCCGTGAGCCTTACCTCGGTGGCGGGAAAAGTAATGGAGGCGCTCCTGAAAGAGTGAATAGTGAACTTTCTCAAAACTAACAGGTTGCAAGATCCAAGGCAACATGGTTTTACTGAAGGACGGTCTTGCCAAACTAATCTGATTGAGTTCTTTGACTGGGTGACCAAGGAACTAGATCAGGGGCATGCGATGGATGTCATCTACCTGAATTTCAGCAAAGCCTTTGATACTGTTCCTCATAGGAGGCTTGTCAAAAAACTCAGTAGCTTGGGGATGGGTACCAAGATAGTAAACTGGATTAGAAATTGGTTGACTGACAGACGACAGAGGGTGATGGTACATGGAGCTCACTTGGATGAGGGGAAGGTGATTAGCTGGGTGCCCCAGGGTTCGGTCCTGGGCCCGGCACTGTTCAATGTATTTGTGAGTGATATTGCTGAAGGACTGAATGGAAAAGTATTTTTGCAGATGACACAAAAATTTGCAAGAGTGGACTCCCCTGAGGGAGTGGATAACATGAGGAAAGATCTACAAAAGCTGGAAGAATGTTCAAATGCTTGGCAATTATGATTTAATGTGAAAAAGTGCAGTGTCATGCATTTAGGTAGCAGAAATCCAAGGGAAATGTACGCAATAGGGGGAGAGAGGTTGGTGTGCATGGTTCAGGAAAAAGACCTTGGTGTGATTATCTCTGATGATCTCAAGGTGGCAAAACAGTGAGACAAGGCTGTGGCAAAAGCAAGGAGGATGTTGGGCTGCATACAAAGAGGGATTACCAGCAGAAAGGAAGAGGTACTTATGCCACTGTACAGGTCACTGGTGAGGCCTCACCTGGAATACTGTGTTCAGTTTTGGAGACCATATTTTGCAAAAGATGTAAAAAGACTGGAAAGTGTTCATTGGAAGGTGACCAAAATGATTTGGAGTCTGCGTAAGAAACCTTATGAGAAGAGACTTGAAGACCTAAATATGTACACTTTGGAGGAGAGGAGGGACAGGGGAGATATGATTCAGACCTTTAAATACTTAAAGAGGAACGATGAACAAACAAACCTCTTCCAAAGACGGGGAAACTGCAAAACTAGAAGGCATAACATGAAGCTGCAAGGTGGAAAATTGAAAGGCAATGTCAGGAAATATTTTTTCACTGAAAGGGTGGTGGATGTTTGGAATGTTCTCTCGATGGAAGTGGTGGGGGCAAACACAGTGATGGAATTCAAAACAGCATGGGACATGCACAGTGGATCCCTTTACAGCAACAGGATAAAAACAAAATAAACTGAACCATCTAACTTCTCAAAAAATAGGGGTGTCCTACATGGAGTGGTGGGTCCACCCCTAAACAAAGAGATGGGGAGGGGTGACCTTCACAGAGCGTCAGGTGCACCTACTCTTGCCGTATTGCTGGGCAGACTGGATGGACCATGCTGGTCTTTATCTGCTGTCATTTACTATGTTACTATGTTACTATGTTACATTGTACAGCATGTGTGGTGCAGTGGCAACAGTAGCCTACATTTCCAATTGCAATCTCCATTGCCATCTCCCATTGCCACTCCCATAGTTGTGTTGCTAGGTGTGTGAACTGCAGGGGGAGAGATAGGAATAAAACAAGCCATTGAGCGAAGGTGAGAGGGAGAATGGGTCAAAGGTCCTTGGTCTGCCAGCTGGTTGTGGCCTTTGCCCCCCTTCTCCCTCTCACTTTCTCTCAATGGCTTGCTTTGTCCCTATCTCTCCACCTGCTGCTCACATACCTAGCAACACAGCTTCCATGGCTCTGCTTTACCGTGTACAACAGACACAGGTGGTACCTACCTCCATGGTGGCAGTTGGGATGTGGAATCACAGGTATTCTTTCAGGGTTATGGATATCGCTGTCACATAATCTGTAGCACCATCACCAATAGATCTGAGCATTGAAGTTCACGGGCCACAACGTGCATGTTGTTTATGTGACCGTCATCTAGGTTGCATGTATACATGCCAGCAGACGTGCAGACACGTGGTGTATTCTGAGAAACTGTAGGTCTATGTCTATCAGTGTCCAACTGGTATAAACATCCATCATCCCATGGAGATGCCCTTGCAGTTTGTATGTGTATCAGTGTGGGCAATTTCAGTTTTGGGGCATATTCATGTCTGCCTGTGCTTTTGTGATGGCCCACCAGAAGTCTGCATGGAAGCACAACTTCAGTGAGGGTGAATAGACTCTCCTCATAGAGACCATTCTCAGTGACTATGCAGGAATGATTGACACAGAAGACTGCAAACTCGGTGCCTATAAGTGGCAGTTACAGGGTTGGCCATCTGCCGGCAGGTGAATGTTGTCCACCACAACAGAGACATTGAAGACATGAAGTGGAAGTGGTAGCAGGAGCACTGGAAGGTGTGTGTTAAGGCAAACAGTGAGGGTCCTGATGGTCAGGGGGTATGGCTGAGTGACCTGGAGTAGCACATTCTGGTGACCATTGACTCTGCTCCACTGGAAGGCGTCAGTGACCTGGATACCTCAAAGGTGCCACAGGACCAGGGTATGTGCATGATCTGTCTCGTCCACACCCTCAGTGGCCATTGTCCATGTCCTGCTTCAAGGAGGTTCAGGGCTCCCTTCAATGCACACCCACCTCTCACATGTCCACCCTCGGGGCACATATGGGCATGTTGCAGAGCCACATTTCCCTCTAATCCACATTGTGGGGCTCTGTGGTTCTTGGCCTGCACTGTGATACATGGCTTGGTCTCTACTGCACCCACACATCTGCACTGCTGCGTCCCCCTGTCCGTTCACCTACACATCTGCACATTTGTGAGTGTGTACTGCGTGCATCCATCACTGCTGGTTTGCTGACCCATGCCTCTCCCAACAGGTGCAGCTGCAGTTGTTGGACCCAGCATTGCTCCCATGCCAACAGGACCGCAAGCTCCTCCGCCACTGCCCCAGTCACCTGTTCCTGCTGCAACCTCTGTGGCAACAGAGGAGGCAGGGGTATCATCTCCAGGGGGCTCCACTGACATAGCACCAGAACCAGCTGCCACAATTAGGACAGAGGATGATGCATCAGAGGTGGAGGGGGATCATCTCACACGATTGTCAGAGCTGCCAGTGCCCCAAAAGGTGCCCATTCACAGGGAGTGGACATGCCACTGCACATCTGCCCTGCTTGTGCAGTGCACCCAGAGTTTGTTCGGACATCAGGAGACACATGCGGAGCACATGCATGCATAGATGGGACTCCTTCACAGGAGGTTCTCACTCTAGAAGCAGCAGCTAACACTCTGGGAGAGACAGCTTCCCTTTCAGGAACAGCAACTGACTGCTACAGCCACCCTAGTTGCCTCCTTAGACCGACTGGACACCCAGCTTGGGACTGTGATCGTCCAGCTGGCCAGCTCTCAGGGTGCACCTGGACCCATCCAGGCCCCCGTTCTGCCATCTGCCACTGCCGGGACTGAGTCACTACCTCTGCCAACATCCACTGCTGTTGTGGCACCTGCACGTGCTCCTGTGCCTACTGCCATGTCTTCCACCAGCAGGGTGTCAACACGCACCAGTGCACAACAGGCGTCAGCTGGGAGGAAGGCATTGCTAGGGGACAGTCTAGGATTCTGGGCCCTTTGGTGGGGGAGGGAGACAGTTAGGATATCAACAGCAGCAGCAGCATCAGCTCATCCTCAGAGAGCATATTTGCCTTCCATCAAACACAGGTCACAGCACAGGGGACAAGCAAGGTGAACTCAGGGTGAGGTAGGACACGGAGGTAGAAAAAGGGACATAGGGGATGGCAGTAGTTGTTGTCTGGCAGCCAGGTCTGTCTGCCAAGCATGTTTGTGTTCCATGACTGGGGATTGTGGTGGGAGGGTGGGGGTGTTCTTCCATGGGCTATGGGGGGCACGTAGGTGTATGCTGTGGGCAGTGTGGTATTCTGTGGTGCCACATGGAGGGACATCTGCAGGGTGGCATGGGTCAGTTAGCCCTGTGTACATGGGATAGGCACTGTGTGTTTGTATCACCACCGGCTCCACCTGAGTAAATGCATTGCATTGGCATTAGCCTGTCTCCTGTTTTTATTTCTATCTCCTGCCCTTATTCCATGTTTCTGGTGGGCTGGGTTGCATGTGTAAGCTATGGCATTCAGACATACACACTCACAGTCAGAATATGACTTGGACGTCTATGCCGGCGGACATGCCCCATTTCCGTCACTTTTTTGGATGTACAGTGTTCCATGTCCAGGACGGCTGTATGCCCACTTGTTTCGGTTGCAGAATATGTGCTTGCATGTTGGCGCCCTTTGCACATGTGCATGGCACATCCAGACCACTTATTTGTGATTCAGAATGACCCCCATAATCTTTAATTCAAAATTCTTGTTCATTTGCACATGTTAAACAGTTTGAAATAATAAAAGTGAATATAATGTGTAAAAGTTTGGACATCTTTCTAATTGATTCATGGTTGCTTTTATTTAATGTTCTAAGCAATAAAAAAACATTTATTGATTCTTTAGACTTCAAATAGTCAGGTGAAGAGAATGTCATAGCTGAATAAATTCTGCGATCCTTCTAACTTTAATCTTGTGGCACTTCAAACTACACATCAACAAAAAACATTAAGATGTGCTCTTATAAATGCATGCTCTATAAGGAGCAAAATTAACACATTAATTGTCTACATATGACCAGCAGATATACATAGAGCCCAATTCCAGGAGAGGGACGTCCAGGCTGTCTGAACGTCTCCGATGAAGATAGGGTTCTTTTAGGAGATTATTCAGAAGAACCTCCCTGAGCTCTTTCAGTATCCTGGGATGTATCCCATCCAGTCTCATGGCCTTGTACACTTTCAGTTTTGCAAGTTGTTCTAACACCTCATCTTCTGTGAATAGTGTGGTAACTACTTCATTCCCATTTTTATATTTGGAAGTCACAGGTGGTCCTTCTCCAGGACTTTCTATAGTAAAAACAGAGCAGAGGTTTTCGTTTAGCAATTTCGCTTTTTCAATGTCACTTTCCACGAGTCCGTTCACAGCACTTCTGAGTCCTGCAATTCCACCTCTGATCTTCTTCCTTTCCCGAATATACCTGAAGAATGTTTTGTCACCACACTTCACATCTTTAGCCATCCTTTCCTCTGCCTTTGATTTTGCTATCCTTATTTCTCTCTTTGTCTCTTTGAGTTTGACCCTTTATTCATTTCTGTGTTCCTCTGTTGGCGAGCTTTTGAATTTTGCAAAAGCTGTGTTTTTTGCCTTTATATGAGCAGCTACTTCCTTGGAAAACCAAATAGGCTTTTTTCTCCTCTTGTTTTTGTTTACTTTTGTTACATATTTATCTGCTGCCCCTTTTATTGCCACCTTTAGTTTAGCCCTTTGCAATTCCACTTCCCTTATCTCCTTCGACCCTGTCAGCTCCTCCTTTAGGTACTCGGCCATTTTATTGAAGTTGGTGTTTTTAAAGTTTAGGACTTTGAGCCTGCTATGATTGGCCTGTACCATGGCTTTTATCTCAAACCACACTGTGTGATGATAGTTGCTGCTCACAGGGGCTCTCACGCAGACATTTGACACGCTATCACCGTTGGTGAGCACTAAATCCAGAGTTGAGCTTTCTCTGGTTGTTTCCATCACCATTTGTCTAAGTAACACATCTTAGAGAGCATCCACGATTTTTTTGCTTCTTTCCAGATTTGCAGAAGCAGTAATCCAATTCACATCAGTTAGATTAAAGTCACCCAATATGATCACTTCCCCCTTTGTGGCTATCTTGGCAATATCTATAATCAATTTGTTATCTATCTCTTCAATTTGTGTTGGAGGTCTGTAGACTACAGCAGTATGGATGACAGTGCCATCTCCTCTTTCCAACACAATCCAGAGTGCTTCTTCTTTTCCCCATGCCCCCTGCATTTCAGTAGCTTTAATATTGCTTTTGACATACAAGGCTACTCCTCCTCCTCTTCCATTTTCTCTGTCTTTTCTGAATAGATTATAGCCAGGTATGGCTATATCCCAATCATGCGATTCGTTTAGCCATGCTTCTGTAATGGCCACAATGTCCAAATCCATTTACACCATTAGGGCTTCTAAGTCTGGAACTTTGTTGGCTAAGCTTCGAGCATTTGTGCTCATTACTTTCCAGGATTTAACTGGCTTGCGTGTATTTAGTGTTGATTTTGTTCTGCCTACATCTTCCCACTTGTTTATGATGTGTGGTTTAAATGTGTGGCTGTTTCTGATATTAATCTGCTTTTGCAGGGGGTGACGTCCAGAGCTTGACCTTCCACATCCGTCACCCCCTTTTTCTAGTTTAAATGCATATCCACATATTGCTTGTATTTTTCACTTAGGATTCTTTTCCCTGCGGTAGAGAGATGTAGTCCATCAGCACAGTATAGTCTCTTGTTGTTCCATCTGTTACCCCAGTCGCCAATAAATCTGAATCCTTCTTGTTTGCACCAGGTCTGGAGCCATGTATTAAAGCTGTTAATGCGATGCAGCCTTTTTGCCCCTTTACCAAGCACATGTAGAACCTCTGAGAATGCAACAATGTTAACAATGAGCTTGAGTTTCTCTCCCAGAGATTGGAAGTTCTTTTGGACTGTAGAGGTACTGTTTCACTTCAACAACGTGGTTTGTATTCCTGCTGGCTGAAGAGCCTGGGACGCACTTGACTATCTTCTCTCCTTTGAACTGTGTTCCCAAGTTGATGCCACTGATGATGGAATCACCAAATAGTAGTAGTTTGCTGTTTGGCGAGGTTTTCTTCATATTTGGTCCTTTAGCAGGAGATTGGGCATTGTCTGTCTCATTTAAGGGCCCTTCAGTTTCTTTGGATTGGGCATCCTCATTCGCCAAGGCAGAGAAGGCATTATGCGGGGATATCTCCTGATGCATAGGATGCCTCTGTATCACAGGTCGCAATCTACCAGAACCCACTGTGATCCATTTGTTCCTGGGGTGTTTCATTCTTTGTGGAAGTGGAGGTGGACTTTGTTAAGTTTGTATCTTAGAAGAGGTGCGCTTCATTGCAGCCAGTTCCTCCCTCAGTTTCTCATCCTCATTAGCCAAGGCAGAGAAGGCATTATGCAGGGTTATCTTTTGATGCATAGGATGTCTGTGCGTTATAGGTCACAGTCTACCAGAACCCACTGCGATCCCCTTGTCCCTGGGATATTTGATGCTTTGTGGGAGCGGTGGTGGGCATTGTTCAGTTTGTATTCTATAAGAGGTGTACTTCATTGCAGCCAGTTTCTCCCTTAGTGGGATCACCTCTTTATGCATGGCAGCTAGGTCTTCTCTTAGTAGAGTCAGTTCTTTATGCATGGCAGCTGCTCTGAGGCACATAGGACAAGCTCTGAGGTTCCATATGATTCGTCTTGGAATGAAAGTACTGCAGTTATTGCATTGAATACACGACATGCTGAATAAACAGTCCTAGAAGGAGAAGAGGAAGAAGAAAAAGGAAGGAGGAAGACGATGTGGGCTGCAACCTAAGTTAAGAGGATAGATGGCAATATATGTGAGTACTATATAGGCAATGCAGCCCCTGGGGTGGGTGGGGCGAGGGGTAGGGTGGGCAGGAACCTAAGTGTCTCTGGCTAGTAGGCTGTTCATGAACTGGGGGCACCCACAGATATCTGCTCCAAGGCTACCCAGAAAAGGAGACAGTCAGATTATCCCCAAGCTTAATTTATAACCACAGTTAAATTTTATATTAACAATTCCCACAAAACAGACAGTTAGACTCTATATTGATAACTAGAACGCATCAGAAATAAGAGAGAAAATTATAGTCTTAGCTTTGTGAAATATCCACAGCTCCTGCAGCCAGCCTCAGAGACCTGTAGGTGTGGCCACTTGTCAGGTGTGAGATGGGGTCAAATTAGCCCCTGCCTGCCTGCGAGCAGAAACTTTCACCTCCCCCACCCAGAAAGAGCAAGCCTTCTCCAACAGAATTAAACCTTTGTTATCTGGATACTCAGGTTCCAGTAGACTGAATATCCCCAAGTTTAATTTATAACCACAGTTAAACTTTATATTAGCAATTCCCACAAAACAGTTAGATTCTATATTGATAACTAGAAAGCATCAGAAATAAGAGAGAAAATTAGAGTCTTAGCTTTGTGAAATATTCACAGCTCCTGCAGCCAGCCTCAGAGACCTGTAGGTGTAAGATGTTCCCACACAAAGGGCACTAGTGGCTGGTTAGCGAGCATTAAGCAGACAGTGGGTGTTAAGAGCACCAAGCGTGCAGGTTGACATGTGCTAAGGATGGTTGCCTTGACATGGGATAAGGGAGCCTATGGAAATGTCAGAAGTGAAATGCTGGATGGGAACAAAACATAGAAACATGATGACAGAAAAAGACCACATGGCCTATCTAGTCTGTTCTTCCATATCAACCACTACAATAGTCCCTTTTTTTTCCTTTAGAGATCCTCTGTGTTTGTCCCATGCTTCTTTGAATTCAGATACTGTCCTCATCTCTCCCAACTCCACTGTGAGACTATTCCACTGATCCACCACCTTTCCATAAAGAAATATTTCTGCATATCACTCTTGAATCTATCCCCTTTCACCCTCATCCCATGTCCCCTCATAGCAGAGCTTGCTTTCAATTGAAAGAGGCTCTCCCCTTGTGCATTTATGCCATGGAGGTATTTAAGTGTCTCAATCATATCACCTCTATCCCACCTTTCCTCCAAGGTGTGCATATTAAGATCCTTAAGTCTGTCCTCATATGCTTTATAATGAAGGCCACTAACCATTTTAGTAGCCACCCTCTTTACTGACTCCAGCCTGTTTATATCCTTTTGAAGGTGCAGTCTCCAGAATTGCACATAATACCCCAAATGAGATCGCACCAAAGACTTATACAGAGGCATTATCACCTCCTTTCTTCTGCTGGCCATTCCTCTCCCTCATCCAAGCATCCTTCTAGCTTTTGCTGTCACCTTTTCTAGCTGTTTAGCTACTTTAAGATCATCATACACAATCACGCCTAGGTCCCGCTCTTCTTTAATGGACAAAAGTACTTCACCCCCTATACTATATCGCTCCCTTGGATTACTGCAGCCCAAATGCATGACCTTGCATTTTTTAACATTAAATTTCAGCTGTCATAATCTAGACAATTCTTCAAGCTTAGCTAGATCCCTCCTCATGTTATCTATACCTTCCTGTGTGTCTACTCTATTGCAGATTTTGGTACCTTATCTGCGAAGAGGCAAGCCTTACCTGACGGTCCTTCCGCTATGTCACTAACAAAAATGTTTAAAAGAATTGGACCAGGGGCGGAGCTAGCCACTGAAAAGAATGGACGCCTGAATTTTTGCTCCCGTTGCTGCCCAAGAATCCTGAACATATCCCGGTAGTACATTGAAGTTTGTACCCCCTACCTACATCAATAACACCGCAATACAGCTGGATGGCATCCCTGAAGCCTGCCCGGCTGGAATTTCCACAGGGATCCGGCTCAGCAGCGAAACGATCCAAACCCGAAGTGGGTTCCCCGCAGAAAATGGCCGCGGGAGAGAAGGAGGGAGTGACTGCCGGTGGCCTGCGTGAAGTGCTACAGGAATTGAAATGCGTTAAAGAAATGATTGCAGCCAATTCTAGTTCACTGAACATGATTCAAGAAGACTTGCTGGAGGTAAAAGAGAAACTCCTCGCCATCACCACTCGACTTAATGCAGTTGAATTACAAACCCAGAAGCATGGCGTTGCATTAGAACAGCTGGGCCCTTTGGTCAAACGAGTCCGGCACATAGAAAATCTGATTGAAGATCAAAATAACCATACCCGTAGAAATAATATCCGCCTTGTTGGAGTCCCTGAAGGCGCTGAAGGTACCGATCCGATTGGATTTCTGGAAAAAACCATACCGGAGATGCTGCAGCTTGTCTTTGCAAGGCCTTTTGAACTAGAACGGGCCCATCGAATCCCAACACACAAAGCTGAAAACACACGATACCCGCGCCCACTCATAATGAAGGTACTGAGATACCCACAGGTCCTACAGATCTTTCAAGCTGCACGGAAGGCCGGATCACTGCAAATCCAGGGACACAAAGTGGCACTCTATCCGGATTTGAGCAAGCAAACGGTAGATCGGAGAAAAGCGTTGCTGGCCTGCAGACCCATGCTACAAAGTGCACAGGCAAGATACGGGCTATACTACCCAGGAACCATGCGGGTCACGCTGCATAATGAAACGAGGAATTTTGTTGACGCTGAAAAGCTGAAAACTTTCCTACAAGAAAAATGCGGTATGGAAACCTGAGGTCAATATTCTGATCTCTCACGCAGTATAGAGAACTCAGCATATACTCAGGGGGTGCGGCCGTGCGTTCTCACAAATTTTAGAAAGCCTTAAGCCTTGTTAAACACCTCATTGATTGTATTTCTGTTGTTCTAAATAGTTTTAATTAAACAGATATTTCTGCTTGAAATGTAAGGGTGGCAACGGGAGGTCGGGGTTGGTTACTGTTTCAGTGGATTGTGTTCACCTTAGCGATACAATGTTTGCCAGTTATGCAGTTGTTTGTGTCAGTCCAGTCCAGTACAAAACCCTCCACATACATGCAAAATGCAAGTACGCGGCAGGCCTATCCATAGGATAGCTTTCACCTATAAGACAGCTTATTCCAACGTTGATGTCTAGTGATCTTTAATACTTTCGTTAAATGTAAAAGGTATTACTGGCCCTGTCAAGCGAAAGAAGATTTTAGCGTACTGCCAGCAAAAAAAAGCAGATATTGCCCTCTTACAAGAGACACATTTAACAGATACTGAATCGCAGAAAGTAACCTCTAAATATTTCCTGGTGGCGGCCTCTGCCACTCAACGCAAAGGGGGGGTAATAATATTAGTGCGCAAATTCCTGCAATCCGCCATTACCGACACACAGATTGATCCGCTAGGTCGATGGGCCAGAGTGACGCTGAAAATAAATCAACAGCTTTACACAGTCTTCAATATTTACGCGCCCAACCTCGATGACCCTAACTTTTTCAAACTGATAGCTAAAGAAGTTACAGCCGCAGCTCACACCAATATCATATTAGGGGGCAATTTCAATGTCATCTTGGATCCACTGCTAGATCGCACGCCCTATCGGGCTGTAGACAAAGTCAAATCGCAGGCGATTCTTAAAGGCATCATAACAGAGCTACACTTGGTAGACCCATGGCGCCTACTTCATCCCCAAGAAAGAGACTACACATTTTATTCCATCCCACACAATACCCAAACAAGAATCGATTTCTTCCTACTGTCCACAGAGCTGATGCCCCAAGTGTTGTCCGCAGAGATATATGCTACAACGGTATCGGATCACGCCGCTGTCTCCCTAGTGTTGAACACCACCGTTACACAGCATGTTCCGCCAAGATGGACATTTGATAAATCCCTACTAGCAGATGACTCCTTTGTACAGCTACTGTCAGGGGAAATTGAGACCTACTTTAAATACAATACACCCACTGATACCTCCATCTGGAGCTGGTGGGAAGGTTTTAAAGCGACCATACGAGCTCATATTACCACCTACACCATTAGACGGCGTAAAGCCAGGAAAAAAGAAAAAGATGAATTGGAACTCCAAATAAAAGCTGGGGAAAGGTTACTAGCCAAAAGAGCTGACTCAATGATATTGATTAGACTCCAAAAATTGCGCTACCAATATAATGCTCTCCTCAACAAAGAAGCACTGAGTAGTATCCAGCTACAACGTAGTATATACTACTATGAAAGCAACTGCTCTGGATCCCTTTTAGCTCGGCAGCTCAGACCAAAAACCAGCAAGACCGCTATAGCGGCGTTGCAGGACAATTCCGGGGGTCTTCTACTGAGATCTGACAAAATACTAGACCGCTGCAAAGAATTTTATGAGGAACTATATCGCTCAGATACCCAATGTAGTGACAGAGCCTTTGAAGATTTTGTCTCCAAGATAGTAGGACCCACATTAACCAGTCATCAAAGTCGAACGCTGGAACAAGAGATCTCAGTAACTGAAATACAAGATGCGATCAAACAGATGGCTCGTGGCAAAGCCGCCGGTCCAGATGGTATCCCACTGGAATTCTATACTAAATATTGCATCCAATTGGCTCCCATGCTACAGATCTACTACAGTGGCCTGCAAGATGAATCTCCAGAGATTGGAGCCCTGGCAGAGGCTGTGGTGGTAATTCACCCGAAACCAGGCAGGGATACACAAAAGATAGAGAATTACAGACCCATCTCTCTCCTAAACTCTGATTATAAAATCTATGCTAAAGTGCTTGCTAACCGATTAGGACGGATCTTAAAAGATTTGATACATGAGGATCAATGTGGATTTATACAAAACAGATCCACTACAGATAATGGAAGATTATTGGCACATGTACTGGCATCTGCCAAAACCAAGGCCGAGCCCCTGATAGGGCTAGCATTGGATGCCGAAAAAGCCTTCGATCGACTGGAATGGTCCTTTCTATTTCGATCCCTACAGTGGTTTGGGATAGGAGAAAAGTTCCTAAAACGCGTTGAATTGTTATATACCAAACCCACAGCTCGAATAGCGGTCAACTCACACCTCTCAGCCCCTTTTCAGTTGCAAAGAGGGACCAGACAGGGTTGCCCCCTGTCACCGATGCTTTTTAATTTAGCCCTGGAACCCTTATTAATAGCGCTCCGACAGAAGGAAAACATAAAAGGAATTGAGTTGGCTGATGGTCCCTGTAAATTGTCAGCATATGCCGATGACCTGCTCATTTTTCTACAACCATCAGACCTTCCTGAAACACTGCAACTCATAGATGCATACTCAGCGATATCCGGATATAAAGTAAATCTGAATAAAACAACAATTATTCCTTTGAATGAACAGGTCAGCGAAGAAATGATGCGTGGATACCCCTTTCAATATGAGAAGTCATCCTTTAGATACCTGGGCGTGACCTATGGCACCACCTTGGAAAAGACTGTCGCAATCAACATTAAGATGTGTCAATAAATTGTACATGATAACATCTGCAAGTGGACCCCCCTTCATTTGAGCTGGTGGGGCAGGCTAGAAACGATAAAAATGATGTTGGTACCAAAACTCAGCTATATATTAAGCATGATACCCTTACATTTCCCGTCAGCCTTCTATAAGAAAATGAATAGTCAACTGATAGCCTTTCTTTTTTTTTTAAATTCTTTATTTTCGTTTTATAACAACAAAGGAAAAGGAAGACATACAGCTAAAAGACAGATACATAAAGTGTAATACATACACCAAAGTAAACCCCTGCCACCCCCCTCCCCCCTGCTTCTTCTCTAGAAAACTAATCATTCCCGAAGCGGGCGTGTACTTACATTATTGTGTTACAAAACCTAACGGTGATCTGAAACATGATGAGTGCACATTATACAGGCATGTTGGAACAATGAGCAGATTGTACATAATCATTAAGCATCTGCATTTAGACAAGCGAGAGTGAGTTTGGGCATGGGGAATAGCTCTCCGAGGTATCTGCTCATATTTACTATATAAGCAGACAAGGTTCCACCATTCATTGACAGTAAGTCGAGAGCTATCCTTCCAATTCCTCGTGATTAAGCATATGGCTATACCCAGCATGAAATCAAGGAGAAAGCGACCCTTCTTAGGAAGAGAGGGGACCTCCGCCACAGAGCGGAGTCCCACGATCTTCCAAGAGAGAGGTTCGTGAAGGTGTAGGTGAACTCTGGACCATCTACCTTCTGTATCTGAGCTAGTCGAAATAATAGTAGCATGCAAAGATTTCCTAACCAGTATGGCAACCCCACATTTCTTAGAAACGGCTGGGGAATAGGCGGCCACCATGTAAGGTTTAATATTGAGTTTAAGAGTTTCCTTCGAATTTAAATACGTTTCTTGGAGAAAAATCAGATCCGCAGCTTCCTGACTTAGGTAGCTTAGGATTTTCTTCCGTTTTATCGGATTATTGATTCCTTTTACGTTCAATGAGAAAATCTTACATGGTGCCATCAATCGGTAATAGACATTTTAGGTAAGGGCGCTTGAAAACATACAACATAATCAGAATCTGTGCAACAATGACATAATCACCGAGTATTCTGGCTAATACACCCCATATTGAAAAGTATGTACCAAAGTATCTTAGAGAAGAAGCAAAACCCCCAAAGAATATGGCGACCATATGTCTGCGGGAGGAGGCCCTAGAGAGGAAATAGAAAGACATGAAAAAAAAAAGAAAAGAAACACCAGAGTCCATAATTAACACTGTCTCTGATACTCATCAAGGCTACTGTGGGTAGATGGAGTCGGGTCACAGATATCATCAAAAGTAAGGCAACAAACTGCCCTCGCCAGACTCTTTGCTGGGCTACGGCAGATCCAATATGGCAAGTACAGCGAATATGAGAATACTTGCAGGAATATTCTGGAAGTCAGCGCATCAAGTCGGCTTCTTTGGAATCCAAAAACTCCGCTAGTAGATCAGGGTCCTCAAATGTTCTTGTCTGATTGTGAAGCGTGACTCGGAGCTTGGCCGGGTACATCAGGCCATAGCGTGCTTGTAGTTGTTGAAGCCTCGGCCGAAATTCCAGAAAGCGCTTTCGGCGGTCGACCGTGGGTTTAACCAAGTCGGGATAGAAGGAGATCTTGTGGCTCTCAAACTCCATATGGCCCTTTGCCCGAGAGGCACTTAGAATTTGCTCCACGTGTTGATATCTCAAAAGTCGAAAAATGATAGGCCGCGGGGTCTTCCTGTTGAGCGTTATGCTTGTGGGTACACGATGAGCGCGATTGATCTCCAAATCTTTGGTAAAGGTGATTTGGAGCAGGGAAGGGAGGATTTTGCATAAAAACTCTTTCATGTCTCCCGATTCCGCTCCCTCCGGTATGCCCACGAGTCGTATGTTGTTGCGGCGCGCTCTATTATTGCCATCTTCCACTTCTTTCTGCAAGGCCCGCACCTGACGTTCAACTTTGTCGAGTTTGGACAACCGGGCCGCATGGGAGTCCAATATGCTCTCCATTTTGTCCTGACGCGAAGAAAGCCCTTCTAGCTTGCTTTGCAGCACACCAAAATCTTCCCGCAGCGCTCGGAGTGCTTCACCGTTTGACTGCACGAGGTTTTTGACCCCTCTAATCTCTGCGAGGATTTCCTGCTGCATTTCGGGGCCCTCGCGCAAGGCCAGCCCCTTCTGCGGGGACGGAGGTTCAGTTTTGGAACGTTTGCCGTGAGAAGCCGCTGGAGATCCAAATTCCAGGTGCGTGGGTTTGGTCCCCGCCATCTCACCAATGTGCCCCGGCAAGATCAGAGTAGAAGTTCCAAGTATGTACGGTGTTAATTCAGGATTCTGAGTAGGCCTCTCGGGAGCCTCAGCGTTATGCGACCATCCCGCTGGACATCAGGCTCCGCCCCCCAACTGATAGCCTTTCTATGGAACAACCGAGTACCTCGAATAGCTGCCTGGAAACTGAAGTTACCTAATACACAAGGAGGTGTCCATTTCCCAGATCTCGGCTGGCTGCACACTGCCTCTCTTTTAAAGCAGGGTGCTCAATGGGTCGACTCTGACGACACGGATAAAGGACCTAGATGGCTGAGTGTGGAGCGGGCCCTACATTCCCCCCTACCTACATGGCTACTGGTAGGCACAGTAGTAGACCAGACGGCACCACATAATACTATTATCCGAGAAACACAGCATGCCTGTCGATTATTGGCATCATGTATCGATGGAGGGGATGACTTCGCCGCAGATATGCCCATATGGCTGAACCCGCGCCTTATCATCGGAGGGAAGCCTGTCTTATGGAAAAAATGGGTGGAACATGATCTTATCACCATTGGACAACTGATCAATGGAAGTGCATTTAAAACCTTTGACAGATTAAGGACGGAATTCCGATTGCCTAATACATGCTATTTCCAATGGTGTCAGCTCCGATACTGTATGAGCAAAGCGGGTGTGTCACCTGTCTTGATACGTACAGGATGGCCGCTGCGACAGAAACTTCAAGAATTACAAACAGATGCCAAAGCTGTTTCGAGATGTGTTGCGATTCTCCGATCCAAAAGTGACAAGACATGTTCTAAGACACAGTCGGTGTGGGCTACTGAAACCGGTCAAGATCTACCTCCGGAAAATTGGGACACTTTTTGGGGAACTCAAATGCGTGCCACGAGAGCAGCGTCTCTCACACAATCTATGTACTTTATAGCACATCGAGCGCATATTACAACCGGCTAAGAAAATGAAATGGACACTACAGGAGGGAAATCGATGTTGGTCCTGCAACATGGAAATTGGGACACTGGCACATATGTTGTTCCATTGTAAATCCCTGGAAATATATTGGAACAGAGTTTGGGAACGCATATCACAGATCCTCAACTTACAAACTCCTATCACTTATCGGATAGTGATCTATAAATCCATAGCTCTGGAACCTACTCTGATGAAATGGGATAGTAAACTGCTGGACTTAATGCTCGGGATAGCGCTTAAAATAGTTCTAATACACTGGAAGAATCTCGACAAAGCTTGTTTCGAGCATTGGTGGAGTCTCTTAATCCTACATAAGACCTACGAAGAGATTTATATAGCCAAGAACCCATGGTCTGGTAAACTCAGTAAGAAATGGTCAGCTTTACAAAATTATGTTTGATGAAAGTGATTGCTGGAGGCTGCCTTGTGGAATGGTTTCTGCTGTAACCACATTGAACGGAGAAAGGGAGGGTGGCGTGCTGGCATGGACTGATACTAGTTCTTGTTAACGTTATTGTACTGTCTTGTTCAAGTTATTATATTCTTTTGCTATTTTGATCAATAGCATCTGCTTGTATCCTGCTATATCACGATCATTTGTATTGTTATTTTATATGTAAAAGCTGAATAAAAACTACTATTAAAAAAAAAAATAAAAGAATTGGACCAAGGACAGATCCCTGGGGCACACCACTGGTAACCTTCTTCTTCTCAGAGTGAGCTCTTTTAACCTGTACCCTTCATCGCCTCCCACTCAGACAATTTTCAACCCAAGCAGTAACTTTAGGGTCCATCCCTAGGGAGCTCAGTTTGTTTATAAATCGCCTGTGAGGAACGGTGTCAAAGGTTTTTCTGAAATATAAATACACCACATATAGGGCTCTCCCTCAGTCCAACTCCCTGGTAATCCAGTCAAAGAAATCATTCAGATTTGTCTGACAAGACCTGCCTCTGGTAAATCCATGCTGCTTCAAATCCTGTAATCCGCTGGACTACAGAAACCTCACTATTTTCTCTTTCATCAGCATTTCCAATAATTTACTCACCACGAAGTTTAACTAACCGGCCTGTAGTTTTCAATCACATCCTTACTTCCACTTTTGTGAAAAGGGACTGCATGAGCCTCTCTCCAGTTCTTTGGCATCACTCCCGACTCCAACGAGGCATTGAAAAGGTCAGTCAGTGGAGCTGTTAGAATGTCCCCAAGTTCCCTCAGTATACTAGGATGCATCCCATCTGGTCCCATCGCTTTGCTTACTTTAAGTTTAGCTAGTTTCTTAAGAACACTATCCTGAAACCAGTTCCGAAAAACACAAGTCGCACGCACTCACCCCGCACCTTAACTATCCTAACCCCCTAACCCAACATGAGAATGGTTAGTCGCTCCCTGCTCTATAGTTATTATCCGGGTTCCCACTTGACCTAGCTATGCTCACCCGTAGATCTTAAGTGTTAGTGTATATAGCTCTATGTAAATATTATGTATATATCGTGTAAATAGTTTCCCCAGTTATCCCCTTCATGATTGTCCCCCTGTTCTATGTAAGCACATTGTGATATTAATGCATTGTTGCACTGTTCAGTTATAATGTAAACCAGATGGATTTTAATAGCGCGGTATATAAGAAATAAAAATAAATAAATAAATAAATAACCACAGTCTTCTGAAAATGATTCAAGATGCCCCTCACTTCTGTTCCCACTTGTGGGTGTTTTCTGAGGTCCTGCTCCTGGTTCTTCATCTGTGAACACAGAACAGAAATATTTGTTAAGCAATTCCGCTTTATCCTCATCAGCTTCTATGTATTCCTCCCCTTCACCCTTGAGTCTGACAATACCACTTTTGCCATTCCTCTTCTCACTAACATATCTGAAAAATGTCTTACCCCGTAATTTTATTACATTGGCTATTTTCTCCTCTTTTTGAATCTTTGCTTTCCTGACTACTTTCGTGATGGACAAGTCACATATGTCACATAAGTGTGAGACAGTGAGTGTGTGGATAATGTGGGAGGCAGATGGACTGTATCAGTGAGGGATGCTCATGCAATCTACTGTGATGTCAGTGCATAGGATTGGGTAGAAGCTGTGTCATGGAGGAGCCACCATGGCCATGTTGTAGGAATAGAAAGAAGCAGTGGTGACCTGCACATCAATTGCAGTGAGGTGTGAGTAATATTCCCTAATGAGTAAAATGCCCCAGTGTGGGCCAGGGTGTAGCAGCTGGCATGCAAATACATGAGTGAACATGATGGATATATGCTGATGGATGGAGGTAGTCTATGCTGTATGGCCTTGCTGCTCCAGTGTACCCGATGAAATGTCACAAATGCAGCTAACCTCATTTGTAGTGTGCCATAGGGAAGGCCTAATACCATCTATTAGGGTTTCACAGCTGTCTCAGCTGCTCTAACCATCATATATATGCTTTTAACAACTGGGCAAGTACGTACGAGTCTATGTAGGCTATTATCCAAGGACATAACAGCCACACAACTTCACAAGCTGCATGCAAATACAAAGTGCTCTTGTACAGATAAAGTCCACAATTATACCTCTGGTGCAACAAGGTCACTTGCATTATGTTGCACACCTGGGGTCCACTCATGTCTCTGAACTAATGTATCTCTCATATTGGCCATATGGAGCAAGTAAGGTCGTGTGATGATCTGTGCAGGTAGCCATCCCAGGAGTGTGACATTCTTGCATGTACTGCATATATGTGAGGAGCAAAATATGTTCATTCACAGTTATCACGAAAGTTTCCAATCATGTACAACTCATGTGTCATCTATCTACAGGGTGAAGTTATATAACCCTTTGCAATGTGCTAGAGCAGAACCAATAAAGTCATGCTGTCAGATGGGTATGATTGCAATGTGCATCCTTGCAACTGCAATGTGCTATCTTAACACATAAAAAAGAATAATAATAATGAGTGTCCTCTAGTCTATGCTGACTCATGGCAACCCAACAGCTCCTGGGTTTCATTGGCAGGGTGAATGGAAGTATATTGCCAGGCCTTTCTTCCAAGGCAATGGAGGGTGAAATGACTTTCTCAAGGAAACAAGTAGGATTTGAATGCTGGTTTGTTCCTTACTGAGCCAGTGCTCTAACCATTCGGCTACACCTCCATACCTTTCTCTATAGCATTCCCTAGAATAAACCAGAGTACAGATCCCTGTCTGGAATGGCCTAAACCCCGGACTTGAAACAATCTGGCAGGCACATTCTGAGACAGTAGTAAACCACACCATGCAGATGCAGTACAGACTGCACTAGACACTCAGTACTGCATCTGCATAACAGACACACAGCAGCAGTATTAGTCTCCTGTCCATAGGCCAAGGCACATGTGAGTGCAAGATGCCCTTCCCTCCACTGTACCTCTTAAGCCAAACAGCATTCATACAGAGGTCCGCTTGGCTGCAGTGTGGCACTAATCCCTGAGGTTGCATATGTGCAGGGCATTCATGTCCTTCTGACCTGCTGTATGCTACAAGACACGTACTTTTGCACATACACCAAACTCAAACCTCATTCTTGACTCATGAGGTCTATCCCAGACCATCCTGCCCTTTCTGGGGGGTCATGTACACTTGCTCCATCATCATACAAGACATGCAGGTATTCGGCAATGCTCCAGTGATCATGGTCGCCATTATGGCTGCAATGTGGGTGATGTGTGCTGGTACTGGTTAGCCCCTTTATTTCCCAGGATGCACCTCACAATCTGAACACCTCTAAGCTACTTTTTCCTAATGAAGAACGCAGCAATCTGTCAAATCAGCTCTATAATATGCAGGCACATTGTGTGCTTCATGGACATAACAACCACCGCATGTACAAGTGTCCTTTTTTACTGGCCACCCTGAATGTTGGGAAAGGCACATATCACCTGGTCCCCAGACCAAACACTGCAATAGATGGTATCTCCAGTTTCTGGAGAAGGTCTAAATCTACTGCTAGACTGCTGCAGGTGTTGAATGCAGTATGTCATGGCAGCAGTTTTGTACTTTGTTGAACGGCAGCATATTCAAGTAGCATGTCCCATCTGCTCTAGGGCTCAGGCAGCTGTTTCTAAGGAACCTGAATATAGTGAGTGATGTCTAGACAGAAAGGGGGTACTCATGCCAACCAGCATGGCCTGTCAAAACCATAGTCAATAGCAGGTTCCAGGCAGCCCCAGAGAAACTGCTCTTCTCTCTTTCTGAGACATTAATTCTGCTAGATCTATCACAGTCAGCCTAAAGATGTTATGAGACACTGGGCTGTATCAGCCACTCACATAACATCTGTGCCAGGTCTGTTAGCCACCAGCCACTGCAAGTACACATAGACACCACAAAATGGCTTTGTACAAACATTTTGGCTAGTGACTAGACTACCACAAAGAAACAATGCCTATGTCACTGCAGCTTAACCCTAGATAGCACTACATAGATGCATTTCTGTAACATGGTCATAGCTCGGTCAGAGTGAGAGTGGCTTCTCAGCATCAACAGAAGTGTGCAATCAGGCATGCTCATGCCATACTCATGTTAAGATGGCTCAGGCATTTAACTAACTTCTGACTCATGTGCATCCTGTGCAAACTGCTCTGTTTTAGACCATAACCAAAATACTCTGCTCTTCTAGTTTGAACTTGGTGACAGTTAATGCAATGCAAAGACCACTGAAAACTGGCCCAGATACAGGCTGCAAGTGCATGTTAGCCCACAGTGGCCTACATCTGTCACATACCAGAAAACTGTCCCTCTACACAGCTTTTGGCAGTAAGCATTGAACATAGTGTCATGCTTGTACTCCCATATGATGTCAAGTCCCCAGCCCTAATCATTGCAAAAATGGGCAGTATAGCACATGCGCTCTCCTGTGCTTTGGATTCAGTTCTCGCCACCACCTCAAGAGCACATGGAAGCATGGTAGGTTGGATATGGGTTTAGAATTGGCACTGCTACTGGCTACACATATACACATATGCTGCCATCCTCAGACTCTTTTACTCTAACAACGTCCTTGTGGTTGTCTCATATGGTGCCCATGGAGAGTGGGTGAAGCTATCATGCAGGGTCAGTGATGTGAAACATGCACAGACTGAGTAGGCCCTCATAGGATCTGTGCAGGGGCACGTTCAAAACATGTATGGGACTGTTCCACTACCTTCCCCCTCCCCCACCTCAACATTCACCTCCAGGCACTGCCTTCCTGTTCTTTCCTAGATGCATAATTTTGCACTTGTCCACATTAAATTTCATCTGCCATTACAGAGACTAACATGCCATCCTGTTGCACACTCCTGCTGGAATTGTGCACACACCTTTCAGAAGTCTGTGCCCCACTGTCACAATCAGGCAAACCAATGCATGTCATCTCTGTAAACATAAGGCTGATTGTTTTGATGGAGTAATACATAATTTCATGCTGAATGCTGTGGTCAATGATCAGTAGACAGTGTTAGGATAAGAACATAAGATATGCCATACTGGGTCAAACCAAGGTCCATCAAGCCCAGTATCCTGTTTCCAACAGTACCCAATCTAGGTCATAAACACCTAGCAGTTTCCCCAAAGGACACAGTTTCCACAAAGCTTGTATTGGGTCAAGCAGTGATATCCTGTGTCCCTTTTCAATAATAGTTTATGGACCTTTGCTCCAGGAACTTGTCCAAACATTTTTTATACCCAGCTACACTAACAGCTTTTACTACATCCTCCGATAATAAATTCCAGAGTTTGATTACACATTGAGCGAAAAAATATTTCTCTTATTGGTCCTAAAAAGTTTACCCTGTAGCTTCATTGCATGTCCCCTAGTTTTTCTATATTCTGATGATTTAAACAATCAATCTATGTTTACCCATTCCACTCCATTCATTAATTTATAGACCTCTATCATTTCTCCCCTCAGCCATCTCTTTTCCAGGTTGAAGAGCCCTAACCTTTTTAGCCTCTCTTCATAGGGGTATCCTTCCATCCCCTTTACCATTTTGGTGGCTCTTCTCTGAACCTTTTCTAATAATGCTATATCCATTTTAAGATACCAGTTCCTGATCCACAATAGTACACTGCCTCCTATCCCATGACTTTTTAGTTTTGCCAAAAGTCTCTGATGAGGGACCTTATCAAAGTCTTTCTGAAAGTCCAGATACACTATATCAACTGACTCACCTTTGTCCACCTGTTTATTCACACCTTCAAAAAAACCCATAAATGATTAGTAAGACAAGATCTTCCTTGTCTAAAGCCATGTTGGCTGTCTCTGATTAAGACATGACTATCTACATGTTCAGTAATTTTGTTCTTTATGATAGTTTCTACCATTTTTCCCGGTACTGATGGCAGACTCACCGGTCTGTAGTTTCCCAATATTCAGGTGGTGGGAGTTCCGGAAAGTGCGGAAGGCGTAAATGCTGTGGCTTTTATAGAAAAAACAATTCCAAAGATCCTCTGGCTAAATTTCAGTCAACCTTTTGAAATTGACAGGGGGCATCGAGTCCCGACTCAGACGCACCCTCACGCATGACATCCATGGCCAATTATTATGCGGGTTCTACGCTACGCACATGTGGTGCAAATTATGGCCGCAGCTAAAGCTGGATCGCCAGTGAAATTTGAAGAACACACGCTGGCGTTCTATCCGGATTTCAACAAGCCAACAGTGGAGAGGCGCAAACATCTCCTGTCTTTCAGACCTCGGCTGCAAAGACTACAGGCCAGGTATGGCCTCTTTTTCCCGGCAAGGATGAGAGTGACGATTCACAATCAAACTAGAACCTTTGAAGACCCATCGGCGCTGCAGTCCTTTTTGGAAGAAAAGGAAGCAGAAGTAATGCGCTGAGTGGTACATTGATGAATGACTCGCAATAAGGCTCTGCTAGAGCACTCACTATATGGTCTCAGGTGAAAAGACCAATATTTGACTGTTATACTAAATGTTTTCATTTTATTGTGAAGGCCTGAACTTTGGAAAATCAGAGATAGATTGTTAGAGTTATGGGACAAAGTTGTTGATTAGGATATAGTATATTTCTTTGTTGCAAGTCCAGGTTAACAAAGAATAAGTGCTGAAGAGAGAGGAGGAGGACCAGCTCCTCGCTCAAGCCGTGAGGGTGGATCACCCGTGAGAGTGTGGAGGGGAGGGTAATGTAATAGAACCGGGCCCACACTGTATATCCCCAGATACCCTCCAAGCACTGATCCAAAAGTACACAGAGAACAGAATAAAAGGAACAAACAACAAAAACTTGGTGATCATCCCAAACACGAAAACAAAATCCAAGCAGACAACTTGCAATAACACATTCTCCATATACACACTGGCAATATGTAGTCCCCTCTCAGAAAGTGTAAGATCTACCACAGACATTCGTGAATTCATAAAAAAACTAAAAACATTCCTCTTTATAGAACATTATGGATCTAACATGCGACACAGCAAATATAGCACGATCTGCCCTACCCTAATGTTCATTCATTCTATCTATAACACTTGTTACTATGTATTAATCAAGACAGGAAGAAAAATGATGCCTTTGAATTATGGTGCTGGCGGCGAATACTGTGTATACCATGGACTGCCCGAAGAACAAACAAGTCTGTACTAGAGGAGATCAAACCTAAGCTTTCTTTAGAAGCTCAGATGACAAGACTTCGACTTTCATACTTTGGACACATCATGCGGAGAGAGAGATCATTAGAGAAAGACATCATGCTTGGCAAGATAGAAGGTCAACGCAAAAGAGGAAGGCCAGCAATGAGATGGATCGATACAATAACAGCAGCTATGGGTACCAGTCTGTCAACAATAAGCCGCCTGACTGAAGACCAAACACAATTTAGGATAGCTATCCAGAGGGTCGCCATGAGTCGACTCCGACTCGACGGCACTTAACAACAACAACAATATGTCTCTTTTCTATTATACGCTTCTCAGTTCCAATGGAAACCACTTTGAATCTATGATAAAGCTGTATGGAAACCCTGCCCCCCCTCCCCCCATCTGTTAAATGAAAAAAATAAATTACCCCTCAGGCTCTGTTCAGTAGGTACCTGTTAGCATCTGTCTGATCCTTTGAAATGAGGATAATTTACTCTTACAAAGCAGGGAAAGTTACAAAACTATAAATGTTTCCACCCAATAAGTTCAACTGTTAGAAAAATTGTTAAAAATGGAAGTTACATGGAACTATTGAAGTCTCGGCAAGATCTAGAAAACCAAGAAACATCATGAATAGAATTTCTGAAAAATGGTCTCATCTGCAAAACAGAACCCACAGATTACACTGGTCAACACATTTTTACAAAAATCATGTTACTGAAATAAAAATAGTCATTTCTTATCAGTTTTTATATGCTGAATACAAATATGACAGTGAAATTGCAAAGTTGGCTCTAGTTTTTTTGTAATCTACAAGAATTAATGTTTACATCACGAAATGCATGTCAATACTAAACATAATAGGCCTTCAGTTAATACCTGTAAAAAAACAAGTCATAGAGTACTTCTTAGATTTTTTCGCCTGTCTCTTGTACAGCTGTTGGGGAGCTTCTCTGGGGAGTGTCCAGCAGTAGTCAGCCAGCATTGTAGTGGACCATTTTGCCTGGTATCTTTGCTCCATCGTTGCGATATCCTGGTGAAAATGTTCACCCTGTTCATCCCTAACCATACCACAGTTGTCAGGAAAAAAATCGAGATGGGAATCAAGGAAATGGATCTTTAGAGACATATTGCAGCCAAGTTTCTGACACTGCATCAGCATGTCTTCTACTAGTTTCTTGTAGTTTTCTTCCCTAACATTCCCGAGAAAGATTTTTGACACTAGGCGAAAAGCATTCCATGCTTGTTTCGCATCACCCTGCAGCAAGCTGTTGAACCGGTTATCTTTGAAGAGCTCTTGAATCTGAGGACCCACAAAAACTCCCTCTTTAATCTTTGCTTCGCTGAGTCGAGAGAATTTTTAATGCAGGTATCGGAAAGCTGACGAAGTGTAGTCCATGGCTTTCACAAAGTTTTTCATCAAATCTAGTTTGATGTGAAGGGGTGGTAGCAGGATTTTGTGAGCCTCAACCAGAGCTGGGTGCTGGATATTCTTCTCTCCAACTGTTACATTTTGTCTGCGATTCCATTCCTTCTGCAAGTAGTGCCAATCCCTTGCTCGGCTATCCCACTCACATAAGAAACACATGTATTTTATATATGCCTGCTGCAGTCCCATTAAAAGGGTAACTACTGTCAGACGGGTGCCTGGGTGAGAATGTTCACAGTCTTGGCAAAGGCATATGTTAATATGATTTGCAAGGGATTGTGGGAAATGTAGTCCATTCACACCAGACACAGCCGTTCACAATAATTAGTTGTGCTTGAGTGTAAAGCCAATAAGATATTTATTTATGGGGTTATTTCTCCCAACACAGATATGCTTGGTAGCACATAAAACAGGATACTTGCTTTCAGTGTTAAACTTAGAAAAACAAAATCAGGAAAACAACAGCTGAACTTGTCAGGCAATCAAATCAAAAGAATAAAGACTATGAGGGTAACAGAATGGTCTTTTCTGTAGGCTCTAGCTAATATTTTCTTAGCAGTGCATCAAACAACAAGCAAAACCCACAAAGTAGGGAAAAACTGTTCTTTTCAGGTTAACTTCTTATATCTTCACACATAGATTCAGAAGTGATTCCCTCAGAGCTCACAAGCAATTAGGTAAGGCTCAATTGCTAGCAGTTATCCAGCTGAAACCCCTTAGCTGGCTTACTTTCTACTGCTTGGCTCAAATCCTACTCAGGAGCTTTTCTGAGTAGATTAAAGAACAAGTTTGTATTTCTTTGTCATGGTTGTTGTACTTTGTAACAGAAAATTACCAAAGGAGTTTAGACAGAGAGCAATCCATGTATTCACAGCCTGTATCTACCACCTCTTCCCCTTCTTCAACAATCATGGGTTCAATATCATGGATTGGCACAGAGGAATTTCTCAATGGAGCACTCTCAGGAGAATACTTGTTTCCCTGCTGTCTTTCAAGGATATAGCTAGGGCATAGATCAGTGTTCATACCTGAGCTTCCATTGCTGTTAGAGTTCCTCTCTGAATAGCCTGGCCAGTATGTAGTCCAGTTTCTATGTCCAGCCTTCCAATCCAGATCCCTGGACACTGGGTCTCTCTTCACATACCTTCTGGTACGGGTCTTAGGGTCCCTTCCAAGTGCAGCCGTCTCCTTCACAGGTACCGTCTGGAGATTCCTGGCCCTGCAGCACCACTCCTCTGGCTTTCCCCAGTCCAATGGTGTATGCTTACCTTTTGAATGCCTTCCAGTATACGTACTGCTCTGGACTCCTTTAGACCTCCCAAATGCTTTTCTCTTCTTTCTTCCAAAGGGTTTCTTGCCCTCTCTGTCCGTCCGCTCTGGCTTCGGCTTCTGATGATCCTCCAGATGATGAAGCTGTCCAAGATGAATCTGAGGATGATTCTCTGTAGAATAAACTCTACCATTATTCTGCTTAGATGAGTGCTCCACCCTAGCACAGCTCAGCTGTGCTGAATCAGGCCCTGCCCTTTGAGATGAGTGCTTGGGGATTACCTCATAGCCCTCCTTATTGAACACACGTTTCCCCACTTCAGCTCCTCTAATGGCTGTTGGAAACCTGGTGCATTCTGGGACTGGTAGTCTTTTATGGAAAAATTCTGTTTTCTTATTTCTACCAGAACTGACAGGTTGCTTGTTCAGAGTCACTTCACCTTTTCTATAGCTCCTTCCTGAGCTATGATAAGCTTCCTTATCACACTACCTTCAAGTCACCACAGAGGTGCCAGCTGTACTTGTTATAGTTAATGGAAGTCAGTAGATGCTTTAAGTTATCGTATGTCTCTTTCATGTGGGTGGCATGCGCTACTAGAATAGATGGAAGACGGTTTCCATTGTTCAAAAGCACAGCCTTCAGACTCAGTTTCGAAGAGTCTATAAATAGTCTTCAGTCTTGTGGGTCATGAGTGATTTTTAAGGCATTCATGAGGCTTTCAATATCAGAACAGAATACCAGATTGCTTTCCTTTCTGACTGCATATAGTACACTGCTGACATCAGATGGCTTTAGCAGCCGTCTGGCAGTAGTATTGCATTGCATCAAAAAATGATGTAATCAACTATGGATGATGTGTGCATGCTGGTATTATGAAACGTGATGCTATATTACATCATTCAAGGCTTATTTGGGATGCTGTTGATGTCCTACTGGATCAATTTACACAGTGAAACGTCAAAAATGAACCTCATGCAATATCTTCAAAATGAGAGCCAATAATTTTTTTTAAATGTTATATTCGTATTCAGCTCACCAAGATAGGGCCTTTAAAGTCAGTAACGATTTCAGTGTTGACCAGTGTTACAGGAAAATAGGCTGCTCAAAAGTTTAGCTGACACTGAAGTACTTGCTAACAGGTCCTCAGTACAATGTTGCTTACTTAACAACGATCTGCACAGGAGCATTGCCAGATGCCACTTTTTGGTCCATAGTGCTTTAGACCGATGAAATGAAAATTCAACTATTTGGCAACACCCACACAAGGTATATTTGGAGAAAAAAGTGTGAAATATTTTAAGGATTCCTTGCCAACCCTTAAACATGAAGGTAGATTTATTATGCATCAGAGTTTTCTGGCAGCCAGTAGCACAGAAAATGCAAGTGGCTCGAAGAATATATTCAACTAAGCATCAACATATCTTAAAAGCTAAGGTGAAGAAATTGAATCTGAAGAAGTTGGATATTTCACTAAGCCAAAGATCTGAAACATATCTAAAAATCTATCATGAGATGCAGTAAAGAAAAATGAAGATTTTAGAATGGCCGCCATGGTTCCCAGACTTGAATATTTTTGAAAATTTCTAGGGAGATCTCAAATTTGCAGTGTGTGCAAGGAGATCTAAGAATATTGCTGAGCTAGAGGAGTTATGCAAGGAAGAGTGGAGAAAAAAAATTCAAAAATAAGAATGGATAAATTCTTAGGTGACTACAGGAAATGTTTGGAAGCTATTATTTCTGCCAAAGGAGTTGTACTCATTGAAAGGTATCCAAACATTTGCACCTCCCATATTCACTATTGCCTTATTTTTAATCTGTAAATTAATACAAATTGTAATATGTATTAAAATGTTCATAAAGATGCCAAGTTTAACTGTGTATATTGTAGAGGTTATGTAAGCTTCTGTTCACTTAGATATTGATTAAAATATACAATTTGACTAGGAGGTGCCTAAACCTTTGCATACATTTGTGCATATATTTGGAAGCACACCTAAGAAAACAAAGCATTTCAGAAAATTGCACATTCAAAATGGATTAGTGTCACTCAGGTTTTCAAATGTATAAGCAGCATATACACATAACCTCAACGTCAACACCTATGCCAGCGATTTCATGATCTACGGTCCAATCAACACAAACCAACCCTCACTATCTGCCCACCAGGAATGTTTCACCGAGGTAACCAACTGGCTAAGAGACAACAACCTTCAAATCAAGTACAAAAAACAGAGGTTCTCTATATAACAAAAAACACCATCTTTGCCCACCCCCCTTCTATAATAACACTGAACAAACACATCAATTAAAACCCAGACTGAAGTAAGGTACCATGGAATCACCCTCAATCAACATCTCACATTCAAAGCCCATATCACCAAAATCACCTGGACAATATACTATAAAGTGAAGACACTGCAAAGCCTCCAACCGCTCCTAGAGCCAACAGATTTCCATTCTGTTCTACAAGCCTCCATAACACCTCACCTTGATTACTGCAACGCTATCTACCAAGGCCTACCACAATCCATATTCCTGCCCCTGCAAACAACTCTCCACTCAACAGCAAGGACCGTACAAGGAGCAGCAAGACAAGATTGCATCATACCTATACTCAAACAGATCCACCTGCTTCCACTACAGAGCTGAATAAAATTCAAAACTATCATGCTAACTCACAAAGCAATCTACTCCGACCCCCCACACACCTCCAAACGCTACTTCAGACCTCCGAACCATACAGATCTAGACGGACCTCCACGATGAACACCCTCATTATCCACCCCGTCAAAACCAAATCCAGCCAGCAAGCATGTAAGTGAGCTTTGCAACTGTATGCACCCTTTATTTCAGGGGTCTCAAACTCAAATTGCTTTGAGGGCCAAATGAGGACTTGTAGAGTAACCCGGGGGCCGCACAAGACGCAGGCCTCATTTGCATAAGGGCATCATTTGCATAAGGGCATCATTTGCATAAATATTTGCATAATGTTACCATACACTAACTTTTAGTAAACATGCCTCTTAATGAGTGTATGGATAAAGAAAGACTAAAAGATTTCTACATTACTATAAACCAGTGCCAACCGCCAGGCACATTAGGAACTACTAGAAACACTGCCCATTTAGAACCCATAGCAAACCTGCCGTGTCCTAACAGCACTACCAGGACTCACAAAGCACCATACCCTAACTATCAAAAGGCAACACTGCAAATATTAAATCAACACATTTCAGAGAATAACAGTACATGACCTACTCGGGAAAGAGAACAAGTGGCAATGTCAAATAGGAATTACATAAACAGAATACCTCAGCTCAGTTACACATGCAGAACATACACCATCACCAAACAAGGAATCACAATTTAGAAACAGGAAGACAATTAAACTGGGAACCCCAAAAGCCAAACTTGGAATGTACAACAACACTGTAGAAATAAAACTATAAATTAATTTCCTCTTGTATTAAATAAAGTGCAGACGTTAAAGATGCACATTTCCAAGAGCTGACATATTTCAGTTAATAAATTCAAAATAAAGAGATATTTTTCTACCTTTTGTGCATTTTTTTTTTCAGTTGCAATTGTTCCAGTCACTTTCTTCTGGTTTCTTTGTGTCTTCTGCTAACTCTCCATCGTCTGCTGTCCATTTCTCCTTTCTTCTTTCCTAGTTTTTTTCCATTCTCTCTACATCTGCTTTAACATACTAATCATTCTCCTTTTGCTCTTTCCTCATTCCTATTTCATCCACTCAAATTTTACCCCTCCATCCTCAATCCCCACTTACTCTCCCAATACCCGGCCAATTGTAGATTTTTCTTCCCTCCCACACAAAATATATTTCCCCTCTCCATTTCACTCTCCCAGCCCCATCCCATTCTAATCGTCCCCCAACATCAACTCCCTTCTAGCTCCTGCCCAACCCAGCATCCGCTCCCTTCTAGTCCCCGCATCATCAGCCCATTTCCAGTCCTAGCTCCCTCCCCTCACAGCCCATTTCCTTTCCAAGCCCCCCTCCCCATCAGCCCATTTCCATTCCAAGCCCCCTTCCACTCAGCCCATTACCATTCCAAGACCCTGTCCCCATCAGCTATTTGCAGTTCAAGCTCCCCCTTCTACTCGGCCCATTTCCAGTCATAGCACCCCCCCCAGTCCATTACCAGTTCTAGCCCCCCCCTAGCCCATTATCGGTCCTAAGCCCCCCAACAGCCCACTTCCAGGCCTAACCCTTCCATCGCCCCATCTTCATTCTTAGCCCCCCCATAACCCCATTTTCAGTCTTAGGCCCCCAGTCAGACCACCTCCAGTCCTAACCCCCATCTGTCCATTACCAGTCCTAACCCCCATCACCCCATTTTCAGTACTACCCCCCCCAGCCCCCATCAAGTCCTGCTCCCCCCCTACATCAAGTCCTGCTCCCCCCCATCAAGTCCTGCTCCCCCCTACATCAAGTCCTGCTCCCCCCCCACATCAAGTCCTGCTCCCCCCCCCACATCAAGTCCTGCTCCCCCCCAGCCACACATCAAGTCCTGCTCCCCCCCCATCAAGTCCTGCTCCCCCCCCCCCCATCAAGTCCTGCTCCCTCCCCCCCCGGGGGGAAAATTAAACTTTAAAAAAAACCCGGCTTCTGCTGCTGCTGCCGCCGCTGCCGTGGCCGGCAATAGCAGCAATATCGCAAGTCCCGCGGGCTCCCCCCCCACCCGGCAGATCCCTTCCTGCTTGCCTGCCAGTTCTCCGCTTCGGCTTTCAGAGCCGTGAAGGGAGAGCTTCTCCCTCGTGACTCTGTTAAGCCCGCTGGGGCAGATGGGAAATTTCCCATCTGCCCCGGCGAGCTTAACAGAGTCGCGAGGGAGAAGTTCTCCCTTCGCGGCTCTGAAAGCCGAAGCGGAGAACTGGCAGCATTGGCAGGCAAGCAGGAAGGGATCTGCCGGGTGGGGGGGAGCCCGCGGGACTTGCGATATTGCTGCTATTGCCGGCCACGGCAGCGGCGGCAGCAGCAGCAGAAGCCGTTTTTTTTTTCCCCCCCTATGCATCGCGGGCCGCACAAGGGTCTCTCGCGGGCCTCATGCGGCCCGCGGGCCGCGTGTTTGAGACCCCTGCTTTATTTGGAACACTCTACCGAACCAGCTTAGGAACATCACAGACCTCAAAACCTTCAGAAAACACCTGAAAACACGCCTATTCACAGAGCATTTCAGCCCTATCACATAACTCCACCCCCCCACCACCCCAGACAGAACATAACCAAAAAATCATCACTGTACATAATTTATACTTGTATATAGTTATAAGAGTTAACAATTGCATGATGTACAGTATATAGTTTATGACGTTGTTATAGTGCATTTTTACATCTTGTTCTCTGTAAACCGCCTTGACCAGTGAAAGGTGGTATATAAATACAGCTAAATAAATAAATAAAAATACATATAAATGTTGATTTTGGTATGTGCAGATTTTTGCAGATGGGACATTTGTGAGGAGCTAATTAAAGAACCAAGCTTTGAAGCTACTTTTGTATTTGCATTTTGAGGGGGTCTTGGACACCAGATATATAAGTGTAACTCCCCTCTCCCTCCAATCACTCTTCCAAACCCCAAGTCCAAACTAGCAGTGTGGGGGACGGGGGACGGGGGGGGGGGGAGAGGAGCTCTGCATGACTTAGAGCAGCTGTACATGTCAACAGGGAATGTTTTTAAGTATGTCTTTGTTGCTGTTGAAAAATATGAAATGCATGTATACTTTCAAGGGTTGTTTAAATAATGTCCAGAGCATGCCACCTGACTGCACATAACATCAGAAATGCATGCAGATTGTCATATGCAAATCAGCTTTTTATATGTGCAAATGTCATTAGCCCTTCTAAAATCACCTTCGTAATGTATGAGCTTTTGCCATATTTATTAAATACAGTTCTTTTATGCAAGAGAGCAATGAGCTGCCTGTGCCATTGTTATCTCCAGTTGTTATGGCAAATACGTTTGTTGCATAATACCTGAAGAAATTCTCTTGTGACCTCCTCTTCATTTGATTTCAGCATAAAAAAATGTTGAAAAATGTTCACATTTTCAGCTCTAGGGAATATTTACACTGAAAAACAGCTCTAGCTACTTGAATGCTAAAGCCTGATTGAATAGAAATATTGACTTTTGTTGTTATAGTGACAATTTTAACCTTTCAGTACAAGTAGAGACAATGTTGCATTTCATCATGACTAAAACTTAGCTACTGGTGGTGATTGCCAATAGTGGGATTATGAATATCATGATAAAAAAATAAATCCTTGCTTTCAGAAGATATCATGAATGCTGCTGCAGGATTATTGAAATTCTAAGCAGCTCCCTGCTATTTTCTGACCCAGTTAAGAGCAGCAGTGTTGGCTGTAGTTTTAAAAATGTCTTACATACCTAATCGTATTTGCTCATATAGGCAATGATGTCCTAAATTACTTTACAGGCACTACATGGATCGATTCAATGATATCATGTGATTAAGTTTAATGTGTTTGTCCCTGTGGTTGTTCATAGAAAATCTAGAAAATTCAGTAGGTCAGCAAATTATTTCAGAATAAAAGTGAATTTATTGCTAACATATTTGAAAGCTACATTTAATGCATTGTAAGCAGGTCACAGTGTTCATAATTTGAAAGGCTAACAGAAGCTTGGTATACTTGATCCATGGTAGAAACAAAAATAATCAAAAGGGTTCTAAGAATTCAGTAACTCACTGGAAATTCAGATGCCTCATATATATACATTCATTTCCTATATAGAAGGGGAGCCCCATTCCGGGAGAAGGACGTGCGGGCCGTCCAGATGTCCCGCTGAAGATGGAGCCATTAGGATCCGGTTCTGGTCTGCAGGAACAAAATGTTCTCATAGGAGTCAGAATCGGGCCCGAGGATGGCCCGGCATGGACCCTCTGCCTGTGGGGACGTCCTCCCCACAAGTGCTCCAGACATCTGCATTCCTGGCCCCTTTTCCCCACCGCCTGACCCAAGGCTGGCATCCTGCAGCCTGGATAGGGCGGCGGGGACCCCCCTGCACCTGGCCCTAGCCCCGGGAGTGGCACCCCTGCCCTGATCGGCCACAAAAAGCTGCTTATACCACCTCTAAGGTGGTATAAGCAGCACACCCCAGCAGGATGTGACCTGATTTGGCCCTGTATGTCCTTCCAGTTTGGCCTGCCCCCACTCTGCCCCCTTCTGCCCCCAACTGGTTCTCCTCATCCTGAAACACATTACATATGGGGAGAGCTAGTGGGGGAGTAGGGTCTAGGTGGACTGCGGGGCTGCACATCCTAGTGGGACATGCAGCCCCACAACCCGTGTTCGAGAATGAGAGCCCTAGTTTAGAGGAGTGGGAGTAATCTGCATGGAGCAGCAGTTACAGCCCTAAATACCTTGCAGAGCAGACTAGATACGGCATGCTGGCCTTTACCTACTGTCATTTGCTATGCTATTATGTATATCAACTTTTTTGTCTTATTCAGCATTTTTAAAGCATTATCTAGTCTTCGCCTCAGGTTATATCTTAACTGATATTTATCAGCAAATTACAGTATGTGCATTTAGTATAATAGACACAAATAACAATTTATTGAATATCTAATATTATGGTCTTTTACATGCTTTATTCCTATCAAGGTACAGGATAAGACATTGCCCCATCTTCAGACATAAACATATAATTGTCTCACAATCAGCTATATATTTCAGATCTTTACTTCTTCCTAGGCATGGATTCCTTTTCAATTTTGAGAAAAAACTGACTATATGTGATATTCTATATTGCAAAGGGAAAGGGAAAATACAAGTAAATGAATGGAGAATAAAAATGTTTCAAACTATACCGACGGCAGACCTTGCAGTAGAGTTCAATTTGTCCTAGAGGGCATGTGAGGAGACTGGATATAATAACACTTTATCAATTTGAAGAGATGATGGAGAGCTACATACCTGTTAGTCTATCTTCATACTGTTCAAGACTATGGAAGAAACACTAAAGACAACACTAATGGTTTAACGGAACCCAGACAATTTTGTTTCACAAAGGAGAAATTCTGTCACACTTCTGAGAGGAACTGTTCCTGCTGGGAAGGATTCTGCACTGGTACATTTTTGATCAACATTATTGGCACTCTTACACTTCAACCCCTTAATGTCCTATATCTTCTAAAAAAAAAAAAAAAACAGTGGCCAGTGAAATGGCTTTGGACTATATATGCATACATATTTGATACATAAAAGAATACAAAAAAATAAGACCAATTAAAACAGGAATTAATAGGAAATAGTATAAAAACTGGAACATTGACAGGTCATGTTTATTGGCACCCGTATAAACAATTCAAATCAGTTTGAACAAAAGAACCATATTCTCATTGCAGTAAAATTAGACAAATCAGTGAAAAATTGTCAGTACTCACATGACTTGAATCAACCAATGAATGATGACTATAATGTTTAAAATGGCCACATTCACTCCCTGTTCCATTTTTATAATGGTGAAGACAAGAGAGCTGCCTGACACCTTCAGAAAAGCCATTATCACCAAACATTAAACTTCAAAGGAGTACAAGGTCATCTCCAAAGTTCTTGGGATTCCTGTGTCTACAGTTTTCAGTGGGAAGAGGAAAATGAATCCAAGAAACCTCCAAAGGTTAGTGCAACCTGTTGGAAAAACACCACATACAACATCCAAAGAGCTTAAGGCTGACCTGGAGCAATCTGGTGTAGTGGTTTCAACCCACACCATATGTCGCACACTAAACAAATAAGGACTTTATGGGTGAAGGCCAAGGAGGACCGCATTGCTCAAAGACAGACATAAAAAGGCACGCCTGATCTTTATCCAAACCCACTTGAGAAACCACAATCTTTCTGGGAAAATGTTCTGTGGACAGATGAAACCAAACTTGAGTTCTTTGGCAATGCAGACTAGCGATACATTTAGAAGTGAAGTAATAAAGTTTAAAAGGAAAAGAACACCCTTCCAACAATTAAATGTAGGGCTGTTTTGCTACCTCAGGAACTGGAGGCCTGGCCTGTATTAAAGGAATCATGGTCAGAGGACTACCAAGGTACTTTGGAGTAAAATGTGCTACCTACTGTCAGAAAGCTAGGTCTGAGTCGAAGGTGATGGTCCCCAAGCAGGATAATGACCCAAAACATGCATCTAAAAGTACAAAAGAATGGTTGAAAAGGAAAAAATGGACAGCAATGAGTCCTTATCTCAATCCAATCGAGAACCTTTGGAAAAAGCTGAAAACTGTCATTGGTAAAATAAATCCCGGAAACATTCATGAGCTGGAACAAATCACATTTGAAGAGTGAGAGAAACTACCAACAGACAAATGTATGAAACTTATAGATGGCTAGAAGAAATGTTTGGAGGCTGTCATCATTGCCAAGGGTTGTACAACCAAATATTAGTGAAGGGTGCCATTAATTCTGTCCGGGTCATATTTTATTCTTGTTCTCATAAATTACTACGTCTAAGTTGCACATTCTTCTTTTTTTGTTTTATATTTTTGAACATACTATTAAAATATCTTAAGAAATAACTGGAAATATTCCAACTGTCATATTTGAAAAATTTCCAGTTATTTCTTAAGATATTGTACATAGCATTCCTAAAATGCAAGGGTTCCAACTCATAATATGGAGCCCAACTATAAGTGTTTACCTTGGGTTAAAGGGAATTCTTTGGGTTTAAACTGATAAAATCTCTATTTTAAAGTTCTATGTTTTATAAAGACAGTCAGGGCACAGTGTAGCAAGCCAATGTTTACTTGAAACAAGCTCTAAAAGTCAGTCAGGGCACTGTGTGTTAAGGCATAGCCTTACCAAGAAAATAAATGAGGGAAATATTATTTGAGTATATAGAGATAACGTTTTTCTAGAGAAAACCTTTACAAAGAGGCTTTCCAATCAGGAGGCAAGAGAAATGTGAAATTGTTTAAATAGGTGTTATAGTCAAGTGACAGATTCAAAAGCTCAATTTGAAAGGCTCCCTCTATCAAATCAAAGCTTTTGTGAATCACCAAGGAAATTGAAAAGAGATTGCTTTAGAAGCACAGCTATAAATAAGACAATCAGAGCTTACTGGTTTTCAGTCTGAAGGACTACTGAGGGGAGCTGCTCTTGCTGGTAAGGATTCTGCACTGGTAAGTATTTACTCTATGTGCTGGGAATTTCTCAGACTGTTGGATTAACAGGAATTCTTTGAGTTTAAAACTGATAACATCTTTGTCTCTTCTAAAGTTCTGTATTTTATAAAGTCAGTAAGGGCACTGTGTAGCAAGCCAGCTTTTACCAAGTGTTTCTTTCCCTCCCACCCACCCCGACTCCCACCTACCCCAGGCATAATCTTAGATTTATAGACTATTAAATCTATTAAAGGGAAAGAGGTGGTCAAATTCACTTTTAGGTTTAGTTTCTTATCCTTATCAGGAATAGAATAATTAATTAAGGCGCTGAAATTAATCCCTAACAACTTTGTGAATAAACAACTTAAATATCTAAACAAATCCTTAAAACTAAGATTCTGATAGCAGTCTAGCATCAAGATAGGGGCTATCCAATCTTTGCATTGAGTGCCACATTACTATTTTCTCCAAGTTGTCGAGAAATCTTAAGTGTGCACTAGATTCAAAGTCTGATCTCTGGAGGCTAGAGTAGCATACTTAGAGGAAATAAGGAAGACAGAGAGGTATATAAAGGAGACCTACAGGGGCATAATACTGAAGTCCCACCACCAGTCTGCCAGCTGCTCTGATGCCATGGAGAAGAGAGGTCACATTAAAGGAAAGCATCACCTGTCATCTAGGTGATGTAAAACCCACTTGCATTGAGAAGGTTTCTCCAGGGCCAGCTGCCCATGAATGAAGACTTAGGACAGTCATTAAAGTTGGTGATTCAATCATTAGACATGTAGGTAGCTGGGTGGTTGGTGGATGTGAGGATCACCTGGTAACATGCCTTCCTGGTGCAAAGGTAGGGGACCTTATGAGCCCCTAGACAAAGGTTTAGACAGTGCTGAGAAGCAGCCTGCTATCTTGGTACATGTTGCTATCAATGACATAGGAAAATGTTGGAGAGAGGTTCTGGAGGCCAAATTTAAGCTTTTAGGTAGAATATTGAAATCCAGAACTTCCAGGGTATCATTTTCAGAAATGCTTCCCGTCCTTCATTCAGCACTCAAAGGAAGGCAGAGCTCCGAAATCTCAATGCGTGGATGAGATGATGGTGCAGGGAAAAGGATTTTGGATATGTTAATAACTGGGCAACATTTTGGGAAAGGAGGGGCTTTTCTGAAAGGATGGGCTCCACTTTAACTGGGGTGGAAACATGCTGCTGTCAAACTTTAAAAAGGAGATAGAGCAAATTTTATACTAAATAGGGGAAAGACAACAGTTGAAGGATACTTGCTAAAGAGGGAAGGTAGGGCATCCTGATAGGGAGGTTCCAATAAACATAAAGGTAATCCAGATGCCTAAGTACAGAGCAGACAGAGCTGAAAGATTCTAAATTACCCCTGTCAACTATTAACCCGATTGTTAATATAAATAAAATACAACTTCTAAAATGCCTGTGTGTAAATGCTAGAAAGCTAAAATATAGGATGGGAGATCTAGAAAATAGAGCACTAAATGAAAGGTTACATACAACTGACATCTCAGAGATCTGGTGGAAGGAGGACAACTAATGGGACACTGTGATAACTAGATGTAAACTATATCACAATGGGTAGATCAAGTTGGGTAGATCAAGGGTAGATCAAGTTGGTGGAGGGATTGCACTGTATGTTAGAGAGGGAATTGAGTCACTCAGGATCAAGGTGTTTTGCAGGAAACAAAATGTGCTGTAGAATCTCTATGCATACAAATTCCATGTGAAAAAAGGAAAGCAATGGCAAGGGGGCGTATACAAGTATCTGCATGACAGAATAACAGATGGATGATGAAATGCTAAAAGAAATCAGGGAAGCTAACAAAAGTTGCAGCACAGCAATAAAGGGTGATTTCAATTGACTGGATCAATGTCACAACAGGGCATGCTATGGAGATAAAGATTTTAGATGAAATAACTGACTGCGTCTTGTAGCTGCTATTTCATGAACCGACAAAAGGGGAAGCTATTCTGGACCTAGTCCTTACTGGAACTCTGGGGCCACTTAGCAATAGTGATCATAGCATGATCACATTTGATTTAATAAATGGAGGGAGGACAGAAAGGATATTCACAGCACTACCTTTTAACTATCAAAAGGGAGACTATGATAAAATGATGAAAACAGTTTAGAAAAAACAAAAAGGAGTAGCTGCAAAGGTTAAAGATTTACATCAAAAATACTAAAGAAAGGTGATCCAACTGACTGTGGAAATTATCACACAATCACTCTGATCCCACATGCCAGCAAGATTCTACTGAAGATTATTCAAAAGAGACTACAACCATACCTGGAACAAGAACTACCTGAAGTGCAAGCAGGGTTCAGAAAAGGGCGAGGAACGAGAGACATCATTGCGGATGTGAGATGGATCCTTGAAAAGACTAAAGAATACCAAAAGGATATCTATTTGCGCTTTATCGACTATAGCAAGGCTTTGGACTGTGTAAACCATGAGAAACTCTGGGCCAGATTAAGAAGCATGGGGATACCAGAACACCTGATCGTACTCTTGCACAATCTGTACATTGATCAAGAAGCAACAGTTCGAACGAAACAAGGAGAAACAGAATGGTTTAAAATAAGCAAAGGTGTAAGACAAGGCTGCATACTTTCCCCGTACCTGTTTAATTTATATGCAGAGCAAATATTCAGAGAAGCAGGATTGTATGAAGACAACAGAGGTGTGAAGATTAGTGGAAGACTCATCAACAACCTTCGATATGCTGATGATACCACATTACTGGCTGAAAGTGAAGATGATCTGAAACATTTGCTTCTCACAATCAAAGAACATAGTCTCAAAATGGGCCTGCACCTTAATGTAAAGAAGAAAAAGATCATGACAACTGGCATAATCAACAGGTTCATCGTTGAAGGAGAAGAAATTGAAATTGTGAACAACTTTAACCTACTTAGATCAAATAAGGAAGCAACAAACAGTCAGGAAATCAGACGACGCATTGCTCTTGGCAGAACGGCTATGAAAGACCTAGATAAGATTCTCAAGAGCAGAGATGTCTCTCTCCATATAAAGATTTGACTTGTTCAAGCCATGGTATTTTCAATAACATTATATGGATGTGAAAGCTGGACAGTGAAAAAGATAGACAGGAAGAAAATTGATACCTTTGAATTATGGTGCTTGCGACGAATACTGTATATACTTATTTATTTATTTATTTATTTGACAAACATTTATATACTGCTACTTCCAGCGATCAGCAGCGGTCTGATTACATAAGGAGAACTGTCAAATCAGTACAGTAAAATTTGGGGTGCGTACACGTTGATTCGGAGGGTAGGCACATCACACAAGCGGGTTCTGTTTGAGGATATGGGCACTAATTACATATATACATGAATACTTATATACAATTGAGGATAAGGGCACTAATTACATATATACATATATACATTTTACATAAACGAGCAGGTGTACATAGATATGTTTTGGTCTCTTGGGGTGGATAAGCTTAGACCCCTTGGGTTTAAATCAAATTGAAATGACTCTGGAACAGATTAGTCTTGAGATTTTTCCTAAAGTCAGTTAGGTCTTTGCAAGCCCGTAACTCTGGCGGCAGATGATTCCAGAGTGTAGGTGCAGTGTATGAGAACGCTCTGTTACTAGTGTTGGTTTTAACAGCTATTATATCTGGTGGAACGAGGAGGGTGTTGGAGTTGATGGCTCTTCTGCTTCTGTTGGGTGGTTGTGAGCTGATCAAGGTGGAGAGGAAAGACGGAGCAATGTTATGTAGGAGCTTGAAAGTGGTCGTGAGTGTTTTATATTTTATACGAGCAGCAATGGGGAGCCAGTGTAGCTCAATCAATACTGGGGTGATGTGATCAGCAAGACCTTTTTTCGTGATGATCCTAGCGGCTACATTTTGTGACATTTGCAGAATGTTCAAGGTTTTCTTTGGGAGACCCTGAAGGATGGCGTTGCAGTAGTCAAAATGTGGCATGATGAGTGCCTGTGCAACGGTCCTGAAGTCCTGGGGTTCGATAATGCTCCTTAGCGGTTGAAGGACTCTTAGCTTGTGAAAAACGGCTCTGTTTGTTTTGCGGAGGTGTTTCTCCATCTTTAGGTCGCTTTCGAACGTTACCCCCAGATATTTTATTTCTTTCTTCGTTTGGTATGTATTGTTACATAAGGTGATTGTTGCGGGAGGGTCGAAGTTTGGCTTCCTGGAGATGTACATCACCTCCGTTTTCTTGTGGTTTATCGTCATGTTGCTTCGGTGTAACCAGGCTTGCATCTCACTTAGGCACTCTTCTAGTTGGGTGTAGTTTGGGTTGTCCGTGTCAAGTTGAGTGTACTGCATAATATCGTCTGCATAGATGTGGTATTTGATATTATGATGTTGGAAAATTTTGCAAAGTGGTTGCATATACACATTGAACAGGAGTGCTGAGAGAGCCGAACCCTGTGGTATACCTTGAGTTTGCGTGAAGGCTTCTGCCTTTTCGCCGTTGAACTGAACCTGCTGCATCCTATTCGATATGTACGAGGAAAACCATTTTAGGGGGGTTCCTGCTACTCCTACTGATTTAAGCCTGTTTATGAGGGTTCCATGGTGAACTGTATCGAACGCGGCTGATATGTCGATGAATATGAGTAGAAACATGGACTGCCCAAAGAACAAACCAGTCAGTACTAGAGGAGATCAAACCTAAGCTTTCTTTAGAAGCTCAGATGACAAGACTTTGACTTTCATACTTTGGACACATCATGTGAAGAGAGAGATCATTAGAGAAAAACATCATGCTTGGCAAGATAGAAGGTCAACGCAAGAGAGGAAGGCCAGCAATGAGATGGATCGATACAATAACAGCAGCTACGGGTACCAGTCTGTCAACTATGAGACGCCTGACTGAAGACCGAACACAATTTAGGATAGCTATAAGATATGCCATACTGGGTCAAACCAAGGTCCATCAAGCCCAGTATCCTGTTTCCAGCAGTGGCCAATCTAGGTCATACGTACCTAGCAGTTTCCTCAAAAGACACAGGTTCTATAATGCTTGTACTGGGTCAAGCACTGATATCCTGGGTCCCTTCTTAATAATGGTTTATGGACCTTTCCTCCAGGAACTTGTCCAAACCTTTTTTAAACCCAGCTACACTAACAGCCTTTACTACATCCTCCGGTAACAAATTCCAGAGTTTGATCACACGTTGAGTGAAAAAATATTTTCTTTTATTAGTCTTAAATAGTTTACCCTGTAGCTTCATTGCATGTCCCCTAGTCTTTCTATATTCTGATAATGTAAACAGTCGATCTACGTTTACCCGTTCCACTCCGTTCATTAATTTATAGACTTCTATCATATCTCCCCTCAGCCATCTCTTTTCCAGGTTAAAGAACCCTAACCTTTTTAGCCTTTCTTCATAGGAGAATCCTTTACCATTTTGGTGGCTCTTCTCTGAACCTTTTCTAATAATGCTATATCCTTTTTAAGATACGGTGACCAGAATTGCACAAAATATTCAAGGTGCGTTCTCACCATGGAACAGTATAGAGGCATTATAATATCTTTTGTTTTATTTTCCATTCCTTTCCTTATGATACCTAGCATTCTATTTGCTCTCTTGGCTGCCGCTGCACACTGGGTCGAGGGTTTTAACATGTTATCCACAATGACGCCTAAATCTTTTTCCTGAGTGGTGGTTCCTAATGTGGAACCTTGCATCGTGTAACCATAGTTTGGGTTGTTCTTCCCTAGGTGCATAACTTTGCACTTGTCCACATTAAATTTCATCTGCCATTTTGATGCCCATTTTTCCAATTTATCAAGATCCTCTTGCAGTTTTCCACAATCCTCTATGGTTTTAACAACTTTAAATAGTTTTGTGTCATCTGCAAATTTGATAACCTCACTCGTTGTTCCACTTTCCAGGTCATTTATGAATATGTCAAAAAGCAGCGGACCCAGCACAGATCCCTGGGGTATACCACTATTCACCTTTCTCCATTGGGAAAATTGGCCATTTAGCCCAACCCTCTGCTTTCTATCTTTTAACCAGTTCCTGATCCACAGTAGTACACTGCCTCCTATCCCATGACTCTAGTTTTGCAAAAAGTCTCTGATGAGGGACCTTGTCCAAGGCTTTCTGAAAGTCCAGATACACTATATCAACTGACTCACCTTTGTCCACCTGTTTATTCACACTTTCAAAAAAACATAACAGATTAGTAAGACAAGATCTTCCTTGTCTAAAGCCATATTGGCTGTCTCCCATTAGGCCATGACTATGTACATGCTGAGTAATTTTATTCTTTATGATGGTTTCTACCATTTTTCCCAGTACTGATGTGAAGCTCACCGGTCTGTAGTTTCCCAGATCACCCCTCGAACCCTTTTTAAAAATTGGTGTTACATTGGCAATCCGCCAATCTTCAGGTATTAGAGATGATTTTAATGATAGTTCACAGATTACTAATAGCAGGTCTGCAATCTCATATTTCAGTTCTTTCAACACCCTTGGATGTATACCATCCGGCCCAGGTGATTTGCTACTCTTCAGTATCTAATAGTTGTAATACATCTTCCCAATGTATCGATATTTCCTTCAATTCTTCCGCACCTTTAAATACCACTTCAGTCATGGGTAACATCCCTACATCTTCCTTAGTAAAGACCGAAGCAAAGAATTCATTCAGTCTCTCCGCTTTCGCCTTGTCGCCTCTTAGTGCCCCTTTAACTCCTCTATCATCTAATGGTCCAACTGACTCTCTCACAGGTTTTTTGCTACGAATGTACTTGAAAAAATCTTTATTTCACATTTTTGCTTCCGCAGCAAGCTTCTTCTCAAATTCTCCCTTTGCCTTCTTTATCAATGTCTTGCATTTGACCTGCCATTGCTTGTGCTGTTTCCAAGTTTCATCGTTTGGCTCTTTTTTCCACTTCCTAAAGATGCTTTTTTTGGCAACAACAGCCTCTCTGACCTCCCCTTTAAACCATGCTGGCAGTTTTTTGGACTTCCTTCCACTTTTCTTAAAGCGTGGAATATAGCTGATCTGGGCTTCCAAGATAGTATTTTTCAACAACACCCAAGCTTGATGTAAGTCTTTAACCTTTGCAATTGCTCCTTTTAGTTTTTTCTTAACTATTTTTCTCAGTTTGTCATAGTCTCCCCTTTGAAAGTTAAAAGGTAGTACTGTGGATTTCCTTACTATCCCTCCTCCACTAATTAAATCAAAGGCAATCATGCTATGATCACTATTGCCAAGTGGCCCCAACACCCCTATCTCTTGCACTAGATCTGGTGCTCCACTAAGGACTAGGTCTAATATGGCTTCCCCTCTGGTCGCTTCATGAACCAGCTGCTCCAAGAAGCAGTCATTTATTTCATCTAGGAACTTTATCTCCCTAGCATGTCCTGCCGTGACACTGACCCAGTCGATACCGGGGTAATTGAAATCGCCCATTATTATTAGCGCACTGTAACTTTTGTTAGCTTCCTTGATTTCTTTGAGCATTTCATCATCCATTTGTTCATTCTGGCCAGGCGGTCGATAGTACACTCCCACCGCCATCGCCTTCCCCTTTTTACATGGAATTTCAATCCATAGAGATTCTACAGCAAATTTTGTTTCCCGCAAAACTTTAATCCTTTCTGGCTCAATGCCCTCTCTAACAGAGAGCGCAAACCCTCCACTAATTTGATCAGCTCTATCATTATGATAAAGTTTGTACCCAGGTATCACAGTGTCCCACTGGTTGTCCTCCTTCCACCATTTCTCTGATATTCCAATCACATCTAACCTCTCATTTAGTGCTATATATTCTAACTCTCCCATCTTATTTTTTAGACTTCTAGCATTTGCATACAAGCATTTTAGAGACTGTATTTTATTCATATTAATTTGGCTATTGGTAGATATGGGTAATTTGGGATCTTTAAGCTGTGTCTGCTCCATACTTGAGGGCATTTGGGCTACTATCCAGAGGGTCGCCATGAGTCAACTCCGACTTGACGGCACTTAACAACAACAACAACAACATTGCCATTGTTTAAATATACTGTTTTGGAAGCAGACGCCAGAAGTACTCTATGCATCAAGAAATGTAGAAGGAAGGCCAAAAAACTGCCAGCATGGTTTAAAGATGAGGTCAGAAAGGCTGTTATAGCCAAAAAAAGCATTTTTCAGGAAATGGAAAAAGGAGTCAAATGAAGAAAACAGGAAAGCAAAAAAGCACTGTCAAGTTAGATGCAAGGCGTTGATAAGGTAGGCAAAGAGATAATTTGAAAAGAACCTTGCTGTGAAAGGAAAAACAAATAATAAAAACTTTTTCAAGTACATTTGTAGCAAAAAAACTGTCAGTCAGTTGGCCCATTAGACAGATAAAAATGGTGCTCAGGGAAAACAAGGCCATAGTGGAGAGACTGAATTAATTCTTTGCTTTGGTCTTTACTGAGGAAGACGTAGGAATGTTACCCATGACTGAAATGGCATTTAAAGGAGATGCTGCAGAAGAATTGAAAGAAATATCAATAAACCAGGAAGATGTATTACAACTATTTGATAAATTGAAGAATAGGAAATGACCTAGACTGGATGGTATACAACCAAGGATGAAGAAGAAAGGTGCTCAGGTGGTGTTCTCCTCAATACTCCCTGTTGAGAGAACAAGCTGAGGTAAAGAAGCTCGCATCCTAGAGATCAATGCATGACTGAGTAGATGGTGTCATTGAAAGCATTTTGGTTTCCTGGACCAAGGAAAGATCTTCCAAGGGCTGCTGAGCAGAGATGGTGGCCATCTATCCAATAAGGGTTGCGGTGTCTTCCACAGCAGACTGGCTAACCTGCTAAAGAGGGCTCTAAACTAGATTTGTTGGGGACGGGTAAAGAAAGCTCCCAGGTAAGTGAAACCCTCAGGTAACTAAAACATTAAATACCTCTGTAGATAAAGGTAAAGATGGCAACATCTGGAAAGCGATGTGTACTAATGCCCGTAATATGGGAAATAAGGTTCCCTATGTTGAAGCTTTAATGGAAGAGGGTGACTTGGATTTAGTGACAGTTAGAAGACATGGTTCAGAGAGAATCATGACTGGAATGTACAGTAATTAAACCAGACTATAATTTTTTCAGGAAGGACAGGATAGGAAGAAAGGGAGGAGAAGTGGCACTATGGGGGTCATTCTGAACAACGAAAAAGCCGCCTATTCATGCGGGATGTACATGTTTCTTGCAAAAACATCTAACTCTGTATTCTGCACATTTGCACATGGCATATAAACAGGGATCCCAGAATGTGGGTGGGAGGGGACATTATGGGGGGTGGCCATCCATGGAGGTGTATAAAGCGTATTCCAGTGCTACCCTTGTATGTCTACAGTAGTTCCCACAGATGTCCTGGTCATATCTTCTGAAAGGTGGAATAAAGGTAGGACTTAGAATTATTTCTGTCCTGCATCTCAATTCAGCCTATAGTGATGAATGAATGTGTAACCTATGCTGTGCACTGCTGTGTCTGCAGGCTGGGAAATCACACCATGCAGTGTTCCTGAACAGAAAGCAGAGGAGAGGGAGGTTTGAGGTCACAATAACACAAAAATCATCCCCACAAATGTAAGGGGAAGAGCACAGGTATTCTTACAGCTATGCTGGCATTTGCTGAGTGAGCTATAAGGGCAAAGCATGGGTCCCCTAACAATGCCAATTTTCTCAAAATGACAGAGTTCTAGGACTCCATGTGAAAATGTAGACCCAGCCATTGGTGCCATGTGCAGCATCCTGCCAGCTGGAGTGTTCCACTCCATGCAGTGGACCATTACAAATGACCTATGCAATGTGTACCGTCCCCAGATGCAGAGAAGGTCAGATGTAAACCTATCAGAACACAATAATGAGGAAACTCTACAGCAGTGGCCCTCTGGCACATATTGTATGCACAGGTCACTGTTATGGTTGGTTACATATGTGGGCCTATGCTTAGCAATGCGCATACGAGGTCTGACCTTTGAGGCTGATATATTTGATGGGCTGTTTTGGCTTAAAGCAGCACTGTGACTGAGGTCCACTTGTATAGGCTTCTTGTATGTCTTTATGCATCTTGAAATGTAGTGATCAAAAACTTTTAACCAGGTCTTCTGAACCCACTAGAAAATGTTAGATATATTGACAGTATATAGAGCACACTAAATGTCAGACAATTTAAACACTTATCTGACATTGGTGATCTCCCCAATGTACACAATGCCATGCCTGGCGCCATCAAGCGTTTCACAACTGCTTCTTCAGGGGGTTTCTTTTAATAGGGTTCCACTAACACAGTGAGCCAAACCAATGCTCCTTCTATTAACAAACTGCTTTCATTCCATCCTCACTGTCAATTGAAAGGACGGAAAGTTCCTATTTATATCTTTTTAAAGGTATGGTCTCCAGAATTGCACACAGTATTCTAAACAAGGTCTCACCAAAGAGCTATACAGAGGAATTATCACTTCCTTCTTCCTGCTGGTCATTCCTCTCCCTATGCATCCAAATATCCTTCTGGCTTTTGTCATTACCTTTTCTATCTATTTAGCCACATTAAGATCATCAGAAACAATCACTTCCAGGTCCTGCTCTTCTTTCATGGATATTTTCAAAGGCTTTACTGAAATCTAAGTATACCACATCTAGCCCTATCCCTCAGTCCAACTCTCTGGTCACCCAGTCCAAGAAATTAATAAGATTTGTCTGACAAAACTTGCCTATAGTAAAACCATGCTACCTCAGATCCTGCAATCCATTGGATCCCAGAACCCTCATTATCCTCTGTTTTAGCAATATTTTCATTAATTTAACTCACCATAGAGATCAGACTAACTGGCCTGTAGTTCCCAATCTCATCCTTACTTCAGCTTTTGTATAGATGGTCTACATGCACCCTTTTCCAGTTTTCTGGGACCACTTCTGACTCTAAAGAAGCATTACAAAATAAAACAGAGGGGTCACCAACCCTTCCCTAAGTTCCTTTATAACTTTTCACTCAATATATAGTTAAGCTTTGGAACCAAGGCTGCTTATACCAGTGGGCAAAAGGGGTTGTTGTCCTGGGCCCCTGCACAACACGGTCCTAGTTGCCCTGATACCATAGTTAAAAGTGGTCCTGTTCCTACCTTCTGCTCCCTCAGGCCACTTGCGCTTTAGTGAATAGAGCGACAACTTCCTACTTCCAGTCTGTTCACTAAACTGCAAGCAGACTGAGAGCAGAAGGTAGGAATGGGACCACTGACCAAGGTTTCTGCTAAGCAGCTTGAAGCTGTGTGGGAGTCTTCCTCTGAAATTCCTATCAGTGGGGGGAGGTACAACGCGATCACACTTAGGATTGCATGGCATAAGCAGACCCCGAGGGATAGGCAGGCTCGGGGATGTGGTAAAATAAGTTAGTGTAGTTGGGTTTAAAAAAATGTTTGGAGAAGTTCCTAGAGAAAAAGTCAATATACTGTTATTAAGTGAGACCCGCGGAAAGCCATTACCTATCCCTGAAGATAAGCAGCATGAAATCTAGCTAGGTGCTTGCGACCTGGTTGGCCACTGTTAGAAACAGGATAATGGGCTTGATGGAACTTTGCTCTGGCCCGGTATAGAAATTATTATGTTGTTGTGTTCTTATGTTCACAGAAGTTCTGCACATGCTCAGCATATCCTATGATCTTCAATGACATCACCATTTTGTGTGCCTGAACAATCCTGCTGTCTATGGGAAACACTTGTTAGAGATAAGCAACAATGATTTCATTGAGACCTCAAACAATTTCTTTTTATTAATCTAATAATTCCTTTATTTCATTCATATTTCCTTTGTGTGGGCCTTTCATTTTTCCAAAGGTTGTTTTCGGATAAGTTTCTCACCTACCTTCACTTAAGCATTATTTTCCTCTACTTATTTAACATGGTGCTCAGCCAGGGGACCAGCATGACCGCCGCGGGTCGCTAGCCCTCCCCCCCCTCCCTTTTGCCCCCCACCCTGCCCCGCAATAAGTACCACGAATCCGGACTTGCCACAAAAGATGTCTTTATTTTCCATTTGTCAACAATAAGTGGAAAGTACAGTATTGGAAACTGTTGGCCACAGCATAACTTAACAACCTCAAACATTGTAACATCCAAACTTTATATAACAGCATTACAACAATATTACATCACATCATCGTAATCCTTACTTCCCTTATCCTCATCCTTCTCCGAGAGGCACAGCCCCCAATCTTTCAACATCTCTTCGACCGCCCGGCAGGGATAATCTGGAACATGGCCGTTCAAGCCACTTCCCCACTGCCGTCGGCCCCCACTAACATGACCGTGGTCAAGGGTGGCGTTGCAGCGGGCCCCCCCCGGCCCTTTCCGGGCTCCGTTACTCTTCGCCGCATTGTCTGTATCAACCTCTGCCCAGGGCCCGTCAAAGGCATGCGCAGAGGTACGCTGAGAAAGGTGTAGGCTCGCCTCTCCGGCCGTAAAAGCGTCAGGAGGTCTTCTAGGCACTATTGCTGCTGACCCATCTTTGTACTCTGGGGGGACCCGCCAGTTCCCATGTGCCCCACTCCCCCTTCTCCTGTCTGGGCTGTGCGCTCTCTCTTAAGGATGGGGTCTATCTCTCTGCCAACCCTTCCCGGCTGCGACCCCTCGCTTGCCGGGGAGTTCCCCCTTTACCCCATCCTGCTGTGGCCAACCCACGTTTTTTGCCATAAGCGTTCTATCGTGTCTTGTATGGCATAGAGGTATACGTCCATCCCGATATCCGAGAGGTGTATCCCGTCCGTGCGATACAGTCCATGGCAGCGCTCTTCTATCAGGTCATGGGCGATGCTGTATCCTCCGATTGAGTCCATGAACCGGGCCATCCATCTATTCACTTTTCTTCTCGTTCTCTCTACAGCGTGGTGGGACCATTCGTCCCTCCAAACTCGCCGCGGTGTGATGTGGGACCATATCAGCAATGTTCCTGGGAAGGCACCCGTCAGTGCCAGCATGTCCTTTTGCATCTTCTTGGTGAGCTCGACACTGCGCGTGCCCGTCAGGTCATTACCGCCCAGGTGCACCAAAATTGCCCATGGCTGTCCGCCCGCCCTCTTCAACTGTAAGAGGCATGGCATCAGCTGGTCCCACATCATACCACGTCGCCCCAGCCATCTCACTACCAGCTGCTCCTTAGGGAAGCCCAGATTATGCCCCTGCGGTCTCTGCCTAGCCCTCTTTTCAGCCCAATGAACAAACGAATGGCCGCAGATCCATGCCTTGTAGTGGGGATTGGCACCTGTAAGGAGTTATTGTAAACCAACACAGCTCGTCAATATCACATTTTGGGTGCGCGAATACAAAGGTACTAGCACAGGAATACAAAGTCACATATCTATACATAGCTATTGCGATTTCCGTTACATAAACAACAAGCGCAGACAAGCCAGGAAAGGAACTTTTTTTTTTTTTTTTTTTGTTACCTTATCCTGATCCCCCCCCCCCCAGGGGGTGTCTTATGCCCGGCGTCAGACCGGGCGTATATAAAGTTTGTATCTCTCGGAGCGCCATCTCCCGATGGTCATGATCTGCTCCTCGTCATGCCTATGTTGGCCGCCGTGGAAGCGGCCCCAATGTGGAATGAATGGGTGCCGTAAAAGCACGCTTCCAAACCCACTGCATCAAGTGTCAGCTTCAATACCTTAGCGAACTGGAACCGCGAGAGGGGGGTTCCGTCCGAGTGGACCAGCCAATGCTCGGCCCTTGCAGGGCGCATCTGTTTGTATTCATTGAATGTCGCTACTGGGCAGGACGGGTCTCCCCGCAGCGGGGCCAGCACTACCCTTTTGCCTTGGTGTCGGTTTTCGACTTGCGTATATGCAGTATGAGTTTCCCATCCTGCATGCTGACGTTGCTCTCCCGGATTCCGCCTTCGGCCGATTCTCGGCTCGCCGAGGCTACCAGTTCGCCTACTCGGAACGCCCCGAAAAATGCCCATGAGAATGCGCATCTGAATAGCCGGGTCTCGAAGTTGTTGAAGCATACCTGACCCGTGATTGCTATTAGTCTCTGCAAAATTTCGTGTGTTATCGGGCGTCGCCAGTCTGGTGTGCGGGGCTGTTCCAGCTTTCAGCCCTTCATTACCTTGGCTATAACAAAATCTGCACGTGGATTGGTCTTACCCATCACCTTCGTGAAAAAGGTGATCGCAGCCAAATGCGATTGTACCACTGACTTCTTGGCTCCACAGCTCTTGGAGTGTAGGATCCACTGCAATATGGATTCCGTCGTGGGACCGACGTTCGTGAGTCCGGCTCCTCTGCAGAAGGCTTGAAATTTCCCCCAGGCCGCCAGGTATCGCTGTCTCGTCCGGTCGGATAGGGAGCTCAGAACAAGCTCCCAAACTTCGGCGGACCAAGTTCCCATATCTGTGGCGGTATAGCCGTTTTGTAGAGATCGGCCCTGGGCGCGAGCGATCGGAAGAGTGGGATCTTGAAACGAGAGAGAGCATCGGCAATGTTATTATGCTGCCCTGGGATATGTTCGGCCCTGATATTTAGGTTATGCTTTAGGCATATCATCACTATGTGCCTAAGGAGTGCGACGACCCCTGGAGTCTGGGCCCGCATCCCGTTCACGGCATACACCACCGCTGTGTTGTCGGTATGAATTATGATTGCGGGGCCCAGATGTATAGGGCCACCGTTATGGGGAATAGCTCCAGGAAGGTAATATCCCTAGTGATACCCTCGGCCTGCCACTCGAGTGGCCACTCCTCTGAGCACCATGCTCCTTGGAAATAGATTCCGAAGCCGCTCCCTCCCGCAGCATCCGTGAAGAGGTCAAGGGACCCGCTCGTGCACCGCTGGGAGGAGGGAAAGAGGGCGCACGCGGCGCACCCGGCCCTTCTAAAGCCGGGCGCCGCGCCGCCCTCCCCCTCCCCCCGCCCCCCACCAAGGTTAACCCTTGGCTTGCTGGCCCGGCGGCTGCGCCCGGTCGCGGTAATTCGTGGCCGGAGCTTTGTCTCTTTTACTTTATCATTCAAATCTTTTGCAAGGTCATATTGTTCAAGGTCACATTATGCATCACTGCAATGAGTCAATGCAATGAGTCACTCAATGTGTAAATTAGCAGAAATGCACTTCAACATTATCTACTTACACTGTACATTTGTTGCAGCATTAATTTTAACCCTTCACCACACACGTGGGGTCATTTTGACTCCAAGCCTTTTGTTATGTTCATTACTGGTGAAATGTTGGACATCATTCTTAGAGAGACTAATCGTTATGCCAAGAACTACTACCACACACAAGCTGAACAAATTGATGGAAACGTAAGAGTGGACAGATATTGACGTTGTTGAACTAAAGGCAACCATTGGAATATTGCTGCATGCCGGTAAAGACAGATCATCAAAAGAAGCAATTACATCATTGTTTGCACCTGACTCAAAACCTTTTTATCGCTCCGTAATGAAAATAAATCATTTCCAGGATATCTTACGGTTTGTGAGAATGGACAACTTGTGCACTTGTCCAGAACGTGTAGCCACCAACAGATTGGCACCCATCCGTGATATATCGGACATGCTAAATGCACGCTTATCAATGGTGTACTTACCTGGAATGGATATGACAGTTGATGAGCAACTGGTCAGCTTCAGAGACAAGTGCGGCTTTTGACAATACATTCCCACAAAGCCAGGAAAGTATGGAATAAAGATATTCTGGAACTGCGATGCAGAGACCAGCTATCCACTCAAAGGAGAAGTTTATCTGGGGAAGCAACCAGGAGCAGCGGTCGAACTGAAGAAAGGAGTTGAAGTAGTGAAAAGATTGACTAGACATTGGTGGAAAACTGGCCACAATGTTACATGTGATAATTTCTTTACTGATGTAGGACTGGCTGAAGATCTTCTGGTTCAACACACTACAGTTGTTGGCACCATGAGAAAAAACAAAAGGGACATATCAGGTGAACTGTTTATTTCGCAGAACAAGGAACTGTTTTCATCACAGTTTGTTTTTTGCAAAGAGATCACACTAGTGAGTTATGTTCCAAAGAAAAACAAAATGGTCATTGTTTTGAGCAGCATGCATCATGACAAGGCGATAGACGACAAGAATGAAAAGAAGCCTGAGATGATTCTGCACTATAATGCTACTAAGTCTGGAGTAGACAATCTGGACAAGCTTGTGCGTACATATACATGCAAACATGGCACTAGAAGATAGCCGTTCTGCCTGCTGATGAACATGTTTGATGTTGCTGGTGTGGCAGCTTACATAATTTGGGTGCAGCAAAAACCTGAATGGCAAACAGAGGTGTCCCACAAACGGCGACTGTTCCTAACAGAACTGGCAAAGGAGTTAGTTCTGCCACAGCAGACATTGCGATTGCAGAACCCAAGAACACTTCAGTAAGGGATGCGGATCTGAATGCAACTGCTTGGAATCAGCTTACCTGGTCCTACAGGCTGTGAATCCAGAGGGGCACGATCGCACTGCCAGCTTTGCACCAGATCATCAGATAAGAAAACATCAAAATACTGCAAGCAATGTGGTACAGCCATATGCCCAGAACATTGCCAGCTGTTATACAATGAATGTGCTGACTAAAAGACGCCTAGATAGATGATTATACTAGGGGGGGGGGGGGGGGTCGAGACTTAATTACAATTACGTGATAAACTGAAGTTAATAGTTAGACTACTTTTATATCATAAACACTGAACATTTGTAAACAGCAAAACTGATAACTGTTTTTAATAAATGCATTCAAATACCAATCCTATGTGGATGAAATTGTTCATGGTTTCTGGTCATTTACTGATGGGGTCAATTTGACCCCAGGTGTGTAAAGTCATCGGTAATTTAATTTGTGTGATGAAGGGTTAAGCTAGGCCATGGTTCAGTTATATTTTCAGCTGCATGAAACTAAACTGAAGTTCCTTTATGCTTCTGGTCTATTATTTTCTTCAGGTTATTTGCTGGTGGCTTATTAGGGATACATCCCTCTTTTAGCCAGAATTGACAGTACCAGCTCATAGGGCACTTTTTTCTGTAGGGGTGACATTTTTCAAATGAGACATTAAGCAGAGGCCTTCTCTTTTCTATGGCTATTAAAGACATACCACTTTTCACAAGAATAAGAGTAATAATCAGAATATGAAGACTACATTTTCATACCAGCTCAAAATTCCCCTGCAGAAATCCCTAATTAGTTTTATGAAAAAAATGTAAAAGTGGACTTCATTTTCTAATGCATGTATACTTTGAGAAAGGGTTCTGCACACATTGAAAAGAAGTAATAATAACTGCAATAAATGCCTACATTTACTGTATGTTCTTATGTTCTTACTAGGTAAAATCTATTGTTTTAAAATATTACAATTTTATTTATTTATTTATATTATTTCTATACTGCGCTCTTCAAAATCAGCACGGTTCACAGATAACAACAACTTGTCCAATACAGCAGAGCATGCGATGCACATTACAGATAACAGGTTTCAAAACTTGGATTAATAGGGGTAACTATATACAAATGAGCTGTTCGTCTACCGGTGTGCTACAGGTATGGCTGGGACAAACGATACTCATTGAACTATATACATCGAACTAGGATATATACAGGCTAAGTACACATAGCATATTAGGCTATTTAATTCTTTAAAATGCAGCAGTCAAGTCATACCATTTAGATTAAGAACATAAGAACATAAGACATGCCATACTGGGTCAGACCAAGGATCCATCAAGGCCAGTATCCTGCTTCCAACAGTGGCCTATCCAGGTCACAAGTATTTGTCAGGTTCCCAAAATGTAGACAGATTCCATGCTGCGTATCTCAGAGGTAAGCAATGGATTTCCCCAATCCAATTTAATAATTGTTTATGGACTTTTCCTCCAGGATCTTGAACAAACCTCTTTTAACACTAGAAGCTCCAAAAGGAATTTTACCAAGAAACCCCAAAATGCATCAATTGACGCATTAGCACAATGACTGCGTTTAGCATGAAATGCAGATGTGAATTAATGTGAAGTTACTTATTTGTTAAATACGTGCAGTATGTGACATCATTACATGACATCATCATGTGTTTATTGTTTGTAATGTCGGAGTAAAACTGTAAACAGTGATTGAGATGCGCCACCTAGTGGGAACATGAATTTATACCTAGAAACCCCAAAGTACGTCAATTGACGCATCCAAGACAACTGAGTGCGTCAATTCACTTACTTTGGGGCTTCTAGGTATAAATTCATTTTCCCGCTAGGTGGTGCATCTGTCATTAATTTTTGATGCACATATTTGAACATCTTGACCTTGCTAACAAAGTCATGGAACATGACTGACATGATTCTAGCAGTGGCACTGGTATACAACTTCGAAGATGCATTTGTGTCAATTGATGCACTTTGGGGCTTCTAGTGTTAAACCCAGAGTTTGATTGCATGTTGAATGAGAAAATATTATCTTTGATTAGTCTTAAATGTACTACATTGTAGCTTCATTCCATGTCCCTTAGTCTTTCTACCGTTTGAAGGAATAAATAACCAATCTACATTTATCCGTTCCACTCTGCTCATTATTTTGAACAACTCTATCATATCACACCTCAGCTGTCTCTTTTCCAAGCTGAAGTGCTCTTATCTTTCAAGCCATTCCTTGTTGGAGTTTTCTTCCATCCCCTGTATCATTTTGGTCATTCTTCTTTCCGATATTTTGTCCCACAAACATGATTATCACATGGTAAAGCTGTTATCATACATCGTCTGCCACAGGCCCATTTTTAGCAATAGGCCTTATGAAATATAATGCATGATGATCCTTAATAAATGCACCCCCTCAAAGAATTAGAAACCCTGGCATAATAAACTAACATGAGCAAACCTTGTGAAACTAGGGAATTGGGAATCTAAATGGGAGATGAAACTAGAAGCCCCTTTTACTAATGCTTAGCTCAAGCGATTTGATGTATGACACATTTTATTCCTATGAGCTTTTTAGTTAAAGGGGACCTAAGAGTAGACAGTTGCAAAATGATACACATGGGAAAAATATGTAGGAAAGCACTTGGGAGTAACTCCTGAAAATACACAGGAAAGATGAGTTCTAAAGCTATTCTGATGGTGGACAGTGTTTTATCCGTCAAAAATGGATTCATTGAAAACTGACCACAATTTGTGCAGGTAAAAGTAAGCATGTTATACCGCAACCAGCACACTTTTATTTAGGGATATACAATTATTTGAAAAGACACGGGAAATGTAAATTATCATGTAAATTACATTTTGCTTGTAGTTTCATGTCATTTTTAACCCAAAATGACAGGAGATAAACACAATTGTGTTTTTCTCTACAGTCATCAACAGAGTGCGCTACTGCTTAATAGCGTACTTAGTTGCTCAGTAATGCACACTGTTTATTAATAGGCACACTACTGAAGAACAGTGCACACTATTGTACAATAGTGCCTCTTTCTGAGCAATAAGGTGCACTGTTGTACTATATGGGCAATAGGGCACACTAATGAGTGACAGTGCACACTATTAATGACAATGCCGAGAAACATAAACATATTTAAAAAACCCAAACTAAAATGAAAAATCCTGTAACTGACATGGGAAACATAACAAAATTATATAAAAACGTTTGTCCTGCATACCCCAACTTTTACCCACACTTGGCAAATCAACTCACACACATACTTTGTGTGGATATTCTTAACACATGCAGCTCTTTTGTTTTTACATGCATTCTGTTTAAATTCCAGGCATGTAAAAAACATATCAGCCTTGTTATCCGCATGCATTAGAAAGGCCTGGTTTATAATGGGGTTCTGCTATTGCTGCTACTACAGCTGTTTCTGTTGGAGGAGGGCCAGATTGTTCCATCTGCTGGGAGCAGGGCCGGCCCGTCCATTGAGCGAGAATGTTTTTTGCACAGGGAGCAAATGTTTTTTGCACATTTCAGGGAGCCCAGCGCAAAGAGCATTCCGCTTTAAAAGTAAATTTTAAAAAAAAAGCTGGCTGCTGCCGCTGCCGCAGCAGTGGCAGAATCGAGTGTCCTGCGGGGCCCCCCCTGCCCGGCAAAGCACTCCCTCCATGCCTGCTTGCTTGCCTCAGTTCCTCTCCGCTTTGGCTTTCAGAGTTGCGAAGGGAGAGCTTCTCCCTCGCGACTCTGTTAAGCCCACCGGGGCAGATGGGAAATTTCCCATAAGCCCCAGCGGGATTAACAGAGCCGTGTAAGGGAGAAACTCTGCCTTCGCGGCTCTAAGCCAAAGCGGAGAGGGACTGAGGCAAGCAGGCAGGCAGGCAGGGAGTGCTCTGCCGGGTATGGTGGGCCCCGCGGGACCCTCAATTCTGCAGCTGCCGCAGCGGTGGCAGCAGCCAGCTTTTTTTAAGTTTTAATTTTCCCTGGGCTGATGGGAGGGAGGGGGATTAGGACTGGTAATGGGCTGGAGGGGGGTTTAGGACTTGAGGTGGGCTGGTGGGGTTAGGACTGGTAATGTGCTGTGGGATGATGGGGGGGTTAGGACTTGACGTGGGCGGATGGGGTTAGGACTGGTAATGGGCTATGGGGGGCTAGGACTGGAAATGGGCTGATGGGAGGGTTGGGACTTGAGGTGGGCTGATGGGGTTAGGACTGGTAATGTGCTGTGGGCTGATGGGGGGTTAGGACTGGTAATAGGCTATGAGGGGGCTAGGACTGGAAATGGGCTGATGGGGGGTTAGGACTTGAGGTGGGCTGATGGGGTTAGGACTGGTAATGTGCTGTGGGCTGATGGGGGGGTTAGGACTGGTAATGGGCTATGGGGGGGCTAGGACTGGAAATGGGCTGATGGGGGGGTTAGGACTTGAGGTGGGCTGATGGGGTTAGGACTGGTAATTTGCTGTGGGCTGATGGGGGGGTTAGGACTGGTAATGGGCTATGGGGGGGCTAGGACTGGAAATGGGCTGATGGGGGGCTTAGGACTTGAGGTGGGCTGATGGGGTTATGACTGGTAATGTGCTGAGGGCTCAGTGGGGGGGTAGGAATGCTAATGGGCTATGGGGGGGATATGACAGGAAATGGGCTGATGGGGATGGGTTAGGACATGAGGTGAGCTGATAGGGTTAGGACTGGTAATTTGCTGTGAGCTGATGGGGGGGTTAGGACTGGTAATGTGCTGTGGGCTGATGGGGGGGGTTAGGACTGGTAATGGGCTATGGGGGGGCTAGGACTGGAAATGGGCTGATGGGGGGCTTAGGACTTGAGGTGGGCTGATGGGGTTAGAACTGGTAATGTGCTGTGGGCTGATGGGGGAGTTAAGACTGGTAATGGGTTGGGGGGTTGCTAGGACTGGAAATGGGCTGAGTGGCTTCAACTGAAACTAGCTGATGGGGATGGGGGCTTGGAATGGAAATGGGCTGAGTGGAAGGGGGCTTGAACTACAAATAGCTGATGGGGAGGGGGGCTTGGAATGGAAATGGGCTGTGAGGGGAGGGAGCTAGGACTGGAAATAGGCTGAGTGGGGGGGGGAGCTAGGATAGGAAATAGGCTGATGGAGGGGCTAGGATAGGACTGAAAATGGGCTGTTGGGGGGAGCTAAGATTGGAAATGGGATGTGGTGGGGGCTTGGATTGAAATGGAACCATGGAGGGGCTAGAACTGGAAGTAGGCTCATAGGTGGCTTGGATTGAAATGGTTTGAGTGGAGGGGAGCTAGGATTTAACATGGGCTGATGATAGGGCTAGAAAAGGACTAGAAATGGGCTGATGGGGGGTTGGGATTGGAAATGAGCTGATGGAGGGACTCGGATAGGACTGGAAATGGATAGGGGAGCTAGGACTGGAAATGGGGTGATGGGGGGCTAGGACTGGAAATGGGCTGATGCGGGGACTAGAAGGGAGTGGATGCTGGGTGGGGCTGGAACTAGAAGGGAGCTGATTTTGGGGGAGGATTAGAATGGGATGGGGCTGGGAGAGTGAAATGGAGAGGGGAAAAATATTTTGTGTGGGAGGGAAGAAAAATCTACAATTGGCCGTGTATTGGAAGAGTATGTGGGGATTGAGGATGGAGGGGTAAAATTTGAGTGGATGAAATAGGAATGAGGAAAGAGCAAAAGGAGAAAGATTAGTATGTTAAAGCAGATGTAGAGAGAGAATGGAAATAAACTAGAAGAGAGAAGAAAGGACAAATGGACAGCAGATGATGGAAAGTTAGCAGAAGACACGAAGAAACCAGAAGAAAGTGGCTGGAGCAATTGCAACTGAAAAAAAAATGTAGTAGAAGAGGAAATTAATTTATAGTTTTATTTCTACAATGTTGTTGTACATTTTGGGGTTCCCAGTTTAATAATTGTCTTCCTGTTTCTAAATTGTGATTCCTTGTTTGGTGATGGTCTATGTACTGCATGTGTAACTGAGCTGAGGTATTCTGTTTATGTAGTTGCTATTTGACATTGCCCGTGTTCTCTTTCCCCAGTAAGTCATGTATTGTTATTCTCTGAAATGTATTGGTTTAATATTTGCAGTGTTGCCTTTTGATAGGTAGGGTCTGTTGCTTTGTGAGTCCTGGTAGTGCTTTTACGATACAGTGGGTTTGCTATGGGTTCTAAATGTATCCAAAAAATACTTTGATTTCCGTTTATGCAGGAACCAAAACACCAATGTATGTCCCAAAAATTTCCATAAAAAAAGTATGTGAAAATATATTATACTTTGTTTCCTTTACTTTTTTTGTTGGATCACTCACCATGAGCAGGAACTTTCCTGCTCTCGAAGTGAGCCCTCCTTTTTAATCAATTTTAACTGACCCGAAGGCCTTAAAAACAGAAACAACAACACTATTCAGCTGTCTAATCCATTTAAACATTAACTGAACTATCCCAACCAATAGTAAACGGCACAGGTGCCCCCCACTTAGCTTGTGTTGGAGTTATTCTTTTCGAAGAAGATTTTCAACCACTATCTTTAAAGTCAATTAACATGGAAAACGGCCTCTTCAACTGACTTCTATCCACATCTTCCAACGAACAAGAAGGAGGAAGCTTCCTGTCTCTATGAGATGGTTGGGATTAATCCAAACATAAGGTTCACGCTACACCAATCAGTGTTTCAAGCCGTGTAGCTTCCTAGCTCTTCATCAGGCGAATGAACCTTATCCCCTTCTGGTTCCAATTAAAACTGGGTTCTAAATGGGCAGTGTTTGTAGTAGTTCCTAATGTGCCTGGCGGTTGGCACTGGATTATAGTAATGTAGAAATCTTTTAGTCTATCTTTATCCATACACTCATTAAAAGGCATGCTTACTAAAAGTTAGTGTATGGTAACATTATGCAAATATTTATGCAAATGAGGCCCCGCACCGAGTCTCTGCACATGGCCCCGCACCCCTCTTGGGCCGCCCCTGTTTGGACTAGAAGGGGCTAGATAGTGTGGGAAGGAGGGGGGCTAGAAAAGAATGGACATCAGAGGCAGTCCTGGGAATGCAAGACAGTTGACATTGGAAGGTACAGGGAGGGGAGGACAGGAAAGGGGGATGATACTGGGGATGGTTACCAGGACTAGAAATGGGCTGATGGAAGGAAGTGAAGAAAACAAAAGAAGAGATAAGAAATGGCAGATGGACCATAGACAAGAAAGCAGAAACCTCAGAGCGGTACCAGCATGATCAGCGAATAAAATGGTCAGACAACAAAGGTAGAAAAAATAATTTTATTTCATTTTAGTGACTGGACTTTGTGCTATCTTTATATTTTACACAGTATGGGGGAACTGCATCTCTTTTTTATCTGATGTTGCATTGCATGCAGATTCTGGCTTCTTGGGGTTTCAGCTTAAATTTTGTCTACATATTTTTATTTTTACTTTAGATTGTGGTTACTTATTCTGTACTTGATGAGGGTCTGTGTTCTGAGTGTGTGACTGAGCCTAGTTGTTCTGTTAACATGGAGTTTGTACATAAAAATCTATACTGTACTGTAGTCATTTAACATGTTCTGCTTTTCAAATAAGTGTATGGATGTTCCAGGGCCCACTGTAGTATTTACAGTGATGCTTTTTTTGAATGGGCTCCTTCTGTGAGTTTTGGAAGTTGGTGCTGATATGGTATGATATGGTATGGTATGGTATGGTAGATTTGCTCTATAGATACTCAGTGACTTTGTTGTAGGGTTTTGTATTAGTTCACAATATGCCTGGTATTGGAGAATGTTTGTTGTTGCTGTTGATGTTAGTGAGATGATCAGAATCAGCTTTTTTTTTTTAAGATCCTGAGTTCTGTGGGTGAATGTCCTGGTTCTGCTCTGCACCCACTGTTGAAGGGGGTTCTGTGGATGCAAAATATATGTTGAAAAAGAAAAAGCAAGAGCCATAACGCAGTTTATAACAACAAAATAAAAATAGTAACATAGTAACATAGTAAATGACGGCAGATAAAGACCAGTATGGTCCATCTAGTATGCCCAGTACGATGGCAAGAGTAGGTGCACCTGCCGCTCCATGCAGGCCACCCCTCCCCAAGTCCCTGTTTAGGGGTGAACCCACCACTCCATGCAGGACGCCCCTATTTGTTGAGAAATTAGATGGTTCAGTTTATTTTGATTTTATCTTGTTGCTGTAAAGGAATCCACTGTGTCTGTCCCATGCCATTTTGAATTCCGCCACCGTGTTTGCCCCCACCACTTCCATCGGGAGGGAATTCCAAGCATCCACCACCCTTTCCATGAGAAAGTATTTCCTGACATTGCCTTTCAATTTACCATCTTGCAGCTTCCTGTTGTGCCCTCGGGTTTTACAGCTTCCCCGTCTTTGGAAGAGGTTTGTTTGTTCATTATATCCCTTTAAGTATTTAAAGGTCTGAATCATATCTCCCCTGTCCTCTCCTCCAAAGTGTACATGTTTATGTCTTGAAGTCTCTTCTCATAAGGCTTCTGACGCAGGCTCCAAATCATTTTGGTCGCCTTCCTCTGAACAGCTTCCAGTCTTTTTACATCCTTTGCAAGATATGGTCTCCAAAACTGAACACAGTATTCCAAGTGAGGCCTCACCAGTGACTTGTAAAGTGGCATAAGTACCTCTTCCTTTCTGCTGGTGATTCCTCTTTGTATGCAGCCCAACATCCTCCTGGCTTTTGCCACCGCCTTGTCGCACTGTTTTGCCACCTTGAGATCTTCAGAAATAATCACACCAAGGTCTTTCTCCTGATCCGTACAAACCAACCTCTCGCCCCCTATCGCGTACATTTCTCTTGGATTTCTGCTACCCAAGTATATGACTCTGCACTTCTTCGCATTAAATCTTAATTGTCAAGCATTTGACCATTCTTCCAGCTTTTGTAGATCTTTCCTCATGTTAACCACTCCCTCGGGGGAGTCTACTCTGTTGCAAATTTTCGTGTCATCTGCAAAAAGACAGACTTTTCCATTCAGTTCTTCAGCAATATGACTCACAAATACATTAAACAGTGCCGGGCCGAGGACCGACCTCTGGGGCACTCCGCTAATCACCTTCCCTTCATCCGAGTGAGCTCCATTTACCATCACCCTCTGTCGTCTGTCAGTCAACCAATTTCTGATCAAATTTACCATCTTATGATCCATTCCCAAGCTACTGAGTTTATTGATAAGCCTCTTATGAGGAACAGTATCAAAGGCTTTGCTGAAATCCAGATAGATGACATCCATCGCATGCCCCTGATCTAGCTCCCTGTTCACCCAGTCAAAGAACTCAATCAGATTTGTTTGGCTAGATCGTCCTTCGGTAAAACCATGTTGCCTCGGGTCTTGCAACCCATTGGTTTTGAGAAGTTCACTATTCACTCTTTCAGGAGTGCCTCCATGACTTTTCCCGCCACTGAGGTAAGGCTCACAGGCCTGTAGTTTGACACTTCTTCCCTGTCACCACTTTTGTGTAGAGGTATGACATCAGCCATTCTCCAGTCCTGAGGAACATCTCCTGTTTCCAAGGATCTGTTGAAAATATCCTTTAACGGCCCTACAAGAACCTCTCTGAGCTCTTTCAGTATCCTGGGATGTATCCCATCTGGTCCCATGGCCTTGTCCACTTTCAGTTTTGCAAGTTGTTCTAACATCTCATCTTCTGTGAATGGTGTAGTTTTATAAGCTGTGCTGCAGTTCTCACTCTCTTTTAGTTCCTTGGTGTACAAATATCTTGCATTTCCTCCATATAATCTAATTGGCTTCTTGGTTTGGTTCAGTCCCTGATTGGAGTTTTGAGAAAGCCCCCTCCCCCCTCTGCAGGGGTTGGGGGGGCACCATCTCATCCTTCACCCCAGGCAGCAGATTGTCTTGAGTCGCCCCTGAGCACATGAATCTGTGTGCTCCTCTGTTTGAAGGCACATTTTAAAATTTGGTATTGTTTTTTCCCTCTTATAGATGCTGCCGTATACACAGGAAGAGGAGGCTTCAAAATAGGCTTTGAAGTGTGATGTGGGAAAGGGTTTTAATTGCTTTTACTATTATATATAGGTACTCTACAGGTCCCTCACAGTCTTTTTCTAGCCTGTGCATTGGGACAGGGGGCCATTTGCATGGTTGCTTGATCTGTACCATGCATGCTGATGATTCATTGTATTCCAAGAAGTGTTAGACTGCTGTCTATTTGGTATACTTCCACTGCAACCACACTCTTAATAAAACTGACACCTATGCTCACATATGGGAGAATGTTTTACTTCTTTCTGTATGCATGTAAGGTAGCCCTGGTGGCCCTAGTGAGACCCAAACACTCCTCTGCCAAATAGATTAATAATTGGTGGCCTTAGTTGTCCCCAACCCCCAAAATCCCTTAACTGCTGATTCACCAGGATAGGCCGGGCCTACCTCCACTCCCTGGTACTTCCTCCCACCCCCTGGTACCTCCAATGTTGGAAGACAGGAAAGTAGCCCACACACACTTACCTCTGTGCCACCATCTTTGCAAATTGTGGTGCTTGACCCTATGCAGTGCATTCTGGGATGCAGTCTACCCATTAAGGCAGACTGATCTCAACTGATGCACCCCAGGATGCACCTAACATGTCGTTAGGTGCTGCCATTTTCAAAAATGGTGGTGCAGAGGCAGGGTCATGTAGGCTATTCTTCTGCCTCCTGATGGCAAGGTTGGTAAAGGGGATCACTTGGGTTATGTGTACACAATGTTGGAAATAGGTATTTATGTCAGAGAAGGAGAAATAACAGCAAAAGCTTCATTTCAGGAGTCTTTACAGTAATATCAGAATAAGGCAGCTCAACAACCTGGGAGGTGCATATTATGCGGCAGCAGATAGGCTAAAGCACCTAGCCACCACCACTTTGATCAAACCCGGATATTCAGTGCCAGAACTTAACCTTTTCTCAATGATGAATATCCAGGTTCACCGGACAACAACATCGTTATCCAGTTAATATCAATATTCAGCCACTAACTAGATAGTGAAAATTATTTGTACTTATTTATTTTATTTAACAGGGGTTTTTTTATACCGCCTTATCCTATGGTCAAAGTGGTTTACATTATAACAGAACATTTTACATTAAACATGGAAATCAACTTGGAAAATCATTGATACATGTTTTTGGGAATAACTATGTACATTTGTAAATGTATGAAGGTTTGAGGTGGGGGAGTTTGGGGGAAACTGGGAGAGGTGAGGCTGACCAGTTAAAGTTAGGGCAGCTATTTAGATTTTGCTTCCTGAACACTTTTGGGTGTATCTTATGGATTTTGGGTTGCTGATCATGAAAATCACCTTGAAAGTTTCCTGTCATGCACCAATTTTTTATCACTTATTTTTGTGATTTCCTTGCATATTGTAAGTCTACTCATGTTACCTAGAAAGTAAGCTGTTTTATTTAGCCCAGGTATGCACTCAGCACAGGCTCACAATGTGCAATGGAAATGCTACTGCTCAGAAATGCATGGGCATGTTTAGTCAGGATGGATGCTGGCAGTACAGGCTACAAAAGCAGCTTTCATACACAGATGCTATGCATGACATTGATATTAGTTTGTGCACTTAACAACAGCATTTACATGTAAGCTTCTTGTCTAAACAATGATTAGTTACAGCAGAATTGTCTCGTCAATGTCGCAATAGCTGCGATACATTCTGTTACATTTGTGGTGAGTATACGCTTAAGCTGCAAAGTTGGCAATCGAGACAAATCTTGGGCTCCTCACATTTGCTGTGCAACATGTGCTGTCCATCTCAGAGTTTGACTCAGAGATACTCAGAAGTCAATGCCATTTGCAGTCCTAATGATATGGCGAGAACAGAAGAATCACATGACAGACTGTTACATCTGTCTGAACAATGTATCTGGCTTCTTTTCTAAAAATAAAAAATCTATTGAATTCCCTAGTCTGCTTTCAGCCATGTGACCAGTGCCACATGACGACAGTATGCCAGTAATGAAGCCAGCACCACCAGAGACATGGATCCTAGATGAGGCAGATGAAGATGCCACAATACATAGGCCAGACATGGAAAATGACATGGGAGAAGTGCACTCTAGGGCAAAACGGGAAGAGGAAGTACGGTTTGTGCTGTCTCAGAGCGGTGATTGCAGCCATTGTAATGGCCACAGAAAACAAAAGCAGGGGTACCTACCCTCGGGTCCTGTTGTGGTAAGCTCCAAGGGACAGAAAACCTTGGACTCATGCGGATTTTCTTCTGGCACAGGAGCAGCGTCTTCAGCAGAGCTGTTGGACGGTGTATCGACTCTGTGTGCCAAGGGTGCTCAGCTCTCTCCGGAGCTGTGAACCCCCCACAGCGACCAAGAAACAGTTGGTCAGGTGGAGGTGTGCTTCCCACCAGCCTGCCAACGAGCATGCCATTGACCAAGGCAATTCCTCTGGCAAGTGAAGTTTCAAGAGGGAAGGAGGTAGTGGCTATAACAGCAGCTGCATAGGTTGCATTGATGCAGACTGGACTTTTGGCAGCTTCTGGGGTTAAAACTTGCTGAAATCAAGTTGATCTCAATGGAAGTGCTATGGGAAGTGATTGCTACCATGAACTCTTCCCTCGGATCTCTTGTGGGGACTGTGAGTACTGATTTGATAGAGGTTAAGATGAATTATGGTTATATCTCCACTGTCCAGGAGCAGCAAGCAGAGAGAATTCTCGCTTTGGAGGAGGAACTGGGGCAGCTCCGGGAGTTGGTTGGAGCTCAGATCAAGGACAAGTTTGTGTTGTCTCGGAAGAAAGAGTATCTAGAAAATCAAGCCTGATGTAATAACATCAGGCTTTTGAATTTCTTTAGGTCTCCAATTTTGTCAGCTGTGGAGATGATAAGGAAATACTTTGGAGAGGTTTTGAAGATTTCTCAGGAGTATTTCCCTCCCTTGACCCGAGTATAATAATTGTCTTTTGGGACTAGTGGTCTCTGGGATGCTCCTGGGGCTGTCTCGTAGGGGAAAGGGGACTTAACGGGATTCCTAGAGAACTCCTTAGAGATCATTATGGATAGGTCCACCATTCTAGTTACCCTGGCTCTAAAGTCAGATAAAGCTTTGATTTTAAGCTCACATTTTAGGAATTTTAATAAGTGTGTTTTGGGGTCACAGGTTAGGATATCTCCTGATTTGTCTCGTGTTTCTCAGTTAAGGAGGAAGGAGTTTCTATGCCTTCAGCCAAGGGTCTTGGCTATATGGGCTTCTTTTCAATTAAAATTTCCTGTTAAGTGCTGCATTTCCTATAAGGATAATGTACTGTATATCTGTTCTTTGACCAAAATAGCTTGTAGAGTTCTTAATTGCTAGAGAAGAAGGTTATGTTCAGGTTACTACCTTTACCCATATGGCTGATGCTTAAGTTTCTGCCTGTTTGTTTATTCTTTGGTAGCCTTGTAGCGGAATTCTGTCACGGCTAGTGTTTTTCCTGGTACCTCCTCCCTTATTTCCTTATTTTTGTGGACTAATTTGTGGAGGTTTCTGTTATTTCTGTTATTCTTATTTTGTTAATATGCTGATTATATACTCCTTTTCTTTTCATTTATGTTAATATTTTTGGATGTGTATGTTATAACTCTTAATTAAAAAATAAAATTGAAAAAAAAAAAGAAAATGACATGGATTCAGATTTTGACCTGTTTATGTCCGATGTGCCTCATCTGATAACACAGTCATAATTGAATGACCTGGTGGGGGACTCATGTTTGTCAAAAAGAAAAGCTGAACTACTTGGTTTAAGATTACAAGGATGAGGTTTGCTGTCACAAAGTAGAAAAATACTGTCTTTCGGACCACCAAGAAGATATGAAAAATTTCTTTGAACAGGTTGACAACCTCTGTTTCTGCACTGACATTGATGGGTTGTTCATGGCTTTGGGTTGTGAGCATGACCCACAACAATAGCGCCTTTTTATCGATGCGTCACTGTTAAGCCTGAAAGCTGTCTTGTTACGCAATGGCAATATCCACCCTTCAGTACCTATTGCCTATGCAGTGCACATGAAAGAAAACTATAAAAACATGGAGCTGTTGTTGAACCACATACGAAAACTACAACTGGAACATCTGTGGTGATCTAAAAGTAGTGACAATGCTACTAGACATGCAGCTCAGGTATATCGGAATAAGACCTCCCATAATAATACAGGACAATGAAAACAAGAGAATGTCAGGGCAGGTGACCATGATGTGTGACAGCAGCAGCTAGAGTGGCATGAATAGGCAAAGTTATCAAAAGAGGCGTAAAGCACAACAAACAGTGGCATAAAGAGCCCAAGGCATGAATACAAAAATAATACTATTTTTTTTTCCTTTTTCTTTGTGTTGTTTTCTTTTTGGAGGCAAAATTCCCCAGTGAAATTCAGAGTGATAGGGTAGCCAATCACACCAGGAAGCAATATCTAGAGTGGCACAACCAAAAAAATATCAGGGCAGTGGCACTGATCCACAGGGTAGAGCATGGAACAGCAGGGCCTTGAGCAAGTTTGCAGGCACTGATACTGGCAACAGCAGCAAAGACAGAAACGGAGGAATAAATTCCTCTTATTTAATAATAAAAAACAATTCTATATAGGGATAATGGGATCCACTGGAACCAAGACAACAGAAGAGGCAGTAGCATTTCCTGGAACAGGCTCCACATCCTGCACAGGTAGCATCATTAGAAGCAGAGGAGATCAGGGGTAAAAGAGGATTTTCTCTTTATTTATATCTTTGCATAAGAGCTAAAAAAGAAATCTCACTGAAATAAACATCAGGTAGCTAGGGCTTCATTGACAAAAAAACAACAACCAAAAACACAGCACTGGCGTCTCGTGTCTAACCTAGGTTTTCTTTCCAAAGTACTTGAACATTTTGTTTTCACCCAGCTTTTCTCTCACCTCCTCTCGACTAATGCTCTTCACCCCCGTCAATCTGGGTTCTGTGAGGGTCATAGTACAGAATCTATCCTTCTTTCCCTTCTAAATGAGCTTCATACTGCACATGATCATGGAGACCTTACTCTCATAGTTTCCCTTGATCTATCGTCAGTGTTTGATCTTGTAGATCATCACACCTTCCTCTCTCGCCTCTCAGACTTTGGTGTTTCTGGCACCCCATTAGCCTGGATCAGGTCCTTCCTCACTTCATGTTCCTTTTCTGTCCTCTCCACAGCTTCTTCCACCACCTTGCCCTGCAGTGTCCCACAGGGTTCGGCATTGTCCCCTCTCCTATTTAATGTTTTCTTAGCCTCCTTGTGTCTACTTGTACAGCAATTTGGTATTTCCGCTTACTATTATACGGACGATATCCTTCTTCTGCACCCACCCACCCCTAGTGAGCACTCTTGCTTTATAGGGTGCCTCCTCAATTAACACAACACAGGGACTTGGAACAGAGTAAAAAAATGCCCTAGATCTTAATGCAGATTTTTATATCAGGAACAATTTAATATTCAGTGATTTGCAGGTCTTGTGATGCCCACTGTACTACCTTTTAGCATAGTGGATTCACAATGATTTTCCCATGCTAATCTTTCATCCTGCATTGAGGAGTAATGTTTGAGTCAGAAAATCAAGCCTGGCTTGCTGCATTGAGCTGCCAGTGTGTTAATGTATCATAGGAGTATTCTTACATTCCCTTTATCATTTTGGTCACCCTTCTCTGCAACTTTCCTATTACACTACATCTTATTTTTAATGTGGTGACCAGAAATACACACAATAATCAAGGTGAGGTTGCACTATGGAGCAATACAGAGACACTATGATATCCTTTATATTATTTGTCATTCCTTTCCTTATAATTCATAGCATTTTATTAACTTTCTTGACTGCCATTGTACACTGAGCAGAAGATTTCCATATATTATTTACAATGACACCTAGATCCTTTTCCTGGGTGGCAATTCCCAAAGTGAAACCTAGCATTGTGTAGCTATAATTTGGCTTATTCTTTCCTAAATAGATAACTTTACATAATAAATTTGTATTTTATTTATTTAACAGTTTTTATACTGCTTTATCATTTCAATCAACCAGTTTACATTGTAACTTTAAACTTTCTAATATACACTGAGCAGGAACTTGGATTTTTCTGAAGGAATGGAGGGTTAAGTGACTTGCCCAAGGAGTACTAGTAGGAATCAAACCCTGATCTTTTGGTCCCTACTAACACTCCTTCTCTGGCTCTAACCACATGGCTACTCCTCCATTCCACTTTATCTGTTGGCAAATAAAGCCCACTATGGTCCATCTAGTCTGCCCAGTAAGATGGCAAGAGTGGTTGTAACTACAGCTTCTTGCAGATCACCCTCCCCACCTCCGTGTTTAGGGTTGTACCTGCTACTCTATGCAGGTCAGCCCCCCTCTATTAAAAGATATTTGATTTGATTTCATCCTCTTGCTATAAAGGGATTCACTGTATCTGTCCTATGACATTTTGAATTCTGTCACTGTATTTGCCCCCACCACCTCCATCGGGAGGATATTCCATGCATCCATCACCCTTTCAGTGAAACAGTATTTCCTGATGTTTCTTATAAGTTTACCACCTTGCAGCTTCATCATATACCACCTTGCAGCTTCATCGTATCTAGTCTTACAGCTCCTCCTTCTTTGAAAAAGCTTTGCTTGTTCATTGGTATCCTTTAAGTATTTAAAAGTCTGTATCATATCTCCCCCGTCCTTCCTCTCTTCTAGGGTATACATATTTAGGTCTTCAAGTCTCTTCTCATATGTCTTCTGGCGCAGGCTCCAAATCATTTTGTTCGCCTTCCTCTGAAATGTTTCAAGCCTTTTTTTTTGTTGTCCTTTGTTAGATGTGGTCTCTAAAACTGACCACAATACTCCAACTGAGGCCTCAACAATGACTTGTGCAGGGGCATTAATACTTCCTCCTTTTTGCTGGTTATTCCTTTCTGTATGCAGCCCAGCATCCTTCTGGCTTTGACTATCGCCTTGTCGCATTGCTTCGCCACCTTGAGATCGTCAGACACTAGCACTCCAAGGTCCCTCTCCGGTCCATGCACACCAAATTCTCTCCCCCTATTGCATACATTTCCTTTGGATTAACTGCATGACTACACTTCTTTGCATTAACTGCCAAGCATTAGACCATTCTTCCAATGATTTTAGATCTTTCCTTATGTTGTTCACTTCCTCAGAAGTTTCCACTCTGTTGCAAATTTTTGTGTCTTCTAGAAAAAGGCAGACTTTTCCATTCAGTCCTTCTACAATGTCACTCACAAATACATTGAACAGTATCTGTCCCAGAACCTATCCCTCATGCATGTGTGTCATTGCACTGAGGTGGATTCCGGCTCCTGGCACAGCTGATGTGTGGCTGCCCTTTCAAAGCAGAATCTGGCGACACTGTTCATTAGTAAGGCCTGTGTACTGGCTTCTCAACCTAGGTACCCTCTGATAGAGTAGCCTCCTTGCTGCCCTACTCCTTTCTCTATCTGCCTCATGCAACAGGACCAAATATCTGACAGCACATACAATGAAGATTGGGCCAAGAAAAACTACAGCTGAATGTAAAGCAAAATAGAAAAACAAATATCAGTGATTCAAACTTAACCTGACCTTGACCTTGACAACACCACGCTCAAAGAGCGGTCTTACTCGTAATCCATATAGCCACCTGCTGTTCCCATTACTTCATAATCACTCGTGTGTGATACCAAAAGGCTGTGCATGGAAAGCTTCCCATACACAAAACACTCACAGTTGTGGGCACAACATTATTGTCATCCTTGTATTTTAGGTATGTTGTGTAAAATATTTTCAGAAATAATTGGAAATATTTCAACTGTATGTCACTGTAATATTTTAATAATATGTTTAAAGGTATACAACAACAAAAAAAGGATGTCTGTTAGATGTTGTAATTTCTGAGAAAAAAACAAAATAGGACAGGATTAATGGCACCCTTCACTAATATTTGGCTGCACAACCCTTGCAAGTGATGACAGTTTCCAAATGTTTCTTGTAGCCATGTATACGTTTCGTACATCTGTCTGCTGGTAGTTTCTCCCACTCTTCAACTATGATTTGTTACAGCTCATGAATGTTCCAGGATTCCTTTACCAATGGCAGATTTCAGCACTTTTCAAAGATTATCAATTGGACTGAGATCAGAAATCATTGCTGGCCAGTTTTATACAGTCCATTTTTTCTTTTTTAACCATTGTTTTGTACTTTTGGGTGTATGTTTTGGGTCATTGTCCTGCTGGTGTACCTATGACCTTCGACCCAGATCTAGTTTTCTGCCAGCATATTTTGCTCCAAAATACCTTGGTAGTCCTCGGACGTCATGATTCCTTTAATACGTTCCAAGCCTCCAGTTCTGAGGCAGCAAAATAGCCCAACATTATGGAATTTTTACCACATTTAACTGTAGGAACAGTATTCTTTTCCTTTAAAACTTTATTTCTTCACTTTAAATGTATCATTAGTCTGCATTGCCAAAGAGCTTAAGTTTAGTTTAATCTGTCCACAGAATATTTTCCCAGAAGGATAGTGGTTTCTCAAGATGGGTTTGGTCAAAGATCAGGCGTGCCTTTTTATGTCTGTCTTTGAGCAGGGATTCCTCTTTGGCCTTCGCCCATGAAGTCCTTTTTGTTTAGTGGGCGGTGTATGGTGTGGGTTGAAACCATCACTCCAGATTGTTCCAGGTCAGCCATAAGCTTTCTGGATGTTGTACATGGTGTTTTTCCAACAGTTCAGACTAACCAGTCATTCTAGGCAGTGACCTGCAGTCTCTTCATATCCAGCCATCGCTGTGCTGTGAGGTGTGGAGGTGTAGCCTACTGGTCAGTGCAATACTTCCATAAGCAGGGGACAGGGGTTTGATTCACACTTGTTCTTTTTTTTAATGACTGTGCTACTCGGATCATTTCCATACCTGTAACTTCACATCAGGTAAACAATGGATACGGATGGAGAAAAGAGCCTCAGAATCCAAGGAGGTAGGGGCAATGGTAAAAGTTAACTTCAAACAGGCCCGATCCTCCTCACATCAAAGACTCTAACATGCTTCTACCAATCGCCTGTTCAATATAACTCCATTTTATTGGAACAGTGATTCCACATCAATATTGTCGGTAGTAGCTGCCCCTCTGCAAACTCTCAGAGTATATCGAATGCGAGAATAACCAAATAAAGTCTATCTTCCCAGGCCACCGCCGTCTACAGGCTCTCAGTCACTGCTGATACTCCTGCTGCTGGTGTATCAGCAGCAGTATTTAGCAGCAAGGATCTTCAGCGGTGATTGGGGGCCAGTAGAAGGCAGTGACTTGGGAAGATAGGTGTTCCTTTTTTTTTTGTTTGCTCACATGTGTTATGCTCTGAGGGTTTGCAGGGGGCAGGTACTACTGATACTGTTGATGTGGACTCACTATTGTAAAAACTGGAATTATATCACGCAGGCAATTGAGAGGTGTATTGTGGAGCCATTGATTTGAGGAGGATTTGGCCTGGTTTGCAGTTGACTTTACCATTGCCCCTACCTCCTATTTGTTCTTTTTGTAAGTGTGCTATTCAGATCATTTTCATGCCTGTAACAATCAGGGCTCTGCTGTAGGGTTACCAACTTTTTCACCGAGAAAAACCCGACACCTGTGGCTCGCCATGCTCCACCTATTCTCCGCCCCTAGTCCCACCCCTGCCCCGCCCCCAGCCCCACCCACAAAAATTACCAAGAATACATGTAGGCTAACTTCCTTGGTCAGATAATAATTAAACTGGGAACCCCAAAATCCAAACATGAAATGTACAACACTGGAGAAATAAAACTATAAAGTAATTTCCTCTTGCACTAAACAAAAACGCAAAGATGTTATCAATACACACTTCCCAGACCAAACATATTCCAGCTAATAAATTCAAACTAAAAAGTATTTTTCTACCTTCTGTTTGGGCGTTTTATTTTTCAGCTGCAATTGCTCCAGTCACTTTCTTCTGGTTTCTTCGTGTCTTCTGCGAGCTATCCATTTGTCCTTTCTTCTCTTTTAGATGTTTTCCATTCTCTCTCTATTTCTGCTTTAACATACTGATTGTTTCCCTTTTGCTCTTTCCCCCAATTCTTTCCTTATCCTTTATCATCCATTTAAATTTCACCCTTCCATTCTCAAGCCCCTCTTACTCTCCCAATACCCGGCCCATCATAGACTTTTCTTCCACACAAAATATTTTTCCCCTCTCCACTCATTCCCCATCTATTCTAGTCCTCCCCCAAAATCAGTTCCCTTATAGTTCTAGACCCACCCAGCATCCACTCCCTTCTAATCCCATTCTCCCATGCCCCACATCAGCCCATTTCCAGTCCTATTCCAGCTCTTCATCAGCCCATTTCCAGTGCTAGCCCTCACATCACAGACCATTTCCAGTCCTAGCCCCCCCCCAATCACAGCCCATTTCCAGTCCAAGTCCCCCATCACAGCCTATTTCCAGTCCTAGCCCCCCCCATCACATCCCATTTGCAGTCGGAGTCCCCCCGCACCATCACAGCCCATTTGCAGTCCTACCCCCCCCCACCATCACAGTCCATTTGCAGTCCTAGCCCCCCTAATCACAGCCTATTTCAAGTCCAAGTTCCCCCTCCCTCCACCATAGCCCATTTCCAGTCCAAGTTCCCCCCCCCCCATAGCCCTTTTCCAGTCCAGGTCCCCCTCCCCATCACAACCCATTTCCAGTCCATGTCCCCCCCCCACATAGCCCTTTTCCAGTCCAGGTCCCCCTCCCCATCAAAACCCATTTCCAGTCCATGTCCCCCCCCCACATAGCCCTTTTACAGTCCAGGTCCCCCTCCCCATCACAGCCATTTACTTTCCAGTTCATTGGCCCCCCATAGCCCTTTTCCAGTCCAGGTCCCCCCCCCTTCACAACCCATTTCCAGTCCTAGTCTCCCTAATCACAGCCTATTTCCAGTCCAAGTTCCCCCTCCCTCCGCCATAGCCCATTTCCAGTCCAAGTCCCCCCCCCCATAGCCCTCTTCCAGTCCAAGTTCCCCCCCCCCCCATAGCCCTTTTCCAGTCCAGGTCCCCCTCCCCATCACAACCCATTTCCAGTCCATGTCGTCGTCCCCCCCCCTAGCCCTTTTCCAGTCCAGGTCCCCCTCCCCATCAAAAACCCATTTCCAGTCCATGTCCCCCCCCCATAGCCCTTTTACAGTCCAGGTCCCTTCCCATCACAGCCCATTTCTTTCCAGTCCAAGTCCCCCCCCCCCCCATAGCCCTTTTCCGGTACAGGTCCCCCCCCCATCACAACCCATTTCCAGTAAAATTCCCCCCTCCTAGCCCTTTTCCAGTCCAGGCCCCCTCCCCCCATCACCGCCCAGGCAGTCCTTGGCCTCCCCCCCCCCCAAAACCGCGGCTGTCTGAGGCTTTAGAGGGAGCCGGGGAAGCCCGCGCGAGGCCCCTGCTCCCTCTGAACAGCCGCCAGCGTGAAGAGCCTTTACCTTCACGCTGGCGGCTGTTCCTGTGAAGCCGCGAATGCTGGGAAAGGTTAAAGGGCATAACCTTTCCCACCAATCGCGGCTTCACAGGAACAGCCGCCAGCATGAAGGTAAAGGCTCTTCACGCTGGCGGCTGTTCAGAGGGAGCCGGGGCCTCGCGCGGGCTTCCCCGGCTCCCTCTGAAGCCCTCCGGGTTGGGAGAAAAGCCAGTTTTTTTGCTCTGGCCGCTCCCGATCTTGCGGCCAGAGCAAAAAAACCGGCTTTTCAAGGGCCGGTTTTGCCTCTGCGCCGGCAGCCGGCCTGGCCATGGAAAAACCGGCCAGGCCGGCTGAAAACCGGCCAGTTGGCAACCCTACTCTGCTGTGACTGGTAGACGTGCAGCCTTATAGTTTGTTATGTGTTCTGCCCACAATTTGGGCCAGCAAACAGACTATTTGCCATCATGTCCATCTGAGAGCAAGTCTTTATTGGCTGAGCTACAGCACATTCCAGCACATATTCACCCTGCAGATCTTTAGCAATAGCTTGGAGGTATAGTGGAGTGGTCAAGGCACAGGCTTGGAACCCAGGGTTTGAGGACCAGCACTCCTTCTGTGACAATTTGGAAGGTTTTACTGTACAATTTAAGATATGCAACACCCTTCATGGATCGCTCACACCTCCTTTTGACCTTGGGCAGGTCACATAATCCTCCATTGCCTCAGCTGACTGCAGGTTCTCACAGTCCCTGTGTTTATCGGTACAAGGTATCCCAATGTGACTGCTCTGATACAATGGTATACTAACAGGAAGTTACAGGCATACAGCTGTAACCTGCTTCTGCAACATGAGTCATGTATGCCATAATGACTGTGACAGTGTAGCTTTGGCTCCATCACATCTGTGCAGTACATGCACACATATCCTACCCCCGGGGCGGCCCAAGAGGGGTGCGGAGCCATGTGCGGAGACTCGGTGCGGGACCTCATTTGCATAAGGGGCCTCATTTGCATAAATATTTGCATAATGTTACCATACACTAACTTTTAGTAAACATACCTCTTAATGAGTGTATGGATAAAGAAAGACTAAAAGATTTCTACAGTACTATAATCCAGTGCCAACTGCCAGGCACATTAGGAACTACTACAAACACTGCCCATTTAGAACCCATAGCAAACCCTCCATATCATAACAGCAATACCAGGACTCACAAAGCACCATACTCTTAACTAACAAAAGGCAGCACTGTAAATATTAAAACACTACATTTCAGAGAATAACAATACATGGCCTACTGGGGATAGAGAACAAGTGGCAATGTGAAATAGGAATTACATAAACAGAATACCTCAGCTCAGTTACACATGCAGAACATAGACCATCACCAAACAAGGAATCACAGTTTAGAAACAGGAAGACAATAATTAAACTGGGAACCCCAAAAGCCAAACTTGGAATGTACAACAACACTGTAGAAATAAAACTATAAATTAATTTCCTCTTGTACTAAACAAAGCACAGACGTTAATGATGCACATTTCCCAGAGCTGACATATTCCGGTTAATAAATTCAAAATAAAGAGATATCTTTCTACCTTTTGTGCATTTTTTTCAGTTGCAATTGCTCCAGCCACTTTCTTCTGTTTTCTGTGCGTCTTCTGCTAACTCTCCATCGTCTGCTGTCCCTTTGTCCTTTCTTCTCTCTTCTAGTTTTTTTCCATTCTCTCTCTACATCTGCTTTAACATACTAATCTTTCTCCTTTTGCTCTTTCCTCATTCTTATTTCATCCACTCAAATTTTACCCCTCCATCCTCAATCCCCACTTACTCTCCCAATACTCGGCCAATTGTAGATTTTTCTTCCCTCCCACACAAAATATTTTTCCCCTCTCCATTTCACTCTCCCAGCCCCATCCCATTCTAATCCTCCCCCAACATCAGCTCCCTTCTAGTTCCAGCCCCACCGAACATCCGCTCCCGTCTAGTCCCCACATCAGTCCATTTCCAGTCCTAGCCCCCCATCAGCCCATTTCCAGTCCTAGCTCCCCATCAACCCATTTCCAGTCCTAGCCCCCCATCAGCCCATTTCCAGTCCTAGCTCCCTCATCAGACCATTTCAAATCCTATCCTAGCCCCACCATCAGCCCAGTTCTAGTCCTTTTCTAGCTCCACCATCAGCCCATGTCAAATCCTATCTCTCCTCCACTCAGCCCATTTCCAATCTAAGTCCCATGAGCCTACTTCCAGTTCTAGCCCCTCCATGAGTCCATTTCAATCCAAGCCCCCACCACAGCCCTTTTCCAATCTTAGAACACCCAACAGCACATTTCTAGTCCTATCCTAGCCCCTCCATTAGCCCATTTCCTGTCCTAGCTCCCCCCCCTTACTCAGCCCATTTCCAGTCCTAGCTCTCTCCCCTCACAGCCAATTTCCATTCCAAGCCCCCCTCCCCATCAGCTATTTGCAGTTCAAGCCCCCCTATTCACTCAGCCCATTTCCAGTCCTAGCAACCTCCATAGCCATTACCAGTGCTAAGCCCCACAACAGCCCACTTCCAATCCTAACCCTCCCATCACCCCATTTTCAGTCCTAGCCCCCCCATAGCCCATTACCAGTCCTAACTCCCCCATCAGCCCACCTCCAGTCCTAACCCCCCCATTATCCCATTTTCAGTCTTAGCCCTCCCCCCCCCCATTACCAGTCCTAAACTTCCTCCCCCCCCCCCCCATCAGCCCAAGTGAATTTAAAACTAAAAAAAAACCACCTGGCTGCTGCTGCTATGGCAGCAGCAGAATCAAGTGTCCTGTGGCCCAATGCCCCCCGCCTGCCTGGCAGAGCCCTCCCGGCATCAGCTCCATCAGCACGGGCTTTTTGAGCCGCAAAGAGAGTGTTTCCCTCTTGCAGCTCTGTTAAGCCCGCCGGCAGCCATTCCGCTATATCACTAACAAAGACCAAGGTCAGATCCCTGGGGCACACCATTGGTAGCATCCTTCTCCTAAGAGTGAGCTCCATTTACCTGTACTCTTTGTCGCCTCCCACCCAACCAATTTCTGACCCAAGCAGTAACTTTTGGGTCCATCCCTAGGGTGCTCAGTTTGTTTATAAGTCACCTGTGAGGAACAGTGTCAAAGGCTTTACAGAAATCTAAATACACCACATCTAGGGCTCTTCCTCGGTCCAACTCCCTGGTGTGGCAAGGAGGCCTATCCGGAGTCTGGGGGAGGACAAAGAGACAGGGCATTCACCCTAGTAAATGTCAGGGTAGGAAAGCCATAAACACCTCCTGGAAGCAGAAAACTTCCATGTAGCCCACATTTCATGCTCCCCCCTAGTGGAATGAAGGGGAGAGGATATAGGGCCCAGAACCCCTATGGCAGTGAATTCTCCAGGCACTCAGGTGACCAAAGTCAGGCTGATTGCCGTCACCTGGGTAGGGAGGAGTTGAATCTAGAGCCCTGGAAATATAAACCTATGCCAGACTATGAGAGAGGGGGAGGAGAAGCAGGAAGCCAGGCTGACACAAGCAGAGGCACAGACACAAGCAAGGGAAGCTTGACTGGTGCTGAGCAGAGCAGAGGAACTGAGCTTCCAGGAGAAGAAAGTGCTAATTGGAATATAGCACATCTGCAAGAGAGTTTGGGGCCAGGAACAAGAGAGACTCCAAAATCCCCCAGGAGGCTGTTAGCTGAGCACTGTGAGCAAGACGGGGAGTCAGAACCCATGCAGCTGAGAGAGCCCGAGGTGAAGCTGAATGATGAGGACACTCCCATGGACTGTTCCTTTTGCCAAGCTTTAAACCTGGGAACGTAGAGAAAGCAAGCCGGTCTTGAAAGGAAATCTTCCAGGAAAAAGGTACTCGTAGTCCACAAGCAGGGTGGCCGTGATTCCCTCGTGTTTGTAAAGGGGAAGTTTACGGGGACTAAGGAGCAAGCCTGGAACTGTGATATACGCTTGTTAATCACCTGCTGCTGGGATGAGGACACTGGGGTAAGCTAAAGTAGCTATTAGAACAAAGCTTTCTTTTGCCCTGGATTATATTTGTTACTTGGAAGGTAACCAAGAAAGGTTTGAAGCTGAATAGAAGCTATACTAACACGGACAGTGAATCTGATTTTGTTTTTGTGCTTTAGCCAGCAAGGCTAAAAAGGGAATGCAATATCCTTGCTGTTAAAGACTGTGCATCCTGAACTATAGAGAATCTTTAAACAGCCATTTTTGTGTTTGGGTTTGTTTTTGGACAATGCTCTACTTCAAAGAGTCCTGAACAAATAATCCTGTATATGCTATGTTTGAACCATTGTATACAAAATACATTTCTGTCATTTGCCTTATCTCGTTGAGCCTGACTACAACTTTCTGCCTGATGCACCCATACAGCTAAACAAAGACTACATTTCCCAGAGGACACTGTGGGGAAATAGTTTGAAAAAGCTGAAAAAGCGGATAGCGGAAAGTTCCTCTGATAACCACGCCCCTCTAAGCTAGTGGCGAGTAGTGGTGGCGTGACACTGGTCACCCAGTCAAAGAAATCAATCAGATTTGTCTGACAAGACCTTCCTCTGGTGAATCCATGCTGTTTCGGTTCCTGTAATCTGCTGGACTCCAGAAACCTCACTATTTTCTCTTTCAGCAGCGTTTCCAATAATTTACTCACCACCGAAGTTAAACTAACTGGCCTCTAGTTTTCAACCACATCCTTACTTCCGCTTTTGAGTAAAGGCACCACATGAGCCTCTCGCCAGTCCTTTGGCACCACTCCCAACTCTAACGAGTCATTGAAAAGGTCAGTCAGTGGAGCTGTTAAAATGTCCCCAAGTTCCCTCAGTATTCTAGGATGTATCCCATCTGGTCTCATCGCTTTGTCTACTTTAAGTTGAGCTAGTTTCTCACGAACACAGTCTTCTGAAAATTGTTCAAGATGTCTCTTGCTTCTGTTCCTGTTTGTGGATGTTTTCTGAGGTCCTGCTCCTGGTTCTTCATCTTGGAACACAGAACAGAAATATTTGTTAAGCAATTCTGCTTTATCCTCATCAGCTTCTACATTCTACAACTTCATTGGCTACCAATTTACTCCCAAATCAAATATAAAATTCTTGTCACTACATTTAAACTTATAAATAAACTTGCACCATCTGCACTAAATACACTGATTAACATTGACATTGATAAACGATCTCAAAGGAGCAGAAACATACCGTATTTTTCGCACCATAAGACGCACCCGACCATAAGACGCACCTGGTTTTTAGAGGAGAAAAATAGGAAAAAAAATATTCTGAACCAAATAGTGTAATAAAATATTTAATAAAGTATAACAGAATAATATTTGAACCATATAAACTGAACAGCAGTCAACAGTGGCATTAAGAACCATTATCACTGTCATTAACACATAAAGACAAAGGTGAGATTAGTCCCTTGATTCATTTTATAGCACTGGATGCATAGGAAGAACCACATCTACCTCTGCACTCAGGATAACGGCGAAGCTATGTTGGGTGATCTCTGTTGGGCTGAATGTATGGGAATTATCCTGGCTTGCTCTCCCAGAATTACGTGCAACAACTGTTCCTCGCTTGCATATTATAATATTATCAGCTTTGGATATGATTTTTGTGCACTTTATTTATGTTTGATGCATTTGACAATGATATCATTCAGGCACATGTACCGGTAGTTGCTACAGTATTGGCAAAAGCATGTAGTTTTACTTGCCACTCTTCTAATCCAACAGGCAGATATAAGAAGGCTTTGTGTTATGTGGATCACCTCCTCTAATTATGACAGTTGTGCAGGGCATTCTCCCCAGCATATGCGTTCCAGCTCATTGCAAGAACGTGTTCTCAGCTCTTGCCAGTTTTGCAGCGAGGCTTTGAATTCACAAAGGCATATGTAAATTGTGTAACCCACAACTGAGAAAGACAAATGCGACTTAGGGGCTTGTTTACAAAGCCGCGGCAGTGGTTCGCGATCGCGATCGCAGCCGCGGCCCCATTGAAATCAATGGGGCCGCGGCTCCGATTACGATCGCAAACCGCTACCGCGGCTTTGTAAACAAGCCCCTTAATCTCAGATGGTTAGCAAAGGATTTCTGACTAGGACTGCAATCTCTAGCCAAATCATTCCCCGTCTGCTCAGTGCACATTACAAGAGGGTCTAATTAATTAATTACATAGTTACAGAAAGATAAATCTAGATCTCTGAAAGTAAACCTGACATTCCATAAAGGTGATAAGAAACAGTTTGGAAAACAGCACCTTCATATGCACTGCTATGTTTTTACTTCTCTTTGCTGTTATCTTCTCTCCTGATGCCTTTTGCCTCTGCAACTTCTTCTATTCGCACCATAAGACGCAGGCACTTTTCCTCCCACTTTTTGGTGAAGAAAAAGTGCGTCTTATGGTCCGAAAAATACGGTAAATACTTTAACAATACCAAAAGATTTTACAAAAGCCAGAAAACAAACCAATAAGAGAGCTTTCTCACACTCTGCTCCAATACTCTGGAACAATTTACCTGACAACATTCGCCTACTGTCTGACATAAAAGAATTTAAAAAAAATTAAAAACTCACTTATTTACATTACACTATAATACAATCCCAAAACAGAATTCTCAAAGGGATACAGGCTAACATTTATTTTTAATATTATATACCCTATTTTCAAAAATAAACGACACTAATACACTAATTTAACCATACTACACACTCATTTACATGATGATTAATAATTTAACTAGCAATGTATATATGTTCTAATATGTTATACTTGTAATGTTACAATTTTCCTTGTAATTTATAATTATCTGTTCTATGTAAAATGTCCTGGTATATCTCATACCAATTAACCTACTGTTACATGTAAACCGCACTTGAAACAAGGGAAAGAGCGGTATATAAATAACTGTTAAATAAATAAATAAATAAATAAAATATTCCTCCCTTTCATCCTTGAGTCTGACAATAACACTTTTTCCCTTCCTCTTCTCACTAACATATCTGAAAAATGTCTTATCCCCCCATTTTATTGCATTGGCTATTTCCTCCTCTTTTTGAATCTTTGCTTTCCTGACAACTTTGCTAGCTCCTCTAAGGTTTTCCAAATATAGATGCCTGTCTTCTTCTCTCTGTGATCTCTTCTATTTCATGAAGGCCTCCCTCTTTTTCTTCACTTTTTCAGCTACCTCTTTCGAAAGCCATAGGAGTATCTTTTTCCTTTCACCTTTATTTACCATTTTAACAAAAAGGTTGGTTGCCCTTAAAATATTTCCTTTAAGTTGTGCCCACTGTTTTTCTACATCCTTCAGCTGTTCCCATCCCGCTAACGACTCCCTGAGGTAATGGCCCATCTTGGCAAAGTCTTCCTAAAGTCTAAGACCCTCACCTTTGAATGGATTCTAACAGCCCTAGTCCTAATACTGAACCACACCATCTGGTGATCACTGGATGCAAAATGATCTCCTACTATAACATCAGAAACACTTTCACCATTGGTAAGCACCAAGTCCAGTATGGCCCCTTCACGTGTGGGGTCTGTTACCAATTGCTTGAATAGTTCTCCCTGTAGAGAATCCAGAATCTCTTTACTTCTAGATGATACTACAGCAGGAATGTGCCAATCAACATCTGGCTTATTGAAATCCCCTAACAGTAGCACTTCCCCTTTCCTAGCAATGCTGCATATGTCTTCAATTAACTCTCTGTCCACCTCTTCCTCTTGTGAGGGAGGTCTGTATATCACGCCAATGCAAATAGATTTCTCTTTCCCTCTTTCTAGTTTAACCCACAATGCCTCCTCTCTCCCTTTTAAGCTCTGTAATTTCAAAGCTTTAATAGTATTTTTTACATATAGTGCCACTCCTCCTCCCCTTCTTCCTACCCTGTCCTTTCTGAATAAAGTATAGCCAGATATAGTTACATCCCAGTCATGGTTTTCTGTGAACCATGTTTCTGTAACTGCCACTAAATCCAAGTCGGCCACTCCCACCAAAGCTTCAACATCAGGGATCTTATTCCCCATGCTACGTGCATTTATACACACTGCTTTCCATATGTTACCCCTGTTACCCATTTCCATAAAGGTATTTAATATATCACTTACCTGGGGGCTTTTTTCACCCATCCCCAACAAATCTAGTTTAAAGCCCTCTTCAGTAGATTAGCCAGTCTACTACTGAAGACGCTTTTACCTTTCTTGGACAGATGGATGCCATCTCTGCTCTGCAACCCTATGAACAGCATTCCATGGTCTAGGAAACCAAAACGCTCTCGATGACACCATCCACGCAGTCATGCATTCATCTCCAGGATGTGAGCCTCTCTGCCTTGGCCTTTATCCTCAACAGGGAGGATTGAAGAGAACACCACCTGTGCACCTAACCTCTTCACCCTCTGTCCCAGAGCCATGAAGTCTCTTTTGATACGCTCACAGGGATACCTGGCAATATCATTTCTTCTGATACAGGAGTCTGTGGCACACTCAGAGGCAAGTGGTACCTCTTCACAGGTGCCTATTTGGTAAAGAGCAAGGTGTGGAAGGAGATTGGAAGGCAGGTTGGTGGCAAGAACATATGGACAACCCTGGAAAAACTACTGTACATCACATGAACACTGTAAATAAAGTTTACTTGCTCATGAGAACTGTCTGTGAATCAAGTCATTCTTCATTGCCAGGCTCTTCTGGTGAGAGCTGCAAATCTAGAGGTATAGTTTTACACAAGGCAAAACAACAAAAAGAGGAGGACCAAACCATAAAATTTATAAAAATAAGAACAATTTAATACATGAAGTATCATTAAACCACATACAAACTTATTTAAAAAAAACCATGAAACCTAAGATGGCCATATTTTGGCTTACACCTGCATCAGGGTAAAATATCAAATATATATATTTTTTAATGCCGTCAAGTCAGTACTGATTCCTAGTAGCCCAGATGCCTCTGGGTTTCTTGGCAATGTATCACCTGAAGTAGATTGCCAGGCGTTTTCTTCCAAGGCAATGGTGGGTAAAGTAACATGCCCAAAGAGGGCCAGTGGGAATCAAACCCTTGGTCCTCTGGGTGCTAAGCAGTTGCTCTAACCACCAGGCAACTCCTCCACAATTGCTAAGTATCAAATGTTAAAACACTGGAATGCATAAAATAAAAACAAAATGCATAGGTGTATGTTTACTAAAGGTTAACATGCGTTAAGTAAAGCTAACATGCATTAAGTGCTGTAATGGCCCATAGAAATGAATGGTTAGTGGAAGCACTTAACGTGTATTATCTTTATTTAATGAGCATCAACCTTTAGTAAACGTGTCCCATAGATCTATTATATTTACATTTCTTTGACAAATTAAAAATATACATTAATACTAATAAAAATTAAAAAAAAATTAAAGGAGTATTTCAAAGCATTTTAGCTAGTTAGCGAACCTTGCAGCTCCTGCCCCCCTCCATCGGGGATGTGGGCACGTGTGCTGCTACTTAGACCTCGGTGGGGAGGGATCTCTATGTGCTCCACTGCATCTGCTGCTAACATGCTTGCCAGCCCACTGACAGTGGCAAATGCAGCATTGCACCAGACACATTTGGGGGCAATGTTTTTGTCGGCAGCAGGTCGCAGCCGCTGTGACCACCACCACCACCCTCACACCATGCTAACATGCATTGCCTTTTCGCCAGTGGCAGTCATGACAGACATAACAGATGTGCTCCCTAGGCAGTGGCCTTGTCACCCTTCAAGACCAACAATATTACTGATGATCTTTTCCAGAGCTTATATATGATACTTCATAGAACAAAAACACAGCTCCAACTTCTCACCTTATCACACATCCATCTAGCGTTTCACCATCTGCTTCAGGGGGAATAGACTAGAAAACAAAAATAAAAAAATTGCTATAACATACATACTATGATAATAACAACTACCTCCTAACTTCCATCTCCAAAACCAGTTTATCTTACCCAGCTGATAATGCAGGTGAAAAACTTCAAATAACTCAATAAATATCCGTTCAAACACTCCAACAGCCACCCACATTCCAGCTGCACTGCCGATCCTTATTCAGAAATCCAAACAACGAACTGAAATAGGGAACGGCCTCCACCTCTTTAACATGACGTCAGTACTTCGAACATTCGTCATATGCACGCTGTCCAATCAATCCCTGAGTTCAGCCCCCCGGAGCTAACCGTCCCCAATGAATAAATCCACCTTTGCTCCTTATACGTGAGATATTGCTCTTGCGTTATTCCCTGGAAGCCCAAGCCTACCCGCTCTATGCAAAAGAATAAATCCACCTTTGCTCCTTATACGTGAGATATTGCTCTTGCGTCATTCCCTGGAAGCCCGAGCCTACCCGCTCTATGCAAAAGCATAATAAATCATAAAAACTATGCTTATATTGGAAACAATGCTCCACAATGGGAGCCTCACTCCTTTTACATTTCAACCTACTTCTATGTTCACCTAATCGAGACCTAAAGGGACGAGTCATCTTACCTACGTACAATAATCGGCAAGGACAGAGAATCCCATATACAACAAAATTATTATCATGGTATGTATGTTATAGCAATTTTTTTTATTTTTGTTTTCTAGTCTATTCCCCCTGAAGCAGATGGCGAAATGCTAGATGGATGTCTAGGTGGGCATCGGGGTTGACTTTGGAAGTTTGATCTCTGATTTAAATTTGGGCAGTCGATGTTTCAAAGATACAATGTTTATCACATTTCTATCCATGTACATTGTTGAATTGTTTATGATAGATTTATGATAAGAAAAACATTTGTTTTGTATTGGATAGGGATGTGTGTTGTTACACTTGACCCACGCTTTGTAGTTTTAATGAAGATTGGAGATTTTTAAGCGAATCGTTGATGTGTGAAACCTGGTAGGTGCTTAACCCCAATGGGGGTAGTTTAGCCCTGCATAGGATTTTCTGAGGTTTGCTTTCTCATTTCCTGTATTTGCTGTTTTAAACAATATGTGATAAAGTGAGAAGTTGGAGTAGCCTTGAAGACCAGCCAGCCCCACTGCATCATCCATGTGACACCTCCTTTGCCACATTTGCTAATGGAGCTCTACTATCACTTTTTAGGATCCACTGTGTGTGGAGCACATTGCTGACATTAAAATAAATTCTCTCCTTTTAAAAATATCCCTTTCCATGAGGTTTCAAATGACCGTGATTATGCAATCCAGCAGTAATTGAGCACATGCTGATAAAGCCCACTTTCCGCTCTATTAAGGCCCACTCTCCACCTCCTTTCCCCTTAATGCTGCAGGCCCCCCTGCCACTTGTTAATGCAGTGTTATCAGCACTTTCCACGGTGTTATCTGCTCATGGGCACCAATAACAAGTGTTAAAGGCACATTTACTCCTCTTACTGCACTTTAGTAAACATACCCCCTAGTCTCCCAAATTCTCAAGGTCCTCTTGCAATTTTTCACAATCCTCTTGTGATTTAACAATTTTTAATAATTTTGTGTCACCTACAGATTTGATCACCTCACTCTGTTCTCCTGCAGTGAACCTCATCACATTCTACATAATAACCTCAGGGTCAGAAGCATTCCGCAGTAAAATTCCCCCATAGTCACTCACTCAGCACTACTGCACCTCCACAAGCAGACTCTCAAGCTCTTCTACACTGCTGACCTTCCCCTCTATATCCTCAGGAATTACCATACCTGCTGTACTTCCAGACAAGTCAAACACACATACCACCATGTTCATCCTGATATGTACACTCCTGCTACTCTCCCAGTTACTCCAAACATCATGCCTCATACCAACCTCAAGCTACATTCCCATTATCCGCAGAAACGGCAACCATTTATTTATATTCTCTTATATACCGCGCTATTCTGCATCAGTGCGGTTTACATTGAACAAACTGAAATTACATTGAACAGGGCACTATAACTTGAAGATAACTATTTTACAGGGAACATGGGCTATGGAGGGTTAAGTGGCTTGCCCAAGACCACAAGGAGCACCTGTGGGACTAGAAACCCCAGTCCTTCTGGACCAAGGTTGCTGTCCTCTAGTGGGATTTGAACCCCCGACCTTCTGGCCTGAAGTACCTTGCCCCAACCACTAGGCCACTCCTCCACTCCATGGAATGAAGTGCCCCCCTCATGGAATGAGGTGCTATGGACATCCACCCTGATACACATCTTTCTCAGCAACATGGTCCCACAAACATCAGGCTACCATCTCCTCAACCAAACCACCACTCTTAAAGGGTATTCTAATCAATGCAAGGTCAGCCAGAAACAAAACTCAAATCTTATCTAATTACCTAACTGATTGCAACCTTGGTTTTATGTTTGTAACTGAGTCCTGATTCACCATAACAGACACTATCTGCTTGAACCAGCTAAAGCCTCCGAATGTTGACCTACTTAACTGCCCCTACATAGGACATAAAGGTGGTGAGGTCTTTATCCTTGCAAAGAGTAGTCTGCAATTCAAACAGATCTTGTCTAGCACAAATGGCCTTGATAAAATAACAATCTCAAACAAGCAATTATATCTATGCCTCACCTATAGACCACCCACAGCAAGCACTGAAGAGCGAGCTATCCTGCTTGAAACTATCAGCTCCCACTCAAACCCCAACTGCTAGTTAATATTCCTAGGTGAACTAAATCTGTCTTCTGTCCCTCAAAAATACACCAATGACTTTCTGTATGCAATGGAGTCTCTCAACTTCACATAAATAGTCCACCATTCTATACACCCAAAATGGAATACCTTAGACCTTATCTTCTGTCCCTCCAAACTTATGGACTCCACTGGAATACCTGACCCAAAATAGCAAATGTTCCGTGGTTAACCACTACTCCATTACCTTTTTTCTACCCTACAATAAGTCCCACCCTCACAGATCAACATTTTGATAAAGATACACTTCTGGAGGAAGTTATCCCTCTATCAGGTATGGACACTGATGATTTAAACCTGGCAAGTCACTATTAGTAAAAATTCCATGCACCTCTCACCAAGTCAAGCAGTCCCTGCCACCACCACAAAGCTACCTGGTATGCTTCTATCCTGAAAAACCTCAAACGTGACCTTAGAAGGCTTGAGCGAAAATGAAGGAACACTTAAGTGGAACAAGCCAAAAATGACTACCTCAACATCCTTCACGACTACCAAATCAAAACAAATGAAGCTAAAAGAGAGTTTCTCATCATATCCAAATGAAATCACTCAAACCCAGGGAACTCTTTGACATTGCCAAATCATTAATGAAAGAGAACAACCAAGTTTTATCAACCACCGCTCGAACCTCACAGGACTTTGCTACTAATTTCCAATCAAAATTACTCAATGTCGCACATACTGGACCCACACTTGCCAGTGCAGACCCCTCTGGCACTCCCCTCCATTCATTTAACTCACCTCCCCTAAGCAACTTGAAAACATCAGCAGAAGCCTAAACACAACACCTCTTCACTTGTCCCCTGTCCAGTGCATTGGATAAACATCTCAAGATCAGAGCTAGCCCCCATCCTATCAAAAATGGTATACTTTTCACTCTCCCAAGGGGTGGATCCCACCAGCCTAAAAACTGCTTCTATCCACCCAATCTTAAAGAATCCCAAACTGGACTCAAGTGATCCAAACTCCTACTGACCAATCTCAAGCTTATCTTTCCTAAAAAAAATACTAGAAAAAAACAGTCCTTCATAAACTTCAAGAACACATTGACACCTTGGCATCTCTGGACATACATCAGTATGGGTTCTTACCCAACCATGGCATTGAAAGCTTCCTAATCTCCTTCATTGACAGACTCATAAAAGGCATTGAAAACTCTAAGCAGGGCTTTGTCCTGATATTTCTAGACATAGCAGCTGCCTTCGACACAGTATGCCATGATGTCCACCTACAATGGCTTCATAGCATTGGTATACAAGGGACTGCACTCAACTGGTTCCGTTCATTCTTGATAGGTCATCTACAATATGTACACTTTGGACCGACACATCCCCACCTTGTACTCAAAAACAAGGAGTCCCCCAGGGCTTCACCCTATCTGCTTTACTGTTCAATATATGTATATATCTATCTATAAATATCTATCTATCTATATCTATATCTATTTCTATCTATCTATATATATATATAGATAGATATACAACCAATATGTGATATCATCCGAAAGCATAATATCTAATATCATCTTACACAGATGACATTATCATCTATGCACCGTTCTCCAGAGCACGGACAACCTTCACTGCTATTACCAAATGCTTTAATGCCATTGCCCATGGCTGTTGATCACAACCTTATCATCAACTACAAAAGCCAGAGACCAGGCCTTCTCCCCAACATCAACGCTCATAGTCAACAATGCTAACCTATCTGTGAAAACATAAGTACACTATCTAGGTGTAGTTCTTGACCAACATCTCTCACACCAACCGCATATCAGAAAGGTAACACAAGCTATCTACAATAAAATCAGAATCACTCAGCATCTTTGACTGCTCCGCCAACTGCACAACTTTAGATCAGTCTTTCAAACCCTAATATTCCCCCACTTCGATTTTTGCAATGCCATCCTGAAAGGACTACCAAAAGCTCTCTTAATCCCCTACAACTTGCTCTATATACAGCTGCTCGGATACTCACAAGTGCACCCAGATCTAGCTGTATTACCCCAATACTGAAAGATCTACATTGGCTACCTTTTCTATCCAGAATCACATACAAGTCCCATATAATCACATTCAGTGCTTGTGCTGTTTCCAGGTATTGTCATTTGGCTCTTTTTTCCATTTCCTGAAAGATGATTTTTTGACAACAACAGCCTCTCTGACCTCACCTTTAAACCATGCTGTTAGTTTTATGGACTTATTTATTTATTTATTTACCAATTCTTCTATACCGCGCTATTTAGATCAGTTTACATTCAAACAACATCTATACAACGCAGGCACTCTGCGTTGTATTTACAATGAACGGGGAGAACAACTTGGAAGTAACTGAGGGAAACTATCTACATCATATTTACTATCTACATCATATTTACACTGATAAAAAACTTATTTACGCTGGGTGCCTGAAGTCTATTTTAGGGAGTACTGTTGACTTCCTTCCACTTTTCTTAAAGCGTGGAATACAGCTAGTCTGGGCTTCCAAGATAGTATTTTTCAACAACACCCAAGCTTGATGTAAGTCTTTAACCTTTGCAACTGCTACTTTTAGTTTTTTCTTAGCTATTTTCCTCTTTTTATCATAGTCTCCCTTTTGAAAGTTAAAAGGTAATACTGTGGATTTCCTTACCATCCCTCCTCCATTAATTAGATCAAACACGATAATGCTATGATCACTATTGCCAAGTGGCCCCAACAACCTTATCTCTTGCACCAGATCTGGTGTTCCACTAAGGACTAGGTCCAATATGGCTTCCCCTCTGGTTGGTTCATGAACCAGCTGCTCCAAGAAGCAGTCATTTATTTCATCTTCCTGCTGTGACAATGATACAGTCGATAACCGGGATAATTGAAATCACCCATTATTATTACTGTGTTATAACTTTTGTTAGCTTCCTTGATTTCTTTGAGCATTTCATCATCCATTTGGCCATTCTGGCTAGACGTTCGATAGTACACCCCCACTGCCATCGTCTTCCCCTTTTTACATGGATTTTCAATCCATAGAGATTCTACAGCAAATTTTGTTTCCTGCAAAACTTTAATCCTTTCTGACTCAATGCCCTCTCTAATATAGAGTGCAATCCCTTCACCAATTTGACCAGTTCTATCATTACGATATAGTTTGTACCCAGGTATCACAGTGTCCCATTGGTTGTACTCCTTCCACCATGTCTCTGAGATTCCAATCATATCTAACCTCTCATTTAGTGCTATATATTCTAACTCTCCCATCTTATTTTTTAGACTTCTAGCATTTGCAAACAAGCATTTTAGAGACTGTATTTTATTCATATTAATTTGGCTATTGGTAGGCATGGGTAAGTTGGGATCTTTAAGCTCTGTCTGCTCCATACTAGAGGGCATTTGGGCTACTTTACTTTTTTTTGGAATCTCTTTGCTTTTTTGTAGTATCCTTCAAGGATACATTCTTCCGAACCATCCGCTCTTGTGTGAATGTCGGCTTTCTCCTATTATCTAGTTTAAAAGCTGCTCTATCTCCTTTTTAAAGGTTAATGCCAGCAGTCTGGTTCCATCCCAGTTAAGGTGAAGCCCATCCCTTTGGAAGAGACCCTCCTTTCCCTAGAATGTTCCCCACTTCCTAACAAATCCAAAACCCTCATCCTTGCACCATCATCTCATCCACGCATCGAGACTCCGGAGCTCTGCCTGCCTCCGGAGCTCTGCGTGCCTTTTGCACGTGGAACAGGAAACATTTTGGAGAACGCTATTCTAGAAGTTCTGGATTTCAGCTTCCTACCTAGAAGCCTAAATTTAGCCTCCAGAACCTCCCTACCACATTTTTCCTATGTCATTGGTACCAACATGTACCAAGACAGCAGACTCCTCCCCAGCACTATCTAAGACCTTATCTAGGTGGCGCGTGAGGTCCTCTACCTTCGCACCAGGCAGGCATGCTACTAGGCGATCCTCACGTCCGCCAACTACCCAGCTATCTACATGCCTAATGATCAAATCACCAACTATAATGGCTGTACTAACCCTTCCCTCACGGGCACATGGCCCTGGAGAAACTTCCTCAGTGTGAGAGGGATTTACATCACCTGGAGGACAGGTCCTAGTTACAGAATCACTTTCTGCCACACCAGGATGATGCTTTCCTGTCACATGACCTCTCTCCTCCATGGCAACAGGGATGCTGCCAGACTGGAGGTGGGACTTCAGAACTATATCCCTGTAGGTCTCGTCTATGTACCTCTCTGTCTTTCTTATGTCTTCCAAGTCTGCTACTCTAGCCTCTAGAGAACGCACTTGTTCCCTGAGAGCAAAGAACTCCTTGCACCTAGTGCACACGTAAGACCTCTCACCAAATGGGAGAATATCATACATGTGACACTCAATGCAAAAACGTGGAAAGCCCACATCTTGCTGCTGGACTATTGTCTGCATCTTAGTTTTAAGCTTGTGTTTAGATCTTTAAGTTCTTTACTTACTAAGGGTTGCTATGGATACTTATACTAATAAAATTGTACCTAATACATTTAATATACTTTGTTCACCTGAAGCTTAATTAATCTAAGGTCCTTAGTGTATGACTGATTTGGATAACGAGCTGCACCTGAGAGTACCTCCTTTCCTTTAAGATGTGTAAGTATCTATAAAGCTACGATTATCCCAGGGGTGGGTGGGTGTTGGGGAGGGAAGGAGGGAAATAACACTTATTAAAAGAGGGCTGCTACACAGTACGCTGTCCTGTGCTTCTGAGGTAAGCTGTGACCAACTTCCTGGGTGATTAACAGTCCTTGCTGGGATAGAAGGAGTCTTTCAAAATGGCCTTTTGACCTGCAAAAAACATGCTTGCCCTTCCCAAGAGTTAACTACAAGAACTCAAACTACATATGCACGTGCCTTTTCTCTTATTAACCCAGCATCTGGACTCACTTCCACATGACCTTCACATCCCTCCTGACCTCACAACCTTCTGCAAGTCTTTAAAAACCTTCATGTTTAAAGAACATCTACTTTGTAGATATAACTTGACCTAAGCCTCCTATCCTTCAGGTGTGCTGAACTTTCCTACTTAACTGTATGGCATGTTACTCCACCTGCCCTTTCCCTTTCCACAAACCCTTATTTATTCCCCCTCCCCTAGTTCTTTTCCCCCTCCCATCCTGCCCCACAACAACTTCAATATTACCTTAAAGCTATTTATAGCTCCATGTGCATAGCTATTCTATATTAAGTTATGATGTTCTATGTTATGTTTAGCTCCTAATTGTTCCATGCAAGTTCTATGTAATGTTTAGTTCAGTTCCATGTAAACTGCCTTGACCTTTGGAAATGTGGTATATAAAACCTGCTAAATAAATTAAATAAAAATAAAGACATTAATGTGATAAGACTTTCCTTGGCTAAATTCATGCTCTCTTTGTCCAATTAAACCATGTCTCTCTATCTGTTCAGTAATTTGTTCTTTATAATGGTTTCTACCATTTTGACCAGCACTGAGGTGAGGCTAACCAGTCTGTAGTTTTCCGGATCACCCCTGGAACTCTTTTTTAAAACTGGTGTTATATTGGCCACTCTCCAATATTCAGGTACTATAGATGATTTTAATGCTGGTTTACACATTTCTAATAGTGGGTCTACAATTTCATTTTGGAGTTCTTTCAGCACCCTGGGATGTATACCATCTGGTTCAGGTGATTTGCTATTCTTTAGTTTAGCAAATTGCTCTATTACATGTTCCCATTTTATCAAGGTTTGTTACAATTCCTCCAATACATCACCTTTAAATACCATTTTTGGCATGAGTAACTTTCCTAACTTTTCTTCAGTAAATACCAAAGCAGATAATTCAGTCAGCCTCTCTGCTATGGCCTTGTCTTCCCTTAGCGCCCTTTTACTTTTATCTAACGGTTCAGTGGACTCTCTCAGGTTTATGCTATGAATGTACTTGAAAAAGTTTGTGTTATTCATTTTAGCTTCCATGGCAAACTTCTTTGCAAATGCTGTCTTTGTCAGCCTTATCGAGGTCTTGCATCTAACTTGACAGTGCTTATGTTGTTTCCTGTTTTTGTCATTTAGTTGCTCTTTCCATTTTCTGAAAGATACTTTCTTGGCTATAACAGCCGCTCTGACTTCACTTTTAAACCATGCCACCAGTCATATGGCCTTCTTTCCACCTTTCTTAAAGCATAGAATACATCTGAGCTAGGCTTCCAAGATAGTATTTTTAAACAATGCCCAGATCTGATATAAACGCTCAACCTTTGCAGTTTCTCCTTTATGTTTTTCTTAACCATTTACTCATTTAATCATAGTCTCCCTTTTGAAAGCTATCTTCCCTCCATTTATTAAATCAAATGTGATCATGTTATGATCACTATTCCTAAGTGGCCTCAACACTGTTATGTCTTACACTAGATCCTGTGTTTCAATATGTATACTTTTGAGGAAATGTTCAAGAAGGGAGATATGATAGAGATATTTAAATTCCCCTTTGGTATAAATATACAGGAAATGGCCCTCATCTTGTTGAAAGGAAGCTCTGGAATGAGGGTGTCATAGGATGAAAGTAAAAGGCAATTAACTCATGAATATCTAAAAAATATTTTGGTATAAATGTGGAACAGCCTTCCAGTGGAGGTGGTACAGAAGAAAATTATATGTTAATTCAAGAAAGCACAGGACAAACATAGAGGATCTCTAAGGGAGAGGAAAGGATTGCCAAACTTAATAGTACTATGAATAGGCAAACTAGATAAGCTGTATAGTCTTTGTATTCTGTTTCCCTTCCCCACCTTGCACTTTCCAATTTCTCCAACTCTTCCTCCACTCCTCCCTTTTCCTGAACTTCCCTCCTTTCCTTCTAATTTCTCCACCTCCTCCTCCACACCTCTAATCAATGATCTTTTCTTCTGCAATGTCTCTTCTCCTGGTGTATTATTTTAATGATCCCTCTGTGTCTACTCTAGGATACATACATTTAGGTTCCAAAATGTATCCTCACAAGTTTCATAGTTCAGCCTCTGCATTATTTGGTTACATGGTTTTAGATTGCCCCTACACTGTTTATTTTCCTTTGAAGACAGAACATCCAGATTAGGTCCAGTAATTCAAACTTTTTTTTCACCAATGATATTCTACAATACTACACCATCAATTTTTGCAAAACATATCTCTAGCTATTTGCACTGCCTTGTCAAACTATTTGTCAAACTTGAGTTCATCAGATATGGTCACTTCCAGACCTCTCTAGGTGCACCTCACACATTGCTTCCTTAATTTTGTTCACCCCAAATACGTGCATGTGCAGTTTTGAATTAAACGTTTAGGGTAGATATTCAATAATGGTGACCAGTGCTTTAAAAGTTGCTGGCTGTTTCTGTTTTAATTTAAACCCGGATATTCAATGCTGGGGTCATATCCGGCCACTGACATTGAATATCTGGGTTGTCGGGTAGCAATTTATGTAACCAGTTGTTTGCAATATACAGTCAATAAACAGTTATCCTTAAGTGGGCAACATTAAAGACTGGCCTAACTTTACCCAACTGGTTATCTTTCGGTGCCGCCCTAGCTCCTCCCCTGGAATGCCCCAGTGCTAGCCAGTTAGCATCAGGGAGTTTAGGTGGGCTAGGAGGAGACACACATTCAGCTGCATTAACTGGGTAAGTGCTGCTGAATATCCCAGTGAGTGGCATTTATGCTGTTTACAGGTCTGCAATTGCTGTAAATGCCTCTGAATATGCCCCCCCCCCTTAGTGTTTCAGCTCCAAGGCAAAGACCATTGTTTTCATAACTGTATGGGCATGTGCACCATTTACTGGTATTTCCTTTATGTATTCAGCAATTAATTTCAGAAGGAACATACAGACACACCTCCTCTTTAAAACTTGACCAAGAAAATGTACCTCTAGAGCAGAGGTTCCCAACGTCGGTCCTCGGGGAACCCATGCCAGTCAGGTTTTCAGAGTACCCACAATGAATATGCATGAGATAGATCTGCATACAATGGAAGCAGTGCATGCAGATCTATCTCATGCATATTCATTGTGGGTACTCTGAAAACCTGACTGTCCTGGGATTCCCCGAGGACTGGGTTGGGAACCACTGCTCTAGAGATTTCCATCTGCTTTTTTTATGGTAGTAAATTTTAAATGAAAAATAAAATGCAGTTTTGAAAATGCAAAGCAACACACGTTAAAGCATTTTCTAATCTAACTCCACCTCCAGGAATGCCTCCACAAAATAAGGATGAGCAACTTTCAAAAAGCTGATTTATTTGGGTAACTAGTTTCTGAAAAAACATAACTATTTCTATTATTTGTATCTGTTCATTTCTATACTGTATTATGTCCATGTGTCGGATAGCTATAAAATTAAAGTATATAGTTACCAGTTCAACATAAAAGTAGCCTTCCAAAATTTTGTGGTTCACATTTTGAAACCATGGCACATCTGCTATAATAGAAATCTATATATTGGATTTAAAGAGTGATTAAATAAAGTAAAATCATTGCACATGGAAAGGATTTTTTTTTACTGATCAGCTAGTATAAATTATCTTATTACAGTTATTAATATATTTGTATGCAATGATGTGAAACTTCAAAGGATCTCCTTTATGTAATTAGTATGCATGATATGCAAAGATAAATAATGCAAGGTTGAGTGTCTTTGTACTCTTTATCCCCTGAGGAGACACACACAGCATGAAATGTCGGGGGAGGAAGATGACATATTTGTCCTCACGTAACTATAGAAATCCATGCATTCAGTGGGGCAAAACTAGGGCTAGCTCAACATCTTCAGGTTGATCTGAATGAGTTGCAACCCTGCCTGCCAAGGGTAATTGGTATACCTAGTAAAGATGAATTAAGCCACTGTGACAAGAAGCCCAATATGCATGAAATTCTGCAATGTGTAAAATGACATGGAAATGTGAGCTTTTAGAATTTATGGTAGATGAACCTATTTACTTTTCTGCATTTATTGTTTAACTCCAAAGTTTCTAATCCAGAAGACATCTATTTTTTTTCCTCAGGATTCAATCATAAGGGTTGATTTACTCCCTCTGATGATTTCTATAAATTTTCAGCAAAAGTTAGTCAATCCCATGGGATTAAAAAAATGTTGACAAGAGAACACACTTCTTGGTAGCCTCCATTAGACCTCCTTTGTATGGGGACTTGACCATCCTTTCCTGCTCATACTATGCTATCAGCCTCATTACAATATGCATGTATCCAAAAGCAGAAACTACAGTCAAACCTCGGTTTTCATGATTAATCCGTTCGAAAAAGTCTGACTAAAACCGAAACGTATGAAAACTGAAGCAATATTTCCCATAAGAAATAATGTAAATCCAATTAATCCGTTCCAGACACCCAAAAATATTCACAAAAAATACATTTTATAGAGAATAACTATATTTTTACATACAGAAAACAATGAGAAATAAATATAAATGACTAATGAAATGGATAAATGAACATTTAACATCACTGAAAGCAAGCTAAGTACAGTACTGTACAGTACAGTATGTTAACATCTGGCCTTAGCCACCCCTGACAAGCTGCTGTGCCCAACTCTCTTCGGAATCACATTGAATTCAGTCCATTAAAATACCTTTACATTATCTGCTCAATGCTTCAGAATGGCAGAAAATCTTAATGATATAGCTTCAGACGTACCCTGCAAGAGAAAGAACTGCCTCCCACATTCATGCAACATCTCCTGCTTACGTTGACAGCTTTTCTTCCCTACTACCGGGACAAAATCTCAGTCAAAAGACGTTGAAAACCGAAGCAATGCATGAAAACCGGGACAAAATCTCAGTCAGAAAAGACGTTGAAAACCGAAGCGTATGAAAACCGGGGCAAATGAAAACCGAGGTTTGACTGTAATTATTTTACCATTTTATCATTCCATCTTTGTTGTAGTTATAAGTGACACTGCATCTTAAGGTGGTAAAGTACACCTTTCTCTTATTCAGAACACCCAATACTAAATATCTGACATCTCCCAATAGCTTTTTGTGTAGGCAGGGGTGGCCCTATCATGAGGCCACCTGAAGCGGTTACCTCAGAGAGAGCTTTCCAGGGGGGCAATGTGTCAATAGCAAAGACCAATAAAGTTGATTTTGCTGAAGCTGGCCCACTGCTATTTTCCTGCTGCTGCTGCTGCTGCTTTCCCACCAAGCTTGGTCCCAGCAAATCAGTGTAGCTTGAATCAAACAGGAGGAGCCAGCTGCCTGCTTTTCATGCACTGCCTGACAGTCTTCTCTTTGATTACTGCACTGCTGCTGCATTGATTAAGTTCAGTGCCACTGCTGTTGCTTTCTTTACCTGCTGCCACTGCAGCTGCTGGTGGGGAAAAAAAACCTCACAGTGGGTTTTATTCACCGCCACCCCTGCTGCTATATTTTTTTGCTGCTGAGATTGACTGCCACACACCCAATTCCTGCTGCTATTTTTCTGCCAGCCAACCTCCATGGCTGGCAAGGAGTTTACGCCTGCCCAGGCAGCCCTAAAATTGCTTTGCTGAAAAGGAAGCTCCTCCCTCAATTTTGCTTGGCTTCTGCACTTAAAGTGCCACTGACCTGCTGTTCACCTGGCCAGGCTCCTTTTAATAGACCAGGCTCCTGCTGCACATCCTATTGGCCAGTTGTATAGGTTCTCTCACACATTTGAACATAAGAACATGCCATACTGGATCAGACCAAGGTCCATCAAGCCCAGTATCCTGTTTCCAACAGTGGCCAATTTAGGTCATAAGTACCTAGCAGTTTCCCCAAAAGACACAGGTTCCATAATGTTTGTATTGGGTCAAGCAGTGATATCAAGGGTCCCTTTTAATAATGGTTTATGGACCTTTCCTCCAAGAACTTGTCCAAACCTTTTTTAAACCCAGCTACACTAACAGCTTTTACTACATTCTCCGGTAACAAATTCCAGAGTTTGATTACACATTGAGTGAAAAAATAGTTTCTCTTATTAGTCTTAAATAGATTACCCTGTAGCTTCATTGCATGCCCTCTAGTCTTTCTATACTGCATTCTGATGACATAAACAATCGATCTATGTTTACCCGTTTCACTCCATTCATTAATTTATAGACCTCTATCATATCTTCCCTCAGACCTCTCTTTTCTAGGTTGAAGAGCCCTATCCTTTTTAGCCTCTCTTCATAGGGGTATCCTTCCATCCCCTTTACCATTTTGGTGGCTCTTCTCTGTACCTTTTTTAATAAAGCTATATACTTTTTAAGATATAGCGACCAGAGTTGCACACAATATTCAAGGTGCGGTCGCACCATGGAACGATATAGAGGTATTATAATATCCTTTGTTTTATTTTCCATTCCTTTCCTTATGATACCTAGCATTCTATTTGCTCTCTTGGCTGCCGTTGCATACTGGGTGGAAGGTTTTAACATGTTATCCATGATGACGCCTAAATCTTTTTACTGGGTGGTGGTTCTTAATGTGGAACCTTGCATCATGTAGTCATAGTTTGGGTTATTCTTTCCTAGGTACAGGGCCGGATTTACCTTGAGTGAGGCCCTACGCCAACAAAAATTGTGGGCCCCCAGCAGGGGCGGCCCAAGGGGGGTGCGGGGCCTCATTTGCATAAGGGGCCCCATTTGCATAAATATTTGCATAATGTTACCATATACTAACTTTTAGTAAACGTGCCTCTTAATGAGTGTATGGATAAAGAAAGACTAAAAGATTTCTACATTACTATAATCCAGTGCCAACTGCCAGACACATTAGGAACTACTACTACAAACACTGCCCATTTAGAACCCATAGTAAACCCGCCGTATCCTAACAGCACTACCAGGATTCACAAAGCACCATACTCTACCAATCAAAAGGCAACACTGCAAATATTAAACCAATACATTTCAGAGAACAACAATACATGACCTACTGGGGAAAGAGAACAAGTGGCAATGTCAAATAGGAATTATATAAACAGAACACCTCAGCTCAGTTACACATGCAGAACATAGACCATCACCAAACAAGGAATCACAATTTAGAAACAGGAAGACAATAATTAAACTGGGAATCCCAAAAGCCAAACTTGGAATGTACAACACTGTAGAAATAAAACTATACATTAATTTGCTCTTGTACTAAACAAAGCGCAGACGTTAATGATGCACATTTACCAGAGCTGACATATTCCAATTAATAAATTCAAAATAAAGAGATATTTTTCTACCTTTTGTGCATTTTTTTCAGCTGCAATTGCTCCAGCCACTTTCTTCTGGTTTCTTCGTGTCTTCTGCTAACTCTCCATCGTCTGCTGTCCATTTGTCCTTTCTTCTCTCTTCTAGATTTTTTTCCATTCTCTCTCTACATCTGCTTTAACATACTAATCTTTCTCCTTTTGCTCTTTCCTCATTCCTATTTCATCCACTCAAATTTTACCCCTCCATCCTCAATCCCCACTTACTCTCCCAATACCCGGCCAATTGTAGATTATTTATCCCTCCCACACAAAATATTTTTCCCTTCTCCATTTTACTCTTCCAGCCCCATCCCATTCTAATCCTCCCCCAACATCAGCTCCCTTCTAGTTCCAGCCTCACCCAGCATCCATTCCCTTCTAGTCCCTGCATCAGCCCATTTCCAGTCCTAGCCATCCATCAGCCCATTTCCAGTCCTAGCAACCCCCCAACCCAATACCAGTCCTAGCCCCCCATCAACCCACTTACAGTCCTTAACCCCCCATCACCCCATTTTCAGTTTAAGCCCCCCCTATAACCCATTACCAGTCCTAACCCCCATCAGCCCACTTCCAGTCCTAACCCCATCAACCCATTTCCAGTCAGCCCCCCATAGCCCATTGCCAGTCCTACCCCCCCCCCCCAATCAGCCCACAGCCCATTACCAGTCCTAACCCCATCATCCCACCTCCAGTTTTAACCCCCCAGCCCATTTCCAGTCCAAGCCCCCCATAGCCCATTACCAGACAACCCCCATCAGCCCACAGCCCATTACCAGTCTTAACCCCCCCAAAGCCCATTACCAGTTCTAACCCCCCCCCAACAGCCCATTACCAGTCCTAACCCCATCAGCCCACCTCCAGTCTTAACCCCCCAGCCCTCCAGTCCTAGCCCCCCCATAGCCCATTACCAGACAGCCCCCATCAGCCCACAGCCCATTACCAGTCTTAACCCCCCCCAAAGCCCATTGCCAGTTCTAAGCCCCCCCAACAGCCCACAGTCCATTACCAGTCCTAACCCCATCAGCCCACCTCTAGCCTTAACCCCCCCAAGCCCATTACCAGTCCTACCCCCCCCCCAATAGCCCATTACCAGCCCTACCCCCCCCAGCAGCCCATTGCCAGCCCTACCCCCCCCCCAGCCCATTTCCAGCCCCAGCCCCCCCAATAGCCCATTACCAGTCCTACCCCCCCCATAGCCCATTACCAGTCCTACCCCCCCCCAGCCCATTACCAGTCCTACCCCCCCCCCCCCCGGCCTAAAGTAAAATTTAATTTAAAAAAAAAACCTGGTGGCTGCCGCCGCGGGGCCCCCTCTGCTGCCGCGGCAGCACGGACTGACCCGCGGGGGCCCCGTCTACAAGCTGAAGCGGTCGGGTCGGGTCGGTCCTCCCTCCCTCCGTGCAGGCTGCAGGCTGTGAGAGACGCGAGAGTGTCTCCTCGCGTCTCAGCCCCTGCGGGCTTAACAGAGACGCGAGGAGACACTCTCGCGTCTCTCACAGCCTGCAGCCTGCACGGAGGGAGGGAGGGAGGGACGACCCGACCCGACCCGACGGCTTCAGCTTGTAGACGGGGCCCCCGCGGGTCAGTCCGTGCTGCCGCGGCAGCAGAGGGGGCCCCGCGGCGGCAGCCACCAGGTTTTTTTTTAAATTGTATTAACAAAAAATGAACTTCTTCTTTTTTTGTGGGCCCCTGCCGGCTGCGGGCCCTATGCCATGGCGTACATGGCGTATAGGTAAATCCGGCCCTGCCTAGGTACATAACTTTGCACTTGTCCACATTAAATTTCATCTGCCATTTTGATGCACAGTCTTCCAATTTATCAAGGTCCTCTTGCAATTTTCCACAATCCTCATGGGTTTTAACAACTTTAAATAGTTTTGTGCCATCTGCATATTTGATAACCTCACTCGTTATTCTCATTTCCAGGTCATTTATGAATATGTTAAAATGCAGCGGACCCAGCACAAATCCCTGGGGTACTGCACTCTTTACCTTTCTCCATTGGAAAAGTTGGCCATTTAGCCCTACCCTCTGCTTTCTATCTTTTAACTGGTTCCTGATCCACAATAGTACACTGCCTCCCAGCTCATGAATTTTTAGTTTTACCAAAAGTCTCTGATGAGGAACCTTGTCAAAGGCTTTCTGAAAATCCAGATACACTATATCAACTGACTCACCTTTGTCTACTTGTTTATTCATACCTTCAAAAAAACATAACAGATTAGTAAGACAAGACCTTCCTTGGCTAAAACCATGTTGGTTTTATTTATTTATTTAACAACTTTTATATACCGCGCTATTTGTTATCAGTGCGGTTCACATATAACAAGGGTGCACAGTCAGAAGACTGTTCTGTGCTTACATTGTAACAGGAGTTTAAACTTGGAGCTTACAATGTAACAGGAGTTTAAACTTGGAGCAACAGGATAACTATAAACATATGTACAAAATACAATTAGATTAGGTTTGTATATACAAGAAGGGCTAAGGCAAGCTCAAAATACTTGTGACAGGGTTATTTATGTAGAGCATGAAAGGTTTGTGGACATTGGTGAGTGGGTGAGCAGAGGCGGGGTGGATGCTTGAGCAAAGTGAAGTAGGAAAATGTGGTGTTTGATTGCCTTATGGAACTGAATAAGGTCTTTGATGGATCTAATTTCTGGTGGAAGTTCGTTCCAGCATTTTGGGGAGTAGAAGGCGAAGGTTCTTTTCTTGGTCGTCTGGGTGCACTTGATGGAATCTTTGGGGATGATCAAGGTGTTGTCAGTTACTGACCTTCTGATTCTGTTTTTCGGGGTGAGGGTGATAAGGTCACTGAGTGTCGTGGGGGCTAGGTTATTGATGATCTTGAAGATGATGAGAAGGATTTTGTATGTTAACCTGCAATGAATTGGTAGCCAGTGGAGTTCCTTAAGTATCGGGGTGATATGGTCTGATCTTGCTAAACCACAGAGAACACGTGCAGCCGCATTCATAGCGAGTTGCAGTGGATTAAGGATGTTCTTGGGGAGTCCATACAGGGCAACATTTGCGTAATCAAAGTGTGGTAGAATGAGGGCCTGGAAAATGGTCCGGAAGTCGTTATGAGGTAACATGGGCCTGAGGTGCCTTAGCGTTCTAATTTTATTGTAGACAGATCTGGTGGTGTTAATGGTTGTCTCCCATTAAGCCATGACTATCTATATGTTCATTAATTTTGTTCTTTATGATGGTTTCTACCATTTTTTCTGGTACTGACGTCAGGCTCACTTGTCCGTAGTTTCCCAGATCACCCCTGGAACCCTTTTTGAAAATTGGGTGTTACGTTCACCATCCTCCAATCTTCAGGTATTACAGATGATTTTAATGATAGTTCACAGATTACTAATAGCAGGTCTGAAATCACATATTTCAGTTCTTTCAACACTCTTGGATGTATACCATCCGGTCTAGGTGATTTGCAATTCTTCAGTTTATCAAATAGTTGTAATACATCTTCCCAGTGTATCGATATTTCTTTCAATTCTTCCGCAGTATCACCTTTAAATACCACTTCAGTCATGGGTAACATCCCTACATCTTCCTCAGTAAAGAACAAAGCAAGGAATTCATTCAGTCTCTCCACTATAGCCTTATCCCTTCTTTATGCCCCTTTTACCCCTCTATCATCTAATGATCCAACAGACTCTCTCACAGATTTTTTGCTACAAATATACTTGAAAAAGTCTTTATTATGCATGTTTGCTTCCACAGCAAGCTTCTTCTCAAATTCTCTCTTTGCCTGCCTTATCAATGCCTTGCATCTAATTTGCCAATGCTTGTGCTGTTTCCAGTTTTTGTCATTTGGCTCTTTTTTCCATTTCCTGAAAGATGCTTTTTTGGCAACAACAGCCTCTTTGACCCTTCTACAGTGGTGCGTGTATGTGTGGTTGGTAGCTTGAGATATAGGTAAAAACTGGATGCTCTCCAGATCTAGGGAATACCACCATTAATCAGATTCAATGAGGATCCGGCTTTATCCAGAGGGATTTAAACATGCCCCAGTATTAGGTGTAGCACCGGTCATGATTCTATGTCAGCTTTAAAAAACTCAAGTTAGAACTGGGGGATGCATTTCTGAATCTGATGGATCTAGGTCTGGATTCGCAGGATCTTACTCAAGTCTTTCACTGCAAGCACAGAAACATGGCCAGTGGGGTGCTGTACAGCAGTGCCATATTTAAATTCTTGCTGTCAAGTAGGTAAATGCCAGATCCTCCATGGATCCAATTTAAGGTGGTATTTTCTACTGATCCTTTGATCATCAACTTCCGTGTTCTCTCTCTTGCACTCTGCCTTGCTACACTGTCTAACGCTACTCAGTCTCTGCCTTCCACCTTGCACTTTATCTACTCTCTTTGCCCTCATCCCCCACCCTGTTCCCAGCTCTCTACATCTGGCAGTGAGAGGGAATGGAGACAAAGAGAGAGCAGTAACAGGTAAAGAAGAGGGATGGGCAACAAAATGCCCCTTCAGCCTATATTTCCCATTCTCTATCTCCTACATGTCCATGGGGGGGCCTCACAGCATAACAGTGTAGGACAGAGAGAGTGAAAATATTAAACAACAGTAAAGATCTGGAGAGCAGGGGTCAAGAGAAAAAGTGAAGCTCTTGGGCAAGGTTTCCATGGGGAAAGAAAAGTGGCAAGGGAATACTTTAATGGGTTTGTTTCTATAACCGTGAAATTTGGTTTGGTGTGGGTTCATACCAGATCCACAAGGGAAGACTGATTCATGTAGATCTGGGGTTTACCCCATTGTAGACAGCGATATGTAGTTTACATTTCCCCGGTTCCATTTCTTAAGAAAAGCAAAACTACAAGTCCACGCCTGCAATGGGGTAATTTCAGGCCTGGATCAACCCTGTTAGGTGAATCTGGAGCCAGTTGGCAAGCCTACATTTTGTGTATTTGTGGTGGGGGGTGGAATATGGTATAGAGACATCAATGAAACACCACTTGTAATATGAAGCTGCCATTTTTAGTCAGGTTTTATATTTTATTTTCTGAGCAGTCAAATTTGGCCACAGTTTGAAATGAATGCCTTTTATATATAGCCAGCTGCAAAGATATTTAATGGAAGGAAACGTCTGCCTGGAGAAGAGAGAAGCAAAAGAAGCTGCTCTATCAAAACAAAAAGGAGCCATACTAAAGCATTTTTTAAAATATTATTTTTATAACTTTCCAATACTGCATAAACACAGTGAGGGAACAAAGAAAAAATCTTACTATCATATAAAATCATACAAAAATAAATCAGATATAAATTTAGAACACATTATAGGGCCTGGGAATAGAGGAGTAGCCTAGTGGTTAGAACAACAACCTAATACCTAAAAGATCTGGCTTCAAGTCCCACTTGCAGTACATGTGATTATGGGCAATTTGCTTTACTCTCCACTGCCTGGGAAGAAAAATATAATCTATTTTTGGTCATACTTTGCCAAGAAAACCCAGGGGCTGCTGGGTTGCCAAGACCCAGTGTTGACATGATGGCACATAAAAAGGAAACGGGCAAAGAATCATCATGCAGGAAGAGACCAAAAAAGATTAACATCCAGAAAGCAAAAAAGTCCCACCCAAAAAGAAGAAAACTAGAATAAGCTCCTACAATTTAGGGCATGACAGTACCTAGGAATTAAACTTTTCCATACAAAAACTCTCCAATTGTTATAGATCAGCAAAGACATAATTAGAACTCTGAGTGGAAAAGAGGCATTTACATGGGAAATGAAGAAAAAAGGAAGCACCTATTTCCATTTCGCAAAGGAAACTTCTTCAATGTGCTTTTGTTGCTTTAGCAATGTCAGAGAAGATTTAAACCTTCTGACCATAAAATACTCATTCCTTATTTGCAAATTAAGCCTTAAATATCAAAGATTTTTTTTATTGATTTTGATGAAAATTACACCAAATTAACAAAAGTAAATCACAGTACGATGTACAATGTAGCAATAAGAACAGAGGAACAAAATATCAATGATAAAGTCCACATCACGGGATACGGTCAGAAATTAACAGGAAAACAAAAAGATAAATCAGAAAACAAGGCCTAAAGCCTACAATATCGGAGAATATCTATCTATCAACCAGCATTATCCCCAACAGCTGTACCTGAATGATCAGAAACAAATTTCTCTAACTGGGTTACATCCATAAAAATATATGTAGCATCCTCAAAATTAACAACACACTTACATGGAAAACGTAAAAAAAACGTAGCTCCAATTGCTAAAACCTTAGGTTTTAGTGCTAAGAATTGCCTCCGCCGGAGCTGAGTCTCGCGGGAAACATCAGGAAATATGTTTATAGCCTGACCACAAAATATGGCAGACTTTACTTTAAAAAAGGCACGCAAAATACGCTGCTTAACTTCGACAGAGGCAAATGTAACCAGTAGAGTAGAACGAGAAGAAATATTATCCGTAGAGTCTTCCAGAAAAGCAGTTAAATTTAAAATGGTAGGGACAATTTCGTCAAGGGCACCCTCAGTGGGATTAGCCAGGGTTAAGGATTCTTTGGTATTATACTCCCAAATGGAGGTCCTTGAGAATTCGTCTCGCTCCTGTAATCTTAGATTTTTGAATTTCCCGCATACTTCCTTATTAGCACCTATAATATTATTAGAGAACTATTTTAAGGAAGTATTAGAGATACAGGAGCCTTTTGTAATTTTGCAAACTTATTACCTCCTTTCTAGTACTAAAAAGGTTAATCCCACTGAGGGTGCCCTTGACAAAATTGTCCCTACCATAAATATCAAAGATTTATCTATCTCAGATTGCAGTGTCACCATCAATGTGCCCCTGAGAATCCTCGAGAAATTTGGTCAAATTTTAAGAAGCTAAGTTGCCCCCTTCAGGAGAACTTTCCACACCTGCTTCAAGCAGATTGGAGAAGTCAAGTAACAAGAGATTACAGTAGATATCATTATAGCATCAACATTAGCTAACTTTAAACATTCAGAAATATATTTATTAAGCAAAATCCTGGGATATAGAAGGTGAGTCCTTGAGAAATTAATACATCTCAGCTTTTTCCTCATACTGGTTACTAAGGGGTATGTTTAATAAACTGCGGTAATCGTGAATAACGCGCGTAACGTACACTTAACGATCGTTCGCACATCAGAACACGCGTTCTGACGTGCGAACGATCGTTAAGTGTACGTTATGCGCGTTAACCGCAGTTAACGATCGTAAACCCCCGCGGCGCGTTAAAACACCGCAGAAGGTGGAGAGTGGGCGGAGAGAAGGGGTCAATGGGCGGAGAGTGGGCGGGGAGAGGCCCCCCTCACACTAACGCGCTGAATTTCTGAGCTCAATTCCAACGCGAATGAAAACTTGTCGTTAAAGGCATATTAAAGGGAAGAGAAACCATTTCCGTCAGCAATGTACAGCAAACCCGGGGAAACCTACAAAACGTGAGCAGTGTGATACATGTGCACAGAACAAAATTTCAAATAAAACGTCAAAATGACCACAAGAAACAGTGTAAAAATTATAATTCAGCTGGGCAACAGTGATAGCAATGGGCAACAATAAAAAACACTCCCAGGAAAGCTCCAAAAAAAAGAAATGATGTTTGGAAGGGTCTACGCTCCGTAGACCCTTTCAAAATTCAGTTCATTTTATTGGAGCTTTCCTGGGAGTGTTTTTTAAGATTGCCCAATGTTATCATTGTTGCCCAGCTTGGTTATGGGTGTTTGCCCCGTTTTTCGAGGTCTTTTTGAGGTTTATGTGCACTTTTGTCTCCATACAAGGTAAATGAGCCCACAGTACAATTGTGCTGAGCAGGGTTTCTGACTCGTCAGGCCAGTTTTCCTATCTCCAGGGACTGCACTGTCTCTGTGGCCACAATGTGGTGAAACAGACACAGCCAGTGCTGTAAGACCAGAGGGTCACAGGTTCAAATCCCAGCTGGGGCTCCTGCCAACCCAGTCCCCATAGTTTTACCCACCACTAAACAGTGATAGTAAAGACACTCCTTTATTGCAGAGAACATACGCATGGTTAATACGCCTATATTTTACCACACCAAACACAGACACCATAAACAGGCGCATTACCTAGAGCAGAGTCCCGCAAATGCAGTCCTGGAGGGCCCCACATCATTCAGGTTCCATGCTGCCTCTAATAAAGATGCCTGTGCTGCATATCTATGCACCACCCCCATGGTATGCAGATGTGGCTCATGCATATTTATGAGGGACAGCATGAAAACACGAACAGTGTTTGGAACACCAGGACTGGAGTTGGGAAACTCTGCCGTAAAGCAGCAGCCAACAGGGGCAGACACACCCACCCACACACACACAGGCCCCATTGGCCAATGCCTCCTGGAGAGGCAGGACATTGGGCCCTGCCTGTATCTCCCAATACTAGCAGTTGCATACCTTAGCAATGCCACCCTACACCTGTGTATATGGTACACAGCTATCAAACATTTCCTATGATAACTGGCAGATATCAATTCCTACGTTAAGCACATTTTGCTCATTGAGCCCCACCATAACAATCATTCTGATGTCTGCGGTGTGTGCTGCAGGTCTGGTCTCTGATAGTGTTTACCACCCTGGGGAGTGACCCCCAATAGTATTGCGTACCATATCCATGCCTGTACTGTGCCCAGGACTGGTGTGGTGGGTATGGCTGCTGAACACCTCTATAGTAGCACAATGCTGGCATAGGTGTGGGGGTGGCTGTCTGTCTATCCAGTGTGTGGTGGCTGCAAACAATTCCACAGCCCACACTGCCAGCAATGTTGCCAGTATTGGGCTGCCAATGTGCATAATGAGGAGCAAGGTACCATGGGTATAGGCCGGACAGGGTGGCCTGGCCAGGGTGCATCTGCACAGGGCATAGGGCACTGACTGGGACATTTTAGTGCCCGGCCACCACCTACACAGACAGGGTGACCTCAGTATGTCCTGCTGAGAGATCACTCTCACCCTGACTGTGCAGTGACCACAGCATGGCTAGGCACCCCCATAGTGCTATATAGCATTTCTCTCATGTGATAGATATGGGTTTCTTTTTGGGGCCCAGTCACTGATTTATCTGCTTGCTGTGTATGCTGACATCCCAGTTCTGGGTGCATGCATCTCCACTGGGCACATGCACTATGGACTAATGTCCCCCTCAGCCCCCTCTGGTGGCGGCGTAGTGGTTCCACGGGGCTGGGGAGCGCATGAGAAATAGGGGTTTTAGGGTTGACCTGTTGTGAGGGTCAATGAGGTAGCAGCCCTCTGTGTCAGCCTCATGGTCAACTTCCCAAAAAGCAACTCTTAGCCAAGTGTAAGGTAAAGAAAAGGCATTTATTTCACCTTTGCGCAAAAAGAAGTTCAAAATAGGCGGTTATGAGTAACAGAGCGATAACTTTCCTTGTATCAAACTGTAAATCAGCAAAACATTCAAAGTAACATTGTTAACCTTCACAAACTTAAAGCATAAGGTCTCCTGTATTCTTTTCATACATTGGGTTTGCTTCCCTTAACTTAAACACATCTCATTGTGCAATAATTACAGTCCATCGGTTCGATGGCTTCCATAACCTCAGATTCCCCTGGCAGCCATTCCATTTCTGAGGGGTCCGAATCTGATGTCTCAGGGATGTTAAAATCTGACTTTCTAAAAGCATGCCATACCGTATCCCAGTGTTGGCTTGACAGTTTGGGGCGTCGGCTTTTAGGTATGTTGTAACACCCTGGATTTTCTGCTGTTACAGGATTAAAAGTTTGCTTATTCCAGTCTTTGGCAGCACTAACCTTTTTCCTATAAAGATTATCTGGTATTTCTGGTTTAAAACTGTCCTTATTATCCAGATAAAAGTTAGTCCTTTGTTTCTCTCTTGGTCTAGGCCTTGGTAGACAATTACAGGCACCAACTGTTTCCCCTTTAAACTTCCTGCAATCCCTTTTGTGTAAGGCTTGAGGCCTAGTCTGAATGTCCTCCGCTTCAGGCAGTTTCCAGTGATATCTTTCCTGCTTTAGAATAGGGTATAACTCTTTTGAGGCAGGGCTGCTGCTGAGGCGCCTGTCTTCCACCTCCACCCCTGTGGCAGTTGGCTACTGGCCGCGCCCTCTCAGCTATGTCCTCTTCCCCATGCCTCTGAATCTTTCTTTCATCTTTCAGGTCACCTTTATAAAAACTTTTAAAAGTACCTTTTCCTCCTTGAAGGTTCCTTTCCAGTGGATATATCTTCCTCTGCTTGTATCCCCGTCCTTCTCCTTGGACAAGGCTTCCTCTCCAGCTGGAAGGGTAAGCACCTCCTTCCTTGGCTGCACTCTGTAATACTGCCCCTTGCAGTTGTGTATGGCCTTCCTCTAGGCCTGCTCTTGGGCCTTCATCTCGGCCTGCTCTCCCAGTAGCTTTCACTCCTTGAGTTATTCTGGGTCTGTCAGTGACTTCACCCCGGTCTCTGACTCCGGCTTCTGGAGCTGCTCTTGGCACTGCTTCCTGTAATGCTCTCTGTGAAGCTCTCTGCCAAGCTCCTTGCCTCCTCTCTTGTAATGCTCTGTCCCTGCTTAAATCGAGACCAGCTGCTTCTGGGACCTGCCCATAGAGGCGTGGTTCCTCTGCTTCCAGGCTTGCTCTCCTGCTCCCTCTATGTGTACCTTCATGTAATTGCGGGTAAATCTTGTTTTTTTTCAAGATTTAAAACTTTTTTTCTTTGTGTCAGAGGGCCTGCAGTATCACACTAACTAGCAGGCTGTTTGCAGCTGGTATGTGTCTTGATGGAGTGGCTTGCAGGGTGCAATCGCTGATGGCTTGCAGCAGGAGCATATCAGATAGTGGTGGGGTGCAGCTTACCATATCCAGGAGTAATGTCTGTCTGCTATTGTGTTATGGATATGTACAGAGCTGCATTGACTGCCCTGTGGGGTGTCTGTTCCTCAGCAGGACCGGGGTTGATGTTCCCCTCTACTGCCACCTTTGCAGGGAGGTAGAATGTATTGTTAGGAGACCCTGTTTGCCACCCTCGGCCCTGGGGGAGGAGGGTGGTGGTACATGGGCCACCTAGGGGTCCATGGGGGCTACACCTGACTGAAACAGACAGAGATATCCAAGGTGTGTCTGCAGAAACTACCTATCTCACACATTAATACTGCTTTGGACCTGCACCATGGCCTCTTTCAGCCATGGACGGTGCTGTGGACCTGGTGCTGGGCGCCTCACTGCACCCTCAGGGTGAGCACAGTACCCGCACAATGTGATGGTGTGTAGCTACTCTGTGCCAGTACAACACACGGTCAGTACCCCCTACAAGGCCGAGGTGCTGTGGGGGTGCACATGGTCACTTCCCCCTACCAGGCCGAGGTGCTGTGGGGGTGCATTCCCCATGGTGTGTATCTGTGGACAGCTGATTTGCATGTGCAGTGCATCATGGGTGTCACTGGCACAATCTAACCCTGGGAAAATCCAGCACCTGCTCACAGGCTCTGATAAACCATAGGCCATCACACGTACATCTGTTAGCATAATGCATAGGTGCAAGACACCCTAAAGAGTCTGTAATATAAGGTGCCCACGCTAGTAAAAACACACGTACCCACGCACGATTGTACGCACGCAGCTACGCACGGGGCTATGCCCGTACCAATGCACGCAGCCACGCACGGGGCTATGCCCGTACCAACGCACGCAGCCACGCACGCAGCCTCGCACGCACCAACGTACGAGGCTAGGCACACTCCGAGGGTGTGTTTCTGACACCACTACTCCATGTAAAGAAAAACATGCCTCCTCATTCCCTATGTAATGTACAGGGTGATGCCTGGGCCAGCCTTCTGCGTTAGGCACACTGGGGACTCGAACCCATGCTGCCTGTAACAGCGGTCAGTACAGTAACCATTGTGCTACAGCTCTGTTTCTGTGCTTTGTGTCTGTACGCCTTCTTACGATTAATGCGCAGTAACGCGCCACGGTGCCCTGTAACGCTCGTTAGTTTTTGGAACGTGCGTTAGTGGTAACGATGTACCGCCCATGTCCTTATTTGGGGTTTCTGTCATTACCGCGGCTCCTAACGCAAATTGCACTAACGCAGTTTAGTAAACATACCCCTAAGTCTTTTTGTACTTGCTCAATTGGAGTTCTATCTTTAATTGTAGAAATATTTTCAGCCTGAAGAGTACCAAATTGAGAATCTGTGATCCCAGTCTTTTGTGCAACCTATTATTTTGCTCCTGCAATTTATCTACACTGTCTGTAAAAAAAACTATCATGTATGTTTACTAAAGGTCAGTAAGGGAGCAGGGAATGGGAGGATGGGAGGAGTGGCCTAGTGGTTAGGACAAGGTACTTCAGGCCAGAGGGCCGGGGGTTCAAGTCCCACCTGGGGACAGCAATCTCAGGCCGGAGGGACTGGGATTTCTAGTCCTATAGGCACTCCTTGTGGTCTTGGGCAAGCCACTTAACCCTCCATTGCCCATGTTCCCTGTAAGTATTAGTGTATGTGTGTCATATCCCCTCGTGTTAAATGTATCTCCCAATTGACCGCTTTGACCAGTGAAAAAGTGGGATATAAATACAGCTAAATAAATAACAAGCTTTAACGGCAGCGTTAAGGTGATCTCCATGTGAAAAAGGCTCTGGGTGGGTAGGAGGCATTTCAGCGGTAAGGACACCATGGACTGCTTAACATGGGATAACAGGACACTGAGCATTAAGGTGCCAAGTGTGCACTTAATGCCCAAAAATGGCTGTCACCCTAATGCTGGATAAGGGAATACCAGGGAAGTGCAAAGTAAAGGTGATGGATGGAAGGACAGGTGGGAGCTGATGGATCTGACAAATCCATGAACACCCTATGTGGCAGTCAGTAAGTGAGATGAGCATGTGGGAGGCAGCTATACTGATGAACTGTGGTGGTCCCATGGAAAATGCTGCATTGGCAGCGAGTGGCAGAGGATGAGGAGGACATGTCCCCTTGCGGAGTCAGAACTGGCATGATGTGTGCAGCAAAAGGTTGATGGAACAGGATTGGTGATGTGCAGACCAGGCACAAGAGAGGCATGTATGAGAAGTCAACATCCGGAAAAAGTACCTGTGTGGGCCATGATTCAGAAGCTTGCAGGAGAATACATGACTGCACACAGCCAGCAGAGTCTGATGGATGGGCTGAAGGAGGGATGGTGGTAGATGAGAGTGTGGTATGGGCTGGCGGCACTGATGTACTTGAGGTGCCATCTCCAATGCATTTGTACTGCGTGGGAAAAACGTGTGCAAGTGCGATGTGGAAGGCCTGATACCAGACATCTTGGTCACACACCTTTCCCAGTCACCCAGACACCATACAACTCTCCAGAAAAATGTGCATACGACAACAGGACAGGAGTTGCTCAAATTGGGCCAATGGGTCTTATAAGGACGTGAGTTGAGCCCTGCAGATGGCCATCCAACGGGTTAGGATGTGTCTGTATGTAATGCAGAGATGTGATGGAGTCAAAGCTGTACAGTCACAGACATGATTTAATACCTCAAACGGGTATCACAAGTTGGTAATATCTGTATGTATGTAACTGCCCTCTATTATACCATTGTTATCGGTGCAGTCTAAGTGGGATACAGTGTACCGAAACCTTGATAATATATGGCGAACAACAGGTACTGTGAGAAGCTGCAGTCTGCTGAGGCAATGGAGGGTTAATTGATCTGCTGAAGGTCAAAAGAAGTTGTGGACATAGGGTTGCCAACTGGCCGGTTTTCAGCCGGCCTGGCTGGTTTTTCCATGGCCAGGCCGGCTGCCGGCGCAGAGGTAAAACCGTCCCTTGAAAAGCATTTTTTTGCTCTGGCCGCAAGATCGGGAGCGGCCAGAGCAAAAAACCGGCTTTTCTCCCAACCCGTCCAAAACAAAAACCTTCCCCGGGGCGGCCCACACACCGGAGGGCTTCAGAGGGAGCCGGGGAAGCCCGCGCGACGCCCCGACTCCCTCTGTACAGCCGCCAGCGTGAAGAGCCTTTTCCTTCACGCTGGCGGCTGTTTCTGTAAAGCCGCGATTGCTGGGAAAGGTTAAAGGCAATGCCCTTTAACCTTTCCCAGCATTCGCGGCTTCACAGAAACAGCCGCCAGCGTGAAGGAAAAGGCTCTTCATGCTGGCGGCTATACAGAGGGAGCCGGGGCCTCGCGCGGGCTTCCCCAGCTCCCTCTAAAGCCTCAGACAGCCACGGTGCTGGTGGTGGTGGGGGGGAGAGGGAGGGAGGCCAAGGACTGCATGGGCTGTGATGGGGGGAGGGGACCTGGACTGGAAAAGGGCTATGGGGGGGGGGGGACTTGGACTGGAAAAAAATGGGCTGTTATGGGGGGGGGGACCAGGACTTAAAAAGGGCTAAGGGAGGGGGGAGGGGACATGGACTGGAAATGGGTTGTGATGGGGAGGGGGACCTGGACTGTAAAAGGGCCATGGGGGGCGGGGACATGGACTGGAAATGGGTTGTGATGGGGAGGGGGACCTGGACTGGAAAAGGGCTATGGGGGGAATGGACTGGAAATGGGTTGTGATGGGGAGGGGGACCTGGACTGGAAAAGGGCTATGGGGGGGACTTGGACTGGAAATGGGCTATGGTGGAGGGAGGGGGAACTTGGACTGGAAATAGGCTGTGATTAGGGGGGCTAGGACTGCAAATGGGCTGTGATGGTGCGGGGGGACTCGGACTGCAAATGGGATGTGATGGTGGGGGGGCCTAGGACTGGAAATAGGCTGTGATGGGGGACTTGGACTGGAAATGGGCTGTGATTGGGGGGGGGGGGCTAGGACTGGAAATGGTCTGTGATGTGAGGGCTAGCACTGGAAATGGGCTGATGAAGAGCTGGAATAGGACTGGAAATGGGCTGATGTGGGGCATGGGAGAATGGGACTAGAAGGGAGTGGATGCTGGGTGGGTCTAGAACTATAAGGGAACTGATTTTGGAGGAGGACTAGAATGGATGGGGAATGAGAATGGAGAGGGGAAAAATATTTTATGTGGAAGAAAAGTCTATGATGGGCTGGGTATTGGGAGAGTAAGAGAGGCTTGAGAATGGAAGGGTGAAATTTAAATGGATGATAAAGGAATAAGGAAAGAATTAGGGGAAAGAGCAAAAGGGAAACAATCAGTATGTTAAAGCAGAAATAGAGAGAGAATGGAAAAGAGAAGGAAGGACAAATGGATAGCTCGCAGAAGACTCAAAGAAACCAGAAGAAAGTGACTGGAGCAATTGCAACTGAAAAATAAAATGCCCAAACAGAAGGTAGAAAAATACTTTTTATTTTGAATTTATTGACTGGAATATGTCTGGTCTGGGAAGTGTGTATTGCTAACATCTTTGCGTTTTTCTTTAGTACAAGAGGAAATGACTTATTTTTATTTCTCAAGTGTTGTACATTTCATGTTTGGATTTTGGGGTTCCCAGTTTAATTATTATCTGACCAAGGAAGTTAGCCTACATGTATCCTCGGTAATTTTTGTGGGTGGGGCTGGGGGCGGGGCAGGGGTGGGACTAGGGGTGGAGAATGGGTGGAGCATGGCGAGCCACAGGTGTCGGGTTTTTCTCGGTGAAAAAGTTGGTAACCCTATGTGGACATCCTAGGAAGACTGTGCCATACATAAAAAAGCTACAGTTAAACCATCACACTGGTCCTACATTGAACCCATGTATCTTGGCTCTTAAGTCAGTGCCATGACTATTAGGCTATACCTCCAGTCAGTTAGCATGCATCTGCAAGGTGAGCATGTCTGACCCCCTGCAATGGGCTTCAGCAGCGCCAATAAAGGCATGTGCTCATAAGGGCAAGATAGTAAATTGTATATTTGCAGACCCAAAGTGTGAGCAGAACACATAACAAAGCATAAAAATGTGTGTCAGCCAGTCACAGCAAAGCTCAGACTGTCCCAGGCATGAAAATGAACTGAGTAGCACACAGTCATAAAGATCATACCCATTTCCCTGACTTACAGAGACAGTGCCCTAATCATTAGGCTACACATCTATACCATTATACACAGCAATGCCTGGAATCACAGAGACTGCAGATCCCCACCTGCAATATCTGCTGTGTGTGCAGAATAGGTTAGCTCCTCCATTACCCTGTGTCACTGCACACACAGAACAGCATGCTGCAGCTTATCACTAAATGGGGGATGTAGTGATCTATCACATCAGCTCAGTAAGACACATTGACAGTGTTTTCTACAAAAACATAACAGCTGCTACTGACCAGTTTCAGTGGTCACCCTGAAGGTAGGAGGGGCGCACAGCACCTGGTCCCCAGAGCTTGCCTGCTTGAGATGGCCTGCTGCAGATCTATATCATTACTACTCAAAGCTCCTCTTGAAATCCCTTAACCAGCCAAGAGAACTGTTTTACATAATTCAAAACTTAACAAAGGAACCAACCCCAAGTGATCTATCAACCTGCAACCTAACCACTTAACAGCTTGCAAATCATTTCATGGAAAAATCCAAATTCAACGCAACGTATGACTCTACATCCAATAGTCCCACACTATACTGCCCTGGAACCTGGAATTCATTTTCACTTATAACAAAGGAGCAGATCAAACACAACATAAAATCCTTGAATACTACCATCTCAATTCTAGATCCATGCCCAGTAAGTTGGATGAAAGTCACAAACTCAGTACTAACACCATTCATCCTAAAAATCGTCAAACCTCTCACTAGCCCAAGGACATCTACCTAACGTACTAAAAAAGGTATCCATCTGCCCAATCATAAAACTAGATGTTGCAATATCCTGCCCCTCTTCATTCAGACCAATATCTGGCCTACCCTTCCTATCCAAAATTATTGAAAAATCAGTACAGCTACAACTTCAAGATTTTATTGATTGTAATGCTCCACTTGACCCTCATCAATATGGTTTTAGAGCAAATCATAGTCAAAACGCTACTCACTTCCATCCTTTTTTTTTTTTAAACCTTTATTTAGAAATTTTCAGAGTATACAAACCAAAAGAAAAAAGACAATACATGTACACACCAGACAAGCAAACACAACTTACAAAAGCTAATACAGCCAGGTGCACTATCAATTTTGACTAACTTGAACATCAAGGCTCACAAAGAAAAGGAAGAGGGGGAGAGATCGTGAATGCCACTTCTCCTGTGTAAGATCTACTCTGCAGTCAACTCAGTTTCGGGGTGTCCCACTTTCTGAGTAATCCTCTAAATGTGGGGTTCTGTTGGACATAGGCCATTTCACAAGATCGATGATAGCAGACTAAATTCCACCAGTATGCATAACTCAGTGTATTAAACGACTTCCAGTGACTCATGATGGCTTTCAGAGCCAAGCTCAGCAGCAAATCAAACATGACAAAGAGCTCCTTTTGCAGACTCGGTACCTCCGCCAGCGATTTATAGATGACTATCCGAAAGGATAGTGGAGAGGTGACCCCACAGATCTTCTGCACTCGTTCCCATACCCTTTGCCAGTAGTCAGACAGCAGAGGACAGTAGTAAAGCATGTGCGCCAGAGTTCCCACGTCAGATGCACAGGACCAGCATCGGTCATTTTCCTGTGTTTGCCATTTTGAGACCTTGACAGGGGTTAAATAGGCACGGTGCGCGAGGAAGTATAGCATCTGTGTAAGCGAGGCAGATCGTGAAAGCCGCACTTGGGATCCCCAGAAGAATGACCACTGGTCTGAGTTTGCCAGGGGACCTGCATCAGCTTCCCACACTAACTGTGCACCTCTGGGACTGTGTCCACCCGCTGCTCTGAAGAGATCCACGTACTTTGAGATCTGTCTTGTTCCCGCCCGAGATTCCAGTAACCACTGGTACGAGGGACGTCCACTAATTATATGTATTGGTGTCACACCCGCTTTACTCAGGCAATGTCGCAATTGCCCCCATTGAAAGAGGCACGTGTAAGGGAGCTGGAAATCTCGTTGCAGCTCTACAAAGGTTTTGTATCTTTGTCCATTGAGTAAGTGACCCAAAGTAAGAATTCCCTTCTTTATCCATGAATTCCACCCAAAGCTTGTACCTCCTATTTTAAACCGTTGATTGAACCACAGCGGGGTGTCTTCTGTGTATTTCTGCACGTCTTCTAAGAGTGGGAGCAACATGTTGAAGGCCTGTTGGGTGGCTTGTAGAAGCTCTTTGCCCTTGTGGTCCGAGCGTACAGATGCTCCAATGCATTGTCTGAGTGGGAGAGGGTCACTCATTGCGGCCTCTACGCGGAGCCAAATGGGAGCTCCGAGGACGTCTGGTTCTTCCGCCCACCAGGAGCCTTGGCGTAAGATGGCTGCGGTGTGGTAGCAGTAGAAATCCGGAAAGTGGACTCCTCCCTGCTTCTTAGGGAGCTTTAGTTTCCAAGCAGCTATACGCGGTGTTTTCTTCTCCCACAGGAAGGCCAGTAATTTCTTCTCTACCTCCTGGTAAAATTTCTTGTCAAAGTGTATTGGGATCATGCTTAGCATATAGTTGAGTTTGGGGACAATTACCATTTTGATAGTTTCCAGGCGGCCCCACCAGGACAGGTTTAGGGGTGACCACCTTTGTACACATTCTTGCAGGATCTCGTTGCAACGGGTCTTGGTACGGGAGATCGTATCTGACAGGGTGGTTCCATATGTGACCCCCAGGTATTTGAACGATAGCTTTTCGACCTGAAAGGAATATCGCTTAAGCATGTCTTCTGTTACTGTAGAGGTAAGCGGTATACTTGTCGTCTTGTCCATATTTAATTTGTATCCCGAAATACCGGCGTAATCTGAAATAACTCTTAGGGCGGCATCCATTGAATTTACATTGAGGAACAGTAATAGATCGTCTGCATAGGCTGAAACTTTACAATGATATCCTTCCAGTGGTATGCCCTCTATATTGGACATTTGCCGGACCTTAAGAAGCAGGGGTTCCAAGGCCAAATTAAACAGCATGGGGGATAGAGGGCAACCTTGCCTAGTACCCCTTGTAAGTGTGAACTCTCGCGAAATAGTGCCATTCGCCGCTACCCGAGCTGCAGGCTTGGTGTATAGTAATTGAACATTCTGAAGGAAGCTACCAGGCACCCCCATCCAGCGCATGGTTTGGAAAAGATATGAGAATTCGACCCTGTCGAATGCTTTCTCGGCGTCCAGTGCAAGGCCGACTATAGGCTGATCTATCTCCTGCGCTTTCCGGAGGACATGGGCAAAAAGTCGTCCATTATCTACCGTGGATCGTCCTGGCATAAACCCACATTGATCAGGATGGATTAGTACATCTAAGACCTTAGACAGCCGGTTAGCAAGAATCTTAGCATACATTTTGTAATCTGTATTCAATAAGGAGATAGGTCTATAATTCCCCACGTTTTCCGGATCCCTGCCCGGCTTGGGGTGTATCACTATTGTCGCCGTAGCCAGGGCACCAACATCTGGGTACTCCTCCCGCATTCCTTCGTAATAGAACAGTATCTCCGGGATCAGCAAATCAGAGAAGGCTTCATAAAATTCTACTGGCAGTCCGTCAGGGCCACTGGCCTTACCTTTGGCAAGTTGTTTAAGAGCAGTATGTGCCTCCTTGAGATTAATCGGTGCCGCCAATAGCTGTTGCTGCTGTTGCGTGAGCCGAGGTCCCGTAATTGTGGAGACGAAGGCCAAAAACGTTGCCTCATCGCATATAACTTCAGATTGGTAGAGCTTAGAGTAGAAGTCTTCGCATATCGCCAGAATCGCGTTGTCTGAGGTTTGCAGTACCCCTGTTAAATCTTTCAAACCGGCAATCCGCGTCGCATCACGCTTTGCTTTTAGGGTATTCGCAAGCAAGGAACTGGCTCGATTGCTATCGTGATAACATCTCCCCTGCTGCAGTTTAAAGGATTCCCTGACTTCTGCTTGTAAGAGGGCGTTATACTGGATCCGAAGCCTCTGCAACCGTATGAGAACTGTCGGATCCGTCCGTCGGGCCAGTAAGCGCTCACCAGCTCGGATTTCAGCCTCCAATTCTGTCTGTCGCTTTGCCTCTTCTTTACGCTTACGAATTTTGTAGGCCGTCATGTGCCCCCGGGCACAGGCCTTAAAGGCCTCCCACCAGGCCCATATTGAGGTATCCCCAAGTTGATTCTCTGCAAAGTAATCGGAAATATTTTTCTTCATAGTAGCACGGAATACTTCGTCCGCTAGCCAGGCCTTCTCAAAGTAGAATCGCCCCAGCGGCTTTCTTTCAGCACTCATAGCGAGATCCAATATTACCGCGGAGTGGTCAGAGACTGTACATGGGAGCATACTAGCGCCTGTCACCTTAGGCAGCAACGTCTTAGACGTGAGAAAGTAGTCAATGCGGGTTTGTGAATTGTGGGGCAGCGAGTAGAAGGAGTACTCCTTACCATCGGGATAGAGGAGTCTCCAGGGGTCCAACAGCCCGACCAAGTCCCGCAGATTCTGAAGTACCAGCGACGCCTGAGGCTTATGTTGTGGTTTATATGGAGTTCTGTCTAACAAGGGGTCAGGTATAAGGTTAAAGTCGCCTCCTAATATAATGCGCGATGAACATGTGCCCAGGAGCTCTTGAAGAACCTGAGCAAAAAACTGCGGATCATCTGTGTTGGGCCCATATATCGTCATGAAAGTGTATGAGTCTCCATGCAGTTGAGCTGTAACTCTGGCCCAGCGTCCAACTGGGTCCGCATTGGCCTCTTTAATTTCCAGTGGGAGGGATTTCTTTACAAGTATGATTACTCCACCCTTCTTCCTGAGAGCTGGAGCTGAAAGGACATTCCGATAAATCTTGTCCGCCACTTTGTAAGACTCAGAGAGGGATAAATGAGTCTCTTGTAGGTAAACTATGTCTGCCTTCTGATGTTTACAGTAATTCAAGATCTTCTTTCTCTTAAGGGGGTTCGAAATGCCCTTAACATTTAGGGATAACACCCGCACTTGGCAACTAGCCATATTCGATCTTACTGGGATATACATTTATGGCATTCACGATCTTTTGCCCCTGAAACATGATATCAACAGGACTTGGTTCTACGGCCTTGCAACCTAGCTGTGCTGCGCTGCCAACTATCATAACTTGCATGGCGAGTCCCTTACCGCCCTTCAGGCCCACCCATCTCCCTCCCAACATTAAAGAAGAAGAAAGAATACAATATTGTAAACATAATGACCACTTTTGGTGAAACATTTCTAAGCTACTAATCCCCAAGTGCCTTCAAAAACGTTTCTATAAATTACAGTATAGCATAGTAGATTACACTGTGACTAAGCATTAATTAAAATAACCAGCGCACCAGTGTGTTTACAAACCAGGCTGCGAATTGGAGGTCAGGACTATCATCCCCATTAAAGTCCACAGTACCCCGGAGGTAATGGTGTAGTAATAATTCGACGTCCCAAACTTCACTCAGGATCCCACGTCCATCCGGACCCGCTCTTGCAAGAAAGCCCGCAGGGTTGGACATCTGTAAAAGTACGGGTGCTGTTATCTAGAGTGACCCTCATGTTGGCGGGATACAGCAAGCCGAAGCGCGCCTCTAACTGCTGCAGCAAAGGCCTGCATGCCAAGAGCTCCTTCCGTCGCAGGGCTGTCTGCTTACTGAGGTCCGGATAAAACGTGATTCTCTGCCCATCCACTTGCACGCTCTGCCGTCGTCTCGCTGCCTGCATGATATGTATCACATGTTGGTATCTGAGCGCTTTAACCACAAACGGTCGAGGCCTCGGAGTATGAGGGGACGGATGCGACGGGACGCGGTAAGCGCGCTCTAATTCCAAGGGCCTCTCAAAAGTGATGTCTAGGATCTCTGGGATCAGCTTCTCGAGGTAGGAAACAGGATCCGACCCTTCTCGGCCCTCCGGTATCCCAAGGATGCGTATGTTACTCCTCCGGGCTCTATTTGATTGGTCTTCGACCTGCACTTCGAGTGTCGCCACCCTCTTAGCTAGCGGGCCCATCTGCGCCAGTACGGAGGACTGCCGGTCCACTTCGGACTCCACGTCCTCTATGCGTTTGGCCAGCTCTCCTGTGCGGTTTCTCAGCTCATGCAAGTCGTCTTTCACCTCCGCTAGCGCCCCGGAATTTGCAGTGACGATTTCTTTGACTGCTCGGAGCTCTTGCAGGATTTCCCGCAGCCCCTCCGAGGTAGTTTTGTCGGGCCCTGTTTTCTGTGGGGAGAGGAGCTCCTGTTTGGCTCGCTTGTTCGATTGCTCCCATGATTGTTGGAAGTCCAATTTTGCAGGCTTTAGCGCAGCCATCTCTCTGTCGTCCCTTCGGAGCGCCGATTAGTAAATATCAGGGGACCCTTTGCCAGCAAGAGCTCCGAATTCTTTAATGCTGAGAGGGAGCTCCGTTCTCAAGCGGCCATCTTCTACCGCGGCAGACTCTGCCCCCCCCTCACTTCCATCCTTGATTTGATCATACAAGGAATAGACAACATCCAAAATGTCTTCATACTTATTTTCCTGGATGTATCTTCCACATTCGACTCTGTAAACCACAACACTTAATCAGCTGCCTAAAACACCTGGGCATAGGTGGTACAACCTTACAGTGGTTTCAAGACTACCTGTCTAACCATACACAACAAGTCTACTATAGAAACACCCTATCCAAAACTTTCACCCAAGAACAAGGTGTCCCCAGGGATCTGCATTATCTGCACTTCTGTTTAATATGTACCTTCAACCCATTTGCAATATCATAAAAACACATAATGTCAACTACAGAATTTATGCAGGTGACATAATGCTTTTCACACTTTTGACACCAGAGATCCTAACTTCAGAAAAATCACCAGCTGCTTCAACAATGTCTCTGAATGGCTTAACTCTGTTAACTTCACAGATAATTTGAAGAAAACAGAAGCACTCATCATCACTAGAAATACAACTTTCAACCCTCCCAGCTTGCTACATGTAAACTATGCCTCACTTGATAATAAGAAAAGAAATAAAATACCTTGGGATACACCTTGACTGAAACCTGGATTTCATCAAACACATCCACATGACTACCTGTACAATTTACAACAAATCTAGAATGATTCAACATCTGAGACCTCTACTCTCACCCACAGACTTCCGCACAGCAACAGTATACTCCTCGGCCAAATAAAACCCTAAAGCCCCTCCAACTGGCCCAAAACACAGTTGCATGCACAATCATGAAAGCTGATAAGTCAGACCATATTACACCCATCCTGTTTCAGCTCCATTGGCTCCCGATAATTCAGAGAATCAATTTTTAGAAAGGTTTCCAGGGATTTTGAGGAAACTACAGACTGGTGAGCTTGATGTCAGTGCAGGGCAAAATAATGGAAACAATTGTAAAGATCAAAATTACTGAACAAATAGAGTCATGGCTTAATTTGACAAAGCCAACATGGATTTGGCCAAGGAAAGTCTTGTCACGCTAATCTCTTACTATTTTTTCACATTCTTGGAAGCCATTGAGTATGATAGTAACCCCTACTCTCTCTTTACCCCCTCCCCCAGCAGTATCAATCCAACCATCCACAAGAAACCTCTTCCCTCCCATTCTCCCCTTCATCTACTCTCTCCCCCACCCTTTCACCACAGACTTCAAGTTGAACCCTATACTGTAGTTTCAAACAAACTTATTATGACTCCCCCTCAATCCAACATTCACATACCCTCTACTCTTTTCATGCTAATCATTCCCAAATCACCCCAATTATCACTCCCACTTAGAATATCAATATCCTCCTTAAAATTTAACTCCAGCCCCAAGGCTTCAGACTCAGCAGCACTCAGTCCATCGGTCACCTTTAGATTCTTTACACCTCAGTCACATACAACCACCATTCATCCGAACAGATTCCACAACCTTTGTTCTCTCAACAGCCTGCACGCCCATAGCACCCTTTTCTAATCATGCATACCTGCTCAATTGGAACAACCATACATAGAAACATAGAAATATGATGACAGAAAAAGACCACATGGCCTATTTAGTCTGTTTTTCCATATCAACAACTACAACAGTCCCCTTTTTTCCTTTAGAGATCCTCTGTGTTTGTCCCATGCTTTTTTGAATTCAGTTACTGTCCTCGTCTCTACCACCTCCACTGAGAGACTATTCCACGGATCCAACACTCCTTCTGTAAAGAAATATTTCCGCATGTCACTCCTGAATCTATCCCCCTTCACCCTCATCCCATGTGCCCTCATAGCAGAACTTGCTTTCGATTTAAAGAGGCTCTCCCCCTGATCATTTATGCCATGGAGGTATTAAAACATCTCAATCACATCACCTCTATCCCGCCTTTCCTCTAAGGTGTACATATTAAGTGCCTTAAGTCTGTCCTCAATAGAAACATAGACATCTGTATAGGCAACTGTAAAGTTCAGTCTCATCCCTCGCTTCACCACTGTCAGTATGTTAGTCCATATACCAGTTCTCCTCAAATGATCAACCAGAAACCAAGTTCTTCTTTTTCTTTCTTTTGTGTCTTCGGTGCATCTGGCTCTGCCACTCAAGTAGCTAGCTTTACTACTTCTTGACCTTTATCACCCATTTCAGCCACCGCCTCCTCTGACATGTACATGGGTCATGTCACTCCATTTATTGTAAAGTCAATTTCCCTCAGGTACAGCTACTTATAGTGCAAATGATCTTGTTTTATTTCAACTGTAATAGGCTGATCTATGGAGGAGTAGCCTAGTGGTTAGAGCACTAGCTTGGTAGCCAAGAGACCCACTGGTGCTCCTTGTGACCTTGGGCAAGTCACTTAACCTCCATTGCCTCAAAAGAAAGGCCTGGCAATCTACTTTGACTCACACTGCCAAGAACTCTCAGGAGCTGTTGGGTTGCCAGGAGTCAGCATTGACTCAAATGCACATGTTGCATTTTTGCAATAGGCTGAACTTCCTGTCTTCCCTGAAGAGTTACTGGTGATAAATCCCAAATACTGAAACCTGGTGCCCTTTCTCTTCTAATCACTCTCATCTTCACTCTAGTTTGTTCCTTTACCTTGTATCCATGCAAGCATAAAATGATGTTTCTCAGCCTCGCCTCCGACTGAGGTCCCAAAATCCAATGTGCCCGATTTTTATCTATAGTGGTGAAGGTTTTCCTTTCCTATGATTGGGTACTGCCTCACATATTTTCATTGAGATAGTTTTGCAAGCCGCAAAATCAGGCTCTTTGGGAGAACTCCCCAAATCTGGAGGCTACTTTGGTACATTCTATATACATATCCCAACTTTGTTCCATAGCTTTGCACGCTTCTTTCAGGTCTAGCACTTGCTTGTGGAGGCCTTCTAAATCATTTAATATCTCCTTTTGCTCAATTCATGTAGTCCTTAACCTGAAGGTCTAACCTGGTGACTTCCTCATGCAATTCGTACAAATGTAGTTAGTCATACACAACACCCATTCACTTGTTGAAAATAGAAGACAGCAATGAGTAACAATAGATAAAAAGAGACCTGAGAAGGATAGCTCAGCGTTACTATTGAAATATCATACATTCCCAGACAGAGCATAGCAATAAGCCCTTAACTCAATCATAGGTCTCACCTTCACAGATAGCTTTTTATAAATTGTGAACAAAACAGTACTTATCTGAAAAAAGGCCGCCATGCCTTTGCAATCAACTGAATAACTTCAAGCTTAGTAGCCAAACTTCCATATGTTTGCAAAAGAAGCGATCTTCATTGTAAATTCACAGATATCTCCTACCAAACATGAGTTTCATCGGCATGTCACCAACTGTATCAGGGGAACAAAATTACAATGAAGATTGCTCCTAGGATATCTCAGAAAAGAGGTCATTCCCAATTCTGAAGCGCTGGGCCTCAACTGAATAAATCTCCTCCTAATTTCTTGAGTTCTAGGAGACAAACAACAAAATACATCTATTCTATGCACATGGAAGGTTGTCAAATATTCTTTAAAAAACATAGATACAACTTTATTCCAATCTAAGATATTTCTAAACATAGCCACCATCACTGCATAGTGTGTTGACTTCTCCTAGAAGGATATCAATCAAATTACCCATTTCAACCTGATTAAGGAGATACTGTATGTAGAAAGCAGCTTTATAGAACCAGGAGCATGATATGCTTTCTCCATAGCAGGCAATGAAGTGGAATCCAGATGCAATATATTTAAAAAATATTGTTTTAACATTTCAACAGCATATCTTAGAGAACAATAAGGGAAATTCAAAAAACCAAAGGTTACTAGCTCTTTGAGCGTTTTCCAGTCTCTCCATCTTATCCTTCAGCTGTCCTACCACATTGGTCCAACCCTTTCTTTAACTCAAAAAGCTTACACACTGCCCTCAGAACATTTACAGAGTTGAGTCCAAAAGGTAGACAAGGTATATTCCATCTTGGCTACAATTTGCCAAATCTCAAGGACAATTTTGTAACAGATTGCCTAGGTGGAGAGGCTAAGTGGGTGCCTATGTTGTGGCAATTTTCTAAAGACATATAGACTTCTATGGAGGTCATTTTAAAAGCATCATCACATGCAGAAAGCAGCATTTACACATGTAGATTGCATACACATGCAAATGGCAATTTCAGAAAAATGCTATTTACACATGGAGAGTCATAATGAAGAGACTTCAAGGGACATGGTTTACATGTAGCTTGGACATGGCTTCGATGGGTGAAAAATCTATGAGACCAATTTTCCAAAAGACCAATATTCGATGGGCTGTATGATAACTGTGGTGCTAGCCTCCTTATCTGGATATTCAGTGGCAGTCTTCAGATAGTAGCTGCAGCTGAATAACCAAACTGAGGGCTGCTATCTGGGTAAGTGCCGGCATATCTAGATAAGTGACCTATCTAGATAAGTGGCGATTTTCAGTTGACACTTTTTCAGATAGCAATTTAGGCTTGCTTTGCATGCATCCAAAGTTATCTGAATAACTGCCAACTGCAGATCACAGCTATCCAAATAAGTCTGCATTTATCGGGCTAGCAATGGTACCACTCTCGTTCTGCTCATGGATCATCTCTGCACTGACCAGATATTGCAGGTGTGGTCTGTGGAGATATTCAAGAGCACTCTCTGGATAGCACAGTCAGCACCCTTAGCCAGACAGCATCCTGTTGGCTGTCTGGCTAAGGGTTCTGAATATTGGGCCTTATTTCTATATTCCCCATATTACGTAGGCAATGCATATCTATGTAAGAAAATTTCCCCTTCAGCATTTGTACCAGCCAGGAGGTAGGCACCTGCTATTCTTTATAAAATAGGCTTGAAATAGGTGCTAAAAATGAGCATTAGCAAGGCAGGACCTTATACAATTGCCTTATACAAACGTCTTTATAAAATTACCCAAAATAGTCTATGTTAAAATGCTTCAATTAATTAGTCCCTAAATATGTATCAGACTTTTAAAACTTTTAAATATGTATTCCATTTAATTGTCTGGCATTTGCATAGGTCAATGAATAAATATTAATGGATTCTTGCGCCGTCGATATGAGAATGAATTTTCTGCTATTTTTCATCACCATGATCAACATTTCCTTTCTCTGCATGATCCTGAGACAAAAAGAATAATATGTATTAGTGATAAATGATATCCCATGGATATATGTTATACAAATTTGCAATTCTATGATATATTTTGAAAAAGAGGAAATTTTGCTATTGTTAATATCATGGTCTAGAGATTATCTTCTATGGTGAGATGATGACTTGCATAGTATAATTTTCCCTTCTCTGCCTCTAATTTTATCTGCCACTTTATTTTAATCTGTCTTAATGAAAGTGCCATGAAACATCCAGCAACATAGTATCATATTAAAAATCTTTTAATTTACAAAGGCTACAGTAGATAGATAGTAGATCAGCGTAAAAGGCACACTATTTTAGCATCTTACGTTCTTCCCAGGGGGAGAGGGAAATATTTGGTAGCATCACTGCCCAATCTACTTATCTTCATACTATTGAGGTGGCATTAGCTGCACCTGCACTGTCTGCAAATTCAGCTGTTACCATGTGCTGTTGAGAACCATGATAACTGTGCATTGCAGACATGCCCACTCTCTACCCTAATCTCACTTACTCCTGCAGATATTGTGCTATCTACAAATAGTGCAGAACATTGCTGTGTTACTGCAGTTGCCCCGCATTACCTGTTAACGTGTCCAGACAGCATGAGGTATCTGCTATGTTAGCAGCTAACAGTGTTTAGTAAACATGCCCCTAAGGGAGAAGGAATACAGTAACAAGCACTTAAAGAATGCTAACAGTTACCACATGGTATGTTAGAGGTAAGCTTGTGATAGCGTGCAGTAATATACCACATGTTAGTGTTTCCCAACATTTGCCCTCCAGCCTGCTATATAAAGAGAACTGTCTTTGCATGACTGTCTGTGCTGTGAGAAGGGTAGAGAGTACTGGCAAGCTGGAAGGAGTGACAGAGACGCATTGACTACTTTCCTTCTGGGTGTGAGTGGATTATGAGTGGGAATGCGAGTTAAGAGTGTGCTGTGATAGTACATTTATTTCTATATTATTGGTTTAGTTGTTTGGTTTTCAGTATGCAAAAAGTATTTCTAGTGAAGAATAGAAGGTGTGTAAAGAAATTACCGGAAGGCAAGGCTGGGAAGGGTTGGTCCAGGAAGAGATCCCACAGAGAAGCCATGTAAGAGAAGGGTGAGGCTAGGAGTGGCAGAGAAACTGGCAGCAGTCAGCAGTAGAGCATAGAGGGCACATCAGGGGTTGGGGAAGCCCAGACACTGATGGAACTCAGGGCAGCGAAGGTTGAAGGAAGCCATATAAGGGAAATGTTAGGAACAAGTAGTTACCTAAGTCTACACACCTTCTTGTATATGGAGGTCAGGATGGTAGGGAGGAGACAAGTTTCAGCCCATCAGACTATCAGAAAAGCTCCTGACACATCCCTTGAGTTGTCCCAGTCCAGGTGTGTTATGCACTTCTCCAATGAGGAGAATGATTTGCTTCTGGAGATGGAGATTTCCAACTATTCTGAACAGTTTGGCAAACAGATCATCAAGATGTCATAAGCCTTCAAAAAAGCCATCTAAATGTCCAATGTGAGATCTTTTGCCAAGTAGACAGGTTCACCAAGCATGCAGTGAGTAAGCTTATGTGCCGGCATTATGATATGTGAAGGCAGAAGAAGTGTAGAGCTGCAAGCAGTGAGGGAGTGGAAGGATAACATCTCAGCATCATGACGGCCACCATCCTGTCCCATGGGTAAGGATAATGTGAAAGTGGTATAATTTTCTTGCACAAGACAAAATCAGGAACCATGAAAAATGTTTGTGCCAAGGGTGGTACCAAGGCCCTTAATATATACATTAATTTCTGAGAAGGATCACAAACAGCTGTACCTGTATTGCAGATCCAGGTACCTCAGCTTTCATCATGGATCAAGCCAGGGAGAAAACCATTGTAAAGAAATGCATGGGGAAAGGCCCAGTGTACCTTTGTTGGCAGACTAATGTGGGGGATGGTCCAAGGAGAAAACGTTTGATGGGTTTTGGCTTTTTAATGTATATTTAGAAGAGTGCAACTACCATGGACACACTGAGGGCCCAATTCAGCAAGGCGGCTTGCGGAGCTGCGCGCTCTGTATTAAGGAAGAACTTGACTCTCTGCTCTCCCTTGGTGCTTCAGCAGGTTATTTGACAGACCATGAAATTTCCTTTCTAAAAACATAGAAACATAGAAATATGATGACAGAAAAAGACCACATGGCCTATCTAGTCTGTCCTTCCATATCAACAACTACAACAGTCCCCTTTTTTCCTTTAGAGATCCTCTGTGTTTGTCCTATGCTTTTTTGAATTCAGTTACTGTCCTCATCTCTACCACCTCCACTGGGAGACTATTCCACGGATCCACCACTCTTTCCATAAAGAAATATTTTTGCAAATCACTCCTGAATCTATCCCTCTTCACCCTCATCTCATGTCCCCTTGTAGCAGAACTTGCTTTCAATTGAAAGAGGCTCTCCCCCTGAACATTTATGCCACAGAGGTATTTAAACATCTCAATCATATCACCTCTATCCCACCGATCCTCTAAGGTGTACATATTAAGATCCTTAAATCTGTCCTCATATGCTTTATAATGAAGACCACTAACCATTTTAGTAGCCACCCTCTGCACCGATTCCATCCTGTTCACATCCTTTTAAAGGTGCGGTCTCCAGAATTGCACACTATACTCCAAATGAGTTCGCACCAAAGAGTTATACAGAGGCACTATCACCTCCTTTTTTCTGCTAGCCATTCCTCTCCGTATGCACCCAAGAATCCTTCTAGCTTTTGTCATTGCTTTTTCTACCTGTTTAGCTACTTTAAGATCATCAGACACAACCACGCACAGGGTCCGCTCTTCTTTAGTGGACAAAAGTGTCACACCCAATAATACCTACTATATACACTTTACCTAAGGTCCATAAATCACTAACGAACCTCCCAGGGAGAACAATCGTCTCTGGCATTGGGTCTGTGCTTGAACCATTATCTCAAATTGTAGATCATTACCTTTGCCCATTTGTTCCTCTCATTCAGTCTTGTGTTAGAGATTCAGCAGATATCATTAATTACCTTGAGGCTTTTGAAGGCTACATTTTTTGACTCTGTCTAGTCACCCTTGACATCGAGTCCCTTTATACTAACATCCCTGTGGAAGGTGCTTTATCTGTAATACGTAAGTACTTTAATTACTTTAATTTGTGTCCCAGTTCTCCAAAGATACCCACAGAATTTCTAGTGGAGATGGCTCAAATAGCATTGACTAATAACTATTTCATCTTTGATGGGACATAATACCAACAAATAAAGGGCACTCCTATTTGTGCCGCCATGGCACCAGACATAGCGAATCTTTATGTTGCTGAATTCAAATTAGCATATCTTTCAGATTTTCCATTTCTAGCTCAGGTGATATCCTGGAAACAATACATTGATGATATCTTTGTATTATGGAGAGAGAACCTTGATCAGCTAACACAGTTTCAGGGATGCTTAACACACGTGATTTGAACCTTAAGTTTAAGATGCAGTTCGATATGAATGTGATTCCATTTTTGGATTCACCACTATTTTCCGCAAACCAACTGATTGCAATAAGCTTCTCAGGTTTGATAGCTTTCACAGCAGTAGTTTGAAGAATAATTTACTGTTTCACTGTTCCTAAGATTCCGCAGACTATGAACAGATATTACTGAGAATAAGAAACAATCTCTAGATATGGGCAAGAGATTTTTTTTTGCAACCATGTCATTGCTTTGGATGTCTTTGAACATCCGAGTACTAAAAAGAAATATAAGTTATATCATAGGACCGATTGTAAATCTATGCAAGTAGTATATGTGATCAACTACCCAGGCAAACGTCTCTATGTAGGAAAAACAATAAAGACACAAATTCAGGAAAAGAAAAGCTATATCAGATGACAAGTGTTGACAGCACCACTGGTCGAGCATTGGTTGATGGAAGGTCACATCCTTGAAGACATTAGATACTTTGTCATTAAAAAGATTTTCCCCTCCATAAGAGGTGGAAATATTGACCGCCTATTAACTAGGGAAGAACAGCGTTTCATTTTTGAACTAGATGCAGTTCATCCTAAAGGACTTAATAAAGAAATTGAATTTCAGGTCTTCCTTTAATTAGGTTCTTTTCAACCACAGTTGTTCTGCATTAATGTTTTTATTTTGGAACGTTCCTACAATAGTAGGAATAGAGTTCCCTTTCTTTAGAGATGTTTTATTTTTACCCCACCCCTTTTTTAAATATTATCTCCTCAGTCAATTGATTTATAAGCTGTGATTAGTCTTACCATTCCGTCTTAATGCTTTTTCCAGTCATTTTCATCTTTATTTTAATACATAGTGTAATCAGATGCCTTTCATATATAACCTTTTAAGGCAACCCCTGGGTGGTCCTTTATGCAATACACAGATAGGTTGTTTTATCATATTTCATTATTTATTTTTTATTAATTTTTATCCCATTTTTTATTCTGTGGCTCCACAATATATACATTTGTACTCCTACAGCTTAGCATGTGAGGTTTTTTAACCCTGCGCCCCTTTTGGGTTTTATAATCTTACACTTTTTCACTTGCCTTGGGCATTTTATGGTTACATAAGCCATATTGCACAGTGTCTGTTTTGTTTTTATGTCTGTCAATGCCATATTTGAAGGTTCCCGTTTTAACATTTGTGGTAAGTATCCAGAGCTATGTGTTTTTTTAATCTGCTTTTACCATGCAACTTTGTTATGGTAAGTTCACTCTTCTGGTACTTTTTTCAAATCCGTTTTGACTTACCTCCATTTTATACACTTGGGGGCATGTTTACTAAATGGCGGTAAAGGAACCGTCTTTATCTTATGGTAACGGCAGTACTAATAGTGCTGGGCGTGTCAGAGGCATTCCAGCGTTAAGGGGTGGTAATGGACACTTACCGTGTGGTAACAGGACATTAAAAGGTGGTTGTGTACACTTACCGTGTGGTAATAGGACATGCTGCGGGAAGGTGTCTGGCATATACCTTAATGCCATTGGAGAAGGTATAGAAAGAAGCACAATTAGTAGCTGATGGAGTTGACTCACCTGATGTCTGGCAATGTGGTCTATGCTGTTGACTAGGCAAGATAGGCAGCTTCCTAGTGATGATGGTCAGTGTGGGTGTTGGTTGTGTCATGGGTGGGTGGTGGCTGCAGTGGAGTCAGCGGAGGAGATGCAGTAATGGGGGGCGATGTGACAGGTGTGCAGTCCTAGATGCTCCTGAAAGCATACACCATGCTGTGAGCTACATTATAGTGTCTGTAAAGTGTGGCCAGGTATCCAAATGTACTGTCAGTGTGTGGCATACCATAGGCCAAGACAGTGTCTGGGTGGAGGCAGCTTGTTCCTGATGTGGGCAGCACAGTGAGGATAGTCCTTGAGTGCTCATGTGGAACAGTCACAATAGAGGTGTGCATGATATGATTAACTGCTGCAAATGACTCCTGATGGCCATGGTAAGGCAGTTTACTACCAGTAAGCTTCCCCACCATGAATCTCCCTGACGGTCAAATGGTGATTGCAGGGCTATTGATCACAACCACACCCTTAGCCTCATAAATACATTAACTACATATAAATATATCCCACTCCCAAAATCATTACAAACATGAAACTGAGTCTCTTATATGGGAGTGGGAGAAAATATCTCAGACTAATTTATTACCTCCCACTATGTGGCGAAACAAATCACCATAGGGGAGTAGAGCTTCATGCATCATCGGTCCCAAAATCTCCCCTATATACTGCTTAATAAACGTACAAAAAAAGTACTTTTTTAATATTTTTTTCTTAAATTACATATATAATACAAAAGTTTTATCTAACTTCACAAGAAGCTCATATTCCTTTAAATTGCACACCACATCAGAAGGGAATGCAGCACCATAGTCGGAAAAGAACAAAGTTTCATAGTCAAATCACTTTTCCCTTAAAGCCATAGATAAAAAGTTCTACTTATCTTTAAGTTGTCAGCGCAGCCCTCCTCAACTTCAGTGTTCAGTGTTGCTCCTCTAAATAGCTTTTTCTTCAACTCCCTCTAACCACATTGCCGCCTGAAATTAATCATTAACCCAACAAAGATCTTCGTTTCTCCTTGAAAAAGGCTCCGTCAGGGGTAAGCTTACATCTCAGACAACAACAGCTCAGGCTATGCCATGGATTTGCCAAGCAGAGAGTGCAATGTGTGTGGTGGGTGGATGTATGGGATCATACAGGCCAAAAGCATTTGGTGTGTGTGAACCAAAAGTAGCAGTGCCATTTGTGTGGGTGGGACTGGTGCCTCAGCCTGTGCAACTGCAAGACAATACACCCAACAAAGCGACATGATAGAAAGGGACAAGTTGAATCCATTTGTCCCATGTGGGGGAAGTAATGATGGCAGAAAAGTGCAGGGAATGGCTATGCAACAAGTGTTAGGTGCCTGAATGTACGAGATATATCTTCTTTATGTAAAGCTGGGAAGTCACAGTGATGGCAAAACAGAAAACACATCCATACCAGTTGACCCAGACATCTACTGCATATACATCACTGACCCACTGCAATGCGCCACGGCACACTTGCTCCTTTACCAAGGTTTAGTAAACATACCCTAAGAGTGCTGAAAACAGTTTCGCTGCTAATAGCCTTTCTAAATCCAGATTGTGGTAGGATCTAAAAGAACCCCTGCATAACTGAACTGTAACAACCACCTCTACTAGCTTTGCCACAAATGGAATATTAGCAAACGGATGATAGCTCTTACAAACAGAGGGATCTAATGACTCACTCTATTAACAGGAGGGCTATAACCACTTGCTTAATGGTAGAAATGTAGTACCCATCTGAAAGATAACAATTGATCAAATACATCATCACAACCATAAAGATTCAGAGGCATCTCACAATACTGTAGATCTAATGGACAAAGATAAAGACATTGCAACCTCCTTCGCCAAATCATCCCATCAACTCTTTACCAGATCTGAGACTAGCTCAATGGTCAACCAAGTCTGAGATGGCTTCTAAGACTATCCAATGGGCCTTTTTACTGTAGATATAAATTGACAGTCTCCAAACAAGAATTAATAGCTTGATCCCCAGTCAGCAGGATTATTCTTATAATAAAAACCTTGGAGAAAAAATAATGTGCTACTGTAGCTAATCAGCAGTCAGTAAACCATTCTTGACCACCTTTATATTCAAAGCCTTTGAGATTATTGAAAATGCAAAACAGTTCCCTTGAATTATAATGCTGTGTGGAATTTTATTAGAGCGATAAGTCTTTCTTGCCTCATAAATCTCTTATTTATATTTATTAAAACTCTTCCTCCAACGAGATTTGCTACTTGAGTTACCTAAAACCAACCATTCTTATTCTAATTTCCTACACTGACTCTTTAAAAGAATCAGTATACCATAGATAGAACCAACAATTTGGAACACATTTTAATTTTTAGAGTGCAACCAGATCAGAGGTAGTCAAAAAGCTAAAAAGCTAAGCCATATAAAGGAAAGGATTTATATTCATCAGTTACAAGAAAAATTTTATCTAAAAATTGCTACATAACTGTTTTTATACAGTCTAACCTCATAATAGGTGAAATAATTACTTTCAATCCCAATTCAATAAGATAATGATCTGACCAAATAACTGGCAAGCAAGATCTCATAACTGCCACCAACTGTTCCCTATTTCCAGAAGACATGATAATAAGATCCACTGTGTGCCCTTCTGAATGTGCAGAACCATAATTCACCCGAAGATGGCCCACAGTTGCCACTGTTGCAAGAAAATGGTATGCTAACAGATCATTTGAATCAGCAAAATGTAGATTTAAAATTGCCAGTTAGCATAAATCTGTGGAATCATATAGTATTATTAAAAATAAATAATAATAATTCTTCCATATAAAAAACTGTCATTTGGAGAGGAAAATAAACTAACAATAATCTTATATCAGTCTGTGAATCCAAAGGGAAGAACATACTTTCAGCATAAAGTGGTGGGGAGTTTAGCATAGCAGCAATGTTCAACAGCTTCTTATAGGGGCATGTCTACTAAAGCACTCTACCAGGGTAACACAGGGTTAGAATGATGCGTTGGCATCATGCTAAAAGGTAGCATGGGCCTCAAGCTTAAAACCTCACGCCACCCTTGCAGTGCACAATGGGACAGAGACTGGGTGGAGGACATTCCCACCATGGTGCAGGTAGCGCAAGTGCTTGTAGCCCATGCTACCTGCTCTCAGTGCATGTACTGTGGGTGCAACTAATGTCACCTCAATGGGTGGCATTAGAAACATAGAAACATGATGACAGAAAAAGACCACATGGCCTATCTAGTCTGTCCTTCCATAACAACAACTACAACAGTCCACTTTTTACCTTTAGAGATCCTCTGTGTTTGTCCCATGCTTTTTTGAATTCAGTTACTGTCCTCATCTTTACCACCTCCACTGGGAGACTATTCCATGGATCCACTACTCTTTCCGTAAAGAAATATTTCCGCATATCACTCCTGAATCTATCTCCCTTCACCCTCATCCCATGTCCCCTCGTAGCAGAACTTGCTTTCAATTGAAAGAGGCTCTCTCCCTGAACATTTATGCCACGGAGGTATTTAAACATCTCAATCATATCACCTCTATCCCGCCTTTCCTCTAAGGTGTACATATTAAGATCCTTAAGTCTGTCCTCATATGATTTATAATGAAGCCCACTAATCATTTTAGTAGCCATCCTCTGCACCGACTCCATCCTGATCACATCCTTTTGAAGGTGCGGTCTCCAGAATTGCACACCATACGCCAAATGAGGTCGCACCAAAGACTTATACAGAGGCATTATCACCTCCTTTTTTCTGCTAGCCATTCCTCTCCGTATGCACCCAAGCATCCTTCTAGCTTTTGCCATTGCCTTTTCTACCTGTTTAGCTACTTTAAGATCATCAGACACAACCACGCCTAGGTCCCGCTCTTCTTTAGTGGACAAAAGTACTTCACCTCCTATACTGTATTGCTCCCTTGGACTGCTCAGCCCAAATGCATGACCTTACATTTTTTAACATTAAATCCCAGCTGCCAAATTCTAGACCATTCTTCAAGCTTAGCTAGATCCCTCCTCAAGTTATTTACACCTTCCTGGGTGTCTACTCTATTGCAGATTTTGGTATCATCTGCAAAGAGGCAAACCTTACCCGACAGCGCTTCCGCTATATCACTAACAAAGATGTTAAAAAGAATCGGACCAAGGACAGATCCCTGGGGCACACCACTGGTAACATCCTTCTCCTCAGAGTGAGCTCCATTTACTTGTACTCTTTGTCGCCTCCCACCCAACCAATTTCTAACCCAAGCAGTAACTTTAGGGTCCATCCCTAGGGTGCTCAGTTTGTTTATAAGTCACCTGTGAGGAACAGTGTCAAAGGCTTTACTGAAATCTAAATACACCACATCTAGAGCTCTCCCTCGGTCCAACTCCCTGGTCACCCAGTCAAAGAAATCCATCAGATTTGTCTGACAAGACCTGCCTCTGGTGAATCCATGCTGCCTCGGATCCTGTAATCTGCTGGACTCCAGAAACCTCACTATTTTCTCTTTCAGCAGCGTTTCCAATAATTTACTCACCACCGAAGTTAAACTAACCAGCCTGTAGTTTTCAACCACATCCTTACTTCCGCTTTTGTGTAAAGGCACCACATGAGCCTCTCTCCAGTCCTTTGGCACCACTCCCGACTCCAACGAGGCATTGAAAAGGTCAGTCAGTGGAGTTACTAGAACATCCACAAGTTCCCTCAGTATTCTAGAGTGTATCCCATCCGGTCCCATCGCTTTGTCTACTTTAAGTTGAGCTAGTTTCTCATGAACACAGTCTTCTGAAAATTGTTCAAGATGTCCCTCACTTCTGTTCTTATTTGTGGGTGTTTTTTGAGGTCCTGCTCCTGGTTCTTCATCTGTGAACACAGAACAAAAATATTTGTTAAGCAATTCCGCATTATCCTTATCAGCTTCTACATATTCCCCCCCCCCCTCCCGCACCCTTGAGTCTGACAATACCACTTTTGCCCTTCCTCTTCTCACTAATATATCTGAAAAATGTCTTATCCCCCCATTTTATTGCATTGGCTATTTCCTCCTCCTTTTGAAACTTTCCCTTCTTGACTACTTTGCTAGCTTCTCTAAGTTTTTCCAAATACAGATGCCTGTCTTCCTCTCTCTGTGATCTCTTGTATTTCATGAAGGCCTCCCTCTTTTTCTTCAATTTTTCAGCTACTTCCTTAGAAAACCATAGCGGTCTCCTTTTCCTTTTGCCTTTATTTACCATTTTAATAAAAAGGTTGGTTGCCCTTAAAATACCCCCTTTCAGTTTTGCCCACTGTTTTTCTACATCCCCCAGCTGTTCCCATCCCACTAACGACTCCCTGAGGTATTGGCCCATCTTCGCAAAGTTAGTCTTCCTAAAGTCTAAGATCCTCACCTTGGAATGGATTCTAACAGCCCTAGTCCTAATACTGAACCACACCATCTGGTGATCACTGGATGCAAAATGATCTCCCACTACAACATCAGAAACACTTTCACCATTGGTAAGCACCAAGTCCAGTATGGCCCCTTCACGTGTGGGGTCTGTTACCAATTGCCTGAATAGTTCTCCCTGTAGAGAATCCAGGATCTCCTTACTTCTAGATGATACTGCAGCAGAAATGTGCCAATCAACATCTGGCATATTGAAATCTCCTATCAGTAGCACTTCCCCTTTCCTAGCAATGCTGCGCATGTCTTCAATTAACTCTCTGTCCACCTCTTCCTCTTGTGAGGGAGGTCTGTATATCACACCAATGCAAATAGATTTCTCTTTCCCTCTTTCTAGTTTATCCCACAATGCCTCTTCTCTCCCTTTTAAGCTCTGTAATTCCAAAGCTTTAATAGTAGTTTTTACATATAGTGCCACTCCTCCTCCCCTTCTTCCTACCCTGTCCTTTCTGAATAAAGTATAGCCAGGTATAGTTACATCCCAGTCATAGTTTTCTGTGAACCATGTTTCTGTAACTGCCACTAAATCCAAGTCAGCCACTCCCACCAAAGCTTCAACTTCAGGGATCTTATTTCCCATGCTACAGGCATTAGTACACACTGCTTTCCATATGTTACCCCTGTTACCCATTTCTATAATGGTATTTAATGTTTCACCTACCTGGGCACTTTCACTTACCTGAGGGCTTTCTTCACACATCCCCAACGAATCTAGTTTAAAGCCCTCTTCAGTAGATTAGCCAGTCTACTACCGAAGATGCACTGACCTTTCTTGGACAGATGGATGCCATCTCTGCTCTGAAACCCTTTGAACAGCATCCCATGGTCTAGGAAACCAAAACGCTCTCGATGACACCATCAACGCAGCCATGCATTCATCTCCAGGATGCGAGCCTCTCTGCCTTGGCCTTTACCCTCAACAGGGAGGATTGAAGAGAACACCACCTGTGCACCTAACTGCTTCACCCTCTGTCCCAGAGCCATGAAGTCACTTTTGATACATTCCGAGGTATACCTGGCAGTATCATTTGTTCCAACATGGATTAGCAACATTGGGTAATAGTCATTGGGCTTGATGAGTCTCGGCAAACTCTCCGTAACATCTTGGATTTTGGCACCAGGCAGACAGCATACCTCTCTGGACATCAAGTCTGGTCGGCAGATGGACGCCTCAGTACCCCTCAGAAGAGAGTCTCCAACCACCACTACCCTTTGTTTCCTTCTGGTCACTGATTCTGCAACTTTGGGGTACTTGAACTCTGGTTCTTCCCTTTCCAGGGATGCTTTCACCTCCTCCACTTCCAGGGCTGCATAATGGTTCTTCAATTCAAGGGCTGGAGAAGTTGGATTGGTGATTTTGCAGGCCCTGGTGACTTGTGTCCAACCATCGACATTCTGTTGGCACCCATCTTCTCCTGTGCTGGAGAGCTTGGTTGCTGCAAGAAGCATCTCATCAATGTACTTCTCACTGTCTTGAATGCTCCTCAGCCTCGCTACCTCCTCTCTGAGTTCCTCCACTTGTTTCCTCAGAGCTTCAGCATGCAGGCACCCTGCACATGGAACCGGTCCTTCAACTGGCATTAGGACCTCTGTCTGGACCGTGGAAGAAGCTGTAATGGGGGCAACAGCTTTAGCAATACGATTTTTCCCAACCATTGTTCTGTTCAAGGAGCTTAGGTATCTGTTAAAGCAAAAGAGAGAGATCTACCAAGTACCAGCCGGTTTCACAGCTGTCCTTTCAGAGAAAAAGCAGTTAAATCTCTTTAATTATATTCAAAATGTGCTGGTCCAATTCTCTGTGATTTGTTAAAGGGGGAGGTGGCCTATAAAGCAAGACTGCTCACTAGGGGTGGGTGGGAGTCGGGGTGAGTAGGGAGGGAACTAACACCTGATTAGGTGTTTAGCAGTTTCTAAACCTGAGGAGGTTACTGGAGTTCAGCAATCTACTGTGCTCAAGGAAAGTTCCCCTAAAGCACCAAAAATAAAGTAACCTTGCTTTAAAAAATATGCAAAAACCCTTTTAAGAGCTCCCAGTCAGAGAGCTAGCAATGTAATATAATAAAACAAACAAACAAACCCTCAAATCCTTACTGTTTGTTGATCTGTGGAGACCTGGTTAGGAAAGCCTCAACTGGGCAGGGCACTGGAGCCTTTTATGCAGGTTTCAACTGCACTCAGGAAACAGGCCCACTAACTCCTGATTAGGTGTTAGCAGTTTCTAAACCTGAGGAGGTTACTGGAGTTCAGCAACCTACTGTGCTCAAGGAAAGTTCCCCTAAAGCACCAAAAAGAAAGTAACCTTGCTTTAAAATATATACAAAAAACCCTTTTAAGAGCTCCCAGTCAGAGAGCTAGCAATGTAATATAATAAAACAAACAAACAAACCCTCAAATCCTGTTTGTTGATCTGTGGAGCACTGGTTAGTTGCTCCCATGGCCTTTTTACTGCAGTGCACCATGGCAAATGCAGGGGGATGAATGTATGAATATACCCCCCACTGGATCCCGCACAAAGCCCCATGCGGGTAACGTGGCCCACGTGCACATTACTGGCATGAGACTTAGAAACATGTCCCATAAATTACTGTGAGGTGTTCAATTCAAAATTTTGAACTAACCATGATTCAGCAATCAGGGTTAGATCATATTCTTTACTGAAAATAAGATCATGAACAAGTAGAACTCTTTTATTTTATATATATATATATATATATATACATATATATATATATATATATATATATATATACATATATGTAGAAACATAGAAACATGATGACAGAAAAAGACCACATGGCCTATCTAGTCTGTCCTTCCATATCAACAACTACAACAGTCCACTTTTTAACTTTAGAGATCCTCTGTGTTGGTCCCATGCTTTTTTGAATTCAGTTACTGTCCTCATCTCTACCACCTCCAATGGGAGACTATTCCATTGATCCACTACTCTTTCCGTAAAGAAATATTTCCGCATATCACTCCTGAATCTATCTCCCTTCACCCTCATCCCATGTCCCCTCGTAGCAGAACTTGCTTTCAATTGAAAGAGGCTCTCTCCCTGAACATTTATGCCACGGAGGTATTTAAACATCTCAATCATATCACCTCTATCCCGCCTTTCCTCTAGGTGTACATATTAAGATCCTTAAGTCTGTCCTTATATGCTTTATAATGAAGCCCACTAATCATTTTATTAGCCAGCCTCTGCACCGACTCCATCTTGTTCACATCCTTTTGAAGGTGCGGTCTCCAGAATTGCACACTATACTCCAAATGAGGTCGCACCAAAGACTTAAACAGAGGCATTATCACCTCCTTTTTTCTGCTAGCCATTCCTCTCCGTATGCACCCAAGCATCCTTCTAGCTTTTGCCGTCACCTTTTCTACCTGTTTAGCTACTTTAAGATCATCAGACACAACCACGCCTAGGTCCCGCTCTTCTTTAGTGGACAAAAGAACTTCACCTCCTATACGGTATTGCTCCCTTGGATTGCTGCAGCCCAAATGCATGACCTTACATTTTTTAACATTAAATCCCAGCTGCCAAATTCTAGACCATTCTTCAAGCTTAGCTAGATCCCTCCTCATGTTATCTACACCTATATACACCTTATATATATATATATATATCTAAGTTGTTGTTGTTGTTGTTGTTAAGTGTTGTCGAGTCAGTATAAGGATAGATAATCAACTTGGGTCCCTGCAAGCTCCTGGGGCTTCAAATATTAAAGATAGCTTGATGTTATATAAACCGTTTGGATCTTTGGAATATTCCCTTTAATGTAAGAACCTTAGCTTTCTGAATTTTCCCAAGTCTCAACTGTTAACTCGTTCATTTTTGTTGAAGAAATATCTTGAAGAAGTATTGTTGTTACATGACACTGATTCTTTGGTATTATCTAATTTGTATTATATACCATTAGCCTGCTACCTCAGAATGGGGCAGAGGTTGCTTAGGTAAAATAAGGAACTTATTTGGATTGAACACATTTCCTGGAAGTATCACTTTATGAAATTCCTTGCAGAGCCACTTTGATTGCCTCATTCCTGACTGGATAAAATTAAGGTTCTGAGGGCTTATTTTTGTAAGAAGGATATTTTATTTTGTTGGCAAAAAATGACTCTATTCCCAGATGTGTCTAGGTTTACCCAAGCCTGGAGAATGTCATTTCTGCTGCTTAAGCCAAAGGTTTTGGCTGCAGGGGAGGGGGGTGGGATTCTTTCTTCATTTTCCATCTAAATGCCTATTGTTTTTTAAAAAAGGGATAATATATGTGTTTGTAGAACCCTTACAACTGGAGAATTTTCTTATTGATAAGAAAGAGCATGAATGTCTAATGCACTCTAATTTTTCCTTACAGTATTTTACTACTTCTTTATTTTGATTATTCTAGTGGGCTGGATTCTAACACTTTTTGATTAATATAGTTTTGCTCTGATATGGTCTCTCCAAAAGACTTCGCATGAAGGTTGTTAGGAAATAAAAGGTTTTTCCTTTTATAATTAAATTGGGTTTTTTTAAACTTTATTTCTATGCCATTTCTTGTAGAAATTGTTTTCTGCTTGTAAAGCATAACTATCAATTTTAAAAAAGGCAGACTGGGACACGTTTGAACAGTCAAGGCCCGATTCCAGTCCGGACGTACAGACCCTCTATGCGTCCAGCCAGATCCGGATGCACAGAGGGAGTCGCGATTCCGATCCCACGGGGCACATCTAGCCCCGTGGGATTGGAATCTCGAACAGGCCTGTACGTGCAGGCCGGGACGTACAGGCCGTGCCTAACTAACTCAGTTTGGGCATTACAATGGAGTCACAGTGCCATGGCATCCAGTTTCCATGGCATCGTGGCTCTATTGTAAAGCCGCAAACCCCGGCCACCGGCTCCTACAATGCTTTCCCTGCAGTCCAACCCCTGGTCCAGCCTCCTAAGGCCAGGGTCGGGTTGCGGGGAATGCTCTCTGCTGCTTCCTGCTGCTGCCATGTCCTAGGCCGCCGTCCTCTGCCCAATCAGGGAACTTATTCCACCTCAAAGGTGAAATAAGTTCCCCATCTAAGCCGTCGGCCCCGGACGTACAGGGCCGATATTGGAATCAGCCCTGTATGTCAGGGGCTGATAACTGCCCGCCACCTACCCTAATGCCACCCCTGATCTGCCCCTTCCCTGCCCCTGTCTAACTTCCCCATACAACAAGCAGGGAAGGAGAACGGGGATGGGAAAGGGCATGAATAGCAGGGATGGATGTCCCAATGGGATGTCCATCTCCTCTATTCATGGCTCTGAATGGCTCCCTTAATGTGGGGCATGTAATTAGAATGGCCGCATCTCAGCACTAACTGTCAATGGTGTGTTAAGGCTGCAAGTGGGAGAGTTAGGGGCAGACAGTGGGCGGGTGAGTGCCTTACAGTCAGCACACTCGTGCTTCTGCAAGGCAAGCAATTAGCATATGTACATTTACCGCCACCTCCATAAGTGGAGGTATGTGCACCTTGCTATTTTCATATCGTGCTAGTGCAAAGTGCAAAAGTTAAATTCCAGGAATATGCTTTCCACACCCCCAGAGTTGCCAAATTGCCCAGTTCCATGAGTGAGATTTTAAGCCAGTCCTGTATTTCTGACAATCTCATTTTGATGCATTATAGGACTGATTCCAATGAGTAAAATCAGGGACTACAAATTCCATACTGCATTGCAATGCAAATTTAAAACCAGAACTGGCAAAAAAATCTCACTCCTGGAATTGTGTAACTTGGCAATGCTGCACACCCAACAGATAATACCATGGTGTTACAGATACCACGCTATTGCTTGAGCATGCTATTGCATGTTAGTTGTAACCTTCTTCAAAAAAGAGCCCCTTAATGGTCAACCACATATCACCTAAAATAAAATTCCACTAGTTTAAAAGTACAGAGAGAAGAGCACAGAAAACTGCACAAATGCCTCTACTACCATTTTCAGTATTCCTTAGTACTAAATGAACGATTGCTTGATCTACAATAATTTGAAAGGAAACAGGAAAAGGGAATGTCAAGGCTAAAAATATGATGTAAATGTGACTACCAAATTAGAAAGGGTAATTCTGGGATACTTGTGTACGGAAAGAACTGAAAGACCTTACTCAGGCAGCTTTAAGAGAGGCAATCCATAATAATCCCTTGGAGAGTCCAATCAAGTATATTTTGTTTATTTTTTTCAAAGAGATGGGGAATAAATATAAAGGGACTGATTCAGATGTTGCCTTTAAAAATAGTATATGTATGAGGCATGTGCATTTTGGGCTAGTATGGGCATTCGTTTGGGTTCCTAAAAGTTAAGTGTGCATACAGACTGATTGTGCCACACATAAACGTATACACTAAAGCAAACACGATCAATTTGCATGCATAATAATTGCACAGTTTTGTCAAAAGTCTTTTTGGCCTCTATTAATTCCTTTTAATAAAAAATTTGCTTTGACTTTGACACACAATTTAGTTTTAACTTGTATCTGAATTTCCTTTAAACACCTTCATAACTTTTCTTAGTCTTTGTACAAAACTTATCAGCTATCTAAATACCATGGAAGACCATCTCATTCATTCACATAAGTGCACAAATTTATCATAAAGAAAAAAATCAGTAACAATTCCACAGAGCTTCTTATTCTGCAGATATAAGAAGCTCCAGGAGCTACTATTTCTCAGCATTTGCATTTTTACAAAAAGAATGAAATCAGGAACAAAACTCTTTTAACCAGGATACGCTCAGACCCATAACCTAGAAAATAAAATGTACACATCATTGATTAAACTTATTTATTGTTCAAACACAAGTAAAGGAATAGTTAATCATTTTGGAGTTTTCTCTTCCCCCCTCTATCACAATTGTCAAATCTTGGATCCCTGTAAAATAATCTTAAACAATTTAATAAAATCACAATCATATGGATTTATATCTCAATAATACTACTGTTAAGTGGAATCAAAAGTTGTTATTTTTTTTTTTAATATTTTTATTGAGTATATCATGTTATATCACAAAGGAACATAGAGTAGGCATACAATGCTACAAGCAGAAACATAACAGATTCAAAGGGTACATAAGCATCACGATATGCCCCACTCCCATACACAATATTTTCACACCCATAAGAGCAAACAATAAAACTATAACAATTAGAACATCCCCGTCTCTGAAGGAGTCATTCAACATAATCAAGAGACAATCGAGGAGAAAGGAAAAACAAAAACAAAAACCCCAAACTCCCTCCCCCCCGAAGCACTGCAGACAACAAAGGAAAAAGGAAAAAACAAAAGGGAGCATCCCGGGGCCTTGAGCTCATACGACTATTATATAGCAGATAACACTCAACAGGTAAAGAAATACCATGTTAGCAATTGGCACAGGTAAAAAGATCTAATGCTGACCATTTGGAGAGGTTTGGTACTCTACCCTTCATGCACAGGATTCTATCAGAGGCTTTCTCGTACTTGGCAAACAGAAACAGTTGATTCCACCATTCTTGATAGGTAGGCTTACAGGGATTCTTCCAATGGGTTAGAATAAGTTTTATTGCCACCATTATCATAAAGTTGAGAAGAAAGTAATTGCTTTCATCCAGTTCTTGGATCCTTACGATATTAGGAGTATTAGGAGTGATGTAGGCCCTGTGCGCCAGGAAAAACATCGACTGAACAAGAGCCGCAGACTTCGATGCTCGAACCGAGGAGCTCCAGAATTTCTTCCATTCCAGCGGCGACAGCGTAAGCTGTGCCTCTTCTTCCCATATGCGGTGCAGCCCGTGATTAACTGGGGCGAAGTGATCCACAAACATAGCATAAATACAGGAGGCGACACCTTTCGTAGCATTAATTTCTTCAACCACACTCTGTAATCCCCAAGAGCAGGTCAAGTTCACTAAGGATGGTAACGCCTTGCTGAGACAGTGCCGTAGCTGCAGCCACTGAAAGTAACAGGTGGACGGTAAGCCAAATTCTTGCTGAAGAGTGTTAAAGGGCTTCCATATTGCACTTTCCATTAGCTGCCCGACAGTCCACACCTCCTAGTCTTTGCCAGTTCACCCAGCAACACGTCCTTTTATTTATCTTGAAATCTGGGTTGAGCCAGATAGGCACTGACCGTGAGGGTAGGTTGCGGTGTGCAATGATAGGGAGAAATGATCGAAACACTGTTTGAGTTGAGATTATCACTCTCCCAACGCCAGAAATCTCTGGGTGAGTCATCCCCATAAGTAGCTTAAGAGGGCAGGGGGCAACCAAGCATTCCTCCAACTGGAGCCATGTGGGCTTACGCTCCAAAGTTTCGCTCAGGGCCCATAAGGATCCCTGCTTCAGCAGAAAGGCTTTGTGGTACCATAAAAAATCAGGAAAATAAATTCCAGCAGCTGTCTTGGCAGCTTTTAATTTCTTTAGTGCGATTCTAGGACTATTCATAGTCCGTTCCAGAGTCTTGTATACTGCAGGGGGAAACAAAACGGGGAGCATACTCAGAATATAATTTATCTTGGGCACCAAAGTCATTTTGATGGCTTCCATCCGACCCCACCACGTGAGGTGAAGTGGGGAACATGACAGAGTGTAGGAGCGGGCTATTTCCAGCAGCTTTTCAGCATTCAAACGCATAGTATCTTCAATGGAAGCAGAGTATAATACTCCCAAATATTTTACAACAGCAGGCTCCCATTGAAAGCGGAACTTATCGACCAGAGAGGGACTCGCCCACTTGTTCATCGGGAAAGCCACGGTTTTTGCCCAGTTCACTTTGTATCCTGATAGCTGAGAGTATATGGAAATCAAGTGCAAAAGTGGCGGTATTGAGTCTGGCAGGAGGAAGACCAGTAGGTCGTCTGCATAAGCTGACAATTTAACATGAAGATCAGCAATCACAACACCATGAATCTCTTCAGATTTACGAATTAACAAGGCCAAAGGCTCCAAGGCAAGGTTGAACAGCAGTGGAGAAAGAGCACATCCCTGCCTCGTACCACGCCGCAGAGGAAAGGGCTGAGAGAGGATACCATTGGCTAGGATTCGGGCATTGGGACTATCGTAAAGGATCCGTACCATAGCGATGAACTCGCTGGGCAATCCGAACCACTCTAGAACGTGGTACAGGAAAGGCCACTCGAGCCTATCAAAGGCCTTTTCCGCATCTATAGAGAGGCCCAGTACAGGATCATCAATGTTCTGGGTCCTTTCCAGCACATCGCATAATCGGCGGCCGTTATCAGCCATAGACCGTCCCTATACAAATCCGCATTGGTCAGGATGAATTAACAGATGCAGCACTCTATTCAAACGCCTAGCCAATGCGCTGGAAAACAGCTTGTAATCAGCGTTGAGAAGGGAAATGGGCCGGTAATTCCCAACTGCAGTTGGATCCTTCCCGGGTTTTTATAGCACTACAATAGTTGCTTCAGCAAAAGCCCCAGTCCCCTGAGCAGGAGAGAGAAATTGAATGTAATATTTTAATAGTTGCGGGAGCAGTTCATCCGCAAACGTTCTATAGAATTCGACCGGTATCCCGTCCGGACCAGCAGCCTTGCCGGTCTTCATAGCAGCCAATGCCTCCCGCAATTCACTGATAGTCAGGGGCTCCCCCAGGGTCAACTTCTGCTGCTCCTGCAGAGTCGGCCGTTCGACCTTAGCTAGCAGATCTTCACAGACCTTGGCATCAAACAGTACCTCTGAGGTATACAATTGTTCGTAAAATGACCGAAACGCTGATACGATTCCAGAATTAGTAGTCAAAGGGTTCATCTGCGCATCCATGATATGAGTTATATGCGATCTATTACGGGGGGCCTTCAACCTGGCAGCCAGCAGCTTGCCCGCCTTGTTGTTATCTATGTGGTACCGAACTCGGCTCTCAAACAGGCTCTTCTCCACTTCTGTGCTCAATATCATGTTATATTGATATCTTAACTTCTGTATATGATTCAAAATGCTGGTATCAGAGCGTCGTTGTAGCAGTCTTTCACCTGCTCTAATCTGCTGATCGAGATCTTGGAGCTTCACTCGCGCCATCTTAGCTTTAGTTATGCTAAAACTGGTTACACGCGCTCTAATAGAGGTTTTGAAAGCTTCCCACCATGCCCAATTGGATGAATCCTCTTGCCTGTTATAAGCAAAGTACTCCTCTATAGCTTGTCTCATGGTAGTCTGAAATTCTGCATCCCCGAGCAAGGTTCTGTTAAAGGACCAAAATTGCTGCCTAGACAGGGCTTCTTCAGGATTAAGTTCCAACATTATTGCCGCATGGTCAGAGATGTGAGTACTGAGGATACTAGCTCCACAAACTTCTGAGATCAACGATCTGGAGATCAAAAAGAAATCAATCCTGGAGTGCGAGCCGTGCGGGCAGGAGAAGAACGTATAATCCCTCTCCTTCGGGAATAGGATTCTCCAAACGTCCACAAGCCCGAGCTCTTGCATAAGTGACTGAAGCACTATCTGCGCTCTACCACTTCTTGCGCGACTGGGGTTGCAGTCCAATAGGGGATCCAGAACCAGATTGAAATCGCCCCCAAGGATTAATGGATAAGCAGCATCTTCCTGTATCACTTCTGCTAGGGAACAGAAAAAAGCAGGCTGATCCCCGTTAGGGCCATATACATTGACAATAACCAAGTGCTTAGTTCCCATAGCTGCATGCACTTTAACCCTGGTGGACAAGATCTGAAGAGGAATCCGTCCTCTGGTTAATACTGCTACCCCATTTTTTTTTCACAAAGCAGGGGAGTGGGCAACCAACTTAAAATGATTGGAGCCTAACTTCAGAGACTCCTTAGATGACAAATGAGTTTCTTGAAGGAGAAGAAAATCCGCTTTCTGCTTCTGGGCATACACTATTATCTTCCTCCTTTTTGCAGGATGCTGAATACCCTTCACATTCAGAGACAGGATTTTAAAGGGAAGTACCGTCAACAGAGTACTGAATATGATATACCAGCCTCTCCATGGTCATGAACACACTCAGCCTGTAAACCTGTATGTTTCCCCCAAAGGAAAAAAGGAAAACCCCTATTTGTCTGCAGCGCCTCGATCTTTTTCCCCCAAATAGGAACAGCAATAGTGAGTGAGACAGCGTGAAGAACAAGAGAGAAACACAGCAGCACCCGCACGACCCAATACTAGTACCGCCCCGTTAACTCGAGTGAGAGAAAAGGGGACATAACCCAAAAGGGTACCACCATATGATAATCAAATAACAGCATAGGGTCTATTATAGTATGACATAAAAAACTATACTATATTATAGTTATTACAGTAGTGTAACTGATGCACCCCCCCCCCCCCTCCCACAGGACCCTCAGGCAACAACATACATACCAGCACCCAAATACCTCCCCGCAGTGCAACCAGGCCAAACACCATACCGGCCAAACACCATACCAATTTAGATCTAAAAAAGGTTACTTGCACAGAGTAAGAAAGAGAGTCCTTCTATAGCTGGAGCTATGGACCATTTTCCGTGTGCATTTTCAACACTTCTTGCTCTTCTATAAAATGCAAAAGCCCCTCAGGGTCCTCGAATGACTTCGTCTGATTATCCAAAGTCACTTTGAGACGCGCTGGGTAAAATAGGCCATACTTCGCTTGCAACTGTTGAAGGCGGGGTCGCAGATCAGGAACTTTTTTCTTTTATCCATCGTTGCTTTACACAGGTCTGGGAAAAAGGAGATTCTATGCCCCTCAAAAGACACCGATGCCATCACCCTTGCCGCAGACATGATTTGCATGGCTTGCTGATGCCTTAGTAGGCAAAAAATTAGGGGCCTAGGCCTCAAGCTGCGACCGCCCATGTGCGTGGGTATTCGGTGCGCCCGCTCCACTTCCAGCGGTTTACTGAAATTTATTTTGAGAAGGTTAGGCAGGACTTTTTCTATGAAGCCAATTGCATCCGATCCCTCCGCTCCTTCAGGGATTCCAAAAGTTCTTATTTTTATATATTTACAAGGAAAAGAAAAATTAGCCTGCTTTACTTTAACTAACAGGAGACCCAGCAGTAGCTCAACCACACATGCCACAGCCACAGGACTACTCCGACTATCTGCAATCAAAAATGATCAGGACCGACAAGCACACCATTGACACCAACCACACCACCCCACATAAAATGTCACAACCAGCACCACTGCTCAAATTCAGTGAGATATCCAGCAAAGAGATTGAAGATACTATTGCCGCCATAAACCTCACCACTGCACCCAACGACCCCTGTCCAGCTTTCCGGATAAAAGAACTACGTTGCGACCTAAGTCAATTCCTGAGCAAATTACTGAATCAATCACTCTCAATGGGATCCTTTCCACAGAGCTTAAAACACACATCAATCAGACCACTGTTGAAAAACAGCAAACTAGATCCATCCAAAGTTGAATCCTATAGACCAATTTCAAGCATCCCCCTGCTCGCAAAAATAACACAGGTACACTAAAAAAAAAATTTTTTAAACTGCCTCTAATGTTTCGATTGATTTTTACATTTTTTGGTGCACTGAATCCAAATCTGGTAACCAATTTGCTCCATCACGTACAGATTTTTTGCTACATTGGGTTAGCAGTTTGAGGTGAACGTTTCAGATTGAGTGCGATCGAGATAAAAGTTTCTTGGATGAATTCTTTATACTAATTGTTTAGTAGTTATTCAAATAAGAATAAAGAAAATTGTAACAAGGCAGCACATAAGAATAGAGTAATGTCAACAAAACACACTGTGATGGTAGCAAAATTGTCTGCACTTAAAACAGCCACATACATGTGCACAAACATTGAGCATATAAGAGCGAGGTTAGACACAAAGCAAAGCAAAGAAATGTGCAAAAAATGTTGTACAGGTATGTATGTAAGAATAGAAAACGCAAACCGCACCATTGCAATACATGAAGACAAACACCCGATGGTGTGAAAATAAAATTCTAATAAATGAGATCCGACACTGTGGTAATAACTAGCAAATTTTTATTTCAAAGTTTAGTAAAAACACGATATTTGTCAACACAGTTTAGATTTTAAAGTCATTCTTGGGTCAATCAATCTCCTGGTGGGCCCGTTTCTTCTTCCCCCGAATGCTTCTCTTGGTGCGCTGCTTGGCGTATTTTTCATCTGGGGTTTCCCGCAGCAGCAACCAGCAGAAATCAGCCTTCATAGTGGTGTTCCATCTTCCTTGGTACCTTCTCTCTGCGTCCTTGATGTCCTGGTGAAACCTTTCACCTTGTTCTTCACTGTACGCCCCCAAGTTTTCGGGAAAGTAGTTCACATGGGAGTGCAAGAAATGGACTTTCAGGCTCATGTTACAGCCTTATTCTTTGAAGGCATTGAGCATCCTGGCAACAATATCCTTATAGTTCTCATCCCGCCTGTTCCCCAAGAATTTGAGAACAACATCCTTGAAGGAATCCCAGGCTTCTTTTTCCTTCTCAGACATCGTTTCAGCGAATGCTCCATCTGAAATGAGTTTCCTTATATCAGGGCCAACAAACACTCCTTCCTTTAGCTTTGCTTCAAAAAGTCGGGGGAACTTTGAGCAAAGGTACCGAAAGCACTCACCATCTTTTGGAAGGGACTTGATGAATTGCTTAATGAGACCCAACGTAATGTGGAGAGGTGGTAATAGCATTTTATCACGAGGTACCAAGCTCTCATGAAGAACATTTTTCTCACCGGGTCTCAAATACTCCCGAATTGGCCAGTCTTTTTTCCCCCAGTGTAGGTCGCGGGCCCGGCTATCCCACAAGCAAAAGAAGCAGGGATATTTGGTGAAACCGGATTGCTGCCCTAATAGCATGGATAGAATTTTAAAGTCTCCACAAATCATCCACTTATGCTCATCATAACGAATCTTCTGAAGAATCAGGGCCAAATTCTCGTATTTTTCTTGGAGAATAACAGAGTGAGCAATAGGAACTGAAGCGAATGTGTTGCCATTATGAAGAAGAACACCTTTTATGCTGTCTTTTGACGAATCAATGAACAGCCGCCATTCAGCAGGATCATACTTGAGTTTAAACTTTTCCATCACTCCGTATATATCGTTGCAAAATACCAAATCTTCCTCTTTGCTGAAATACTTCAAAAATTGTGTCTCGCGGTTGCGGTACCAATAAAAAGTTGTTCCTGGTGACAATAGATTTTTCTGTTTAAGCCGAGAACCTAGCAGTTGGGCAGCATCTTTTGGGAGTCCTAAATCCCGGACTAAATCATTCAATTCAGCTTGAGAGAAAAGTTCAGGTTTCGGATCTGGTTCAGTTTCAAACTCAGAAGTACTGGACTCATCGGGAAAAGCCATCTGATGAGTCTCATCATGATCAGAACCGTCCACACAAATATGATCCAAAGATTTTGGTGGTTCAGGCACAGGTACTTCGTTGCTATGAGGCATAGGCCTAATTGCTGAGGGAAGGTTGGGGTAACTTATTACGTTCTTATTTTTTAAGTTGTATCCCTTCACAATGCAAGAGCAAAAATAGCAGTCACTTCTGTGGTCTCTTTGTTCACGCCACATCATAGGTATTCCAAAACGAAATGCTTGTTTTTTACCTTTCATCCATAAGCGTAGATCTTCCTCACATGTCTTGCACACTTTGTGAGGAGCTCACGGTTTGTCTTGATCGCCTAACTTCAAACCGAAATAGGCGAAATATACTTTTTTAATAAATGCAGAAATGTTCCTCTGCCGCTTTTTCACGGTATATTCCCCACAAATAAAACAAAAACTGTCCGGAGAGTTGACGCAACCTCTGGCTCTGTGAGCCATCACAAATACACAGCACTGCAAACTACAACTGTAGTGAACCACTTCGGAATAAAGCTGGATTACGACTGAGCAAACAAAAGGTAATAATGAACTTGCAAGAAACTGAAATTTGACAGGAACGTTCATGTCGCAACCACCGTGTTTGAGCGAGCGAATGAGGCGAGGCGAACAGGAAAGAACATGCGCCAGCGCGAGTACTGGATTTAGCCCCCCGCCTCCCAATTGTCCTGTTAATGTATAAAATGAATACAAAACACTCTAAAATATCATGAGGGAGTGTTTCTAGTTAGTTAACCATTACAACCTCTATTTTGGGCCAAGAAAATAAACTGCAGTCGGCTAAAAAGAAATTATGTGAACATTCCTTATATGGGTAAGAAATCTAATTTTGCAAGAAAACGTGACGTGATGGAACATTTTGGCTATTTTTCCTGGATTCAGCACCCCAAAATCTATAGGAATCAGTTGCAAAACTGGAGGCAGTTTTTTGGTAGTGTACCTGTGTAATCGAAAAAGTGGTCCAGTGACAAATTCAAGAGCACGTCGACACCGAAGCCCCATTAGACCCTTCCCAACACGGCTTCAGGGAAGCACACGGTGTGGACACCCTCCTCACGACCCTCTTCTATAACCTAGTCACAGGACTTGACAACATCCACCAAGGATTTGTACTCATCTTCATGGACATTGCAGCGGCTTTCGACTCGGTGAGCCATGAGATTCTAATAGAACACCTTGAAGAAAAAGGAATACAAGGATCAGCACTGAAATGGTGCAAATCATACCTGTCCAACAGATGGCAACAAGTGAGGACAGGCACCACGACTTCAGAACCTTTTCTACAAAAACAGGGGGTGCCACAGGGATCATCCCTCTCTGCATTAATGTTTAACATTTATATGCAGCCCATCTGCGCCTTGATCCGAGCTTTCAACGTCAATTGTCTTGCCTATGCAGATGATATCCTACTGTACATACCGTTAGACATTGACCAGCCAGATTTCTCCCCTATAATAAGATGTTTCAAAGCAGCAGCAGACTGGGTCCTTACACAAAATCTACGCATCAACCACAGCAAAACGGATGTTCTCTTCATTACGAGAAACCAGGATTTTACCCCACCACCATCATTACAAGTCAACAATGCTGAACTAAAAACCAAATCGTCAATTCGTTACATGGGAATTACACTAGACCAGCGGCTGGACATGAAAACCCATATAGGAAACACTGCAAAAGCAGTATATCATAAGATACGAACACTGCAGCACCTACGACCACTGCTTGACCTCCCCGACTACCGAACAATCTTCCAAGCATTAGTGATCCCACACCTTGATTACGCTAATGTGATACTTCACGGTCTCCCACAGGCATCGCTAAGTCCACTCCAGCTTGCGATGAACTCAGTTGCGAGAGTCCTAGTAGGGTTATCAAGGACAGACCACATAACACCAGTTTTGAAGAACCTTCACTGGTTACCTATACAGGCCAGAATCCACTACAAGATACTAGTCCTGGCTTTCAAAGCACTGAATAGTCAGCCTCCCACACCCATCAGCAAGACGGTTCATACCATACCAGACAATAGAAGCAGACGATCCACGACAATGAACACATTAGCGGTCCCTAAAGTAATGGTAAAATGTACTAAGGCAACAGCCAGTAGGGCTTTCACAATATATGCACCTAGAGCCTGGAATTCCCTCCCTACAACTATTCGATCTATCACGAACTTGGCCACATTCAGAAAAGCTTTGAAACATCATTTGTTCCAAAAACACTACCCTGATACTAATCACAGAAAGCAGACAATGAGCACTCAGACCCTGCTAGAGAATGGTTAGGCAGCTCACTTCTCACTGACCCAAATCGCCAGAACCAAGAACTCATACAACTGTTAAACGAACTGTATATAGTTTCCCCTGTTATACCCAAGTTACTACCCTGTTCATTGTAAATGCAATGTTGCTTTATGCATTGCAGTATATTTTATTCAATGTGAACCGCACTGATCTGAATAGCGCAGTATAAAAGAAATGTTAAATAAATAATAAATAAAATAAATAACTATATTCTGTTTTCTCTCTGCAGACTTTTTAAAATGTAACTTCTTTAACAAGAAGCTGTTATCTCACAAGAAGGCCTTGAACAATTCAGCAATCTCTCCTCTAGCAGAGATACTGTAAATATACAGCCTTGCCAAGCTGTTGCTGCTGTTATCTATGCTGTCTTCTTCTATCAAGCTATTACTGCAGTGCACAATGTATTTTTCTTCCCAATTCATTGACTCAGAGAATCCATCCCATGCTACAGTACAAACCCAGGTAGAAAAATAACACTAGGAGGGGCTTTCTGTGCTGGCTGTCTCCCCTCTGTATGGCCAATCAGAATTGGGCCATACAGAGGTAGACCCAATTCTGTTTGTGCATGGGCTAGATGTGCCCATGGAATCAGAATCGGGTCTAAGGCCTGGATGTTCAGGCCATGCCCCAATTCCAATCGGCCACATGTCCAGCCCACATACCCAGCTAACTCAGCCAGGCACCTGAATGGAGCCACAGGGTCATGATATCCCATTGCCATGGCACTGCGACTCCATTCAGGAGCTGTGATCCCCAGTCGCAGAAGCAAAATCTCTTTCCCCGCAGCCTGACCCCCGATCTGGCTTCCCATGGCTAGGATCAGGTTGTGGAGATCCCCCTACTCTCCCCACACCTCTTGTCGCTGCCCAGTGCCGTGGTCCCCAGACATCCAGGGGGACTTACTCCACCTCTGAGATGGAATAAGTCTCCTGTCTCTGTGGCCAACTCCAGATATACAGGGCTGACCTCAGAATCAGCACTATACGTCCGAGGTCACTCTCTGCCCACTGTCTGCCCTCGCTCCGCCTCTGTCCCGCCCTTTACCTCCCATGAACAGAGCTCCCTGTACAAATCACCTGTTCATATGGGAGATCTGTCCCTGGCAGACTACGCGGCCATTTAGCGGGTCTGGACATCTGGATCAGACGTCCAGACCTGCTAAACAGAGTTCAGAATGACCCCGTCGCTGCATAAACTTATTAATGCTGCAAAATCAATCATAGAGTCTTATCTTCCTCTATATATTCATTAAACTGATACATTACTTCACAAGATTAGATCACTTTCACAGAAAAGAAGCAGTCAAATATAAACAACAAAAAAAAGACCATCATTATAAAGATAAGTCAAATGAGGAATGAAACCAACTCAGACAATGGGGCAGGTTTAAAAAGGAAAGTAATTTTATTCTTATTTCCGACACTAATTTAGGCTTCATTTAATTTCAAAATATATTCCATTAATAATCTGCCTCTAAGTATTTTTTTTACTTGCTGAGCCTTTACAGAATTCACTGGACAAGAATTTTAGTCATTTTCTAGGTTTCTTGTTTTTAAAATTCCTATTATAAAACAATTTCAGTCATCAATTCTATTATCAAAATTCATATTTCTTCAGTTCAGTGGATCAGATAAAATTCTTCAAGATGCCAATGGATAAAGCAAATCAAAGAAAGTGTCAGCTTATATAGATGCTTTAAAAATGTTGCACAACACACAAAGTTATTTCTTAATGTCACATACTGCTACAGAAGCAGCCTTCTTAAAAAGTCTGTTCTATTGTCAGTCATATGATCTCTAAACAAATCAAAATCCTACTATAGAAATCTACCATAAATATATACATGCATAGATTTTCTTATCACTCTAATGTATCCTTAAAGACTATGAGGTATGTTTACTAAAGAGCATTAAGGGAGCAGGGGATATAAAGCGATAATGACAGCATTAAGGGTGTTTGCATGTGATAAAGGCTTGGGGTGGGTAGTAGGCATTCCGGCAGTAAGGCCGTATGGGCCCATTAAATGTGTGCTAACAGGACACTGGGTGTTAAGGTGCCAAGCATGCACATTAATACCCGAAAGCAGCAGTCACCTTAATGCTGGATAAGGGAGTCCCAGCAAAAGACAATGTAAAGGTGATGGATGGAAGGACAGGTGGGAGCTCCTGGACCTGCCAGACCCATAGGAATCCTACATGGCAGTTGGTAAGTGGGATGAGCATGTGGGGGGCACCTGGACTGATTCACTGAGAGGTGCCCTTGAAAATTGCTGTAATGTCAGTGTATGGCATAGGATGGGGAAGATGTGTCCCCCTGTTTAGCCAGAATCGCCACAATGTGGCATCAAAAGGATGACTGAGCAGGAGTAGTGGCATGCACATCATTCACCAAATACCAAGCAACCTACATGTCACAAAGGACCTGACAGCTCTCTGAGAAAAACAAAACACATTCCTATTCCTAGAATGCCTTACCAATGACATAACCAAACAGGTTTGTGCACAACAACATGTCCACTAAACATACTCCCTCCCTGCTAACTGCAAAGGTCAACCCCAGGACATTATGAATCCTACAAGTTTTATGTTCCAGTTATAACATACCCCTAAGTCTGCTGTAATGTAAACCTCTATGTCTGTAGGATAAAGTGGTCTAAAAAAAATGCACAATACATAAAGGGCCGAATATTCTTAAGGCATTTGCATGGTTTACTGCCCAGTAAACAAAGTAAATGCCTGAAATGGGGATATTCAATGGCATTTACATGGTTAGTGCCACTGAATATCCCCTCCTAACCCCTCTGTGTAATGGCATTTACATGGTTAGTGCCACTGAATATCCCCTCCTAACCCCCCTATATAATGGCATTTACATGGTTAGTGCCACTGAATATCCCCTCCTAACCCCCCTATGTAATGACATTTACATGATTAGTGCCACTGAATATCCCCTCATAACCACCCCTATGTAATGGCATTTACATGATTAGTGCCACTGAATATCCCCTCCTAAACCCCCCATGTAATGGCATTTACATGGTTAGTGCCACTGAATATCCCCTCCTAACCCCCCTATGTAATGACATTAACAGGGTTAGTGCCACTGAATATCCCATCCTAACCCCCCCCCCATGTAATGGCATTTACATGATTAGTGCCACTGAATATCACCTCCTAACCCCCCCTATGTAATGGCATTTACATGGGTAGTGCCGCTGAATATCCCCTCCTAACCCCCCCCCCCCATGTACTGGCATTTACATGGTTAGTGCCACTGAATATCCCCTCCTAGCCCCCTATGTAATGGCATTTACATGGTTAGTGCCACTGAATATCCCCTCCTAACCCCCCTATGTAATGGCATTTACATGGTTAGTGCCGCTGAATATCCCCTCCTAACCTCCCTATGTAATGACATTTACATGGTTAGTGCCGCTGAATATCCCCTCCTAACCCCTCTATGTAATGGCATTTACATGGTTAGTGCCACTGAATATCCCCTCCTAACCCCCCCCCCATGCAATGGCATTTACATGGTTAGTGCCACTGAATAGCCCCTCCTAACCCCCCTCTGTAATGGCATTTACATGGTTAGTGGCACTGAATATCCCCTCCTAACCCCCCCCCCCTATGTAATGGCATTTACATGGTTAGTGCCACTGAATATCCCCTCCTAACCCTCCCTATATAATGGCATTTACATGGTTAGTGCCACTGAATATCCCCTCCTAACCCCCCCTATGTAATGGAATTTACATGGTTAGTGCCACTGAATATCCCCTCCTAACCCCTCTATGTAATGGCATTTACATGGTTAGTGCCACTGAATATCCCCTCCTAACCCCCAATGTAATGGCATTTACATGGTTAGTGCCACTGAATATCCCCTCCTAACCCCTCTATGTAATGACATTTTCATGATTAGTGCCACTGAATATCCCCTCCTAACCCCCCTCTATGTAATGGCATTTACATGGTTAGTGCCACTGAATATCACCTCCTAACCCCTCTATGTAATGACATTTAAATGGTTAGTGCCACTGAATATCCCCTCCTAACCCCTCTATGTAACGGCATTTACATGATTAGTGCCACTGAATATCCCCTCCTAACCCCCCCCCCTATGTAATGGCATTTACATGATTAGTGCCACTGAATATCCCCTCCTAACCCCCCCCCCCATGTAATGGCATTTACATGGTTACTGCCACTGAATATCCCCTCCTAACCCCCTATGTAATGGCATTTACATGGTTAGTGCCGCTGAATATCCCCTCCTAACCCCCCCTATGTAATGACATTTACATGGTTAGTGCCACTGAATATCCCCTCCTAACCCCCCTATGTAATGGCATTTACATGGTTAGTGCCGCTGAATATCCCCTCCTAACCCCCCTATGTAATGGCATTTACATGGTTAGTGTCGCTGAATATCCCCTCCTAACCCCCCTATGTAATGGCATTTACATGGTTAGTGCCACTGAATATCCCCTCATAACCCCCCTATGTAATGGCATTTACATGGTTAGTGCCACTGAATATCCCCTCCTAACCCCCTATGTAATGGCATTAACATGGTTAGGGCCACTGAATATCCCCTCCTAACCCCTCTATGTAATGGCATTTACATGATTAGTGTCACTGAATATCCCCTCCTAACCCCCCTATGTAATGGCATTTACATGGTTAGTGCCACTGAATATCTCCTCCTAACCCCCTATGTAATGACATTTACATGGTTAGTGCCACTGAATATCCCCTCCTAACCCCCCTATGTAATGGCATTTACATGGTTAGTGCCACTGAATATCCCCTCCTAACCCCCCTATGTAATGGCATTTACATGGTTAGTGCCACTAAATATCTCCTCCTAACCCCCCCTATGTAATGGCATTTACATGGTTAGTCTGTCCAAGAAGTAGGCAGTACTCACGTTGGTAGCACAAACACAGTCCAAGACGTGAGGAGTGTGGAAGACAAATTTATTTACTCACAAACCTAGTTGCCTAGGTTTGTGAGTAAATAAATTTGTCTTCCACACTCCTCACATCTTGGACTGTGTTTATTTACATGGTTAGTGCCACTGAATATCCCCTCCTAACCCCCCTATGTAATGGCATTTACATGGTTAGTGCCACTGAATATCCCCTCCTAACCCCCCCCCATGTAATGGCATTTACATGGTTAGTGCCACTGAATATCCCCTCCTAACCCCCCTATGTAATGGCATTTACATGGTTAGTGCCACTGAATATCCCCTCCTAACCCCCCTATGTAATGGCATTTACATGGTTAGTGCCACTGAATATCCCCTCCTAACCCCTCTATGTAATGGCATTTACATGGTTATTGCCACTGAATATCCCCTCCTAACCCCCCCCCCCATGTAATGGCATTTACATGGTTAGTGCCACTGAATGTCCCCTCCTAACCCCTCTATGTAATGGCATTTACATGGTTAGTGCCACTGAATATCCCCTCCTAACCCCCCTATGTAATGGCATTTACATGGTTAGTGCCTCTGAATATCCCCTCATAACCCCCTATGTAATGGCATTTACATGGTTAGTGCCACTGAATATCCCCTCCTAAGCCCCCTATGTAATGGCATTTACATGGTTAGTGCCACTATATATCCCCTCCTAAACCCCCTATGTAATGGCATTTACATGGTTAGTGCCACTGAATATCCCCTCCTAACCCCTCTATGTAATGGCATTTACATGGTTAGTGCCTCTGAATATCCTCTCCTAACCCCCCTATGTAATGACATTTACATGGTTAGTGCCACTGAATATCCCCTCCTAACCCCCTAAGTAATGGCATTTACAAGGTTAGTGCCACTGAATATCCCCTCCTAACCCCTCTATGTAATGGCATTTACATGGTTAGTGCCACTGAATATCCCCTCCTAACCCCCCCTATGTAATGGCATTTACATGGTTAGTGCCACTGAATATCCCCTCCTAAGCCCCCTATGTAATGGCATTTACATGGTTAGTGCCACTGAATATCCCCTCCTAACCCCCTATGTAATGGCATTTACAAGGTTAGTGCCACTGAATATCCCCTCCTAACCCCTCTATGTAATGGCATTGACATGGTTAGTGCCACTGAATATCCCCTCCTAACCCCCCCTATGTAATGGCATTTACATGGTTAGTGCCACTGAATATCCCCTCCTAAGCCCCCTATGTAATGGCATTTACATGGTTAGTGCCACTGAATATCTCCTCCTAACCCCCTATGTGCCCCGATGCTATCTGGTTAGCATCAGGGCATGTGGGGGGAGGCATTCAGGGGCAGAGCAGAGTCGATGACAAGCGTTAACTGAGCAGCAGCAATATTGCATGCTGCCAGGTTAGCGATCTGCGCCTATATTTAAGGTGCAGGAGCTAACCGGGCAGCATGCAATACTGCTGCTACCCGGTTAGCTACTGTGGCTTTCGGTGTCTGCGGTGATCCTTGGATATTCCCCGCATATGACTCCAGCATTGAATATCCAGGGTTAAGGGTCAGTGGGCAGGGCTATGCACTGAATGGGCACATAGCCGGTCCAACCCAATATCGGGCCTAAAAAAATAAACAGGAGAGGTGTGAGTAATACACCATAATGAGTTAAATCTTCCTGTGTGGCCCATGGTGTAGCAGCTGCCAGGAGAATACATGACTGTACATGATGGGCATATGCCGATGGAGGGGCTGAAGGATACATGGCAGTAGATGAGAGTGTGGTATGGTCGTGCTGATCCGATGTGACTGCAGCAATGCAGTTGTGTGTGTGAAAAAATAGTAGCTTGCCACGGGGGAGTTGCAATAACAGCTTGTTAGGTATGACAGCTGTCTCTGCTTTTCTAGCCGCCATATAATCAGGTTGCAGTTGGTGCAAAGGGTGGCTACTAAAATGCTTAGTGGTCTACGTTATGAGGCATATCAGGTCAAAATTAAAGACCTTAATATGCATTGGTGTGTAGGAGTGGCCTAGTGGTTGGGGGTTCGAATCCCACTAGAGGACAGCAACCTTAGCCTGGAAGGACTGGGGTTTCTAGTGCCACAGGTGCTCCTTGTGGTCTTGGGCAAGCCACTTTACTCTCCATTGCCCATGTTCCCTGTATGTGTCTTGTATCCCCCAATTGTGTCGTGACTACTTTGATTGAAGGATAAAGTGGTATATAAAACTGTCTAAATAAATGCATGTCCTAGAGGATAGGGGAAATATGATAGAGACATCTAAATGCATAGGAGAGCCTCTTTCATTTGAAGGGAAGCTCTACTAAGAGGGTGCATAGGATAAGAGTAAAACAGGATAGATTCAGTATACTGAAATATGTCTTTCAGAAAGAGTGCTAGATGCATGGAAAAGTCTCCCAGTGGAGGTGATGGAGACGTGGACAGTATCTGAATTCAAATAAGCATGGTACAAACACATGTTGTTGTTGTTAAGTGCCATCGAGTCGGAGTCGACTCATGGCGACCCTCTGGATAGCTATCCTAAATTGTGTTCGGTCTTGAGTCAGGCGGCTCACTGTTGACAGACTGGTATCCATTGCTGCTGTTATTGTATTGATCCATCTCATTGCTGGCCTTCCTCTTTTGCGTTGACCTTCTATCTTGCCACGCATGATGTCTTTCTCTAATGATCTCTCTCTTCGCATGATGTGTCCAAAGTATGAAAGTCGAAATCTTGTCATCTGAGCTTCTAAAGAAAGATTAGGTTTGATCTCCTCTAGTACCGACTGGTTTGTTCTTTCGGCAGTCCATGGTATATACAGTATTCGCCGCCAGCACCATACTTCAAAGGCATCAATTTTCTTCCTGTCTATCTTTTTCACTGTCCAGCTTTCACATCCATATGATGTTATTGAAAATACCATGGCTTGAACAAGTCGAATCTTTGTATGGAGAGAGACATCTCTGCTAAATCTTATCTAGGTCTTTCATAGCCATTCTGCCAAGAGCAATGCGTCGTCTGATTTCTTGACTGCTTGTTGCTTCTTTATTGATAGTTGATCCAAGTAGGTTAAAGTTGTTCATGATTTCAATTTCTTCTCCTTCAACAATGAACCTGTTGTTTATGCCAGTTGTCATGATCTTTGTCTTCTTTACATTAAGGTGCAGGCCCATTTTGAGACTATGTTCTTTGACTGTGAGAAGCAAATGTTTCAGATCATCTTCACTTTCAGCCAGTAATGTGGTATCATCAGCATAGTGAAGGTTGTTGATGAGTATTCCACCAATCTTCATACCTCTGTTGTCTTCATACAATCCTGCTTTTCTGATGATTTGTTCTGCATATAAATTAAACAGGTAGGGGGATAGTATGCAGCCTTGTCTTACACCTTTGCTTATTTTAAACCATTCTGTTTCTCCTTGTTCCGTTCAAACTGTTGCTTCTTGATCAATGTACAGATTGTGCAAGAGTACGATCAGGTGTTCTGGTATACCCATGCTTCTTAATGTGGCCCAGAGTTTCTCATGGTTTACACAGTCAAAAGCCTTGCTATAGTCGATAAAGCACAAATAGCTATCCTTTTGGTATTCTTTAGTCTTTTCAAGGATCCATCTCACATCTGCAATGATGTCTCTCGTTCCTCGCCCTTTCCTGAACCCTGCTTGCACTTCAGGTAGTTCTTGTTCCAGGTATGGTTGTAGTCTCTTTTGAATGATCTTCAGTAGAATCTTGCTGGCATGTGGGATCAGAGCGATTTTGAGATAATTTCCACAGTCAGTTGGATCACCTTTCTTTAGTATTGGTATAAACACAGATCTTTTCCAGTCAGTTGGCCATGATGTTGTCTTCCATATTTCTTGGAAGAGCCTTGTAAGTATGGTAACAGCTGCATCAGATTGCTGTAATACTTCTATGGAAATGCTATCAATGCCTGCTGCTTTGTTCTTTCATAAGGCTTTCAATGCTGCTTCAACTTCTTCTTTCATCACCAATGGTTCCCGATCATAAGGTACAGGTTGAAATGGATAGGATCTCTGAATGTTAAAAAGGGACTATTGTAGTTGATATAGAAAGGCAGACTAGATAAGGCATGTGGTCTTTTTCTTCTGTCATGTTTCTTTTATTATGTTGTACATTGAACAACTGGACAAGTGGCTCTTAAATTTGCCATATGGGGCAAGTAAGGATGTGTGATGATTCCTGCAGGTGATTATCCCATGAGCGTGATGTGCCTGTATGTATTACATATACTGATGCAGCTAAATATGTGCAGTCACAAATATGATGAAATATACCAATCATGTACAAGCCGTGTGTCATACATCTGCAGGTTGAAATGTCCGACCCTTTGCAATGGGATATAGCAGAGCCAATAAGGACATGCTGTCAGATGGGCATGAGTACAATGTGCATGTTTGCAAACCCAATGTGCTATTAGAACACATTAAAACAATAATGATGTGTGTCCCCCAGGCAATGCATACTCAGGCCTGTTTCTGGCACTATAATAAATACATAACAGGAACATATCGAAGTGAGTTGCTCACAGCCAGAGAAAGTATAGAGGAGATTCATACCCTGGTCTGCAGCTTATAAAGCCAGTGTTCAAACCGTTAGGCTACATTTTGACATGGTTCTCAACGGGAAAATGTATGAACCATGAGACAGCAGGTCCCTTCCTGCAATGGCAGGAACCCAGGACACAAAAGCATGTAGTTGGCACATTCTGAGACTGTAGTACAGCACAGCTTCGGCCTGCATACAGAGGTACACTTTCAGTATTACTGCACTGGACAGTCAATACTGTAGCTGCATAGCAGACACACAGCTACAGCATAATCTCTACTCCAAAGGCCATGCCACATGTGAGGCCAACATGCCCATCCTTCCTCTGTACCTCCAACACCAACCAAGTGGTATGTTTACCATAGAGTGTTAAGGGAGCAGCAGATATCGAGCGATAACGGTAATGTTAAGGGTGTTAGTGTGCAGTAAAGGATGCAGCAGGTAGGTGTTCTGGCGCTAAGAGCGCTTGCTCTGCTTATCTGATGCAAATAGGACACCAGGTGTTAAGATGCCAAGTGTGCTCCTTAATGCCCAAAAACTGCAGTGAGCATAATGCAGGATAAAGGAGCCTCTGTGAAAATCAGAATCACGATCTCCTTTGTATGTCCGGGTCAGCCCAGACTTACAAAGGAGATCTATATCGTGAATAGAATCAGGCCCACTGAGAACAGAGGACACCATGCCAAGGTTATGATGTAGAGCTGCGTGGCTACAAGGGCAAAACAGTTCCCATGTCCACCACACCCTGTATGCATGCATTTCCTGGAGCATCAGAGCTATGATAGTAACCTAAGGCTATGATAAGCATGTCAATATGTATACATTTTGTGGATATGGGGAAATCTCTTGCATATTGTACAATTTACTGTAACACATGTCCTGAGCCAATATGTGTGTTACAGTAATTCACCATCAGATGGAAGGTGAAGCTCCTCCCACACTTCACGGATGTAGTCCGAGTACTTGTGTCACAGCTACTATTCCTTCTTACACAGATCCTCCACCTGCGAATGACATAAACATCCCATCAGTGCCATGCACAAACTACAACCAAAGAACAGTATATGTCACATAACAATACCATGAAGGCCATGTGTAAGTTTTATGTCACAGTGCAATGGTGGCTGACTGAGATAGATGTGTTCTGCATACTGTATGCTCACATTAGTACTCCCAGACTGATAGCACCTAAGAACGCAACCCTTGGTCCTATAGTGCCCACCATGCATATGTGATACACTCACAGGTGCTCCTACGTGTTTCCCTTCTATGTGTCCTGTCAAAGTGTGAGATGTAGTGTAGCACAGTAATTAAATTAACATCCCACATTCTATCAGATGTCTGTCAGATACCCTGGGACAAGGCCACATTGCTGAGAATGGTCCACAGCACAGCTTCCACAGACCAGACCAGTCCCTCCCCAATGTGTGGACCTGGATGAGGATCCTGTATGTTCAGAGGTAACATAAGACATAACAAGCTGTGGTCTATGATGTATCTCACTGTAACATTATGTATGTATGTCTGGCTGCATGAGATTAGATACAATGTTCAAGCATATAGAGATCTTGACATGTGCAGGTGATATAGAATGAGAGCAGATCCCTCATTTTCCTAGGACTGTGATACATGGCAATAGTAGGCAAGATGCCCTTGTCTGCATATCTGGTACAAACACTGAAGGTCTGCACCATTACACCAAGCCAGTCAAGGGATCATGTCACATGGTAAACATGCAACTGACATTTACTACAAGATAACTCTCAGTGTATGACCTGTCAGAAATTGCACATATTGCCATCATGACTACATGTATCTAATGTAGCTCAGTCAAAGGAAAATCCTTCTATGTGTTTGGATGATGGGGCCCAAAAGCATGACCACAGTCAATATTGTGTGACATATCTGTGCCTCTAGTCAATGTACTGTAACTGTCTGTGTGGTAAGTCTGGATGTGAGAGCTGATCCTACCTGTTGCACCACATTCTGCCCATCTTAATTGTTTGGTTCAGGCCTATTCCCCAACTGTGACTAGCATGGAACACTCCTCATTAGTGTTGCTCAACAGACATGTTCCAGGAGCATTGTGCGATCACAGCAGACGGTGTGAAGATCACACAATGATGTGTGTGTGTATATATATATATATATATATATATGGGTGTTTGGAGGGCCAGCAGTTGGTGTGTAACTTTGAGCCCTAAGGGAGTAACCTATGATAAACCTGATAGGGACATGACTCCACCTGGAATGTGTTGTCCTGCCTTTTCCCACCTTAATGTTCCCATGTGTCTGTTGTGAGCTCAAGACTCAAAAGAGGCATATGACATGATGCGTATATATGTGAAAGAGTGAAATGTATTTATTTAGCAGGTTTTTTTTATACCGCTTTATTATTTCAATCAAAGCCGTTTACATTGTAACCTAAACTTGGTAAATGTACATCAAACAGAGGCATCAATAACTTGGATTTTTCTGAGCAATGGAGGTTTAATGGAGGTTTAATGGAGGGACTTGCCCAAGGCCATGAGTAGTGCTAGCGGGAATATGAACCCTGGTCTCATGGTTCCCAAGCCAGTGCTGTAACCACTAGGCTACTCCTCCACTCCATTGATTGACCCAATGCAATTGCTCTCCCTACACACTTCCTTCAACATTCTGCCCTCATCGCAAATTGGCCCTATCTGTGCCCTTTCAGCCCTTGCAAACACTTCACAAATGCTCCTTTCACCTTGTTGCATATTATGCCTTGAATACACTCCCCAAGTATGTATGTCATGCCCTTTCTCTGGCCCATATCAAATCCAGGTGTCAAAGTCACCTCTAGTCTGCTGCTCCTGAAACATGATTTGCACAATCCCCTTTGTGATTCCTTCCCACTCCCGTGAGATGTATGCTGTGTCCAAAGCTACTGTGTTGTCCATCCTGACTAGATAGTGAGCTCCGTTGAGCAGGACCTGTCTCTTTCATGTGTCTATGATTTGCAGCCTATGTTGGGTCATGTTAAGAAACGGTCTTCAGTGGTAGTAATCACTGCAATGAGATATCGAGAATGTATCCTTTGGGTCGACCCTGTGAGATGACTGTGCTACACATCTCACACCAATAGCTGGCCATCAGCCACATTCTGGTGCTGTTATGCGAATGTGCACAAATACCAACTTCCCTGATGGAGTTGCTCTGTTGTGGAGTGTCTGTCACCAATGTCATATGTATGTGATAATAAGTCACATTATATGTGAGTTTCCATCTGGCATGGCATGGTGGTTAAGCCATGGTGTCCATCTGATCCTGTGCCGAACATAAGAACATAAGATATGCCATACTGGGTCAGACCAAGGTCCATCAAGCCCAGTATCCTGTTTCCAACAGTGGCCAATCTAGGTCATATGAACCTAGCAGTTTCCCCAAAAGACACAGGTTCCACAATGTTTGTATTGGGTCAAGCAGTGATAACCTGGGTCCCTTTTGGTTTATGGACCTTTCCTCCAGGAACTTGTCCAAACCTTTTTTAAACCCAGCTACACTAACAGCCTTTACTACATCCTCCGGTAACAAATTCCAGAGTTTGATTACACGTTGAGTGAAAAAATATTTTCTCTTATTTGTCTTGAATAATTTACCCTGTAGCTTCATTGCATGTCCTCTAGTCTTTCTATATTCTGATGACGTAAACAATTGATCTATGTTTACCCATTCCACTCCGTTCATTAATTTATAGACTTCTATCATATCTCCCCTCAGCCGTCTCTTTTCCAGGTTAAAGAGCCCTAACCTTTTTAGCTTTTCTTCACAGGAGTATCCTTCCAGCCCCTTTACCATTTTGGTGGCTCTTCTCTGAACCTTTTCTAATAATGCTATAGCACACACAGCAGGTCACACACTGGATCTAATTCTTGCCAGTGACCACTTTCTCGCTCAGGTCTTGCAGTTCGGCTCAAAATTCCTCCCTTGGTCTGACCATTGTCTCATTTCTTTTGTGGTGACAGCTCTATCACATTGTGTGGTTGCATGAGATGTATATCTGTTGTGCAGCAGTGCAAGTGAAAGCACACAATCAGTCTGCACATTATGCAATGGCTTGATTCATGGCTTCTATATGCTACCTCACCCACATATGCTTGATCCAGAAATCAAAACATATATACATCACCTATGTAACAGATGTATCCCTGGGATCTCCAAAGTTTGTGGTCCTTGCCACTGTATGTGCATACATGGCAGGAAAGTTACCAGAAACATACATATGGGACAGTTCTTATGCGGTGTCTGCTGATGGTTGTGAGAATGGCAGCACATGTACAACTATTTTGGAAATACATGCAATCTGGCCTTCTCCGAACACCACCTCACAGCCCACCCTTCACCTGTAGTCAGTTATGTCACATGTGCATAAATGTCATGTTGGTATCTCTTGTTTCCGACAACACCTTTGCAGTATGCAATGGCATGGACATACAGCTGCTTGGATCACGTCACCCACAGATCCCCACAGATCAGTGCTCCCCACTGGCTACCCATCAAATATTGTATCCACTGCTAGATCTCCATTCTGGTGTAGTGGCCCATTAACATGCACACCCCACAGTTTGAATGTCATCTCCTACATGGCCCCACAATAGTCTCTGCTCCAGTTACATCAGCCATCTGCACCCTCTGCTAAGCTCATGTGCATGTCTAGTTTCAATGCTCCCTGTTGCCATCTCCCTCCTGGGTATTCCCCTCTGGAACATGCCCCCCACAGTTCCCTGCATGGAACCATCCCTCCACACCCTCCAGAATCACCCATAATAGCCACTGCTGTAGAACCATCTTTGATTTACCACTCCCCATCACCAGACCTCTCCCTGGCCTCTAGGCCCTGGCCTGTGATCCCTAGAATGTATGTTACTCCATGAATTGATGTGTTCTCTTCAACCTAAGCCATGTATATGCCTATCTGTGCCCACATACCCCTAGTGTGAACCTTGTAGACTGCATAGATGTCTGAATGGCATAGCGGTGAATGGTCTATAAAGGTCCCACGAACATTCGCTCCCTGAACCTCGATGGCTAATGGGTCAAACCCACACAATGCAGAAATATGTTGAGTGTATCTAGCCAATATGACAAAGGAGACATAGAGGCAAGACTGGCCTGTCAACTGGGTGGGACTGGAGGGTGCCAAGGGCCAACAGATCTCTGTGTGGCAGTCCCTGTGTGTCACCACCCATGTTCTCCCACATCAGACCCCTCCACAACAGAGGGTCAGGAGGGCACACTTGGACAGCCCTGTGTGCTGAAGCACAAGGTGTGCAGCAGATATGAGTGGTGGCCCCTCCCCTGATCCTGTTGATGGAATGAGTGGCAGTGTGTGGGTGTGGCAATGCACAATGGGTTTTAGGGACCTGCATGGCATGGGGTGGCAGCAAAGTTGTAGACCTTGTAATGGGTTGAAGAAACCCCTGGTCATGGCCTGCATACAGTGTCTGCAGTCCCTATGAGTAAGGCTAAATATGCACACATGTTTTACAATGGTGGGAAATCAGCAGTGTGATGGAGATAATGTAGACATGTGTAAAGCAGGACGGCCCATCCAGTAGGTAAGCAAGGCAGCCACCAAGGGTAGCTGGGCCTAGTGGGTGGCAGCAATGGTACACAAGGCTGGAGGTGGCAGCAGAGACACAAATGGGTGGCTGCACCCCCCCCCCCCCCACCCCAGTTGTCGCAGATTCTGTTTTGGGGGAGAGGTAAGCAGCGGCAATATTTCCAAAAGCAGTGGAAAAAAGCTACTGCTTTTGGAAATACTGCCATTGCCACTGCCCACCTTCTCCTCTTGAGATGGCATCAGCGGCAGCTGGAGAGGGATGGCGGTGGTGGTTGCAGCTGGGGTGGGGTGGCAAGGAAGGAGTTTCTGCCTAGGGCAGCAGAAACCCTTGGACCAGCCTGGAGTAAAGGGGTACTTATGTACAGGAATCCTTTATATCAGGGCCAGTCCAGGGGTTTCTACCTATACACAGGAACCCTTTACACCAAGACTGATCCAAGGGTTTCTGCTGCCCTAGACAGAAACCCCTGCCTTGCCACCCCCCCCCCCCCAGCTGCTACTGCCACTGCCATCCCTCCCCAGCTGCTCAACACATACAGGCAGTGTGTATATGAGCGAGAGGTTCCCAAGTTCAAGGCTGGGCTGAGGATCAAATTTTGCATATCCCTGTGGCTAAACCTTAGCCTACAGTGTAAGTACAACACGAGCATGTACAAACCTCAATAACCAGCCAGTAAGGGTACAAACACCCATCAGTCACACAGACAGGCTCTACCATCCACAGCTGGATGGAGAGGCAGGCTGATAGCATGGGCATTAATGTCAGAGCGTGCTACTAGCATCTGCACAATGAGCACATGTTAACAATGTTTGAGCTGATATGGAGACCAAAGTGGCAGGCAGGAATGCCAACCATCCCCACTTTTGCACAGTGTGTGATGTGAGTGTGTGTGTACCTGTCTCTTCATTGTTCTGTGGCTTTCGGCACTTCAGTGTGACTCACATTGCCTAAGCTGTTCACAGCCTTAGTCTGCAAATGTGCATGGTGAGGAGGAGAGGATTGTAGGTATGGCCTGAAGCAGAGCAGATTGGCCAGGATGTGTTTGCCTCGGCGGTAGGGTCAATGGCTGAGACATTGTAGTGCCCATCTGACATGTGCATTGCCTGGGTGGCCACAGCATGTCATGCTGAGAGGCACTCTCACTCTGACTAGACAATGACCATGGCACAGCTATGTATCCACATAGTACTGTATAATGTCAGACTCCAGTAATGTGGGTGCAATCTCTGTCCAGGGTGCCCACTCACTGAGCTAATGCTGGGTGTCCATGCGGCTCATCCCAAGCCAGTGTGCATATAGTTGCATTGCATACAGACCAGCGTTCCAGCCACAGTTGGTATGTGCATGGCTAAAACAGCCCAATGTTGAGCAGCAGGTACAGTCTGACTGAGCTTGCTGTGGTGGACTGTTAGGTTTAGATAGTTGGGGCAATAGTTGTTCCTGGCCTACTCACTGTGGTCATAGCAGGACAGTAGCAGTGTTCCATGTAGACCTAGAAGCTCCCACTGCATTTGGTATCTGTGGCAACGGCTTTGTAACAGTGGCCACTGACATGAACAGTTCTAGGAGGGTCCTGTCCAACAGGGGCAGGACACGGGGTCCAGTTACAGCTGGCACTTACAGCATGCTGCAGTTTTGCAGGAAACAAGGTGACTAGCATGCCCATATGTACCCTCTGTGTCTGGTATGGATAACACCTGTGCAATTGTTATCTGCACATTTGTCTGGTAGCTATGTGGCTAGGACAGGTGTGGGTCCAACATGTCTGGCATTAGGCCTTCTAGGTGGCATTGCCACACATTTTCATGCACAGTACAGATATGATGGGGATGGCACCTACAGCACATCGGTGCTACCAGCCCATACCACACTTTCCTCCACCGCCGTCCGTCCTTCAGCCCATCCATCCACTTCTGTTGGCTGTCCTGTATTCTCGTGCAGGCTACTATACCACGGCCTACACTGGTACTCTTTCCCACAATTTGGGACCACACACATCTCTCCTGTGCCTGATATGAATGTCACCACTCCTACTCTGTCCTCCTGTCACTGCACACATCCTGCCACTTCTGACTCAATTGGAGGACAGATATTCCACATCCTATGCAACACACTGACATTGCGTCATATTAGATAGACACCCCTTGTGCATCCGTAAACCAGTATCCTGCATGCTCGTCCACTTTACTGGCTGCCACATAGGGTGTCCACTGTTCTGGCAGATCCATCATTCCCCACATGTCCTTCCATCCATCACTTTCTGATTGTCTTCCCTTGCAGCTCCTTTATACAGCGTTAGAGTTACAGCTGTTTTTGGAGGACAAGGTGCCCGCTTGATACCTTAATGCCAGATGTCCCGTTACTGTACATTAAATAGCCCATTGCATTGCGCCCCTAACACAAGAACGCCTCCTACATGCCCAGAGCCTTTTTCGCACGGAAACCCCTTTTTGCTGCCTTACTGTTTGGAAAAGCATGCTCCCTTATCTCTGTTTAGTAAACATTCCCCTTAGAATGTGTGCCTTCTGGAGACAGTGAAATACTAACTGTACTTGAATGTAACTCAGTTTGAACTACCATTGGAAAGGTGTGAGTTAAATGCAAATACAAAAAAGTACATAATCTGCTCTAAAGTCCTTTTAATTCATATGAAAGACCATTTCAGATAGGTCATATAGATGGGAATTTAGCGGGGAAATAAGACTTCTAGATTGGGACGTGGAAGATTCTCACTGTATTTTATAAAGACTCTGCTAAATGTATAAGACATGGAGGAGTGTTTGCCAATCTCTCATTATGTCCAGCAGGAGCAGTGATTCCAAAAGGGCTCTATGTGAAGAAATAAAGCATCCAGTTTTCTCCCAAAATGTGCATGGGAACATCCAACCCTATCACCTTTGATCTCCTCCTGAGCCTGAATCACATGTACCTCCCACCTCTAATCATTCTCTCATCACTCACTTCCTCCCAACATCAATAATTCCTTCTTGACATCCCTCTTGATATCACAGATCCCTTGCAAACCTCATCACTGATCCCTTCTGATCCCCCTTCTGACATTACTCTCTCCATCCAATACCTCCTAACTTTTTTCTTGTTTTGAAACTTGACCCCCTAATGCTAGTATCATGAAACTAAGATAGGGGTCACAAATCAGAACTCTGACAGAGCAGGGGAGTCTGGGTTTCACTCCTGCTTCCTATAAAGCACATACCCTCAGTGAGATCTGGGAGTATCTTGGGGAATGAGGATATAGCAGAATTAGAAAGGGTACAAAGAAGAGCCACTACAGTGGTAAAGGGGATGGAAGGATACCCCTTATGTGAAAAGGCTTAAAAGGTTAGGACTCGTCAAGTTGAAAAAAACGATGGCTGATGGGAGATATGATAGAGGTATATAAAATAATGAATGGAGTGGAACGGGTAAACATAGATAAGTTGCTTAATCATTCAAAGAGTAGAAAGACTAGGGGGACATACAATGAAGCTATAGTGTAGCCCGTTTAAGACCAAGGAGAAAATATTTTTTCACTCAATGCGTAAGTGAACTCTGGAATTCATTACTCGAGGATATAGTAAAAACTGTTAGTGTTGCTGGATTTAAAAATGATTTTGACAAATTTCTGGAGGAAAAGTCCTTAAACCATTATTAAAGAGGACCATTGAAATCCACTGCTTACCTCGGGATAAGCAACATGAAATCTGTGTACCTTTTGGGAACTTGACAGGTACTTGTGAACTGGACTAACTTGATGGACTCTTGATCTGATCCAGTATGGCATATCTTATTTTCTTATAAGGCTTGTCTTGGGGAGTTTGTTGAGGGTTCCTAGCTGTCGGGGGGTGGGGGGGAGTCACAAGGGGTGAATGATGTCAGGGCGTATCACAAGGGATCAGTTTTGGGCAAGCCACTTAACCCTCCATAGCCCATATTCTCTGTAAAATAGTTATCTCCAAGTTATAATGCCCTGTTCAATGTACTTTCAGTTTGTTCAATGTAAACCGCACTGATGCAGAATAGCGCGGTATATAAGAGAATGTAAATAAATAAATAAATAAATAAATCAGTTGTTTTGGGAGGAGTATCAGAAAGGGCTGATTAATGTTGTAATTGGCATTAGGAGGAGGTGAGTGATGTCAAGGGGTGCTGGGTGGTGGTTCTTGTCAAAGTCTTTGTACCTCCTTCTTCAAGCAGGCACTTATGTATGACTTAGGGCAGGCATAAATGCTGACATTAAATTTATGATATGCACATGTAATAGTCCATGTCCCTTGCAAAATTGGAGAATACACATTGATAATTTAGATCTTGCCAAACCACTCCCTTTCCATGCCCTAACCATGCCTCCTTGAAACTTCTATGTGGTATGGATCACCACATGTAAATAGTAGGCATGTGTAGGCAATTTACATATTTTAAAACTGCTATTTATGAATGGGGATGCTTCTAACATAAAGGCCTCAGGGGCATGTTTACCAAAGTGCACATGGTAAGTGTGCTGTTCTAAAAGTTAGTGCAGGACCCCATGCTAAAATTCCAGTGCTAACAAGGTGGTGCATGATTGGGTGGAGACTGGATGGGTTTGGGGAGGAAGGTGGGTGATAACAGAACATCTTAGATGCATGGGCATTATGGGTGAGCACTGACCATGAATGTTGCCATTAGCACTGGTGCACTTTATGCCACCTTAATGGATGGGGTCAATGGCAGGAGGATGGACGCACATGCCCCTGATGTTGAAGCAGTCCTCCATGCTATATTAACTGCCCAAGCACATGTTACCAGTGAGTTCATTAATAAACAGACCCCTTAATTTATTTATGGTAATTTGACAAGGTCTGCAAAAAGGTCAGAAATATAACTATTATTTAGTTTAGGAGACCACTGAAAGGCATATTTATTTTTTACTTACATAATTACCCTCCCCTCAGCTTATGTTAGATCTGCAGTGCAAGGAAGTACAGTGGGAGCCAGCTCACTCCCATGTTATGCTGGATGTAGAGACCATACATTATAGAGTGACCCTTGCTACAGCTATAATATTGGGATAATATATGATTGTTATTTAGGGGAATGTTTAGATCTTTTTATTATTTTGTTTGTTGTTTAAATGTTTTGTAATGTTTATGTGTTATATTGTTTATGTTATATTTATGTTATATTGAATCTGTCTCATTATATATTATTGCTGCTTTTGTTATTTAAAGTTTTAATGTATGTTTAAATATGCTTGTTAATGCATATTAATGCTTTTGAAGTTACCGAGAGCATGCAAATTGCTCTGGGATCTCATAAATGAATTACATAAACTATCATTTGTGCTATCTGGAAAAGCAAAGAGTCTGACCCAGAATTAATTCCTCCCTGCTCTTTCTCTTCTAGCAGAGCCTGCCACCATAATGCTCTGCTAGACCCTATATACCCTGAGAAACCCTGGCCAAATACAGATCATTGCAACTTTCACTGCATCTTCCCCTCCATTGTCACTGACTGCACTGGCCTTAACTTTACAACTAACCTCTGACTGCCCTAAGTATCACCCAATAAAGGTGATGACTACAGAAAGGGGTATGAGTGAGATGGAGAGCAATATTATAAGATAGGAAAATAGTGTACAGTTGACAACAACTAGTGAGATCTACAAGTCTTGATGACCTGCAGCATAACTGCAGATGCTCAAGCAATGTTGTCAAGTGGATGGTCTTCCCATAAAATTGTAATAATTTGAAAATGTAGGGATGGGAAGGGGGGTTCAGCAAAAGATTTTTGAGTAGCAAAAGCTTATGAAATGGGTTAATGCTATTTGTATGGAACTAACAAGATTGCCCAGTGACTGTGGAAAAGAGCAGAAGTGTTCCTAAAAAAACATTGCAGCATCTCACACCTCCAACAGTTCTTTGGTTCAGTCTTTTCTGGAGAACCAATGAACCATGAGAGGTGGAAGAAGCCACAGACTGTTAAGAAGTGTTTCTTCAAGATCTTATATTCCAACTTGCCATAGCCCTGGATGGAGATGGAGAATCCAACTACATTTTGCAGTGATTACCTCTTCTCATAAGAACATAAGAAATGGCATACTGTGTCAGATCAAGGTCCATCAAGCCCAGTATCTTGTTTCCAGCAGTGGCCAATCCATGTCACAAGTACCTGAAAGGTTCCCCAAAAGGTACACAGATTCCACAATGGTTATCATGGGCTAAGCAGTGGATTTCCCTGGTCCTCTTTAATAATGGTTAGAAACAGAAACATGATGACAGAAAAAGACCACATGACCTATCTAGTCTGCCCTTCCATATTAACTACAATAGTCCCCTTTTTACCTTTAGAGATCCTCTGTGTTTGCCCCATGTTTTTCTGAATTTAGATACTGTCCTTATCTCTACCACCTCCACTGGGAGACTATTCCATGCATCCACCACTCTTTCCATAAAGAAATATTTCCGCATATTACTCCTGAGTCTATCCCCTTTCACCTTCATCCCATGTCCCCTCATAGCAGAGCTTGTCTTCAATTGAAAGAGACTCTCCTGTGCATTTATGTCATGGGGGTATTTAAATGTGTCTGTCATATTGCCCCATTCCTGCCTTTCCACTAAAGTATGCATATTGACATCTTTAAGTCTGTCCTTATATGCTACATAATGAAGACCACTAACCATTTTAGTAGCGTCCCTATGCGCCTACTCCAACCTGCCTATATTCTTTTGAAAGTGCTGTCTTGAGAATTGCACACAATAGTCCAAATGAGGTTGCACCAGAGACTTATACAGAGCATTATCACCTTCTTTTAACTGGTGGCCATTCCTCTCCCTATATACCCAAGCATATTTCTGGCATTCACAGTTGCATCTTCTACTTGTTTAGCTACTTTAAGATTGTCAGGCAGAAATATGTTCAGGCCTTGCTTGTCTTTGGTTTTTCTTTGGTTTGGTTTTTGGTTTCGTTTTTAGGCATTTGATATACCACCCTTTACTTGTGCATCAGAGTGGTTTACATGTATATACTAACAGGTACTTTTTATTCCCTTGTCCCTTAAGGTCTCACAATCTAAGTGTACCTGAGGCAATGGAGGGTTGTGGCTTGCCCAAGGCCATAAGGAGCGGCCATGGGACTAGCGACCCCAGTCCCTCTGGCCTGAGGTAACCTGTCCCAACTACTGAGCCACTCCCTCCCCCTTTCATGGACAGAAGTACCTCTCCCCCAACACTGTATCGCTCCTTTGGATTTTTGCAGCCCAAATGCATGACCCTGCATTTTTTAGCATTAAATTTCAACTGCCAAATTCTAGACGATTCTTCAAGCTTAGCTAGATACCTCCTCATGTTATCTACTCCTTCCTGGGTGTCTACTCTATTGCAGATTATGGTATCATCCACAAACAAGCAAACCTTACCCGACAGCCCTTTCACAATATCTCTAATAAAGATGTTAAAAAGAATCAGACCAAGGACATCTCTGCAGCACACCACTGGTAACATCCTTCTCCTTAGAGTAAGCTCCTTTTACCTGTACCCTTTGTTATCTCCCACTCAACCAATTTCTAACCAAATCAGTAACTTTAGGGCCCATCCTTAGGGTGCTCAGTTTGTTTATAAGTTGCCTGTGCAGAACAGTGTCAAAGGCTTTACTGAAATCTAAATATACCACATTTGGGGTCTCCCTCGGTCCCACTCCTTGGTCAGCCAGTCAAAGAAATCAATCAGATTTGTCTGACAAGACCTGCCTCTGGTGAATCCATGCTGCCTCAGATCCTGCAATCCATTGGACTCCAGAAACCTCACTATTCTCCCTTTTAGTGGCCTTTCCAATAATTTACTAACAACAAAGGTTAGACTAACTGGCATGTACTTCTCAATGCCATCCTTATGTTCACTTTTGTGTAAAGGGACCACATGTGTCTTTTTCTAGTTTTCTAGTACCACTCCCGACTCCAAAGAGGCATTGAAAAGGTCAGACACTGGATCCACTAGGACGTCCCTAAGTTCCCTCAGTATTCTTGGATGTATCCCATCTGGACCCATGGCTTTGTCTACTTTTAGTTTAGCTAGTCCTCACGAACACAGTCTTCTGAAAATCATTTGAGATCCTCATCACTTCTGTTCCTATTTGTGGTTGTTTTCTGAGGTCCTGCTCCTGGCCCTTCATCTGTGAACACAGAACAGAAATATTTGTTAAGCAATTCTGCTTTATTCTCATCAGTTTCTACTTATTCCTCCCCTGTACCCTTGAGGCTGGCAACACCACTTTTGCCCTTCCTCCTTTCACTAACATATCTGAAAAATGTCTTATCCCTGAATTTTATTGCATTGGCTATTTCTTCTTCTTTTTGTACCTTTGCTTTCCTGACTACTTTGCTAGCTTCTCTAAGTTTTTCGAAATATAGATACCCATCTTCCTCTCTGTGATCTCTTGTATTTCATGACTTATGGACTTTTCCTCCAGGAACATGTCCAAACCTTTTGTAAACACATTTACACTAACACCTTTTACTACATCCTCTGGTAACGAATTCCAGAGTTTGATTACATTTTGAGTGAAAAAATATTTTCCCTTATTATTCCTAAATGGGAATCAGTAAACAACTGATCTATGCTTACCTATTCCAGTCCATTCATTAATTTATAGACCTCTATCATATCTACCCTCAGCCGTCTCTTTTCTAAATTGAAGTCGTATCATGGAACGATACAGTGCCCTCATAATATCCTTGATTTTATTCTCCATTCCTTTCCTTATGATTCCTAGCATCCTATTTGCTTTCTTGGCTGCCGCTGCACACTGGAAAGAGAATTTCAATGTATTATCAATGATGACCACTAAATCCTTTTTCTGGGTGGTGGTTCCTAATGTGGAATCTTGCATCTTGTAACCATAGTTTCGGTTGTTCTTTCCTAAGGGGGTAATTCCAGTACCAAATAGTCAGTTTGCATGTGTGCGTGAAATGTGTATCTCGCTAAAATGTTTATGGGCATATTCCAGTACATGGCATGCAGGGACGTCCATGACGCTTGCATGGGAATCTTAGCCTATTGCCGAGATGGGTAGAATGGGGCCTTGTTTGCTGCGGAGATGTGTAAAATGTATTCTGAAAAGCCCCCTGTATGTTTTTTACCTTCCCCGCAGATGTGCCCATTATTCCTGCCAGAGACATGGAATAAGGTCAGTACTTAGAAAAATTTCTGCTGTGTTCTAAAATGTGTTCCTGCAAGTGAGAGTGTGTGTGAGTATGGTTTGAGGGTTGCAGGGGTAGATCTGGTGTGCTGATCTGCAATTCAGGGAGGACATGAATGCCTGGCTAGTAGCTTAACTTTACAGATGACCGCAGTGTCACCAGGTGCCAGTGTGATAGGGCAGCCATTCACCAGTTGTACCAGGCACTGGGAGACATGACTGATGTTGTGCCAATAGTCCCCAGATTGTGCCATGAGGCCTACATCCTTACCCAGTCCAGGATCTATACAAGCTGGAAGAGTGGTGATATATCTGGAGGTTGGCTAGCAGGTATGATGGCACAGGGATCCCTCCTCCCATGCCCACACAGTTCTGACCAGGGGAGCATTGCCACAAAGCAGACTGCCACAGATAGCAGATGTATATACCGAAATAAGCCAAGACATAGAGTGAACATTGTATTGGACAGATGTAGCCACATGTAGGAAGCTACTGTGAGAAATGCCAGTACCCAGATATGTGGGAAACAGATGCTATGGCCAGAAGGCCATAGTCATTAAAAGAGCATACTTTTGTTGCTCAGCAATATTATGCATCCTTTGGGGAATTGCAAAGTTGGTTAAGGTTTTTGTGACCTTGGTAAGGGTCCATACTTAGAATTTTAAAGAGTGCTATTAGAGATGACCAATGCAAGAATAATTGAAGCATTTTTATACATTTAAATACTTTTTTTTTCTATTTATCAATTTTTTTCAAATACACCAAGCAAACTTGGAATAGGAAATACAAGTGATGATCTAACAAAAAAACCCAAACAATTCATAGGATAAATCACATATCAAAACAAAAAAAAAACCCTTACAGGGAAATCAAAGACCATCTACTAAATAGTCCACAATAGGAGTGATCCGAGAAACACAATTCCAGAGGAGTGGAAATAAAAAGGAAAATTTAAATACAAGAAAACAACAGGACAATGTGGCAAACATACTCCACTATTGGTCCCACAACTTACCCACACTCCAAACGACCCCAGTCAGCCCTACAACTTCTTAGCATCCAAAAAGAAGCGTAATTGAGAAGGTTCAAAGAAATGGTACACAGAATTCTGGTAGTGAACAATACATTTGTAAGGAAATCTTAATTGGAATTTCGCTCCCAGAGATAACACCTCTGTGCGTAGATCCAAAAATGTCTTCCTACGGACTTGTGTCCAAGAGGACACATCCGGAAAAATCTGAATCCTACCCCCCAGAAAGGAAATACCAGTTTTCTTAAGAAACAAGCGTAATAATACATTCTTATCTGAAAGAAAACAAAAGAAACTAAAAGTGTCGCTCTGGACCCTACTGTTTCAGAAGACTGTTCCAAGAGTAAAGACAAATTCCCCAAGTTAAGAGAGTCCAAAGAAACTTCAGCTTGAGGAGCAGGACTCATATCAGTAGTACCAGTAGCAACACCAGATGGTATATAATAGAGCTTCTGTGTAGGGGGAAAACCAGCATCAGGGTAACCAAAAATGTCCTTTAAAAATCTATGAAAAAGAGTTCTAGCCGGAGAGCCAGATACACGCGGGAAATTCAATATGCTCAAGTTCAGAGACCAGGAAGTATTCTCCAAATTTTCGATCTTCCGAAGAAACAACTTATCTTGAGAAATTTTCCCCTGCTGCTCCTGTACCTGCTGAATTCGTTGGTCAAGCACAGTTAACTGACTCTGATGATCCACAAGGCTCTTCTCCACACTTTCCACTCGAGTAGGAAGCGAGGTCAGTGCCTGAAATGCTGCAGCACAAACCTGATGAACTGACTGGAGGGCAGACCAGATAGACACCAGAGTCACTTCTTGTGGGCACAGAAGAGGAGGAAAAACCAGCTGGGGATTGGTAACGGAGGAAGGAAGAGCAACACTCCCCTGCTCTAACGCACCAACACCAGCTGAGGACGCCGACACCTCTCTCCCAGAATGGATACATTCAAGTTCCGCTCTCTGCATCACCACCGCAGTGCCGGCAACTACTTCAGCGGGCAGTGGAGGTGTGGAAGGACCTGCGGGGCTCAGCGATACGTCGCTGCCCAAGCAGAGGCTCACCTCCGCCGCTGCCGCGGGAATACCCTCTGTTGAAACCGTGAAGCTGTCCATAGTTCACTGCCCCACCGGTAAGCCTCCCTTGCCCTTAGCCTTCCACTTCGGCATAGGGCAGGGAATTAAGAAAACCTTCACAAAGAAGAAAACAAAAGGTAAGAGGAGCGGTGAACAACGCGTCCTGCTACGCGCCATCTTGGATCGCCATTTAAATGGTTTTTGATGAAGGTATGTCATGACAAACATGTTAATATTTACTTTCTCTTATAGTATATTAGAGTGCACTGAGATTACAGCACTTTTCTGGGCATGAAAAAGACTTGTATATTCAGTGCCTTGTGAAAGTATTCATTCCCTCAGTTTTTGTCCTGTTTTGTCACATTACAACCTGGAATGAAAATGGAGGTTCATTTGGATGTTAAGTAATGGACCCAAAGATATAGTCCAAATTGGTAAAGTGGAATGACAATAAAATACCTTCTATATATAAAAAAAACAAGTAAACACTGAAAAGTTGTGTGTGCAAATGTATTAATCCCTTTTGCTATGAAACCCCTAAATAAGATCTGGTCCAACCAATTAACCTCAGAAGTCAAGTAATTAGTTGATTAGGGTCCACCTGTGTGCAATCAGTGTCACATGATCTGTCACATGATGCCTGTATAAATATACCTGTTCTGAAGGCCCCTGACTCTGCAAGCAACATGAAGACCAAGGAGCACTTCAAACAGGTCAGAAACAAGTTGTGGAGAAGTATAGATCAGGGTGCAGACACCCATAGAGCGGGGCTTTATGGAAGAGTGGCCAGAAAAAAGCCATTCTTAAAGAAAGAAAGAAGAAAACACATTTGGAGTTTGCACAACAGCATATGGTGGACCCCCCAACACATGGAAGAAGTTTCTCTGGTCAAATGAGATGAAAATTGAACTTTTAGGCCATCATGGGTAATGCCATGTGTGGCACAAACCCAACATTTCCCATCACTCCGAGAACACCATTCCCACAGTGAAACATGGTGGTGACAGCATCATGCTATTGCAATGTTTTTCATCATTAGGGACAGGAAAACTGGTCAGGATCGAAGGAACGAGGGATAGTACTAAATACAGGGCAATTTTTGAGGAAAACCTGTTTCAGTCTGCCAGAGATTTGAGACTGGGACGAAGGTTCACCTACCAGCAGGACAATGACCCTAAACATACTGCTAAAGCTACCCTGGAGTGGTTTAAAGGGAAACATTTTAATGTCTTGGAATGGCCTAATCAAAGCCCAGACCTCAATCCATTTGAGAATCTTTGGCATGACTTGAAGATTGCAGTACACCAACAAACCCATCTAACTTGAAGGAGTTGGAGCAGTTTGCCTTGAGGAATGGGTGAAAATCCCTGTGGCTAGATATGCTAAGCTAATAGAGAGGTATATCTCAAGAGGCTTTCAGCTGTAATTGCAGCAAAAGGTGGCTCTACAAAGTATTAACTTGGGGGGGGGGGGGGGATACCTATGCACACTCATGATTTCTGCTTTTTTTTTTGTCTTATTTGTTTGTGTCACAGTAAAATATATTTTGCACCTTCAAAATGGTAGGCATGTTGTATGAATCACATGGTGCTAACCCCCAAATCTCCATTTTAATTCCAGGTTGTAATGCGACAAAACAGGACAAACATCGAGGGGATGAATACTTTTACAGGGCACTGTAGGCTAGCTTGCATCAGCATTCATCTATCATAAGTATTTATGTCTAGTTTGCATCAGCAAAATACTGTCAGTGAGAATAGCAGCTTAGGAGATGCACATTTTAACCAAGAAACTGTCCATGGAGACAGGCACTATCGTAAACGGTGAGCGTAGGGACATCCAAAATCATTTCAATTCCTACCCATGTCCTGTAATATTAGTGGGGATGGATTTCTTCACTCTATGGCTCACGCCTGCACCCGTGCATGGCTCTTGCTTTGAATACATGCATGGGCCAGGTGAACAGTATGTTCGATGTTCCGCGCTGGACATGTTTATGTGCCGATTCTACCCATGCCCTATTTAAATGTGTCTGCCAGAGATAACCAGCCTACATGGAATCTGCTTCTAAGTGCATAACTTTGCACTTGTCCACATTAAATTTCATCTGCCATTTGGATGTTCAATCTTCTTCCAATTTATCAAGGTCCTCTTGCAAGTTTCACAATCCTCTTGTGTTTTAACATATTTGAATAATTTTGTGTCATCTGCAAATTTCATCACCTCACTCATTATTCCCATTACCAGGTTATTTATGAAGATGTTAAAAAGCAGCGGGCCCAGCACAGATCTCTAGGTTACTCCACTATTCAACATTCTCCATTGAGAAAATTTGCCAATTAGCCCTACTCTCTGCTTTCAATCTTTTAACCAGTTCCTGATCCACAATAGTATACTGCCTCCTGTCCCAAGACTTTTTAATTTCACCAAGGGGTATGTTTACTAAACTGCAGTAAAGTCACAGGCGGTAATGGCAGTTCTAAGGTGCCTGAAACCATATAAGGCAGTGAGCAGGTAGGGGGAGTCCCGGTGTTAGGGCGTCTTGGGCCATTTAACGTGTGCTAACAGGAAAATGTGTGGTAAGGTGCCCTAATGTGAGACAAGGCACCCTAAGGTGAGACAAGGTGCCCTAATATGAGACAAAGGTGCCCTAATATGTGACAAGATGCCGTAAGGTGGAAAGCAAGCATCTTAAGGCACAAACCAGGTGTAACCCAAATGCTGGATAGGGCATCAAGGAATGTCAATGTAAAGGTGATGGCAGGAAGGACAGGTGGGAGGTGATGGACCTGCCATATCAGTGGGCACCATATGTGGCAGCCAGTAAAGCGGATGAGCATGAGGGAAGCAGCTATACAGATGCACAGGATGATGCCAATGTAAAGTGCTGCAATGTCAGTGTGTGGCATAGGATGGGGAAGACATGTCCCCAGTGGAGGCAGAAGTGGCAGGATGTTTGCAGCAACAGGAGAACAGAGAACAGTGGTGACGCTCAGATCAGGCACAGGAGAGGCGAGCGCAAAGAGCCAAAATGCAGAAAAGAGTACTGGTATAGGTCATGGAGTAGCAACCTGCACAAAAAGACATGACTGTACACAGTCAACAGAGGCAGATAGATGAGCTGAAGGATGGATGGCGGCTGAGGAGAGGCTTTTTCGCAGCATTAAGGGCGCAATGGTGCCGATAACAGGCGTTAACAGCACACTTGCTCCCTTAACACCCTTTATTAAACATACCACTTAGAGTTTCATTTAGATTAAAAACTGGTTTGCTAAAACAGTGTCCTGTGTGATTTAAAAAAAAAACACAGAACAAAGAGCTCCCTTTATCCCAATAGTCTGAGAAATTCCCAAAAGATAAATACTTACAATTGCAAAATCTTTCCCAGCAAGAGCAGCTTTTCTCAGTAGTCTCCTCCTGGACCAGATGGAATAGGGCTGTGAGTGATCTATGGGCAAGGGCTAAGGAATATGGAAATCATTGGAAGAATATTTGGAAGTAAACTGTCTGTGGGAATAATAATAGGAACAAAGATGGGGACCATATGAGGTGGGAAGAGGCTAAGATGAGGATAATTAATGTATGGTAGGACCTGAGACTAAAGGAATTTTTGATGGACAAGAAAGATGAGAGAAGGAGATTGATTGGAGGCATGAGAGAAAAGACCATCTGGGAGGGTGTGCGCAAGAGATGAAGAGGAACAGAGGGTGGGATCATGGGTTTTTGTTTACGTGTGTGTGAGAGAGAAAAGAAAGACAGAAAGGGTGAGGGCAAATGGGACTGATATGTGTGAAAGAAAGGGGACATGTGGGATTAAATGGCTGAGAAATAGATACTTTCTCTTGATCATAGATTCTATCTCCCAAATCCTGGAATCTCCTTTCTTCCCCCACCTCAGATCCAGGAACCTCTTCATCCAAATCCCTATCCTCTTCCCCCATAATCGCTGATCTTCCTGCCCATCTCCTATCCTCCTATATACAACCTCTCCCCTACTCCTCTCCACCACTTTTTAAGAAATTAAAGCATGGTCTAGTGTCCATTGCATCCATTGCCAAATATGAATCAATTTATTAATTAAAATGTGACTATTTTCCATTTTAAAAATTACTAGATTTGGACTAGTTTTGACGTAACTTCAGGGTATAAATTTAGCTGACATTTGACAGCATTAAGAGAAATGTGTTACAGCCATTAGGCCTTCAGAATCCTCCTCCCCAAGCCTTTCAACACAACCCAGAACAAAAGAGCTGCCAAAACCTGAGGCCATTGATCACACTCACCGTTTCATCTGGCAGATCGGCTAAATCTGCAGCCACATCATTACTCTATATCATCACCACTTCAGCTGGATCAGCTTCACCGCAAGTATGCCTGATTGAGAAGCACTGCCATCCTGAAAAGGGAAAAACAAGACCACAAAAAAAAAAAAAGTGTGAGAACATGCTCCCCTTCAGCAGTCCCATCTGAACCTCTGTCTGTCACTGCAAGGATGGTAAAAGTAATACTATGTCCACCCATTTCTTTAAGCCCCACAGCAGGACCTGACCCTAAATTCCTGCATGGCAAAAAATATAAAGCATCAGCAAGAATTTTCCAGTCATGTGACTCAAACCACAATGTGATCATTTGTCTTATTGTTTTCCCTCTGTCACCATAGACTCCATCAGGTAAAGAGCAGATGGAGGTAAGATCTGGTGCCAAGTTTTTACTTACAGTACAACTAACATCCAAATTAACTACCTCTCCATAATCATTAATATATTCATTTTTGAATATTCAAAAGCTATATTCATATAATCTTTTTTTCTCTGGAAAAAATGTATATTTTTCTTTTCCTCTCATACATTGCTTTACTGGTTCATCTTATGCTGAGTCTCAAAGCTCAACTTAAAACCACTTGGAATAATTTTTGACTGCTAGTGTGCCAGAAGCTACAGTTAAAATCATTATTGATATGAACTTTCTGTAAAAGCTGAAATGACCTCAGGTCATTCCCAACCTGCATTTGTGTACCAAAAATGTCCTCTGAGACCTACTTCAGCTTTATGGGCACATCTTTGAGAGCTAATACTGAATATTTTCTTCCCAATGGCAAAAACAATTATCTAATTTACTCCAGGACCTTTTGCTTATTCTAGCTTCAGTTAAACATATTAATTATATCAAAAGATGGAAAAATTGCAGTCATAATGCAATAGACATAAGGAAAACATATTTATATTATCTGATTGTAATATAAAATTGCTATTCCCCAATTTTCTTAGAAAACTTCTGCCAACAAAGACTATTAATGTTTTAATAATCACAGTCCTTCATTTATTTCTGTAATAGCCAGTAAAGAATTAATTTCATTTACCATCAACTATATTTGAAAAGTTTTCTATTTTAATTTCAAGTGTGGTTTCCTAATATGTATAAACTCAGTTTAAGTATATTTCAGCCCATTGAACTAAAAGAAATCACAAAATATGAATTGTGCTCTAGTGCTGCACTTGAGGTTTTTTATGTTATTTACATGTATTTGTTTATTTATTCAATTATTAGTGAGATAGTTTCCTTATTTTATTTACTTACATTCTCTTATGTACTGTGCTATTCTGCATCAGTGTGGTTTACATTGAACAAACTGAAATTACATTGAACAGGGCATTATAACTTGGAGATAACTATTTTACAGGGAACATGGGCTATGGAGGGTTAAGTGGCTTGCCCAAGACCACAAGGAGCACCTGTTGGACTAGAAACCCCAGTCCTTCTGGCCCATGGTTGCTGTCCTCTAGTGGGATTTGAACCCCTGACCTTATGGCCTGAAGTACCTTGCCCCAACCACTAGGCCACTCCTCCCCTCCACTCAGGTTCCTTTACCACTACCCATGTATTTTCCTCTATTCTATAGAACACTTACTTGTAGTCTAATCATTGTAACATAATGGCCTGGGTCATGCACACAGACTCATGCAATTTGCAATTGTATGCCCTGTACCCCATTGTTAGTTGTTAATAATGCTTAATAACTATTAATCTCCAGGGACATTAAGCATTGCCTTTGCAACTTCCCCCAGTCTTGACTAACTCAGGAAGCAGAAGACTTGGATAGGGAGTGAAATGCAATTTTCTCTCCATGACAAAATACAGCTCTGCCATAGAGCAAAAGACTGGTTCTGTTACTCATGAATTGTATGTGTGGGTTCAAATCCTCCCTCAGTTCATTGGCTCCAATTCTCTATATTCAGTGCAAATGAAGTAAGGAATGACTGAAAACAAAACACATTGAAGTATATGAATAACAGTACTACCAAAGCTTCAGCAGAGGAATTCAGGCCTGCAAACTTGAGCAGTTTCTCATAATACCTTCCCCAGCTAGGCAATAGCACTTCTTTTATTAGGAAAAAACTGCTACATTGTACAGCTTTGTCTTATCACTTTACTTCATGCTTTGCTTCACTTTCTGTTTATCTGCATGTTACAGATCAAGCTAAACACTAAGGGTGTCATTCAGTACAGTGAATTGCGGGGATGGACATCTGGATTGGAGTCCATCCCTGATATTCATTCCCCAGCTGCCCCAGCTACTGCCTCCCCATACAGACAGCACGTTTGTACAGGGAGGCTTAGACAGGAGGGGGCATTACTGAGGCAGAACGAGGGCATGGCATAGGTGGGCCGTGACCCCAGGTGTACAGGGCGGATTCTGAGGTCGGCCCTATATGTCCTGGGCCATGAACATGGACGGGGGACTTATTCTACCGCAGAAGTGAAATAAATCTCCCTGGATGTTAGGGGATCATGCCGCCACGCCGGGACAAAAAGGTAGGGGTTACAGGAGGATCCTCGCAGCTGGACCCTGGACATGGGAGGCCAGATCAAAGGTCCGGCTGCACGGAAAGAAAATTATCTGCAGCAGCCGGCATTTGCAGCTCCTGAATGGAGCCACGATGCCATGGTGGTGGGATGCCATGGTACTGTGGCTCCATTCAGGAGACTGACTGAGGTAGCCAGGGATCTGCTGGGCATGCAGACTGACCAGAATCAGGGCTTGGCCTGCACATTCAGGCCATAGACCCGATTCTGATCCTGCAGACACATCCAGCCCCCAAGGGATCAGAATTGGGTTTACCTTTGGGCGTCTTGCTTCTGGTTGGCCGCACAAGGGGCTGGATGGCCAGATCGGAATGTGCTTCTACATGTTTCAGGTCAAGCTGCTACTGCAAAGTATGATCTTGGCTTCTATACACATACACTGCTAAACTCTTAATGATCAAGCTTCAGGCTGTCAGCAAAATTCCAAGCCATTCTCACTCTCCATATTTCTGAACCTTTCAGGGGGCCCTGGTACCCCACTTTGAGTCCCTTTCTACATTTATGTATGTATATATTTGTTTATTTATTCAATTATTAGTGAGATAGTTTCCTTCTGCTCCCTTTCAACTACTCAGGAATTTTCCCCTATTCTATAGAACTTCACTTACTTGTAGTCTAATCATTGTAGCATAATGGCCTGGGTCATGCACACAGACTCATGCAACTTGCAATTGTACACCCTATACCCCACTGTTAGTGTTAATAATGCTTAATAATTATTAATCTCAAGGGAAGTTAAGCAGTGCCTTTGCAACATCCCCCATCCTGGCTGACTCAGGAAGCAGAAGACTTGAATAGGGAGTGAAATGCAATTTCCTCTACATGACACAGTAGAGCTTTGTCACAGAGCAAAAGGCTGGTTCTGTTGCTCATGAATTCTATGTGTGGGTGGTAGAAAGGAATAAAATAGCATAATTTGTGAGAATGTCATGTGTATACCCAGTGCACCTTTCCTAGATAAAAGTAGTGCTAGTACTCATATACTGGGCTCTTTTATTAATACATGAGGATCATGGATCAATTTTAGCAGTTAATGAAAAAGGTGCCAAAACTCAGCACAATTGATTCCAACCTGTGCTTAGCCCCAGGAAACAATTCATGGGCCTAGCACTCCCCACACATACAGAGCAGTTGTGTGTGGCGCGTTGGATGCAGGCAGGAGGGGGTGGTGCTGGGATTTATTTATTTATTATTTATTTATTTAGCTGCATTTATATCCTGCTTTTCACTGGGTCAAAGCAGTTGGGGGATACATTTAACATGAGGGGATATGAGACAAATACACTAATACTTACAGGGAACATGGGCAATGGAGGGTTAAGTGGCTTGCCCAAGACCACAAGGAGCACCTGCAGGACTAGAAACCCCAGTCCTTCCGGCCCAAGGTTGCTGTCCTCTAGTGGGATTTGAACCACTGAACTTCTGGCCTGTAGTACCTTGCCCCAACCACTAGGCCACTCCTCCCTCAGTAGGATCGAGTAGGGGCAGTGTGAGGGAATGGTCAGACAGTGGGTTTCAGGGGCAGATGCACGCTATGGCATTCTGAGCCATCCTGTGGATGGCTCATTGTAATGGTGCCAGGAATGCATGGCTCCCGTACCCCAGCCATGGCGTTCTGGCATCTGGATGGGCCTGCGAGTATGTCCGGGCCCCCAGTGGCAGAATCGGGACCATTTCCCGCACATCTGGTTTTTCCGCGACCAATGCAGTAAGATATGCAGGAACCAGAATGTGCCTCCACAAGGACAAGCATTTAAACTAGAAAATGGGGGTAATGGATAGAAAAAAACAAGTTCAGGTTGTGCATCCCGAGCTAAAGCATCACAGTAATATTGAAAATAGAATAAAGACATCATCTTAATTCACACATCAGTAACAAAAGGTAAGAGGAGTTAGGAATTAAACCAAGCTAAATATAAGCAAGCAAACCAAAAACTGCTGGAAGGAATTGAGCACAAACACTCCCAGTCTAGGTAATAAAGTTCCTGACCTGGATCCCTGATGGTGAAAATAGACATGGACATTACAGAAAGGTGTTTTAATGAATCTCATGAATTGGATATATTCATAGCTGGCTATAATCTATTTAGGAGGGATAGATAGGTCAGAAGAGGAGGAGGAACCCTCTATGTCAAAAACAATATTAAAGCAGCTGCCGTTGCCCTTGCATGATAGAATCCACTGGAGAGTGGAGCCCATCATGCCTCAGTCACTGTCCCTGATCCCATTAAGGCTACAGAACTAACAGAAATGCTCCCAGGCTTCCAAAACATTTCCAGCTGGTGCTTTTGGTCAAGGAAACCCGTCAATAGCTCCCACACTTCGGCGGAACAAACACCCAGACTGCTGCTGGAATGGACATTCTGATGGCACGAGAAAGGGCATCAGCAATGTTATTGTAGAATCCCGTAATATGCTTTGCCTTAAAGGTGAATATGCAGAATGCAGAGAATAACAATTTCCAAGGGCAGCGCCACCACCCCTAGTGTCCTGGCATACAACCCACCAAATTACACAGGTACACTAAAAAAAATTTTTTAAAACTGCCTCTAATGTTTCGATTGATTTTTACGTTTTTTGGTGCGCTGAATCCAAATCTGGTAACCAATTTGCTCCATCACGTAAAGATTTTTTGCTACATTGGGTTAGCAGTTTGAGGTGAACGTTTCAGATTGAGTGCGATCGAGATAAAAGTTTCTTGGATGAATTCTTTATACTAATTGTTTAGTAGTTATTCAAATAAGAATAAAGAAAATTGTAACAAGGCAGCACATAAGAATAGAGTAATGTCAACAAAACACACTGTGATGGTAGCAAAATTGTCTGCACTTAAAACAGCCACATACATGTGCACAAACATTGAGCATATAAGAGCGAGGTTAGACACAAAGCAAAGCAAAGAAATGTGCAAAAAATGTTGTACAGGTATGTATGTAAGAATAGAAAACGCAAACCGCACCATTGCAATACATGAAGACAAACACCCGTTGGTGTGAAAATAAAATTCTAATAAATGAGATCCGACACTGTGGTAATAACTAGCAAATTTTTATTTCAAAGTTTAGTAAAAACACGATATTTGTCAACACAGTTTAGATTTTAAAGTCATTCTTGGGTCAATCAATCTCCTGGTGGGCCCGTTTCTTCTTCCCCCGAATGCTTCTCTTGGTGCGCTGCTTGGCGTATTTTTCATCTGGGGTTTCCCGCAGCAGCAACCAGCAGAAATCAGCCATCATAGTGGTGTTCCATCTTCCTTGGTACCTTCTCTCTGCGTCCTTGATGTCCTGGTGAAACCTTTCACCTTGTTCTTCACTGTACGCCCCCAAGTTTTCAGGAAAGTAGTTCACATGGGAGTGCAAGAAATGGACTTTCAGGCTCATGTTACAGCCTTATTCTTTGAAGGCATTGAGCATCCTGGCAACAATATCCTTATAGTTCTCATCCCGCCTGTTCCCCAAGAATTTGAGAACAACATCCTTGAAGGAATCCCAGGCTTCTTTTTCCTTCTCAGACATCGTTTCAGCGAATGCTCCATCTGAAATGAGTTTCCTTATATCAGGGCCAACAAACACTCCTTCCTTTAGCTTTGCTTCAGAAAGTCGGGGGAACTTTGAGCAAAGGTACCGAAAGCACTCACCATCTTTTGGAAGGGACTTGATGAATTGCTTAATGAGACCCAACTTAATGTGGAGAGGTGGTAATAGAATTTTATCACGAGGTACCAAGCTCTCATGAAGAACATTTTTCTCACCGGGTCTCAAATACTCCCGAATTGGCCAGTCTTTTTTCCCCCAGTGTAGGTCGCGGGCCCGGCTATCCCACAAGCAAAGGAAGCAGGGATATTTGGTGAAACCAGATTGCTGCCCTAATAGCATGGATAGAATTTTAAAGTCTCCACAAATCATCCACTTATGCTCATCATAACGAATCTTCTGAAGAATCAGGACCAAATTCTTGTATTTTTCTTGGAGAATAACAGAGTGAGCAATAGGAACTGAAGCGAATGTGTTGCCATTATGAAGAAGAACACCTTTTATGCTGTCTTTTGACGAATCAATGAACAGCCGCCATTCAGCAGGATCATACTTGAGTTTAAACTTTTCCATCATCCGTATATATCGTTGCAAAATACCAAATCTTCCTCTTTGCTGAAATACTTCAAAAATTGTGTCTCGCGGTTGCAGTACCAATAAAAAGTTGTTCCTGGTGACAATAGATTTTTCTGTTTAAGCCAAGAACCTAGCAGTTGGGCAGCATCTTTTGGGAGTCCTAAATCCCGGACTAAATCATTCAATTCAGCTTGAGAGAAAAGTTCAGGTTTCGGATCTGGTTCAGTTTCAAACTCGGAAGTACTGGACTCATTGGGAAAAGCCATCTGATGAGTCTCATCATGATCAGAACCGTCCACACAAATATGATCCAAAGATTTTGGTGGTTCAGGCACAGGTACTTCGTTGCTATGAGGCATAGGCCTAATTGCTGAGGGAAGGCTGGGGTAACTTATTACGTTCTTATTTTTTAAGTTGTATCCCTTCACAATGCAAGAGCAAAAATAGCAGTCACTGCTGTGGTCTCTTTGTTCATGCCACATCATAGGTATTCCGAAACAAAATGCTTGTTTTTTACCTTTCATCCATAAGCGTAGATCTTCCTCACATGTCTTGCACACTTTGTGAGGAGCCCACGATTTGTCTTGATCGCCTAACTTCAAACCAAAATAGGCGAAATATACTTTTTTAATAAATGCAGAAATGTTCCTCTGCCGCTTTTTCACGGTATATTCCCCACAAATAAAACAAAAACTGTCCGGAGAGTTGACGCAACCTCTGGCTCTGTGAGCCATCACAAATACACAGCACTGCAAACTACAACTGTAGTGAACCACTTCGGAATAAAGCTGGATTACGACTGAGCAAACAAAAGGTAATAATGAACTTGCAAGAAACTGAAATTTGACAGGAATGTTCATGTCGCAACCACCGTGTTTGAGCGAGCGAACGAGGCGAGGTGAACAGGAAAGAACATGCGCCAGCGCGAGTACTGGATTTAGCCCCCCGCCTCCCAATTGTCCTGTTAATGTGTAAAATGAATACAAAACATCCTAAAATATCATGAGGGAGTGTTTCTAGTTAGTTAACCATTACAACCTCTATTTTGGGCCAAAAAAATAAACTGCAGTCGGCTAAAAATAAATTATGTGAACATTCCTTATATGGGTAAGAAATCTAATTTTGCAAGAAAACGTGACGTGATGGAACATTTTGGCTATTTTTCTTGGATTCAGCACCCCAAAATCTATAGGAATCAGTTGCAAAACTGGAGGCAGTTTTTTGGTAGTGTACCTGTGTTATTGGTGCAGAATGTAATCACCCTGTTAGCCAATCGAGGGGCCCAGATAGACAAGGCTGCCATCATGGGGAATAACTCCAGAAGTGTAATATTCTTATTAGTGTTGAAGGAGTGCCACTCAAATGGCTAAGATTCCGAGCACCAGACCCCCCTGAATTATATCCCAAAAGTGTTCCCCCCCCCAATGTATCTGTGAACAATTCCAGGCCACAGTTTCAACAGGGGGAGTCCTCCCAGAAGACTAAGCAGGCCTTCAGGAAATATTCCCCAGACTTGTAAGTCTTCGCGTATGCCCATATCAACCCTGATGCATTGGTGCCTCTACTTGTCCCCCTTGTCACAAGAGCCAGTCGGTGACAGACAACCAGGGGCGGCCCAAGGGGGGGTGCGGGGCCATGTGCAGAGATTAATTGTGGGGCCTCATTTGCATAATGAGCCTCATTTGCATACATATTTGCATGATGTTAACATGCATTTTTAGTAAACATGCCTTTTAATGAGTATCTGGATAAAGAAAGAGTAACAGATTTCTACGTTACTATATTTCAGTGCCAACCGCCAGGCCCATTAGGAAGTACTATAAACACTGACCATTTAGAACTCATAGCAAATCCACCTTATCATAACAGCTCTAACAGGACTCACAAAGCACCAAACCCTACCTATCAAAAGGCAACACTGCAAATATTAAACCAATACATCTCAGAGAATACCATTGCATCTCCTATTGGGGAAAGAGAACAAGTGACACGGTCAAATAGAAACTACATGAACAGAATACCTCAGCTTGGTTAAAATGCAGAACAGAGACCATCACCAAAGAACAAGGGATCACAATTTAGAAATAGGAAGACAATATTTAAACTGGGAGCCCCAAAAGCAAAACTTGGGATGTACAATAAAACCGGAGAAATAAAACTATAAATTAATTTTGTCTTGTACTAAACAAAACATAAAAGATATTAACGATGCACATTTCCCAGAGCTGATATATTCCAGTTAATAAATTCAAAATAAAAAAGTATTTTTCTACCTTTTGTTGTTTGTGCATTTTTTTTCAGTTGTAATTGCTCCAGTCACTTTCTTCTGGTTTCTTCGTTTCTTCTGCGAGCTATCCATTTGTCCTTTCTTCTCTTTTAGATTTTTTCATTTTCTTTCTCTATATTTGCTTTAACATACTGATCTTTCCCCTTTTGCTTTTTCCCCCATTTATTTCTTTATTTCTTTATCATCCACTCAGATTTCACCCTTTCATTCTCAATCCCCACTTACTTTCCCAATACCCGGCCCATCGTAGACTTTTCTTCCCTCCCACACAAAGGGGTATGTTTACTAAAGTGCGATAAACTTGAATAACGCGCGTTGTATGACGTTAACGATCGTAAGTGCAGTATAACGCACGTAATCACGCGCCAACGACCGTTAACGTCATACTACGCGCGTTAACCGCACGTAACGATCGTAAAGCCCCGCATCGCGTTAAAACAGCGCAGAAGGTGGAGAGTGGGCGGAGAGAAGGGGTCAATGGGCGGAGAGTGGGCGGGGAGAGGCTCCCCTCTCACTAACGCGCTGAATTTCTGAGCTCAATTCCAACGCGAATGAAAACCTGCCGTTAAAGGCATATTACAGGGAAGAGAAACCATTTCCGTCAGCAATGTACAGCAAAACCGGGGAAACCTACAAAATGTGAGGAGTGTGATACATGTGCACAGAACAAAAGTTCACATAAAACTTTAAAAATGACCACAAGAAATATTGTAGAAAGTATAATCCTGCTGGGCAACAGTGATAGCAATGGGCAACAATGAAAAACATTCCCAGGAAAGCTCCAAAAAAAATAAATGATATTTGGAAGGGTCTACGCTCCGTAGACCCTTTCAAAAAGCATTTCATTTTATTGGAGCTTTCCTGGGAGTGTTTTTCATTGTTGCCCAATGATATCATTGTTGCCCAGCTCGGTTATGGGTGTTTGCCCCTTTTTCGAGGTCTGTTTGAGGTTTATTTGCACTTTTGTCTCCATACAAGGTAAATGAGCCCACAGTAAAATTGTGCAGAGCAGGGTTTCTGACTCGTCAGGCCAGTTTTCCTATCTCCAGGGACTGCACTGTCTCTGTGGCCACAGTGTGGTGCAACAGACACAGCCAGTGCCTATAAAACCAGAGGGTCACAGGTTCAAATCCCAGTTGGGGCTCCTGCCACCCCAGTCCCCATAGTTTTACCCACCACTAAACAGTGATAGTAAAGACACTCCTTTATTGCAGAGAACATACGCATGGTTACTACCAAACACAGACACCAGAAACAGGCACATTACCTAAAGCAGAGTCCCGCAAATGCAGTCCTGGAGGGCCCAACACCATTCCAGTTCCATGCTGCCTCTAATAAAGATGCCTGTGCTGCATAGCTATGCACCACCCCCATGGTATGCAGATGTAGCTCATGCATATTTATGAGGGACAGCATGAAAACCCGAACAGTGTTTGGAACACCAGGACTGGAGTTGGGGAACTCTGCCGTAAAGCAGCAGCCAACAGGGCCACACACACACCCACAGGCCCCATTGGCCAATGCCTCCTGGAGAGGCAAGACATTGGGCCCTGCCTGTATCTCCCAATACAGTCAAACCTCGGTTTTCGTTGGCCCCGGTTTTCGCACGTTTCGGTTTTCGACGTCTTTTCTGACTGAGATGTTGTCTCGGTTATCGGATATCGCCTCGGTTTTCGTTGTGTTACTGAACAGCTGATGGTCCCAATAGTGGCTGGTGCTGCTCCTCCTATGGGCAAGGGCAGGAATGTGGACAAATTGCCAGCCTCCATGTGCCTCCCCAGTCCCGGCAGCACTACCCCCCGGACTCACCGATCGCGTGTTGAAGCGAAAGTCAGCTGAGCAAGAGTCAGAGTCAAGAGCCAAGGATTGCACAGAGAGGAAGGCCCCGATCTCTCCACCGCCTGCCTGTTCTCTGGAGCGCCCCCTCAGGCTCGGAGGTAGCAGGGTAGCTGTCAATGTAAGCAGGAGATGTTGCAGTGCCGTACAGTACAATATCTGTGTGTTTGCTGTCCTGTGGACGATCGGGCAGGTGAGAGAAGTGACAGGAGCTGGGTGTCTGGAACGGATTAATTGAATTTACATTATTTCCTATGGGAAATATTGCTTCGGTTTTCGTACGTTTCGGTTTTAGTCAGACTTCTTAGAACGGATTAATAATGAAAACCGAGGTTTGACTGTACTAGCAATTGCATACCTTAGCAATGCCACCCTACACCTGGGTATATGGTACACAGCTATCAAACGTTTCCTATGATAACTGGCAGATATCAATTCCTACGTTAAGCACATTTTTCTCATTGAGCTCCACCATAACAATCATTCTGATGTCTGCGGTGTGTGCTGCAGGTCTGGTCTCTGACAGTGTTCACCACCCTGGGGAGTGACCCCCCAAAAGTCTTGTGTACCATATCCATGCCTGTACTATGTCCAGGTATGGCTGCTGACCACCTCTATAGTAGCACAATGCTGGCATAGGTGTGGGGGTGGCTGTCTGTCTATCCAGTGTGTGTTGGCTGCAAACACCTTCCACAGCCCACACTGCCAGCAATGTTGCCAGTATTGGGCTGCCAATGTGCATAATGAGGAGCAAGGTACCATGGGTATAGGCCGGACAGGGTGGCCTGGCCAGGGTGCATCTGCACAGGGCATAGGGCAGTGACAGGCACATTGTAGTGCCCGGCCACCACCTACACAGACAGGGTGACCTCAGTATATCCTGCTGAGAGATCACTCTCACCCTGACTGTGCAGTGACCACAGCATGGCTAGGCACTCCCATAGTGCTATCTAGTATTTCTCTCATGTGATAGATATGGCTTTCCTTTTTGGGCCCAGTCACTGATGTATCTGCTTGCTGTGTATGCTGACATCCCAGTTCTGGGTGCAGGCATCTCCACTGGGCACTAGCAGAGTGTTTGCAGCTGGTATGTGTTGTGATGGAGTGGCTTGCAGGGTGCAGTGGCTGATGGCTTGCACCAGGGGAATATCAGATAGCGGTGGGGTGCAGCATACCATATCCAGGCCTAATATCTGTCTGCTATTGTGTTATGGATGTGTACAGAGCTGCATTGACTGCCCTGTGGGGTGTCTGTTCCTCAGCAGGACTGGGGTTGATGTTCCCCTCTACTGCCACCTTTGCAGGGAGGTAGACTGTGGATCTTTTGATAGGAGACCCTGTTTGCCACCCTCAGCCCTGGGGTGATGGTGCATGGGGGCTACACCTGACTGAAGCAGACAGAGATGTCCAAGGTGTTCCTGCAGAAACTACCTATCTCACACATTAACACTGCTTTTGGACCTGTGCCATGGCCTCTTTCAGCCATGGACGGTGCTGTGGACCTAGTGCTGGGCGCCTCACTGCACCCTCAGGGTGAGCAGAGTACCCGCACAATGTGACAGTGTGCAGCTACTCTGTGCCAGTACAACACATGGTCAGTACCCCCTACCAGGCCGAGGTACTGTGGGGGTGCACCTGATCACTTCCCCCCTACCAGGCTGAGGTGCTGTGGGGGTACATTCCCCATGGTGTGTATCTGTGGACGGCTGATTTGCATGTGCAGTGCATCATGGGTGTGACTGGCACAATCCAACCCTGGGTAAATCCAGCACCTGCTCACAGGCTCAGATACACCATAGGCCATCACACGTACATCTGTTAGCATAATGCATAGGTGCAGGACACCCTAAAGAGTCTGTAATATTAGGTGCCCACGCTGGTAAAAACACACGTACCCACGCACGATTGTACGCATGCACCAATGCACGTAGCTACGCACGTACCAACGCACGCAGCCACGCACGTGGCTAGGCACACTGCGAGGGTGTGTTTCTGGCACCACTACTCAACGTAAAGAAAAACATGCCTCCTCATTCCCTATGTAATGTACAGGGTGATGCCTGGGCCAGCCTTCTGCGTTAGGCACACTGGGGACTTGAACCTATGCTGCTTGTAACAGCGGTCAGTACACTAACCATTGTGCTACAGCTCTGTTTCAGTGCTTTGTGTCTGTACGCCTTCATACGATTAACGTGCAGTAACGCGCCACGGCGCCCTGTAACGCTCGTTAGTTTTTGGAACGCGCGTTAGTGGTTAGGATGTCCCGCCCATGTCCTTTTTTGGCTTTCCTTTCACTAACGCGGCTCCTAACGCGATTTGCACTAACGCAGTTTAGTAAACATACCCCAAAATCTCTTTTCCCCTCTCCATTCTCATTCCCCATCCCTTTCTAGTCCTTCCCCAAAATCAGCTCCCTTATAGTTCTAGACCCACCCAGCATCTACCCCCTTCTAGTCCCATTCTCCCAGGCCTCCACATCAGCCCATTTCCAGTCCTAGCCGCCCCCCCCCCATGCTCTTTTCCAGTTCCATTCCAGCCCCCCATCACCCCATTTCCACTCCAAGCTCCTCCATCAGCCCATTTCCAGCCCTATTCCAACTCCCATCAGCCCGCTTTCAGTCCTATTCCAGCCCCCATTAGCCTATTTCCAGTACTATTCCAGCCCATCACCCATTTGCAGTCCAAGTTCCCACATTAGCTCATTTCTAGTCCTATTCCAGCTCCTCATCAGCCCATTTCCAGTCCTAGCCCCTCATATGCTCTTTTACAGTTCTATTCCAGGCCCCCATCAGCCCATTTCCACTTCAAGCTCCCCCATCAGCCAATTTCCAATCCTAGGCCCCTCGTCAGCCCATTTCCAGCCCTATTCCAGCTCCCAACAGCCAGCCCCCATCAGCTCATTTCCAATCCTAATCCAGCTCTTCATCGGCCCATTTCCAATTTTAGCCCTCCCATCACAGCCCATTTCCAGTTCTAGCCCCCCCCCCCACCATCACAGCCCATTTGCAGTCCGTTCCCCCCACCATCACAGCCCATTTGCAGTCCTGTGCCCCCCACCATCACAGCACTTTTGCAGTCCATCCCCCCATCACAGCCTATTTGCAGTCAGTTCCCCCACCATCACAGCCCATTTGCAGTCCATTCCCCCCCCATCACAGCCCATTTGCAGTCTGTTTCTCCCCCCATCACAGCCCATTTCCAGTCCAAGTTCCCCCCTCCTCCGAAGAGACCCGTGGCCGTCAAAGGGACTGCAGAGGGAGCCGGGGAAGCCCACGCAAGGCCCCGGCTCACTCTGCACAGCTGTCAGCATGAAGAGCCTTTTCCTTCATGCTGGCTGCTGTTTCAGTGAAGCCGCGAATGCCAGGAAAGGTTAAAAGCATTTTAATCTACCGCTTGCCCAATAAAATTGTAACCTTTCCCGGCATTCGCAGCTTCACTGATACAGCCGCCAGCGTGAAGGAAAAGGCTCTTCATGTTGGCGGCTGTGTAGAGGGAGCCGGGGCCTCGCGTGGGCTTCCCCGGCTCCCTCTGCAGCTGTCCAAGTGTCCATTATGCAGTAATGGAGTTTGCGCAGGGCCCCCTGAAGCACAGGGCCCTGTGTGAACAACATTATCGCTCAATGGACGGGCCAGCCCTGGCTCCATTAGCAGCAACAACATAGTGCCCAAGTATGAAAGGGCACTATGTTGATGGTGCCAATGGGGCAAAGGAGGTGGCACGTGGGTCATGCAGTAGGGGTTGCTGATGCACAGAGCAGACCAAGCATCTGCTCAGGTGGCACATAAGAACATAAGATCATAAAATATGCCATACTGGGTCAGACCAAGGTCCATCATGCCCAGTATCCTGTGTCCAACAGTGGCCAATCTAGGTCACAGGTACCTAGAAGTTTCCTCAAAAGACACACAGTATCCACAAGGCTTTTATTGGGCAAGCAGTAGATTACCTGGGTCCTCTTTAATAACGTTTTTATGGACCTTTCCCCAAGAACCTGTCCAAACCATTTCTAAACTCAGCTACACTAACAGTTTTTACTACATCCTCCAATAATGAATTCCAGAGTTTGATTACACATTGACTGAAAAAAATATTTTCTCTTAGTAGTCTTAAATGGGTTACACTGTAGCCTCATTGCATGTCCCCTAATCTTTCTACATTTTGATGGCATAAACAATCGATCTACATTTACCCATTCTACTCAAGTCATTAATTTATAGACCTCTATCATATCTCCCCTCAGCCGTCTCTTCCCCAGGTTAAAGATCCCCAACCTTTTTAGCCTCTCCTCATAGGGTTATCCTGCCATCCGCATTACCATCCGTGATGTCCATCATGATACCACAGTGACAGTGGGGGCACAGAGACATGCTAGTGCTGTGGAAAGGAAATGTGACACATGGGACAGTCCAAGGGTCCTGGAACCCCAGGCTGAGATCCTGTCTACTACTACTAATAATAATAAACACGTATATAGCACCACGCTTGCAGTGCTGTACAGACAAACATACAAGAGACAGTCCCTGCTCATCCGAGCTTACAATCTAGTCAAGACAGTACAAACATTAATCAAATCGATGGGTTTTACAGTTCGGTCATTAAAATGATGGGGTTAGGTTAAGATGAGGGATAGAAGTCAGGATCTGAATGCAACAGTGAAGAGGTGGCTTTTTATCTGGTTTGAAGAGGGCCAATCTAGGTTATACGTACCTAGCAATATCCCCAAAAGACAGGTTCCACAATGCTTGTACTGGGTCAATCATTGATATCCTGGGTCCCTTTTTAATAGTGGTTTATGGACCTTTCCTCCAGGAACTTGTCCAAACCTTTTTTAAACCCAGCTATACTAACAGCCCTTACTACATCCTCCGGTAACAGATTCCAGAGTTTGATTACACGTTGAGTGATAAAATATTTTCTCTTATTTGTCTTAAATAGTTTACCCTGTAGCTTCATTACATGTCCCCTAGTCTTTCTATACTCTGATAGCGTAAACAATTGATCCACGTTTATCCGTCCCACTCCATTCATTAATTTATAGACCTCTATCATATCTCCCCTCAGCCGTCTCTTCTCCAGGCTAAAGAGCCCTAACCTTCTTAGCCTCTCTTCATAGGAGTAGCCTTCCATCCCCTTCACCAATTTGGTGGCTCTTCTCTGTACTTTTTCTAATAACGCTATGTCCTTTTTAAGATACGGTGACCAGAATTGCACACAATATTCAAGGTGCGGTCGTACCATGGAGCGATACAGAGGCATTATAATATCCTTTGTTTTGTTCTCCATCCCTTTCCTTATGATACCTAGCATTCTATTTGCTTTCTTGGCCGCCGCTGCACACTGGGCGGAGGGTTTTAACATGTTATCCACGATGACTCCTAAATCTTTTTCCTGGGTGGTGGTTTCTAATGTGAAGCCTTGCATTGTGTAACTATAGTGTGGGTTGTTCTTTCCTAGGTGCATAACTTTGCACTTGTCCACATTAAATTTCATCTGCCATTTGGATGCCCAGTCTTCCAATTTATCCAGATCCTCCTGCAGTTTTCCACAATCCTCTTGGGTTTTAACAACTTTAAACAGTTTTGTGTCATCTGCAAATTTGATAACCTCACTAGTTATTCCCTTTTCCAGGTCATTTATGAATATGTCAAAAAGCAGCGGACCCAGTACAGATCCCTGGGGTACTCCACTATTCAACTTTTTCCATTGGGAATATTGGCCATTTAGCCCTACCCTCTGCTTTCTATCTTTTAACCAGTTCCCGATCCACAATAGTACACTGCCTCCTATCCCATGACTTTTTAGCTTCGCCAAAAGTCTCTGATGGGGGACTTTGTCAAAAGCTTTCTGAAAGTCCAGATACACTATATCAACCGACTCACCTTTGTCTACCTGTTTATGCACACCTTCAAAAAAACATATCAGATTAGTAAGACAAGATCTTCCTTGTCTAAAGCAATGTTGGCTGTCTCCCATTAGGTCATGACTATCTACATGCTGCGTAATTTTGTTCTTTATGATGGTTTCTACCATTTTCCCTGGTACTCACGTCAGGCTTACCGGTCTGTAATTTCCTGGGTCACCCCTGGAACCCTTTTTAAAAATTGGTGTTACGTTGGCGACCCTCCAATCTTCAGGTATTACAGATGATTTTAATGAAAGTTCACAGATTACCAATAGCAGGTCTGCAATCTCATATTTCAGTTCTTTCAACACTCTGGGATGTATACCATCCGGTCCAGGTGATTTGCTACTATTCAGTTTATCAAATAGTTGTAATATATCTTCCCGGTGTAGCGATATTTCTCTCAATTCCTCTGCAGTATCACCTTTAAATACCACTTCAGTCTTGGGTAACATCCCTACATCTTCCTCAGTAAAGACCGAAGCAAAGAATTCATTCAGTCTCTCTGCTATAGCCTTGTTTCCTCTTACTGCCCCTTTTACCCCTCTATCATCTAATGGTCCAATTGACGCTCTCACAGGCCTTTTGCTACGAATGTACTTGAAAAAGTCTTTATTTCGTGTTTTTGCTTCCGTAGCAAGTTTCTTCTCAAATTCCCGTTTTGCCTGCCTTATCAATGCTTTGCATTTAACTTGCCAGTGCTTGTGCTGTTTCCAGTTTTCATCATTTGGCTCTTTTTTCCATTTCCTGAAAGTTGTTTTTTTGGCAGCAACAGCCTCTCTGACCTCACCTTTAAACCATGCTGGCAGTTTTTTGGACTTTCTTCCACTTTTCCTAATGCGTGTAATACAGCTGGTCTGGGCTTCGAGGATAGTATTTTTAAATAACACCCAAGCTTGCTGTAAGTCTTTAACCTTTGGAACCGCTCCTTTTAGTTTTTTCCTAACTATATTCCTCATTCTATCATAGTCTCCCTTTTTAAAGTTAAAAGGTAGTACTGTGGATGCCTTTACTATCTGTCCTCCACTAATTAAATCAAACATGATCATACTATGATCACTATTGCCAAGTGGTCCCAACACCCTTATTTCTTGCACCAGATCTGGCGTTCCACTAAGGACTAGGTCCAGTATGGCTTCCCCTCTGGTCGGTTCATGAACCAGCTGCTCCAAGAAGCAGTCATTTATTCCATCTAGAAACTTTATCTCTTTAGCTTGTCCTGCTGTGACACTGACCCAGTCGATACCGGGGTAATTGAAATTATCCATTATTACTACTCTGTTGTGACTTTTGTTAGCTTCCTTGATTTCTTTGAGCATTTCATCATCCATTTGTTCATTCTGGCCAGGTGGTCGATAGTATACTCCCACTGCCATCACCTTCCCCTTCATAAATGGAATTTCAATCTATAGAGATTCTACAGCAAATTTTGTTCCCTGCAAAACTTTAATCCTTTCTGACTCAATGCCCTCTCTAACATAGAGCGCAACCCCTCCACCAATTTGATCAGCTCTATCATTACGATATAGTTTGTATCCAGGTATCACAGTGTCCCACTGGTTATCCTCCTTCCACCATGTCTCTGAGAGTGCAATCATATCTAACCTCTCATTTAGTGCTATATATTCTAACTCTCCCATCTTATTGTTTAGACTTCTAGCATTGGCATACAAGCATTTTAGAGACTGTATTTTATTCATATTAATCTGGCTATTGGTAGGCAGGGGTAATTTGGAATCTTTATGCTCTGTCTGCTCCTTACTCAAGGGCATTTGGGCTACTATACTCCCTTTTGGAACCTCACTGCTTTTGGTAGTATCCTTCAAGGATACCTTCATCCGAACCATGCACTCCTGGGTGACTGTCAGCTTTCCCCTATTTTCTAGTTTAAAAGCTTCTCTATCTCTTTTTTAAAGGTTAATGCCAGCAGTCTGGTCCCATCCTGATTAAGGTGAAGTCCATCCCTTTGAAAGAGCCCCCCCTTTCCCCAGAGCCCCCCCTTTCCCCAGTTCCTAACAAATCCAAAACCCTCATCCTTGCACCATTGTTTCATCCACGCATTGAGACTCCGGAGCTCTGCCTGTCTTTTGGGTCCTGCACGTGGAACAGGAAGCATTTCGGAGAACGCTATCCTGGAAGTTCTGGATTTCAACTTCCTACCTAAAAGCTTAAATTTATCCTCCAAAACTTCCCTACCACATTTTCCTATGTCATTGGTACCAACATGTACCAAGACAGCAGACTCCTCCCCAGCACTATCTATGATCCTATCTAGGCGGTGCGTGAGGTCCACTACCTTCGCACCAGGCAGGCATGTTACCAGGCGATCCTTACGTCCACCAGCCACCCAGCTATCTACATTCCTAATGATTGAATCACCAACTATAACAGCTGTCCTGACCCTCCCCTCGTGGGGACATGGCCCTGGAGAAACGTCCTCGGTGCGAGAGGGTTTTACATCACTTGGAGGACAGGTCCTAGTTACAGGATTACTTCCTGCCACACCAGGGTGATGCTCTCCTGTCACGTGACCTCTCTCCTCCATGGCAACAGGGATGCTGCCAGACTGGAGGTGGGACTTCAGGATTGTATCCCTGTAGGTCTCGTCCATGTACTTCTCTGTCTTTCTTACGTCTTCCAGGTCTGCTACTCTAGCCTCTAGAGAACGGACTCGTTCCCTGAGAGCAAAGAGTTCTTTGCACTTAGTGCATACGTAAGACCTCTCACCAACTGGGAGAAAATCATACAGCAGAATGCCTCCTACCCGCTCAGTGCCCTTTATGCATGTAACATCCCTTATTGCTGCTGTTAATGAATGTTACCTTAATGCCCTTTATTAAACATGCATGTATTCATGTATTTTATAACATATGATCATACATCACAACTCTGCCTGTATTCCCACCAAACTACGACCTCAGGAAGACCTACATACAGATTGGGTAAAATCAGAAGCATACTTTCTGAATGCATAATTTTTAACACATGCATGTGGTTATGCTAAATTTATTTTGCATTAATATTTTATTAAATTATTCATAATGCATTCCAAAGAATACAAAATGAAAAGAAAATAACAGAGTTACAATATTAAGCCCAGAGAACAAAAGAAAAATTCTAGAGGGTAATCAACTCCTTTAAATTAGACCAGAATGTGAAGGAAAATATAGAAGCCCCAGGAAATAAAGAAGAAAAGGAGAAGAAACAAACAACCCTTACGAGAAATTAGATACAAATAACAGGGTGAGAACTTATGTGTCAACTGTATGGGATGGAACAGTGATCACTGTCTCGTCTCTAGCCACCAGGAATTCTAAAAGCTGCCTAGGTTCAAAAACAATGAGAAGGAAATTTCATCACACAATTCCCACCAAGGGAGAGGACCCTAGATTAAGTCCTAGAAATTCCTTCTTCCTTGGGTAACACATGAAAAATCGGGGAAAATACGCACATAGGAACCTAGAAAAGGCACATTAAAATTGCTGAAATAAGAAGGAAGAACTAAAGACTTATCAGGCTCCAGGGCCAGGTCACAAGCATAGTGGTCCACTCAGTTACTACCTCAAGGGAATCCTCCAAGAACCCAGTTAGGGCCCCGGGAGCCCAAGAGGGGTCACAGGAGACAGAACAATGAGAACCTGCACCCAAGGCAAATGCTGAGCCCTCATGATAGGAGACAAGTTGTCCCCAGGAAGCTGAAGAACCTCCTGGAAATACTTGTGAACCATCACAGAAGCTGACAGAATAGATGACTTAGGAAAATTTAACAATCTCAAATTATTCTTGCACACTTGATTTTCAAAATATTCAGTCTTTCTGGAGAGCAGGATCTTGTCCTTAGCATGGGCTGTACACAGTTCTCGAAGCTGACCAAGCTCTGCCTCCACTCTGGCTATCCTAGCAGCTTGCTCCTCCTGTCGCCAAGAAACCTCAGAGAAATCATTTTTTAAAGTTAACAAATCTGTACTCACAGACCCCACAACAGTCAAAAGAGAGGAGTTCATAGAAGCCACGGCATCCCACAGTACTTCTAATGTGATCTTCGCAGGCTTAACCAAACCCCCTGACACCAGAATCAGCCTGCTTCCACAACTTGCTGCCAAAGACTCTCCAACAATGGGTGATGGTCCCGCTAGACTCCTGGCTTCATCCGCAGCAACGGTGATGGAAGAACTGAAGCCACCTCGGAGCTCTCTTCACTCCCCCATACCAGCCAGTTCATTGGCAAGCCAGAGGGGAGCACTCTATAGGCTACTGCTGAACTTCAGAGTTGTGGCGGGGGGGGGGAGAGAGCTGATCCTTAGAAAGCCATAATCCGGATGCACTCAGAGCCGTAATGTTCTCATCCAACAGCACTGCCGAAGACACTGCTCCTGACGCGGTGGAAGAAAAGCCACATGCTACCAACTTTTTCTGCCCCAAAGTGCTGTTACCAGCTGAGCCCGAGGGTGAGCTGGCCTGCTTCCGCTTCTGCCGCCCATCTCATCAAATGGAGCTGCTAAACAATACCGGGCAGGAAAGTTAGAGCTGAGTTACCACACTGCAGCAGAACCCTGTTGACATCTTGCCTCAGTAAACAGTTTTTCGCGGTTATGCAATTTTATAAAAAACCTTTTCTGTGTGAAAGACAGGGAAAAGCGAATCTGGGTCCTTTCTGAAATCTGTAGATATACTCAGAACATGGAAAATTGTTCTTTTTCTTGTGCATCAAGAATATTTGAGTCTTACGACAATCTGTTTTCTTAATTTTCCTTGCAAGTGTATGTTTACTTTTCCAAAGGAAAAGTATATTTCTGTAGATCCCAAGTAGCTTTACCTGGCCAGGCAATGGTGAATGACTGAGAGATGGTCTCAGTTATTTGAGTGTCAGCCTACATGCCCTATTTTTATCTTTACAAATTTCTTTAGGACTGGTTCCTTGTTAGTTTTCTTCATTAAACAACCCCCCCCCCCCCCCCAGTAGCTGTGGGCTATTAGATGTATCTGTGTGTTTCTTGATGATGACAAATATATATCATAAGTAAAAAATTCATTGGTGATGAAAGAGTTAACTGTTTTGTAAGATCTAGCTCACCAAGGATTTAAACCCATTAGAAGCTATGGGAAAAAATCCAAGTTTATTGCTTACTAAATTTATTGCTCCCTCGCCAAATGTTAGATTTTGACTTTTGTACTTGACAGATCAGTTGCAGATCACTATTTATGACAGAAACGGCCTGATCTCTGTGTCATAATTCTCAGTTCAGAAGCCTTGTGACTTATTTTTTTTTATTTTTCCATCCGGTGCTGTAATCACAATTTTTGTTTGAGATTGTAGATTTTGACTGAAATGAGGTGATAGACAATTTGAGCATATATGTATTAGCCCACTTTGGATAGGCAAAGACAAGTAAATCAAACCTGTTGCATTTTCCTGAGTAGCTATATGTGAAAAAGCCTGGAGAGACTACATAGTACCTGAGGAATAAAATGAAACTATATTACATTGTATAAATATTTTACCTTAGCTAATGATAGAGCATGGCACTCTTAATAACACATTGAATGCATATTGTTCTTTATGACAGATCAAATTATCATGAGTTATGCTCCAGGTGTCCCTTAATTTGTTCTGAACCTTTTGATTCAATTCTTTGATTCTGGATTAGGTTGAAAATAGACTGAAATTCTCCTAATGAAAAGGACATTTTGTTCACCAAAGATGATTAGATCTACTCTCCTTAGCAAATAATGACAACTAAAAAAACAATTTTAACAGTTATAACATGGGCAGTCAGTATGTGGGCCCACCCCACCCCTCCCCCACCCCATCCCCAATCCACACGAACAAAACATCCCTTACCCCAAACCAAAATGATACAGTCAAACCAAATCTGGAAAACAATTGGTCACAGCTTTATTTCACAACCAAGCACTTACAACTCCATAGTAATGTGAGCCAAATACAGATAGTCATAAAAAGCTCTCATATACCGCTCTCATCCCCTGCACCGGATGAATGTTACCACCTGCCATTTCATTAGCTAGGTAGCTTCTCCATCCATACTGCCACACCTTCAGCTTAAATCCTTTGTCCCACTGCCGTCCTCGCAATATTACTAGCTGAGAAGTGGAACACCGAGGTGAGAACACCCAGCAGCTGGACACTCATGTTCATACCACTTCAAAGAAGTGATCACCTAGTCACAGCTCAACACTTCCAGCTCTGGAACCACTTGCCCAACCCTTTGGTTTGGGTCCCCCCTTCCACTAGCTGCAACAAACCTCGTTACCCATCAAATTCAAACAGGAACAGCGGAGCAAGAGTGGGTGAGTGAGAGAAAATCTCCACAGCCAATACAGATAGTCAACAAATTTGAGAACTCTGCAGCAACACATGTGACAGACTTCTCAATGCCCAGATACCCCCAACTCCTCAGCTCCCCATGTCATGCTCTCACTATCAATAAATCACTTTGCCAACAGAACAGAGTGAATTTAAATCAAAACACCCTCCACCCAAACCTTCTCCAACCTCCTCCTCAACTGCCACCCACCAACTCCCTTCTTCACTCCAAAACCCCCTCCATTAGCCATCCAACTACAGCTCAAACCATTGCTAATAAGTTACAACATTTTTTATTTACATACAATGATAGCCACCCTTATTACCATTGACCATTTGGGAAACTAGACCAACAGCCTCCCACAATTACCTAAATAGAATTTTCTGACTGAAAACGGGCTATTTTAAATATGGCTAAAAATCTCACAGAAATATGTTTGGTATTTTAGCATGTTTCATATAATAAAACAATAATTATAATTATAAAGATTATTTTGATTTTATGAAATACAATAAAATTTAAGGGTCCAATATTTGACTGCAGCGGCTAGCCATTTTAAAGAGGCTAGCTATTGCTGCTGAACTGAAGACCTGAATATTCAATGCCAGGGCCATTTCTGGCCACTTTCATTGAATATCTGGGTTGACTGGATAGTGGCAAAGCTAACTGAGCAGCAACTATGTTTAGTTGTTGCCCCATTGGCTTCGGTGGCAAAGGTTAGGCCAACCTTTAAGGTACCTAACTTGTACTGTTTAGCAATAACTGGGCAGCAGCTGAATATCATCACTACCTGATTATCCCTGACTGCTATATCCCCAGAATTCCCTGATACTAGCTGGCTAACATTGGAGCATTCAGTGGCTGCACCTGGAGATCATCAATGGCACCAACCATGTTAATGCCTTTGAATTTCCCAGTCATCGAGATTAACACAGTTAACAGGCCTGCTAACCGTATTAATCAACTTCAATATTGGGCCCCAATTATTTTGGGAGGTCACATTTTTTGGGTGTTTATTTATTTAACTTTTATTTTATATCATGTTTTGCGCTATCATAGAAATATGATGACAGAAAAAGACCACATGGCCTATCTAGTCTGTCCTTCCATATCAACAACTACAACAGTCCCCTTTTTAAAGTGGTTTACATTGAACTCAACTTATACATTGAAAGAGTTATTAGTGGTTACTTATAACAATGAGGTGGGGGTCAAGGAGATAGTATAACATATTTACAATAATAAAGAAATAACATCTGGCGTATGTGCAGTGGTGTGCAAAAGTCTGGAATCACTTGTAAATTTGACGTTTTTTCAACTTCATGACCTTATATCTTAATTTATTTTACCTCCCAGTGGCTTTTTCTGTGTATCTCATGATAAGCAATAGATTTGGCTATTAGGGCCAACTTTTAGTATTGGTTTGGCCCTTATTTTCTGAGTTTGTTCCCCATAGTTGTCCTTTTGTTAGATTTTCTGTGAAAATTGCGTAATGTACATCATTGGCTAACGATATATTATTGTAAGTATGCTTTAAAATATTATGGACGCACGCCAGGTTTCCTTCAAATTAATGTATGTGGCCTTGAAAAAGGACATTTTTATGTGTCAGTGATGGCTCAGTATTTGATGGGCCACACTTTGTTCTTGATCACCTGACTGCACCTTGCCGGCATTGAATGAACCAGTCTGACAAGGTGATCGTTGGTGACAACATGGTTCCAAGCTGCAATGAGTGACTCAATCAGTTCACGCTTTAATGTCAGATGTCTCTTGGATATTTCCAAGGCCACCTTGTTCCACAGGTTCTCGATTGGATTCAGATCTAGAGACTGGGCAGGCCAGTCCATTGACTTGATGTTTCACTGCTTCCAGGTGATCACCTGTCTGGAGCGATGGCAGGGTGCATTGTCATCTTGGAACAGGAACTGGCCAGGAAACAGCTGGTGTGCTGATGGCACCATGCACTTTTGCAGTATGGTGATGTACTTGGCCCCGCTGACCATTCCATCAACGATGTGAAGACGTCCAACGCCACTGGCAGCCATGCATCCCCAGACCATGACCTTCAAAGGATGTTTCACAGTGAGGTTGAGACACTCAGGCTTGAATTCCTCTCCAGGAAATCTCCTCACATAGGTTACCAAACAGGCAGAAGTTGCTTTCATCTCTGAATAGCACCTTTTCCCACATTTCAGTCGACCAGGTTGAGTGCTTTCTTGCCCACACGATCCGGTTGCGCCTTTGTATGTCAGTCATCAGTGGCTTATTCCGTGCTTTGCAGCTCTGGAGACCAAACTGCAGGCACGGGCAATGAACTGTTGATGAGCTGACACTGACCTCACTCTTGTCTGACCACTCTCGAAGTAGCTGAGGAGAGGTCAACTTGCGATTTAGTCAGTGAAATGCATCATAGTGCGCAGTCCTGGTTTGATGTTGATGCACATGGATGACCTGAACGAGGCTTGTTCACCACTGAATCCATTTCTTTCTTCTTCTGTACAATCTTAACAACAGTGCTCTGAGTGCAGCCAACTTTCCTGGCTATCTGACAGCTTGAAAATCCTTCTTTGCTCATAAAGGACACATGAACACGCTCCTCCAATGTCAGGGTCCAAGTCATCTTCATGGTCGATCCAGAAAGCGTATAAAATTCAAAAATTCCACGTGTTTTTATAGCTGCACTGTTGGCTAGATATCTGCATTGTGATTGGTTAGTGAAACCAGCTTCCTGATTGGTCAGAAATAACGTGTGCATATTGGATAATCTCGATCCAGTTTTGACGCAGGATCCACAAAAATCGCAGTAGCTATCTCCCAGTGTCTGTAAAGTATTTAAATTGGAAGCAAGGAATGCAAAAAAGTCAACTCTTAACATGGTAGAAAGATGAATATGCTAGACCAGGGGTGGGCAAGTCCAGTCCTGGAGAGCCGCAGACCAGTCAGGTTTTCATGATGTCCCTAATGAATATTCATGGACCTATTTCCATACAATGGAAGGCAGTGGATGCAAATAGATCTCATGAATATTCATTAGGGACATCATGAAAACCAGACTGGTCTGCGGCTCTCCAGGACCGGACTTGCCCACCCCTGTGTTAGGCTAAAGCAAAATTTAAAAAAAAAAGTTAGAAAGTATGAAAAACGCAAAACTCACAAGTGATTCCAGACTTTTGTATACCACTGTATGTAAGCTGGGTTTGTAGGGAGGTTTAAGTGTTCGATCTGAAGGTTTCTATGAAGAGGTGAGTTTTACTTCTTTTTTTTTGGAAGTCAGCTACATACTTGATGACTCTTAGAATAGTTGTGAGTGAGTTCCATGGTGTTGGACCATAGATTGAGAATGTTCTTTGACATGTTGCTTGAGAACGTTTTGCCATATGAGATGGGATAGTGAGGAAGTTTTGATGCTGTTGTCTTCTTTGTCTGGTTTCTGGCATCATCCATACGAGTAGGCAGAATGCCGCATGGTTACATATAGTCATGAAGGTGATCATGACCATTTTATATTTGATTCATGCTTGTATGGGAAGCCAGTATAGATTACTGAGTATAGGGGTGATGTGATCATGTCGGGGTGTTTTTGTGACCATTTGAACTGCACTGTTTTGAGCTAATTGCAGGGGATTGAGAACGTGTTTTGGGAGGCCCTGAAAGAGTGAATTGCAGTAGTCCAGGTGTGGGGTGATTATGGTTTGGCATACAGTACAAAAGTAGTTGAGGTCTAACAGTGGGTGAAGGTTGTGCAGTATCTTCATCTTGTAGTATGCAGAAGTTGTAGCTTTTTTGATGTGCTCTTGAAGATTCAATCACTGGTCTAGGATGACTCTGAGGTATTTCACTTCCGGTTTTACAAGGAGAGGGACATTGTTGATATACGGGTGTACCTTGTCCACTCCTTTTGAAATGTTCACACTATTTGAAAGTCTTATAGTAATTTATAATCTAGAAAGAACAGAGGTAGGGTTGTGTGTACATGCATATAGCACATGCACACATATATATGTTTTTTTCAGCATAGCATAGATATGTGCATGGGCATTTGTATGATACTGGAACTGGTTCTGGTATCCAAGTATATTAGGGCACTATGGATGTGTAAGCCAAAAGTTGTTAGTTCAGTTTGCATTCAGTTCCAGTATCCATTCAGTTTGTCTGGGTACCAAATTATTTGTTAAATTTGTTTCATTCATTAACATTGAAGTCTTAGGGGTATGTTTACTAAACCGTCTTAATGTTACCGGTGCTAGTTGCAGCGATAATGTGAAGAATGCCATATAAGGAGTGGGCATTCCGTCGTCAAGGTAGCAAGAATCTGTATTGCGCGATAGTGGGCGCCGTGGCATGTTAACGCGCATTGACCCTAAGTTCACGCCACTGCTGTGTTAGAAGCTATAAAGATATAGCCCATTGGTTACTGCAATGATTGTGGAGGCAGAGGTCATGGGTTTGATCCTGCAGTGGTGTTATGTAAGAAGACTGTCAGAGGCATTTCCCTTTTCTAATTTAAATCAGTGCTGTCTGAGGCAGTTCCCATATTTCATTTAAATCAGTGCTATCTGAGGCATTTCCTTTTTTAAGTTAAATCAGTGCTGCCAGCAAAAAACACCCTCACAGTGCTGTAACATAAGGTGTCGCATAAGGTGCCCTATAAGGCACTCCATCGGACACATTATAAAGTGCCCTGTCCGCCAAGGAGCCTTCTAATGTGCCCTATAGGGCTCCCGATAGGGCGCCTTAAGAGTCACCTTAAGGTTACAGCACTGTGAGGTTGCATTTTGCTGGCAGCACTGATTTAAATTAAAAGGAAAAGCCTCAGAGAGCCTTATTAAATAACACCACTGTGGGATGAAAACCATGACCTTTGCCTCCACAGTCATTAAAGTAACCAGTAGGCTACATCTCTATAGCTACTACCACACTGCCAGCTGGCTACAGAAAGACTGCAGGTCACCACACAAACTGTCTGCTGTGGTTACCAGGATAGGGTAAACCCACCCGTACCCATGATGCACTGCACATGCTGATCAGCAGTCTACAGCTGATCACATAATGGGATATGCACCCCCATAGCACCTAGGCCTGGTAGGGGGAAATGACCGTGTGTGTTACTGGCACAAAGTAGCTACAGACCGTGACATTGTGTGGGTCCTGTGCTTACCCTGAGGGTAGGTGGGGTACCCAGCACCAGGCCCACAGCACCTGGCTTGGCTGAGATAGGCTATGCTGCAGGTCCCCATCAGTGCCCGTGTGTGATAGGTAGTCCTTGCGGACACACCTAAGATACACCTGTGTCCATCTGTATTTCCCAGTCACGTCTAGCCCTTGTGGACTATGATGCACCCAGAATAGTGCATATCCTGTGATGGTACCATGGGCACATATCATAGGTGAAGGGGGGTGTTTGGACCCAAAAGTGGATTATGTAGCACCACCCAACCCACTCTCTATGGCTCAGGGTGAGAAACTGGGTCTCCCACCACCAGATCCACATTGTACATCTCAGCAATGGTGGCAGTAGAGAGGACCATCAACCCCAGCCCTGCTGGGGAACAGGCATCCTACAGGGCAGTCGATGCAGATCTATACACATCACATAAAGCAATGGCAGACAGGCAGAACACTGGAGAAGCTTAGCTGACCTCCACGACTATCTGACATTCACCAGCAGAGGGCACAGTCAGTCTCCACCCACTGTACCCTGCAAGATGTTCCAGCCATACACATGCTAACTGCAGACAGTCTGCTAGCTGGTACATAGTGCATGTTCCTGGAGGAACTGTGTGCACTCCAAAATGGGATGTGAGCACACACACCAAGCAGGTATGTCAGTGATTGGGCTCCAGAAAAAAGAACCCATAAATATCACTTGAAAGAAATGCTGCATAGTACTATGGGGGAACCTAGCCATGCCGTGGTCACTGCTCAGTCAGGGTGAGAGTGACCTCCCAGCATGACATGCTGTTGCCACCCTGTCCATGCAGGTGGTGGTCAGGGACTACAATGTCCCAGCCATTGTCTTATACCCTGTGCAGATGCATCCTGCCCAGGCCACCCTGTCCGGGCCATACCCACAGTACCTTGTTCCTCATTATGCACATTGGCAGGCTAACACTGGAAACAGTGCAAGCAGTATGGGCTCAGTAAGGTGTAGGCAGCCACAACACACTGGATAGACATATACACACTCCCACACCTATGCCAGCATTGTGCAAATATGGAGGTTTGTGGCAGCCCTGGCTGCCACACCAGTCCTGGGCAAAGTACGGCATTGCTATGGTACGCAATACTGTTGGGGTCACTCCCCGGGGTGGTAAACACTGTCAGAAGCAATAACTGAAACATGCTCCACAGATATCAGAAAAGTTGCTATGATGAATCTCTATCAACAAATCGTGTTTAACTTAGGATTTGTCAGCTGACATTACTCATAGCAACCTTTAGATGTATGTGGAACGTGTTCCCATGTTTAGGACGGCATTGCTAAGGTATGCAGGTGCCAGTATTGGGAGATGCTGCTCCGCACAGGGCCCAACAGTCTGACTCTCCATGAGGCTTTGGATAGTGGAGCCGTGTGTGTGGGTGTTTGTGCCCCTGTTGGCCGCTGCTCTAGGGCAGAGGTTCCCAACTCCGGTCCTGGTGGGCCAAACACTTTTCAGGTTTTCATGCTGTCCCTAATGAATATGCATGAGATACATTTGCATAGAATGGGGGCAATGCATACAAATGCAGCACAGGCATATTTATTAGGGACGGCATGAAACTTGAATGGTGTTTGGCCCTCCACGACTGCAGTTGGGAAACTCTGCTCTAGGGATTGCACATGTTTATGGTGTCTGTGCTCTGTAGGCTAAAATATAGGCATTTCAGGCATGTTTATTTTATCTGCAATAAAGGTTCCGTCTTTATTATCATGGTTTAGTACTGGGTAAAATATGGGGACAAGGTTGGCAGGAGCCACAGCTGGGACTTGAACTTGTGACCTTTTGCCCCTGAACACACTGGCTGTGTGTACTGCACCAAACTGTTGCCACAGGGGCAGATCATTCCCTGGGGATACAATGACTGTTCGTCAGACAGACCTTGTCTGTTGCAGTGCACGGCACCCACCTAAATGGGGCTTGGCCGTGGTCTGCTGTGGGCAGATGCCACTGCCCCCTCCGCCACCAGCACCCCTCCGCCACCATGCTGACATGCCCTTATGCCGGTGGTGCTGGTGGTGTGTAGTCCCAGGCTATCTAGTGTGCCGGTAGGCAACTGCCTATGGTGTGGGTTCTCTGGTAGGGGTGCTTACATGGACATGCGCGCTTTCCCCCGGCACCGCCTGCCAATGTTATGTGCTCTTGGGGGTACCTGCTGGGTAATATCCCCTGTGACACTGTGGGACACACACTCTTGCCCATGTTGGACCCTCGTCAGTTGCTGTCTTGCTGCTTTACAGTTTTGGCATTCCTATGTGCCACCTAGGCATCAGCTTAGTCCGCTCTGTGCCCCAGCTGGACCACAGCATGTGCCGCCTGCAGCCCCCTGAGTCATTGCATTTACAGCATCAGTACAGTTGCCCTTTCCTACATGTCCACTCTGCTGTTGCTGCAAATGTGAACACCATAACAAACCTGCCCAATATAAACGACAAAACCCCTGATCACCGCTATTTCAATGTGGGATCAATCACTTTGTAGGGGGACAGAGCATAGACCCTTCCAAACATGATATCTTCCTTTTTACGCTTTGTCAGTAGTGTTGCTTTATGTTTATCATTAATATCACTATTGGCCAGCTTGGTTATTGGGATTTCAAATGTGATTTTGGTCATTTTATATGTTTATTTGCCTTTTTGGTTCCTGCACATGTATCACTACTATCACTTTTCTGGGTTTCCCTGGCTTTGCTGTACATTGCTGACTGAAATGTTTTCTCTGTCCTGCAAATGTGCCTCTAACGCGAGGGTTTCACTGGCGTTAGTGTTCAGACCTGGATTTCACAGCGATAGTGTGCCTGGAGCTTCTCCCTGCCCACTCTCTGCCCCTTGACCCCTATTTCCGCCCTCTGGGAGGCCTTACTCCACCCTTAAGACCCGAATTTCACAGTGTTAGTGTGCCTTAACGCCGCTGCTGATGTTATCGTGCGATACATGACGTTATCGCGCGATAATGTTACATTATCGTGCGATAACATTACGTATCATGCAATAACTTTGCCGCTACTACGTTAAGACGGTATAGTAAACATACCCCTAAGGAACAATCAATTTTGTAATAATGGAGCTTTGCATTCATTTTAAATGAAATTTGTTAAAAGCTTGCTAGCAGGTATCTATAACAGAGGCAACATCATTAGAAGACATCAAGGAGCCCTTTTACTAAAGGCCGTTAGCTGTTAGCAAGGGTCCTGGTATGTGCTTACAGCATGCCTAGACATGTATTAACAGAGCAGGGTCATGACAGTTAGTGTGGTCAGATTTCAGCATTAACTGTCCATTGTGCATTGAGGATGCAATTGATGGGTTAGGGGCGGAGAGTGGGAGGGGTGAGTGCCTTGCAATCAGCACACCACGCTAACGTTAATGCAAGCAATGAGTGCAGATTCCCTTTCTGCTACCTCCATAGGTGGAGATCAGTGCACTCGTGCTAATTGTGGCTCACATTAGGGCAGGGTGCACCATGTTCTAGTGTTACGGGTATATGCTTTCCATGCCCCTGACAGTGAATGTGGTAGTGTGCTCCTTAACACACTATAGTTTTGAAGTAACGCTATAGCACCCTTTAGTAAAAGGGCCCCCAACAGTGTCAGGAAGATCCATTTTAACAAACAAGAGGCAAAGGATACTATCATTGTCATGAAGACTCCAAATCACCATCCAAAGGGTAAAGCAGCACAAATTGTGGAATGAAGACAACAAAGTATTGAGAGAAGGGAGGACTAGAGACAATATTAACAGGAACACTTGACGACACTTGTGGAGGGCAGAGTCAGTGTAAGAGCAGTAGACACACTAGTCAAACTTTGAGCTTCATGCCTCCCCTCCCAGTTACCTTTTGGGCTTCTAGCCCCACCACAAGATTTTAATAATCAAATGAAACTGTCATTATCCCAATATCATCCCTCCTAGAATGCTCCTGTAAAAATATTATTATTGGACAAATGGCATCATACTTTTAAATATTTAACAGTGAAAAGCGCAGATTGATGGTTAGTAGTATATTGGACCATCATACAACTATGGCTCTATGAGTTTATGAAGTTGGCAGGATCCATTTTGCATTGAATTCAGCTATTCTTTGCTGTTGCCTCCCCCAGAAGGTGCTGCCCTAGCTGGTGCCTGTTTTTCTTGATGGTTTTGCTGCCTTGGGGGAGGGGTGAAATTGCTCTGACATTGACAGGTAGACTTCAAAGAAATGGGGGAGGGGAAAAGCAGGAATAACAATGGCCAAGTGACCCCAAGGCAGGGAAGTGGGTTAAACCAGCAGTAACATTGTTTGTAAGGCCCTAAAACACCAGAAGGCCAATACAGAAAATCCAAGTATGTCTTTCTAAAGCACTTTAAAAGTACCAATGAAAACAAGGTTCTAGGACTACTTAAAAGCAGCAACAATGACAAAAACAATTTGAGCAGCAGAGAAGGGTTAAAGTGGCAATGCAACATCAAAATTAAGATTCAAGGCACCAAGTAAGGCACAAAATAAGAAAAGAAGGAAGACTTTATCAATCTGAAAAATATCTATGGTAGAGCAAAATGATAAGAAGAGTGGTATCAATCCACCCAAAGCACAAAAAGATGAAGACCCCAAGGCATAAAAAAAGATGCAAAGCAGAAGAAGGAGGAAGAATAGCAACTACTCCCATGGAAACTGCTCAGAGAATAATGCAGCAAGAGGAGTTCCATGAACTACTCGAGGCTGCAAAGGACACTACAAGAATGGCACAAGAGCCATAAGACACAGAGCAAGGTGTAAAAGCAGGACAGAGAGCAGCAGGGTGGACTCTGATACAGTGGCAGCAGAGCAACAGAGAGAGGCAAGGAAAGAAGCAGTATTCTTTCTTTATGGTTTCCTTTTTATATGCTTTTGATTGTGAGGTTAAAATTACCATTAGAAATTAGACAGAAGGCCAAGCAAGCAGTGACACAAAAACAACAGCTAGAATGGCACTAGCAGCAATATTGCTGGTCACTGAATTAAGAGAACAGTATGAAGAGTGGAAGAGCAGGCAATGGCAATGGTAGTAGAAGTGACTCAGGCAGCAGCAGCAGACAGAAACAGGAGAAGAGGATTGTTTTCACATTTTAAATTTTTCTTTTTTAAAGTTTATGGATGCGGAGATGATGTCATCATTGAAACATTGCTTCTGCTGTGGTTTATTTCTTACCTTGTGTTAATCTGGAGTTATGAAAAGGAGTGGCTAGATTATGAATTGTCTTCTACAATCTGCACTTTTCAGTTTTGCTGTACAAATTACTTTCATTGAGAAGGGCTAGTGAGGTCTGGTCCAAGGACTACCCAGTTACTGCAAAGCAGCAAATGTTAGGCATATTAAGAACTGGCCTAATTTTTGCCTTATAAGCTAACCAGGCAGTGGCTGAATATTGCTGACCCCTCCATTGAATATCTGGGGTTAAGTTTCAGCTGCGATGACTAGCCGCTAAAACTGTGTTAGCCACTGCTCCTGAATATCCCCAGCCCCCCCTCCCCCCCCCCCCATCCTTTCTTCTCCCCTTCAGGTAACCATTTGGAAGACAATTTGAGGGATTTGATTGACTATTGGTTGGGGGTTTTATTGCTGGAGAGTGGAAGTGAATGCAAATACCTCCCTGTTGGATTAGATATACTGTTAAAATTGCATGTCTATCGGCTAAGAAAAAAATAGACTTGTAAAGGTGGCCTCACAGTCTTGTAAAGGTGCTTAACTGCTGTAACTACAGCTCAAAAGCAGATTCCCTAAGGCAGTAGTTCTCAATCCAGTCCTTGGGGCACACCCATCCAGTCAAGTTTTCACAGTGGCAGCCTAAGGGTTTCTGCTGCCCTAGGCAGACCCTCCATGCTGCCGCCCCCCAAAGACTGCGCCTCCGTCCAGTCCGCCATACCACCATCACTTTGTACTGCAATGGCGGCAGCTGAACTGACACTTCAGCACTGCACCAGGCCTTAAAGTGCCCATGTGCATGCGTGCTCATAGCCTGCCACTCTTGCCCCCCCTCTGATGCAACTTTTTTGGAGGGTGGACAGGAGCGGCAGGCAGGAGCTGTGTACATGGGCATGGGCATTTTAAAGCCTACTATGGCACTGAATGCCAAAGAAGCAATGCATGAAAATCTTTCTGGTGCATATTCATTGTCGATATTTTGAAAATCTGACTGGAAGGGCTTGTCCAGGTTTATTTATTATATTTATTTATTATTATTTGGTATAAATTTGTATGCCGCTACTTCCAGCGATCAGTAGCGGTTTACTGGTGGAAAAAACAACGGAGTAGGTACAAGACAATTTAAGAATACAGTCTGATTAAAGGGAGGGGTGAACATCAACCACATAAATTACAGTTATACATTTGATCAATCACATATATTATAGTTTGAACAACAACATAAATTACAGTTATACATTAAATCGCCATATATGCCATATATGCAAGCATATTAACAGTGAATATATACATATAAACATTTTTAAATCACCATGGATGCGAGATATCAGTGAATATAGCTTTCTAAGTCCCATATGCTTAGGAGGTAGGTAGGCAACGTGGGAAAAGGTAATAGTTGAATCTGCCTAGGTGATGCCGTAATGTGATTGGTTGAGAACTACTACCATATGGCTAGTATATTCTTGTGGTATGCTGGTACAACTTTTGGTCTCTCATATATAGTAGACAGGGTCAAAAGATATATTTTTTATTTTGCCTAAAACAGGGACCATATAGAATTGTGTGCACATGTTTATCAGGGTTTACTAGAAAAAAAAATTCAAAGAAATTTTTTTTTAAAGAATTAAGATAGGGAGACTAGTTAGGATATTGTCTTACTATTTTAGTAAAGATAGGAAGTAGGATCATCTACCCTAGGAAAGGGTGAAGAAATAATAAGAGGAGGATGTCTACTAGAGACTTTCACTTGAAGACTGGAGAATGGCCAGTGAAACACCAATTTTTAAAAAGTGTTCTGGGGTGATCAAAGAAACCACAGATCGGTGAGCTTGACATCAGTACTGAGCAAAATGCCACCTCTGCCATCTCCTCCTGCAGCCTGTACTTTCATCATTCTCCAAGCCCTACACCAGTTCATTCTCTCCTACTGATTTGTTGCCCCCCTCGTCACAGCGCATTGTAGACTATTTTAGTTCCAAAGTCTCCACCCTACATGCCTCTTTTCCAAAATGTCCCCCAACACTCTCTCTCTTACCGCCCTCACCTCCTCTTGAGCCCCACCTAATGCAAAGACGTCCATTGTGCTTTCTAGCTCTGCCTTGTTTCACACTTGACCGTATTTATCCCTGATTATATCACCTGAACTCTTTAAAGTCCTTACTTCTTCCCATAAAAGACAACCACTACAACTGATCCCATTCCTTCTTCTTTGATATCCATCCCTGCTCTTACCCTGCTTCTGTGTGCCTTATCTATTCTTAACAACAGCCCTACCTCTGGGGTTTTTCCATCTCCTTGGAAACATGCCATTATTCGTCCCTTCTTGAAAAACTCTTCCCTTGACCCTTCCTTCCTGTCTAATTACTGGCCTCTCTCCACATTTCCTTTCCTCTCAAATTTCCTTGAGAAACTAGTTTTTGCACAACTTTCTTCTCACTTGGATTCTACTCTAGCCCTGCATCTCCATCAATCCAGTTTCCACTTGGGTCATTAGCACTGAAACTATCCTTTTCTTTTCTCAGTGAGCTGCACCAAACCCACGATCGCGGTGATATCTCAGTGGCAGTTTCCCTAGATCTTTCTGCAGCGTTTGACCTTGTATTCTTGACTATATGATCTTGGGATTAGACACTGTCTTTCAGTGGTTTCACTCTTTTCTCATGCACTGGTCATTTTCTGTTTTGGATGGTAACACATCATCCCCTACCTTGTGGTATAACTCAGGGTTCTGTTCTTGCACCTCTTCTATTCAATATTTTCATGATCCCCCTAGCCCTCTTCGACCAGCAACATGATATCTTGGCCCATTACTATGTTGACAATGTCATCTTGCTACACCATACCAGTCCAACTGCCCCTGACATTGCCCCCCCCCCCTTAATATCTGCCTTTCTGCTGTCTCTAACTAGTTATGCAATAATTTCCTTCATTTGAATTCTAGTAAAACAGTTGCTATATGGTTCACTTTTGGTAGCTCCCCTACCCCCTTTGTCCCCTCCCTCACTGATTCTCCTCTCCCTCCAGTGAACTCCCTCTGGTATTTGGGTGTTATTTTGGAACCAGCACTGTCCTTTCAGGCTCATCTGTCCTCCTTATCTCATCATTACTTTTTATCACTCCACCAAATACGTGCTATCCAGTCTTTTCTCTCACCTCATTCCATTGCTACCCTGTTACTTTCTTTAGTCGTATCCAAAATTGACTATTGTAATATTATTTACCTGGGTTTAACTCAGTACCAGCTCTGCCATTTGCAATTAATTCAAAATACTGCTGTTCATATCCTATCTCGTGCCTCAAGATTTGACCACACTACACCACTTCTCATCCATCACCATTGGCTCCCACTGTGGTTCTGTTTTCAGTTCAAGATACTTATTTTGGTTCATCGTACATTACATACTGATCTCCTCATTATCTCTCAGGTTCCTTAATCTCTCACGCCTCTCACTATGCTCTCTGTGAGATTCACACTAATCGATTGCACCTACCCTCCACTTCACAAGCCCATTTATCATCCACCCGTTCCTCTGCCTTCTATGTTCTTGGTCCCGCTTTATGGAACTCTCTCCCCTCTACCCTCAGACTAGAAGCATCCTATACAAAATTCATATCTCTCCTAAAGACTCACCTCTTCAACATGGCATTTAACCATTCCCTCTCCTGAAGTTCTCCCCCTCCCCCCTTTCTGATTTCCCCATCCTCTTCGTTACCCTGTGTGAATGAAGCTTCCTCTGTCTTATGACTATTAGTGTTCCATTTCTGTTTTTTTTTATATTTTCCTTTTATATTGCACACCGCTCTGGTGCAACTGTGAAGGGTGGTTAAGAAAGTTTTAATGAACATAAACATAAAATTGCTGAACATGTAGATAGTCATGATTTAATGGGAGAAAGCCAACATGGATTTAGCCAAGGTAAGTCTTGTTTTACTAATCTGTTATATATTTTTGAAGGTGTAAATAAACTGGTAGACAATGCTGAACTGGTTGATATAGTGTATCTGGATTTTCAGAAAGCCTTTGACAAGGTCCCTCATGACAGATTCTTGGGCATATTAAAAAGTCTTGGGATAGGAGGCAGTGTGGATCAGGAACTGGTTAAAAGCTAAATGACCAATTTTCTAAACGGAGAAAGGTGAATAGTAGAGTACCCCAGGGAAATGTGCTTGTACGGCCCTGTTTCGTACAAAAATAGACCACCACCTAATTAGTATAATTATTATTATTACCTGAAATGATCAGATCCGAAAAGTCAGTACAGGTGCAATCAGAGTCTCTGTTTATTAGATAACTGATGACCAAATACAGGCAGCGAAGTGGGGAAGAGAGTTCTATCGGGCACTAGGCACCTCAAGAATGCAACTCTCCCCCTTAGAATATAGAAAGCATATTACAATTTATACCTTTTTCTCTTCCGCATTTTTACATACAGTCCAGTCCCCAGAGCTATTCCTTTGTGTTCTCTCCCCCTCCCCTACCTTATTTCCTATTATTACCCTTTACTCCCCTTAGTTCCTGTTGCAAAATCCCCCTGGCCCCCCTCTTCCCATACTCACCATGATCCAGCTAATCTGCTTTCTTCAGAGCCGGGCCCAGCATATATGTTGGTAGCTTTGTGGTTTCCTGTGTATGCATTTCTTGACACATAGACCTTACAGGCCTATATCTGATATCCCCTTGCAGGTCCTAGTCTAGACTCTCCAGCCCAAACTGGCACCTCACAAGGCTCATGATATCTCCTTATATGGTTCTTTCCGGTGCTGGATCTCTTTTTGCTAAGGCCTGTATTCTTGGCTCACATGTTATAGCAGAATGACTGTGCTTTAACTATTTTGTGAGATTCAGGGCAGCCAGTAAGTGATTATGAATCAGGAACATTATTAATCCTTAGCACTTAAAAATTAAAAGCAAATCTATCATACTAAAGCCCAAATGTATCATACTTAACCTCTACCTCTACAAGTACTGAAACCCTACAACTCCCCCATTTTTTATTTATTTATTTTTTTTATTCGGCTGGGGAATGGGAGAAATCCAGGTCTGAATAATCTGACATGGGGACGGCTGCATAAGAAACATTGACAAGAGTAGGGCTAGTCTGAACAGGCAAAAAAGAGGTAGATACTTTGGTGCAATTTTTCTTACAGCAGGATATAAACAGAAACAAAACAACAGAAGAGTAAAGCAATGATTAAAATAATGCCAACAGAAATCAATAAACCTTTCAAGCCAGAGCCAAGGGAGTGAAACCAGGAGGAGAGAGATGAAAACCAATCTCCAATCTGGAGGCCACCCTTAAAATCATCAATATGTAGTTCTGACAAGTGACGCATTTTATCCATAGCATTAAGCACAAACACTGAATGATTCGCTATGACTATACAACAGATAGTGGCATTAATAAAAGAACAAAAGGCCTCATTCAGAAGCAAGGAGCAAATCTAGGGCTTGTCTATTTTGCAGAGTCATTTGTGTATTCTGCTCTAGGGACTCTGACAACTTAGTTATAGAATCAATAACAGCTTTCATTTGAACATACAGTAAGCATTGTAGACGGCAGATAGCCATACCAAGTCCAGCAGTTATGGCAGGGGTCTAGAAAGATATCAAGGAAGTCCAGCATCTAACCTACGTGTAATAGCAATGGAGCAAAAAGTTCAACAGACTGTCCCGATTTCAGTTCAAGGCAGGGGGTGATTGAGAACCTCTTTGGAGATATGGGTTGTACTGTGAACTCGCAGAAGTAAAACTAATTGTCCATCAGGATGAAGGAAACAGATGGTGTCCCAAGGAGCAGGTTTGGCAGCAATTATCTTGGTCAGCAACAGTTCATACAGGAAGGAAGTAGATCAAGCAGAGGTGACAGTTGAAGAAACCTTCAAGAGTCCAAGTGTCAGTATCATTCAAGTGGGCAACAAAGGGGGAAGTAACGGTGACAATGGTGAGCTGGATCACATATTCAAAAGTAGCCCTAAAGAGGTAAGCTTAAAGCATGGCTTAGAAAAGAGCAGAAATACAGCCTGATACACTAGCTTCCAGGCATAAAAAGGATTAAGTACAACAGCAGTGAAACTTTGATACATGACAGCATTTAAAACACAATGCAGCAAACACTTGCCATTCTTCAGAGAGAGCAGAAGGAGAGAACACACCATACTGTTTATACCATTATACCATTCTATATAAATTTCAATCAAGCTTGAACCAGTTCAAAAGGTCACACAAAAGTCAGCATTATGTAGTTGCAGTAGGGGTCGCTGTTGTCCACAGGTGTGCTGCATTAGATCTGAAATAACTTCTTATCAGAATGTCTGTCACTCGCTCCACCAATTCAGTTGCCTGAAATTCTACAGGTACAAACAAAAGAGAGAATGCTGTTTCCCCTCCCCCTTTCCTCTTACAGTTCGGGGAAGCGAAACTGATACTCTTTTCATGAAAAGACTGGTGGACATCTAGAATGCAAACACTTCCCTTTTTTTAAGTTATTTCAATCACTGAGAGTTACAGCTAACCTCGACCTTGCCACAATATATAAAATCCCTGTTTAACTTTTAATTTTGCTTAATACAATCAGAACAAAATCCAAACATGGTTAACATTTTATTCACTCAGGATTTAAATCATTCTCAAGTTGCAATCTGCTCAGAATACCACATAATCCTGCAGGGATCTTAATCTCTACTTTGAAGGTCAAATGGAAAAAGGAAACAGTTTTCTTCTGTTGCACCAGTAGCAAAGAATTCTAAGCAGTTCAATTTCAGAGATCATAAAATCTAATTAAGAAAGCGTTGATTGCGTGAGTGTTATACAGAACTTCCAGAAGGGAAACGGCTGCACTGGTAATTTTTGCTTCAAAAGCAAAGTAACTTTTGAATCACACTCTGCAGATATCATAGCTGTTATTGTTCCTCTATTACCAATTTTGTTTCCAGAATATACCACAAAACAATAATCATATATCAAAGCATGGAAGATCTTCCCATTCATTCACAACAATTATAACTATCACACATAGAACAGAATCAGGTCCCTAAGTTTTTCTAAAAACAGTTTTTTTTTTTTTTTCAGTGTCATTTCCGTACCTAGAAAGCTAGCAAGCTAATTACAGAGGAAAAAATACTTCACCGAGTTCTGAACTTCAACTCCTGTCACACTGAATAAATCCTTTATTTAAACAAACAAGAAAGACTGCTCAATCGAGAGTTTCCTCTAGGTAATGCGTCCATCACCAGAAGAAAATCCCCCAGCAGTCCCCCTCCCTCTTTCTAGCTAAAAACAGGCAACCATCTTATCCTGCTGCAGGCAATTAGCTATCTTTCATCAGACGACATATAGGAGCAATTATTCAATAAACACAACCAAGCACTGGCCAGGTACTGGCAATGTTCAAAGAATAAACCTCAAAGTTCAGAACTCCATAATTACAATTGATGTGTATCTTGTTTACATTGTTATGTAACTAGACTGATTCTTTCAATTGATCTAATTGTCACCCTCTCTAATTATTCTTACACTTTATGCATATAACAACAACAAAAATTAAACAACACATACCAAGCTTGGTTAAAAATATACTCACGACGCCATCATTACAGGCCGCCGTCATCCTAGGGAATCAATCACTCACTTCTTCTCCGGTCTTCACTCAGCACCGGGAACACACCTCCCTCAACCTTTTGAGGGGAATCCAAATCTTTACGTACCTCCCTCTTTCTCTTGAGGGGAATCCAAATCTTTAAATTTATATCTTGGTCCTAGAGACCCACCCGTAGGCCAATCCCGGGTTTCGGCACAAATTTTGTACGGCCCTGTTTCGTACAAAAATAGACCACCACCTAATTAGTATAATTATTATTATTACCTGAAATGATCAGATCCGAAAAGTCAGTACAGGTGCAATCAGAGTCTCTGTTTATTAGATAACTGATGACCAAATACAGGCAGCGAAGTGGGGAAGAGAGTTCTATCGGGCACTAGGCACCTCAAGAATGCAACTCTCCCCCTTAGAATATAGAAAGCATATTACAATTTATACCTTTTTCTCTTCCGCATTTTTACATACAGTCCAGTCCCCAGAGCTATTCCTTTGTGTTCTCTCCCCCTCCCCTACCTTATTTCCTATTATTACCCTTTACTCCCCTTAGTTCCTGTTGCAAAATCCCCCTGGCCCCCCTCTTCCCATACTCACCATGATCCAGCTAATCTGCTTTCTTCAGAGCCGGGCCCAGCATATATGTTGGTAGCTTTGTGGTTTCCTGTGTATGCATTTCTTGACACATAGACCTTACAGGCCTATATCTGATATCCCCTTGCAGGTCCTAGTCTAGACTCTCCAGCCCAAACTGGCACCTCACAAGGCTCATGATATCTCCTTATATGGTTCTTTCCGGTGCTGGATCTCTTTTTGCTAAGGCCTGTATTCTTGGCTCACATGTTATAGCAGAATGACTGTGCTTTAACTATTTTGTGAGATTCAGGGCAGCCAGTAAGTGATTATGAATCAGGAACATTATTAATCCTTAGCACTTAAAAATTAAAAGCAAATCTATCATACTAAATCCCAAATGTATCATACTTAACCTCTACCTCTACAAGTACTGAAACCCTACATGCTGGACCCACTGCTTTTTAACATATTCATAAATGACCTGGAAATAGGAATAACGAGTGAGTGATCAAATTTGCAGATGACACAATATTATTCAAAGTTGTTAAAACGCAAGCAAACTGTGATAAATTTGAATACTGGATATCCAAATGGCAGATGAAATTTATTTATTTATTTTATTTATTTAAATGGATTTCTATACCACCTTATCCTTTAATCATGGCGGTCTACACAGCAAACAATCGAACAAATACTGTCTTGTGTGTGCATGCAGTGAGACTCTGAATGCGTGTATGTGTCGGGTGTCGTTGATTTTTAGTGGGCTATTTATATCGTGCGCTATTAAACAATACAATAATGTGGACAAGTGCAAAGCCATGCACCTAGGAAAGAACAACCCAAACTATAATTACATGATGCAAGGTTCCACATTAGGAACCATCACCTAGGAAAAAGATTTAAGCATCATCATGGATAATTCATTGAAACCCTCCACCCAGTGTGCAGCGGTGGACAAGAAAGCAAATAGAATGCTAGGAATCATAGAAAAGGAATGGAGAATAAAAGCAAGGATATTATAATGTCTGTGTATCATTCCATGGTCTGAACTCACCTTGAATATTGTATGCAGTTCTGTTCGCCATACCTTAAAAAGGATATAGCAGAATTAGAAAAGCAACAGAAAAGAGCCACCAAAATGATAAAGGGATGGAAAGATACCTTCATGAGGAAAGTTTTAAAAGGTTAGGGCTCTTCAACTTTGAAAAGAGACAGCTAAGGAAAGATGTGATAGAGGAATGACTGGAGTAGAATGGGTAAACATAGATAGGTTGTTTACTTCATCAAAAAGTAGAAAGACAAGGGGACATGCAATGAAACTACAATGTAATCCATTTAAGACTAATAAGAGAAAATATTTTTTCGCTCAATGTGTAATCAAACTCTGGAATTCGTTACCAGAGGATGTAATAAAAGCTTTTAGTGTAGCTGGGTTTAAAAAAGGTTTGGACAAATTTCTGGAGGAAATAAACCAATATTAAAGAGGACCTAGAAATCCACTGCTTACCCCAGATTCCAAGCATTGTGAAACCTATGTACCTTTTTGGGAATCTGACAGGTACTTGTGACCTGTATTGTTCACTGTTGGAAACAGGATACTGGCCTTGATGCATCTTGATCTGACCCAGTATGGCATTTCTTATGTACTTATGTTATGTTCTTAGCATAACTCTACACACCCTGACTGGACAAGAGCTGAACACACTGGACTGGAGATAAGTGTGTACACATACTTATACAATATACTATCTTTGCCAGAGGGTTGGGGGGTTTTTGCCCGTGTTAGTTAACACTCGCATGATACAGAACACTTACCTTATCTCAACTTTAGGTGTTCTGGGACTGGAGCTTCTAAAAAAGAAACAAGGTAGACATAAAGTATCAATACTTATTTGTGTCATTTCAGAGAAAGACGTGCAGGCCTGACAAATACGTGTAAGTGGCAGAAGTCCAACACCGAGACAGTATTCTGTGTGCACATGAATCGACATACATCACACATGGAATACAAATGCAAATGTATCTGTGCCTATATGTGCAAGGGTACCCACAGCACGGTCATGGCCAGCACGTACAAATACAGAAAACATGCATATCTGCTGTCCGTGCAAACCACATCTGCATTGCATAATGCTAACTATCTATGCACGCACACTATTCTGTGACCACCGTTCATGTGTAAATTCCGGTGTTCCGCACATAGTAAGTCCAAAAACATACCCACCTGCACTGTGGCCCACGTGCAACAGGAATCAGGATGTAATGATGATCTTCCCCCCCCCCCCCCGCAGCAAACCTCAGACCAGAGTTAGGAATATGGCAACACACCTGCCTAACTTTTCAGAGGCAGAGATCCACCTGCTCTGCAGGCTGGTCACAGGCAGCCCTGCTCCCAATGGGGCATACATGGCCAGCCTATGATGCAGCATGCAGAGGCTGGGGAAAGAATAAGGACCACCCTAGAGCAGTAAGTAGAGAAAAGCAGTAAAGCTGGCATACATGTACTGGTGAAAGCATGCAATCAAAATGTGAGTGGCAGAGAGAGGGGAGGAAAGGAGGATGAGGCCATGCAAGGGCAGGATGAATGCATAAGAAGGGACAAGTTCAGCGCAGAGAGTCAGGCGTGCAACCCCAAAGCAAAACATCAATGTGAGGGAGGGTCTGGTGGATCCAGAGAGTGCACACACAGCGAGACCACACCATCAAATGTCTGGACACACACAACAGGGTCAACAGCCAAGAAGAAAGATCCCTACCTGAAGCACAGTGGACAGAGCTGTGACCAGTGAAGTCAGTACACAGGTACAACAGGAAACACGCAACCAGAAACAGACGGCCCCAGAGAATACCATGGAGGCAATACAGATACATAGGACAGATAAGCCAAAGGAGAAACATGTGCACACACACACACACACACACATACAAAACAATGTCTCTGCGTAATGTACAACACCATGTGCAAGTCACAATTTCAGGTGATGTGACTGAAATGATAAAGTAGAAAAAAAACCAGCAGAAAAATAAAAGAAACAGAAATAACAAACACAGTGAAACATACCAACCATCCCACACATATGTACCAGTATAACAACACTGCCAGAGCATGTCAGCCAAAGCATTGCATATTGTAACAGAAATATGGTAATACACAGACAACACTGATAACCTGAATGTATCACAGGCAATGGAGGGTGAAGTGATATGCCCATGCAAAATAAGGGGAGCTGGTGGGAATTGAACCCCAAGCCTGTGCTTATTGAGCTAGTGCCTGAACCACTAGAGTCTAGACCACACCTCCCCACAGATTGGGTGTGTGAACCAGCCATATACTCATGGCAAAGGGCAGTTGCAGCCCCATAATATCAGGCAATGCAGTAGGACACTCTGTGTGATGAGAAACCCTGCAGTGCAAACAGAAAAGTGTGCAGACCTGTAGGAGAGTGCCCTGAAAGAACACACAGAAAAAGCCACAGAGACCAAGGATACCCAGAACAGAGAAAACATGGGAGGCACACCAGCATCCCATGGGGAGCTGACATGAATTGAACCCCAGGCTCCCAAGCCAGTGCTCCAAACCATAGGTCACATCACCCAACCCTACCACAACAATCACCTGGCTGAATGTGAACATGCAACAAGGCTCCTGTGAAAGCCTCACCACAGCTACGTCCAATAAGACAGATGCAAAAATGGCACAGTGCAGTGTCACAATGTGCCCCATATCCTGGATACATCTGTGCCCCAGACAGGTGACAAGACAAGGCTAGATTCCCAAACAACATGCAAGGTCCACAGTGTGTATCTCAGGGCAGGCAGAAAAAGTCCAAGATCTCCTTGAATGATGTTGCTTGAAGATCATCTGGGCAGTGAACCACTGTCCCCATGGCTCCCTAGCCTATAGACCAGCCAGTAAGCTATGCAGGCACACATGGACCAGGTGGTCAGGGGGAGCAGGGCAAGCTGTTGTCCAGGGTGAGGTATCACCGGAGATGTGTCAGCACAATGTGACTGGGTTTAGCAGCTGCAGGCAATGGGATGACAAGCAGGCAGCTGTAGGGACAGACCTAGGAGGGAACAACACATGCACACATTGAGTCCACTAACCTTTGTGTTAACAGATGCTTGCATATCATGAGGGACACCGATCTACCGCACAAGACAATGCCTGTTGAACCGGCTCTGCCAGAAGCTGCAGCAGGAACAAGGTGAGTGTGCATGTACAGTGTCAGGATGGGTTCAATATCACCAGACTTGCCCTAGACCCCATGTGGCTGGGCTATGCATGGGGAGACAGCATACAGAGCATGCAGGCAGGGAATGACAATAAGGGCATGACAGAACCCAATAACAAACCGTGGACAACAGTAGGAAGGAAACTTTTTTATTGGTCACCTTTAGCCTATGGCCCGACACAGGCCGTGTTTCGCAACCTTCTTCAGGGGCAGGCTAAACTAAAAACATAACAAATCATAAATAAATAACACCATAAGTAAAAACATAAATAAGTAAAATAACCATAAAAACACCAAGGGGTATGTTTACTAAAACCCCGTTAGGTGCGCGCCGCGCTAGTGTGCGGGATGCCATATAAGGAGTGGGCGTTTCAGTATGAAAAAGCAAACCGGGATTAATCATGCGCTAATGTGCGCTGTGTGCTCATGTGCGCCGCGCACATTAGCGCATGAGAAACTTGCGCGGGAAGCATAAGTGGCGCGCTGATGTGCAAGCACAGGAACAGAGCCACAGTACAATGGTGAAGACACTGACCGATAGTGCAGGGATCATGGGTTCAATCCCCCACTGTGCTGAATGAAAAAGGCTGGCTGAGGCATTACCTGTTATAGTTAATATTGCAATCTGAGGCATATTAATTTTATTTTAATTACTGCTACTAGCAAACACACTCTGAAAGCACTGTAACATAAGGCGCCCCATAAGGTACCCCAGAGGGCACATTTTAAAGTGCACTGTCCGCCAAGGCACCCTAGAATGTTGCTTATAGGGTGCTTTATAGGGTGCCGTATGAGGCACAGCAAGGTCACAGCACTGTTTTTGATGGCAGCACTGTGCAGTTTAATGAATGAAAATCATAAGTAGGTGCGCTGACATGCAAAAAGGAGCAGCAGTGTAGCACAATGGTTAAGACACTGACCAATGATGCAAGAGTCAGGGGTTTAATCCCCCACTGTGCCTAATGAGGAAGGCTGGCTGAGGCATTACCTGTTATACATAATATTGCTTCAGCAGGCATTTTATTTTTATTTTAATTAGTGCTGCCAGCAAACACACCCTCAAAGTATTGTAACATAAGGTGCTGCATAAGGCGCCTCATAAGGTACCCCAGAGGGCACATTTTAAAGTGCACTGTCCGCCACGGCACCCTACAATGTTGCTGAAAGGGTGGCCTATAGGGCGCCCTATGAGGCACAGCAAGGTCATAGCACTGTTTTTGATGGCAGCACTGTGCATTTTAACACCTGGAAATCCTAAGTAGGTGCGCTGACATGCAAGGAGAAACAGCAGTGTAGCACAATGGTTAAGACACTAACTGATGGTGCAGGGGTCATGGGTTCAATCCCCCACTGTGCCCAATGAATAAGGCTGGCTGAGGCACTACCTGCTATGTGTAACATTGCATTCTGAGGCATTTTAATTACTGCTACTAGCAAATGCACTCTCAAAGCACTGTAACATAAGGCACCCCATAAGGGACCACAGAAGGCACATTTTAAAGTGCAGTGTCTGCCACGGCACCCTACAATGTTGCTTAAAGTGTGGCCCATAGGGCGCCATATAGGGTGCCCTATGAGGCACGGCAAGGTCAGAGCACTGTTTTTGATGGCAGCACTGTGCATTTTAACGCATGGAAATCCTAAGTAGGAGTGCTGACATACGAAGAGAAACAGCAGTGTAGCACAATGGTTAAGACACTTACTGATGGTGCAGGGGTCATGGGTTCAATCTCCCACTGTGCCCAATGAATAAGGCTGGCTGAGGCACTACCTGTTATGTGTAAAATTGCATTATGAGGCAATTTAATATTGTTTTAATTAGTGCTGTTAGCAAACACACTCTCAAAGAGCTGTAACATAAGGTGCCGCATCAGCCGCCCTATAACGCACTCCAGAGGGCATACTATGAAGTGCACTGTGCGCCCAGGCACCCTAGAATGTTCCTTATAGTGTGCTTTATAGGGTGCTGTATGAGGCGCCGCAAGGTCAGAGCAATGTTTCTGATGGCAGCACTGTGCATTGTAACGCATGGAAATCTTAAGTAGGTGTGCTGACATGCAAGGAGGAACAGCAGTGTAGCACAATGGTTAGGACACTGACTACTGGTGCAGGGGTCATGGTTTCAGATCCCCAGTGTACCTAATGAATAAGGTTGGCTGAGGTGCATCCTTTTTTCTGTGTGCAACTGTATAGCAATCTGTGCTGCCATCTAAAAAGAACCCCACCCTAGTGCCACAAATTAATGCACCTTTTAGGGTGCACCAGAAGGCACATCCTAAACAACCACGTCATCAAAAGCGAGTTATAATGTTCCCCAGAGTCCATGTTGAAAGGTTGTCAACTCCCAAGGCACACCATAAGCTGCCTGAATCGAAGGTGTGCCATAAGATGCTTTAAGGATGTATAGGTGAACTCAAAAACGTTGGCCAAGAGCGGTAAGATCCCCCAATTTGAAGGTCAAGAGAGGTATGTGCCAAACACACACGTAACCCAAACACTGCACAGAGCAGAAAGGAAAGACAATGCAAAAGTAAAAGAAGGACGTAGATCAGAGCTGATGGACCACACAAATCAGCTCCAGCCTATGTGGCAGCTAGAAAAATGGACAAATATATCGGGGGCAGCTCTAGCCATGTACAGAGTGATGTTAATGTACCATGCTATAATGACAGTGTGTGACAGAGGATGGGAAGATGTGTGCAGCAGAGGAGCCTGAAATGGCAGGATAGGTGAAATATCAGGATGACAGTGGAGTAGCAGTGCTATGCAGAGCACACACAGGAGAGGCAACCAGGGAGAGCTGCAATGCAGGAATGTGTAGGAGTGCAGGACGTGGGGTAGCAGCATGCACATCAGGGTAGGATGGCGCACAGCTGGCAGACAGAAGATGGACGGAAGGATGGTTCACAACTCCGATGAGGGTACAATGTGCTCACAGCACAGATCTGCACAGATATGACTGTCATACGAATGAAAACTACTTCTGCAGGACAAGCATACAAATCAGAGAGGAATCACACCTACGACCACTAACACAAATGACAATGCACAAACCGGTAGGCCACACCACCAACGTGAGCTCATTAGCAAAGGCTGCATACAAAAATAGTGCAGGGCATCACACAAGACGCCTGCTGGCTGTCAGGACAGGCAAACCCCCAACAGTAATCATGACCAAATGCACATGCAGATCTGCTGTGTACAGATCAGATCCCAGTCTGTAATTGGGACCAGGGACACATGCACACACACAATGAAATGTTATGCAGTGGATACAGCATGCAAAAGAGGAAAGAAACTAAACCGCAAGGGCAGCAGAGGATGCTCTGTGGAGCTGGGTAACAATCTGGAACAGGACAGGAGAGAACTCAACATGCAAACAGGTGTACCACACACCAGCTGAACCACAGCAATACAAAACCCCCAGGTGCACTGCCATGTAAACACCATAAAGAAAGAGACCTATGTAACAGATAATATCTGATGGCTAGGCAGCACAGAGGGCACACCTTGGTGTACAGTGAAGAGAGGGAAGGGTGTGTGTAGAGGTGATGAACCTGCTGGTACCTAATGGTCCAGTTAGCACAACAGAAAACAAAAACATAAACCACATGTGGGGATCAAACCTGAAAACTACTGAATTATAATACATGCCTCTAACCACTCCCACAAACAGCACACTGAGCACAATACAAAACAAATACCCCAAAGGGAGGGTGTGTATGGGAACCTGTAATACCCAGTGATGTGGCAAATGGCTGGCAGATACACAAGTGCCACCGTACAAGGATGTGAGCACAGGTGGGCCATGTACATGACCATCAAATCAGTAGATACAAGTGTCAATGTGCTCAAAGAGTGGAGGAGTAGCCTAGTGGTTAGAAAACTGGCTTGGACACCAAGCAACCAGGGCTCAATTCACACTAGCACTCCATGTGGCCTTGGCCAAGTCACGTAACCCTCCATTACCTTGGAAGAAAGACCTGACAATCTACATCCACTGACATTGACAAGAAAACCCTGGAGTCTCTGGGTCACAAGGAGTCAGGACTGATTCAAAGGCACACGTTGCATTGCATGTTTGTCACCATGATCAAGCAGCAAAAGAGACAAATGTCTGTCAAATACATATCTTTATTTGGGTTATTCATCACAGATAGTGTAGACAGTGCCATCATAATATCAAGGTGAGTGCATCCCTGGTGAAAGACAGAAACACATTTAGCAGGGCAGCAACCCACCTCCTACAGAAAGGTCACTTGCTTGACCACAAATGAAGGGCAGGAGATATAATGTGTATCAGGTGCATGCTATGCACTGGGCAGCAGGCCCCCACCCCCCACCTGCTGTTGCATGCCTCAAATGTGTTACGCACATATGAGTGCATGTAGACAGTAGACGCTGCATGATGAGGACCCAACACACATCACCTGTCCCTCAAAACATATCCATCTGGCAACACAGGAGGCACACAAATGAAAACAGCATATGTTGTCACAATGTTTTAATGTTAAAAACACACTCTGAAAGTAATGTTTCAGCTCTCACCTAATGCCTGATCTAGGAATCAAAGCTGAAACAATGTAGACCCAAACAATCATCAAAAGCACAATGAGCATATGCTAACAGGTAGCAGAGGCACATGAACACAGAGAGAATACAAACTAAACTACCTGCAGAAACCTGCAGAGATAACACCATGAAGGAGGTCCCCCTGCACTGTTTGTTGGGTAGACAGTGTTTGGCCACATATAGCACGGTACATGGAATGCACAATTGAAGGAGCACAACGGACACCCACACTGCCACAGTCCAAATATAATGGGGCAATGTGAGTGTCGTTACCGCAGGGGATAAACAGGACCTTGCAGACGTGCAATGCAAGGTGTGTACATACATGCAGACTGTCACGTCTGCACAGTAAACAAACACAAGAACCAGCATGTGAAGATGGAAATGATGGGCAAACATCTTACAGTGAACCACACAGAAGCCATAGGTCCACATGCTGTGGTTCACAAACATAGTCAGTCATATGCACAAGCACCATCCACATACCAACATGATACAGTGATGCCACACATGCACGTAAACACCCTTGGCCATTGCAAACATCAATCCAGGATGGTGGTGTGCATGAAAGCATTGTTGTGGCAAAACCTGTATCATGTCCAGGTGGAGAGCAGGTGGACATAGACAATAGGACCGCTCCATCGTTGCCCCTATGCCACAAACATGGCTGTATGCTTGTGTTGAAACAAACAGATGAGCGTATCCTGTGTGCCATGTCACACACATGGCCAAAACACAACAACAACACAACTGTGTAGGAATGTACAACATACAGTGACAATGTCAGTCCCTGCTGCACACGTGGGGATCAGTACACAGCGTCCAAAGTGCAAAGTGTATCTGCAATCCAACAGGTCAGGTTAAAATTGTCCTTGCAACTCTGGGCATGCATAGTCAAGTGTCACATTCCAATATGCCACAGTCCATGAAAGTTCATGTGTGTCCCCTACAATGAGCAGGACTCCCAGCCAGAGCATCGCAGCAACAGTGTGTTGGACAGGTCTGTCATGGGCAAAGCAGCAGTCCAAGAGTAATACTGTCCATTCCAGGCATGTGTCCCACTCTCAGAGGTCAAACATCCAAAGGCTCAATTCTCCACAAAAAGTTCCATGGTGTTGTGTCCCCCAACAGGTGGGTGATGGTGATGCCAGATGCACTGTAAGAGATGTGTCCAGTATGTCCTCTGCCCTGTGTCAGGAGAGGATAAGTATTGTATTGTTAGACACCTTGCAAAAACAGCACACATTTCAGAGAGTCGCACCTTAGGAAATACAGAAGAAAGGGATGCAAAGGCAAACATGACATGATATCAACACAAAACAAACCGCATATTGGTGACATCATGAATCGTAAACGCAGACACGGGTGTCACATGGATATGGTCATGTCCATGCTCATGTCACACAGGCGTCTCACAGCTACGCACTATATGCATCTGTTTCTGTGAACAGAGAGGCAACATGACATGTACATGAGACAAACAGTAAATCATCAACAGGTAAAGCCAGATGTAATCCCCCAAATAACAAAGGTGCAACATACCTTGTGTGTGCATCAGGTGTACATCATCGATCCCGTGAGTGACTAAACAGCCATATAAGGTCACAGTGAAGGGAGACTATGTCAGGAAAACGTGTAGAATCACCATGTCAAGCCACTGTTGATGCATGTCCACATTATGCCGATATCTGAGATAAAATAAAGGTGCTCAACAGTGGTCCCTCAAAACACAAGACACAGTTCTGCTCACAGCACACAACACATGTCGAGAATGTTCACAAGGTAAACAGCCCTACGGTAGAGGTAGCACAGTCACAACCGCCCCCCAGGTGCACAGACCCCTCACAGCACATGATAATGTACTATGCCTGAACACTGCATCATCACACAGCCAACCCATAAACATGCACCCACACAGTATGCGAAGTTCAGCGTGCCAGCTGTAACACATGGCCTGTATGTGCACAAGTGGAGATTTGTAGACATAAAGGCCCAGTGACATGCAGTGATACCCTGTTGTTGACTGATGGTACAATGTTGGGGTAGGGAGCAAGTGTAAGCCACCACCAAAAAAAAAAAAGACCTCCACACACATGCAGCTCTGTTGTACATGTCCCAGAGACAGTGTTGCAGAGGACATACTGGACACAAACACATGGGGATATGTGTGACAACAGCAAGATATGGGTTAGGGAGGCGTAAGGAAAAAAAGTGAACCACAACATTTGCCCAATATGACACATCACTGAGGACATGTTTTCCCCCTGACTGCAGGCACAGACAATGTAGCTGTAGATCCACCTACCCCGGACCACAGCATTTTGGCTGATGTACAGTCACGTGCCAATGCACCACAGCAACAGCATCCTCACAAAGTATGTCCTGTGCAGTGGGAAACACAAGAGAAACAAACATATGTCATGTTCTAGCTGTGCAACACACACTGCACCTTCCTGTCCCCAGCTGTCAGACCCCACAACATCACATACTGACTGACTGTTCACTATCACACTGTACAGATCTCTCACATGTGAGAGGCAGCACGGAGGTGTCGGAGGCTAGCTACAGGTGTCCGTAATCTCTCTGTCCCCTCCCTTACCTCTCTGTTGTTGTACACACAGGTCAATAGAGGTGTCTGCTCCCACCATGTTTCTGCCTCACCCCAAGGTCGCAATATTAGCCCGGGTCCCCCATATTGCCACCAATGCCCCCTCTCCGTGTGTACTGTTGTCCCAATGTTGTCTGTTAACCCACTGTCAATTGCTGTAACACATGGAAACATGCAGGCACACCTCCTGTATCCACTGGCCAAATACATATCCTGGTGTGTACATCTCATACCTTGAATAATATTGACAGCTGTGTGCTGATAATGTGCACAAATAGATGGCAATGTCTGCATCACGTCAGCAAAACCACACCCCCATATCTGTTTGTGACCTGACCATGATGGCTGCATGTCATCCCACTGTGTGACAGTGAGAATGTCAAAGCATGGATAGCCTATATGTGCACCTTAAAAAAATAACCCTCACCTAAGTCTGTATGTGTATGCGGACATAACCTCCCTCGCTAGGGTCCGCAAGTAGTTGTTGATGTGGACTGTACTCTCCTGCCCTATACACATACACAGCCTGTAGCTGAGGCATGTGGCATATGTTGAGATAGCATCAGCTAGATATGCCATGTCCCCACTGAAAAACCTCGTAAAACACAATCCACCCACACATTCAGCGCTCCACTTGCCTACTGTAACCCACCCCTTGCTGATCTGGCCCGGATCACCTCTGTATGTGTGTGCATATGCAACACTGCACTGAAGGGCTATTATCCAACAACAAAATGTAGCAATGATCCTCCCCCTGCCTGGACACTGCACAGGTCCCCATCCTTCACCATATCCATGTCAGGGCTACGTGATGACCTACACATTCAGGCACACTGTGGGGTTGCATTAACACCCCTCACAAATAGTTAATACCATCATGAAAAACTAGTACTGAGCATGTGTATTGTGCTATGTATGACATGTGGCGCCACGCATAAGAAACATACACACATAGCCAGCTGACAGGAGCATAACACCCACACAAGCAGCTAAAAATTGTACAATATAACCACACCCCGCTGGACAACTGTCCCCAAACATGGTCTTCCCTCCCACTGTGAATACCGCACCATATGTCTGCCACTGTGCTCCACCCATAGCATCAAAACAATTAACTGTGTTTGCACAGCAGCTGCTATCACAACCAGCCACTAACTGGGAATGTGACTCCCAAAACCTCCCACAGGCGTATGAACACCCACCCACATAATCCACCACCACCTGCTGTTGTGCCCTGCCCACATTGTTTGTCGCACACTCATGCCTATATGTGACGTTGGGATTGTCAGTTAAATGTCAATGCAGTGTGTCATCCAAATGATATCTTTACAGAAACATCAACCTTTATAACCATTACACACATATAAAAACACATGTAGGTGGGAATATAGGCAATACGTACATGAGAAGATCTCTGCGATCAACCTCCGCCTAACCGCTGTGCCCTCCCGTGTGTCACCACTGGCACGTACAGGGGGGCACGTTGGATCATCCTCCAGATCCTCATTAATCTCTGCAGGGATATCGTGCCTGAGAGCAATGTTGTGCAGGATGCAACAGGCTATGATTATCTCTGCCACAGTCATTGGCTTATATTGTAAGGCCCCGCCTGTCCTATCCAGACACCTGAAGCGACTCTTCAACACGCCAAAGGTGCGCTCTATGACAGAGCGGCTGGAGGCTTGGGCCTCATTGTACCTCCGCTCTGCACATGTGCGTGACTGACGCACAGGGGTCAGCAGCCAGGGGCGACACCCATATCCTGCATCACCTGCAGAAAGAAATGTTGCATGTGAATGCAGGAGCTCATGTTCACCAAAATTGACACATGTTTAGACGTGAGAAACAAACGCACAACACATCCTGACAGAAACATATGACAGCACAACTATGCAGCTCAGAAAAATAGACATATGATGACAGAAAAGGACCACATGGCCTATTGAGTCTGTACACCCATGGCAAAGACTACAACAGTCCCATGTATACCTTTAGAGATCCTCTGTGTGTGGCACATGCGTATTGTAATGCAGTTAGTGTCCTCATCTCTACCACCTCCACTGTGAGACTATACCACCGATCCACTAATCACAGGTTCAAAGTATATGTCAGAATAGTAACCAAGAAAAACGTGCTGTCATTTGAAGGAGGCCCACACCCAGAACATGTATGCCATGGAGGTCTGGCAAAGTGTAAACCATATCACCTCTATACACCCTGTCCACTAAAGTCTACATATCAAGATTGAGCAGTCTGTCTCCATATGCTGCATACTGCTCACCACCAATCATTTCAGTAGCCATCCTCTGCACTGTCTCCATCCTGCTCACAGCCTTTTGAAGGTGCGGTCTACAAAATTGCACACTGTACCCCACATGAGTTTGCACCAATGACATATACAGAGGCAGAGTACCTTCCTGTGTATCTGCTACCAATTCCTCTCTGTATGCACCCACGTAGCCCCCCAGATTTTGCCATCACCTTTCCATAATGGTCAGCTACATGAGGATCAGCAGACACAAGGACGCCTAGATCCCGCTCATCTACAGTGGCCAAAGGTACTGCACCCCCTATACTGTGTTGCTCCCCTGGTTTGACGCAGCCAAGATGCGTGACCATACATATGCAAACATGTCCTCCCAACTGGAAAGGTCCAGAACATCCATCAGATTTATCTAGACCCCTCCTCATGTTACCTAGTGCCTCCTGGGTGACGACTCCAGTACTGAGTGAGTGTGTGAACCTAAGACACACATGACAAGGGTTAATTGTATGGACTGGCAATAACATAAATGTTACATAACATACAAAAGCTAGCAGACAATTAACCAGCATCACAGGTGGATGTGAAGGGCACCAACCCCCCCCCAATCACATGTGGGCAGTTGGCACACACACACACACTAGGAGGGATCCAGCACCAGGACAGACATATGCACATGGGCGTAGTCACATGAACACCATGTGCAGGTTATGATCATATAATGTTATAATCCTGATGGTCTTATTTCAATTAGTTTCCCTGTTACTATACGTCTATACTCCTGTAACAATGTAAACTCAGAACAGTCCTCTGTCTGTCTAACTTTTCTTATCTGTAAACCGCACTGATAACAAACAGGGTGCTACATATGAGATGTTACATAAATAAATATAGAAAGACATAAATAAATTACTAATCTTGAAATACTCACCCAGCAATATACAGTCCGCATACCGGCCTTCCTCAAATTGTCTGAATAGTGCTGAGGGATGCAGGATATAGGAGTCATGGGTGGACCCTGGAAACCTAGGAACCACATTCAGAATATGCAGATTAGCATCACATACAACCTGAACATTCAGGGAATGGTAGTGTTTGCGGTTGCGGAACGCTACCTCCCTGTCTCTAGGTGGGACCAGGGCAACATGTGTGCAATCAATAGCTCCCATCACGTGTGGTATCCTGGCTAACGCCTCAAAGGCCTGGTTCAGGGTCCCCCACTGTTGCCTAGTGTGGGGAAGGGCTATGTAATTCCCCACCCAGCTGACCATGGCACGCAGTACTTGGTGGAGACAGCGTGAGAAGGTGGGGCGGCTCATGCCACCCACTGCAGCCACAGATGACTGGAAACAGCCAGAGGCAAAGAAATGTAAGGCAGCAAGGAGCTTGACTAAACCTGGTATGGCATGGGACCGATCAGTCAGGGGCTCGAGGTCAGGTCTTAGATCCTCATAGAGCTCCCTAATAGCCCTTGTGCTCAGTCGGTACAGGGAGATGACCTGGTCCTCACGCATGCCCTGGAGCTTGGCCCTGGGCCTGTAGAGGCGAGGCTGCCGAGCCTGCACCTCAGCACGCCTTCTGCGCCGTGCACGCACAGCACCTGCCTGGACCGCCCCCACAGCTGCAGGTCTGATTTGCTGCGGGACTACACCCATGCCCTGTGCCTCAGCCCCATGGACACCATCTCCCCTGTCCTGCAACTGCAGCATCTGCCCACGTCTCAGAGCACATGCAGCAACATAAATAGCCGCCATAAACTCCTCCCGTCCTGCTACACAAACACACTCAAACACACACACGAACCTGCCTAAACAGTGTACACCTTACAAACCACACAAGACACTACACACACAATACAACACAATACAACCAACACCAATGCAATCAACACCAACACCTGCTCTGACTCTCTCCCTTCCTCTCTGCAAAAACACACCTACTCTTCCTCGCCTACAACCTTCAACATGTACCAGGTGTGCAGGCATAATTATAGGTTTTTTTTAACTTTTCGGCCGTTGTGCATGCGCAGTTGTGCGAGCACGGTGCTCGTGCGCCACGCACATGTGTGACTCTGCGCATGGGTGTCTGTCTGTGCGTGGCCACACGCACTTGCACGGCGAGTTGCACATGCGTGGGACGCACACACAACCGCCCATGCGCAAACAGTTGCACAGGCGCGCCGCGTTCGCACTACTGCACATGCGCAATGAGTTGCACATGCGCAGTACTGTGAGCACCGCATTCGCACTACTGCGCATGTGCAACTCATTGCGCATGCACAGTAGTGCAAGCATGGCGCTCGCAGTACTGCGCATGCACAATGAGTTGCGCATGCACAGTAGTGCGAATGCAGCTCGCTTGTGCAACTGTTTGTGCATGGGCGGTTGTGTGCGCGTCCCGCGCATGTGCAACTCACTGTGCATGTGCGTGTGGCCACACACAGACAGATGCCCATGCACAGAGTCACGCATGCGCACGGCGCATGAGCACCGTGCTCGCACAACTGCGCATGCGCAACGTAAACAACATAAAAAAAACCTATAAATATGCCTGCACACCTGGTCCACGTTGAGGGTTGTTTGAGGAGTTCGAGGTAGAGAGAGACTTAGAGAGAGAGTTAGAGAGAGAGGCTGTTGTGGGAGTAGTGGAGGTAGTGTGTTTTGTCTTTTGGGTTTTGTAATTTGTATTTTGTATTTTTTATTGTGTTGTGTAGTGTGTCCTGTATTTTGGTTGGTATTGTAGTCTGTATTGTGGTTTGTAGTGTGGTCTGTGTTGTGGTGTGTATAGGTGAGGGTAGGTGAGGAGGGGTGCGGAGAGAGGAGAGGGTGATGGAGAGGGAGATGGAGAGGGAGAGGGAGGGTCAGGGTGAGGGGGTGGAGGGGGTGGAGGAGGTGGGCCCACCTGTTGTTGTTGAGACACCCAGGGCAGGGACTACATGGCCTATGGAGGCAGAGGCAGGCCCATCTGGTGGGCCACAGGCTGCACAGTGCAGCCACACGGCCAAGAGGAAGAGGATACCGGTGCCTGCCCCACAGAGAGGAGGGCTGTAAGGTTCACCAAGAGGGAGAACCACATCCTACTGTCAGGGGTCATAGAGAACTATGACTTATTATTTGGGTGGCTCAGTAGCCGCACAACTGTGGCCACCAGGATGGCAGTGTGGGAGGAGGTGCGTGGTGCAGTGGCCGAGGCAGGGCCCCCCCCCCCGAGACATTGAAAGCCTCAAAAAGAGGTTTTCAGATATTAAACGAGGGGTGAGGCAGCACATGGCCACCGAGAGACAACATGCTCTGGGCACAGGTGGCGGTGGCCACTTCACACCATCCCTCTCGCCCCTGGAACAGGAGCTGGCTGCAAGATTGGGGCCTATCTACCTCCGTGGTCTGCCTGAGGCCCTCGACACGGCACATACTCAGGCAGGTATGTATGCTAACTTTCATCTCCAAGGCCATGCCTGAAATTCCCATTGTGTAGACATCAGGCATCTGCACAGACCCTCCCATACCTGTCACCCAAGCCCCACCATGTACCTATCCTGGTGACACATGTGTGTGATATACCCCTGCACACCCTGTTTTGTTTCCATGTCCCGGGGCCACATTCAAAATGTGTCCCTCATCCCATCCCTCTCCCCATCTGTCCCAAAAAGGTCCACACATACCAGCCACTACCCTAACCCCACACCTGTGATTGCCATCCCCTGTATGATTGTGAGGGCCATTGATCAGGGCATGTTTGTGTGACATACTATCTGCACAGTGCTGCATGTGCTTGGCAGTGGGCCAGAGGTGAGGGATAGTCGTAGTCCGCTGCATAGTGGGTCACTGCCAAGCACATGTAGCACTGAGAAGATAGTATGTCTGAAGAAAATATGCCCTAATCAAAAGCCCGCACAGTCATACAGGGGATGGCAAAAACAGGTGTAAGCATGGGGTATTAGAAGGCGTGTGTGGACATATTTGGGGCAGATGGGGAAAGGGATGGGATGGGGGCCACATGTGGAATGGGACCAGGAACAGGAACATGGCAAACAAACAAGGTGTGCAGGGGTACAGCACACACATGTGCCCCCGGAATAGGTACATGGTGGGGACAGACAGGTATGGGAGGGTGTAGTTGGTGCTCTATGCAGCACACATGCAGGCCCCCCATCATGTCTGTGGTGTCTGTAGCACATACGTATACATAGGTGGAGTGTTTAAACATATGTGTGCTGTCTCTGATTGTTCACAATGCAGGTGACTACAGTAGAATGGGGGCCCAGGAGGAGGAGGAGGAGGAGGAGGAGGTGGAGGTCACCCTGTGTCCCACCCACAGGCAATCGTAAGGCACTTGATAGGATCCACAGTGCGGTGGTGGAGAACACCAGGGAGCTGAGGGAGGTCCGTGGGGAGCTGCGGCAATTCTGGGAGGAGGTCAGAGCCATGCCCTTCACCCGGATATGTGAGGCCCTGGAGGGCATGCTGGCTCTCATTCGGCAGGCAGTACCGGCACCACCACCACCACCGGAAGAGGGTGTAGCACCGCGGGGGGGGGGGGGGGGTTGCAACATGGCAGGCGTGGGCGGCCACGCCATCGCTAATTCCTGTTTCCTTTATCATTTGAACCACCTATGCATATGGTTGTCCCTGTTTCCTTTATCATTTGAACCACCTATGTATATAGTTTGCCCTGTTTCTCCAAGTTCCATTTCCTGTTAACTGTAATGACCAGACATATGAAAATTGTTGGATGTTTCTGTTCCATGTAAACCGCGCTGATGGCAAATAGTGCGGTACATAAGAAATGTTAATAAATACTTTAAAAAAAAAAGAAAAAAATTCCTGTGACAATAAATAGCTGTCAGGTCCAATAAAAAGCAAACAGTCACGTCAGAGACAGTCCACAGTAGAGGAACGTGATGTGTTCAAGGATAGAACAAGACAATCATATAATATTAAAAAGAGGCATTTATTCACAAACCAATAGATGGTGCCCACCCGACACAGGCCGTGTTTCGTTTAACAAAACTTCATCAGGGGTACAGGGCAACTAAAAACAGAAACATTCAATAAATACACTCAAATATATATAATATAATATAATAAAACATGTATTAAAAAATGATAATTAAAATCATAATAAATCAAACACTATATAAAAAAACATTTATATGGTAATGTCAAAAATGGGTTGGAACGCTATATGAATAAAATAAGAAAGACTGAGGCAAGGGCAAAAAATACATAATAAAATATGCCTTAAAAAATAATAATTAAAATCATAATCAATCAATCATTATATAAATAAACATTTATATGGTAAAATACCAAAAATGAGTTGGAACGCTATATAAATAAAATAAGAAAGACTGAAGCAAGGACAAAAAGGAATTGAGTCAAACAGGTACATTGACCGTGAACCAAAAGAAGAAGAGAAGAAGAGAAGGGAACCATATGTGCATCAATATAATTATTGACACTCTAAAAGGGTAACTTAAAAAAGTCAAATAGAAACCTTACACAGTATATGCCAAAATGGTGCTTCAAACCAAAGAACAACCATACCCATTGTGATGACAGCCAACTCCAAATACTCATCAAATAATACCTTATTGGTCAAAGTTGTAGATATTTCCTCTTTACAGCTGTATCAGAAACCAAACGGAACCATTAGCAATGTAACAGGCTAACTAAAAACCAAATAAAAAGTCCTTCAACCTACTTACTTTTTACAAGGCTCACCGAGCTGCACAAATCGCGGCACAGAAAACGTAAAAACGATGAAAGAATAAAGCAAAACACAACACCTTTTTACCATAAATGAAACACTTTTGTATAATAAAACCGAAGCCATCACAAATCAAAAGTTCTACCCTCAAGCAAGGGGGCCTTACCGTTTTGAATTCGCTATTCTATCGTATGGCACCAATTACGCCAAAGATGTGCGGTGCTGTGAAGATTCCTCTAAATAACGCCAACGCATGCGCAGCTGGAGTCTTGAACGGCGCCCAAGAATGACGTCAGAGATAAGGGACAAAAACGCCGAAAAACCGGGCTTTAAAAACAGACTGCAACCATCAAAGATAGACAATCAAATAATAATGTAGTGTCATGTACTTAAATGAGCATAAAAATGTGCATCAACTAAAACCATGCATCTTAACGAAAAGGGAAATCAAAAATAAAAAATATAAAATATATATTACCACTGGTTAAAACCATCTAAAAACTGCTGAATCGATAAAACATCCTAACAAAGAGGGGAAAAAAGATAACTTATACCACTACTGAAACCATATTAAAATATCTAAATTAAAAAAGTATTTTAACGAAAAAAAGAAAAAAAGGGGGAGAATTAATAAATTGTACCTGTTAATAAAAACCAATATAAAACCAAATCAAAACATAATATATATCACTACAAGAATATAAAAACAATAATGTGACAAATCCAAACACGAAAAATGTGACTACTTTGGTACCAAACACAATTATACAATCAATAAATATATATGAAAAAATAAAAAAAAATATATAAAATGAAATCTCCTTATATAAGAAAATATAAAAATATTGAATAATTAATAAGAATGGAACATTAAAATATGAGATACGGGGGGCGGAGTCTGCCGCGGTAGGAAATGGCCGCATAGATTGTTTGCTCCTTCCCAATACTTTAGAATCCGGAGCTAAGAACGATAACAGACCGTCTAAAATGCAGCTTTGAGCTCAGCTGAGATCCCGGAGCGATGTCAAATCTAAAACCGGCGAAATTAGATTTTCACCAGGCGGCGGGGCAATCTAACAAGAGGGCAAAGCAAGAACTCTCATCCCCGCAGAAGATGGCGCCCGACAAAGTAACAGCGGAAGGGGTACAAGAGATCCTAATAGAGCTTCGGTCAGTTAAAGAACTCCTTACTACCAATACCGGTACGTTAACAAAGGTTCAAGAGGATCTGCGGGAGGTAAAAGAGAGTCTCGGCGACATGACTAGGCGCATGGCGGAGGTTGAGGAAGAGGTCGACAGGCAGTCCTCAGAAATTGCGCAGATTGGCCCGCTGGCTAAGAGGGTTACAGCGCTCGAAGGGCTTCTGGAAGACCACTCCAACAGGGCTAGGAGAAGCAACATCAGAATCTTGGGAGTGCCCGAGGGCCGGGAGGGTTCCGATCCCATAAATTATCTTGAAAAACTCATACCAGAGACACTGGGACTTACTTTTGAGAGACCCCTAGAGCTGGAACGGGCCCATCGCGTCCCATCTCACCCTACTTCTCAGACCCAACGTCCGCGGCCTTTTGTGGTGAAAACCCTGCGTTACCAACACGCTCTTCAAATCCTGCAAGCGGCGAAGCGGCGGCAAAATGTATTTCTGGATGGGCAGAGGATAACTTTCTTCCCTGACCTTAGCAAACAGACGGCCCAGCGTCGGAAAGAACTCTTAGCCTGCAGACCGATGCTCCAGCAAGCACAAGCACGCTTTGGTCTCCTTTACCCCGCGAACATGCGGGTGACGCTGGATAATCGCACCCACACTTTCACGGAGGGACCACTACTCCGCGCATTTCTCCAGGAGCGGGCCCAGATGGAGGTGGGGCCCTAGAGAAAGATGAGACTCTGCGGGTTAGCGGTACAGTGATAGCCCTGCTTTACACTGCGCTGTGAGGCTGAACGTGAGCAATGTTTGTATTACCATGTCTGATGTCTGATAAGGTATTATAATAAGGTTAACATGTTCAATAGAATGACTACTTACATACCGGTGAAAATTGTATAATAGATACATGCTGTTATTGTGGATGGCTGTTGTCGAGCTTAGCTCATTAAATGTGATTAACTCTGCTTTTTTGATATTGGGAAGGGAGTAGTTGGGTTGGATGGACGGTTGGTACTCCACCATACAAGGAGTAATAGTTAATGGCAAGTTGCAGCCAGGTTACTTGTTTTCAAATTGCAAAGGTAATGAGACCCTAATTCGAGGGCAGCTGACCACGAACACCCTCCTCCCACCCCCTAGCAAGGTCCAGTATGGCTAATCGCCGAGTGCGGGTAATGTCCCTAAATGTCAAAGGTATCTCTAATCCGGCCAAAAGGCAGAAAATCCTGACCTACTGTAAACATCAAAATGCAGATATTATTTACCTACAAGAGACCCATCTATCTCTCTCCGAGTCATATAAGGTGATGGATAAGACCTATCGGAATGTTCTTTCAGCGCCTGCCCTTAAGAAAAAAGGGGGAGTTATCATGCTGATTCGGAGAACCCTGCAGGTAGAAGTTAAGGAGACTAAAACTGACCCCGCAGGCCGTTGGGCCAGGATGACAGCAGTACTCAATAATGATTTATGCACCTTTATGACGATATACGGTCCCAGCACGGACGATCCACAGTTCTTTATTCAGGTCGCCCAGGAACTTCTAGAAACGGGCTCATCAAGTATCATACTGGGGGGAGATTTCAATCTTATACCTGACCCTCTCCTTGATAGATCCCCATACCGGCCGCAACATAAGCCTCATTCGTCTGCCGAATTACAAAATCTGAAGGATCTGCTTGGGCTGCTAGACCCCTGGAGGCTGCTCTCCCCTAACGGGAAAGAGTATTCCTTTTACTCTCTGCCCCACAATTCACAAACTCGAATTGACTATTTCCTTACTTCCAAGACGCTACTACCTAAGATAGTGGCTACAAGTATGCTTCCAAGAACAGTTTCCGATCACTCAGCGATTTTGCTGGATCTCAGTTTGGGCCCCGAAAAGACATCCGCGGGGCGGTTTATCTTTGAGAAGCGCTGGTTAATGGATGAGGACTTCCACACCACAATGAAGGCAGCTATCACAGACTACTTTGATGGAAAATCACTACGGGGATACCTCCACATGGGCCTGGTGGGAGGCCTTCAAGGCTAGTGTACGTGGCAGTATGACCGCCTATAAGATCCGTAAGTACAAGGCGGAGGTAAAGGAAAAGGCGGAGCTGGAGATTGAAATTCGAGCGGGGGAGCGGCTCCTGGCTAACTGGGCAGACCCGACAATCCTACTGCGATTGCAGAAGCTCCGGTATCAATACAATGCACTTTTTGCAGACCGAAGTCAGTGAATCGATTAGAATACAACAAGGGAGACACTATCATGACAGCAATCGGGCTGGTACGCTGCTTGCAAACACGCTAAAGGTGAAACGGGCTGTGAACCGGATTGCGGGACTGAGAGACTCTACAGGAGTGTTAAAAGTCACGGATGAAGAGATCTTAGCTATTTGTGAAACCTTCTACTCTAATCTTTACCAATCTGAAGTTTTGTGGGATGAATCGGCGTTTACAGAATTTGTATCCTCCATAACGGGTCCACAGCTTGCGGAATCACAGCAACGGCTTCTTGCAGCAGATATCACTAGTAAGGAGCTGCGCACGGCTCTCCAACAATTGGCAAAGGGTAAAGCCTGTGGCCCGGACGGGCTGCCAGTTGAATTCTATGAAGCCTTTGCAGATCAGCTGACACCGGAATTGTTGCTATATTACGCTGGAATAAGGGAAGAGTGTCCGGCGGTGGGAGCGCTTGCAGCGGCGACGATAGTAATACACCCCAAGCCCGGTAGAGATCCGGAGAAGGTGGAGAATTATAGACCTATCTCTTTGCTAAACGCGGATTATAAAATCTATGCTAAGATCCTAGCTAATCGATTGTCCAAGGTGCTGGGATCCCTTATCCATCCTGACCAATGTGGATTCATGCCAGGGAGATCCACGGCAGACAATGGTCGTATGTTGGCCCATGTCCTCCGAAAGGCGCAGCAGGTGGACCAGCCAATTGTGGGCCTTGCGTTGGACGCTGAAAAGGCGTTCGACAGAGTCGAATTCCCCTATCTGTTTCAAACCATGCGCTGGATGGGCATCCCGGATAGTTTTCTAAATAACATCCAACTGCTGTACACCAAGCCGGTCGCCCGGGTAGCGGCGAATCATACGACTTCACGAGAGTTTCAGCTCACCAGGGGTACTAGGCAAGGATGTCCTCTTTCTCCCCTATTGTTTAACCTAGCCTTAGAACCACTGATGCTTAAAATTCGACAGGCATCCAACATAGTGGGAATCCAACTTGAAGGGTATCATTGTAAGCTGTCAGCCTATGCAGACGACCTCCTGCTCTTCCTGGACATGAAGTCGGTGGATGTCGTCTTACAGACTATTGATAACTATGCCTGTATTTCGGGCTACAAGTTGAACCTGGAGAAGACTACCAGTATACCGCTCACACCTGCAGTCCTGGAAGACAAACTCCGGCGATATCCCTTCCAAATTGAAAAATCATCTTTCAAATATTTGGGAGTCGTCTATGGTACTACCATCGCGGACACAGTCTCCCTTAATAGGGGTCGATGTATTGCGATACTGGAAGAATGTGTGGGTAAATGGTCGCCACTAAATCTGACATGGTGGGGCCGTTTAGAAACCATTAAAATGGTTTGCAGTCCCTAAGATCACATATATCTTAAGTATGATCCCGGTATTTTTTGATAAGAAATTTTACCGAGACTTAGAAAAAAAACTACTTATTTTTCTTTGGGCAAAGAAAACGCCTCGCATTGCCGCCTGGAAACTAAAGCTCCCCAAGAACCAGGGAGGAGTGCATTTTCCGGATTTTTATCGCTATCATGTAGCTGCCATATCCAAGCAAGGCGCCTGGTGGGCGGAGGAGCTGGATACCCCAGGTGCCCCCAGTTGGCTCTCAGTTGAAACAGCAATAAGTGATCCTCTCCCACTGCGGTATCGTATCGGGATAGCCGCCCCGCCATCACACCTACAGACGCAAAATGTGATCCTCTCTGCCACTCAGCAAGCCTTCAACTTAGTACTGCCGCTCATGGGGGACGAGCAACCCTACACTGCAGCCACTCCGCTTTGGCTTAACCAACGCTTTAAAATCGGTGGGACGTGTATCGCATGGTCCACTTGGATACGCCATGGTATAATCTGCTTGGGACACCTTATTTGTGGGCAGAGATATAAATCCTTTGCAGAGCTTCAACAGGAATTCCAGCTCCCGTATCAGTGCTTTTTTCAGTGGGGGCAGTTGCGCCACTGTCTGAGTCACGTTGGGGTAACACCTTTAAACCTGGCCAGTGGCCGCTCACCCTTCCTTCTGTTTCAAGAACTCCGGATGGGAACAGGGCAAATCTCAAAGTTGGTGACGTTACTTAGATCGGCGGACGAGCGCAACCCGAACAGTGTTCGAGTACGATGGGAGAGTGAAGCCGGACCACTGGCAGTCCAAGAACTGTGGGCTTCCTTTTGGGGATCCCAGATACGGATTACGCGGTCTGCCTCACTCACGCAGACGTTGTACTTCCTAGCACATCGTGCTTACCTGACCCCAGTTAAGATCGCCCGGTGGCAGGAGCAGAAGGATGGTCTCTGTTGGTCGTGCAGTTCTGATGTTGGGACTCTAACGCACATGTTATACAGCTGTCCGCAATTAGCGGCCTATTGGCACGGGATATGGAAGCGAATGCAGCGGATGTTCAAGATTGAAGCGCCCTTAACCTTCCATATTATTGTATACAAGTCCTTGGCGGATGTGCCGTGCTTACAGAAGCAATGCCACGCACTGTTTGATCTGCTATTGAGTTTGGTGCTAAAAGCGATTTTGAGCCACTGGAAATCATTCAGTACCTTGACTGTGGAATACTGGTGGAATCTTGTATGTTATCACCGAGCCTGTGAGATGGCATATGTGAAGCAGAATCCTTCTTACAAGAGATTATTGGACAAGTGGGACACCTCAGCGCCGCGGTGCCAATAATAGATAAATTGCACTTCCAGTGGAGGATGGTTACTCGTGGTCAGCGCCCCCCCCCCCTCCTTCTTCTCTAATCACTGATGATTGATCTAGTAGAGAATGTGTAGGAACCTGTCTGTATTAGCCTATGCTCTGTTTGCATTTGCACTAATGTATTATGTTTTTTATGTTGTGTTTTTTTGAAAAGTGCTAAATAAATACTTCAAAAAAAAAAAAAAAATATGAGATACACTCATCTGGACACATCAAAAAGAGAACATAAAAATTAAGTTCTTAAAACATTAAAAATAATAAATAATAACTTATTGATGATTATTATATATATGTATGAATAAATAAAAATCTAAACGAATATATAAATATATGTATGTTATCAAAGCAGTCACAAAATATTATCACATAAAAAAAGGGGGGGAAATTTTATTATTCCATTCAACGAAACCAATCCTTTCCACATGGCCAAACCAAAAAAATACATATACTGGAACAGAAACTTGTTCAGTTCTCTGAAATGTCAGATGTGTCTGTGACCTCCTTTTTCCGTAGGTCTGAGGAAATTGTGGGATGAGAACCCAGAACCCTGTTGGAGATGAGGTACTTCTTCCATTGCTCCTTGAGGTAGACGATGTGCTACCTCTGGATTCATTTGGGGGGATGTTTGCAAACTGAATGTCCCCACTATTGTTGGAGGCGGCAGGCTATGTGCATGACGCCTCTACCCTCTTCTATGATGGACACACTCCAGGGTTCTGATGTTATCTGCCTCCATCTGTGGATGAGGTGACCTAATCTTCCTGTGATTGTGGATGGTTGCTTTCCCTGGAGGGCCAGGAAGGGCAGGTACTCCATCACAGAGGCAAAGGCCCTGTGGGGGCTGAGGCTGCTGGGTCTGCTGAGGCAGACTAGCTGTCGGCTTTCTCTGCTTAGTAGCTTGTTGACCCTTTCTAGCAGCTTGTACTGCAGGTTGTACATACTGAGCATAGGACTGTCATATCCTTTCTTTTTGTAGGGGAAGTGATTTTCTACAGCTCTCATCTTTGCAGGATCTACAATATTTGAAGGACTTGTCAAGGTCAAATTGTCCTGCCGGCTTCTAAAAACCATTTTTCACCACTACAGGGGATGTTGGCCAGTTTATCCTGTACCCAGTGTTGCAGGTGAGAGGCTTGCAGCCAGCCAGGTGTCCTTGCCCCAATAGCAATGAAAGAGACTCTGCCTTTGCATGAAAAACAGTCAGAAGCTGCCCTGTTCACAACATTTGAAATGTTCTGGGCATGCTTGACAGGTGCTTCCTAGTAGTGACCTCTGTGATCTGCGAGATGTGGACTTAACAGTTGTAGATCTTGTTTGACCTCCGTCAGGAACATTCCCATGTACATGATATAGGCACCTGTCCTGTCTGACAGCTTGAATGTATGGACGACACAGCGACCAAAGGCAACTAATGTCTTACACTCCCTACCAGGAGGGTTGGTGGCATGTTGTTTGTAACGTTTAATTCTCCTCCTAGCACACTCAACCATGATGGTGTAATCAGGGAGGTGTCCTTACTGCAGACCAGGTGACGGAGGCACACGATACATAATAGGCACATGTGAGAATGTGGAGAGGTGGTAAGAGGAATCTTCCACATTCTCAAAAGAGGATTCCGTATGATCTGATGTAGTGGCAGGATGTCTGCCCCCTATGGAGTTTGTTGATATTGGTGAATATCTGTCTCCCGTGGCCTGTGCTCACATTGTGTTGCTAATGAAATGGAGAGGCCCCCAACTACATCTGTGTGGAGATCCAGGAAGGACATATCTTGAGGAGGGGACATTCTCCTCTTGGGAGAGGCAGGCTTGTCCTGGAGAGGTACATCATTACCCTCTGAGCTGTGTGACAAGGCAGAGGCTCAGAAACAGAAGAAAAAGGGTTTAAAACACTTTCTGTCACCTCAGATGTTTAGAGATGCAGGACAGGAAGGGGTTAAGATTCCAGCACACGAACCTTCTCTGCAAAGAAGGGCAGGGAAAGAACCACACCCTAGCTCTAGGCTAACCCAGAGACATAGCCAATCAGGGAGGTGGGCGGAGTCAGACCGGATTGGGCCACTCTGCACTCATAACCAGGAAGCAGCAGTTAGTAGTAGTGGAAACAGGAGTGGAAGCAGAGTCGAAGGAGGCAGAGGCGAAGGGAGGAGAAGCAGAGAAACCTCCAGGAGAGAAGGGAGTGAGGACAGAAACCTCCCGAGCAGCAAAAGGGGAACCAAGGAGAGAACCAGGGAAAGGAGAGTTCCTGTGGGTGGTCCAGGAAGAGACCCAGGCAGAGCTCAGCTCCAAGAGAGAGTGGATCCTGGCAGAGACCCAGAGCTGGACTCAGAAGCCTTGAACACAGACTTGGAGTCAGGGGAGTTCCCCAGAGATAGACGCTGCCAAAACCAGGTCAGAGCAAAACCTTTTAAACCTTGTAAAGTAGATAGCTCTGAAATAAGCCAGTCTCTAGGAAGTGATAATAGAGTGCTTTCTAGAAGAAACAGTTTTAAACTAAGCTTTGAAAGTAAACCTGAAGTTACTAGAGGAAAGTTGGGCTGTAGGAAAGTCCCTATTAAGAAACTGCAAGCATTTCCCTTATACAGACAGCGTGACCAGAGCTCTAGCTCAGAAGATAGCACACCTGCTTGTCAGCAAAAGGCTAATTGGCAACTACCGTGCAGAGAGCTAGGAACAGACCCTGAGGACCAGGCTGTGCTGAGGGATCTCACAAGGCAGTTCCATAAGAGACATATTCCTCCCAACCAAAGGCAACTACCTAGGCAAGGCAAGGAAGAAATAAACCCCTTTTATGAGCTGTTAAAAGGTGCTGAGAAATACCAAGCCTTACAAGTGCCTAGAAGACAGAAAGAAACTAAATGGAAACAGCTTCAGAATATAATTAAAGAATTAAAGTCTGAAGGCTTGTATGTTCCACATGACAAAGGGATATCAGAGAGCCAGGAAGAACCAATGGAATTAGGGGCTCCTTTATCCAATACCAGTGATTCTGAAATGGAGTGTGGTGTATGTATGAGAGAGTAAGGAGCTATAATTTGTTCCTGTTTTATGACGGAGTGCTGTGAAGCCTAAATCAAGGTTCTTAGAAGTTTGCACCAGAGACAGCAGCGTTCTGCTGGGGTGCAATGTCTCAGAGTCATAACTTGCAGCTGTGAATGAAAGGCAACGTAAGAAAGTGTTCCTACACAAGAAGCCTGTTACTAATAGGCAAGAGAGTGTGGAGATTGCCATTTCTATTTTAAAGCTGTTAAACAAGATATGGACATTAGAAAGAAATACAACAGCTAGAATATTTCTTTATTGCAAGCTGATACTAGGAAAGCATTACTAGCATCCTGAAGTATTGTTGTATTGTTGAAGCTGGAAGAAGCCTAAAAGCATTTAACTGTATTACGTGTCCCTGAGAAGAATCAGGAGAACTGACTGTACACTTGAACTTTTATTTGGTACAAAAAGGTTACCATTCTACTTTTGTGTTGGGGGAGTAAATCCTGTGCTGTTCTTTTGCAATACTTTGTGCAATACCTTATGCAAGAATAAAGTATTCTTTAACTTGGAAACCCAACCTTGGCTGTCGTCACTTCAGTCCACAACTACAATAGGATACAGGGCTTCAGCACTACCAAGGACTTTTAAAACCCCCATGTGGCACGCACCAACTGCCTGATTACGCCTAGGGCTAGGAGGTGCGGTGTCACAGCTGTCACAGTCATCAGACCCCTCAGGAGATTGGATGTATCTTCTCTATGGAGCCTCAGGTAAAGTGAGGTATCGGTACCAATTGGCCTCAGTATCGTAGTGACACGGTACCGGTGTGTGGATACCAGTACTCATCAGCACCAATGGTGCATTTGCCAATGCCGGTCATGCAATTGCTGCACATACCGGTGCTGCACTTTGCAGGGTCTGTGGTGGAACCAGGGTCTTTGATGCCACATGGTGAGCTGCCAGATTGCGTTCAATGGCCACGATCCTCTGGTCAAACAACAATGACGATGTCTGTGTATGAGTACTGGCCAAAGCCAGGACCCCAGAGCATGGAACAAGGTTGTTGGACCAGGTTGAGGCCTCCAGAACATCATGGAGTCCCATAGTGGCTTTGGGGGCCAGGGACTCCCACTGGGGCTGTTTGCCCGGAGCGTGCTCCTCAAGGGCAATGTCAGTGGCAGTCCGATATTCGAGGGGGATGTACCCTTTCAGGAACGGACAGATTTGTGTTTGGTTACCTGAGATCCACGGGAGGAAGAGGATGCCCTTGACGCCATGTCTGGGCCCGAGGCCACGTTGGTGGGGAAGAGGGTACCGAGCTTGGCTGCTCTGTCCTGCCAGCCACTCTTGGATAACATCCCACAGGCCAAATATTCAGACATTTATTGATCTAGCCATTAGCATTTGCAATACCAATCATGGTTGTCAGTGACTGAGAAGGTATCTACACATTATCAGCATATGTTCTGCAGCCGAGGAGTGCTTTTCCATGATTGATGTGGGATTAGGGCCTAATGGCAAACCGGGGGGAGTCCTACAAAGGGGATTGTTGCTCTTTTGTTGCAAAGGTTTCATTGTGTGGGTGAATCTGACCTTTTAGAAAATAAACTTTGAAGAACAGTGGTAACAATACAGAAAAACAGGCAGACAGTGCCACAGGAGTGGCACTACAATAGCTGTTTTTCAGCAATGACAGGTAAAATGACCTGCTGGCTCTGTGGAAAACAATGAACTGGAGAGAGCCATTTGGGAAAGGCAAGATGACTGCAAACAGGCGCTGTGGGGTGCTTACAATAGCTTTCTGATTGGACACTGGAGACTGTTTGCACGCAGCCTCTGTCGGTACTAATGAGACCCACATGAAAGGACTACTTCCTGCTTGTTCCAGGCCATTTTCTGTTCCCAGTGCCACCTGCATACGTAGCTGTGTCTCTGGACATTTGTGCAGTGACACCTATGTGCAGTGTGCCTGACACCCTGAACACATCATTGCAGTACCCTGTGGCCCCCTTGCATGACATTGCATGACCATGCCACATTTTGATTGGTAATGATGGTGTCCATGGTAACCCCCCCCTAACCCCGTATGTGGTCTGTTGAACACATTTGTGTTGTCATGATCTACGAACATCCTCGGACCCAACTCCACTAGCAACATGATATCCTACCAATCTGTGTCCCTACATGGAACATTGTGTGGGTGGCCCTATTCACCTTGCCAGGGGCCACTACCATGACATTTGGGTTTCTACAGGGCCCAGGATAGCAATGCTTGACCCACTACAAGCATTGTGTGACGTGTCTCTCTTGGGGAACCTGCTAGCTACGTACAACCTAGTTTGGACATTGTTGCAGAGAGCATACTGTGTGTGAAGGACGAGGGAATGACACAGTATGGGCTATCTTATGTTGTTATGTTCCTATGACCTGGGCCTTGTATGCTTACAGCAGGTGTGGCTGCCAACACCATGGACAGGGGCCAATGCCCCAGAATAGGCTATTGCCACCTGTGCTCATGTGGGGGTTTCTGTCTGTGCTGTGCAACCACAACAGGTGCATGTATCCTTCCAACACCATCAGTAATGTTCATCTGCCACAAGGTTTGGGATTAGTAGCAGGTGGGCAGATGTGTAACCTGACTCATCTTAAATTTATGGGGACATGGCTCTGTTACAGGCCTTTGTAATCAATTCTCATAGCTCATGGGGATGGGGTGCTGTTACACACATCGACATCTGCACCTAGCATATCATCTGGATACATCAAAGACATGTGTGATGAGGTGGTGACCTCACAGACTATGGGAGATGTGCAACCTACCTGCCATAAACTAACACAATATCTGAATGACATACCCACCATTGCAATCCGGTCTCAGGCCCCCTGGGGGTTGGGTGTCCTAGCACACATCATCAGCTGCATACACCATAGCAAAAGGGTGACTGACAGTACACCTTACGCAGGTCACAGAACTCCTGGGAATAGGGAGAATGTATTGAACTGTTTAGGCACACAGAACCATATCACCAGGGTGAGTGATAGCCCACTCTGATGGGCTCTCAGGACTCCTGGGGATAGGGAGGATGTATTGAACAACATTGGCACACACAACCATATCACCAGGGTGACTGACAGCCCAATCTGATGGGCTCTCAGGACTCCTGGGGATAGGGAGGATGTATTGAACAACATTGGCACACACAACCATATCACCAGGGTGAGTGAAAGCCCACTCTGATGGGCTTTCAGGACTCCTGGGGATCGGGAGAATGTATTGAACTGTTTAGGCACACAGAACCATATCACCATGGTGACTGAAAGCCCACTCTGATGGGCTCTCAGGACTCCTGGGGATAGGGAGGATGTATTGAACAGTTTAAGCACACACAGCCATATCACCAGGGTGACTCTAGCCCACTCTGATGGGCTCTCAGGAATCCTGGGGATAGGGAGGATGTATTGAACAGTTTAGGCACATAGAACCATATCACCAGGGTGACTGATAGCTCACTCTGATGGGCTCTCAGGACTCCTGGGGATAGGGAGGATGTATTGAACAACATTGGCACAGAACCCAATATCACCAGGGTGACTGACAGCCCACTCTGATGGGCTCTCAGGACTCCTGGGGATAGGGAGGATGTATTGAACTGTTTAGGCACACACAACCATATCACGAGGGTGACTGATAGCCCACTCTGATGGGCTGTCAGGACTCCTGGGGATAGGGAGGATGTATTGAACAACATTGGCACACACAACCATATCACCAGAGTGACTGACAGCCCACTCTGATGGGCTCTGAGGACACCTGGGGATAGGGAGGATGTATTGAACTGTTTAGGCACACATAACCATATTACCAGGGTGAGTGAAAGCCCACTCTGATGGGCTCTCAGGACTCCTGGGGATAGGGAGAATGTATTGTGCTGTTTAGGCACACAGAACCATATCACCAGGGTGACTGATAGCCCACTCTGATGGTCTCTCAGGACTCCTGGGGATAGGGAGGATGTATTGAACAACATTGGCACAGAACCCCATATCACCAGGGTGACTGACAGCCCACTCTGATGGGCTCTCAGGACTCCTGGGGATAGGGAGGATGTATTGAACAACATTGGCACAGAACCCCATATCACCAGGGTGACTGAGAGCCCACTCTGATGGGCTCTCAGGACTCCTGGGGATAGGGAGGATGTATTGAACTGTTTAGGCACACACAACCATATCACCAGGGTGACTGAAAGCCCACTCTGATGGGCTCTCAGGACTCCTGGGGATAGGAAGGATGTATTGAACAACATTGGCACAGAACCCAATATCACCAGGGTGACTGACAGCCCACTCTGATGGGCTCTAAGGACTCCTGGGGATAGGGAGGATGTATTGAACTGTTTAGGCACACACAACCATATCACCAGAGTGACTGATAGCCCACTCTGATGGGCTCTCAGGACTCCTGGGGATAGGGAGGATGTATTGAACAACATTGGCACATACAACCATATCACCAGGGTGACTGATAGCCCACTCTGATGGGCTCTCAGGACTCCTGAGGATAGGGAGGATGTATTGAACAACATTGGCACACACAACCATATCACCAGGGTGACTGATAGCCCACTCTGATGGGCTCTCAGGACTCCTGGGGATAGGGAGGATGTATTGAACAACATTGGCACACACAACCATATCACCAGGGTGACTGAAAGCCCACTCTGATGGGCTCTTATGACTCCTGGGGATAGGGAGGATTATTGAACAACATTGGCACATACAACCATATCACCAGGGTGACTGATAGCCCACTCTGATGGGCTCTCAGGACTCCTGGGGATAGGGAGGATGTATTGAACAACATTGGCACACACAATCATATCACCAGGGTGACTGACAGCCCACTCTGATGGGCTCTCAGGACTCCTGGGGATAGGGAGGATGTATTGAACAACATTGGCACACACAACCATATCACCATGGTGAGTGAAAGCCCACTCTGATGGGCTCTCAGGACTCCTGGGGATCGGGAGAATGTATTGAACTGTTTAGGCACACAGAACCATATCACCATGGTGACTGAAAGCCCACTCTGATGGGCTCTCAGTACTCCTGGGGATGGGGAGGATGTATTGAACAGTTTAAGCACACACAACCATATCACCAGGGTGACTGATAGCCCACTCTGATGGGCTCTCAGGACTCCTGGGGATAGGGAGGATGTATTGAATAACATTGGCACAGAACCCAATATCACCAGGGTGACTGACAGCCCACTCTGATGGGCTCTCAGGACTCCTGGGGATAGGGAGGATGTATTGAACAGTTTAAGCACACACAACCATATCACCAGGGTGACTGATAGCCCACTCTGATGGGCTCTCAGGACTCCTGGGGATAGGGAGGATGTATTGAACAACATTGGCACACACAACCATATCACCAGGGTGACTGACAGCCCACTTTGATGGGCTCTGAGGACTCCTGAGGATAGGGAGGATGTATTGAACTGTTTAGGCACACATAACCATATCACCAGGGTGAGTGAAAGCCCACTCTGATGGGCTCTCAGGACTCCTGGGGATAGGGAGAATGTATTGTACTGTTTAGGCACATAGAACCATATCACCAGGGTGACTGATAGCCCACTCTGATGGGCTCTCAGGACTCCTGGGGATAGGGAGAATGTATTGTACTGTTTAGGCACACAGAACGATATCACCAGGGTGACTGATAGTCCACTCTGATGGGCTCTCAGGACTCCTGGGGATAGGGAGGATGTATTGAACAACATTGGCACACACAACCATATCACCAGGTTGACTGACAGCCCACTCTGATGGGCTCTCAGGACTCCTGGGGATAGGGAGGGAGGATGTATTGAACAACATTGGCATAGAACCCCATATCACCAGGTGACTGACAGCCCACTCTGATGGGCTCTCAGGACTCCTGGGGATAGGGAGGATGTATTGAACTTAATTGGCACACACAACCATATCACCAGGGTGAGTGAAAGCCCACTCTGATGGGCTCTCAGGACTCCTGAGGATAGGGAGAATGTATTGAACTGTTTAGGCACACAGAACCATATCACCAGGGTGACTGATAGCCCACTCTGCTGGGCTCTCAGGACTCCTGGGGGATAGGGAGGATGTATTGAACAACATTGGCACACACAACCATATCACCAGGGTGACTGATAGCCCTCTCTGATGGGCTCTCAGGACTCCTGGGGATAGGGAGGATGTATTGAACAACATTGGCACAGAACCCCATATCCCCAGGGTGACTGAGAGCCCACTCTGATGGGCTCTCAGGACTCCTGGGGATAGGGAGGATGTATTGAACTGTTTAGGCACACACAACCATATCACCAGGGTGACTGAAAGCCCACTCTGATGGGCTCTCAGGACTCCTGGGGATAGGGAGGATGTATTGAACAGTTTTAGCACACACAACCATATCACCAGGGTGACTGATAGCCCACTCTGATGGGCTCTCAGTACTCCTGGGGATAGGAAGGATGTATTGAACAACATTGGCACAGAACCCAATATCACCAGGGTGACTGACAGCCCACTCTGATGGGCTCTAAGGACTCCTGGGGATAGGGAGGATGTATTGAACTGTTTAGGCACACACAGCCATATCACCAGAGTGACTGATAGCCCACTCTGATGGGCTCTCAGGACTCCTGGGGATAGGGAGGATGTATTGAACAACATTGGCACATACAACCATATCACCAGGGTGACTGATAGCCCACTCTGATGGGCTCTCAGGACTCCTGAGGATAGGGAGGATGTATTGAACAACATTGGCACACACAACCATATCACCAGGGTGACTGATAGCCCACTCTGATGGGCTCTCAGGACTCCTGGGGATAGGGAGGATGTATTGAACAACATTGGCACACACAACCATATCACCAGGGTGACTGATAGCCCACTCTGATGGGCTCTCAGGACTCCTGGGGATAGGGAGGATGTATTGAACAACATTGGCACACACAACCATATCACCAGGGTGACTGAAAGCCCACTCTGATGGGCTCTCAGGACTCCTGGGGATAGGGAGGATTATTGTACAACATTGGCACATACAACCATATCACTAGGGTGACTGATAGCCCACTCTGATGGGCTCTCAGGACTCCTGGGGATAGGGAGGATGTATTGAACAACATTGGCACACACAACCATATCACCAGGTTTACTGACAGCCCACTCTGATGGGCTCTCAGGACTCCTGGGGATAGGGAGGATGTATTGAACAACATTGGCACACACAACTATATCACCAGGGTGACTGACAGCCCACTCTTATGGGCTCTCAGTACTCCTGGGGATAGGGAGGATGTATTGAACAGTTTAAGCACACACAACCATATCTCCAGGGTGACTGATAGCCCACTCTGATGGGCTCTCAGGACTCCTGGGGATAGGGAGGATGTATTGAACAACATTGGCACACACAACCATATCACCAGGGTGACTGACAGCCCACTCTGATGGGCTCTGAGGACTCCTGAGGATAGGGAGGATGTATTGAACTGTTTAGGCACACACAACCATATCACCAGGGTGAGTGAAAGCCCACTCTGATGGGCTCTCAGGATTCCTGGGGATAGGGAGAATGTATTGTACTGTTTAGGCACACAGAACCATATCACCAGGGTGACTGACAGACCACTCTGATGGGCTCTCAGGACTCCTGGGGATAGGGAGAATGTATTGTACTGTTTAGGCACACTGAACCATATCACCAGGGTGACTGATAGCCCACTCTGATGGGCTCTCAGGACTCCTGGGGATAGGGAGGATGTATTGAACAACATTGGCACACACAACCATATCACCAGGGTGACTGACAGCCCACTCTGATGGGCTCTCAGGACTCCTGGGGATAGGGAGGATGTATTGAACAACATTGGCATAGAACCCCATATCACCAGGGTGACTGACAGCCCACTCTGATGGGCTCTCAGGACTCCTGGGGATAGGGAGGATGTATTAAACAACATTGGCACAGAACCCCATATCACCAGGGTGACTGACATACCATTTGGGCCACGTTTCACAACCCCTGGTGGTGGCCAAAATGTGTTACCCTGCATGTGCAGATCCCACCATAGCCGCATGATGTTTGGAGAGCTGCTTAGGCAGATATATGGGCTAGCTGTATTAAAGTATGTTGTAGCACATCAACAGCAGCAGCTGCCATGTCACCAGGATAGCATCAGGACCTCTGTGACTATGTCCATCGCCACCTGGGTACAGGGCAAGCCACCCAGATGTGATACAAAGACAATATGGAATGTGGGTTCACCTGCTACACATTACTGAGACAGACTACCTAAACACAGCAGCATGGACAGCTGCAATCAACACTGGCTGTGTATATGGATCTACTGACCTGTCCCCATACACTTACCTCCCGTTGGAAATCTGCCACGCGATTGAACCGGCGTTTGACCCGTTCCAAGGCCCTGTGGACTTTGTCCATGTCCGGCACCTGGAGGCCCCAGGGAAGAGCATGTGCTGCCTGCCAGCGATCAGCTGAGCCCGGTGGCGGAGCTTGCAGCTAGTAAAAGCTGGATTTCTCGTCCTGCTCGACATTTTGCAGAATGACCACATGACCGCACGCACGGTCCGTCATTCACGCGCATGCGCCCTGCAACTCGCGCAGCTGCACGAAGCATTTCGCGCAAATGCGCCCCGCAAACACTCGCGCAGTTGTGTGACGCCAATCGCGCACATGCGCGCCGCAACTTGCATATGCACTGCTGTGTGTCACATTTTAAAACACAAAAAAGATTATTGGGACTTCTTCTATTTACACACTTGGGTCTCGAACTTATCAACACTTCTACACTGGTTCTTAGGGCTTTGTATGATGCGATGTACTATGGCTTTCACATAGCAGTGACTGCCAAGACAGTTACAACAAGGGGTCCTGAGAGCCCATCAGAGTGGGCTGTCAGTCACCCTGGTGATATGTTTGTGTGTGCCTAAACAGTTCAATACATCCTTTATATCCCCAGGAGTCCTGAGAGCCCATCAGAGTGGGCTATCAGTCACCCTGGTGATATGGTTGTGTGTGCCTAAACAGTTCAATACATCCTCCCTATCCCCAGGAGTCCTGAGAGCCCATCAGAGTGGGCTGTCAGTCACCCTGGTGATATTGGGTAATGATTTATCCATGAGGATTTGGATAATGGAGCCTGTGGGTGTGGTTCTTTCTGCTCCTGTTGGCCGCTGCTCTAGGGCAGATGTCCCCAACTCCAGTCCTGGTGGGCCATGCACTGTTCATGTTTTCCTGCTGTCCCTAATGAATATGCATGAGATATATCTGCATACCATGGAGGCAGCGCATGGAAATGAACCACACGCATCTTTATTAGAAACAGCATAAAACTTGAATGATTTGTGGCCCTCCAGGATTGCATTTGAGGGAACCTGCTCTAGGTAATGCGCATGTTTCTGGTGTCTATGCTCTTTCGGGTAAAATGTAGATGTATTGGGCATGTTTGCGTTATCTGCACTAAAGGTTCTGTCTGTATTACCACATTTGTGTGGTGTGTAAAATGTGGGGACTGGGTTGGCAGGGCCGACAGCTGTGATTTGAATCTGTGACTTTCTGCTCGTGAAGGCACTGGTTGTATGCGCTGCACCACCGTCTTGGCATGGAAGCAGTGCATTCCCAGGGGAGTCCATGGCTGTTCGTCAGACTGGCCCTGTCTGTTGCAGTGCACGGCACCCACATGAAGAGGGCTAGGCCATGGTGTGCTGTGAACAGCTGCCACTGCCCCCTCCACCACCTTTACCCCTCCGCCACCATGCTGACATGGCCTTATATTGGAGACAGCATAAAACCTGAATGATTTGTGACCCTCCAGGACTGCATTTGGGGGACTCTGCTTTAGGTAATGCACATGTTTATGTGGTGTGTGGTGTTTAAGGTAAAATATGAACATTTCACCCACGCTTATGTTCTCAGCAGCAAAGGTTCAGTCTTTACTACCAGGTTTTGTTAGGGGGAAAATTATGGGGACTAGGTTGGCAGGAGCCACAGCCAGGATTTGAACCTGTGGTCTTCTGTTCTTGCACACACTGTCTGTGTGCACTGCACCACTGTGTTGCCACAGATATGCTGCATTCCCTGGGGAGTCCATGACTGTACATCCAACAGGGCCTGTTTGTTGCAGTGCACGGCACCCACCTGGACAGGACTAGGCCATGGTCTGCTGTGGGCACCAGCCGCTGCCACCTCCACCATCAGTACCGCTCCATCCTTAGACTGGAGACAGCATAAACCCTGATGGATTTGTGGCCCTCAAGGACTGCATTTGGGGGATTCTGCCATAGGTAATGCACATTTCTATGCTGTTTGTGCTGTGTAGGGTAAAATATAGGTGTTTGACCCATGCTTATGTTCTCAGCAATAAAGGATCAGTCTTTGTTGTTGTTAAGTGCCGTTGAGTCGGAGTCGACTCATGGCGACCCTCTGGATAGCTATCCTAAATTGTGTTCGGTCTTCAGTCAGGCGGCTCATTGTTGACAGACTGGTACTCATAGCTGCTGTTATTGTATCGATCCATCTCATTGCTGGCCTTCCTCTTTTGCGTTGACCTTCTACCTTGCCAAGCATGTCTTTCTCTAATGATCTCTCTCTTCGCATGATGTGTCCAAAGTATGAAAGTCGAAGTCTTGTCATCTGAGCTTCTAAAGAAAGCTTAGGTCTGATCTCCTCTAGTACCGACTGGTTTGTTCTTCAGGCAGTCCATGGTATACACAGTATTCGCCGCCAGCACCATAATTCAAAGGCATCAATTTTCTTCCTGTCTCTTTTTCACTGTCCAGCTTTCACACCCATATGATGTTATTGAAAATACCATGGCTTGAACAAGTCGAATCTTTGTATGGAGAGAGACATCTCGGCTCTTGAGAATCTTATCTAGGTCTTTCATAGCCATTCTGCCAAGAGCAATGCGTCGTCTGATTTCTTGACTGCTTGTTGCTTCTTTATTGATAGTTGATCCAAGTAGGTTAAAGTTGTTCACAATTTCAATTTCTTCTCCTTCAACAATGAACCTGTTGATTATGCCAGTTGTCATGATCTTTGTCTTCTTTACATTAAGGTGCAGGCCCATTTTGAGACTATGTTCTTTGATTGTGAGAAGCAAATGTTTCAGATCATCTTCACTTTCAGCCAGTAATGTGGTATCATCAGCATAGCGAAGGTTGTTGATGAGTCTTCCACCAATCTTCACACCTCTGTTATCTTCATGCAATCCTGCTTCTCTGATGATTTGTTCTGCATATAAATTAAACAGGTATTTATTATTTATTTATTTATTTATTTAACATCTCTTATATACCGCACTATTGTCATCAGCGCGGTTTACATGAAACAAAACATATACATACAGGGAACTGTAATGCATTTTACATGTAACAGGGGTTTTTGAACTTGGGAATAAAAGGGTAAACTATATCAACTAGATAACTATCTACAATAATCTATATACATTATTCACATTTGGTTATCATTTGGGGAATGTCTTGGTCGGAATTGTGTCGGTAGTATTTTCCTTGTGAAAGATTAGATGGGAAAATAGCTTAAGAAGAGGTGGTGTTTGAGCCTTTTTCGGAATTGTGTTAGGCTGGCTATAGCTCTCAATTCTGGTGGGAGGGTATTCCAGGCTATTGGAGCGTGGATACTGAAGGCTCTTTTAGTTGTTTCCTTGGTGTATCTGACTGCTTGTTTTGGGGTTGTTAGTGTATTTATAGCAGCTGATCTTCTGGATCTATTGGGGGTCTGTAAGTGTATAAGGCTGGTGACCGTTGATGGTGCTTGGTTGTTTAGGGCTTTGAATGTGGTGATCAGGATCTTGTAGTGGATTCTCACGATGGTTGGTAACCAGTGGAGTCTTTTTAGGATAGGAGTTATGTGATCTGTCTTTGATATTCCTTCAAGTACTCTGGCGGCGGTGTTCATCGCCAGTTGGAGAGGATTTAATGTTGACTGGGGGAGACCGTATAGAATTGCATTTGCGAAGTCGAGGTGAGGCATTACCAAGGCTTGGTAGACGGTTCTGAAGTCTGTGGGTTCAAGTAGAGGTCGTAAGTGGCGTAGTGTGCGTATCTTGTGATATATTAGCTTTGTTATGTTTTTTATGTGGGTTTTCATATTAAGGCGCTGGTCGAGGGTGATACCTAGGTATCGTATTGTAGGTTTTACTATTAATTCCTTGTCCTTTATCTTTAAGGAAGTAGGAGGTGTGAAGTTTTGGTTCTTTGTGATAAACATCACATCGGTCTTGCTGTGGTTGATTCTTAGGTTCTGTGAGAGGAGCCAGTCTTCTACTGATTCGAAACATTTTGCCAATGGTGTAAAATCAGGGTGGTTGATGGAGAATGGCATGTAAAGGAGAATGTCATCTGCATATGCTAAACAGGTAACATTAAAGGAACGAATGAGGTCACAGATAGGTTGCATATATATATTAAACATTAATGCTGACAGAGAAGATCCCTGCGGTACCCCCTGATCTTGGAGAAATGGTTCTGATGCTGTTTCGCCAATTCGTACTTGTTGCCAACGGTTAGTTAGATAGGATATACACCAGTCAAGTGCGGCTCCAAGAATTCCTTTTCCTTAAGGCGATCGATCAGTATTTGGTGGCTTACTGAATCGAACGCAGCTGAGATGTCCATGAATATAAGGATGAATCCTTGGTGGATGTTATATATTCCTGTGATTAGTGTGTTGAATAAAGTGATGAGGAGGGTCTCCACTCCATGAGCTTCTCTGAAGCCGTGTTGTGCAGGGTCGAGTGGAGCTTCAGTGTCTACGTGCTGTTGTATTTGACGTTGGACCACTTTCTCAATTATTTTAGCTAGGAGTGGGATGCTGGATATAGGCCTGTAGGATTCTACTTTTAGGGGGTCTAATTTGCTGTTTTTCAATAATGGTCTAATTGAGGTTTGTTTTAGGCATTGAGGAAAGGTTCCAGTTGAAAAAGATTGTTCCAGGATACTACGTATGAAGAAGCTTACTTCATATCTAAGGTCTTTTATCCAGGCTGCTGGACATGGATCACTTGCTGCGGTGGTAGCATTTATTGATGCGATAGTGTTTTCAATTTCTTTGGTTGATAATGTATTAAACTTGGTTAATGTGGTTGACTGTGATGGCATGTCTATATTTGTTGGTCCAGTGGTACAAATGTTGGATGTTTTTGTCATCTTTGACTTTAGGTGGTTAGCATAGTCTTGAGGGTGTATTGTCTGAGTGAGTTGGGGTGTTGGTTCCTTTGCCATAGTTCTTACAATGTTGAAGAGGTCATGATGTTTATTTAATGATTGCTTTAGGAGATTAGTATGGAATTGTTTCCTTCGATCTGCTATTTCCTGGCGATGCTTTTCTAGGTATTTGCAGTAGGCAGTGTAGGCTTCAGTAGAGCGTGATCGTCTCCAGCGTTTTTCAAGTCTCCGAAGATGGAGGAGGGATGTTCTTAGCTCGTTGGAGTACCACGCTACATGTGTGCGGTGGTTGGTCTTTCTTGCCATGTTTGATGGTTGAGAATTGGCTCTGAGAGTGTGATCCCAGGTGTTGATCAGACTGTCCAGGTCAGGTTTAGAGGAGTGTAGAGTTGGGAGAAGATTCTTGAGTACTTCCTCTTTGTCAAAAGAGCGGAACCTCCTAGTTGTTGGTTTGGAACGAGTGGATTTGGCGTTGGTGGGATTGGAGGAGTTGGGAATTTGGAATAAAATGAGGCTGTGGTCAGACCATGGTACTGGTATTATGGAAAGATCATAATTGTGGTTGGTTTCTGTGGTAACTTGTGGAACGAATATCAGGTCGAGTGTATTTCCCATAGTATGAGTGGGATCTTTGACTATTTGGTTGTATCCAAGGTTGTCAATCGCTTCTATAAATGCTGCGGTTTGAGAGTCGTGTAGGGAGGGGAGGGGGTAGGGGGTAGGGGGAAAGTATGCAGCCTTGTCTTACACCTTTGCTTATTTTAAACCATTTTGTTTCTCCTTGTTCCGTTCGAACTGTTGCTTCTTGATCAATGTACAGATTTCGCAAGAGAACGATCAGGTGTTCTGGTATTCCCATACTTCTTAATGTGGCCCAGAGTTTCTCATGGTTTACACAGTCAAAAGCCTTGCTATAGTCGATAAAGCACAAATAGATATCCTTTTGGTATTCTTTAGTCTTTTCAAGGATCCATCCCACATCCGCAATGATGTCTCTCGTTCCTCGCCCTTTCCTGAACCCTGCTTGCACGTCAGACAGCCATGTTTTCTTCATGGGTTAAAATAAGGGGATTGGGGTGGCAGGAGCCCCAGCTGGGATTTGAACCTGTGACCTTCTGGTCCTAAAGGCACTGGCTGTGTCCGCTGCACCACCGTCTTGACACAGAAGCAGTGCATTCCCAGGGGAGTCCATGGCTGTTCGTCAGACAGGCCCTGTCTGTTGCAGTGCACGGCACCCATGTGAAGAGGGCTAGGCCATGGTGTGCTGTGGGCAGCAGCCACTGCCCCCTCCAACACCAGTACCCCTCCGCCACTATGCTGACATGTCCTTATATTGGAGACAGCATAACACGTGAATGATTTGTGGCCCTCCAGAACTGCATTTGGGGGACTCTGCTCTAGGTAATGCACATGTTTCTGGTGTCTGTGCTCTGTAGGGTAAAATAGAGGCGTTTGAACCATGGTTATGTTCTCTGCAAAAAAGGTTCATCTGTACTTTCACGGTTTAGTAGTGGTTAAAATAATGGGACTGGATTGGCAGTAGCCCCAGCTGGGATGTGAACTTGTGACCTTCTGCTCTTGAACACACTGGCTATGTTCACCATACCACACTGTGGTCACAGAAATGGTGCAGTCCATGGAGGTACCATGGTTGTGTGTCAGACAGAGCCTGTCTGTTGCAGTGCATGGCACCCACCTACACAGGGCTAAGCCATGGTGTGCTGTGGGCAGCTGCCACTGCCCCCTCTGCCACCAGTACCCCTCCGCCACCATGCTGACATGGCCTTATATTGGAGACAGCATAAAACCTGAATGATTTGTGACCCTCCAGGACTGCATTTGGGGGACTCTGCTGTAGGTAATGCACATGTTTATGTGGTGTGTGCTGTTTAAGGTAAAATATGAACATTTCACCCACGCTTATGTTCTCAGCAGCAAAGGTTCAGTCTTTACTACCACGTTTTTTTAGGGGGAAAATTAAGGGGATTAGGTTGGCAGGAGCCACAGCCAGGATTTGAACCTGTGATCTTCTGTTTTTGCACACACTGTCTGTGTGCACTGCAGCACTGTGATGCCACACTTATGCTGTATTACCTGGGGAGTCCATGACTGTACATCCGACAGGGCCTGTTTGTTGCAGTGCACGGCACCCACCTGGACAGGGCTAGGCCATGGTCTGCTGTGGGCACCAGCCGCTGCCACCTCCACCATCACTACCGCTCCATCCTTAGATTGGAGACAGCATAAACCCTGATGGATTTGTGGCCCGCCAGGACTGCATTTGGGGGATTCTGCTATAGGTAATGCACATTTCTATGGTGTTTGTGCTGTGTAGGGTAAAATATAGGTGTTTGACCCATGCTTATGTTCTCAGCAATAAAGGTTCTGTCTTTACTACCATGTTTTCTTCATGGGTAAAATAAGGGGACTGGGTTGGCAGGAGCCCCAGCTGGGATTTGAACCTGTGATCTTCTGGTCCTAAAGGCACTGGCTATGTCTGCTGCACCACCGTCTTAGCACAAAAACAGTGCATTCCCTGGGGAGTCCATAGCTGTTTGTCAGACAGAGCCTGTCTGTTGGAGAGCACTGCACCCACGTGAAGGGGGCTAGGCCACCGTCTGCTGTGGGCAGCAGCCACTGCCCCCTCCACCAACGGTACCCCTCCGCCACCATGCTGACATGGCCTTATATTGGAGACAGCATCACAGCTGAATGATATGTGGCCCTCCAGGACTGCATTTAGGGGACTGTGGTCTAGGTAATGCACATGTTTCTGGTGTGTGTGCTCTGTAGGGTAAAATAGAGGTGTTTGGACCATGCTTATGTTCTCTGCAAAAAGGTTTGGTCTTTACTATCACGGTTTAGTGGTGGGTAAAACATGTGGATGGAGTTTGCAGGAGCCCCAGCTGGGACTTGAACTGGGGACCTTTGGCTCCTGAATACACTGTCTGTGTTCACTGCACCACACTGTGGCCACAGAAAGAGTGCAGTCCCTGGGGATAGGAAACCTGGCCAAAGGAGTCAGAAACCCTGTTCTGCACAATTTCACTGTGGGCTCATTCACCTTGTATGGAGACGGAGCGTAGACCCTTCCAAAAAACCTTTTTTTTTTTTTGGAGCTTTCTTGGGAGTGTTTTTTACTGTTGCCCATTGATATCACTATTGGCCAGCTTGGTTTTGTTTTTCCCCCCCTTTTTTTAGGTCATTTTCACTGTTTATTTGCCCTTTTGTACCATGCACATGTTTCACACTTATCACTTTTTGTAGGTTTCCCTGGTTTTGCTGTATATTCCTGACAGAAATGGTTTCTCTTCCCTTTAAATCGGCTCTACCACGAGGTTTTCACTCGCAGTATTTTTTTCCTTGAATTTCAGCCCCGCTAGTGTGCGGGGAGCCTCTCCCCTCCCACTCTCCACCCATTGACCCCTTCTCTCCGCCCCTGGGGAGCCTTCCTCCGCCCTCCGGGAGCCTTTCCACGCCGTTATCGCACATCAGCACGCCGCGCACATGAGCGGGCACTTTAGTGCACCGCGCACCTGTGCGGGGCACATTTGTGCCCCGTAACGTGAAATTACCGTGCGCTAAGGTACCTTAGCGCACGCTAATGTGCGCCGTGCACATTAGCGCAGTTTAGTAAACATATCCTTATCATTATCCATATTCAACCCTTTAGGGTGCAGACTATCCAATTCAAAAATATACCGTTCTTCCAATCTACGGATGTTTTTTTAGAGATTGGATTGAAGCAATAATAATATTCATATATTCAGAATATTAGAAGTTTATGTTTGAAGATAAAGGTATAATAAGTATGAGGTTTCATTGCGTTGAGAAGGGTGTTTTTCTTCTTTTCCCCTGTTTTTCCACTTAATTCATGCATATGAATACATATAATACCCTCCTTTTTTAAAAAAACAACTTGGGATGATCATGTTGAGAGAGATGATTCTCTTTTTCCCCTGATTCCACTGGATCTTTGTTTTTTTGTATATCCCTTATCTTTGCATGTTTTTTAAGGTTATATATATGTAATTTTAATTTGGGCACATGAATACATACCATACAACCTTTGAAGCCCCTTTTAAGGTATAATTTTATGGAAGTTTCTATTCTCTTATCCTTGTTTTTTATATTTTTATAAGTTTATCATCAAATTTCTTACTGTATATTTTATATTTTTTGATAATGTCTTATGAGTAATGTATTTATTTATTTATTATCACGTTCCCCTCTATTGACTGTGCTAGTCTAGTTTTTTTGATCAACTCAGATATATGCAATGAGTATAGGGTATAAGTTCTTATACTTTTATGTGTATTTATAGACATACATTATTTATTTATTTATTTCTATTTGATGTAATTTTTAACACTCTTGGTGTTTTTATGGTTATTTTACTTATTTATGTTTTTACTTATGGTGTTACTTATTTATGATTTGTTATGCTTTTAGTTTAGCCTGCCCCTGAAGAAGGTTGCGAAACACGGCCTGTGTCGGGCCATAGGCTAAAGGTGACCAATTTTAAAGTTTCCTTCCTACTGCTGTCCACGGTTTGTTACTGGGTTCTACATAGCACGTGGATCTGTGCTCCTGTGTTGAATAAGGGCATGACAGCCAGACCACCCCCACCTTCTAATGCCCACTTTCTTGTATCACACACACAAGCCATCCCGGTTGAGGACTCCCCCCCCCCCACCCCGCCCCGGACCAGAAGCGGAGGAGGAGAATGAAAAGGAAAAAGATGCAGAGGAGGAAGCAGAGGAGGACGAGGAGGCGGTGGCAGAGCAGCCAGAGCCATGTTGAGGTAGCAGGGGTTGACCCCTAAGCATGGGCAGCTGCAGCAGCCGGGTGACTGCTGTATCCGGTACCACCAGCACACCCAGCCCCATAGTGCTATCCAGCACCTCCCCCTTGGGGAGAGTGGGGAGGATGAGGAAGTCACCCTCACACTGATGGAGGTGCCATGCTCCCATGAAGGGGAGGGTCTGGATAGCACAGTGCTGGCTGGAGAGGGGACACCACTGTGGGGGGGGGGCCCAGGGAAGTGACGGGTATGCTCTGGAGAGGGCCTCAGCATGGGCCAAAGTGAGGGGGCAGGGCATAGCCAGTGGGTGCCCTGAGGAGTGGGCAAAGGAAGAGGATATAGATGGGGGAGAGTCCCTGGAGAGGTGCAGGACACACCACCCGGCTCTTCCATGTGGCTGGTGGAGGGGGAAGATGCAACAGGGGTGCTGGGGAAGTATGGCGGGAGTGGGAGCATGCCAGGGGTAGAGGGAGGGATGGGGGCTTACAGGGAGAGGAGGGAGGGGATGAGAGTGTGCAGAGGTGGAGGGAGGGGATGTGGGTGTGCAGGGGGAGTAGAGAGAGGAGGGGAGGGGATGGGAGCATGCGGGGGATGGAGGGAGGGGATGTGGGTGTATAGGGGGTGGTGATGTGAGCAGTCTGAGTGAAGGGATCCCAGGCATGGTGCAGCAGGTTGAAGCACCAGCCACATATGCACACCACGTGACCCTGCAGCAGGGTGAAGGTACTGAGGCTGCCATGCCTCAGGGCCTTGCAGGCCTGGCTACGCCCCTAGATCTCATCACACTGCACCTGCAGGTCATTCAGTCTGGTCTACACACCCTGGCCAAGGAGATGTGCCACCTCACTGAGGCCCTCACATTCCCACACAGGCCGCAGGATAGTGTGTGTGGGGGGGTCCAGTAGCACAGCAGGAACAGGGTGGCATGACTGTAGCACCACCAACAGCCATGACATATGTCCAGGGGTCATGTTCCAGGCAGTTGTATGTTTTAAGTTGTATGTTGTGTCTGTCAATAAAGTTTGGTAACATTCACCAGCTGGTCACCATGTCTGTACTAACTGGGGGCCACAGGGGGCACTGAGATATGCACGAGCTGTGTTGTGGGTGGGCAAGCAAAGGTGCTCAGTGCACAATGGCAGAACATGAAAGTGACATGCACAAACAGACTGGGGTGTGGGGGGTGGTTGAGGGGGACAGATTGCCTGCATGGGAGGGGGAAGGCCAATGCTGGCTGGGTCTTGGGAGGGTGTGTGTGTGGAGGGTGGAGAGTGCCCTGAAAGGAGGGATATGGATGGCGGAATGCAAGGGTGGAATGCACAAATAGGGAGGGACAGCACAGTGGGGCAGATGTGCAGGGAGTGGCAATAGCTGGTAGGGAGTATAACAGCACATGAGACATCAGACAATGGAGGGGGAGCAGAGGACAGGAAGGGACCAGAGGTGGGTCACTGGTGCAAGTGTGACTGGTAGGAATACCACACACATATGGGAGTGAAACTTGCAGTCATCCTGTGGTCACAGACTGGGGTGTGTCAGCTCTGAGGACTGTACAGTGCTCATAGCTGAGCTGTGTGGTGAGGAGCAGGGACACATGTGGCACAACTGCATGTCCCCTGTGCTGTTGTATGGGGATAAACAGGCCCTTGGGATGCCTAGGATGCTAATGTCTGCACATTTTGGTATGCACTCCCCTGTCCCATGTTCAGTGATGGACTCTGTCATGTATGTGTCACCAAGCTGTGATATGTGGTACATTTGGATCCCTGACCCCAGGGCCCCTATCTGGCACACCTGCGCTCCAACAACCCCAGCCACAGATACACAGCTCCACCAGCTCCTGTGCCCCCCTGGAACCACTCTCCCTGCCTCATCCCCTCTAGACCACTAGCCCAAACCCAACCGGGACAGCATACCTCACACAAAGTATGTCTGCACAAGATTCTGTCATGTCGCTGCACCCCTCCAATATGCTGCCCCATGGGATTGCTTTGCGACCACATTGTCATCATCCTGGTCCTTGAGTTGTATGTCTGCACAGGTGTGGACTGCCTCTGGTGCAGTAAGCATGCATCAGGCCAGGAAGATCTTACACACCATGTTTAGCTGATACAGGAGCTTGCCACCTGAGCAATCAAGGCAGAGGAAGTGGCTCTTCAGCAGCCCAAATGTCTGCTCGATGACAGAGCCGATTCATTGGTGCTCTCAGTTGTACTTCTGCTCCTCTGGTGTATGTGATCATACAAATGGGCCCAGCAGCCAGTCCTGCAGTAGGTACCCTCTGTTGCCTTCAGTTAAGGGGGGGGGGGGCAAAGAGTTTACAGTGATGTGTAGTGGCTTTCATAGCAGCTGACAGCCTATCCATGCCCCTCATCCCATTCTAGCATGCCCATCATGCATGTGTTCCATACCTGTGCCATACTGCCCATGTTCATACACGGTAATGCCCCCACACCGGATCACCTATGCAGCTGTGTAGTGCATGATGGTGTGCTGGGCCACTTACCCACTGATCCATGTGTGTAATGTGTGCAGCATGCAGTCATGAGGAGGTTGGGGTGAAAATGGGGCCCCTGACCATGGATGGGTGTCCCATACCCATGACATACTGACATGGCGGGCACCGCCTGCCTGCATGCATGCGGCAGATCATACATGCATGTATGTTGCTGGTCTGTGTCCATGTATCTAGCAGGCAGCCACCGGTGATGGCACCACCCTTGAAGACATCATGGATACCCGACTGAGCCAGGATGTAGACATCATGGAACGAGTCAGGGTACCATGACAAGAAATCTGTGATCTCCAGGTGGGCATTGCAGATGACCTGCATATTCATTAAGTAGAATGCCTTCTGGTTCTGGTATGCTGCCCCTTGCTGGCATAGCAGGCAGAGAGCCACATGCATGCAGTCAGTGGCTCCCAGGATAGATGGGAACCCTGCAACCTCATTGAACTACAGCATGACCCACTGTTGCTGCTGTGGTGTGCATGGGAAAGCTATGTAACACACAGACCATCCCACTAAGGCATCAAGCAACTGGGTGATGCAGCATGACACAGCTGTCTGGCTCAGACCAGCTGCAATTGCCATCACCAACTGGAAGGTGCCCATCCCCAGGAAGGCTAGGACTTTCAGCACCTTCATGTGGACAGGCACTGCATCCTATATGTGTATTGTGGCACCAGGTGTGTCTGAAGCTCCTGGCACAGGTCATGAATGGTTGTGTGGTCAAACCTATAGTGGGTCACACATAGCTCATTGCTCAGGTCCAAGTACTGGCTGTGCAGCCTGGGGACCCTGGCATAAGGGTGGTGACATGTTGCCCTCCAGAAATCTCGGTCTATGCATCCCAGCAGGAGAGTGGCAAACCAGATAGTGGTCTCCTCATAGGTCATCCTCAAGCAGAGCACCACAGCCATGCTCGCCTATGGTGGAATATGGCAGGTCAGTGTGTGTATACGGGTGTCTGGTTGGACCGTCGGCACACACCGCACATTGGGCCATGATCCTGATGTACACCAATCGCATTCACACAGCTGTCACTCCAGGGCATATGTATAGTCTACCACTGTCAACTACAAGTGGGAGGCACCATACAGCACTGTTCACACACTTCCTTTGCAGATGGTCAGACTTCCCAATCTGTGCTAGGTGTCGGTTTGGTCCTGGGTGGGCTGGTCTGTGGTGGGGGGACTGGGTGCTGGCACAAAAGGAACAGGGGTTAGCATGAGCCAGGAGGGGACTGGGGATGGGATGGGGGGCCAGGTACAGGCTGCTGTTGGGGGATGAGGGACTGGGACCTGGTGGGAGCCACTGCTGGGGTGGACCAGACAGGGACTGTTCTGGGGGATCTAACTGGGAATGTGCTGCTGCAGGGGGTTAGGCGAATAAGACTGGGCTGATGTGGGTGCTAGATGGGGCTGGGACTAGATGGTAGCTGGTACTGGGGGTAGGGTGGTGACTGGCAGGGGTGGACAGAAGCTGGGGATGGACAGATGGGGAGGGGTATGGGTTCACTCTGTGGGACAGAGGACATAGCTGTAATAGGCTATATATTTGGGGGTACATGGGGATTGGGGTTGGTAAGGTGTGATATGGGTGGACGTATACGGTGATGGGAGGGGAAGGAGGGCAGATGTTTGTTCCAGCAGCAGATGTAGAAATCATGGGGATGTGGATGTGAGATGAACAGACAGGTTAGTGGTAAACATTGGGACATTTGCAGATGCCACGATGGTGCCAGGGGTCAGCATCTGGGTTGGGAACATGGAACCCAAAGGGATATAGTAAATGCCATACTGGGTCAGACCACAGTCCATCATGCCCAGTGTCTAGGTCCCACCAGTGGCTACTCTAGGTCACATGTACCTAGAGGCTACCTGGGCACTCACACAGGTTCTATACTGCATGTATTGGGCCAAGCTGTGGATGTTCCAGGTCTGCTGTGATACTAGTTTCTGGACTGTTCCATCAGGAACAGGTATAATTCATCCATCTGGTACAGATTTCAGTGTTTGCTGGCATGGTGACCCTCTTCGCCTATTGGTCCTCTACTGGTTACACTGTGGCATCAATGCATGTCCCCTGATCCCTCTACTCTTTGCTGACATTAACAGCAGAGCTATGTGTCACCTGTGGACCTCTGTCATATCTCCCCTCAGCCCTCTTTTGCCCACATAGAGGTGTCCTAGTCTTTCTTGCCCCCCTCATGGGAGGTATCCTCCCATCCCTCTACCATTCTGGTGGTTCTTCCCTGTACCACCTTACATGTGGCAACAGGACTTGCAGAAAACTGTCAGGATGCTGTCAGAACATGGAACTGTACAGGGCTTTATGGTATCCTTGGGCTGCACCTCCATTCCTGTCCTCTTGTGTCCTAGCATGCTATCTGCTTTATTGGCCATCACTGCACATTGTGTGGTAGGTCTCAACCTTTTATCCACAGTGACACCTGATTTGTTTTCCTGGGTGGTGGCTCCTAGTGTTAGGGGAGGGTAAGGGCTCATCTGTAAGTACAACACTAGAACTCCTGCACTGTGTGCATGATTGAAACCCCTAGACCAGCAAGTCCAGGCAACATTAGGTTGGGGTTCCATTGTGCTTTAGTTTTGCTGACTAGTCTATGTCAGCTCTGGAAATTGTGCATTGCTGACATCTTGTGTTTTGTTTGGTGCAGGGGAAGGGTGTGCTCTGTTCCCCATCTCCTGTGTTGTTCTACATTCCAGGCCTGGATTTTGGGGTGCCCTATCTGAAATATGTTACAGAGGGTGTGCTAGGGATTCAGGGTGGGTGGGATGTATGGTACCCCAGTGTGCCTGACAGTTGGCATGGGGGCATAGTAATATGGTCATCTGCTAGTCTTGATTCCCTGCCTCCCCATGCACATAATATTGGGACACCCATTGCGTGGCATGTTTATCAGGCATTGCTGCACATTCTCATATGTTACCGTGTATTCAACCATTCATTTCAATTGTTTTCATGTCTGTTCATTGAAATTCATTTCATTGGCAGCATCCAAACATTTGTTTTGGATGTACAGGTACCTATGCCATTGCACAGACATGCAGAAGCCTGTGATGGCTTCCTCTGAGTGCCACCTGTTATTTTGAATAGACTACATGTAAAATGTCTCACAGTGTAGTTCACATATCTGCTGATGAGGCCTCTGGTCACGGAAGCCCTATGTGGTATTTGAACCCTTAGATGCAGAATCTGTGCCTTGTATTCAGAACCACTGTGCCACAGCTCCACAACATTTACTGTAGTAATGTGTGGTGGGCACAATGCAGCTGCACTGGTGTGTTGTCCTCAGAGCTGCTCCTGTGTGGAGGAAGTCTAGGGTCTGGGGGAGGTGTACATAAATCTAGCCTTGCCTCATCCTGCTGTTGGCCACCCACTCCCTGTTCCACGCATCCCCCCTGCCCGTACCAGCCTGCCTGGGGGGGTCTGTGCAGGGCAGCTGACATCTACTCTTGGATCCTTGTTCACCACTATCACCCACAGGGGCATCAGCACTGCTCACATAGCATCTGGGGCACTAGGGCACAAGCATCAGCACACATAGCATCCCATTTACACCATGCCCTCTTGGAACCTACCTCGTCTGTGGCATATCAGTTGTGGATGCCCAAGGTGTGTATGTCTAGGACACAAATATCACTATCGTAAACATGTGGCACCATCAGAAACGTTATCACCATCGGAACAGACGTGGGCACACCCATGCATACTATTTATGTTCTGCACGACTGTACATACACGGCTACATGTCACTGTACATGTACGCACATCATGTATTTTAAGCATTCATACAGCTACACCACTATATGTCCACATGCTATAAAAAGTGCACCCCTGCTGCGGACATGCCCCTGTGGTTTAGGCATCTTTCTGAGCTGCAATGGTTTGTGCGATGGCCCCCAACATCTCAACATGTAAGCACAACTTCACCAATGGTGAGCTGACTCTCCTCATTGAGGAGATCCTCACTGACCTTTGAGTCCCGATGGGCACAGAGGAGGCCAGGATGAGTGCCTATGAGTGGCAGCAGAGTTGGCTCTCCATCTGTAGGAAGTTCAATGCCATCTACCATAATAACCGTGAAAGTGAGGATTTGAAATGAAAGTGGTGGCAGGTGCACCGGGACACCTGCAAGAAGGCATGCAGTGTGGGGCCAGATGGTACAGGGAGCATAGCTGACTGATCTATAGCTTCGGGTTCTAGCTATAGTTGACTCAGCAGCCATGGAAGACCTGGACATCTCACAGATGTCGCAGGACCAGAGTGCATGCCTGATCTCTGTCATCCATCTCCCACATGGGTTCTGTTCCAGACCTGCATCTCTGGTTCAAGTACCCCCTACACCTCCCACTGCATCTTCACATATGTACCCTCTGGGTGGCCATGGGGCAAGCTTGGGCATATTGCACTGTCACATTGGCCTCTGATGCCTCATTGGGGGGCTCTGTGGTAGTGAGTCTGCTCTGTATTGAGTGGCTCAAATCCATGTTTCACTCTGCTGCATGCCATACTGAGGGACCTGTCCCATCTGTTGCAGTTCCCCCACCTCTGCGATGTTGTGCCTCTGAGGCCTTTGTGCAGCACTGCTACTCGTTTGTGTGTGTGTGCATGCTACATGCATTGGTCAGTGATGGATTGTTTGTTCCTTCCTCGCTCAACAGGTGCTGCTGAAGCTGCGGGACCAAGCACTGCCCCCATGCTTTCCTCTTTGCCCCCATCTCTTCCACTGCTGAGTCACCAACTCAGACTGTACTTTCTGTGGCACCACTGGAGGGAGTGATTCTCAGCCTGTGGATCCTGCTAACATGCCACTGGGGCCTGCCAACAGCATGGAGCAGGAGGATCCTTGTTCAGGAGATGGGGAAGACTGGCTTGCCGCATCACCGGAGCCCCCTGGGCAGCAGGATGATGCCACACATAGAGATCACATCTGTGTGACTGGTCCAGTGTGCTGAGTGAACTGCTTGCATGGGATGAGGCACATGCAGAGCATGCCTGTCTGAAGCCGGAGCTCCTGCATCACAGTGTGGCCCTCCAGGAAGAGCAACTGGTAGCGCAGCACATCTGGATGCCTCTGATGGCCACTTCAGCTCCAGCATAGATCAGCTGCTCGCCCAGCTGGACAGGTCACAAGTGCACCTGTCTCTATCCCCATAGCTGTGCTGCCCTCTGTACCCACCCAGTCAATATCCCCACCTCCACCATCTGCTGCTGCTATAGCACCTGCTGCTGCCAGTGGTCCTGTGCCAGACACCCTGCCATCTACCAGCAGGGTTTTGATACACGCTGCTGCATGTGCGGCATTAGCTGTAGGGTCTATCAGCTTGGGCATCTTGGAACCTGTGCCTTGGGGTATGGGGCCACCAACGGTGTTACCCTTTTCCATGAGGCTCCTGGGGGGCCCTGTCCATCAAAGAAGAAATATTGTTTTTGATGATCTTAATGTGGCTAAACAGCTAGAGAAGGTAACAGCAAAGACCAGAATGATGCTTGGGTGCATAGGGAGAAGAAGAGCCAGCAGGAAGAAGGAGGTGTCTCTGTATAAATCTTTGGTGGACCCCATTTGGAGTATTGGTGCAATTCTGCAAACCACACCTTCAAAAGGTGTGTTTTTTTATACAGCTTTATCATTTGTTCAAAGTGGTTTAAATTGTAGCAAACTTGGTAATGTACATTAAACAGGGGCACTAATAACTTGGATTTTTTTTTTAGGCAATGGAGAGTTAAGTGACTTGCCCGACAGGATGGAGTCAGTGCAAAGGGTGGCTACCAAAATGATAAATGGAATTCATTGTAAGGCATATGGGGAAAGACTTAAACATCTCAGTATGCATACGTTGGAAGAGAGGTGGAAAGGGGAGATATGATAGAGACATTTAAATACCTCCATGGCATAAATGCACCGGGTGAGAGCCTCTTTCATAGAAAGAGAGCTCTGCAACGAGGGGGCATAGGATGAAAGTGAATGGGGATAGACTCAAGAATAATTTGTGGAAATATTTTGTTATGGAAAGAGTAGATGTGTGGCATAGTCTCTCAGTCGAGGTAGTAGACATGAGGACAGTATTTGAATTCAAGAAAGCATGGGACAAACACGGAAGATCTCTAAAAGAAAAAAAGGGACTGTAGTAGTTGAAAAAAAAGGACAGACTGGATAAGCCATATGATCTTTATCTGCTGTCTTGTTTCAATGTTTCTAACACTTACTGCCATGACACAATAAAAAGGAACCCCAGTATATCTAATGTCAGGTTCTCCCAGTCCACTTAGCTGTGAATGATATAGACTTATAATATTCCTCTGCCATGGAGAATATACATTCACTGGGCAGGAGTCTTATTTGTACAAATTGATGCTGGTCTCTGCTGCTCATCACTGTAGTGAAAGTCAATAAGTATGTATTGAAAAATTCTAGCATGTGTTACACATTTCTTCTTAAAGTAAATGTGTGAAATAAACAAAAAACATCCAAAAATAGGAAAAAAGTTCAAACAAACCAAGAATGATACAGAAACTGTTGCCTTATACAAATATATAGTAGCATAGTAACATAGTATATGATGGCAGATAAAACCATAAGAACATAAGATATGCCATACTGGGTCAGACCAAGGTCCATCAAGCCCAGTATCCTGTTTCCAACAGTGGCCAATCTAGGTCATACGTACCTAGCAGTTTCTCCAAAAGACACAGCTTCTGCAATGCTTGTACTAGGTCAAGCATTGATATCCTGGGTCCCTTCTTAATAATGGTTTATGGACTTTTCCTCCAGGAACTTGTCCAAACCTTTTTTAAACCCAGCTACACTAACAGCCTTTACTACATCCTCCGGTAACAAATTCCAGAGTTTGATTACACGTTGAGTGAAAAAATATTTTCTTTTATTAGTCTTAAATAGTTTACCCTGTAACTTCATTGCATGTCCCCTAGTCTTCCTATATTCTGATAATGTAAACAGGCGATCTACGTTTACCCGTTCCACTCCGTTCATTAATTTAGAGACTTCTATCATATCTCCCCTCAGCCGTCTCTTTTCCAGGTTAAAGAGCCCTAACCTTGTTAGCCTTTCTTCATAGGAGCATCCTTCCATCCCCTTTACCATTTTGGTGGCTCTTCTCTGAACCTTTTCTAATAATGCTATATCCTTTTTAAGATACGGCGACCAGGAGGGAGGAAGTGACATCATCAGTGTGGATGGCAGCCTAAGTTAGCAGCTCCGGCGTTGAACCCCGAAAGCTGTGAAAAAATAAGACTCCATAGCTCGCTGAAACATACCGGACCGCAGAAAGAGGTGGCGGAACGGGTGGTAGAAGTGCTGGGTGAGATGACGACTCGCAAGAAGGCGGCAGATCTGAAAGAATTTGCCTATGGTGGCGGGCAGGTCGGAGGACGGGAGCCTAAGATGGCGGCGGGAGAGAGACAGCCCCAGGAATCCATAGAGCGCCTGGTGCCACGTGCGCTGGAGATGGAGAAGGGTGCGACGGTGGTGAATGGTGTCTCCAGGGCCGAGCTGAAAGCTTGGTTTGGGGAGTTAAAATCGGAGCTGGCTGCAGTGAAAGCGGAGGTGGGTGAAGTTTGCAACGAATTGCGGGAGGAAGTGAGTGAGCTGAGCAGGCGAACGGAGGTACATGAACAGCATTTGGAGGCTGTGAAGAAAAAACAGGGGGAGTTGGAGAGCTCTGTGAAAGACTGGGAGCAGTGGAAAGCGCAAATCCAGTACAAAATAGAGGATCTTGAAAATCGTACTAGAAGGAATAATTTGCGCATTAGAGGAGTGCCTGAGGAACCAGAGTTTGCTGACAGCCGGCGAGTAGCTGAAGCAATTTGCAAGGATATTTTGATGGAGGGGGAAGATGAAATGGAAGTTGATGAGGTGGTCCTGGACAGAGCGCATTGGGCGCTGGGGCCCAGCAGGCCTAATCGGCCGCAAGACATTGTAGTCTGCATACACGATTATGCTATCAAGGAAAAGATTGCCATGAAGATGCGGAAAGCGAGGGTGTACGTTTGGCAGGGATATAAGGTGGCGATCTATGCAGATATTGCGGCAGGGACCCTGCAGAGAAGGCGTGAGTTGCAGCCTGTTACCACGCTGCTGCGGCAGGAGAATGTGCGCTACCGCTGTCTCTACCCATTTGGACTGTGCTTTACGGTGGGTACCCGCAACTGGAGGGTGCAGAACAGTGAGGAGGCACAGAAGGCCCTGCGGGCGGCGGGACTACGGGGACCGCAGAGTCGGCTGGGTGCGACCCTGGATGAACAGCTGGAGCGGGAATCGCAGGTGGCGGCGAAGGAGAGACTGCCCAGCCCAGAGCAAAGTCAGCGGGAGGAGGAAGCCCAGTCGGGGCTGACGTGATTGGAAGTTTGGGGATTGCTGGACTTCATTGTGACTTGTCGGACTTGATTTGCACCAGTATTTGGGGATTGAGGACTACGGTTGAGTTAGGGGGGGAGGGGGGTGGTCGGGTGGCTGGGAGGATGGGATGGTGGAAATTTTGTGTTGCTGTTATTGTGATCTGGGTGCTGGGGGGAGGGGGTGGGGTGACTGGAGGATGAGGGGAGGGAGGGTGGTTTTATAGGAGGTGGATGGGAGAATTGAGAATGTTTTGATGTACGGGGAAGGACTCTGCGGGGGCGGGGGAGGGGGATCATAGGATGGTGGGTTGGATGTTGGGATGGTATGGAGTAGATGTGTGCATTTCTTTAGCTGACTGTAAAAAAAATGATTGAAGCGTTAGGATGTGGAGGGGAGGGAGGGTTGGAGGTTTTGGGGAACGGTAGAGGGATAGGTGTGGAAGGGTGGGGGTGCATTGGCTTTGATGGGGGCTGAGGGAGGAGTGGGTGGGTAGGGTAGGGAAGTGGTTAGGGGTGAGGATCGGATGGTGGTGTTGGGGGGGTAGGAGGGGGTCTTGGACATGGACTGGGGGGAGGGAGGGGGTAAGTGGGGGGGGCCGGAGGGGGACTGGGCTGCTCTGCACTGATGGGCACTACTCTGTGGGAGGCCTCAAGAGGGCGGAAGAGAGGGTTGGGGGGGCGGGGGAGGGGGGAGAGGTGGGGAAGGGGGGGAGGAAGAGGGGGGGTGGGGATGGGAGGGAGGGAGGGGAGGGGGCAGGGGGTGGTGGGGGAGCAGAAATTGAGGGTGGTTACAATTAATGCTAAGGGGTTGCGCACCTGGCGGAAACGTCGACTGGTAGAAAAGGAAGGCGTGAGGACTAGGGCTGAGTTCGTGTGCGTTCAGGAAACGCATTTGAAGGTGGGTCAAGAGAGGTTGTTAGAGACAAGAAAATACCCCAAGGTGGTGCTGGCGGGGCAGAGGGCCGAATCGCGGAAGGGGGGGGGGTGGCCATAATGGTGGGGGCTGAGATGCGGGATAAGGTGTTGGGGGAATACCGAGATAAGAAGGGGAGGTATGTGGGAGTGAAGGTGAAGTTGGGAGAGGAGTTGGTATGGATTTTCAGTTTATATGGGCCAAACGAGGGGCAGGGAGAGTTCTATGAATATATGAGGGCGGATTTGGCGAAGTTGGGGGATTTGCCGATTATTGTCGGGGGGATTTTAATTTGACTCTTAACCCCCATTTAGATAATGGAAAGGGGACGGGAGTGGGGAAACGACGAGTGCGGCTGAAAATGTTGGAGATGAAAGCAGGTCTAGGGTTAGTGGATGCTTGGCGGTGCCGGAATCCGGGGAGGAAACAATATACATACTATTCAGCACCGCATGGGAGCTACAGCCGTATAGATATGATATGGGTGGATGGTAATTGGATGAGTAAGGTGGCAGAGGTAGAGCAGGGGTCCATTACTTGGACGGATCATGCGCCCATGAGCGTTGAGTTTAATTTGGGGTACAAGGGCACGGGCGTGAAGTTTTGGAGGTTAAACGACTCGTTGTTGGAAGATCCCGCTGTTGTCGGATGTACTGCTGGAGTCATTACGGAATACCAGGATTTCAATCTGAATGGGGAGGTTGAGCTTGGAATGGTATGGGATGGATTGAAGGCAGTGGTCCGGGGGCATCTGCTGGGAGAAGCATCACGGCGATGTAGGATGCAAGGGGAAGAGGAGGGGCGCTTGTTGCGGGAAATAAGGCAATTGGAGGGGAGTCATCAATGTGACCAGAACGAGGGAGTCCTCAGCGAGTTGCAGAAATTGCGCGGACGGCTGGGTCAGTTACGAGCTAGTAAACTGGCCCATGAACTTACTGTTCTTAAGCAAGCCATGTTTGAGGGGGGAAACAAGGCTGGGTGTCTTTTGGCCAGGTGGTTGAGGGCCAGGGCGTCCAAGTCGACTATAGGCAGCATACGGAATGGGAGGGGGCAGTTAGTGTCGGGGAATAATGAGATTCGTAAGACGTTCCGAGAGTACTATAAACAGTTGTATAGCAGTGAGGTTTCGGGTGGAGTGGAAAAAAGTAGGCAGTATTTGGAAGGGTGTGCTTTGCCAAAGTTAGACCCAGTGGAGGGGGGGGGATTAGATCGGCTGATCACTGCAGACGAGGTGGCGGAGGCTATAAAAACCCTGAAACTGGGGAAAGCGCCAGGCTTAGATGGTTTGACGGGTAAATTCTATAAAGTATTCCAGGCTGTGTTGCAGCCGCTTTTGGTGGATGTGCTCAATGGGGTACTTCAAACGGGGGCTGTTCCCGGATCCATGACGGAGGCGGGGATTACTCTTCTTCTTAAGCCGGGTAAGGACCCCATGGTTTGCGGCTCCTATCGGCCGATTTCATTATTGAATGTAGATGCCAAACTATTGGCGAAAATACTGGCCATGCGATTGCAGAGGGTGCTGCCTAAACTAGTGCATGTGGACCAGACAGGCTTTGTGGCAGGGCGACAGGGGGGGGATAATATCAGACGACTTTGCAATTTGACTTGGGAGGTAGAAAGGACGGGGCAGAAGGCGGTGTTTATTTCTATCGATGCCGAGAAAGCGTTTGATAGGGTGGAGTGGGATTTTTTGCTGATGGTCCTGGAGAAGGTTGGGTTGGGAGAGAATTTTATCAAATGGATCCGTGCATTTTACATAGGGCCTAGGGCCCGAGTCCGAGTGAATGGGAGCTATTCGGAAGTGTTTGGCTTGGAGAGGGGAACTCGACAGGGCTGTCCGTTGTCGCCATTGCTCTTTGCACTAGCTATAGAGCCTTTAGCCGACCGGGTCCGGCGGGCGGTCGATGTAAAAGGGGTGATTATGAATGAATGGGAATCGAAAATAGCTCTATTCGCGGACGATATTATCTATACCCTTAGAGAGCCCTTAATTTCTTTGCTGGTCTTAATGAAGGAAATTGAACAGTATAGCGGGGTTTCGGGATACAAAATAAATGGTAGTAAGACCGAGATCTTAGAGTTTAATTTGGGAGAGCGGTTGGAGCTGAGCCTTCGTAGTAGTTTTCCGTTTCGGTGGGTGCGGGGTGAATATAGGTATTTGGGGATACAGATGGGAAAAGATTGGCGGCGGTTATGGGATCAGAACTTTGGCCCACTCATGCAAGCGGTGAAGCGGGACCTGAGTCGGTGGAAGAGCTTATATTTGACATGGATAGGGCGCATTGCAGTTATAAAAATGAATGTACTGCCTAGGTTTCTCTTTTTGTTTAGCTCTATTCCTAGCAAGATTCCTATGAGTTATTTGCGCAGAGCCCAACGTCTGATCTTGGATTTTATCTGGGCAGGGGGAAGACCTCGGGTGTCGCAATACACTCTTTATCGTGAGCAGTGGGAGGGAGGTATGGGTGTTCCGTGGTGGCTGGAAAAGTATTATGCTGCGGTGCAATTGAAGGCCCTGGCGAGCTGGCAGGGGGGGGGGAGACCCCCATTTGGGTGGAGTTGGAACAGATGAGAGGGGAGGGATCGAGCTTGCGGATGTGGATGTGGGATCCGGGCGGGCGATGGGGAGGAGGTAGCGGGGGGAATCCATTTCGGGAATACACGCAGGGGTTGTGGGGGGGGGGGGTAAAGAGGAGTCTGTTGCGGGGGAAGCGGTACACAAGGGATACTTATATTAGGGGGATGCAGGATTTCAGCCCAGGGCAGGAGGGGGGGAGGTGTTTAAGGCGTGGGGGAATAAAGGCTTGCAAACCTTGGGGCAATTGATGAATGATGGGGGGGAGGTAAGGTCTTTTGCAGAATTGCAGGAACTCCATGACGTGGAGGATAGACACTATTTTGCGTATGTGCAATTAGTGTCCTATGTACGGAAGATGGGGGTTTTGAAGGAAGGTTGCTACTCCCTTTGAGGTGGCGATGCGGACGGGGGGTGGGAGGAGGGGGCTGATTACGCTCCTGTATGCTGAGTTACGGCAGCAGGTCGGGGAACGCAGGCAGGGGAAGAGTAAAGGGGAGCAGGCCTGGGAGCGACAATTGGGGGGGGAGTGGGGAGAGGAGCGCTGGGCACATATCTATAGTTGGTCCCGACGCCTGGCCCCGGGACCCTCATATCTTGAAAATAGTTTAAAAATGCGGCATCAAATGTATTGGACCCCCTGGAAGCTAAAGGTGTTTCGCCCGCAGGAAACTGGGGAATGTTGGAGAGGTTGTGGGCAGCGGGGCGATTTGTTCCATATAGTTTGGGAATGTGCAGAGATTCAACAGATGTGGCGGGTCCTGCGGGGCTGGCTCCAGGCCCTGGTAAAGGTGGATATGGCCTTTACAGCACCTATGATTCTATTGAATGAAATGCCTGAGGTGGGGGACAGGGGGATTCTTACGCTGGTGGAATGCTGTATAGGGGCAGCGCGAGGGGCGATCATGGCCAAGTGGAGATGCGAGGTGACACCATCATTAGGTATGGTTATGCAGCGCATTGACCATTTGTGGACTATGAGTGCAATAACCGCTCACCAGCGTCATACCATGAAGGCTTTTAAGGATGTTTGGGGGCGGTATGAGGAATGGCGGGAGGGAGGAGGGCAGGGGGGGATAGGTGGGGTGGAGGGGGGGGAATAGGGGGTGTTATCGGGAGGGGGGGGGGCCTTGTGAAATTGGCCTGTGGGTGGTTGGATAGTGTGAGGTATATGCAGTGTTGTTGTTGTTTGAGCCTAATTATGTTTGCTGATGTTTTTATGCCTTTCAATAAAACTTCAAGTTATAAAAAAAAAAAAAAAAAAAGATACGGCGACCAGAATTGCACACAATATTCAAGGTGCGGTCTCACCATGGAACGGTATAGAGGCATTATAATATCTTTTGTTTTATTTTCCATTCCTTTCCTTATGATACCTAGCATTCTATTTGCTCAGTTGGCTGCCTCTGCACACTGGGCCGAGGGTTTTAACATGGTATCCACAATGACGCCTAAATCTTTTTCCTGGGTGGTGGTTCCTAATGTGGAACCTTGCATCGTGTAACCATAGTTTGGGTTGTTCTTCCCTAGGTGCATAACTTTGCACTTGTCCACATTAAATTGCATCTGCCATTTTGATGCCCAGTCTTCCAATTTATCAAGATCCTCTTGCAATTTTCCACAATCCTCTTGGGTTTTAACAACTTTAAATAGTTTTGTGTCATCTGCAAATTTGATAACCTCACTCGTTATTCCACTTTCCAGGTCATTTATGAATATGTCAAAAAGCAGCAGACCCAGCACAGATCCCTGGGGTACACCACTATTCACGTTTCTCCATTGGGAAAATTGGCCATTTAGCCCAGCCCTCTGCTTTCTATCTTTTAACCAGTTCCTGATCCACAGTAGTACACTGCCTCCTATCCCATGACTCTTTAGTTTTGCCAAAAGTCTCTGATGAGGGACCTTGTCAAAGACTTTCTGAAAGTCCAGATACACTATATCAACCGACTTAGCTTTGTCCACCTGTTTATTCACACTTTCAAACAAACATAGATTAGTAAGACAAGATCTTCCTTTTCTAAAGCCATGTTGGCTGTCTCCCATTAGGCCATGACTATCTACATGCTGAGTAATTTTATTCTTTATGATGGTTTCTACCATTTTTCCTGGTACTGATGTGAGGCTCACCGGTCTGTAGTTTCCCGGATCACCCCTCAAACCCTTTTTAAAAATTGGTGTTACATTGGCGATCCGCCAATCTTCAGTTATTAGAGATAATTTTAATGATAGTTCACACATTACTAATAGCAGGTCTGCAATCTCATATTTCAGTTCTTTCAACACCCTTGGATGTATACCATCCGGCCCAGGTGATTTGCTACTCTTCAGTTTATCTAATAGTTGTAAGACATCTTCCCGATGTATCAATATTTCCTTCAATTCTTCCGCACCTTTAAATACCACTTCAGTCATGGGTAACATCCCTACATCTTCCTCAGTAAAGACAGAAGCAAAAGAATTCATTCAGTCTCTCCGCTATCGCCTTGTAGCCTCTTAGTGTCCCTTTAACTCCTCTATCATCTAATGGTCCAACTGACTCTCTCACAGGTTTTTTGCTACGAATGTACAAGAAAAAAATCTTTATTTCATGTTTTTGCTTCCTCAGCAAGCTTCTTCTCAAATTCTCTCTTTGCCTTCTTTATCAATGCCTTGCATTTGACCTGCCAGTGCTTGTGCTGTTTCCAGGTTTCATCGTTTGGCTCTTTTTCCCATTTCCTGAAAGATGCTTTCTTGGCAACAACAGCCTCTCTGACCTCACCTTTAAACCATGCTGGCAGTTTTTTGGACTTCCTTCCACTTTTCTTAAAGTGTGGAATACAGCTGGTCTGGGCTTCCAAGATAGTATTTTTCAACAACACCAAAGCTTGATGTAAGTCTTCAACCTTTGCAACTGCTCCTTTTAGTTTTTTCTTAACTATTTTCCACATTTTATCATAGTCTCCCTTTCGAAAGTTAAAAGGTAGTACTGTGGATTTCCTTACTATCCCTCCTCCACTAATTAAATCAAAGGCGATCATGCTATAATCACTATTGCCAAGTGGCCCCAACACCCTTATCTCTTGCACTAGATCTGGTGTTCCACTAAGGACTAGGTCTAATATGGCTTCCCCTCTCGTCGGTTCATGGACCAGCTGCTCCAAGAAGCAGTCATTTATGTCATCTATGTCATATGTGGGGAGGAGTAGCCTAGTGGTTGGGACAAGGTACTTCAGGCCGGAAGGTCAGCAGTTCAAATCCCACTAGAGGACAGCAACCTTGGGCCGGAAGGACTGGGGTTTCTAGTCCCACAGATGCTCCTTGTGGTCTTGGGCAAGCCACTTAACCCTCCATTGCCCATGTTCCCTGTAAGTATGAGTGTATGTGTCTCAAAATCCCCACGTGTTAAATGTATCCCCCACTTGTGTTGTGACCGCTTTGATTGAAGGATAAGGCGGTATATAAATACCATTAAATAAATAAATAAATAAATCTAGGAACGTTATCTCCCTAGCATGTACTGCCGTGACACTGACCCAGTCGTTACCGGGGTAATTGAAATCGCCCATTATTATTACCACGCTGTAACTTTTGTTAGCTTCCTTGATTTCTTTGAGCATTTCATCATCCATTTGTTCATTCTGGCCAGGCGGTCGATAGTACACCCCCACTGCCATCGCCTTCCCCTTTTTACATGGAATTTCAATCCATAGAGATTCTACAGCAAATTTTGTTTCCTGCAAAACTTTAATCCTTTCTGAGTCAATGCCCTCTCTAACATAGAGCGCAACCCCTCCACCAATTTGATCATCTCTATCATTACGATATAGTTTGTACCCAGGTATCACAGTGTCCCACTGGTTGTCCTCCTTCCACCATGTCTCTGATATTCCAATCACATCTAACCTCTCATTTAGTGCTATATATTCTAACTCTCCCATCTTATTTTTTAGACTTCTAGCATTTGCTTACAAGCATTTTAGAGACTGTATTTTATTCATATTAGTTTGGCTATTGGTAGACATGGGTAATTTGGGATCTTTAAGCTCTGTCTGCTCCATACTCGAGGGCATTTGGTCTACTTTACTCTTTTTTGGAACCTCTCTGATTTTGGTAGTATCCTTCAAGGATACATTCTTCCAAACCATCTGCTCTTGGGCGACTGTTGGCTTTCCCCTATTATCTAGTTTAAAAGCTGCTCTATCTCCTTTTTAAAGGTTAATGCCAGCAGCCTGGTTCCATCCCTGTTAAGGTGAAGCCCATCCCTTCAGAAGAGCCCCTCCTTTCCCCATAATCTTCCCCAGTTCCTAACAAATCCAACCCCTCATCTCTGCACCATTGTCTCATCCACGCATTGAGACTCTGGAGCTCTGTCTGTCTTTTGGGTCCTGCACGTGGAACGGGAAGCATTTCGGAGAATGCTACCCTGGAAGTTCTGGATTTCAACTTCCTACCTAAAAGCCTAAATTTAGCCTCCAGAACCTCCCTACCACATTTTCCTATGTCATTGGTACCGACATGTGCCAAGACAGCAGACTCCTCCCCAGCACTATCTAAGACCTTATCTAGGTGGCGAGTGAGGTACGCTACCTTCGCACCAGGCAGGCATGTTACCAGGCGATCCTCACGTTCACCAGCCACCCAGCTATCTACATGCCTAATGATCGAATCACCAACTATAACAGCTGTGCTATCCCTTCCCTCATGGGCACATGGCCCTGGAGAAACGTCCTCTGTGCGAGAGGGTTTTACATCACCTGGAAGATAGGTCCTAGTTACAGGATCACTTCCTGCCACACCAGGGTGATGCTCTCCTGTCACGTGACCTCTCTCCTCCATGGCAACAGGGATGCTGCCACACTGGAGGTGGGACTTCAGGACTATATCCCTGTAGGTCTTGTCTATGCAACTCTCTGTCTTTCTTATGTTTTCCAATTCTGGTACTCTAGCCTCTAGAGAACGGACTCGTTCCCTGAGAGCAAAGAGCTCCTTGCACCTAGTGCACACGTAAGACCTCTCACCAACTGGGAGAAAATCATACATTTGACACTCAATGCAAAAGACTGGAAAGCCCGCATCCTGCTGCTGGACTGCTGTCTGCATCTTAGTTTTACGTTTTTTGTTTAGATCTTTAAGTTCTTTAATTACTAAGGGTTGCTATGGATATTTATACCAATAAAACTGTACCTAATATGTTTAATATACCTTGTTCACCTGAAGCTTAATTAATCTCAGGTCCTTAGTGTATGTCTGATTTGGGTAACAAGCTTCACCTGAGAGCACCTCCTGTCTTTTAAGATGTGTAAGTACCTATAAAGCTACGATTATCCCAGGGGTGGGTGGGTGTGGGGAGGGAGGGAGGAAAATAACACTTATTAAAAGAGGGCTGCTACACAGTACCCTGTCCTGTGCTGCTGAGGTAAGCTATATTCTTATTTGATTTAAATTATAGCTCTTTGCTGCTGCTAGGCTCTAACTTATTATGAAATTTAAACTACAAGCTCTCTGCTGGGTTCTAAATTTAACCAGAAAGCTCTCTTCTGTGTTTTAAATTTAAACTAAAAGTACTTTGCTGATGCTAGGCCCTGAGTGACTATTAAATTTAAACTACAGCTCTCTGCTGGGTTCCAAATTTAACCAGAAAGCTCTCTTCTGTGTTTTAGATTTAAACTAAAAATACTTTGCTGATACTAGGCCCTGAGTGACTATTAAATTAAAACTATAAGCTCTCTGCTGGGTATGAAATGTAACCAGAAAGTTCTCTTCTGTGTTTTAAATTTAAACTTAAACTGCTGCTACTAGGCCCTGACTGATTTAACAAAAAATAGTGGGTTCACAGATTAACTAGCTTTAATAGAAAGAATTCCTTTCAGAAAATTCCCAGAAGTATATACTCACAATTGTAGATCTCTCTCCAGAAGTAACAGTCCCTTTTTCTAGTCCTTCAAGACTCAGGGCCCGATTCTGGTCTGTCTGCATGTCAGACTACTGCCCGACTAACTCAGTCAGGCTCCTGAATGGAGCAGCGGCGCCATGGCATCCAGTTGCCATGGTACTGCAGCTTCATTCAAGATCTGCGATCCTTGGCTGCCAACCACTTCTTTCATTCCCCGCAGCCCGACCCCGATCTGGCCACCCATGGCCAGGGTCAGGATGCAGGGAATCTCCTGCACCCCCTCCACCCTTTGTCATGGACCAGGCCTGCTGTTATCCATTGTCTATGGGAAAGTATTCCATCTCAGAGGTGGAATAAGTTTGCCATCTAGCCTGCCAGCCGTGAACTTACAGGGCCAACATCAGAATTGGCCCTGTATGTCCATGGCCGTGGACCGCACACTGCCTGCCCTAATTTCGCCTCTGCACTGCCCCTTTCCCACCCCATCTAACCTCCCCATACAAACTCCTTGTTCATCCGGGGAGGCTTGGCAGGTACGGGGAAGGCAAATGAATAGTGCGGATGGACGTCCCAATGGAGTTTTGGAGTGCTCACTTTCTGCATTAACTATGCCAATTGTGTTCGTATTCCTACTGGTTGAAAAGCCTGGGAGGCATTTGGCCATCTTCTTTCCTTTGAACTGTGTTCCCAAGATAGTGCCTCTGATGATGGAATCTCCAAGTAGCAGTAGCTTCCTGTTTTGTGATTTTTTCTTCCTGTTTGGTGCATTATCAGTAGATAGGGCATTACCCTTCTCATTTAAGGGCACTTAAACAGCCAAATAGTAAAGTTAGAAATCTTAGCTTTGTAGAGTCTCTTGAAGTTGTGATGGTAATTACTGGATCAGATTGTTTGCTCAGGCAGTAACCTGCCATTATTTCAGCACTTCTTAATCAGTAATTTCAGGGTAGGGCTGCCACTGCTCTTGCTCCCAAGGTCCAGGGATTCTTTAACCTCCTGGTGCAATAAGTTCAAAGCATCTCATACCATGAAAGCCACCCCTCTCCTTTATTGCCTTAACCAAGTTCATCCTACTATCTCTTACACAAATGCCAAGAAACATAGTGGTCTTTTTCTGGCCTAGCTGCCAGACCTCCAGCATCCCTTTATTTCTGCTAAAATATAGGCTCAAGTATAGCTATCATCTATTACTTAGGTGTGTAGCACAGCCTATCAATACTCTGCTACTGGTGTATTTTGCTTTACCAACAGCTTGCCTTTGCCTCATTCAGTTGCTACCAACGTTTTGTAAGATAGAGATATGTGCAGTGTTCTGACTAGTCCAGAGGTTGCTAGTGAAATCACAATGCTACCTACTGCCCATACTAGGTCTTCCAGCAGTCAATCATGTAACTTATTGAACTGGCTGGGAATTACATGTCTACTAAAAGTTGCCATGCATGACACTTGGAAATTGGGAGCTAAAAGATGCAAAAGACTCTAAAATCCTGTGTTCTCAACCACCTGCTGGGACTGGTCATCCATGGCAATCATTTCACTGATGTGCCATGTCTGCTGCTTACGTTGGAATAGTGCTGCTAAACGCTACCCAATCTTCTCCTTGGTGACTTGCCCAGATGAACATAGGAGCTGCTAGCCTGTCACTTCACCAGGTGGCCCTTATTTAGCAGTCTTTTAATAGGGTTATGTGCACCATTTTGTAACCCAGAACTAAGATAGCAAGAGTGATGAGGAATCATTCCTACTCCTACTAGGTACTAGGAAACATGTGACCCTGGTAAGACCCAGTTTAGGGTGATTGGAGGATGTGGATGAGGGAAGTCTGACTGGGGGACATCGGGAGGTTCCTTATGCAGGGGAGGTCAGATGCAAGGTTATTGATGATGAGTTGTGGATCAGATGCCTTTGGGAGGATTGGGGGATCAGCTATTAGGTGGGGGTGAGGAGGACATCAGATGCTTTGTGAGGTAGGAGAAATGGATGTCAGGGGTGATCAAATGGAACCTGACCTTGGTCATTATACCCACTTCTTCAAGAAACCACTTATTTGGGCCTCAGGGCAGGTATAAATGCTGACATTCAGAGTTTTTGTCATCAACATGGAGTCTCCTTGTCTGATGGAGAATCCTTGCCAATATTGTGGGCCCGCCCTAACCATTCCCTCTGAACACTTCTTTGAAAACTAAATGTGATGTGCAACACCAGATGGAAATAGCCCCTTTCTAAAATGTTTTTTTACACGTGTATGCCAATCTGCATATATATAACTGCTATTTATACATGGGGATGCTTGCAGAAAACCCATAAAAAATATAAATGCATGGACAGGAGGATGATCTTAAGCAGGAATTTGGAGAATAATACATCAGCAGCAGCAAAAATCAAAGAAATATAAACTATTCTAACAGTCTTATCCTCAGTGTCATCCTCATCCTTATTATCATCACCCTCATCATCTAACATTATTGATGGAGAGACTATACAGGAATGGAATGACCAATCTTACAGATTCTTCTCTAAGTCATGAATTTAATTCTGTCACAGGTCAACTGTGATCAATAATCATTACCATCTGAAGCAGCTCAGTGGCCTATATGAAATGAATTTATGTTCTCTTTCCCATTTCCAGTAGCCTAGAGTTCACAATCTTAGGGAAAAAATAAAAAAACCTAACCACCACAATTTTACACTTTTTTGGCAATCTAAGTAGACAGACTAAGAATTGAACTAGCATGGAGATTGGAGAGTGCATTATGCTCTCACCCATAGGAATAGTTCCTCCAGAACCAGAAAGACTCACTTTGACAGTGCAATTTAGTGAAACAGGGAAATTTCCACTGCTATTGCTTTGCTGTATCTGTTCTGTCAGTAATTTCAGGACTTCAGTTTTCAGAGCTATCAATCTGACATCTTTAATGAATACTCACTATAAAAAATATTAAAGAAGAATTGGTAATTCATCCTCACTGTACGCTGTCTTCATTTTCATTGATAGAATTGCATCGACTCAATTGTCCCAGATATCCAGGGAAGATAGAATAGCTGACTATAATGAACACTAGCCTTTCTATATTTTTGATTTGAAGGTACCTGTGATAGCCACTGAGAATATTACCATCAGTGCTAATAGTATCTCAGAAGAGGTGCTGGATAGTAAGAAAAGGTAATATACTGTCACTTTGTAATTACTGGCCAGAGAGTGTTCTTCTCCTATTAGTCCACTGCACAAAGATGCTGTCTCTCACCTGCTAAGTGTCAAGTACGGCAGTAGCAGAATAATACTTTAAATAGCAGTCAGCAGTGTCGTCCTTTTTCAAAAACTTTCTTTTGAATAAGTCTTTACAGAAATGATTTTTAAATTCAAAACATGCCCAGGGTTAAAATTAAATGACTGTCTTTCTGATAATGGCTGCTATCATATTTGAAATTTTTTTTTCAGGATAGCATGAACTGGGAGTTGAGCATCCTTGGCCGCTCTGGCTGACAGGATACCTACAATGAACATGAATGAGATTGATTTGCATTCACTTCCTCTATTGCATTCAAATCTTTCCCTTCCAAATTCAGAAAGAATATCCTGAAAACCAGAATGGCTGGAGATATGCAACAACCATGCTGAAAACATTATCACTATTTTGTAAAATGCACAAAAACAGAACCATCATCATCAGTGGAATTCATAGGTAACAGAACAGGGTGGGTAATTGAGGACATGGCCCAAATGATTTTTTGACCCATATGCAATCAGCATCTAGCAATCTTAGGGCATTGTTTCTTAACATGTTTTGAGTGCATTAAAAAGTTCAGATGTATCTTAAAATGCTTTTTTTTCTAATTAAACTGAATGTGTGAAATAAATGGAGTAAAACTATCCAAAAATTGTGTTTTCAAAAACAGGAAACAAAACCTTTTTGCCTGTACGCAACCCTAATTGTTACCCACAGAAATTTAGTCAGGTAAGAATGAAAAAGCTATTTTTTATAGTTTATCCAGGTAGTGAAATAATTGGTGCTAGTTGGTTAAATTTAATAATCTTGGTATAGCCAAATAAAAGACTAAACTAAATCTAGCCACATGTTGTAAATATTGGGGAGACAGATTGATTTGGATATTCAACAGCACTTATTCAGGTATGTGCAGCTGAAAACCTGGCTCAATACAACTGGCTAAATTTACCTGCTTATAAGTCCCTTAATGATAAAAGGATTACTTCAATGAGAAAGTTAATTCTGATGTTTCTACAGCACTGATCACAATGCACGCCTGATGTTGTTATTGCCTGAAATAATACGTTTAATAATACGTCTATTTTTGTTCCATGAAAGTTTTTTCTGCTGACTTCTCAGTCAGAAGTTAGTTCTAGAATTTGGCAGCTAAGATTTGCTGCTAAAAAATGCAGGGCCATCCATTTGGACTGCAGTATTCCCAAGGAGTGATACAGTAGAGAGCTAAATTATTTCTGTGCACTAAGGAAGAGCCTAACATAGGACTGATCATATATGATGATCTGAAGGCAGCTAAAGAGGTAAAAAATGTGATGGCAAAAGCCAGGAGAATGTTTGGGTGTTAAGGAGAGCAATGGGCAGCAGGAAAAAGGAGGCGATAGTGCTTCTCTAGAAGTATCCGTTGACACCATATTTGGAGTACTCTGTGAAGTTCTGGAATGTGCATCCTCAAAAAGATATAAACAGGAAGGAATCAGTCCAGAGGGCAACTGCTAGAATGGTGAGTGGTCTTCATCATAAGGCATTTCAGAAAGGCTTAAACATCTCAATGTCTTTGGAGGAAAGGAGGGAGAGGAATTATATGATAGAGAATTTAAATATGTCCATGGCATGCAGTAAATACACAGGAGGCAGGCCTCTTTCAATTGTAAGGAAGATCTGGAATGAGGGGGCATAGGATGAATCTGAAAAGGGATAGTCTCAGAAATAATGTAAGGAAATATTTCTTTATGGCAAGGGTGGTGGATATGTTCAGGGCTGGCTTCTTCATTATTTATTTAGACAGATTTGTATGCCACCTTATCCTTCAATCAAGATGGTCACGTCACATCACAATTGGAGGGTTACATTTAACATTAGGATACGTGTAAACATTTAGACAGTACAGTTACTTATCAGCTGGGGGGTTACATTTAACATTAGGGTACGTGTAAACAATTAGACAGTACAGTTACTTATCAGCATTTAGATAGTACAATTGAAGGTAACATTTAACATGAGGGTATTTAATAACACGGTAGGAGGCGGGACGCTCATCCTTGCAAAAGCTGATCTACACTTCAAACTATGCAACTCCTCTAGCTCAGCCCATCTTGATTCCCTCACCATAGCTAATGAGCTATGCACAATTAACCTTTTCTATCGGGCACCCACCCCTTTACCAGATGACCTTCCAACAATAATTGAGCTTGCCTGCATGTCGTCCTCCTCACGCTCCCCAACTTGGTTGGTAGGCGATTTCAACCTCCCGTCTCTTCATGATAGCCACTCAACAGCAATCCTAGACGCCTTAGAGGATCTAGGCTACAAACAACATGTCGACTCCCCCACACACTCTAAGGGAGGTAAACTGGACCTCATCTTTGCCCCCCATTTCAACGACTCAACAGCCCAAGACCTTGCACTGTATATATCACCTGTGCCTTGGTCAGATCACAACCTCCTTAGATTCATTATACCCTTTAATACATCCTACAAGAGCAAAATGTCATCAAACATTTCTGATACCCATACTGCCCGCTTCCGTCCATTCAACCGGAGCGTAGTCCTGGAAAATCTTCTGCCACTTATGACCAACACGTCTCTAAACCTAGATGATCTCATCTCCAAATGGGACGAGAACCTTCGAGCTGCCTCCTGTCCATCCCACACTGAAAAGAGAACAAGGAAACGGGAACACGCACTTTTCATTGACATGCAACCCATTTGTGACCTTATTCGTTCCTTTAATGTCACCTGTTTAGCATATGCAGATGACATACTACTATACATGCCATTCTCCATCAATCAACCCGATTATACACCTTTGATAACATGCTTCGAAGCAGTAGAAGAATGGCTCCTCTCCCAAAATCTAAGAATCAACCATAGCAAGACTGATGTGATGTTTATAACGAGGAATCAAAACTTCACACCCCCTACCTCCTTAAAGATAAATGATAAGGAATTAACAGTAAAACCTACACTACGTTACCTAGGTATAACCCTTGACCAGCGCCTCAATATGAAAGCCCATATAAAAAACATAACAAAACTAATATATCATAAGATACGCACTTTACGCCACCTGCGACCACTACTGGAACCCTCAGATTTCAGAACCATCTACCAAGCCCTGATAATGCCTCACATTGACTTTTCAAATGCAATTCTATATGGACTCCCTCAAGCAACATTAAATCCTCTCCAACTGGCGATGAACACTGCTGCCAGAGTACTCGAAGGAGTATCAAAGACGGACCACATAACCCCAATCCTAAAGAGACTCCACTGGCTACCAACCAAAGCACGAATCCACTACAAGATATTAATCACTACATTCAAAACCATAAACAACCAAGCACCAGAAACCATTACCAACCTTTTACACCCACAGGCCCCTAATAGATCTAGAAGGTCAAATGCAATAAATACACTAATAATCCCTAAACAAACAGTTAGATATACTAAGGAAACAACTAAAGAGCCTTCAGTATCCATGCCCCAATTGCCTGGAATGCCCTCCCACTAGAACTGAGAATTATCAACAGCCTAACGCAATTCAGAAAAAGCCTCAAACATCATCTCTTCCTAAGCTATTTCCCAATCTAATTTTTTGCACAAGAAAGCATTTTACAGATACGTCCCGACCATACCATCTATCCCAATTGATACATCCAGATTTGACTAACGTACTTGAATCTTCTGTAAATAGTTAGCTAGTTTTACATAGTTTTACCTTGTTATTCCCAAGTTTACAAATCCCTGTTACTTGTAAAATGCATTTTCAGTTCTATGTATGCATATTTTTGTTCCATGTAAACCGAGCTGATGACAATAGCGCGGTATATAAAAGATGTTAAATAAATAAATAAAATAAATAAATAATAAAATGGTTCTCTTCTGACCTTCGCTCATCTCTCCACCACCTGCGCAAACTTGAGAGACGGTGGCGACGATCACACTCCTCAGAATCACTTGATACATACAACTCTTACCTAATAACCCACCGTCGAAAGATAACACAGAGCAGGAAACTCTACCACACAGATTTATTGAAACGTTCCATCAATAAACCACACGCCCTATTCAGACTAGTAAAATCCATAACAGGCGAACCGGTCTCCGCCCAACCCTCAATGCCCCAACCACAGGACTTTGCAAACTACTTGCAATCAAAGATGATTAAGACCAACATAAACATGTGTAGCAGTACATCACCCATACCGTCTAAGACACCCCTAGCAACTCCACTATGTAATTTCACTGTGGTCTCAAATAGAGAGATGGAGAACATTGTCGCCTCTATCAATCCCAGCACAGCACCCAACGACCCCTGTCCAGCCAGTTGGATCAAAGAGCTGCGTCATGACCTAAGCCAAATCCTGTGCAATATATTGAACCAGTCTTTTCTAACAGGCTCGTTCCCACAGCGCCTGAAAAACACCTCCATCAAGCCCCTACTAAAAAATAGCAGACTTGACCCGTCCAAAGTCAAATCTTTTAGGCCAATCTCGAGCATCCCCCAGCTTGCAAAAATCATAGAAAAAGCTGCTCAACAACAACTCCAGCACCATATTGACACTGAAGCTCCACTGGACCCGTCACAACACGGCTTCAGGGAAGCGCATGGCATCGACACAGTCCTCACAACCCTATTCAACGAATTGGTCACTGGAATGGACAGCATCCAACAAGGATTTGTCCTCATCTTCCTGGACATTTCCGCCGCCTTTGACTCTGTGAATCATGACATACTTCTACAATGCCTGAAGGAAAAGGGGATTCAAGACACAGCACTTGAATGGTGTAAATCCTACCTATCCAACAGGTGGCAACAAGTAAAAACAGGTCATACATCCTCGGAACCATTCCTGCAGACTCAGGGGGTACCTCAAGGATCGTCCTTATCGGCATTAATGTTCAATATATATATGCAGCCGATATGTGATTTGATCCGATCTTTCAACGTACGATGCCTGGCTTACGCAGACGACATCCTCCTCTACATGCCGTTCAAAATTGACCAACCGATGTTCTCCCCAATAATCAATTGTTTCGGAGCGGTAGCTGATTGGCTGCTGACACAAAACCTTCGGATCAATCATAGTAAAACTGATGTCCTTTTTGTTACGAAGAACAGTAAATTCACACCCCCCCCATCGCTACTTGTCAACAATGTAGAATTGAAGTCCAAACCTACAATCAGATATCTTGGCATCACATTGGACCAGCACCTAGATATGACTACACATGTGAAGAACGTTACAAAGTCTATATATCACAAGATCAAAACGTTACGTCACCTCCGCCCCCTACTGGAATCCAGTGACTACCGGACAACCTTTCAGGCATTAGTCCTCCCACACCTGGACTTTGCGAACATCGTCCTGCACGGCCTGCCTCAATCAACTTTAAATCCGCTCCGCCTGGCTATGAATGCCGCCGCAAGAGTTCTCTCTGGATCATCAAGAACTGACCACATAACACCAATCATGAAAAATCTGCATTGGCTGCCGTTACACGCCAGACTCCAATATAAGTCACTAGTCCTTACTTTCAAAGCCCTGAATAACTACCCACCTACACCGATTAGCAAACTAATCCACAGCACCCTGGAAAACAGAGACAGGAGATCCACTTCAATGAACACCTTAATAGTCCCCAAGATGATGACGTCATGTACTAAGACCACTTCCAACAGGGCTTTCTCTATATTCGCTCCCCTAAATTGGAATGCCCTTCCACATGAAATCCGTGGCATCAAAAGCTTAATCCTATTCCGTAAAGCTCTGAAACACCACCTATTCACAATATACTACCCTGACACCAACCCTGACACCCACACATCGGGTAAACGTCCCTCATGTCTCAGCTACCATAGCACCTTATTACAACCAGAAAATGGTTAGACTATACTACTGCCCACCCACCACTTTTACGCCTGTCCCTCCCACACGAAATGAAGATGATACCAAATTGGCTTAGAGTATTGGTGACAATACTAATTTAACCTGTAAATAGTTACCCTGTAAATAGTTACCCTGGTTATCCTATGGTTTTTTTTCCCTGTTCTATGTAAAACTCAATGTTGCTTGTATGCATTGAAGTATGTTTTGTTCGATGTACACCGCGCTGATTGTAATAGCGCGGTATAGAAGAAATGTTAAATAAATAAATAAATAAATAAATATGATAAACTTGTGTGTGTGGATAGGATGGGTGCGTGCTTAGTTGGCGGCGGAAGTAGTATTTCAGTATGGGTATGGGATGTTGCCTGGATGCTCATATGTTTCTATAAATAAAAATGTTTTGAGGTCTTTGCGGAAGTCTGTGAGGACATCTAATGCCCTCAGGCTCGTTGGGAGTGAGTTCCATAGTGTGGATGCCAGTAGTGATGGTGCTCTTTTTGAAGTTGTTTGTTTGGTTTTGTGATAGCCTGCAGGTGTGCCGATCATGTTGTCATTATTGGTTCTTCTTGGTCTGTTGCTGATATCCCTTGTGTGACGCGCCCCGGTCGCACAGCACCCCCTGGTGGCGGCGTAGTGGTTCCACCGAAGGGCTGGGACCGGGGGTCACCAAGATGTTTGTGATCAGGGTTGGCCAGGTGCAAGGGTCAAGGGCCAGAGCCTTGTGCCAGCCTCGTTGCCAACTCCCAAAGAGACTACAGTCTTGCACGAAAGTGGAGGGAAAAGAAAAAGGCTTTATTTTCCCCTTTTAGCACTAAGGGTTCATAACATAGGATAAACACTCCGGTACGTAGCAAAACAAGTCTTTACAGCAGATTTTGAAAGTAAGAGATGGAATAACCAAAAACTGTTAACTTCACAGTGTCAAAAACATCCAATAGCAAATTACTTCATTCACTCAATGAGCTCTGGAACGCTTCTATATCACTTCCAGCACAGTATATACATTCCATAGGACTATCAATGTCCTTCTGTACAGATTCCACCTGCATGGCCTCCTCTGACTGCTCTGAGGGATCAAGGTAAGTGTCCTTCATGTGAGTTCGTCTCACTGCTTCCCAAGGCTTGGCAGTTTGTTTAGGCCCACGGTTCAGCGTGGTGGAATACCAAAATGGCATTTCTTGCTCTTTAGGTTTCCGTTTGGTTCTCTGGGGTGAGGCTGGAGGCCTACCTTGGCTGCTGCTTTCAGTATCAGTGCTCTCAGGTATATTCCTCCTGCTCTCCCAGTCTTTCCTCCTCTGGCCTTTGAGGCCTGTTCTCTTGTGGGCTTCAGGGCCCGGTCTGGCTTGGCTTCGGCCTTCTCGGCCTGTCCTCTCTCTTACAGGACTGGTTCTCCTTTCTCAGCCTGTCCTTTTACTCAGGCTTGCTTGCGGCCTAGATCCCACTCTTGGGTTAGTACCTTCATAGCATCTCTTTGGTCCTTCTCTGGAACACGCATTCGCTTGGTCTCTCCCAACTGGTGAGGGTGATCTTTCCACAGCTCCCTGAGTAGTAGCTCTCCAAGCAGACGAGGTTTTAGCAGCTGAGCTTCTTGCAGGTAAGCTCCTAGCAGATAAGCTTCCTCCTGACTCTTGCTTGCTTCCTCTTAAATGTGAGCTTTTGGAACATGAGTCCTGCCCACTAGGGTGTGGTTCTGTGGTCTCTGTCCTAACTCTCCTGCTCCCTCTAGGTAAATCCTCTGGAAATTGCAGGCAATTTCTTTTTCTTTCAGACTTCAAAACTATTTTTCTCTCCAGAAGAGGGTCCGCTGTATCACACATCCCCCTTCTCAAAATATTACGGGCTGGGAAAGCCTCTTCTCCGCAGCACGTAATACGGGACATGGCATCCGCATTGAAATGCAGCTTCCTGGCACGATGCTCCACTCTAAAGTCGTATGGCTGCAAGGCCATATACCACCGGGTTAGCCTGTTATTTTCGTTTCTCATAGAATGCAACCACTTCAGAGGGGCATGGTCAGTTATGAGGACAAATTTCCTCCCGGTGAGATAGAATTTTAAAGCCTCAACGGCCCATTTGATTGCGAGACATTCTCGTTCAATGGTAGCATATTTTCTCTCGGCCAGAGACAGTTTCCGACCAAGAAACATGATGGGGTGTTCCGCTCCTTCCTGTATCTGGGACAGGACCGCTCCCAGACCCGTCTCCGAGGCATCCGTTTGCAACAGGAATGTTTGGCAAAAGTCTACCCCACGCAATACGGGGGCCTGACATAACTTCCCCTTTAACTTTTGGAAGGCTGTCTCTGCTTCGGGTGTCCAGTGTATTACAGTCGGAGCATTTTTCCGTAGCATTTCCGTAAACACATTGCTTTCTTCCGCAAAGTGGGGTATGAAGCGTCGGTAGTACCCAATAAGGCCAAGGAAGCTTCTCAACTGCTTCTTGTTCTGGGGAACGGGAAATTTCCTGACGCTTTCTATTTTATCTAACAAGGGTCGTACCGTTCCACGGCCCACCAGATGACCGAGATATTTAAGTTCTTTGGCGGCAAAAGTACACTTCTTTGGATTTAGCGTGAGGCCGGCTCTCTTCATGGCTTCCAGTATAGTGCCCACTTGCTGGAGATGCTCCGGCCATGTGGCGCTGTGGATTACTACGTTGTCCATATAGGCCGTAGCGAAGGTCTGATACGGCCGCAGAATGACATCCATCAGACGCTGGCATGTGGCCGCTGCCCCATGCAGGCCAAATGGCATTCTCCGAAATTGGAAGAGCCCCAAAGGTGTACTAAAGGCCGTCTTGGGTCTGGCATCCCGTGTCAAAGGGACCTGCCAGTAGCCTTTGGTCATGTCCAACGTCGTCAGGTACTTGGCTTGCCCGAGCCGGTCTAATAATTCCTCAATCTGAGGCATCGGGTAAGCGTCAAACGTGGACACCGCATTGAGTTGTCGGAAGTCTATGCAGAAACGCATAGACCCATCAGGTTTTGGAACCAGTACCACCGGGCTGCACTATGGGCTATGCGACTCTTCTATAATATTCATTTTCAGCATCTCTTGTACTTGGTTGACCACCTCTTGTTTTTTCGCCTCCGGTAACCGATACGGTCACTGACGTATAATTTTACCTGGAGGAGTGAGTATTTCATGGGCCACCAATGAAGTTTCTCCTGGTAGTGGAGTTAACACATCTTGATAGTTGCTTAACAACTTAGCTAACTCTTCCTTTTGTCTCAGGGAGAGTTCCTCTCCTACCTTGGGAGTGGAGATTTCTTTACAATCTTCCACACGAGGTCCTAGATCCTCTTCCGGGGGTTCACTCCCTATGGCCATTAAACCTTCAAGTTCCGCCCTTCCAGTAGAGCCGAAACCCCCTGTTCCCCGGCTTGTAGGAGTCAGCATGTCAACTTCTTCAAGGTCGGGAAAACCAACACGTTCACAGATTATTTGTGCTATTCTATCTCCTATCTGAACTTCAAAATCTTCATGCGAGAAATTACATAAAAGTACCTTTAATATACCCCTGTAGTCGGGGTCCACCACTCCTGCAGCTACATCGATGCTGTGCTTGGCGGCAAGCCCCGATCGTGGTGCTATTCTTCCATAGCACCCTGGGAGTATCTCAACTTGTAAGTCCGTGGTAACCAACTTTCACCCCTGCTTTGGGATAACCAGATCTTCTGCACTGTGGAGGTCATAGCCGGCAGCTTGGGTTGATGCCCTTTGAGGACTACGCGCTCTCTCCGAGGTCTTACAATACCTCAGCACAAATTTTTGTTTTGACTGCGAGCGTTCCTTTATGGTAGCCTTCTTGGATTTTTCCCAAAGTGGGCTTGGAATTACAGAACCTGCAGCGGTAGCTAAACTTTCCCGCTGTCCAGCGGGATTAACAGCCGAGTTAGAGGACATGCGTGTGGAATCTGATCTCGCCACTGGCGATAAACCTTCTTTTAGGGTCCTCCTAAATTGTGGCCAGTCACGGCCCAGGACCAATTCCTGTGGTAACCTAGGTACCACAGCGATCTGCATTTCCTTTAAAATGCCCAAGCGTTTTATCTGTAATTTGTACACAGGGTATCTAGTGGCTGCACCATGCACACACTTAATTTTTACTTGTCCTACTGGAGATTCTGGAACCGATAGGCCTGGAGCCTGGATCAGCGACCATAACATTTTAGAGACCATAGTCTGATCGGCTCCAGAATCCAACAACGCTTTCACTTTTATGCCCTGTATCTTTACATCCGGGACCAGACCTTCACGTATTGCACTGGGGGACTCTCCCACCAAAGCAGTTCGTGAAAAACATTCATACTGGAGGTGTCCTCTCCTGCCACATGTAAAACATTTCTTTACATTCCCCCTTGCCCGGGTTTTAACATTTTTCTCACCAACAAATGGAGGATGAGAAGGGTTCTCCAGCTTTTGTACCTCAGCCCCTATCGCTATCTTGCAGCTCATCCTAGGTTGGGCAACTTTTTCAGCTTCTAAATACCTTTCAGTAAGGGTTATAGCGTCAGACGTAGTGCAGCAATTTTGTAGTATTAAAAAGTTCTGCACTTGACTGGGCAGAGCAGCCATATACTGTTCAAGGATTATAACATCCATTAGGGTGTCTATATTTCTCCTCTCAGGCTGTAGCCATTTATGAGCTAGACTACGCACTCGATGACCTAGTGCCTTAGGTGTTTCATTAGCCCTCAAACAGGTAGCCCTAAACATTTTATTGTAGGTGAAAGATGAGAGGCCTAAGCGATCCCTTATAGCCAATACTACTTCCTCATAGGAATCAGCTAAGGTTGGAGGCATTGCCCTGTAGGCGGCTAGCGCCTCGCCCGTAAGGGACGCAGCTAGTCGAATTGCCCACTGTTCGCTCGGCCATTTAGCCGAAGTAGCTATTCGAGTAAAGGTATCTAGGAAATCATCTATGTCATCCTCTGCGCACAATTTTCCCATCACCAAGTCATTACATGCCCATTGTCCATGGTCTGGATTCACGGGTCCAGTTGTCGCCTGATTCTCAGGCTTGCTCTTTGCCAGTTCTTCTTGCTGCTGTGCAAGCCATGTATTCATGGTTTGTATGAACGGCTGTTGCTGCTGTTGCATTGCCTGCAGTGCTTGCGTTTGGCTTAATTGCGCCAACTCCGCTTGTTTGTTGAATTGTTGTGCCATCCAGGCACATAGCTCCTTGGGTTCCATGATCCCTGAAACAACAATAAACAGAAGAGAAAGGAAACCTAAGTGCGGCACTTCCCTTAAAAAAAAAAATGCTACTTCTTTTTTTTTTCACTTAACCTCGCTTAACCTCTGTCAAGCACACTTCCCCAGTATCCAACACAAAACAGGTTTAATCACTTATTACCTTGTTTAAGTGTTGAGTCAGCTTAGAGGAAGGTACGCTGCTATTCACGGCCTTGTTGCTTTTCCTGGACGGTCTCAGGATTGTCAGGTCACAGGATTTTCCTTCGGATCCGATCCGTACTTCCAGAAACTCCGTTCCAGGTTTTTGCAAGTCCAATCCAGCGAGTTGTCTGTTCCGTTCTGGATTTTCCTCGTTTTTTTTTTTTTTTCCGAAAAAAAAATTCGCCTTTTCAATTTTACTGCTGTGGGTTAACTTGGCACGTCCGTTGCATTGGTGTTTATCCTGCCGACTACGCCACTTGTGACGCGCCCCGGTCGCACAGCACCCCCTGGTGGCGGCGTAGTGGTTCCACCGAAGGGCTGGGACCGGGGGTCACCAAGATGTTTGTGATCAGGGTTGGCCAGGTGCGAGGGTCAAGGGCCAGAGCCTTGTGCCAGCCTCGTTGCCAACTCCCAAAGAGACTACAGTCTTGCACGAAAGTGGAGGGAAAAGAAAAAGGCTTTATTTTCCCCTTTTAGCACTAAGGGTTCATAACATAGGATAAACACTCCGGTACGTAGCAAAACAAGTCTTTACAGCAGATTTTGAAAGTAAGAGATGGAATAACCAAAAACTGTTAACTTCACAGTGTCAAAAACATCCAATAGCAAATTACTTCATTCACTCAATGAGCTCTGGAACGCTTCTATATCACTTCCAGCACAGTATATACATTCCATAGGACTATCAATGTCCTCCTGTACAGATTCCACCTGCATGGCCTCCTCTGACTGCTCTGAGGGATCAAGGTAAGTGTCCTTCATGTGAGTTCGTCTCACTGCTTCCCAAGGCTTGGCAGTTTGTTTAGGCCCACGGTTCAGCGTGGTGGAATACCAAAATGGCATTTCTTGCTCTTTAGGTTTCCGTTTGGTTCTCTGAGGTGAGGCTGGAGGCCTACCTTGGCTGCTGCCTTCAGTATCAGTGCTCTCAGGTATATTCCTCCTGCTCTCCCAGTCTTTCCTCCTCTGGCCTTTGAGGCCTGTTCTCTTGTGGGCTTCAGGGCCCGGTCTGGCTTGGCTTCGGCCTTCTCGGCCTGTCCTCTCTCTTACAGGACTGGTTCTCCTTTCCCAGCCTGTCCTTTTACTCAGGCTTGCTTGCAGCCTAGATCCCACTCTTGGGTTAGTACCTTCATAGCATCTCTTTGGTCCTTCTCTGGAACACGCATTCGCTTGGTCTCTCCCAACTGGTGAGGGTGATCTTTCCACAGCTCCCTGAGTAGTAGCTCTCCAAGCAGACGAGGTTTTAGCAGCTGAGCTTCTTGCAGGTAAGCTCCTAGCAGATAAGCTTCCTCCTGACTCTTGCTTGCTTCCTCTTAAATGTGAGCTTTTGGAACATGAGTCCTGCCCACTAGGGTGTGGTTCTGTGGTCTCTGTCCTAACTCTCCTGCTCCCTCTAGGTAAATCCTCTGGAAATTGCAGGCAATTTCTTTTTCTTTCAGACTTCAAAACTATTTTTCTCTCCAGAAGAGGGTCCGCTGTATCACACTTGTTATAATGTTTTGGAGTATGTCTGCTGAGAGATGGTGAATGACTTTGAAGATGATCATGATTGTTTTGTATTTAACTCTTGCTACCATTGGCAGCCAGTGCAGTTGTTGTAGGATGGGAATGATGTGCTCGATCCTTGGTGTGTCTGTAATGATGCGTGCTGTGGTGTTTTGTACCATCTGTAGTGGGTGGAGTGTCTGCTGAGGAAGGCCTTGATATAGTGAGTTTCCATAATCAAGCAGTGGTGTAATGAGTGCTTGGCATACTGTGCGGAAGTTGGCCTGACGGAGCATTGATTTGATTTGTCTGATTGTTTTCAATTGTTGATAGGCCTTGTTTGCGGTTTTGGTGATGTGGGATTTCAGGTTCAGAGCTCTATCTAGTGTAATGCCCAGATACTTAACTTCTTCTTTGACTACTATGTGTTTGTCTAGGATGCTGATAGTTTGTGGAGGTATGAAGGTGGGATTCCTGGTGACGAACATTGCCTCAGTTTTATCGTAGTTGACCGTTAAGTTGTTGGCTATGAGCCAGTCATTCATATCTTCGAGGCATTTGGTTATTGTTGTGGTGTTTAGTGCTAGTAGGTTGATTGAAGCGTACACCATGATTTCGTCAGCATAAATGCGATAGTGAAGTTTATGGTGCTTGATGATGTTGCATATGGGCTGTATGTAGATGTTAAAGAGCATTGATGATTAGCATTAGGAAAGCTAGGTGGCTGCCTAGGGCGGCAAACCTCTGTGGGTACGACACAGTACCCACAGCAGGCCATTTGCTTCGGTACACATAGCCTGCAACTTCTGCCCCCATCCAACAGGAATTTGTGTCAGATGGGGGGGGGGGGTCAAAAGTGGCAGGCAATGTGTGTCAAAGCACATGGCCTGCCATGGGCCACTGCCACCACCGGACCAAGCCCAGCTGTCCCCTTCCCATTAACCCTGCCACTGAAATCAGCAGCAGCATGGGGCGGTGGCATGGCTCAGTATGGAGGCAGTGGTGATGCGGCTCGGCGTGCGGGCGACTCAGAAGGGAGGGGCGGCATGGCCAGGGCCTCTGCCTGGGATGGCAGAAATCCTTGGGGTGGCCCTGGATTTATAGAATAACCTCCCAGTGGAAGTGGTAAAGACAAGGACTGTATCTGAATTCAAGAAAGCATGGAACAAACACCAATGATCTGTAAGGGAGAGGAAGGAATTATTTTTCATATGTATTTTAATTCATGGATTTCCAGTAGTAGTTCGAGGACAATTACATTCAGGTATAGTAGGAATTTTCCTGTCCCCAAATGGCTTACAATTTAAGTTGTGCTTGAGAAAATGAAGGGTTAAGTAATTTGTCCAAGGCCACAATGTAGAATTTGGTAGATGATATGGTTGGGCAGACTGCATAGGCCGTATGGTCATCATCTGCCATCATTTTCTATATTTTCTATGTAGAAGTAGTTATTAAGCTGTAGCAAAATGCAATATCTTACTTCAGAAAAATTTACTGTGTGAGTCACTAACCTGTGGCTCCTCAGCACTGAAGGTTAGTGATTTGTATGGTAAATTGAGTTTTGCGTTGCTGCATCTGGAAAGTGCATGTTCCTTTGGCGTGGCCCTTAGGCGTTGGTCCGTGGCATCTGCATCTGGAGTCCCTGATGATGTTTGATATACTACCTATGTATCGGGGTAATTTGCTGTTCTATGTCCTTCTCTTCCTCTTGCCTATTTAACTATCTCTCTCCTCTACCCTATCCCATCATATAAATGGCGTTCCTTTCTTCTTTCCTTAAATGATGTATTATTGTAAACCGCTCTATGCCTTAGGGTCTGAGCGGTATATCAAATTCGATAAACATAAACATAAACATACTTTAACACAAAAATAGTGGGCTCCAAATCACATTCTTTGTCTTTCAAAGGGCAGGACTTCTACAAAAATACACCAGCCCCGAGCCCCCTCAGGACGAGTGTTAGATATGCTGGAGACCAGAGTGGAAATTAAGGAGAACCCTGCCAACCCTCCCTCTATCCCACCAGGTATCCAGAATCTCCTTTACCTCCACTAGGGGGTATGTTTACTAAAGAGCATTAAGGGAGCACATGCACCCTTAACGCTTGTTATTGGTGACCTTGCACCCTTAATGCTGCAAAAAGGCTGTATTAAAAAGCATTATAGGCTCCTGCAGTGTTAAGAGAACAGTAGGCGAAGAACGGGCATTAATGGGGCAGAGAGCTGGCTTTGAATGCGGGTGCTCCATTAATGCCTGTTGTGTAAGTGTGTGTTACAGCCCTTTAATGCTGGGAACCATAACGGCAAGTAAAACCTCATGGAAAGGGTGTATTTTGAGGGAAGAAAGTCTATTTAAATGTGTGCAATGTGAATCACAGACAGGGGAGCCCAAGATGGTGATGATGCAAATGGGGCAAATGGGCAAAGGAGGTGTCACATTGGTCATGCAGTGTATGTAGTGCTGGTGCACAAGGTCAACCAGCAAAGTGCCCAGGTGGCATATCTGTGATGTCCGTCATGATCCCACATCGACAGAGGAAGCACACAGACATGCTGTTGCTGCGGAAAGATGATGCACCACATGGGGCAGTTCAAGGGTTCGTGGCACTCTAGGCAGAGACCCCAGCTGGCCCCCCTTGCTGCCACTAAAGCCATCTCCAGAGGAAGAGGCCGATAGCACCAGCAGCTGTAGCACAACAAGGAGCTGCAAAATGCAGGTGCCCGGGGAAATACCACAGCTGAGGCTGTTTGCTTCCTCCCAAGACGCATTGGCGGCAGGCGGGGATGGGGTCATGGCAGTGGTGGTTAGTTGGGGGGTGGTGTGGCCATCAATGTGTGCCTCTGCCCCCCCAACCTTACCTGATACCCTAGGCATCTACCAAAGTCACATGGTGGACGGGCCGGGACTGCACACCACCCCCACTGACAGCATGCTGACATGTCAGCGTGTTGTGTGGGTATTGGCCTGCAGCAGACAAAACCCATGTCCTGGTCCTGCATGCCATTTGCACCAAAACATATGCCAAGGTCTGTCTGATGGAAAACATGCCAGCTCCAGGGACTGCTATATCGATATGGGAGCTCTTGTGGCTCAACACACAAAGCCAATGTGTACATGAGTGCAGATTATTTCTTGCATGTCCCTGTGGGTACACTTTATCCTACAGCACCAGCACCAGCATGTGCAACCCCCAATGAATCGGCAAACAAGGGTTGTCAGACGGCTGCCTGGGTGAGAATGTTCACAGTCTTGGCAAGTGCATATATCAATATGATTGACAAGGGATTGTGGGCAATGCAGTCCATTCACACCAGACACAGCTGCTCACAATAATTAGTTGTGCTTGAGGTTAAAGCCAATAAGATATTTATTTATGGGGTTATTTCTCCCAACACAGATATGCTTGGTAGCACATAAATCAGGTTACTTGCTTTCAGTGTTAAACTTGGAAAAACAAAATCAGGAAAACAACATTTGAACTTGTCAGTCAATCAAAGCAAAAGAAATAAGACCTGGTTGGTAACAAACTGGTCTTTTCTGTAGGCTTTAGCTAATATTCTCTTAGCAGTGTATCAAACAACAAATAAGATCCACAAAGAAAGGAAAAACCGTTCTTTTCAGGTTAACTTCTTATATCTTCCCACATAGATTCAGAAGTGATTCCCTCAGAGCTCACAAGCAATTAGGTAAGGCTCAATTGCTAGCAGTTACCCAGCTGAAACCCCTTAGCTGGCTTGCTTTCTACTGCGTGGCTAAAAATCCTACTCAGGAGCTTTTCTGAGTAGATTAAAGAACAAGTTTGTATTTCTTTGTGATGGTTGCTATACTTTGTAACAGAAAATTACCAAAGGAGTTTAGACAGAGAGCAATCCATGTAAACACATCCTTCATCTGCAATCACTCCCCCTTCTTCAACAATCATGGGTTCAATATCCTGGATTGGCACAGATGAATTTCTCAATGGAGCACTTTCAGGAGAATACTTGTTTCCCTGCTGTCTTTCAAGGTTATAGCTAGGGCATAGATCAGTGTTCATACCTGAGCTCCCATTGCTGTTAGAGTTCCTCTCTATATAGCCTGGCCAGTATGTAGTCCAGTTCTTATGTCCAGCCTTCCAATCCAGATCCCTGGACACTGGATCTCTCTTCACTTACCTTCTGGCACGGGTCTTATGGTCCCTTCCACGTGCAGCCGTCTCCCTCACAGGTACCGTCTGGAGATTCCTAGCTCTGCAGCACCATTCTTCTGGCTTTCCCCAGTCCAATGGTGTATGCTGGCCCTTGGAATGCCTCCCAGTATACGTACTGCTCCAGACTCCTCTAGACCTCCCAAAGGCTTTTCTCTTCTTTCTTCCAAAGGGTTTCTTGCCCTCTCTGTCCGTCCGGTTTGGCTTCTGCTTCTGATGATCCTCCAGATGAAACTGAGGATGAGGATCAAGATGAGGATAATTCTCTGTAGAATAAACTCTACCTTTATTCTGCTTAGATGAGTGCTCCTCCCTAACACAGCGCAGCTGTGCTGAATCAGGCCCTGCCCTTTGAGATGAGTGCTTAGGGATTACCTCATAGCCCTCCTGATTGAACACACGTTTCCCCACTTCAGCTCCTCTAATGGCTGTTGGAAACCTGATGCATTCTGGGACTGGTAGTCTTTTATGGGAAAATTCTGTTTTCTTATTTCTACCAGAACTGACAGGTTGCTTGTTCAGAGTCACTTCACCTTTTCTATAGCTCCTTCCTGAGCTATGATAAGTTTCCTTATCAGAGGGTGCAAAAACCCATCAGTCACACAGACAGGTTCCACTATCCACAACTGGATGGAAAGCAGGCTGACAGCACTGGCACACTGAGCGGACGTTAACAATGGGCATGAATGTTACAGCATGTTACTAGCGCCTGCACAATGAGCACATGTTAACGATGCTTGAGCTGATATGGAGACCAAAATGGCAGGCAGAAATGCCAACCATCCCCACTTTTGCACAGTGTGATGATGTGAGTGTGTGTGTGGGTATGTCTCTCCAGAGTTCTGTAGCCTTCAGCATTCCACTGTGCCTTGCATTGCCTAGGCTGTTCCCAGTGTGAGTATACAAATGTGCATGTTGAGGAGCAGAGGATTGTGGGTATAGCCCAAAACAGAGTGGTTTGCTCAGGATGAGTATGCCTCCTTATGCAACTGCTGAGGGAGAGAATTCCAAATTCAGGAGTCTGTACCTGAAATATTAAAAAATGATGATACATTTTCTAAATGTCATGTAACCCAGGAACAATGAACATCCCTGAATCTTCAGAACTTGAAGCATGATAGGGTACATAATGCTATAAAAGATTTTGCAACCAGATAGGGGCCATATCATGTAAATATTTAAACATCAATGTCATAAGTTCATATTGAATCATCTACACCACTAGTAACCAAATGCAGTTCAGTCAGGATAGGGGTGACATGATCATATTTACAATAATAATAATTTTAGTGGCAGTATTTTGTACTTGCTGCACACTAAAATTTGTGGATAACTTGAGGACAGATCTAGTAAAACTTGAATGATCAAGAATTTGACAGCTAAGATTTAATGATAAAAAATGTAAGGTCATGTGTTTATTATTATTATTATTCATTTATTAAGCGCTACAAGGTGTGCACAATGCTGTACAAACAGAAAGAAAGACAGTCCCTACTCAAAGAGCTCACAATCTAAAAGACAAACAGATGTGACAATACAAGAAGCACGAGGTCAAAGAGAAGAAGAGACCCAAGGAAAACAAAGATGGTCATGTTTAGGCTGCAAAAACGTAGGGAGTGGTACAGTATAGGGGGTGAGGTATTTCACTGTATTAAAGAAGAGTGGAACCTGGGGATTATCATATCAGATGATTTTAAAGTGGCCAAACACATAGGAAAGGTGACAGCAAAAGTCCAAAAGATGCTTGGGTGCAAAGGGAGCAGAATGGCCAGCAGGAAAAAAGAGGTGATAATGCTTTTGTATAAGTCTCTAGTGAGGCCTTATTTGGAGTACTGAGTATAATTCTAGGGATCACACCTTTAAAAGGATATAAACAGGATGGAGTCAGTCTAGAGGGTGGCTAATGAAATGGTCATTGGTCTTCATTATAAGGAGGGATATGGGGATAGACTTAAAGATCTCAATATTTATATCTTGGAGGAAAGCAGAAGAACGGTGATATGATAGAGACATTTAAATAATTACTGTGTGTATATATATATATATATATATATAAGCAACACTTAAATTTTAAGAGGGTGTTTACTAAGCAGACATTGGGCACTGAGAGTAAAGATCAATGTGTATTATATGCAAAATTCTTGTGCTACCTGCTGAAGGTATCTACAACATGGGGTTTGTTTACTAAATGGTGGTAAAGGAGCAAGTATGCTGTTAGCGCACACTAACTGTGCATGTGCGCACTCTAATGGCACCAGCAGCATAAAGCGCCCTCTGGGTGGAGAGAAGGCGTGCATGGGGCAGAGAGTGGGGGTCAAAGGGCGGGGAGTGGGCGGGAACAAGGCTTGCTCCCTTAATGCAGGCACCTTAATAGCAGGAACCCTAACGCAATTCAAAACCTGGCGGAAAGGGTGTTTTATGAGGAGAGAGAACCTATTTTACGTCTGCAATGTGATGCATGACAGGGGCGTCCAAAAGAGTGATAGTAGTGCTCCATTAGCAGCAACAGCATAGTGACCAAGTATGAAAGGGCACTATGTTGATGGTGCAAATAGGGGCAAAAAAGGTGCACATGGATCATGCAGTGGGGGCCACTGGTACACAGGGGGGACCAGGCAGCTGCCTAGATGGCACATACGAACATACTAAGATTACAAAATATGCCAAACTGTATTAGACCAAGGTCCATCATGCCCAGTAACCTGTGTCCAACAGTGCACAATCTAGGTCACAAGTACCTAGCAGCTTGGACCCTCTGTAGCAATGGTTTATGGACCAGGAACCCGTCCACACTTTTTCAAAACCAGCTACACTGACAGGTTTTACCACATCCTCCGGTAATGGATTGCAGGGTCTGATTATGCATTGATTGAAAAAAATATTTTCACCTAGAAGACCCAAATAGGTTACACTGTAGCCACATTGCAGGTCCCCAAGTCTGTCAACAGTCTGATGGCATAAAAAAGCAACCTACCTTTACCTGTTCCACTCTGGTCAATAATTTATAGACTCTATCATATCCCCCCTCAGCCATCTCTTCCCCAAGTTGATGAGCCCCAACCTTTTTAGCCTCTCCACAAAGGGGTATTCTGCCATCCACAAAACCATCTGTGATGTTCATCATGATCCCACAGTGACAGTGGCAGCACACAGTCCTGCTACTGCTGCGGAAAGATAATGTGTCACATGGGGCGGTCCGAGGGTCCTAGCACCCCAGGCAGAGATCTAGGCTACCTCCCCCCCCCCACTACTACAGAATCCAGCTGTGGGGGGAGAGGCCGATAGTGTCAGTCACTGTATCCCTCCAGGTAGCTGGAAAATTCAGGTGCCCGGGGAAATACCACAGCAGTGGCTGCCATTCTTACCCCGAGATGTATCAGTGGCAGGTGGTGATGGGGCCCCTGCATGGGCAGCTGGTGGGGGGGCTGCATGGCCATCCATTTGTGCCCCTGCCCCCCACATCTGGATCTTGTGCCCAAGATGCCCACCAAACCCTCATGTTCAACATGCTGAGACTGTGACCGCCACCACTGACAATGTATGGGCATGTCTGCATGGTGGGGTGTTGTTAGTAGCATGGGAAGTGGCACCAGCCTGCAGCAGACAGAAGCCTAGTCCTGGCTGTGTGTGCCATGCGCTTTGCAGCATGTGTCAAAGGCCAGCTGAAGGAAAGCATGTCAGCAACAGGAGCTATCACTACCATAAGGCAGTACTGTGGTGCAACACACACAGTTGGTGTGTATATGTGTGGAGGGTCGCAGGTTTATGTTCCTGCTGGGTTTTCTGTATTGCATCTTCCTGTGGACAAGGTTTAGCTGATAGTGTAAGTATAGCTCCAGCATGTGCAACCCCCAAGGAGATGGCCAGCAAGGATGGAAACACCCACCAGCAGAACTGACAGGCTCCACTATCCACAGCTGGTTGGAGGTTAATAGCACACAGTAACAATGTGTGGTGAGGCCAAGGCATGGTCATAGCGTCTGCAAACAGAGCACACAGGAGTGTCAAGCAGGAATGCCAACCATCTCCACTTTTGCACAGTGTGCCATTGAGAGTGTATGCGCGTGTGTGTGTGTGTTTGTGTGTGTGTGTGTGTGTGTGTGTGTGTGTGTGTGGCTCCCCTTTGTCCTGTGGCTTTCTGCACTGCACTTTGTCTCACATTGTCTGAATTTTTCCAAGACTGTTTGGAAAATGTGAATAAGGTAATGCATGGCACTGTGGGTATCGCCTGAAACAGCACAGATTGGCCTGGATGTGTCTGCCACAATGGTAGGGTCACTAGCTGAGATGCCATTGTGCTTGTCTGCCACGTGCATTGCCTGTATGTCATGCTGAGATGACACTCTCACTATGACCAAAAGTGACCATGACATGGCTATGTATCCACATAGAACTATTATAATGTCTGGCTCCAGTGATATGGATGAATTCTATGTCTGCAGATGCCAATCACTGAGCAACCAGCTGGGTATCCCAAGGCAGAGTGCTCGTGGTCACACTATGCACATGCTGTGCATGCTGACCAGCAGACCAGCTGCAGTTGGTTTATGCTTGGTTGTCACAGCCCAGTGAAGGGCAGCAGGAGCAGTCTTACTGCTTGTGCTGTAGTCAACTGTTAGTCCTGAATGGTTGAGGAAGCAATGGTTTGGGGGCCAGGAAGGACAGTAGCCCAACATCAGCCTATACACCCCTACTGCAGAGGCTGTCCATGGTAGCAGCACTTTGACATTAGCCTATACTGTCCAACATGGGCAGAACACAGGGCTGAGCTGTTGCTGTCACCTATAGCATGCGGGAAACAAGGAGAAAAGTATAACACACTGCAGACAATACCTGCCACACACTAGCAGTGATGCAGAGACCACCTCTAACAGTGCAAGTTCAATGGACCAGGTGCTGGGAACACTTCCTCACCCTCAGGGTGACATCTGAAACCGCTCTGCAGCACGGCTTGCTGTTGTTACGTGCATGTAGCATATGCAGCCAGTGCGTCTTACTTAGCTGATATGCTGTATCAGTGCATTCTCCATTGGTTCTTCAGCTGCAGACTGCTGTTTTGCATGTGCAGTGCCTCGGTTAGTGGAGGGCCCAACCTATACTGGCACAAACAGCAAACAGTTTGATCAGAGATCTGCAGGCTCTACCCATTTATGTGGAACAACTGGTTGGTGCAATGTCTCCATGGTCAAAGGTCTAGGGTTTTATTCCACTGGTCAACATTGAAATTGTTACTGACTTTAAAAGGCCCTAATCTGTAGTATCTTGGTGAGCTGAACATGAATATAACATTAAAAAAATTTTATTGGCTCTCGTTTTGAAGATATTGCATGTAATTCATTTTTGATGTTTCACCGTGTAAATTTATTCAGTAGAACATTAACAACATCCCAAATAAGCCTTGAATGATGTAATATTGCATCACATTGCATAATACCAGCATGCACACATCATCCAGAGTTGATTGCATTATTTTCTGATGCAATGCAATACTACTGCTAGACAGCTGCTGAAGCCATCTGACGTCAGCAGTGTACTATACACAGTCGGAAAGGAAAATAATCTGGTATTCTGTTCCGATATTGAAAGCCTCATGAATGCCTTAAAAATCACTCATAACCCACAAGACTGGAGACTATTTATAGACTCTTCAAAACTGAGTCTGAAGGCTGTGCTTTTGAAAGGAAAAGGAGACCGCTATGGCTTTCAAAAGAAGTAGCTGAAAAGGTGAAGAAAAAGAGGGAGGTCTTCATGAAATACAAGAGATCACAGAGAGAGGAAGACAGGCATCTATATTTGGAAAAACTTAGAGAAGCTAGCAAAGTAGTCAGGAAAGCAAAGATTCAAAAAGAGGAGGCAATAGCCAATGCAATAAAATGGGGGGGATAAGACATTTTTCAGATATGTTAGTGAGAAGAGGAAGGGCAAAAGTGGTATTGTCAGACTCAAGGATGAAGGGGAGGAATATGTAGAAGCTGATGAGGATAAAGTGGAATTGCTTAACAAATATTTCTGTTCTGTGTCCACAGATGAATAACCAGGAGCAGTACCTCAGAAAACACCCAGAAACAGGAACAGAAGCAAGGGACATCTCAAACAATTTTCAGAAGACCGTGCTCGTGAGAAACTAGCTCAACTTAAAGTAGACAAAGCGATGGGACCGGATGGTATACACCCTAGAATACTGAGGGAACTTGGGGACGTTCTAGCAGCTCCACTGAAGGTGAAGAAGTTACAGACTGGGAAGCAATGAAAGCAGATAAGTCACCAGGTTGAAAGAAGACAAACTTCTGCAAACGATATTGTATTATACATTTACAGGGAAACCGTAACACAAATGAAGCCCCCATCTGAATCACCCCGGGACGTAATAACAAAAAAGCTTTCCGCCGTTTCTGCGTCTCTCTTGAAACATCAGGGAAGATGGAAATTTTTTTACCCATAAACAAACTAGCCCTTTTCTTATAAAACATTTTGAGTAACCATTCTCTATCGGAAGCAATAGCAAAGGAAACTAACAACGTAGATACAGAAATTTCACCCACCTTAGGAAATTGAATCAATGCAGAGACATCGAAAAAATTAAGCTCTAGTTGTCCAACAACCACTTTCCCTCCTTTTTTCCAACCGGAATATAGTAAGCTTTCACAATGGGTGGGAATAATTCAGGAGGCACTAGCAGGGAATCCTGCAAGTATCTCTTAAATAAATCTAAAAGAGCTACCCCAGGCAAAACAGGAAAATTAAGTAAACACACATTCGTTGCCGGGATAGCGTTTTCTAAGGTCTCTGATTTCATTTTCAATGCTGTATTGTCTTTCATTAAGGAGAAAGTCAGATCAGAGACTTGTGAAAGCCTCTGATCTATGGAGTTCAGTTTGATGCCAGTATCTGTGACTTCATTAGATATAGAAAAAAACTTTTCTTCCAAAGCAGTAACTTTCACCAAAGAAAGAGCCAGCTGTTGATTCATCACAGTCGACAACTGAGTAAGTGCCTCCCAGATACTATCGAGAGTTACAACAGAGGGACGAATTAAAGTCAAAGCAGAAACTGTTACAGCCTCAGGTTCTCCAGACAGTACTGTCCTCTCACCGGTCCCGGCCGACACCTCAGCCTGGTCTTTGCTTCCTGCGATTTGGGCCACCAAAGCTGGTGGACAACTTCCAGGGCCAAATTCCGTCGTTCCCCGCACAAGGTCAACAGCCCCCGCCTCCTCGGGCAGAACCGTCTCACAAAATGGCAGAAGAGACCGCAAAGTGCTTGTTGGAGCTGGAGGAACCACCCGCTCCTCAGGGGAGAGAGACAGTTTGAGGGCGGCAGACGCCGGCATCTCCTCTGCTGATGCAGCCAAGCCCGCTATAATCTCCCTATTTCGGCCATCGGTAGGTTGTACAAACTGATCCATAGGGCCTTTCGCAGCAGACACCAACTCTGTGGGGAAAGTCTTAAGTTTGCCTTTCCACTTCGGCATTCTGGTTAGATTCTCACCGTCGCTATCATGAATTAAGCCAGACCTTACATTTTTTAACATTAAATCCCAGCTGACAAATTCTAGACCATTCTTCAAACTTAGCTAGATCCCTCCTCAGCTTATCTACACCTTCCTGGGTGTCTACTCTATTGCAGATTTTAGTATCATCCACAAAGAGGCAAACCTTACCCGACAGCCCTTCCGCTATAACACTAAGAAAGATGTTAAAATGAATCGGACCAAGGATAGATCTCTGGGGCACACCACTGGTAACCTCCTTCTCCTCAGAGTGAGCTCCATTTACCTGTACTCTTTGTCGCCTCCCACCCAACCAATTTCTAACTCAAGAAGTAACTATAGGGTCCATCTCTATTGTGCTCAGTTTGTTTATAAGTCGCCTGTGAGGAACAGTGTCAAAGGCTTTACTGAAATCTAAATACACCACATCTAGGGCTCTCCCTTGGTCCAACTCCCTGGTCATCCAGTCAAAGAAATCAATCAGATTTGTCTGACAAGACCTGCCTCTGGTGAATCCATGCTTCCTCGGATCCTGTAATCCTCTGGACTCCAGAAACCTCACTAGTTTCTCTTTCAGCAGCGTTTCCAATAATTTACTTACCACTAAAGTTAAACTAACCGGCCTGTAGTTTTCAACTACATCCTTACTTCCACTTTTGTGTAAAGGCACCACATGAGCCTCTCTCCAGTCCTTTGGAACCACTCCCGACTCCAACGAGGCACTGAAAAGGTCAGTGGAGCTGCTAGAACGTCCCTAAGTTCCCTCAGTATTCTAGGGTGTATCCCATCTGATCCCATCACTTTGTCTACTTTAAGTTGAGCTAGTTTCTCACGAACACGGTCTTCTGAAAATTGTTCAAGATGTCCCTCACTTCTGTTCCTGTTTGTGGGTGTTTTCTGAGGTTCTGTCCCTGGTTCTTCATCTGTGAACACAGAACAGAAATATATGTTAAGCAATTCTGCTCTATCCTCATCAGCTTCTACATATTCCTCCCCTTCATCCTTGAGTCTGACAATACCACTTTTGCCCTTCCTCTTCTCACTAACATATCTGAAAAATGTCTTATCTCCTCATTTTATTGCATTGGCTGTTTCCTCCTCTTTTTGAATCTTTGCTTTCCTGACTACTTTGCTAGCTTCTCTAAGTTTTTCCAAATATAGATGCCTGTCTTCCTCTCTCTGTGATCTCTTGTATTTCATGAAGACCTCTCTCTTTTTCTTCACCTTTTCAGCTACTTCTTTTGAAAGCCATAGCGGTCTCCTTTTCCTTTTACCTTTATTTACCATTTTGACAAAAAGGTTGGTTGCCCTTAAAATATCCCCTTTCTGTTTTGCCCACTGTTTTTCTACATCCCCCAGCTGTTCCCAACCCGCTAATGACTCCCTGAGGTATTGGCCCATCTTGGCAAAGTTAGTCTTCCTAAAGTCTAAGACCCTCACCTTTGAATGAATTCTAACAGCCCTAGTCCTAATACTGAACCACACCACAAAGCCCAGTATGGCCCCCTTCACATATGGGGTCTGTTACCATTTGCCTGAATAGTTCTCCCTATAGAGAATCTAGGATCTCTTTACTTCTAGATGCTTTTGGTTTGCATGATTCCATACATCCATTCATCACACACAATGCAAATTCTCTGCTTGAATGATCCATGGCACACCCCTGCATCCACCATTTGACCATCAGGGAGGTTCATGGTGGGGCAGCTTACTGGCAATAGGCTGCCCCACCATGGCCCTCAGGGTTTATTTGCAGCAGTTAGCCATATCATGCACACCTCTCTTGTGACTGCTCCACATGCAGACTCATGGATAATCCTCCCTTTGTTGTCCCCATCAGGCACATGCTGCCTCCACCCAGACACTGTCCTGGCCTATGGCATGCGACACACTGACAGTATATCTGGATACATGTTCACACCTCACAGACACTATAATGTAGCTTATGGTATGGTGTATGCTTTCAGGTGCATCTAGGACTGCATGCTTGTCACAGCACTCCCCCCCCCCCCCCCGCTGCTGCATCCCCTCTGCTGACTCCGCTGCTGCCACATCCCACCCATGCCACAGCCAAAATCCACACTGACCAGCATCACTAGGCACCTATCTCACCTAGTCAACAGCATAGGCCTGCTGTATGGTCACACATGCTCATCACACATACTGCAACATTACCAGGCATCAGATGAGTCATCTCAATCACCAATTGTGATTGAGTCATCTCAATCACCAATTGTGCTTGCATCCATACCTTCTCCAATGGCTTCCCTGCTCCTCTTTCAGAGTTTCAGTGGCTTTTCTGCATTAAAGTGTATGCCAGACACCTTCCCACGGAATGTTCTATTACCACACCATAAGTGTCCACTAGCACCCCTTAACGCCGGAACGTCTCTGACCCATCCAGCACACTTAGCACATGGTAACCCCTTATCGCTGCATTAACACATGGAAAAGACTGCTTCTTTACCGCGGTTTAGTAACGATACCCATTAATGCACACCAATGACATTCACATTTGACGTGGATGCACTTAGCACCATCCATTGAAGTGGCTTTAAGTGCACCCAAGCTAACTGTAACACTGACAATGAACATGCATTAGTGACTCCCACACTAAGCACAATCTACAGTCAACCCCCGCCCTCCAACCCTATCCTGCCCCTATCCTGCATGAAGCTAACCACTCGCTGTCTGTTTTGGGTGTGCTCAAGTGCACATTAACAGTTAGTATAACTTAATAAGCACACCTCTTTGAAAAGAGATGCAATTAGGTTACATACCAACAAGTTAACATATGTGCAGCCCAATAAAGAGCCTCTTGATGTTCCATCTTCTTCTTCCTTCTCTCGTTAGCTCTTTGGAATCCCCAAAGAATGCAACATTACTCTCAGAAGTGCCTAATATGAATGAATGTTGAATCCCAATTAATGCTTTGTAGCACAGTGAATATATTCTAGAACTAGGGGACATGATATTAAGCTGCAACAAAGGAAATTTAGAAGCAATATCGGGGAATATTTCTTCACAGAAAAAGTAGTAGATGCCTTGAATGCCTTGCCAGGTGGTGGAGACAAAAACAGTAATGGAACTCAAAAGGTTCTGGGTAAACATAGGCAAGCATAGGGCAACCCAGTAACATAGTAACATAGTAAATGATGGCAGATAAAGACCAGTATGGTCCATCTAGTCTGCCCAGTAAGATGGCAAGAGTAGGTGCACCTGCCGCTCTGTGCAGGCCACCCCTCCCCATATCTTTGTTTTAGTGGTGAACCCACCGCTACATGTAGGACACCCCTGTATGTTGAGAAATTAGATAGTAAAGTTTATTTTGATTTTATCCTGTTGCTGTAAAGGGATCCACTGTGTCTGTCTCACATTTAGAAGCCTAACCACCTTACCAGGCAGATTAGATGAACCATTTCGGTCTTTATCTGCTGCCAAAACTATGTTACTATATAACACCCTCAAATTAATGTCTTTTTTCCTTGCTGTTTGTTCACAAACCTGAATCTTGCTACAAAGCTCTTCATGATCTGAGGGCTGGAATCGGCACCCTGCTAAAGGGCCACACAAAGCAAGTAGCAGAGGATATCAAGGTGCCTAACAGTTATAGGGGACCCTAAAGCAGAAAAATACCCTGGGATGCTACTCTGGATGGTACAATTAATCAACTGTGAGTATTTTACTGCATTGTTTGGAGCCCTTTATTAAAGTGAAGTAAATTCTAGCACTTATTGTTCACTAATGCTTGGCAACTACGATTTAATGTGAAAAAGTGCAGTGTCATGCACTTGGGTAGCAGAAATCCAAGGGAAAAGTACACGATAGGGGGTGAGAGGTTGGTATGCACGGTTCAGGAGAAAGACCTTGGTGTGATTATCTCTGATGATCTCAAGGTGGCAAAACAGTGCGACAAGGCGGTAGCAAAAGCCAGGAGGATGTTGGGCTGCATACAAAGAGGGATTACCAGCAGAAAGGAAGAGGTACTTATGCCACTGTACAAGTCACTGGTGAGGCCTCACTTGGAATACTGTGTTCAGTTTTGGAGACCGTATCTTGCAAAAGATGTAAAAAGACTGGAAACTGTTCAGAGAAAGGTGACCAAAATGATTTGGAGCCTGCGTCAGAAGCCTTATGAGAAGAGACTTGAAGACCTAAATATGTACACTTTGGAGGAGAGGAGGGACAGGGGAGATATGATTCAGACCTTTAAATACTTAAAGAGAAATGATGAACAAACAAACCTCTTCCAAAGACGGGGAAGCTGTAAAACTAGAGGGCATAACATGAAGCTGCAAGGTGGTAAATTGAAAGGCAATGTCAGGAAATATTTCTTCACTGAAAGGGTGGTGGATGCTTGGAATACCCTCCCGATGGAAGTGGTGGGGGCAAACACGGTGATGGAATTCAAAACGGCATGGGACAAACACAGTGGATCCTTTTACAGCAACAGGATAAAAGCAAAATAAACAGTACCATCTAACTTCTGAACTATCTAGTGTCTCAACAAATAGGGGTGTCCTACATGGAGTGGTGGGTTCACCCCTAAACAAAAACATGGGGAGGGGTGGCCTGCACAGAGTGACAGGTGCACCTACTCTTGCCATCTTGCTGGGCAGACTAGATGGACCATGCTGGTCTTTTTCTGCCGTCACTTACTATGTTACTATGTTACTATATTAGGAGCAAAAGCTAACACATGGTAAGTGTAACTGCCCTGTGCTTTCATTGGTTTGTTCAGCATGTTCCATGGAGTTCTTGTTCTTAATGCACAATAAGTGCAAACATTTACTGCACTGAAAAGTACTGTGATGAGGCATATAGAATGCTACCCATCCCTCTCCAAAGGCATTATCAGCAATCCCCTTTAAGAAAATCTGCAGCCCAGAGTTAAGAGCTGGGAGGACGTGGCTCACAGAGAGAGGTTAAGAACCCAACAGGATGCAGGAAGAAGGGTCTGTAGAGCTAGAATCACTTCCAAGGCAAGTCATGCAAAGGAGTTCTGAGGTAGGAAGGGCTGGGAGAACCAGCTTATGAAGGTTTAACAAGCTGGGACAAAATAATAGCTGATTTTGTTTTCCCTCAATTGCTGCCTGTTCTGTGTTTTAAAAGAAAACCCATTCCCACCACACGCCACATTACCACATATGGTGGCAGTGGTGGGATTTCCTCTAATCACATGACAGAGGACAAATCCACATACCTCCAGGACTGGGCCTCTAGATCAATCAGGGTTTTTTTTGTTTGTATGGGCTAAGAGAGTTAGCCGTGCCCTGGTTAGGGAGCTTGAGGAAGGTATAGTCAGCGCTGGACAGGTAGGCTTTGTTTTAGCCACTAGAGGCCACAAAATGTTTTTGGAGCTAGAATACTGTATGGTTAACTCAGCTGCAGAAGAGTAAGATGTGATTGTGTGTTACAAGTGAGCAGTGACAAGCCAAAATGCAGCAGCTTCTCCAAATGCTGGTAAAAGGGCATCAACAACAACAGCAATGTCAGCAGCAGTTAAAGAATCTTATTCAGGCACAGAGGAGTTCCCTTTCTCAGTCGACCCAGGCCTTGTAGAGACCTCACCTCCACCCTCCAGTGCAAGTGCTTCTTAAAATGATGGCAGAAGATGAACCGGACCATTTTTTTGTGAACTTTGAATAAACCACCAGTATGGCTGGATGGCTGGAGGAGACATGTACTACCTATATGGGGAATCTGCTGATGGGCAGTAGTCTGCATTGCAGAATGCCAACCCATATGTATGAGCTACATATGCAGCTGTCAAGGCTGCTATACTGGAATGGACTGGCTGTACCCCAGATGCCTACTGCCAGTGATTCAGAAAGGGGGGGTCCAGATAAAAGAGAGCCTTTGGAGGTTCCTCTATCAATTAAAGGATCTTTCATGGAAGTGGCTGAAACCGGAGGGAAAGACTAGCCGTGAAACAGCCAAGATTGTGCTATTGGAGCAGTTTTTGAGGGCTTGACTGCCCAAATGAAACAATGGATACATCAGCATCACAAGCTTACACTGTAGAGTGCACTGGAAATAGCTGAAGGATATCATGAAGCCCAGCCGGTAAATGAAGCGGAGTGAGAAGGGGAAAAAGTCACCCATTAGCTCAGGATGACTGAAGAGTAAGCTGGATTGGATGTTGGCTCCCATGTTCACAACCCCGAAAGTCATCTCCTAGGTGAGGACATGGCCCCAGCCATGACCCTTTTACCTGTTTTAGGTGTGGACCCCGGGGACTTTGCTCAGGAATGTTCCCTGGGTAAGGAAGAATCCATAGATGTCACCCTAACCACCCCTCACACCTGCACTTTTGTGGACACTCCCCACCCAGGGGCACAGAACATTGTGATTCCAGTGGAGCTCAAGGGAGCCCGCCTCCAGGCCTTGATAGACTTCAGGAGTGTGCAGACCTTCATTCACCGGGTAACCATAGCCAGATTTCAAAGTGACTATGTAAAGACAGTAACACTGGCCTGTGTGCATGGAGTCCAGAGGTAGTATCCCACTGCACAAGTTTGACTTAAGACTCAAGCAGGGCAAGCCACATTCGAGGTCATGGTGCTGCTCTGGCTCCTGTATTCAGTGTTGATTGGCAGAGACTACCAAAACGTCAGAGTGATATGGGCTCAGCAAACTGATGATGCCACTAAGTCAGACCAGGAAGATTTCGAAGAGATTTCCCCCCTGGAAGATCCTTAAAAACTATTCTGCCAACAGAATCTGCGGGAGGCTATGGCAGAGAGATATGCGGAGGGAGAACCTAGGAAAGAAACCTCTAGGGATAGCTCAAGGCTCAGCAGTAGTAACACAAATACAATTGGCTCCTTCCCAAAGTGGGGACTGGGGGAAAACCCAGGGAGCTTCAGGAGGGCCAAGCAAGAGGATGAATCCTTAAACATGCTCAAGAGTGGGTTTTGGAGGTGGATGGGATTCCAGTAGATAATGGAGTGGAGGAGTGGCCTAGTGGTTGGGGCAAGGTACTTCAGGCCGGAAGGTCAGGGGTTCAAATCCCACTAGAGGACAGCAATCTTGGGCCAGAAGGACTGGGGTTTCTAGTCTCACAGGTGCTCCTTGTGGTCTTGGGCAAGCCACTTAACCCTCCATAGCCCATGTTCCCTGTAAAATAGTTCTCTGTGTGCTGTGCTTTCCTGTCTAATCAATGTGTTTATACCTCAAAAATTTCCTGTCATGATTTGACAATTTCCAATCTGTAATCAAACCGCTGCTGATCGCTGGAAGTAGCGGTATACTAAATAAATAAATAAATAATGGAGAATACCCTGTAAGAACCTTTCCCTATTTTGTGTTAAAGGGAGATTTGTTATACAGAGGGCTGAGGATGCCCTAGAGGGGGAAGTGGTAGAACAACTGATAGTTACTTGGCCCTAATGTCAGAAGTTGTTATTACTGGTCAATAGCCATAGTTACTTGGCCCTAATGTCAGAAGTTGTTATTACTGGTTAATAGCCATTTATTAGGAGATACCTGGGGATGGAAAAACACTGGAGTATGTTTTAGCCCAATTTTTCTGGTCCAGGTTTCATAAACAGGTATAGTGATATTGCCAGCCATGCCCACCTGCCAACTTTATAACCCCCCCAGAGTTCGACCTGATCATTTAGTGCCTATGTCTATCAATGAAACCCCATTTGAAAGAATGACCCTGGGCTTGGTAGGACCCTTGGAACAAACCATCCAAGGCAACAAGTATATTTTATTCATCCTGGATTGCGCTAAACTATGCCCAGAGGCTATTGCTCTATGGAATATGAAGATGACTACAATCGCGAATGCCCTCTGGGAAGTATTCTCACAGGTGGGAATACCAAATGAGATCATCACAGATCAAGGAACACCCTTTGTATCTAAAGTGATGAAGCAAGTGTGTGCCTTGGTGAAGGTCAAGATGTTGCGAACATTAGTATATCACCCACAGGTATATGATCTCATCAGACGATCCAATAAAACTCTGAAACAGATGTTAAAAAGTTCATGCAGGAGGATGTAAAGAATTTGAATATTCTTCTACCCTATTTGATGTTTGCCATCCATGAGGTACCTCAAAGTTCCACGGGTTTTTTGCCTTTTGAGTTGCTCTTTGGAAGACGGCCAAGAAGCATATTTGACATGGTAAGGGAAACCTGAGAAGAATCCCTTTTCCCCCCGTGCCAGGCATAATTTGGTGGAGTACATTGTATAAATGCAAAACTAGCATGGGAAAGCCAGAGAGGTGGCCAAACTCATTCTGGAAAAAGCTCAAGCTGAGCAGGCCAAGGACTACAATCGGGCAGCTGGTTACCAAACCTTCCAACTGGGAGACAGAGTTTTAGTCTTGCTGTCCTCATCCGAGCAAGTTACTCTGTAAATGGCAGGGGCCCTATGAGGTGGAAAAGAAAATGGGGCACCTTAACTACAAGGTTGCCCATTTAGATAAATGGAAGAAATCCAAACTTTATCATATTAACCTATTGAAAAAGTGGACTCCAGTGACGGCTGTGATGGTACAGGGAAATGATTTTAGGCCAGAAATTTCAGCCCCATCTGATCTAACTCAAGTTCCAATTGGAGACAAGCTCTTTGCTGCTCATAGAAGAGATCTAGAAGGTTTAATCCACTGAAACCTAAAGGTATTCTCTACCTGCCCAGGATGAACCTACCTCATTTGTCATGATATCATTATTGACCATGGAGGGTTTATCTGGTAACTATTGTATCAGATTCCAGAGGCCTGGTGACAAGCCGTTGCCATGGAGCTGGAACACATGCTTAACCTGGGAGTTATAGAAGAATCTATGAGTGACTGGTCATCCCACATCGTCTTGGTTCCTAAACACGATGTAAGTATCAAATTCTGCACTGACATCCAGAGGGTCAATTTAGCTTCTAAACTGGAACTGTATCCCATTGCCAGAGTAGATGAACTAATCATGCGACTTGGTGAAGCATGCTTTATATCACCCTTGGATTTGACAAAGGAATACTGGCAGGTGTCCTTGACTCCAGCTGCCAAAGAGAAGACTGCTTTTCTGACCCCGCAAGGTCTGTTCCAGTTTACAGCACTGCCTTTGGATTAGACTAAACAAAGAGTTTAGTGCTGCATACTTTGATGATATCGGCATCTACATCAGTGACTGGACCATCCATCTAACCCAAGTGCAAGACATGTCGACCAGCCTGTGGAAGGCCAGGTTGATGGCCAACCCCCCCAAAAATGTTTGGGATATTTAATCGGGAATGGGCAAATATGACTTCAACTATGGAAGGTGGATGCTATTGCCTAGGTCCCCATCCCAAAATCAAAGAGAGGTTTGTGCCTTCTTTGGATTGATTGGCTAGTAACGCTGGCTCATCCCTTATTTTGCAGAGGTGATGGAGCCGTTAACCAATCTCCAGAAAAGCGATTCCTAATGGACTCACTGGTCACTGGACCTAGACCTGGCCTTCCAGCATCATAAGAAGTCTGTGTACTCTGAACCCACCATAATTAGCCCTGATTTCTCTCTACCATTTATTGTGCAAGAGGCCAAGGGTGAAGAACATCCCATAGCATTCATTAGCAGGAAGCTACAGTACTTCCTCGGGACAAACATTATGTGGTGATCAAGATGGATGCCCTGGCTGTCAAGTGGGTGCTTGAAACCTTCAAATACTATCTACTTGGCTCTCCGTTTATGCTGATAACGGACCACCAACTCCTCCAGTGGTTGGCCCAACATAGAGTCCAACGGCCATATTACGTGGTATTGTTTGAGTCTCTGACTCTACCAGTTCTAGATCCACCATAGGACTGGTCAGATTCATTTATTTATTTATTTATTTATTTTTAATTTTTATATACCGCGCTATTTACAATCAGCGCGGTTTACAGAGAACCAAAGACCAGAACAACAGGCTGCTCGGTATTACATAAAACCAGAAAATAAACTTGGATAAGATAAACATGGATAATATGGGGTAAAACTATATACATAGAATATTGATCTGTTAATCCGATCACATAAGAGAGGTATTTACGTAAAATTATCAAAAATGTTTGGAAAAGGAGGGAATGTGGTTACGTTTGTAGTGAATATTATGCACTTTATGTAGGGTAGTATTTAATGAATAGGTTATGTTTGAGGGCCTTTCTGAATTGGACTATGCCAGTTATGGCACGAATTTCGGGTGGTAGGGAATTCCAGTGTTTTGGGGCACAAAACATGAAGGCTCTGTTCGCTGTTGCTCGGCTACAAGTTGTTATAGCCTTCGGCATTATTAGGGTGTTTATCGCAATTTGTCTTCTGGATCTAGTTGGAGGTAAAGCTTGTGTGAGATCAGTTAGAGAGTTTGCAGACAAACCATGGATGGCCTTGAATGTGAGAATTAGGGTTTTGAATATGAGCCTGCCTTGTATCGGGAGCCAGTGAAGATGTTTGAGGATTGGTGTCACATGATCACTCCTGGATGCTCCCTGTAGAACCCTTGCAGCAGTGTTCATGGCCAGTTGAAGAGAACTTAGAGTGGATTGTGGGAGACCTTGTAGAATTGAATTGGCGAAATCGAAATGGGGAAGGATGAGTGCTTGGAAGATGGTTCTAAAATCGTCTGGGTCCAGTAATGAGCGTAGATGCCTGAGTGTGCGTATCTTAAAGTACACAGCCTTTGTAATATTGTTTACGTGTGTTTTCATATTAAGACGGTGGTCCAGGGTGACTCCAAGGTATCTTATTGTTTCTTTGGTGGATAGATCAGCTCCTTTTACACTTATATGTGATGGTGGAATGAAGTTAGGGTCTCTCGTAACAAAGAGAACCTCAGTTTTCTTGTGTTGGATGCGGAGGTTCTGTGAGAGCAGAACACAGCTATTTGAACACAGACTTCCTTTTCCTGGTGGGGGTCCCGGGTGAGGCAGGTGCTCAATGGGGCATGGTTGAGCTGAGTGGAAGGGTATGTGATGAGGTATATAGAATGCTATCCATCCTTCTCCAAAGGGATTATCAACAGTCCCTTTTAAGAGAGTCTGCAGCCCAGAGTTCAGGGCAGGGAGGGCATGGCTCATAGGAGAGGTTAAAAACTCAACAGGCTGCAGGAGGGGGGAGGGTTCGTGGAGTCAGAAGTCCTTCCAAGGCAAGCTGTACAAAGGAGTTCTGAGGTAGAAACTTTAGCTGGGGTTGGAGGAAGGGTTGGGGGAACCAGCTTGTGGAGGTTTAATAAGCTGGGACGGAATAATAGCTGATGTTAATTTCCCTAACTGCTGCTCTTGTGTTTTAAAAGAAAATCTCTTCCCACCGCATGCCACACTACCACAAGTCCCTTACCACATGTTAAGGTCATTCACAATTACTGTAGGGGCACTAAACACCACCTATTGAGTGATATTAAGTATACCCATGCAAACAGCAACATTGACAGTAATCAGTAAGTGCCATGTGCTAACTGCAATGTGTAATCCATACACACTCTCTACCCATAACCTGTCCATTCCCTGCCATGTTGCATGATAAGCAGTAACCGGGTAGCCGGACCCGAGCTCACCCTTCTTCCCAAACCCCTGCCCCCACCCTTTTCCTCATCCTCCAACCCCCAACAAATTCACCGACAACTGTTTGGTACAAACTGGTCACAGCTTTATTCCAACAATAACTTGAACATCACAGTAATACTGAACAAACTTAACACCCCCCCCACTCGGCGGAGCCACGAGTCACCAGCCATGCAATTAGCAAAGCAACCGCGGACTCCACTCAAGCCATGGTCACCCGACCGGCAAAGTTCCTAGCACCCCTCTCCAACTTCGCCATATTACTAGCAAAAGTCTTCCAGGGGTTGTCCGGGCTGAGGGCACCCTGCCCTCGCCCCAAGTCGCCTAAGGCTCCGGACCCCGGAAACCTCCGGGATCCCGCCCCTCACCCCCCCCCCCCCGCTGCGACACCCCAACTCTGCCCCCCCCCGCCTACCACTCAAGGGTGGGAGGGAGGGCTGCTCGATCCACCGCCGCGCCACATGTGCTCGACCTCCTTAGCCCCCAGCCACAGCACATGGCGCCCTGCCTTCCGATTGGCTCCGCACCGCATGCCAGCCTGGCGAAGCCAATCAATTTAAAACCCCACAATGCCGTGCTCCCCAACTGACGTGCCATCACCCCCACCCCTGCTCCCCAAGGCCGCGTGCAGGGTCCCGCGCCGGGCCGGGCACCCGGTTACGCGCGGGCGCCGGGACCCTGCGCGCACCCTTTCACTAACCGGGTAGCCGGACCCGCACTCACCCTTCTTCCCAAACCCCTGCCCCCACCCTTTTCCTCATCCTCCAACCCCCAACAAATTCACCGACAACTGTTAGGTACAAACTGGTCGCAGCTTTATTCCAACAACAACTTGAACATCACAGTAATACTGAACAAACTTAACACCCCCCCACCCGGCGGAGCCACGAGTCACCAGCCATGCAATTAGCAAAGCAACCGCAGACTCCGCTTAAGCCATGGTCACCCGACCGACAAAGTTCCTAGCACCCATCTCCGACTTTGCCATATTACTAGCAAAAGTCATCCATGGGTTGTCCGAGGCCGAGGGCACCCCGCCCTCGCCCCAAGTCGCCTAAGGCTCTGGACCCCGGAAACCTCCGTGATCCCGACACCGGCACAGGCTCCTCACCTTACCTGTGCCACCCCCCCTCCCCCAACACTGAAAGCTGTGACCAGCGACTACCCACGCCTCACCATCTCCACTGCTTCCTGCCAATCATTCAACAGGAGATCCATACCCACCGGAGAGAGATGCACACCATCCTCCCGATACAACCCAGCACAAGCCACATCTGCCCAATCATGCTGTATTTGATACCCTCCGTGTTCACACACTCACCTCCCGATCTGCCTGTTAATTTTAGTTAAACCCCAGGACCATCTCCGCTGCCCCCAGCACGCCAGTCTGGGGAGAATATCAGACTATATTAAAACAATACTGCCAAACATACAACTATTTGCCGCAAAGTCCTTCTTGGCCGCTCTGATAAGCTACTTACAAGACCACGCAGCCAAGTCATTGCCCCCAAAATGCACCAGCAACACGACCGGTGGCTTCCTGATGCGTCCATGGTGACGAAACAAAGGCAGCAGCTGATTCCATCGCAGCCCCCGCTCGCCCAGCCATGAGATCGCCACCACTGAGGAATCCAATCCCAAATTTCGCCCCATAGGCCGTTCTGCAGCACGCCTCCCGGCACAGAACACAAAGGAGTGGCCCAAAATCCAGCATTCCAGCTGAGAAGGCCCGCTATCTGAAAAAGTAAGAACATGATGAGAACTATACCCCCCCAAGCCCCCTTGCAAGGCACCTCATAACCGTATATAGCCCATAAAGGCCCGTGACCGTCATCTGCCTATACCCTGTATCTGCTCACCCTTAAAACCGGCAGCCACCGCACTAGTTGCTGCCCCGATGCGAAACGAGTGCGCAGAAAACAAACGTGGATCCTCACCCATCTGGCGTAACACCAATCGCAAGACCGCCATAACTTGAAAATGCGTAACCGAGTGGGCATCCCTATGCACAACCCCCCCCTCCCCTTTTGGACGAACAGCCGCATACTCCCGCAGAGCAGCCACCGGGCACGTGCACCCACCATTCGCCCTCAAAACCACCCATAATCCTTTATCCGACTGGTCCGTTTTGGATCTTGCTAACAATACGCGCACCCGACCTTTCTCGATCCAAACATGCTGCCAACGCAAACAATTACCCAAACCCGCTCTGCCCGAATCCACTGCTAATTCGCCCACCCGAACCGCCCCGAAAAAAGCGAGACAAAAAACTGCCCAAAAAATAACCGCCTCAAACTGCGACGCCGCAACTCCGGGCAATGCTCTGCACAAACCCAAGAGTAACTCATGCGTAATTGGCCGACGCTGGTCCCGCGAAGACAGGCTGAGAACGCGCCCAGCCCTGCAACAAATGCCGCGCTAAGGACCCCTGGCCAACCACTCTCAACCCCACCGCTCTGGCAAAAAATCCGAATCCCGCCAGGTGACCCCGCACAGCAAGTCTCGTAATACCCTGCTCTTTCGCCCAGCTAACATACAGTCCCAACAGGTGTTCAGGAACCACCCCACCCTCCCAACCAGCAACATGCAGAAAGTCCATCACCCTCTGACAACCACGCCTGTATGCCTCCCAAGTATGCTCCGCCACTGACTGCCGTAGTAACAACCTCATCTCGGCAGGCCACTGCTCCACAAGTTCCAGGGGACCCCGAGCCCTTTCTCGTCCACCTCCGGGGCCAACTTCCGAAACCACTCCCACTGAAAACGGGAAAGAGCATCAGCAATTGCATTAGTATGCCCAAGTATATGATGCTCGACTATTGATTTAAACCACGTTCATTCAAACCCAAATTCAGTAGAGCTGATCATTCCATGTTTCTATTCAAAAAGCTAGATTCAGGTCTCAGACTTTAACTGCACTTTAATCAGGACTATGTCCTTTCATGTAGTGCTGTTGTTTTTGCATCAACGACCTTCCAATATTTTTATCTCTTTATGCTGCACCTTCAACTGTGCTTTCTTTATTATGTTTACTGTGTTATTTAAAAATTGTATAAATAGATCCCCAAGTATATGATGCGCCTTCAAGTCAACATTCAAACGCAAACATGCTAACACAATCTGACGCATCAGCGCCGCCACCAGACCGCAGCGTGGCGAATAATGATTAATGACGTGCACGACAGCCGCATTATCGCACCACCACACCACCCTTCGATTGCACAACTTGTCTGGCCATAACGCCAATGCCACCCACATGGGAAACAGCTCCAAAAAAGTAATATTGCGGACTAGCCCTTCATCCACCCAAGCCTGCGGCCACGTGTCCGCACACCAAGCGCCCTTGAAGTAAATTCCAAGCCCTGACCCCCCAGCCACATCCGTGTGCAGCTGCAAGTCCTCACTTGAAATCTCTGCCTCCCGCAACAGAGAAGTCCCATTAAAGTCCCGCAAAAACAGGTCCCAAACATGCAAATCATCGCGCATGCCTCCCGACACACGAATACGGTGATGCGGTTTCCTAACCTTAGATGTTGCGGTCGCCAACCGCCGAATGAACACCCGCCCCATCGGAATGACCCTACACGCAAAATTGAGCGATCCCATAAGGGCCTGCAATTCTTTCAATGTTATCTTAGATGAAGCCAAAACATTGGCCACCAACACGCACAGCTTCAGCACCTTCTCCCATGGCAACCGCGCCTCCATGTGCTGTGAATCCACCTCCACCCCCAAGAAAGTAATCCTCGTCATTGGGTCTACTGTCTTGCCCTCAGCCAAAGGGACCCCCAGTTTGCTCGCCAACTGAACAAAACTCTCCAACAAGCGACTGCAACCGCCGACGCCGCCTGTCCCACAAACAAGAAATCATCCAAATAATGTACTACCTCCGAGCTACCGACTCTCTGGACCACCAACCAATGCAAGAAAGTGCTAAACGTCTCGAAGTATGCACAAGAAATTGCGCAAACCATAGGCAAACATTTATCATAGAAGAACTCGCCCTCAAACTGAAAACCCAACAGCCGGAAAGCCGAAGGGTGGACTGGCAACAAACGAAAAGCCGACTCAATATCAACCTTCGCCATCAATGCTCCGGGACCAGCCTCTTTGACTAACTGCGCCGCCCTGTCAAAGGATGCGTAGCGAACCGTACATTGCTCCTGCGGAATATAGTCATTAACCGAGGCTCCCAACAGCGAAGACAAATTATGAATCAGCCGAAACTTTCCCGGCTCCTTCTTAGGTATAATCCCTAACGGGGAAACAACAAAATTGCTACAAGGCTGCTGCTGGAATGGCCCCACAATTCGCCACAACCACAACTCCCCGGCCAACTTATCCCATGCAACAGCCCCCAGCGCCGCACACTTGGAGGATTCCGTGCCGTTACCCCCCCCGACACGCCCTTGAACCGGAATAATAAACCCATACTGAAAACCCAACTGCAACGTTAACCTATCCTTTGTCCGCGGGTATCCACGAAGCTACTCTCGCAACACCTGCACCTGAATCGGGGTGGGGGCCAACTCTACCAGACCCTCACTTATTTCCCTGCCCCGCTGTTGCCCCCACTGCTTTCTTGACACACTTGGTGGCTGAATGTGTCCCCCCGCAGACTGAGCACGCATGCCGAAATTTACAGTCTGGGAATGGGCACATGGACCTATTAAACCGCCAACACACATCACTGCCCGCCCCGCCCGCTGACTTCGGCTGCACCAGGGAGACTCCACCCCAAAAGGAACGCACCACCGCTGCCGCCACAGCCGACCCTGCCTTTCTCCCACCCCCGCCCACCGCCCCCACCTTAACCGACATCTGAGTCAACCACAGGTTTATGTCCTGAGTACCCCATGTCAAATGCCTGTTCTCTTCCATCTTATCCCGGAACTTCTCATCGTAATTAAGCCACGACCAGCCATCGTGTGCTTGCGACACTTCCAGGATAGAATCGGTGTACGAAAGCAACATACCGTATTGCCCCAGACAATGATGACCCCACACACTCGCCAAATGCAAGAAGGATCTGATCCAATTGATCACATTATGAGAGACCTTGTGAATCCGGCTGGCCTTCTCATCCTCCTTACGCTTTTTTCTACTGTCACCAGAACGCTTCCGACCTTTGAGCAATCGAAAAATATCAATATACTTCCTCTTCACAATTTTTTTACGCAGCTTCTTAGGCACCCCCTCCCATAACTCAGATAATGCCGACAAAGACGCTGAGCCAGCATGGGCCTGCCCTCCACTCGTGTCTGTCCCCAGCACCGCCTCTCAGCTAACTTCCTCTCCGTCAGTGGACCCCGACGATTCGTCGGACGAGGAGGAGGACGACCGGGAAGCATGCCGACGCCGACAAGCATGTCGCTGTTTCTGCCTCGCCTTTCCCCCTTTTTCGGCCCGCACCCCACTCCCTCCGTCACGTGTGCTCTCCCCTGCCGGCAACTCACCAGCCTGCTCAATCGCCACCGTAGCATCCGCCGCAATCAGAGCTCCTGGAGAAGGATCAACTATCATCCGCTGACCCTGCGCTGCTTGGGCCTGTCCAGACACGCTCGACGCTCCACCTGCCAACGAGGCCCCTGCAGGTGAACTCCGTCCCTCCGCTGCATCAACCGCCAAAGACATTACCCCAGTCGCCGACATCCTCGGAATCTGTGAAGACAAAAAAGGGGAAACAAACGGCGGGAAACCTGTAGTCCAAGCCGGCTGCCACACTCCAGTCCAATCTGCTCGCGAAGAGCCCTGTCCACCTCCCAACCACTGATCCCACAACCCAGAATGACCGTACGGCCCATAGCCTCCTGGTACCGCCCCCCAACACCCCGGAGGAAAAGCACCGCTAGCCCCCCGTCCCCATGCCCCCCCAGCAGTACTGCCCTCCCCACCACGCCAACCTGTGCCTGCAATCCACTCTTGCCCGTGATCCACCCTGCCCCCCAAGCCCTCAACGGCCTCCCCCCCTGATACACCTATCACCTGCGCCCTCTCACCCACTAAAGTCTCCCCCAGCTCCCCCACCGATGCCCTCAACCCACGCTGGTCCCCAACACACCGACCCCGGACCCCTGTACCCCTCTGCACTGTACGCCCCGAGGAATTAGAACCCCTACTCCCCACAGCTGGGCCCCGCCTAGAGGCTCTCACACTCCCTCTGCCCCGACTCCCCCTATTGATTCAACAGCCAGGCCTCGCCCTCCTTACTCCTTGCATTGCCCCACACCAGCTCTACTCCCCCCACGCCTTTTACCCACCTGCTTCCCAGCCATCTCCCTTTCACACAGCCCCCCACACTCAACCTGCCAAAAAACTTACTGTCGCGTTTATTTATTTATTTTTTTAAACAACTGCCCGAGCACAAATCCTCCTCAAGCACCGCGCCTAGACACACTCGCCTGCTCCCGCTGCTAAGGAAGTCGCACCCGACACCACAAAATGACGCTGTTGTAGTTGGACTCCTGACTCGCCTCGAGGATGCGCCGCCGAAGCCTCCGCCCGCTGCCGCACCACTGCCAAAGCCCTTAGCTTCTCCCAATCCTGCCCCTGCAGCCTGCTCGATCCACCGCCACGCCGCATGTGCTCGGCCTCCTTAGCCCCCAGCCGCAGCACATGGCGCCCTGCCTTCTGATTGGCTCCGCACTGCACGCCAGCCCGGCGGAGCCAATCAATTTAAAACCCCACAATGCCGCGCCCCCCCCCCCGCTCCCCAAGGCCGCGTGCAGGGTCCCGCGCCAGGCCGGGCACCTGGTTTCCACGCGGGCGCTGGGACCCTGCCTGCGCCCTTTCACTTAATGTACGTAGCATGGTTAACAATTACCACTTCTACATGCACATTAACCGTTAGCGCACTTTAGTAAATGACCAATTTTTGTCATTGTCAATCATGTGAGTTTACAATGTGCTTTTCTTTCTCTGTATGATATTTTATTGGGTAGCTATTATGTTCACTGTTTTTTTTTTAATGTGTATATTGCATTCTTATTTAGACACTGTGATGTGTCCTCATTCTATGCTTTCTAGTTGTTTCTCTGTTTCTCAGAATGTAATATTAGATGTGAGTTCAGGATTATTAGTCACGGTGTGCAGGTAAATGTTATTACGAGGGGGGACTGATAAGTCTCAGCTCTTGTAATGAAATAGAAAGCAAAAAAAAAAAAATCACATATTGGTATCATATCTCACTGCTTTCAAATTGACAGTTCTATGTTTGCCACAGAATATTGTAGCACTTATATTTTTCAAAGGAATGGCCATAGTCTACTTCTTACAGAAGCATTTCTACACACATGCCATAAGTCTACTTCTTGCTACAGTTATCTTCCCAATTCATAGTTCTTGCTTACTGTATGCTCTCACTCTCTTTCACAAGTGCACAATATGAGAGGGAGCTTATACTGTAAGTCTCTGGCCTTGTAATGAAACAGAACGCTAGGGGCACACTGAAGTTCCTGAGGTCTGAACGATTTCCCTACAGTTTCCTCTTATTTGGTACCAAATAAAATGAAACTGCAGAGAGATCATTCGGACCTCTGGAACCAAAGTGTGCCCCTAGCGTTCTGTTTCATTACAAGGCCAGAGACTTACAGTATAAGCTCCCTCTCATATTGTGCACTTGTGAAAGAGAGTGAGAGCATACAGTAAGCAAGAACTATGAATTGGGAAGATAACTGTAGCAAGAAGTAGACTTATGGCATGTGTGTAGAAATGCTTCTGTAAAAAGTAGACTATGGCCATTCCTTTGAAAAATATAAGTGCTACAATATTCTGTGGCAAACATAGAACTGTCAATTTGAAAGCAGTGAGATATGATACCAATATGTGATTTTTTTTTTTTTGCAACAATATCTCTGAGCCTTCTGGTACTTTGAATTCAGTACCAGAGAATATAGAAAATAAATAAGTTTGCTATTGCTTTTCTTGGGAAAAAATGAAACTAAAGACATTTATCTTGCTCTATAAGACACAATGGAATCAAAAGCCCACAATATCATCAATATTTATTTTTGCCCTTAGCAGGAGTTAATTTTTTTAGATGAAAGGTACAAAGATGCAAATAAAGGCACATATTTTGATAAGAGGAGTGTAGGAGTAGCCTAGTGGTTAGAACACTGGCTTGGTAACCAAGTAGGGTTGCCAACTTTTTCACCGAAAAAAACCCGACACCTGTGGCTCGCCATGCTCCACCCATTCTCCGCCCCTAGTCCCACCCCTGCCCCGCCCCCAGCCCCACCCACAAAAATTACCGAGGATACGTGTAGGCTAACTTCCTTGGTCAGATAATAATTAAACTGGGAACCCCAAAATCCAAACATGAAATGTACAACACTGGAGAAATAAAACTATAAAGTAATTTCCTCTTGCACTAAACAAAAACGCAAAGATGTTAGCAATACACACTTCCCAGACCAGACATATTCCAGTTAATAAATTCAAAATAAAAAGTATTTTTCTACCTTCTGTTTGGGCATTTTATTTTTCAGTTGCAATTGCTCCAGTCACTTTCTTCTGGTTTCTTCGTGTCTTCTGCGAGCTATCCATTTGTCCTTTCTTCTCTTTCAGATGTTTTCCATTCTCTCTCTATTTCTGCTTTAACATACTGATTGTTTCCCTTTTGCTCTTTCCCCCAATTCTTTCCTTATTCCTTTATCATCCGTTTAAATTTCACCCTTCCATTCTCAAGCCCCTCTTACTCTCCCAATACCGGCCCATCATAGACTTTTCTTCCACACAAAATATTTTTTCCCCTCTCTATTCTCATTCCCCATCCATTCTAGTCCTCCCCCCAAATCAGTTCCCTTATAGTTCTAGACCCACCCAGCATCCACTCCCTTCTAGTCCCATTCTCCCATGCCCCACATCAGCCCATTTCCAGTCCTATTCCAGCTCTTCATCAGCCCATTTCCAGTGCTAGCCCTCACATCACAGGCCATTTCTAGTCCTAGCTCCCCCCCCAATCACAGCCCATTTCCAGTCCAAGTCCCCCATCACAGCCTATTTCCAGTCCTAGGCCCCCCCACCATCACATCCCATTTGCAGTCCGAGTCCTCCCGCACCATCACAGCCCATTTGCAGTCCGAGTCCCCCCGCACCATCACAGCCCATTTGCAGTCCTAGCCCCCCTAATCACAGCCTATTTCCAGTCCAAGATCCCCCTTCCTCCACCATAGCCCATTTCCAGTCCAAGTTCCCCCCCCCCCATAGCCCTTTTCAAGTCCAGGTCCCCCCCCCATCACAGCCTATTTCCAGTCCAAGTTCCCCCCCCCCATAGCCCTTTTCTGGTCCAGGTCCCCTCCGCCCCCCTCACAACCCATTTCCAGTCCATGTCCCCCCCCCTTAGCCCTTTTACAGTCCAGGTCCTCCCCTTTAGCCCTTTTCCAGTCCAAGTCCCCCCCCTTAGCCCTTTTCCAGTCCAAGTCCCCCCCTTTAGCCCTTTTCCAGTCCAAGTCCCCCCCTTAGCCCTTTTCCAGTCCAAGTCCCCCCTTTAGCCCTTTTCCAGTCCAAGTCCCCCCAACCCCTTAGCCCTTTTCCAGTCCAAGTCCCCCCCTTTAGCCCTTTTCCAGTCCAAGTCCCCCCCTTAGCCCTTTTCCAGTCCAAGTCCCCCCCCCTTAGCCCTTTTCCAGTCCAAGTCCAAGTCCCCCCCTTAGCCTTTTTCCAGTCCAAGTCCCCCCCCCCTTAGCCCTTTTCCAGTCCAAGTCCCCCCCCCTTCGCCCTTTTCCAGTCCAGGTCCCCCCATCACAGCCCATGCAGTCCTTGCCCCCCCCCCCCGGACCAGCATCGCGGCTGTCTGAGGCTTCAGAGGGAGCCGGGGAAGCCCGCGCGAGGCCCCGGCTCCCTCTGAACAGCCACCAGCGTGAAGAGCCTTTACCTTCACGCTGGCGTCTGTTCCTGTGAAGCCGCGAATGCTGGGAAAGGTTAAAGGGCAACCTTTAACCTTTCCCAGCATTCGCGGCTTCACAGGAACAGCCGCCAGCGTGAAGGTAAAGGCTCTTCACGCTGGTGGCTGTTCAGAGGGAGCCGGGGCCTCGCGCGGGCTTCCCCGGCTCCCTCTGAAGCGGAGAAAAGCCGGTTTTTTTGCTCAGGCCGCTGCCGATCTTGCGGCCAGAGCAAAAAAACCGGCTTTTAAAGGGCCGGTTTTGCCTCTGCGCCGGCAGCCGGCCTGGCCGTGGAAAAACCGGCCAGGCCGGCTGAAAACCGGCCAGTTGGCAACCCTATAACCAAGCAACCAGGGTTTGATTCCCACTAGCACTCCTTGTGGCCTTGGACAAGTCACTTAACTCTCCATTGCCTCAGAAGAAAGGCCTGGCAATCTACTTCCAGTGACACTGCCAAGAAAACCCAGGAGCATCTGGGTCACCAGGAGTCAGGACTGACTCAAAGACACACATTGCATATAGATAAGAAAACCAAGAGTGGTGTCAAGCCTTATCAGGAAGAAAAAAAGTAATGTGGTATCATCAGCATAGCAAAGGTTGTTGAGGAGTCTTCCACCAATCTTCATACCTCTGTTGTCTTCATACAATCCTGCTTCTCTGATTTGTTCTGTATATAAATTAAACAGGTAGGGGGAAAGTATGCAGCCTTGTCTTACACCTTTGCTTATTTTAAACCATTCTGTTTCTCCTTGTTCCGTTCAAACTGTTGCTTCTTGATCAATGTACAGATTGTGCAAGAGAATGATCAGGTGTTCTGATATACCCATGCTTCTTAATGTGGCCCAGAGTTTCTCATGGTTTACACAGTCAAAAGCCTTGCTATAATTGATAAAGCACAAATAGATATCCTTTTGGTATTCTTTAGTCTTTTCAAGGATCCATCTCACATCCGCAGTGATGTCTCTCGTTCCTCGCCCTTTCCTGAACCCTGCTTGCACTTCAGGTAGTTCTTGTTCCAGGTATGGTTGTAGTCTCTTTTGAATAATCTTCAGTAGAATCTTGCTGGTATGTGGGATCATAGCAATTGTGCGATAATTTCCACAGTCAGTTGGATCACCTTTCTTTAGTATTGGTATAAACACAGATCTTTTCCAGTCAGTTGGCCATGATGTTGTCTTCCATATTTCTTGGCAGAGCCTTGTAAGTGCAGTAACAGCTGCATCAGATTGCTGTAATACTTCTATGGGAATGCTATCAATGCCTGGTGCTTTGTTCTTTGAGAAGGCTTTCAATGCTGCTTCAACGTCTTCTTTTATCACCAATGGCTCCTGATCATAAGGTACAGGTTGAAATGGCTGTTGGTCCACTTGATCTTTATCATATAAAAACTCTGCATATTCCTTCCACCTTTTCTTGATCATCTCAGCATCATTCAACATAGTGGCTGCCCTAGTCAACTGTTTTGTTTGCCTGATGGCCGTCCCTGAGTGCAGTTGGATATGGGTCTTACTGGTGCCCTTTTGAATAATAGCCCCAACATATTTGTTTGATGATGCAATTTACTGTACCAGGAATACTGTAAATGTTCATCAGCTTTTTAATGAAGGCTGCAAAGAAATGCTTATTTCCAGACAGCCATGATCAGCTATAACAACACCATAAATCTGAGAAATGAATCATTACACTGTAAGACATTCAAAATGTGCATTGCTTGTGAATGCAGCTACAGATCAATGATTTGTTTTGGGCTACTTTGAAAAGAAGTGGTAACATAATTACATTGCCATTTTTATGGAAGAAAACTGACATTATGTCATTTTTTTCAGACTATGGAAGGTCACTGACATTTAAAAAACACAAAAATATATTTTTAAGGTTTCTTTCTAAAAGAAATGACTCAGTAATAAATGGTCAGATTTATTGGAATGGAAACAAACTTGCTGACCCAATGATTTTTAAGACTGGTATGTCAAAAAGGAATAATTATGACTTATTGTTTACTTTCACATACTTCATAACAAATCTTTACTGTTAGAATGAATTGAAAAACTAGGAAATATATTCTATACATATATAGTAATATAGTGGCATGTTTACTAAAGGTGATAACGGGAACTGTGTACTAAAACCTGTGCTATATAGTTAGCGTGTGGTAGGCACCGTGATACCTGTTATCATACTCTAAAGATGGCTATACGGTAAAATTCCCATGCTAACAATATGATTGGGCAGAGGCTGAGTGGGTGTAGAGAGTGGGCATTGACTGCACAAAATCAGGATTTCTGCAAGGCTTACCTCAGTGGATGGCAGTAACTGTACCTATATTAGGTACAGCTGCCGGTTTAGTGTGGTAAGTTCCTCTGCACTATGTTAAATGCATGGAGACAATCCAAGAATGTTGCCAGTGTTTAGCGCAGATCAGACATACCTTCTGTGCTAGCACTTTGCATTTAACTTGCGCTAAGCAGGGCTAGCCCCTCCACTAGGCAAATTAGGCAGTTGCATAGGACAGCAAACCCTGGGGGGTAGCATTGCTTCTGTCCCAGAGAAATGGCAGCTGAACTGCCGCTTCATTGTCACAGCAGGCTTAAAAACACCCACATGCAGTTCCAGCCTGCCACTGCTACACTCACCAAGGAGTAGAGGAGTATCCTAATGGTTACAGCAACACTGTAGCACTCACAATATGTGGGTTTAATTCCCAGTGGATCCAGTGTTTTCATCTCATTCCTTTTTGAATTCCATCACTGTCTTTGTCTTCACCACCACCAGTAGGTGAACATTTCTGGTATCTACCAGCCTTTCCATGAAAGTGTATTTCCTAATGTTTCTTTTAACTTTTCCTCCATTCAGCTTCATTTCATGTCCTCAAGTTTTATAGCTTCCCCATCTTTTGGAAAAGTTTTGTTTTTTCATTAATACATTTCAACTATTTAAACATCTGTATCATATCTAAACTGTTCCTTATTTCCTCTAAAATCTATGAGCCTGATATTCATTAGCAATGGCTTTGGGGCTTGTTTACAAAGCTGCGGTAGCGGTTCGCGATCGTTATCAGAGCCGCGACCCCATTGATTTCAATGGGGCCGCGGCTCCGATAACGACCGCGAACCGCTACCGCGGCTTTGTAAACAAGCCCCTATGTGCCTTTAAGGTACATAGCCGTCATCGCCAAACTTTAACCCCAGATATTCAATCCTTGGCGGTATTCAGCTGCTGCCCAATTAGCTCTTGCAGCGAAAGTTAGGACAGCTTTTGCTGCACATAACGTTCACCACTGAGGGATAACCGGGCAGCAGCTGAATATCACCGCAGCATGATTATCCCCGGGCACCACCCCCGGAGTGCCCCCGACAAGCCCTAATGCTAAGGGGTTAGCATCGGGGCATATAGCAGCATTACTCGGGGATATTCAGCAGCACTAACCATGTTAGTGCTACTGAATTTCCTTCTTAGGGACATTTACATGGTTTACAGCTCTGTAAACCGTGTAAATGCCTTTGAATATCAGGATCTACATATTCAGGTCTTCGAGTAACTCCTCATATAACTTGTGGTGAAAACCACATACCTTTTAAGTCACTTTCCTCTGAACAACGTCATATTTTTTTATATCTTTAGCAAGGTATCAGTCTGAAAACTAAACCTAGAACCCCACATAAAGCCTCTGCAGTGACTTGTATAGAATGATCATCACCTCCTCCTTTTGGCTGGTTTTCTCTCTATGTAGTCTAGTATTCTTCTGGCTTTGGCCACTGCCTAGTCACCTTGAGATCCTCAGACATCAAAACCACAAGGTCCCTCTCCTGGTCCATGCATATTAGTTTCTCAACCCCTTTTGCTTATTTCACCTTAGGATTTTAACACTCCAAGTTCATATTTAATCTCTGGAATTCACTTCCAGAGGATGTAGTAAAAATTGGTAGTGTACCTAGGTTTGGACACGTTTCTGGAGGAAAAGTCCATATAGGTTGAAGTTGGATTTGATTGATTGTAAATTGCTACTTGCTGGCTTATGTATAAGGGGTTCTATTTAATTATCATTATTTTCCTGGGTTTCAGATGAAATTTTAGTTTTTAGTTTTCTTTCTTTTAGGTTGCTTTTCCCTTGATGTGAACTTTGATAATTCCTTTGTCAAGCTTTTTGCTTTGTTGTTCTTGTTTATTGCTCTTTTTTATTTCATGTAATCCTGACAAAAGGATTTTTTTTCTGTACAAGAGTAATATATCTTGGATTGATATTGTAAAATTTGAAAATAAATAAGTAAAAGAGAAAAAAAAAGAAAATCAACTCCTAATGGCACATAGTGCACCTCAATATAACTCGCCTTGAGCTACTAATGAAAAGTTTCTAATCACTGCAAAGGATTTCATAGTGGAGGGTAGACTATCTTGTAGTGATCTGACAGTTATGGGAAATTTTAATATTCATTATATGAGGGAGATGCTGTATATAGTCCATGTACCACTTATAGAGGATGCCAAGCACCTGATTTGATGTTTTTATTCCTTTCATCACAGAGAAGAGTTGAGACAGGTGGCTGGGAGTTTTGTTCCCTGGCCACATTATTGTTTAGCCACTGCTGAGGTACAGTAGGCCAGGAAAAATCTAATTATATGATTTTAGAAAAAGGAGAATATGAAGGGATTTTTCTAGTGAAGAACTGCTGTCATGATTAAGGGGCATGTTTACTAAAGCACATTAGCTGTTAATGTGGCAATAACGTGGGAAAGGTGTGCCGTGATAACAGCTAACGCAGGCCACATGCATGTAGCACAGGGAATTTTCTGCACTATCCACATATTGTGTGTTAGCAGTGCATGTGGATGGGATGTTGGCAAAGTTGGTTTGTCTGCAACAAGTGGTTACCATGAGTGTTGGCAGAGCACAGTAACTGTACATTTTCCAGACATCGCAGGAGCCACTAATACCACCACGATCTCTGTATTTTCACAGCATTATCTGGCGGGGAAATGCTGTGCAAGCCCCCAAAGATAGCTTGTGTCTTTTGCAACTAATACAGTGCTATTTGCACTAGCGTGCTACATTTGCTGCAAAAGACTAATGCGCTTAGTAAATATGCCCATGAGATTTTTATTGCATTTGTTGCACACAAATTGAAATTGTTCTGGTTTTCATTATGACTGCATACCTACTGCTTATGCAAATTGTTTGTGTGCATATATGTCCCCAGATTTATGTGTAAACTATCTATATACACATGCACAATAAATTTGCATGTGCACTTAAACTTTAGACATGCAAATGAATGCCAAATGAGTCCAAAATGCTTGTGTCTACTCAGCAGTAGACTTTAGAAAAGATGAGTTAGAGGGGATAGATAGTAGGGCTCCTGTGTGACTGTGGTAGAGGTCTGGTTGACTAGCTGGGGAATTGGTATTAGTAAAGGGGAGAATTTGACTAAAAGAAGAGCTGCATGGTTGTATCCGGGGTTATATATTTTGAAAAGGCATGGAAGACAGTTGGAGCAAAGATGAAAAAAAGATTAAAACAGAAGTTATCTTAATTTTTTTATGGATTTCTTGATTTGCTTTGATGTACAGCCCATCTTTACAATAAGCCCAGGGCAGGAAATCATAAAGGGAAAAAGGTGTTTATTGCAGATCAGCTAGAGAAGAAGAAGCATAGAGATCAACATTTGTTTCATATTTTAAAGTTTGTTTGTGCAACTAGATTTTGAGGGAAGGCCTAAGGTAGCTTTGCTTGTAGAAACGTTTAGTACCTTTTTTTAAATGCTGTCTTTTCTGGACTAGCCAAGTGGCTTTTGCCTATCAGGCCCTTGTATTGTGGAATGCCTTACCGCTAGATATTCAGTCTAAATCGTTGTATAAAAAATTTAAAAAAATTATCAAGACCTGGACATTCCAATGTTCTTATGCAGTTTACTTGTGATGTTGAAATACACTTAATTATCCATTAACTTTAGTCCTTTAGATTCCTCCTCCCTTATTTTTCTCCATATTAAATTAAAAAAATTTGCCCTGCTGGAATGAATGTTGTCCTAGCCATTCCATGTCCTTTCATATTTTTGGGAGGCTTTGTCTTTGCTCTGGTGTCTATTTTATTGTATTGTACAGTTTGAATTGGAAGGTTGCAAACTGCCACACTAAAATCTTATTTTGTATATCGGTATTCAAAATACTTTTGAATAAAAATAAATTAAGCAAATTAGGCAGGAGTTTTCTGGTGATGGGCATATGTTGATGAAGTGGAGACAAGGGCTATGGATACTGATGGAACCACTTTAGATTGTTTTTAGTCTCTAACACTAGATGAGGCAGAAAAGATGCTCTATAAGGGTGAGGCTGAAATCTTATATCTTAGATCTGATGCTTACCAGCCTTCTTAAAAAATTCAGAGATTGGTTTGCGCTACCATTACTGAAGATTGCTAGTAGAGCATTGAGTCAGGGATTGATTCCCCTAGAGTTAACACAATGCACATTCTGAACTGCTTTCTGCAAATGATCAACACAGGACAAAGGCTGTGATTCATCACATCAGGTCATAATTACATAGGGACATTGGGCCCAATTTTGATCTGGGTGGTGCTACGCGCTGTGTCAGCGTATAGCCTGTCTCCCTCCTGCCTAACCTAGATTTTCCATGCCAAGGTCACATGTGTCCCCGGCATCAAAAATCTGGGTATCACTGCACAGCTAGGAGGCTGCAGGAGCTACATGGTTAGCCCTGGTACCTTACAGATAGACAAGGGTTAGTCATACTTGCTTGGACTTCTGATTGACTACAGCATACATAGCAGATCTTCATTTATTGACCACCACAGGGCTATGGCAGCCATTCACATCCAAACTGTGCCCAGTCTGCGAGCCATCATGCACAGTATGTGCACAGAACCTACATGTACACCCAGGCTTGATCCAAACAGCATAGAAAGCCAGCAGCTGGTGCAGTGATTGGAATAGCAAGGTAAAAACTGCACCCACATAACTGCAGCTTTCCACTACAATGCACAAAGTGGATACATAGCCGTGACATGGTCACAACTCAGTCAGAGTGAGAGTGTCCTCTGAGCATGAAATGATGTGTGCACCCTGGCCAAGCTTGTTACAGACACATGTTCAGATGGCTGTCACATTTAGCTAACCTCTGACTCATACACCTCTTGTGTTAATGGCTCTGTTTCATACAATACCCAGAAATCTCTTCCCTTCATTTCTGTACCCTTTGACTTTGGAGTTGTATAACTGAAATCCAATGCAACGTGCACTGAAATTTGGGCCACAGATTATGCATGCTGGATCACAGTGGCCTACGTCTGACCCCTTCCAAAACACTGTGTTACCCTACACAGCATGTGGGAGCAAGCATGGCACATTTTTTATGTCCCTTACCATGGACCCTGCCGAACTGGCAAGTTCAGTACAGGCACTCACCCACACAATTGATGCAGTGAACACCCCACCCAAGAGCACATAGGAGCATGGCAGCTTGTTCATGCACTCTCACACTGTATGTTGAGTTGCTGTAGAACTGAGCGGCTGCATGTTGTATGCACCAACATTCAGCCTGGCCATTCACTTAATGTACACTGCATTGCTACAGCTCACAGTTCTCTGGGTACACACACACGCACACACGCTCTGTGTATACACCCCTGTTTGTTGAGAAATTAGATAGTTACGTTTATTTTGATTTTATCCTGTTACTATAAAGGGATCCACTCACTGTTCCCTCTAAGCTGTGCGCATGTGCGCGCGCACACACCTCGCCGAGCGAGCGCACATACTTTACAACAGAGCGCACAAAAATTACGGCTCTGATTCTGATAGAAAACACAGATGTCTTAAAATTTAAAAGTAATGATTGTAATTACTAGAAATTTCCTGCTTCATTTAGTAATCGTCTATTTTCATTTAATTTGATTAAAATCAATGTGGTGTACATCCTGTATTCTGATGTGTAGTCAAATTTTAAAGTATATAACTCCGAGTGTCGTTATGTGGCGCACAAAAATTTAACCTTCCTTCAAAAGCTGCACACAGCTGATATTTTATGCGCACACAGCCTACAGAAAATTAGAGGGAACATTGGATCCACTGTGTCTGTCCCATGCCATTTTGAATTCTGTCACTGTATTTGCCCCCATCACTTCCATCGGGAGGGCGTTCCAAGCATCCACCACCCTTTCAGTGAAAAAGTATTTCCTGACATTGCCTTTCAATTTACCCCCTTGAAGCTTCTTGTTATGCCCTATAGTTTTACAGCTTCCCTGTCTTTGGAAGGGGTTTGTTTGTTCATTAGCTCTCTTTAAGTATTTAAAGGTCTGAATCATATCTCCCCTGTCCCTCCTCTCCTCCAGAGTGTACAATGAACAGAACTAGTTTACAAAGAACATAGAACATATCAAACTATATTACAAGGTGCTATTAACAAATCAGCTGTTCATATACAGAGCAGAATAGCAGATGCTGAGGCAGAGCTATTTACAGTGTAGGGTGGGGAAGGGAATGGAATGGGATAGGGGAGAAATATATTAAATGGAGTTTCATAAAGAGAAAGGTTTAGGGGGGGAGAAGAGTAATTACCTAATTAAGCTATATCAAGTGAGAAAGAGGTTCAGGAGGGTATGTATTATTGTATTTGTATCTCTTCAGTATATAGCGAAGAGAAGTAGGGGGATCATGGTGTTAGAGGGGGAGTAATAGAGGTGTTGAGGTTAAAGTGTTGAATGACAAGGGACGTTTTAAGTTATTTTCTAAAAGTCTGTAGATCTTTTATTAGTCTTAGGTTGTCTGGGAGAGCATTCCAAAGAGTAGGGGCTACAAAAGAATGCTCTTAAACTTGTAATTTTGATTGTGTTACGAAAATGGGCTGGAATTGAGAGGGTATTCTGGGTGCATGTTCTTCTGGATCTAATGGGGTTACTAGGGGTAATAAGTGAGGAAAGGCATGAGGGGTGCGATCTTATTGTATAGTTTGAAAGTTATCAGTAGATATTTGTACTTGATACGTGCTTCTATGGGTAGCCAGTGGAGAGTCTGGAGTAGTGGCATGATGTGGTCGTATCGGTGAGCATTGTGAATTACACGGGCAGCAAGGTTCTGAGCTATTTGAAATTGATGTGTGGTTTTTTTGGGGTAGGCCATGAAGTATGCTGTAATAATAATCGAGGTGAGGTGTAATGAAGGCCTGTAGGACTGAGCAAAAGTTGCTATTATCTAGAAGGTATTTTAGTGGTTGAATTGTTTTTAGTTTAAAGTAAATTGTCTTGATTACAGCTTTTATATATGAGGACATGGATAGTGACTGGTCGAGAATGATACCTAAGTATTTGACTTCCTGTTTAACTTCTATGCAGCTTCATTTATGTAAATTTTAGTGGGTGGTGAAAAGCTCTGGTCTTGGGTTATGTATATAATTTCTATTTTATTGAAATTGATATGTAGGTTGTGTGCTGAGAGCCAATTGGTAATATCCTTGAGACATTCTTGAATTTGGGGGCAAAAGCGGTTGGAGATATGTTCTATTGGGTTGGGATAATGTTCTATTGGGTGATAGAACATTATATCATCTGCATATAGATGATAATGTACTTTATGTTTCCTGAGGATGTTGCAAATGGGGCTGCATATAAATGTTAAAAAGGAGGGCAGAGAGGAACACCCAGGGTCTGGTTGAAGATAGAGGAGGCTGCTGAACCAATCAGGACCCGTTGTGTGCGATCAGTGAGAAAAGATTTAAACCAATGAAATACATTACCTCGTAAGCCAATTTGTTGAAGTCTGGAAATGAGAGATTTGTGGCAGACGCTGTCAAAGGCAGCAGATATATTGAGAAACACAAGCGTGAATACTTGTTTGCAATTGTTAAAGGCGCATATGAGTGTGTTCAAGAGAAACAGCATAAGGGTTTTATTTATTTTATTTATTTATTTAATTCTCTTATATACCGCGCTATTCTGCATCAGTGCGGTTTACATTGAACAAACTGAAATTACATTCAACAGGGCATTATAACTTGGAGATAACTATTTTACAGGGAACATGGGCTATGGAGGGTTAAGTGGCTTGCCCAAGACCACAAGGAGCACACTGTGATGTTGTTTAAAACCATACGTTGGGTGTCCAAGGGGGCATTTAAGTCAACAAAGTCTTGAAATTGGATCTACACTGCTTTTTTGATAATTTTTGTCAGCAGAGGAAGGCAATAAGAATTTGGGAGAGATTTGTCAGTTACATTGGGTTTGAGGATAGGGCTAATGATTGCTTGTTTCAGCGTTGTTGGCATTTAGGCTTGACTCCAGGGATCTATTAACTATGATTGGGAATAAATTGTCTTTTGTGGACTTAATCTATCTAACCATTTATTTATTTATTTTATTTAACAGGTTTTTTTTATATTGCTTTATCATTTCAATCAAAGCTGTTTACATTGTAACTTAAACTTGGTAAATGTACATTAAACAGGGACATTGATAACTTGGATTTTTCTGAGCTTGCCCAGGGCTACATGGAATGCTAGTGGGAACTGAACCCTAGTTTACTGGGTTTTCAAGCCAGTGCTCTAACCACTAGGCTACTCCTCCACTCCATGGATTGGTAGGGAATGTGGTGGTATTAAGGTTTGCTATTACATTTTTAAGTTGTTTGATGGTGATGGGATAGAATGAGGACCATGTAGCTTGGTTTAGGTGACTGACATTATTTGACTCATGGTGGTTGGGGCTAGATGGGGGCTCGTAAGTGGATATGGGTATAAGTTTGTTCATATAATTGTTGGCTAGGGATCAATTTGGGTAAGGTCCGTATCAGAGTTAGGGGTTTTAGTGAGTGATCTGACAATTGTGAAGAGCTCTCTAGGTCTGTTAAGTGCTCTTGTCAAAGGTTTAGAGTGATAATCCTTTTCCTATTGTTTACTGCTTCCTTATAGGATTTGAGCATAGACATACAGGCCTGGTTGTCAGTGTGGGATCTTGTTGCTCTCCATTTGTGTTCCCATTTTCCGGAGATCAGAGATGTACCAATTTTTGGAGTTTTTAGGTTTGAAGCTTTGTGTTGTTGGGTTGTGTGTTGCTTTCGAGATGATGGTGTTCCAATGGCAACATCAAGATCAGTATCGGAGGAATATAAATGCAGCATGGTGTCATTTAAAAATGTATCTTCATTATATGATTTGAACTTATTTTTAAATTGTGTAATATTGTTAGTTTCGCTAGTGTAAGCATTACTAGAATGGAAAAGTTGATTAGGTAGTGATCGGTCCAGGGTAAGGGGAGAAAATTAGGAGGCGAGAGGAGGGTGTCGTGTAAGATGTGTGACCACTCACAGATTATAGTCATCCTTTGGCAGGTGAGAGAGCAGGATGCTCATGTTTTCCTTCACTCATGGCCGATCTCTTTTGGAATAGTAATCTGACACAGTGACCTATTTATGCAGCACTGCCTCAGTTTCACTCAAGATGCACAGGTGTGGACATCCTCATCAAAGGCCAAGCATATCCAGTAGTCATACTAGCCATGTCACAGCTGGTGGTGGGCAGCATGCCAGCCAATCCCTCACTCACTGCAAGTGTGCCCCCGCAGATGCAGTGATGAGGGTGATTTTTCAGTACTGCACATGCAGCTAATCACACCATGATGATTCTGTCCCCATTCACCAGGGGCTGTGGGCACAGGTGCCTTTGCAGTAGACCTTTGAATGGAGGGATCAGGATGTGCTCGGCTGTGCCCACTGCTGACATGATTGTCATCGCACTGACAGTGGCAACTGCTGCATTGCACCTGTCACACAGTGCAGGATCACAGATCTCTCCAGTTGTAGGCTGCAGCCACTGTGCTGCCACCCCCACCCTCACACACTGCTGACATGGTAGCGTGGTGGCAGTTGGGGTGGCAGACCTCCCTTCTCACTGTGGCAGTATGGATGTGTGCTGCCGCTGTCAAATCTGAGTCATGCCAGCAATCACATATGTTCTCCCTAGGCAGCCGCCTTGTCTTCCTAGTCAACCTACCTGCCCCACCTGATCACCCATGTGACACCTCCTTTGACACATTGGCACCATCAACTTAGGGGCATGTTTACTAAAATCCGCAAAATAGCGCGCCGCAAAATATCGCACGGCAACGCGGCACTGAAACGCGCAGAAACGCATTTAAACGCCCCGCACACGTGCGTGTCACCCCCGCACAGGTACGCGGCTCACTAACGGGCCCCATACAAGTGCGGGCCCGCAAATGTCCGATAGAGGCGTGGAACGGCGAAAGGAGGGCGGAGGAAGGCTCCGGAGGGGCGGAGGGACGGGGTCAATGGGTGGAGAGTGGGAGGGGAGAGGCTCCCCGCACAGTATCGGGCCCGAATTTGCATGTAAAAACTAGAAAGCATTTAAAGGGAAGAGAAACCATTTCCGTCAGCAATGTACAGGAAAACCAGGGAAACCAGCAAAACGTGAGCAGTGTGATATATGTGCACAGCACAAAAGTGAAAATAAAAATAGAAAATGACCACAACAGAACTATTAAAAATAGTAATTCAGCTGGGGAACAGTTATAGTGATGGGCAAATACAGACATCACACCCAGCAAAGCTCCAGAAAAAAGAAATGAATTTTGGAAGGGTCTACTGAGAGGAGACTCTTCCAAAAAACATTTCCACGTTTTGGAGCTTTCCTGGGAGTGTTTGCTATGGTTGCCCATTAATATCACTGTTGCCCAGCGTGGTGATATTTTGTCCCACATTTCCCGTGGTCATTTCCGGGGTTTATGTGCACGTTTGTCACCAGACAGGGTGCATATGCCCACAGTAGAATTGCGTAGAGCAGGGTTTGTGACTCCATCCTGCCAGGCTTACTGCCTCCAGGGGCTGCACTGGCTCTGTGGCCAAAGTGTGGTACAGCAGACAGAGTCATTACCTCTAGGACCAGAGGGCAGAGGTTCAAAACCCAGCTGGGGCACCTGCCAGCCCAGTCCCCATATTTTACCCACCACTAAATAAAGATAGCGCAGACACCCCTGTATGCATGGGGAAAACACCCATATTTTACCCAACACCGCACACACACCACAACAATGGGCATTACCTACAGCCAAGTCCCCCAAATGCAGTCCCATACTGCCACATTGCAATCAGGTCAACTGCTTTTTCTGAGAGAAGTTCATGCCAGCATGTTGGCGGACAAGTACATGTGGTGCAGGGGGCAGTGGCTGCTAACCACAGAAGACAGAGGCCTAGCCATGTGCAGGCTGGCACAGTCCACTGCAACAGACAGGTCCTGCCGGATCCACAGTCATGGACAGTCCAGGGAATCCAACCAATCTGTGGCTACACAGTGGTGCAGTGCACACAGACAGTGCATACAAGAACAGAAGGTCACAGGTTCAAAGCCCAGCTGGGGCTACTGCCAATCCTGCCCACATATTTTTCCCACAACTAAACAGTGATAGTAAGGACACACCTTTCATGGCGGGGACATATGCAATGGTAAGACATCTATCTTTTACCCCACTGAGCACAGACACCATGAACAGGGGCAGTACCTAGAGCAGAATCACCCAAATGCAGTCCTGGTGGGCCACACACCAGTCAGGTTCCATGCTGACACTCATACAAATGCCTGTGCTGTATATCTATGCACCACCCCATGGCATGTAGATGTAGCCCATGCATATTCATGAGGGATAGCAGGAAAACACGAACAGTGTGATGCAAACCTGGACTGGAGTTGGGAATCTGTGCCGTAAAGCAGCAGCCATCAAGGGCAGACACACCCACACCCACAGGCCCCATTGGCCAATGTCTCCTGGAAAGGCAGAACATTGGACCGTGCACGCAGCACCCAAAACGAGCACTTGCATAACTTACCAATGTCACCCTACACCTGAGGTATACGGTACACAGCTCGGAGACGTTTGCTAGGAACACAGGCAGGCAGTTATCCATACGTTACGTACATACTGCTAGTTGACCCCATCCAAACAATCTGTTAGGTGTTTGCGGGGCATGCTCCAGGCCTGGCCTCTGACGGTGCTTACCACCCTGGGGAGTGACCACCAGCTGTAATGCGTACCATATCCATGCCTTGCCGTGCTCAGGACCGGTTTGGTGGGCAAGGCTACTTACCCCCTCAATCGTAGCACCATGATGGCAGAGGTGTGGAAGTGTGTGTCTGTCTATACAGTGGGTGTTGGCTGCAAGCCCCTTCAACAGCCCGCACTGCCAGCACTGTTGCCAGTATTGGCCAGTCAATGTGCATAATGAGGTGCAAGGTACCATGGGTATAGCCAGGGCAGGGTGGCGTGGCCAGGATGCATCTGCACTGGGCATAGGGCCCTGGCAGGGACATTGGCTGGGATATTGTAGTGTCCGGCCACCACCTACACAGACAGGGTGGCCAAAGCATGTCCTTCTGGGGGATCACGCTCACCCTGACTGTGCAGTGACCACAGCATGGCTAGGCCCCCCCATAGTGCTGTATAGTAGTTCTCTCATGTGATAAATATGGGTTTCTCTTTGGGGCCCAGTCACTGATCTATCTGCTTGCTGTGTATGCCGACAGCCCAGTTCTGGGTGCATGCATCTCCATTGGGAACATGCACTATGGACTAACCCGCAGACTGGTTGTAGCTGGTAAATGTCTTGCTATAATGGCTTGCAGGGTGCAGTGGCTGTTGGCTTGCTGCAGGGGAATATCTGGTGGTGGAGTGCAGCTTACCATACCCTGGGCTTATGTCTGTCTGCTATTGTGTTATGGCTGTGTATGGAGCTGCCTGCCTGGGGGTGGTGGTGTTCCTCAGCAGGACTGGGGTTGATGTTGCCCTCTACTGTCACCTTTGCAGGGAGGTAGAGTGTGGATCCCTTGATGGGGACCATGTTTGCCACGTGGGGGGGGGTGCGCCTGATGGTGGCAGACAGGGATATCCATGGTGTTTGTGCAGAAACTAGCTATCTTACACATTAACACTGCTTTGGAACGTCCGCTTGGCCTCCATCAGCCATGGCAGGTGTTGTTGACCTGGTCCTGGCCACCTCATTGCACACTCAGGGTGAGCACAGTACCCGCACGATGTAACGGTGTGTGGCTACTCTGTGCCAGTAAAACACCCGGTCAGTGCCCCCTACTAGGCCAAGGTGCTGTGTGGGTGCACCCGGTCACTTCCCCCAACAGGGCCGAGGTGCTGTGGGGGTGCATTCCCCATCTTGTGTCCATCTGCGGACAGCTAATTTGCATGTGCAGTGCATCATGGGTACGGGTGGCCTAACCCTATCCTGTTGACACCAGCAGACTGTCTGTGAGGTGACGTGTAGGCTATCTGCAGCCAGCCAGGGGCCTGCTTACAGCTATGGAGCTGTAGTGCAATGGTTACATCACTGCCTGTGCAGCCAGAGGTCATGGGTTCAATCCCACTGTGGGGCCCTTTGGTAGGGCTGTCCACAGTTTTATTTTTATTTACTGTACATATGTCTATGCCGGCAAGACCACCCTCAGCTAACTATACCCATTAGGTGCCTCTGAGGGTGCTTCATAGGGCGCCCTGTAGGCCACCTTATGGTTGCCATCCCTATAGGGTGCACTATACATTATCCTGTGTCACAACATACATGCTGCCCTATAGGGGTCATTCAAGGGTGCCTTGGCGAACAGTGCACTGTAACATGTGCCTTATGGGCCGCCGTATGTTAACATGCTGGGAGAGTGCGTTTGCTAGTAGTGATAACAAAATAAAATTATACAGCCTCCTACAGCACTCCACAACATAATACATACTGCCTCAGCAGGTATTTTTCACTGGGCATTGTGAGGAGTTGAACCCCTGATCCCTGCACCATTGGTCAGTGTTTTAACCATTGTGCTGTGGCTCTGTTCCTGTGCTTGTGCATCAGCGCGCCGCCTTGTGCCTATCAGCGCACCGCCTTCTGCCGCCCAAGGGGACCAGTGCGCCGCCTTCTGCTGCCCAAAAATAACTGTGCGCCGCCTTATGCAGCCCAAAAAGCACTGTGCGCCGCCTTCTGCCGCCCAAAAATAACTGTGCGCCGCCTTATGCCGTTCCAAATTAATTTGCCTCCTAAAACAATGTTAATCATTACAGTTACTGCCTCAGCTGACCTTTGTCGTTGCGCACACTGGGGGATTGAACCCATGGCCCCTGCACCATTGGTCAGTGTCTTCACCGTTGTACCACGGCTCTGTTGTTTTGTATACTCAGCAGCGCGCCACTTTGCCTTTCCACGCGCTAATGTCGACCCCCGCACATTAGCGCGACGCGCACACGTCCGGTTGCTTACTACCGTTTTTTTTCTATTTTCTGCCTGAACCGCCCACTCCTTATATGGCACAGGCACACTAGCGCGGCCCCGCACGTTAGGAATGTTTAGTAAACATGCCCCTTAGTGCACTGTCATCATAGTGCATTCTGCTGTTGCTGCTATGGAGCACTCCTATCATTTTCTTGGGATCCCCTATGTGTGCATCACATTGCAGACATTTATATAGCCTCTCTCACTTCTAAGGGAGACCTTTTCATGAGGTTTTAATTGGCATTACAGTTTCCAGCACTGAGGGCTCTAACGCATTATTGCACAAGCAGGCGGTGAGGGAGCACACACTGTCAACGTCCACTCCCTGCCCCATTAACGCCCACTCTCCACTTCCTTTCCGCTTAATTCTGCAGCCACCTTTAATGTTCATTACTGCGGCATTATCAGACATTTCCACAATGTTAAGGGCGCAAGGATGCAGATTGCAGGCATTAACGTCACCCTTTCACCCTTAATGCTCATCAGTAAACAGACCTCTATGTTTTTTTTTGAACAGTACTTGCTTTTCAGGCAAAACAAGTGGAGACCAATTCCACATGGGACCCGTCCAGCCCATCTGGACATCCAAAATCTGGACAGGCTGGCTATGCACCCGATTCCACACCCGTGGAAGCTAGACGCTCCCGTGGGAGCAGAATCGGGTACACCGAGCCTGGACAGGCAGGATATGCCACGATTCTGGCCCACAATACGTTTGGTGCCCTCGCCATCTAAGCCTCCCAAGGCCCCTGCATGGAGCCCAATGCTGTGTCTTCCTGTTGCCATGTCACTGAGACACCATGCGGGAGCTCTGATTGCCCGCATGTCTACAAATGTCCCTTTTATCCACTACTTGACAGAGCGACCTGCCATTGCCAGGATCAGGCAGTGGGGAATCCCTGCTGCTCTTCACCTGGGTTCAGCAAGCCGCAGGTGTTGATCCCCTTCCTCTGGGGGGACTTATTCCATCTCCAAGGTGGAATAAGTCTCCTGTCTCACTCAGCAGCCCCAGACATACAGGGCCACGACCAGAATCGGCCTTTACATCTGGGGTCAGGATCCTGTCTCTGGCCCACCCATGCTCCTCCTCCATCACACCACCTCCCACCCCTATCCAGAGCTCCCCATACATCTCCCCTGTATGGGCAGGGAGTTTTGGGCAGGGAATCCGGCACAGGCATTTAGCGGAGATATATGCCCAAATCGGACATAGATCCCTGCCAAATGCTGCTCAGATTCTACCCCTTAATGAATGATGCAATTTGAAGATGCTTTTGCATCATACGTTATATGAACTGCATTATGTTATTCCTAGAAGTCATAGATAATGCAATCCTAACAGCTAATTACATCACTCTGCAGAACAAATTGCTCAACATTTGTATTTTTTATTTATTTTATTTATTTGTCTTAACTTTTATAGGTCAAAGCAATGTACATAGAACTTTGAATGAACTTTTGATGAACATGACATGTCAGTAGTATTTTGGCTCTAGATCAGTCTTCTCAGTGTTTGATTTTTTCCATTTATCCAAAGTGAGAGATGCCTCATACTTGTTTGAACAACGCAGATCACTTCTGTTACGTTTGTGGTGAAGTGACTTTTGCATCACAAAAACACAGTATAACAGCTTTGATTAAGAAAGCTGCAAATTGGAGATCAGAACAAGAGCTGGGCCACACACATCTGCTGCAACATATTGATGACATATTTATGCTGTGGGAAGGACAGACTGAACAGTTAAATAATTTTATAACATGGCTTAATTGCAGAGATGCTAACATATGATTTACGCACGCTAGCAGTAAGTGTAGCATGGCATTTCTAGATGTAGAGATTAAAAGAGGTGATCACATGTGGATCACCTCCGTTCATCTTAAATCCACAGATAGAAACACTCTTCTGCACTATAATAGTGCTCACCCCAAACAATTGGAAGATAGTCTTCCTTTCTCACAGTTTCTTACATACAGAAGGAACTGTTCTGAAGAGAATGGATTTAAAACACAATCGAAGAGTTTAAAAAACAAGTTTTGGGAAAGAGGATATCCCCAGCAGGTTATAAACTATGCTTATAAACGAGCATTATTCAACAACCGTGAATTGTTACTATCCCCGTATACGAAAAATCAGACTAACGAACACAATGTGAATTTAGTGACTAAGTACTCCCCATATAGTTGTCAAATCCAATGTATTTTGAAAAAACACACCAATGTTCTGAATAGCGTTCCAGGGTTAGAGGAAACGTTTATCCGCTGTGTTTGGCAATGGCATAAAAATCTAAAGGAGATATTAAGCCCGACAGTGCTAAGACCTTCACTAGCTCCATCCGTAACATTAGACAATAGCCACACTAAATGTGGAGACTGTAAAGTGTGTGACATTACTTTGGAAACATCAATTTTTGCTTATCATGGCAAAACATATTCATTAAGGCATAAGACATCTTGCGGTTCTAGCTATGTGGTCTATTGTATTCAATGTCCCTGTCAATTATTGTATGTGGGCAAAACCATCTGCCCCTTTTGAGTCAGAATGAATGAACACCGCAGCAGATTGAATTGTAAAAAAATAGATGCTCCCATTGTGGATCACTGCCTTAAATTGAAACACAAATTTGATGAATTACATTGCTTTTGCATAGATCACATCATCACAGGATACAATGGCAAATCAAAAGATCAGACGCTGTTGATCCGAGAACAACATTGGATTTTCAATTTACAATCTGTTAGCCCGACCGGCTCAAATGCTCAGATTGACTGGAGTGTGTGTGTATAGTTCCAGTGAGGAGATGTGAATCTCTGCACGCGGCATTAGGATCTAACATTGGTATGAGAAGGCTATTGGGTTGGCCGTATTTTTCGCAGGTGCCGGTCAATGTGCTGTTTAATCATGTATAAAGCCGCTCACGATAACCAGCCCGCATGTGCGGTGTTGGTTGGTAAACAGACTGTCTTTTGAAGAATCACTAGCCTTAAGAAGTGATCAGAGACATCATAAAGGTATGAAAATTCAAGATAATGGTCGACAGTTTTAAGTTCATAATATTTGTGATGAGATTGTGATGAATACATTGGATTTCTTATTGTTATCAGTGTCCCCATATTTAAACTCAACAACGCATGCCCTGAGGTGCCAATATATAAAAAACAGACCCCCTGAAGAAACGCTTTGTAGTGAAACGCAACGGCGCTGAAGTATGGCGTTGGGGAGATTCAATTAAGATAAGCACCAATTCTTTTTCAATATACATTTTTAGGTATGTGAGATACTGGGAAAATAACTTGGAAATAACAACTTTTTCATGTTACAACATTAAGCAACATTATAAGGTCGTTGATGCAAAAGGGCATGTACAGACCAAACCTGTTTAAGTCTGGACTACAGCCCCATCTAAGTCTGAGAACTTGTTGCTTATACCAATAACTATTTGATTTAAATAATTACTGTGATATAGGTTTAAGCCATTAGGAACAGCATAAAAATTACAATCTTCAGGTTGAAAGCTGGAACAGATCTTTCTATACACTCAATAGTTGAATTGCTCTGAGAAGTGACCGGTGGAATAGTTTGTCGGGCAACACTTATTCAACATATCTTTACCAGTGATTGAAAAGAATAAGAAAATCCATGCCTTTGGCAGTGCAAATGATTTAAATAATTTAAATCAAATCAGAATATAACTTAGCATAAAAGGCAAAACAGGGTCAGTATTCTTTGAGCAATAAAGTCTTCTAGAGACCTTTACAAAGAGACCTTCTACCTAGGGGGCAAGAGACCAGTGAAAGTTTTTCAATACGTGTTAAAGCCAGGTGGCAGGTCAAAAGGCCATTTTGAAAGACTCCTTCTATCCAAGCAAGGACTGTTAATCACCCAGGAAGTTGGTCACAGCTTACCTCAGAAGCACAGGACAGGGTATTGTGCAGCAGCCTGTGTACGTTTTAAGTGTTTCCCGGAAACATCAATGTTATTCCTGCTGAAAAGTAGAATAAGGCCAGGAGTTAGAAAATATTCTACTGGGTTCTGCAATTCATCCCATATAGAAGAATGGTTGTGACAAGTATGTGCTGAACTGGTGTGACTGCAGTCTGGAAAAAACACAAGATGCAGTTACAAAGAACAGAAAGCATGGTTTCCGCCCTCAGTATGGTGTAGATACCCTCTTCACCACACTCTTTGACAATCTAATCAAGGATCTTGATAAACCACATCAAAGCTTTGCAATATTACTTGATATCAATGCTGCTTTTGACTCCCTCTCGCACCACATCCTTCTCACTAGATTCAGTGACTTAGGCCTCCACAAAAGCACATTAGACTGGTTTACCTCATACCTCTCCGACAGAAACTAAAAGTAAAAATTGGTCCCCTCAAATCCAACCATTTCAGACTAGATCAAGGCACACTGCAAGAATCAGCCTTATCGCCTCTGCTATTCATTATTTACATCGAACCCACCTGTGACCTGCTCAGAAAATTCAACATACACTTTCACCGATACGCTGATGATATCATGTTCTACATGCCCTTCCACAGTCTAACTCTTTGCCATCTCAGACTTCTTCACTGCCACCACAGAACTCTCTGCAAGACTAAACCTAACAGTGAACAGCAGCAAAACAGTAGCACTGCTACTCACAAGAGATCCATTCTTCATTCCCCAGAAAAGCTTATGCTCCAACACACAGAGATCCTGGTAACAGAGAAAGTCAAATACCTGGGTATAACCCCTCACTTGCTTTGCAGCTTGTCATGCTGTGAGGGCTTGTGTGCATCAGTGATGCTGAGAGCTAAACTATCGGTAGTTTAACTACTGGCAGGGTCTCCCAAGATGGACAGGTCTCAGCTGAGGTGCCAGACCAAGACAAACCACCCATCTGGGCAGCAGCAGAATGGGATAGTATTGACGGCGGAAGATCACATTTCTGTGACAACGGCAACAACACCAAACTTAAATTGCGCGGAAGAAAGGCCCAGCAATCTACTTCTGTATCTTGCCATGAAAACCCAATGGATAGTTACAACAAAACAAATTGTGCTATAGTGCTGGAAGATGAGACCCCCAGGTCGGAAGGCACTCAACTAGCTATTTGGGAAGAGCTGAAGACTTCTCAGAGTAAAGCCAGCATTTATGATGTGGTTGGATCAAAGCCCTTGGGATGTCTGACTGCTGATATAGCTGGGCATGAAATGAGAGTCAGAAGCTGTAAAGATGTCTTATGCATTGGAACATGGAACGTACGAAGCATGAACCAAGGGAAGTTGGAGGTGGTCAAAAATGAAATGGAACGTGTACAACTTGATCTGTTGGGTGTCAGCGAACTGAAATGGACTGGCATCGGGCACTTTGCATCAGATGATCACATGGTCTACTATGCTGGAAATGAAAGACAAAGAAGAAATGGTGTTGCATTTATAATAAATAAGAAACTTGCAAGAACTGTAATGAAATACAATGCAGTCAGCGAACGCTTAATGTTTACGTTTATGCAATCTCTATTCGTCTACGAGGAATGCCTATCAACACAACTATAATTCAAGTATATGCCCCAACAACAGCTGCAGAAGAGATTGAAATTGAAGAGTTCTAAAACAAGTACAAGCTGAAATTGACAGAACATGCAAACAGGATATCCTGATAGTCATGGGTGACTGGAACGCAAAAGTTGGCAACAAAGAAGAAGGAAAAGTAGTTGGAAAATATGGACTTGGCAACAGAAATGAAGCTGGAGAAAGACTGATAGAATTCTGCAAGACCAATTATCTATTCATCTCAAACACCTTCTTCCATCAACACAAGTGGCGACTGTACACATGGACTTCACCCAATGGATTCTATAAAAATCAAATTGACTACATCTGTGGAAGTCAACGATGGAAAAGTTCTATAACATCAACAAAGACAAAACCTGGAGCTGACTGTGGTACAGATCATCAACTACTAGTATGCAAACTCAAGCTAAAGTTGAAAAGGAGCAAACCACTCATGAATGCAGCAAAATATGACCTTGAGAATATACCACTGGAATTTAAAGACTGCCTGCAAAATCGATTTGCTGCTTTAGATACCAATGACAGAGCTCCGGAAGAGTTATGGAATGACATCAAGAAGGTTGTGTTGGAAGAAAGCGAAAAGTCTCTACAAAAGGTGAAAAAGCAAAAACGGCCAAAATGGATGACGGAAGAAACTCTGAAAATCGCCCAGAAACGCAGAGAAGCTAAAGCCAAAGGAGAAAGAAAGACAATAACAATAATAATGTACTGTAGTTTACTGTAATGTACTATCTTGTTGTCTCCCCCCCTCGATGTAGTCCCTCTGATGTCTTGTTGACCACTTTGATTGAAGGATAAGGTGATATATAAAACTGATTAAATAAATAAATAAATAACAGAACTCAACAGAGATTTCCAACGTGCAGCAAGACAGGACAAGGAAAAGTACTACAACGATGTATGCAAGAAATTGAAGCAAAAACTATTAGAGGAAGAACAAGATCGGCTTTCCTAAAGCTACGAGAGTTAAAGAAAAAGTTCCAGCCTCAAATTGGAATGTTACAAGATATTCAAGGTTCTATGTTGAATGATGCTAAGAAGATCAAGAAAAGTTGGAAGGAATATACAGAGTTTTTATATGATAAAGATCAAGTGGACCAAAAGCCGTTTCAACCTGTACCTTATGATCGGGAACAATTGGTGATGAAAGAAGAAGTTAAAGCATTGAAAGCCTTATCAAAGAACAAAACACCAGGCATTGATAGCATTCCCATAGAAGTATTACAGCAATCTGTTGCAGCTGTTACCGTGCTTACAAGGCTCTACCAAGAAATATGGAAGACAACATCATGGCCAACTGACTGGAAAAGATCTGTGTTTATACCAATACTAAAGAAAGGTGATCCAACTGACTGTGGAAATTATCGCACAATCGCTCTGATCCCACATGGCAGCAAGATTCTACTGAAGATTATTCAAAAGAGACTACAACCATACCTGGAACAAGAACTACCTGAAGTGCAAGCAGTGTTCAGGAAAGGGCGAGGAGCAAGAGACATCATGGAGGTGTGGCCTAGTGGTCGGGGCAAGGTACTTCAGGCCAGAAGGTCAGGGGTTCAAATCCCAGTAGAGAACAGCAACCTTGGGCTGGAAGGACAGGGGTCTCTAGTCCCACAGGTGCTCCTTGTGGTCTTGGGCAAGCCACTTAACCCTCCATAGCCCATGTTCCCTGTAAAATAGTTATCTCCAAGTTATAATGCCCTGTTCAATGTAATTTCAGTTTGTTCAATGTTAACTGCACTGATGCGGAATAGCACAGTATATAAAAGAATGTGAATAAATAAATAAATAATCATTGCAGATGTGAGATGGATCCTTGAAAAGACTAAAGAATACCAAAAGGATATCTGTTTGTGCTTTATCGACTATAGCAAGGCTTTTGACTGTGTAAACCATGAGAAACTCAGGGCCACTTTAAGAAGCATGGGTATACCAGAACACCTGATCGTACTCTTGCACAATCTGTACATTGATCAAGAAGCAGCAGTTCGAACGGAACAAGGAGAAACAGAATGGTTTAAAATAAGCAAAGTTGTAAGACAAGGTTGCATACTTTCCCCCTACCTGTTTAATTTATATGCAGAACAAATCATCAGAGAAGCAGGATTGTATGAAGACAACAGAGGTGTGAAGACTGGTAGAAGACTCATCAACAACCTTCGCTATGCTGATGATACCACATTACTGGCTGAAAGTGAAGATGATCTGAAACATTTGCTTCTCACAATCAAAGAACATAGTCTCAAAATGGGCCTGCACCTTAATGTAAAGAAGACAAAGATCATGACAACTGGCATAATCAACAGGTTCATCGTTGAAGGAGAAGAAATTGAAATCATGAACAACTTTAACCTACTTGGATCAACTATCAATAAAGAAGCAACAAGCAGTCAAGAAATCAGACAACGCATTGCTCTTGGCAGGATGGCTATGAAAGACCTAGATAAGATTCTCAAGAGCAGAGATATCTCTCTCCATACAAAGATTCGACTTGTTCAAGCCATGGTATTTTCAATAACATCATATGGATGTGAAAGCTGGACAGTGAAAAAGATAGACAGGAAGAAAATTGATGCCATTGAATTATGGTGCTGGCGGCGAATACTGTGTATACTATGGACTGCCCGAAGAACAAACCAGTTGGTACTAGAGGAGATCAAACCTAAGCTTTCTTTAGAAGCTCAGATGACAAGACTTTGACTTTCATACTTTGGACGCATCATGCGAAGAGAGAGATCATTAGAGAAAGACATCATGCTTGGCAAGATAGAAGGTCAGCGCAAAAGAGGAAGGCCAGCAATGAGATAGATCGATACAATAACAGCAGCTACAGGTACAGTCTGTCAACAATGGGCCGCCTGACTGAAGACCGAACACAATTTAGGATAGCTATCCAGAGGGTCACCATGAGTCGATTCCGATTCGACGGCACTTAACTACAACAACCTTAGACAAGAACCTCAATATGCACTCCCATATCAAGAAGGCAGCCAACAACGCATACTTTAAAATGAAATTGCTCTGACATTTACGAACACTACTTCATCATAATGACTACAGACCAGTATTCTAATCCATCATAACACCCCACCTAGATTACGGCAACATATTGTACCAAGGGCTTCCAAAGCAAGCACTCTATCCACTTCAACTAGTTCAAAATACTACTGCTAGAATCCTAACAGGCACCCCAAGACATCATCACATTACACTTGCCCTCAAGAGCATACACTGGCTACCAGTAACCCAAAGGATAAAACACAAGGTTGTAACTATGATATACAAAATACTACATAACTTATCAGGCCCTTGCTTCAACTCTCTAATCAAAAGAACTCCTATAACAAGGGCAAGAAGATCAGCGAACCAAAACCTACTAGCCATCTCACCCCTCAGGACAAAATGCACCCAGCGAACAAACAACAGAGCCTTCACCCTCTTTGCACCCCTCATTCTGGAACTCACTCCCAGAATCCATAAGATCTGCCCAAACTACACAGGAACTGAAGACATTATTAAAGACTCGCCTTTTCATTGAACCCTATGGTTCTAATGTAATCACATTATACCCACAAGATGACCTGTACTATCCCTCCTCAGCAGTATGTTAATCCCCCTGTTTGTTAACTACAAGTTCACATCAACCTTAAGTTCTATGTAACTGCAACTCAATTAAGTTTGTTTGTTGTTCTCTGTGGTATGGAAAACCTGTTAAATAAATTAAATAAATAAATTACTAAGCACCCTTACAGAAATGATGAGAAGAGCAATAGTGTATATTCAGGCTATGCTGAAATGTGCTGTTTGTGCTAAAACAGCTGATCCAGGGGACTGGAACAAATCCTGTGTTCTGAAAACTGGGACTTGATGTAAGAATAGTATGTGAGTGAGTCCAGAAACAAATCATGTTGCAGTGAGAAACAGAGATTATATGTGTAGTTCTGGGACGTCATACCGGTGTAAACTGCTTTGATTTCAGGACAAAGTGGTATATAAATCCTTTTAAATAAATAAAAAATAAATAAATTATGGCATAGCAGCTGTTAGTCATATTTTGGTTTGGCACAATGATGTCTTTTGTGACTGCAAGTGGGACTGTGTGGTTTGGGTGTAGCACGGGAGGATCTGGTGTGCTGATCTGGAATTCAGGGAGGCCATGAATTGATGGCCGGTACCTGGACCATACGGATGACCACAGTGTCACCAGGTGCTAGTGTGATAGGGCACACGCCATAATAAAACACAGGATCAACTATAAACAACAGCACAACAGGTGCAGTCACAGTCCCAAACCTAGAGGAAAAAAGAACTCAGAATGAGCCTTAAAGCCAGCGCAATGGCCTCAAACCAGTAACAGGCTCACATGCTGCTAAAGACAATATCGGCGACCTGCAGCATCACATCCTCACATCACAGGTCATAAAAACAAATCACCAACATGATCATGAGTTTATAGAATTCAGGTATGTGGTGTTGGATCATGTCCTTCCCTTACGGCTTGGTGGGGCTTGTGCTTTAAAATTGTTACGACAGGAACAGCATCATATCTTCCATTTTGATACATTGAATTCTAGGGGTTTGAATGAGGGGATTGAATGGCGATCATGTTGATGATTTGTTCTTGAGCGTGGTGGGTGGGTGGTTTCCCTCAGTACAGTATGCTTCTGGTAAAGACTGATGTTTGTATTGTGGGGAGAGTATTTGAATAGAAGCGGGTAGATTGAAGCTGCTGTATTGGTTAAGAGAATGATGTCATGATTATGGGAGCAGTAGGTTTAAGCACGCAGCCACGTCATCTTTTGGTAGGACTGTGGTCTGTTCAGTGCTGCATTAAGTGTTCCATTGGGGGTGTTCTGGCCATAAGTATATCGTATGTGCTTGGAATATAATTTTGAGTAACAGTCTTCAGTGTTTGGTTTGCATACAAGTGCAGTCATTCTGATCTATGTGTTTGTTATTTTTTTAGGTAGCATTGGCTGAGAATGTGGGATTATGACAGTTGAGCTTGATGCAGTCGGTCCTATTCCCTGAAGAAGCCTCGGCAAAACTCCGACATCAGAATAAGGCCTGTGCTGATCGCATTTTGCACGTATTAATGCTAAGTAGTGCTGTGCTGTTATGGTGGTGCTACTGCCATTTTCTATTGTTATGTGCCAATTTATTGAAAATATTTTTGTTATGTGCTGACCATTGAACAAGTGCCTTGAAGTGTGGCCTGTTTTTTTTTTTATGACTTGTGATGTGAGGATGTGATGCTGCTGGTAGCTGCTATTGGCTTTAGCAACATGTAAATCTGTTACTGGTTTGAGGCTATTGCATTGGCTTTAAGGCTCATCCTGAGGTCTTTTTACTTACAGGTTTGGGGCTGTGACTGCACCTGTTGTGGTGTTATTTATAGTTAATCCTGTGTTTTTTTGTGGAGTGTGTTTTACACAGGTTTTTTTGAAGCTCATCTATATTGTTAAGTGTGATAGGGCAGCCATACATCAGCTGTGCCAGGCATTGGGAGACATGTCTGATGTTGTGCCAACATTTTCCAGATTGTGCCATGAGGCCTACATCCTTCCCCAGACCAGGATCTCTGCAAGCTGCAAGAGTGGTGATATACATTATCCGGAGGCTGGCTACCTGGGTATGATGGCACAGAGATTCATCCTCCCATGCCCACACAGGCTTGACCAGGGGAACAATGCCATAAAACAGACTGTGGGAAGGCAGACAGGGTTGCCCCACATATAGCGGATGTATACAGACTGACATAGACCATGATGTGACAGTTGTAGTTGCTGTGAGAAATGCCAATACCCTGATATATGGAAATCAGATGCCATAGCCAGAAGGCCTTACTACCATTAGTACTACTATGACTGATAATGTATAGTGCTGCATGTGAAAGATAATCCCTGCTCAGCAAAGCTTACAATCTAGTCAAGTCAGACAACACAGCAGCTGTGGACAGGATACATTTAAGGGCTTGTTTACAAAGCCGCGGTAGCGGTTTCTGATCATTATCGGAGCCGCGGCCCCATTGAAATCAATGGGGCTGCGGCTCCGATAACAATCGAAAACCGCTACCATGGCTTTGTAAACAAGCCTCTTAGTGGGAATAGTAAGGAAACACAAGGGAGCTTAGGCAGATCAGATCCAAAAGTGGCAATGAAGAAGTACGCACTCAGACTGGATTTGAGAAAGGCCAGAGAAGAAACCTGATGTACAAACTTAGGTAGTTTTTTCCAGGCATAAGGAGCAGCAAGGTGAAAAGAGTAAAGTCTGGATTTCGCAGTAGAAGAGAAGGGCACAGATAGAAGCAATCTGACAGAAAAGTGGAGTTCCTGAGAAGGGGTATATGGAGAGATAAGAGAGGAAATGTATTGCAGATCAGCAGAATGAGTGCTTCTTCTTCTTCTTTAATCCTTATCTGGCATTTGGAGAGAAGGTCGTCCTCTCAGTCAATACGCTGCTGTAGGTTCCACTGGATTCCATGTGTTGCTCCCAATACGCTTCCAACCTTGGTGATCAGTGGCAACATTTCTGGCCTCATTGATGGTCAGTCATTGGTTTCTTAGGTCTTCCTTGATATATTTGAGCCACGTTTTCTTTGGTACTGCTTGTTGAACCCTCCAGTGGACAGGTCGCTCTTGCCAGTGGAGTTTGTATGGCAGCTGACTGGTTTTCATTCTGCAAACGTGGCCAAACCCCTTACAATATAGGCCATAGGAATTGCTCAGCGATATTATGCATCCTTTGGGCAACTGCAATTTTGGTTCAAGGTTTTGTGCATTTGGTAAGGGTCGCAATTTAAAGCATTTTTGTAGATATGACCAAGGCACCAATCACTGGGGCCATTTCCTAATTTCAAGTACCATTTGATGCAAGGTATGTCCTGACATGCATGTTCATATTTACATTCTCTTATACCATATTAAGGTGCACTGGGATTACCTAGAACTTTTCAGGGCCTGTAGAGGACTGGTAGATGATCTAGGTTGCAGCAGCAGTCATTTCTCATTGGTATTTATGTCTAGTTTGCATCATCAAACTACTGTCAGTGTGAAGAGCAACTTAGGAGATTCATGTTTTTCCTGAGGAGTGTGGCATCCGCGGATACATCACGGGGATGGCAGAATCTGAAACGTGTAACTTTTCAGAATACATTGGGTACGAGGACATCCAAAATGTTTACCCACGTCTGATAATGTTGATGGGGGATGTGTTTCTCCATTATATTGCATGGCCCATGCCTGAACCGTGCACAAGCTGGCTGAATAGCGCTTTGCTCATGCCATACCAAACATATCTACCTCACCAATTCCAGACTCACTGGCAAGTCCAGATGGGACCTGTTTTTAATTTAGATGTGTCCACGGGTCAGACGTGCATGTTATGGAATCTGGCTCCATGTGAAGCTAAGATAAAGGAAGGTGTCTTTGTTGATCCTCAGATTCGTGAACTTTTTTGAGATGATGCATTTAACCTTGCACTACGTGGCAAAGAAAGGAAAACATGGAAAGCCTTCCAGTTAGTGGCAACAAGTTTTCTCGGAAACAACAAGGTGCACATCTACAGAGAGTTGGTAGAAAAATTCCTCAATGCATAAAAAAGTCTTGGCTGCAACATGTCACTAAAGATACATTTTTTGTACTCTCATCTTGATTTTTTTCCATTGAACTACAAAGCAGTGAGCAATGAGCATGGTGAGCATTTTCATCAGGACATTGCAGCAATGGAGAAAAGATATCAAGGCAAAGAGAACTTTCATATTATTGCAGTACAGTAACAAGAGATGCTCCATTTACTGAATGCAAGAGACAAGACAAGAAACACAGAGTAGACACTGAATAAGGTCTGAAATGAATACTTATTTAGCTGTATTTATATCCTGCTTTTCATGAGGTCAAAGTGGTCAATTGGGAGATACATTTAACACAAGGGGATACACATATGCTAATACTTACAGGGAACATGGGCAATGGAGGGTTAAGTGGCTTGCCCAAGACTACAAGGAGTACCTATAGGACTAGAAATCCCAGTCCCTCTGGCCTGAGATTGCTGTCCCCAAGTGGGACTTGAACCCCTGGTCCTCTGGCCTGAAGTACCTTGTCCTAACCACTAGGCCACTCCTCCCAGCAGTTATAGTCATTTCTTGCTTTCTGTTTCATACTAACTTTTTTAATAAATTGTATTTAAAGAACCCTTTGTCTGATTTTTAAACTTTTAAACAAAAATGACAGGTGAAATATTATAAAGGTACTCAAAAGCAGAGAGGGGTGGGAAACCTGAAAAAAAGCAGTCAGTGGAAAAAGAATATAGTAGATTGCTATGAAATGACTGCCTATCACACTGTCTCACAACTTCCCTTTGTGAGTAAATGTATTGAGAAATTCTTGAATCAACAGTTATTAGATTTTGTTGATCTCAATGGAAGTTTGAATCCTAGCTGGTCAGGGTTTCACAGAGGGCATGCACCTCCTTGATCAGCAAGGTACCTCTGGCTGAGAACAGAAGCAAGGAAGTATTGTTAATTTTTCTAGATCTGTTCTCAGATTTTGACACTATTGGCCATACTGTACATTGTTTCTTCAGAGACCACTTCAGTTAGAGCAGAGGAGAACTGTCTTCCACTGTTTTTTCCCCTTTCTCCAATCACATACACACTTTGTTTCTTGGGAGGTTGTGGCATCTGAACGTAAGCAACTATTTTCTGAGCTTCCACAAGGTTCTGTACTTTACCTTCCTTTTTAATTTATACTTGAGCTTCCTGGCAGCACTGCTTTAGTAATTGGGAGTTTTTTAATACAGCTGGCAATGAACATAGGTGACAACCAGGGGGATGCTTTTGGAAGATGAATGATTGCCTAGTAGCAGTGGCATCTTGGTTTAAGGAATCAAAACTGAAGCTTAACATAAAAAAAATCTGAGTATCTGTGGATTAGTAGATAAAATAAGCCTTTGCACTTTCCCCCAGTTGTTGGGGCATTCCACTTAGTGAAGGCAAAGTGAGGAATCCAGGTGTAATTTTTGATGACAGCTTGTTTTTTCATGACCAAATAACTTCAGTTGTTCCGGCATCGTTTGATAGCATGATATTGTTTAGGCAGTTTAGACCTCTGCTGAAACCAGTGGCATTTCTGGCCCCCTTGGCACCACAGGAGGGCATCCCCCACATGGCCAGCGCCCTCCTCTTGCATGCCATGGCACTGAGCACCGTGATTCAGCCACCGCTCCCCCACACAGAGGTAGCACAGCAAACAAACATACCCTAAAGCTGGCTTGCTACGCTGTCTCCATGGGCCCATCGCTCTCCTTTCCCAGCTGAAGTCCTGCAATTCACAAAACTTCAGCTAGGAGAGAAGAGCAGCAAGCTCATGGAAAGAGCAGCAAGCCAACTTTAGGGTAAGATTGTTTGTGCGCTCCTTCCAAATTGTTTAATTGTTATACAGTATTGCTTTTTGTTTTATTACTGGAACGTGCCTCAATATTGAGGCGGGGTGTGCCTATCAAATATTGATAAATAAATACAGTTAATTAATGAGTTAGAAAACAATTCCTGATGGAGCTGACAACTTCATTTTGTGTTCAGTACTGGCTATCTGCATTTACTCAATAAGACATTCTTCTTCTATGTACTCCATTCTCATTAGCAAAATCACAGCAGTATGAGGGCCGTTGCTACACATTAAGGCACATTTTAGATAATATATGCAGATCGGAATTAAGATATTGAGGTCATGATATACACAGTGGATAGGCTCTGTTTAAAGCACATGTGCAGATGTGCATATGTATTTGCTCATATGTGGAACCAGAGAACCCATTTTACCAATCTATACATGGGAATAATCAATGGAGCAATTCAGTGACTAGCACATATACTCATGTTCAGAAGTTACTTGTCTTAACCATATGTACTCATGTTAAAAAGTTCAGTTCTATGCAAACAGTTGAAACACACTGTCACCCTATGTTCTCTGTAAACCGTCCTGAATCGAAGAAGGACGGTATATAAAAACTGTTAAATAAATAAATAAAATAAATAAGTATAGGTGCTGGCTATCTATCCATGGGAGGATCATCTTTAAAACCCTACTCCTATCATTCAAGGCAATCAAAGGTATTTCATCCTCCTCACTCACAGATCTTATTCACATGGTCCCCCCCAACAGATCCAGAAGAGCAACAGCCGTAAACCTTCTAACAACCCCAAAGGCATGGACAAACTGCAACATGACAACCACAAGCAGGGCGTTCAGTTTCTATTTCCCCAAATGCTGGAATGCTCTACCCCCTGACATTAGGGCCATTGCCGACCTATATCAGTTCAGGAAGGCACTCAGACCCCACCTTTTCCTCCAATACTACCCAACCAGCAATTGAACCTAGATATCCCCTCTGAAGAAATGACCCACTCAGAAAGACCCTTACATTTGTTATGTGATTTTTACCTAACCTTGTTCCGTGTAAATATCTCATGTATATAGTTAACCCCTGTTATCCAAGTTTGCACTCCTGTTCGATGTAAAACCAGACAGCTTGTTGTTATGGTCATTGTGTTATGATGTAAACCGCGCTGATGCTGAATAGCGCGGTATATAAGAAATTGTAATAAATAAATAAATAAATTGTGAGAGGTCTATATTGCTAACCTACCTATATAAATGCTGCTAATTAATTACAGATGGTGCTTCTTTATCTAATTTCAATTTTGAAAGAGAAATAAAAAGCTGTGAATTAAGGTGCATAATCCCCTTAATCCCTCCAGTAAAGAGCTGGTCAAAACAAGCACATTTTAAAAACCTATACACGACAGAGTGCATGGTATTTATTTATTTTTTTACAATGTCTTTTGCATTTAACTGACATTAGTGGCTATTTGATCTCAGAAAATGTTTCCTATTAATGACAATTTTAAAAAAGATATAGTAAGATGGATTTGGATGAAAGAATGAAGGGAATAAGTTTTACTACTGGGAGCTGTTCAGAAGCAAATAGCTATATTTAGTTTGCCAGAAAATAAAAAAATAAAAAAATTGTAGTTCAATTTTAGAATAGGAATTCTTTAGCATTCCTGACTAGCAATGTATTGCATGAATATAATTATAGAATAATGGAAATTGTCTGCCCTTCTGTGATTCACAGAATACATTAACTACCCTATTTCTTTATAGATGAGCTTCATTATTCTTTTTGGAATATATAAAATCAATAATTTAACTTCCTCAATATTTGGCATTGGGAGGGAAAACTGCACTGATCATACACAGGATATGATGTCAGTTCTCACCCCTGAAGTGAGCTCTGGAATAGAATTTGAGACCACATTATGTAGAACCACATTCACCCTAGCGTTTCTTGTGGCCCTTAGGGTGAGTGAGTTAGTGGTACCACCAAAAAAGACCTTGTAATGCATTGGCCTTGGAGATAGATATTAGGGAATTTAGTGATGCAGGTAAAGATAAAGAGGTCTAAGGTGCATCAAATGGTAAAGAGTCAAATATTAACATTGGTGAAGGTTCCAAATTTACTGCCATGCCCAGGAGTAATGTGCACCAGTATCTAATTATCTGCCCTAAGGGGAAAATTGTTTCCTTATTCACAGTAATGCAAAACCCATTGCCAAATTTCAGTTCACTGTAGTGTTCAAAAAGGTAGTGGCAGCGAGGCGGATCTAAGATGGCGGATGGATGAGAGCTAGTGTGTGGCGGCGTTTTTCTTCTCTCTGATATGGGCAAAAGGAAAGCTAAAGGGCCTAAAAAGCCCTCCTCTGTCTCAGCAGCCCCTTCTGCATCTTCTTCTCGAGCGGTTGGTCCACTCAATGCTTTTGTTACGCCGCTACAGCAGTCGGGTGAGCCGGTGGAAAAGAGTCCCTCTGTCCTCTTGTTGGAGCGGGAAAGCTCGCTGGAGGGCTCGGGTCCGGAGATCTCACCACCGGAGCAGTGGCGGCCTCCCAAGGATCCCCTGCTGAGAAGGAGTCCAGTGCAGCAGGAGGTAGCTCCTCCCTCCGAAGTGAGAGAAGGAGCTGAGAGCGGAGGGTCGGCTGCACTGAGGAGTAGTGAAGCGTCTGCATCAGCTTCCCCCTCGAGTTTGGAGATTCCTTTTTTGCAGAGGTCGGTTTCCAGGATGGCGGATGCCTTCTCTGTGATCGAGGCAGAAGGAGTGGAGCAGCGTGAGTCAGAAAACAGCTCTGTGCAGGCACAAACTTTTACTTTTGCCTTTGAGAGACCGGCTGTTTTTACTCTTGAGTCTATTTGGTCGGCGATAGTTAAATTAGGGGAACTTTTTGCTCCCCAGATGGGGGCTCTTGCGGCTAAGTCTCAGGAGTTTGCAGTTTCTCTCCAACAACACTCCGAGGAATTCTCTGTTCTACAAACATCTGTGGTAGAATTGAAGCAAAAAGTATCTGTAAATGAAGAAGGTATATCATCTTATCAGAAAGACTCGCTGGCTTTAAAAGCTCGGATTGAGATGTTGGAGAATGTTTCCAGATATTCTAATCTCTGCTTAACCCTTTCAAGGCCTACTTTAAATTTTTAATCCACATTCTGCAGCCGGGTTAATTTTTGCATATTTCAGGAAAATTGTACCCGTCTTATTCAATATGTTCTAATAGTGATTTTCCTTCTGCTATGGTCATGTATTATATACCATTTGATGGGATCCAAAATTCTGACTAAATATTCCTAAGAGTTTTGGGCTTGGCCTGGGAAGGGTTAATTAACTTTCCACAGACTTCTGGTATATCCGCGAAAGAGATGTATCGTAAATATTTAGTGGAAGTTTTGGATGTACCTATTGATTCCCACCCTCCTATGGTTAAGTTGTATTACCTCAGGGGAGAAAGGTTTTGGGTGGTGGAGCAATAGAGGGCGTGAATCAAAATGATGTATTAGATGTGTCAGCTATTTTGGAAACATCTTTATCTGATTCTGTTTCTTCTTCTACTTTGATAGCAACCTTTGCTCTTGCTTCTGATAGAGATTGTTTTTTGTGTATATTTTTTAGGAAACAAACTGTACCTTTTCTTGGGTTACAGGTTAGAGTTTTCCCAGATTTATCCAAAGAAACTCAGAGACGTAAAAAAGAATTTTTACTTCTTCGTCCCAGAGTTTTGCTTTTGGGGGGTGTATTTTTTCTGAAATTTCCCTGCAAATGTATGGTTAGAATTAATGCTCAGTCATATATTTTCTTTGAGCCTTCACAATTGCTTGCTTTTCTGAGTGCCCGCCGCCCTCCCGAGATAGTCCTCGACCAACTGCAATAGTTTAGTCCTGGCTGTTTGTTCTCATCTAGTTTTTCTTCTCAGATTTCTTAGTTTAGTGAGGCTAATGGATCTCCCTCTTTTTGGTGGGCTATAGTTAGGGGCTGGTTTTCATATTCCTCATATTTGTTTTTCTTCTTTGTATGATATTGATTGTATCAATATTGTTGAATTGCTTCCATGCTTCCTAAATTTCCATGCAAGTATTGTATGTGCTTGTATTTATTGTAAAAATGATAAAGATTAAAACAAAAAGGTAGTGGCAGCAATAAGATGTAACCCAACTAAATTTTCTACAGTAGGATAGTAGCATTCTAATTTTCCACTCAGGAAAGATTCCTGATTAAAAATATCCTAATGATAGGGCATATTATAGCAATTACTTATGTTAATCAATTTTTCTTATTTATTTAGCTGCATTTATATCCTGCTTTTTACTGGGTCAAAGTGGTTGGGGGATACATTTAACATGAGGGGATATGAGACACATACACTAATACTTACAGGGAACATGGGCAATGGAGGGTTAAGTGTTTTGCCCAAGACCACAATGAGCACCTGTGGGACTAGAAACCCCAGTCCTTCTGGCCCAAGGTTGCTGTCCTCTAGTGGGATTTGAACCACTGACCTTCTGGCCTGTGGTACCTTGCCCCAACCACTAGGCCACTCCTCCCTCCAGGCTTTTTTCCAATTTCCCTCTCTGTACCAGTGTTATGGAACTCCCTGCCAGAAGATATTAAAATAACATCAACGATTTTCATAAAAAGCTAAAGACACACCTCTACACTGAGCACTTTGGTCAAATTACTTAAGTAAATATATTACCCTCTAACCCTGTTATTGCATCTCATGTCATCCCAGGTTACCGCCAATCTGTTCTCTCATATTTCAATGCCTGCCATTCTTTACTATATATAAGTTTCTATGTATATATGTTCCACTTTGTGTTCATCGTGCCAATAATCTTATACTTGTTTAATGTAACAGTAATGTTATTGATTCACCTCAATCGTTATACTGTGTAAGTTTCATGTTTAATGTAAACCTCGTTGATTGAAGGATAAGGTGGTATAAAAAACTGTCAAATAAATAAATGGTGAAGGACAGTCTGGATTATTGAACACTCATTCATCCTTAGGATGGGCAGGTATGTGGGGAAGTGCCCCTCTCAGTATTCATTTAGGGTTGGTGACAAGACATTTATCAATAAAATGAATAGGTAAAAGCGGCATGCAATGGCACTAACTAATACTTTTGGTTTTGCAGCAACTAAATCATATAGCCAGACCAGATGCTATCATCATTCATCTAGGAGGAAAAATACCTTGGGACCTTGTCATATAAACAACTAATAAAGGCAATTTAGCAGACCTATCCAACCGCATATTACACAGTATAGTCTTCTGGGTTGACATTGTCCTGTGCATGCATTGAGCTGACATGAAGCTATGAAATGTGGCTTGAAGCAAAGTCAATAGACAAATAAGTAACTGAGTTGAGGTGCTTGGGTGCTGCAAAATTAGATAGGAGGGGTTATGCAGTCAAACCCCTGGGCTTTTCAGAAATGGCTAAGTTCATCTATCAGATAGAGCCAAGACTTACTACTTAATGATCTGCAGGAGGCATGGAAACATTGTTCAGCAGAATATGATTGGTTGTAGCCTAAATTGATTGAGGTAAAAGATGTATTAGGGATTAATGTAGGCTTTCAATGTGTCCACCTATGATGGAGAACCCAAACCAAGAGAACATAGACTTGATGCCAGAATAAGTAGTGAATATAAACACCCTAAGGTCCTGGCCTCTGTGCATTTGGTCGGAACCATAAGTAGATGGGATTCTGATCCTGTAGAGCACGTCTAGTCCCCGCAGGATCAGAATCCTGTCTAAGCCTGTACGTGCAGGCCTGGACCCGATTCCGGGTGGCCTGCACATACAGGCACCTGCCCAGCTAACTCAGTCAGGTCTCCTGAATGGAGCCACGGTGCCATGGTGTCCAGTTGCCATGGCACTGCGACGCCATTCAGTAGCCATGATCCCCAGCTACCAACAACTTGATTCATTCCCCGTAGCCCGACCCCTGATCCAGCCTCCCAAGGCCAGGGTTAGGCTGCAGGGAATCTCCTGCGCTCCCTCCACCCTTCAATGCACCCCAGGCCTGCTGTACCCTCTCATCTAGGGGAACGTATTCCACCTCAGAGGTGGAATAAGTTCCCTGTCTACTCTGCCGAACCTGGACATACAGGGCTGGCATCAGAACCGTCCCTGTATGCCTGGTGCCACAGAATGCCCACTGCCCGCCTTGTCTCTGCCTCCATGCCACCCTTTTCCCACCCTGTCTAGCTTCTCCATACAAACTCCCTGTTTGTACGGGGAACTCAGTCTGGGATGGGAAAGGAGGATAAATAGTGGGTATGGATGTCCCAATGGAACATCCAATCCCACTATTCGTGCCTCAGAATAGACCCCCTATGTATATAACACACAGGACAAGTGGGAACAGCTGTCTCAATAGTGGTGCACAGCTTAGGAGACATAGTATACACCAGATTTTGAATCAGCTGTTCTTGAGCATTTACATTAAGGAAGAGTCCCAGCTCTAGGGTGCATGATGGGTCACCTATATGTCTATGAATAATTAGCAAATACTTTTCTGACCTAGATGTCTGGGGTAAGGTATGTGATGGGCTAGAGTTAGGAATGAACGTTTATTTTTTGGCTTTGGCTTGGGCTTACCCTCACATTGTGTGGAATAACAAAGCTGTGTCACTTCATCACCATCTACTATGTCCTCTTCTTTGAGTATTTCATTTTATTATCAGAAGGGTGGGAGATAGTCACATCTATCTATGTTAGAGCTGCAGCTCAATATACAGTAAGAGAGGCTGTCATTAACATGGCAGATGGCTCAGATACCCATTTTCCTGACCCTTTTGTTGGCTTCTTGGTTCAGTGACCAGCCAGTTGACACGTATCTGCTGTGGCTATGCCAACCATGAAATTTGATGTGTAAGAAAAAAGCCATGGTGGGGAACAGTAAGTCCTGGGGAGGAGTTAAAGAACAGAACTCCACCTTGCTACTTCCTTTTCCTGCAATTCACCCAAGCAAATACCCACCGAAACATTTAGGTTGGCTATTTACATTGTTAATTAGTGGTTATATGTTGATTACTGATCGCAAGATGTTAAAATTTTGTTTGTTGCTAATGCTTGAATTGTGCACAGCATATCTGCACCTGCGATTGTTGCAGCTTTATATTATCTATAAATGGGAAACCCAAGTCAAGAGACCATACAGTAGGTTAGACACTGGAATAAGTAGTGAATACCTATACTATAGTTATATAACATGACAAGGTATTTTGGAGCAGTTGTCTCAATGGCAATGTACAGCTTGGATGGCATGATGTACACTGCCTTTGAGTCAGGAATTCTCAAGAAGTCATAGTAATGAAGGGACCTAGTTGGATGATGCATGGTGGGTCACCTGTAATATGACTAGAAAATTAGCAAATGTTTTCTTCACCTAGCTGGCTGGAGTACAGTGGATGATGAGGCAGAGTCAGGAATGGGTTTCCTCTTAATTCCAGCTGTTGTAGTCTCTCCTTGTATTGAAGAATATGGTTTATGGTTTAGTTTATTTATTATACCGCGTTTTCAAGTTACACAAAGGGGTATGTTTACTAAACTGTCTTAATGTGTGCCCGGCAATGTTATTGGGAGATAAGGTATCTTATCGCCCGATGAAGGCGTGTTAATGGGCGATAAGGTACCTTAGCGCACGATAACATGCGCAGCAGCGCAAATGAGCACTGAGGGTGGAGAAAGGCTCCTGGAGGGCGGAGGAAGGCTCCCCAGGGGTGGAGAGAGAGGGTCAATGGGTGGAGAGTGGGAGGGGAGAGGCTCCCTGCACACTAACGCTGTGGATTCTGGGGCTGAAAACTAACGCCAGTGAAACGCTGACGTTAGAGCAGATTTAAAGGGAAAAGAAACCATATCCGTCAGCAATGTACAGCAAAACCAGGGAAACCGATAAAAAGTGATAAGTGTGATACATGTGCACAGAACAAAAGGGCAAATAAACATTGAAAATGACCAGAAGAAAATGTAACAAAAACATAATCAAGCTGGGCAATAGTGATATTAATGGGAAACACTACCAAAAAAGCTCCAAAAAAAAAAGATATTAATTTTGGAAGGGTCTATGCTCTGTCCCCATACAAGGTGAATGATCCCACAGTGAAATAGCGCTGATCAGGGTTTTCCCTTTCCATTGGACAGGTTTCCTATGGCATGCACATGTCCTGCAACAGCAGGGCGGGCATGTCGGAGCAGGCAACTGGACAGATGCTTGAAAAGGGGACACAGAGGGCTGCAGGCGGCACATGCTGTGGTGCAGCTGGGCCACAGTGCGGACTAGGGTGATGCCTAGGTAGCCCATAGGAATGCTGAAACAGTAGAGCAGCCAGACAGCAACTGATGAGGGCCCAACATGGGACAAGTGTGTTTCCCACAGTGTCAAAGGGGATGGTACCCAGCAGGTACCCCCAAAGCAACAGAACATTGGCAGACGGTGCTGGGGGGAAGCATGGACAGCTATGCAGGCACCCCTACCCCAGAACCCACACCATAGGCAGCCACCTACTGGCACACTGGATGGTCTGAGACTGCGCACCACCAGCACCACCAGCAGAAGGGCATGTCAGAATGGTGGTAGAGGGGTACTGGTGGTGGAGGGGGCAGTGGCAGCTGCCCACAGCAGACCATGACCTAGTCCTGTGTAGGTGGGTGCCATGCACTGCAACAGACAGGCCCTGTCTAACGAACAGTCATGCTATCCCCAGGGAATGCACTGTCTCTGTGGCAACACAGTGGTGCAGTACACACAGCCAGTGTGTTCAGAAGCAGAAGGTCACTGGTTCAAGTCCCAGCTGTGGCTCCTGCCAACCCATTCCCCATATTTTACCCACTACTAAAACGTGGTAATACAGACAGAACCTTTATTGCAGATAACGTAAACATGCACAAAACACCTACATTTTACTCTACAGAGCACAGACACCATAAACATGTACATTACCTAGAGCAGAGTCTCCCAAATGCAGTCCTGGAGGTCCAAACACCATTCAGGTTCCATGCTGCCTCTAATAAATATGGCTGTGCTGCATTTCTATGCACCGCCCCATGGTATGCAGATGTATCTCATGCATATTCATTAGGGACAGCATGAAAACCCGAACAGTGTTTGGCCCTCCAGGACTGGAGTTGGGAACCTCTGCCCTAGAGCAGCAGCCAACAGGGGCAGACACACCCGCACACACAGGCTCCATTATCCAAAGCCTCCTGGAGAGGCAGGATGTTGGGCCCTGCATGCATCTCCCAATACTAGCACTTGCATACCTTAACAATGCCACCCTAAACCTGGGAATACGGTACACATCTTTCAAAAGTTTGCTATGATTACTGGCAGATAGCATTTCCTAAGTTAAGCACAATTTGCTGATTGAGATGCATCATAGCAACCTTTCTGATGTCTGTGAAGTGTGTTTCAGGTCTGGTATCTGACAATGTTTACCACCCTGGGGAGTGACCCCAACAGTATTGCATACCATAGCCATGACTGCACTGTGCCCAGGATTGGTGTGGTGGCCAGGGCTGCCAAACACCTCCATAGTTGCACAATGCTGGCATAGGTGTGTGAGTGTGTGTCTGTCTACCCAGTTTGTGGTGGCTGCCAACACCTTCCTCAGCCCACACTGCTTGCACTGTTGCCAGTGTCAGCCTGCCAATGTGCATAATGAGGAGCTAGGTTCCAATTGTATAGCCCGGACAGGGTGGCCTGCCCAGGATGCATCTGCACAGGGCATAGGGCAATGGCTCGGACATTGTAGTGGCCGGCCACTACCTGCACATACAGGGTGGCCACAGCATGTCCTGCTGGGAGGTCACTCTCACCCTGACTGACCAGTGACCACGGCATGGCTAGGTTCCCCCTCCCTTCCTCCCCCCCTCATATACATCATGTTACCATGGCACCCATACACAATATGCACTATTCAGGGTACATCATAGCCCATAAGAGCTAGACCTGATTGACAACTACAGATGGACATTGATGTATCCTAGGTGTGTCTGTAGGAACTACCTATCTCACACACACACTGGCACTGATGGGGATCTGCAACATGGCCTATTCCTACCATGAAAGGTGCTACAGACCTGGTGCTGGCCGCCCCACCTCACCCTCAGGGTGAGCATAATACCCACACAATGTGATGATGTGTAGCTACTCTGTGCCATTAACACACACCGTTGGCCCACCCTAGTAGGCTGAGGTGCTGTGGGGATGCACTCGGTCAGTTTCCCCTACCAGGATGAGGTGCTGTGGGCTGCATACCCCATCCTGTGATCATCTGTAGACTGCTGATTTGCATGTGCTGTGCATCATGGGTACGGGCAGGTTGACCCTATCCTGGTAGCCACAGCAGACAGTTTGTGTGGTGACCTGCAGTCCTTCTGTAGCCAGCCAGGGGCTTGTTAGCAGCTGTAGCCCACTGGTTAATTCACTGCCTGTGGAGCCAGAGGTCAGGGGTTAAAACTCACAGTGGGGTTATTTGATAGGGCTGTCTGAAACATTGTCTATTTTTAATGTACATTACTGCTGCCAGCAAAAACACCCTCACAGTACTGTAACCATAAGGTGCCTCATAAGGCGCCCCATAGGGCACCCTATAAGGCGCCTTATAGGGTGCCTTATAAGGTGTCCTAAAGGGGACATTATAGGGTGCCTTGGCGGACAGTGCACTTTATAATGTGCCCTATGGAGTGCCTTATAGGGTGCCTTATGCGGCACCTTAGGTTACGCCACCGTGAGGGTGTGTTTGCTGTCAGCACTAATTAAAATAACAGTAAAATGTCTCAAAAAGCACTACTTAAATGTAAAGGGTGATGTCTCAGCCAGCCTTATTCATTAGGCACACTGGGGGATTGAACTCATGACCCTGTACCATCAGTCAGTGTATTGACCATTGTGCTATACCTCTGTTCCTGTGCTTACATGTCTGCACGCCTACTTAAGATTACTGCGCGTTAACGTGCTTAGTGGCTTCTCGCCCGATAATGTGCGCAGTAATTCGAGAGCTATCCTTCCAATTCCTCGAAACGCCCACTCCTTTTATGGCAGCCTGCACACTATCGCCGGGTGCACGTTAAGACTGCTTAGTAAACATACCCCAAAGTGGTTTACAAAGCAATTTTAAAATAAGTATAAAAAACTTGAAAAGAACTCCAATTGTAGATAGAAGGAAGAAAGAAAAGCACATAGCAGGCACATAGAGCAGAACATAGCTGGTAAACAGTCATGCACCTAGCATACAGCTACTGCCTTTAAAGCTTCTTTCTAGCCTTTGTGGCCAATAGTTACCAACTACTGTACTGTGTCCTTTGGGTATTTGATATTATTATCAAAGAGCAGGAGATAATGCTGCCTGCCTTGTTAATATGAAGTCAACCACAATGATTGTTTTAGTTAACTATGAGAAGCAGCTTTTATAAGGGCTTGTGTAGGATACCAGCTGGCTCCGGAGGAAAATGTATGATGCAAATGCCCATGACTTAGAAATTAGAGGAGGATAAACAAGAAGTCACTTAGTGGCCAGGGTAGATGTTATAACCCCCAAAATGCCTTCTCAATATCTTTTTAATAGTGAGGCATATTATGTCATGAAGGACTACCAAAAGGGAAGGACTACTGCTGGAAAGAAATCTGTACTTGTAAGCATGAGAAATTCTCTAAATATTGGGGAAAAGGTAATTCTTTGGGTTAAAGCTGATACAGAAATCTGAGTATTTTAGAATCCAGTGTATTTATTAACTCAGCCAGGGTCTAGTATCAGCAGAGAGCTTTTAATTTAAGCTTAAAACTCGGTCAGAGCTTAGTATCAACAGAGAACTTTTAGTGTAAATTTAAAACTCAGTACAGAGCCTTTAGTTTAAATTTAAAACTCAGTCAGGGCCTACTATCAACAAAGAGCTTTTAATTTAATTCAAATCAGAGTATAGCTTAGCATAGAAGGAAGAATAGGGTAAATATTCTTTGATTTGAAAGAAATACATTGTTTTTAGAGACCATTACAAAGAGACCTTCCAGTTAGGAGGCAAGGGATCTGGGAATGTGTTTTAAATAGGTGTTAAATCCAAGTGACAGATCAAAGGGACAATTTTAAAAGCTCCCTCTATCAAACCAAGAGCTGAGTGAATCACCCAGGAGATTGTTAACAGATTACCTTAGAAGCACAGGCAAAAACAGGCCAACCAGAGCTCTGTGATTCTCAGTCTTAATGAACTACCAAAGGGGACTGCTACTGCTGGCAATAAATCTGCACTTGTATTTATTTCTAGGAAATTATTTAATTCTTAGGGAAAAGGGAATTCTGGGTTAAAGCTGATCTGTATATTTAAGAATCCAGTGTATTTGTTAATTCAGTCAGGGCCTAGTATCAGATGACAGCTTTTAGTTTAAATGTAAAACTTAGCAGATAGCTTTTAGTTTAAATTTAAAACTCAGCAGAGATCCCTTAGTTTAAATTCTTTGAGTTGAAAGAAATAAATTGTTTCTAGAAACCTTTACAAAGATGTCTTCCAGTTAGGAGGCAAGAGATCTGGGAATTTGTTTTAAATAGGTGTTAAAGCCAAGTGACAGATCAAAGGGGCAATTTGAAAGGCTCCCTCTATTAAAACAAAGGCGGTGTGAATTACACAGGAAAATGTTAACAGATTACCTTAGAAGCACAGATCTTGGACCTGTGTAGCAAGCCAGCCTTTACTAAATATTAATTCCATCCCACTCACCCTAACTCTCACCCACCACAGGCATAATCTGGTATATTGTGATGCCCGGGCATTGACCTCAGTTTTGAGATCCAGTTCTCTGTCATTGATCCTTAGCTTTGTGGGAAGGATTTATTATTTGTTTTTTATTTTATTTTACTTGATTTGATATACCGTTATTCTACAAGGCATAACAGTTTATATAGAACAGAACAAAATGGTTTACATAAAACAAGTTGATAATGGTACAGATAACTTCATAGAACAGTGCAGTCAACTATGTACAAAGCTAATTCGGGCAAACTATACACAGACAGCTATCAGGAGATAGCTGGTGTTAGGTTGATGGAGTTGATATAGTGGATGGAAGTAGTGTGGAGTGTGTCAATATTGGAACTCAGGGGCTCCAATTGTATTATATTGTATGTGAGGGCATGGAAGGGGGAAAGAATGTAGGTACTAAGGGATTTATTTATTTATTTAACAAGTTTTGTATCCCGCCTTTTCCTTCAATCAAAGCGGTCAATACAGCACAGGTTACACAAAGGCAAGGGAAACATGCATCACATTATCAATACATCAAAACATACACAGGGAAATACAGTACATACCTTACATTACATTTAACTACACAGAGCATACCAACAAATAGAACCAACATAGATCAGCTGTTTCCTTGGTCCCCCATGTCCTACGCCTAAGGGCCATGCCTAAGAGTGTGGTCCTTAGGCACGGGCCTGCCATTGGAATGGCGGTTTTACAGTCCGTTGCTGCCTTGGTGTGATTGGCAGGTGCAGGGAATGAGGCGGAGCTCCCACTCACAGCCCCGATGCTGGCTTTGCTTCCTCCGTGGCCCTGATCACCGTTGGAATGGCAGTTTATAGTCTGTTGCTGCCTTGGCGTGATTGGCAGGTGCAGGGGATGAGAATATATGGGTTTATGTCTAGGAGGGGGAAAAGAAAGGGTTATGGTGGGGGGAAAGGGGGGTAGTGTGAGAGAATGCGGGATGGTCTTGCTGTGGGTTGGATGCTGGGGATGTACCATAGTATTCTTCAAATAGGAATGTTTTGAGGTACCTCTTAAAGATGATGCGAGATTGTATGCAGCGTAAAGTGTGTGTGTGGGGGGGGGGGTGAGAGTTGGTTCCATAAGGTAGGGCGTAAAATTCAAATGCTGAGGTGCAACTGCATTAGGGTTTCTTGCAGAATTGCTTTTATGGAAGGAGAAGATTTACTGCATTTTGTTGACAGAGTCTGTTGCTAATAGCTTGCTTGATTAGGGATTGGATCTGTTCAACTGAAGTGTTGAAATAAGCTCTGTGGATGATGGTGAGTATCTTAAATTTAACACGGAATGCAACAGAGAGCCAGTGAAGGGATTTCAAGGTGGGGGTGATGTGTGACTGTCTTGGAACATCAGTTATAATGCGAGCTACGGTGTTTTGAGCAAGCCGGAGAGGAGCAATGGTAGACTTCGGGAGCCCCTGGAAAACAGTTACAGTAGTTGAGGAGTGGAATATTGGAGGCTTGGCAGATTGTCCGGAAGCTGTCTGGTGATAGGAAGGGTTGAAGGTTTCGGAGGATTTGGAGTTTGAAATATATGTTTTTGGTGACATTCTTGATGTGATGTTGGAAGCTTAGATACTGATCCAAGGTGATGCCAAGGTATTTTGTTTGGGATTTGTCTTGTATGTCCACATCTCTGAGTTTGATAGTTGGAGGGGGTGTGAAGTTGCAGTCTTTGGAGACGTAAAGGTTCTCTGTTTTGTTGAAGTTTATTGCAAGGCTGTGATGCTGTAGCCATAGGATAATTTCGTTGAAGCATACAGGAATAGTCAGGGGAGGAAGTATGGAATGGAGTGAAGATCATTATATCATCAGCATAGAGTTGGCAGCCAACTTTGAATTTCTGTATGATGAAGCATAATTGTCTGATGTATATATTGAAAAGGAGGGAGGAGAGGATGGAACCTTGAGGGACTCCTTGAGGAAGGGTGTAAGGTGCAGATGCTTGGTTACCTATATTTACTGTTTGGGTTTGATTGGATAGGTAGGAATGGATCCATTTGAGAGGGGTGCCTTGAACTCTGATGGTGTTGAGATGGTTAAGCAGAATTTGGTGGGATACAGTGTCAAATGCAGCAAAAATGTTCAGAAATAACAGAATGAACCCAGAAGAGGGTTTTTCAATTCCAATGATGAGTGTATTTAGTAGGGAGGTGAGAAGAGTTTTGCCGCTATGATAGGGGCGAAAATCATGTTGCCTGAGGTCAAATGGGGCAGATCTGTCCACATGCTCCTGGAGTTAGATTTGGATTGCCTTTTCAATAATTTTGGAAAGGTGAGGAACACTGTCTATAGGTCTGTATGATGCAGGAGAGTTGGGGGTCAAGGTTAGGTTTCTTGAGTAAGGGTCTCACAGAGGCTTACTTGAGAGCAGGAGGGAGATATGCTTGGTTGAGTGAAGTTTGGGGAATGGTGGAGATGAATGGTAACACAGTGTTTTTTGTTTGCTTGATCCAGGTTACTGGGAAGGGTTCCAGAGGGGAGGTGGTAGCTTTGATATGGTTGATGATGTTTAATAGTTCTTCAGGAGGAACATCTTTGGATGTTGTCTAGAGAGTTGTGTTGGCAACTGAGGGAGTGGGGGGGGGGGGGATATGATGATAGCAGAGGAGCCAGGAGGTTGGTGCTTGGATATCAGGAAATTAGCAATTAGCTGAGGGTGGATGGTGCCAGTTTGATGAGGTTGGGATGGATCATTTGTAAAGGATTTGACAATGTTGAAAAGTTCTCTTGGCTTGTTTATAGAATGCACCAGTATGTTTTCATGGTGTTCATGCTTGTATTTGATGGTGTTGTTGGAGTATGTTGTTCGGTGTTTGAGATAGATGGCATGAAGTTGTGGATCTTTGGATTTTCTCCAATGTCTCTCAAGCTTTTGGAGGGAACATTTTTGATCTCTGAGGTGAGTTGAATAGGGGCAATGAGGTTTAGGTGGATTGATCTGTGGAGCTTTGGCAGCTGCATTGATGGTGGTGTTCCAGGAGTGTACAACAATGTCGAGGTCGGAGTGGAGAAATGCTTGCTTCTGAGTGGGGTAATTTGTTGAGTGAAAGATGTCTCATTGAAACTCCTAAATCTTCTCACAGAGGGGGATTTTGGGGGAGGGAGATGTTTGGACAGGGTGGTGGGTACGGAGAATAATATAAGGTGATGGTCAGACCATGGGACCGGGATAGATATGGGAGAGATGGGGTGTGATGAGGCAAGAAGGTGGAGGCAGAGGAGATCTAGGGCACCACCTTTGAGATGAGTTGAGGCATTAATTAGTTGCGTAAATTGCAAATCATCCATGGCTTGAAGGAAAGTGTTGCTTTGGTTGACATTAGCTGAATGAAGATTGAAGTTTCCAAGAAGGATAAAATGCTGGTGTTGGGAGAAGTGAGAGCATGCAACTTCGAGGGGTGTGTCAAGTTGATCTGCATTGTGATGGGGTACCCTATATACAAGACAAATGACAAATTACTTATTGCTTATGATGATGGTGTCCAGACCATTAGATGATGTTCCACTCATGGTTGTGAAGTTTAGTTGCTTGTTGGAAAGAATGCAGACTCCCCCACCTCTGTTGTTGGATCATGTGCACTTATGGATGTTATGGGTGCTGGGGTTGAGTTGATTGAGCAGGATGTTGTCCATTTCAGTAAACCAAGTTTCTATGATGAAGAGATCTATTGAATCATCAATGATGTAGTCAGACAGAGTTTGTAGTTTATTGCAGGCAGAGCAAGCATTTATCAGGCTGCATTTGAGGTGAGAAAGTATTTTGTATTGGTGAGTGCATTGTTGAAGTAGGGCAGGGGGTGTGATAGGTCTTGGAAGGTGGATGATTGGAATGGTAGAGGGGAGGGTGAGGTGAGTTGAGATGTCATTGGAAAGGAGGGAGGAGAGATATAGGAGGGATAGCCAGCTGAGAAAGAGTGGCATGTTTGAAAGATATTGTTTGGAGGGGTTTCTGGGGGATACAGATGAATAAAAGGAAGTGGTGTGTTGTGTCCAGGTAGTTGTACTTGTGTTATAGGTGCAGGTGGTAAATCAATGAGTGGAAAGTAGTGGGATATGGTAGTATTTGGTGTGTAGCATGTGAGAGCTGCAGTGGTGCTTGATCTGTGATGCATTGTACTGGTGTTTGCAGTAGTGTTTGATATCCCAAGGGGATGATAGTTTGTGAGTTGTAGTAGATACAATGAGATATGCTAGCATAGGGAGGCTCCCACTCTGTTACAGCAAGACTCTAAAGGGAGACCTTAAGGTAACAATTGTTTCAAAATATGACAGACCAATAAGTTACATTACTAACAGTAAAATAGTGGGTAGTGAGACAGAGAGAAAAAGGCGAGTGTGATGGTAAAAAAAACCCCCTTACATTTGAAAGGTGGAATTAGGTGCCTCATACATCTCATTCAGTCCCCTCCTAAGGGCCACGCCAAAGGGCCCTTTGGCATGGCCCTTAGATGCGGGCCCACCAGGCATGGGTGCACCTGCAGGGCTTTAAATTTAAAGTTCGTTGGTTGTGATCTCTTCAGCTTGATTGGCCTTAGCAGTGTAGAGCAGGGAGGAGCTTACCTGCTGCTCCCTTCCTCCGATGCCAATCGGGCTGGTGACTGCAGCAGCTGAGGTGTTCCTGCTCCTGTGGGGCTTTAAATTTAAAGTTAGTTGGTGGTGTTCTCTTCGGCTTGATTGGCATTGGCAGTGGGGTGCAGGGAGGAGCTTACCTGCCTGTTTCCTTCCTCTGATGCAGATCGGGCCGGTGACTGCAAGTTGGGATCACATGTACAATGAAGAGTTTCTGATTTGTTGTAAGTTATTGAGAGATTTATGGTTTCCAGGTATTGGGTGATAGTGTGGAAGCATGATATTAAGGCTGTGTAGTCTGGATTTTTTTGTAGAGAAGGGGGAGTAGGACATTATATCATCTGCAAATACATGGAGAGCATGTTGTGTTTTCTTATAATTGTGCATAATGGTTGAATATATATATTAAATATATATATATATATATATATATATATATATATATATATAGATAGATATATATATATATAGATAGATAGATAGATAGATAGATAGATATATATGAAATAGTAATGCAGACAGTGCAGACCCTTGTGCTACCCCCTTATTGTTTGAATGGGTGTGACGTTTTGATACCTACTCTGACCTGCTGTTGATGGTCGGCTAGGAAGGATTTGAACCAAGCCAAGATTATGTTCTGAGTCTGATTTCTTGTAGCCTGGAAAGGACTATTTGGTGGTTGATGGAGTAGAATGTTGCTGTGATATCAATGAATATCATTATAAATCCTTGTCACATGTTTTCAATCCCCCTGATTAGGGTGTCAAAAAGATTGGAGAGAAGTGTTTCATCACTGTGGAAAGTGTGGAAACCATATTGTTGGGAGTCAAGTGGAGCATGGTTATCAGTGTGATTGTGAAATTGTTGCTTTACTACTTTTTTTTTTTTTTAATGCTTTATTTTCGTTTTATAACAACAAAGGAAAGGAAGACATACAGCTAAAAGACAAATACATACATAGAATGTGATACATACACCAAAGTAAACCCCTACCACCCCCCTCCCCCCTGCTTCTTCTCTAGAAACTAATCATTCCCGAAAACGGGCGTGTACTGACATTATTGTGGTACAAAACCTAACGGTGATCTGAAACATGATGAGTATACATTAAACAGACATGTCGGAGCAATGAGCAGAGTGTACATAATCATTGAGCATCTGCCATTTAGACAAGCGAGAGTGAGTTTGGATATGGGGAATAGCTCTCCGAGATATCTGCTCATATTTACTATATAAGCAGACGAGGTTCCACCATTCATTGGCAGTAATTCGAGAGCTATCCTTCCAATTCCTCGTGATTAAACATATGGCTATACCCAGCATGAAATCAAGGAGAAAGCGACCCTTCTTAGGAAGAGAGGGGACCTCCGCCACTGAGCGGAGTCCCACAATCTTCCAAGAAAGAGGCTCGTGGAGGTGTAAGATAGATTGAATACGACCCCAGACCCGCCCCCAGTAAACCTGCAGTTGAGGACATTCATAAAGAACATGAGCGAGGGTTCCCACAGCAGTATGGCAAGACCAACACTGGTCCCTAGCAGTTGTGTTCCATTTGGCTATTCTTTCTGGAGTATAAAAGCATCTATGTGCAAAAAAGAAGAGAGTTTGGGTTACAGAGGCAGATCGGGAAACCCGCACTACTTTGCTCCAGAAAACGCTCCATTGCACAGGGGTTAAAGTGGTTTGCAGTTCGCGTTCCCAGGCTTGTTGAGCTCTACAAGTAGCAGTATCGGTACCCTGACATAATAATTTATAAAAGTTAGAGGCTACCCCATGTGTACTACTAATAGAGTGAATTAGTTCTAATAGCCCGTCCTCAGTAGGGGCAGAGGGCGGCAGGATTTGAGCACTTTTGAGGCAGTGTTGAAGCTGCATCAATTGAAAGTAATGTTTTGATGGTAACGCAAATTCCTTTTGTAAATCAGAAAAGGTCTTCCAACGAGCTGCAGAGAAGAGTTGTTGGGGTGTCCAGATCCCCCTAGAGTACCAGGGTTTCCATGCAATCGTTTTATTTAGGACTTGAATTCTGGGGTTATTCCACAGCGGGAGTCCGTCCTGAGGACATACGTTTGGACCCAGTGACAGAATGAGAGTGTTAAAGGCCGCAAGAGTATCGACAATCATTGGGGGATGGCGTGTGTCTACTTGATGGGACATGCCGGGGAGATGGATCAACGGAATTGGGCTACTTAGCTCCTCTTCAATGTCAAGCCAAACTGGTCTGTTGTCTGTTGAGGCAGCTAGCCATCGGGCACCTTGTTTAAGTAGGAAGGCTTGATGATATCTAAGAAAATCAGGAAAGCGGGTACCCCCTAGTTCCTTCGCAGACTGTAGTTTTTGTTTAGCTACTCTTGGTGGTTTTCCCTGCCAGAGATAATGGACGAGAAGGCCCTCTATGTCTTTGTAGGTGTGTAGCGGGAGGAAGCAGGGCAGCATTTCTAAAATATAGTTCACTTTGGGGACTATCATCATTTTGACGGTTTCTAGGCGGCCCCACCATGTAAGGGATAAGGGAGACCACCGATTTGTGAGCTCACGGACTTTGGAGACTACCTCCTTGGCATTAAAACTAATAGTGTCTTCTAAAGGAGAACAGTAGTGGACGCCAAGATATTTCACCATGCGGGATTGCCAAAGGAAAGGAAAGGCCTGCATGTCAGCCTCATGTACCCAGCGGTTCAGTGGGAATGCTACGGATTTGGTCCAGTTTATTTTATAGCCCGATAATTGCGAGTATCCATCAATCAGGTCCAAGACAGCCGGGACCGAATCAAGGGATACAAAGAGCATAAGGTCATCTGCATATGCAGAGAGTTTAATCTCTCTGTGACTGAAGGGGACACCTCGAATACGTGCGGACTGTCTAATAAGGAGGGCGAGGGGTTCAAGAGCTAGATCAAAGAGCATTGGTGATAGGGGGCAACCTTGACGCGTGCCTCTTTGAAGATTAAAAGGCCGAGACTTAATGGCATTTACACAAATACTGGCAACGGGTTGAGAATACATGACTTGGAGGTATCGGAGGAAGCCCTCCCCAAAGCCATACCATCGGAGAACTGCAAATAAGAAGGGCCATTCCAGGCGATCAAAGGCTTTTTTCAGCATCTAGGGAAAGACCCACCCATGGGTGGTCTAAATTGGCAGCACTGGATAGCACATGGCACAAGGTCCGAGCATTGTCAGCGGTGGAGCGGCCGGGTATAAAACCACATTGGTCGGGATGGACTAAGGTGGCCATCCTGTCAGATAGCCGGGTGGCCAAGATCGTTGCGAAGATCTTATAATCGGCATTAAGTAGGGAGATTGGACGGTAGTTGGCGGTTAGCAGCGGGTCTCTGCCTTCTTTCTCAAAAACTACCACATTAGCTGCAGAAAAGGATCCCAAAGAGGATGTATCTACCGCAAGGGCAGTAAAGTAAAGTTTTAAGTAGGGAACTAAATCTGCACTGAACGTTCTGTAGAATTCTGTCGGGAGACCATCAGGCCCAGCGGCTCGACCCGAGGCTGTTCGTTTTAGGGCAGAATGGATCTCTGAAGTAGAGAAGGGTTCATCCAGCACATCCCTATCAGCTTCAGAAAGGGTCGGCCGCTGAATACCAGAAAACAAGCGCTCGAAGGTCTCGGATGAGAACTCACATTCAGATTGATATAGACGGGTATAGAAATCCCGAAAAAGTTCTACGATATCGGAGTCTGTGGTCAGTATGCCCCCTCCCTGTGGGGCGCGAAGGGCCGCTACGCGTTTGGCTTCTTTTTGACCTTTCAAGGCGTTGGCTAAAAGTCGACCGGCTCGGTTGCTTTCACGGTAATATGTCCCTTGCTGAAGTGCAATACTCTGAGAAGCTGCAGTTGAGAGGATTGCATTATATTGAAAACGGAGACGCTGTAAGCGAACTAAGACGCATGGATCAGTACGTGAAGTTAGAACTCGTTCGCCTGCTTTGATTTGTTGGTCTAGTATAAGGAGCTGCTGTTTGCGTTGTTTCCGCAGGCGAATTTGATAACTAGTGATCGTTGCACGAATGGCCGCTTTAAAACCCTCCCACCAAGCCCAATTTGCAGTGTCCTGGGGTAGATTAAAGTGAAAGTAGTCCTGTATGGCTGCTCGAATTTCTAACTGGAACTCTGGTTGAGTTAATAGGGCTCTATCAAAGAACCAGGCCCCCGAATTCCCTTGGGGCGCAGTGGTGTGTAATTGAAAAGAAATAGCAGCGTGATCTGAGATATGTTGGGAGTGAATCTTTGCAGTGTCTACCTGAGGAACTAACAGTTTTGATATTAGGAAGAAATCTATGCGAGACTGGGATTTATGAGGGGAAGAGAAGAAGGTAAAGTCAAGCTCATTGGGGTGTAGTAGCCTCCATAGATCGACTAAAGCAAGATCTTTGATCATAGAGGTAAGCGTAGTGTGACTCTTGGGGGGACCACTCGTCCTAGGCGGCTGTTTGTCAATCAGGGGATCAAGAACTAAATTGAAATCCCCCCCAATTATCAATGAAGTATTAGCAGAGGCCTGCGCAACCTGAGCAAAGGTAGCAAAAAAGGCAGGGTCATCTACATTAGGAGCATAAAGGCATATACATGTAACTTCAAGGTTACCTATCTTGAGGTGAGCCCTGGACCATCTGCCTGCTGTATCTGAGCTAGTCGCAATAATAGTAGCATGCAGAGATTTCCTAACCAGTATGGCAACCCCACATTTCTTAGAAACAGCTGGGGAATAGGCGGCCACCATGTAAGGTTTAACATTGAGTTTAAGAGTTTCCTTCGAATTTAAATGCGTTTCTTGGAGGAAAATCAGGTCCGCAGCTTCATGACTTAGATAGCTCAGGATTTTCTTCCGTTTTATCGGATTATTGATGCCTTTTACGTTCAATGATAAAATCTTACATGGTGCCATCAATCGGTAATAGACATTTTAGGTAAGGGCGCTTGAAAACATACAACATAAGCAGAATCTGTACAGCAATGACATAATCACCGAGTATGTTGGCTAATACACCCCATATTGAAAAGCATGTACCAAAGTAACTTAGAGAAGAAGCAAAACCCCCAAAGAATATGGCGACCATATGTCTGCGGGAGGAGGCCCTAGAGAGGAGGATAAAGACATGAAAAAAAAAGAAAAGAAACACCAGAGTCCATAATTAACACTGTCTCTGATATTCATCGAAGCTACTCTGGGTAGATGGAGTCGGGTCACAAACATCATCAAAATAAGGCAACAAACCGCCCTCGACAGACTCCTCGCTGAACCGTGGCAAATCCAAGATGGCGGGTACAGCGGATATGAGAACACTGGTAGGAACACTCTGGAAGTCAGAGCATCAAGTCGGCTTCTTTAGCATCCAAAAACTCCGCTAGTAGATCAGGGTCCTCAAATGTTCTTGTCTGATTGAGTAGCGTGACTCGGAGCTTGGCCGGGTACATCAGGCCATAGCGTGGTTGTAATTGTTGAAGCCTCGGCCGGAATTCCAGAAAGCGCTTTCGGCGATCAACCGTGGGTTTAGCCAAGTCAGGATAGAAGGAGATCTTGTGGCTCTCAAACTCCATATGGCCCTTTGCCCGAGAGGCGCTGAGAATTTGCTCCACATGTTGATATCTCAAAAGTCGAAAGATGATAGGCCGCGGGGTCTTCCTGTTGAGCGTTATGTTTGTGGGTACACGATGAGCGCGATCGATCTCCAATTCTTTGGTAAAGGTGATTTGGAGCAGAGAAGGGAGGATTTTATATAGAAACTCCTTCATGTCCCCCGATTCCGCTCCCTCCGGTATGCCCACTAGTCGTAGGTTGTTGCGGCGCGCTCTATTATTGCCATCTTCCACTTCTTTCTGCAAGGCCCGCACCTGACGTTCAACTTTGTCGAGCTTGGACAGCCGGACCACATGGGAATCTAATATGCTCTCCATTTTGTCCTGACGCGAGGAGAGCCCCTCTAGCCTGCCTTGCAATACACCAAGGTCTTCCCGCAGCGCTCGGAGTGCTTCCCCGTTTGACTGCACGAGGTCTTTAACCCCTCTGATCTCTGCGAGGATCTCCTGCTGCATTTCGGGGCCCTCGCATAGAGCCAGCCCCTTCTGCGGGACGGGGGTTCAGTTTTGGAGCGTTTGCCGTGAGAAGCCGCTGGAGATCCAAATTCCAGGCGCGTAGGTTTGGTCCCCGCCATCTCACCAATGTGCCCCGGTAAGATCAGAGCAGAAATTCAAGAATGTCCGGTGTTAATTCAGGATTCTGAGTAGGCCTCTCGGGAGCCTCAGCGTTATGCGACCATCCCGCTGGACATCAGGCTCCGCCCCCCTGCTTTACTACTTTTTTAATGATCTCAGTAATGAAGGGCAAACTTCAGATAGGTCTGTAGGAGTTGGGAAGTGTGTCTACAGAGTTTTTTTTTTTTTTAGGGGAGGCCGATTCAGGCTTTTTTGAGTGTGGGTGATAGATATCCTTGGAAGAGTGAGGAGTGGACTATTTTTTGAAGCATTGAAAAGAGTTCTGTTCTTGTTATTCTTATCCATGGTACTGGGCAGGGGTCCATTGAGGAGGTGCTGTTGTTTATGTTTGAGATGATTTGGTTGAGTCTTCATTGGATACTGGATGGAAAGCATCCCAGGTGTGTGCATGTCTGTCCAGTGTTGCAGAGTTTTGTGGCAGTGTTTTATGAGGGATGCAGGTGGTATACTTGTTGCAGAGATAGTTTGCCATAGCTTGTGGATGGATACTTGTTTTATGCAAATCTTGGTTAGGGTCTTTCCTTAGTGCATTTGCAATTGCATATAGCTCCCTGGGGCAGTTGAGTGACTTCACGATGATGTTAGTGTGGTATTCTCGTTTGCATCTGTGTACAGTCAAACCTCGGTTTTCATGATTAATCCGTTCGAAAAGGTCTGACTAAAACCGAATGTATGAAAACTGAAGCAATATTTCCCATAAGAAATAATGTAAATCCAATTAATCCGTTCCAGACACCCAATAATATTCACAAAAAATACATTTTATAGAGAATAACTATATTTTTACATACAGAAAACAATGAGAAATAAATATAAATGACTAATGAAATGGATAAATGAACATTTAACATCACTTTTACCTTTATTGAAGACTCTTGTTGGCAAGATGCAGCCAGACACCCAGAGAGGAGATCAGGCACAGCAATTTAAAAAAAGAGAACAAAACAAGAAGGATCCACAAAAAAAAGCCTCCAGTAAAGGCGCCAGCCACAGCCACCAGAAACACCACTCTCCCGCTCAGGCAACCTGGAACGCAGAGTTGAGCATGCGTTCCAGAGCCATGTGGCAATGGCTGCAGCAGCACAGGCCCCCAAAGTCTCAGCCAGGCAGCAGAACACTTCTCTCACCTGCCTGATCCTCACAGAACAGCACACACACAGAGATTCTCTGATCGCCGACTCTCTCCCCCACCTCCGATTTTCAGCAGCAGCAGGACTGGCAAGTTTGGAAGACCCCTTTCAGCAGGGACTCCTAATTGGGCGTCAGAGCATCAGGCCAGCAGAACAGCTCCCGGCACTTCTCTCACCTCACCGGACAGCACACACACAGAAATTCTCTGATTGCCGACTCTCCCCCCCACCTCCGATTCTCAGCATCAGATCAGCAGAACAGCTCCTACTGTATTGAACGCCTCCCCCTTCCCCGGTACAGACCATTTTAAATTGTACGAAAACCGAGTGGATGTACGAGAACCGGGACAAAATCGCAATGAAAAAAGTCATCGAAAACCGAAGCTAACGAAAACTGGGGCATACGAAAACCGAGGTTCGACTGTATTAGATTTGTATATTCTGTCTATCTATTTAGGTATTGTTCCTTTAGTGCAGGATCCTTTGAGTTCCTCCACTTCCTTTCCAGCTATCTGAGTTTTTGTTTGAGGTCTTTTGTGTCCTTAGAGTACCAGGGGGCCTGTTTGCTGGAGGGTGTTGAGCAACAGTTTCTATTCCGGGGAGTCATGGTGGCTGTGCCAGCAGTTGAAATTGTAGTGTTCCAGTTGTGGATTAGTGTGTCCAGGTCTGTGCTATCCATATTTAATTGAGGGCATACTAGTTTTAGGAAGGATTGTTGTTCGACAGGTTTGAATCTATGTTTATAGAGGGGTTGATCTCTTGTGTGGTATGAGATATCTTGAGGAAGGGTAAAGGTTATCATGGCATGGTCAGACCATGGGACAGAAGAAATATTGTGTATAAGGCAGTTTTGTTCATTGATGAGATAGGTGCAAAGGATCCCTCCTCTATTGTGGGCAGGGTTTTTATGACCGAGATGACAGAGTCGGAGGGCACCCATTGCACACATTTATTTATTTATTTATTACATTTTATTTATTTACAAGCACATGAACGCATGTGCTTGTTTTAGGGGAGGAAACGGCGAGGTTCATGTCACCTAATAAGAAATATTGCTTGTGGGATGATGCTTGAGAGCACACCTCATCAAATATTGCTGAAAGTTCATCTTCTTTGGCACATGGTGACCATTATATTAGAGTAAGTGTTAGATTCCTGTTTGTTATTGTGCGTATATCAAGGGTGTCTGTTGAGCCAACAGTGGAGATGGTGAAGTTTAGGTGATCCTTGACTAATATGATAACACCTCCTCCTTTCTTCATGGGTCTGGGACAGTTGAGAGATTTATAGTTGGATGATGTGATTTGATGTCAGTTGTTGTAAACCAGGATTCAGTGATGAGCATTAAAACTAGTTTGTTGTCTTGAATATAGCTGAGGATAGTGTATATCTAGTTGCATGCTGTGCGGGCGTTAATGAGTGAACATTTGAGGGGCTAAAGGGGGGTTTGACATTTGCACGCCTTTGAGTATGTTGTTGTGGAATTTATTTGTATAAGCCTGCATGGGCAGAAGTTGGTATGTGGGTTGAGGTATATCCATGTTGTGTTTTGCCTGAGAAAATGGACTATTGGGATAAGTCCTTGTTGTGCTGTGGCAGCTTCAGAGAGGGCGAAGAGTAGGATGGCTAGCAGTAATTTATGGAAGTTGATGCAGGTGTACATATTTGAGAGCCTTGAGGTGGGTTGGAGTCCAATTGAGAGTCTGTGCAATAGTGTCCAGGAGTCACTTGATGCAGACTTCATTGTGTGGAGAGTGCTGTATCATTTTTGGTTCAGTAGTAGAGTATTTGGACTGCCTTATGGTCTGAGATGAGTGGCTCTGGGTAATTTGATAACCAAAGTTGGTTGGAGGGGCTATTACTAGAGAGATTACATGGTGAGGGAGTGTTGATTAGTGTGAATAGGCTGTACACTCTTTTCTGTAGTATTTCATGGTTGATGAGTATGGCAGGAGCATACTGATGAATACTATGCGGCTTTCAATAGCTTGTGTACACAGTTGGTACTTAATGAGCTGAGTAGCAAGAGTAGTCCAGTTATGCTCTTGGATCAGCAGTAGTGAGGTCTTCCAGTTCTGTTAAGATCCATGCCTAAGAGCCATGTCCAAGGGCCCTTTGGCATGACCATTCATTGTCACACCTTCCAGGAAGCTGGATTTAAAATCTGTGTTCACTGGTTTGTGACGCAGCGGAACTGGGAGGAGCTTACCTCCTTGCTCTTCACTGCTGCTCCAGTGGTGCGATTGGAAATTCCCTTCTAACTGGACAGTAAGGGGAGTTACTTCTGGCGATGCTCTTTTTAGCATGCTCACTACGCTGGTGCGGGCACACCTGCAGGAACTGGATTTTAAATTTGTAGTTGCTGGTTTCTGATGTAGAGGAGATGGGAGGAGCTTACCTCCTTGCTCTTTGTTGCTGCTGCTGAATTGTGCAATCGGGGACTTCCCTCTAGCTGGAAGGTAAGGGGCATTGCTTCTGGCAATGTCCTCTTCGGCATGCTTCTCATGCTGGTGCGGGTGTGCCTGCAGGCAGCTGGATTTTAACTTTGTGGTCGCTGGATTGTGATGCAGCAGAGATGGGAGGAGCTTACCTCCTTGATCTTCACTGCCATTACTCCGATGGTGCAATCGGGGATGCCCCTCTAGCTGGACGATATGGAGAGTTGCTTCTGGTGATGATGTCTTCTTTGGTGTGTTCTCCACACTGGGGCAGGTGCACATGCAGGCAGCTGGATTTTAAATTTGTTGTGATGCAGTGGAGCAGGGAAGAGCTTACCTCCTTACTCTTCACCACTGCTGCTCCAAGGATGTGATCGGGGACTCCCCTCTAGCTGGAAAGTAAGGACAGTAGTCTTAAATGTGCCACACTGTAGCTTCATTGCATATCCCCTTTTCTTTCTATTTTTTGAAGGAGTAAACAACCAATCTACACTTACTTGTTCCACTACATTCATTATTTTATAGACCTCTATCATATCTCCCCTCAGCTGTCTCTTTTCCAAGTTGAATAGCCTAAACCTTTTAAGCATTTTGTTGTAGTGATATCCTTCCATACCCTTTACTATTTTTGTCGCTCTTCTCTGTACCTTTTCTAATTCTGCTATATTCTTTTTAAGATTTGGTGACCAAAACTGCTCACAACATTCAAGGTACAGTTAAACCATGGAGCAATACAGCAGCATTATAATACCCTTTGTTTTATTCTCCATTACTTTCTTTATGGTTCTTAGCATTCTATTTGCTTTCTTGGCCACCATTGCACACTTGGCAGAAGGTTTCAGCACATTATCAACGATGACGCCTAAATCCTTTACCTGGCTGGTGATTCCTAATGTGGAACCTTGCATTGTGTAATCATAGTAGGGGGTTGTTCCTCCCTAAGTGCATAACCTTGAACTTGTCCACATTAAATTTCATCTGCCATTTGAATGCCCAGTCTTCCAATTTATCAAGATCCTCTTGCAATTTTTTACAATTCTCTTGTATTTTAACAACTTTGAATAATTTTGTGTCATCTGCAAATTTGATCACTTCACTTGTTATTCCCATTTCCTGGTCATTTTTAAATATGTTAAAAAGCAGTGGGCCAAGCTCAGATCTCTGGGGTACTCCACTATTCACCTTTCTCCACTGAGAAAACTGGCCGTTTAGTCCTACTCTCTGTTTTCTATCTTTTAACCATTTCCTGATCCACAGTAGTACATTGTCTCCTAACCTATGACTTGAATTTCTCCAAGATTCTCTCATGAGGGACTTTGTTAAAGGTTTTTTGAAAATTTAGATACACTATGGAGGTCATTCTGTAATAGCAGCAGTGTAAGTAAAGGCCAGACGTGTAGGCTGTGAAGAGCTCTCCAACAGTATTCTGCAGCCTACGCAACCTGCATGTATACTGCGGTTGTGCAGGGAGTGCTGTACGCCGGTGGGATGCGGCGGCAAGGGGGCACATCGGGGGCAGAGTGATGGAGTGGCCAGCTGCCAGAACATACAGAGCCTATTCCATAAGTTTTTGTACGTTCCCTGGCACCCCGACAGATGCCTAACTTATTCCTGGGCACAAATGGAATAAGGGTCGGATGGAGCATCCTATAAGTGGTGAACTCTGCTGCCCCCATGGTGATAGCTGGCTGTAGCCCCTATCTGCCCAATCAAACCCATGCTGGCCCCTAGTGGGCACCGGAGGGCAGGGGCCACAGGGTCACAGATGATTCTGTGCAGATCAGTGGATGGGTTGGGGCCATGGAGATGGGACACCATGGCACATTTGCAGCACTGATAGCATGGGGGTATGTGGATGGGAAGGATAGCCAATGTACACCCATATGGAATAGGATGTCTGCTGGCCTGTCTATCTCCCTGATTCCACAAATGTGGGAGTGTCTAGACTCCATGGTTGCGGAATCGGTCTAACTCAGCCCCGTCCCCATTTTGTGCGTGCACATGGTCCAGGCAAGTAGGGATTGGAATCGGCCTCCACATGAACTGTCTCACCTCTACCTGTTTATTTACAGCTTCAAAAAAAATATAAGAGATTAGTAAGAAAAGACTTTCTTTGTCTAAATCCATATTGGTTTTCTGCAAGTAAGCCATGACTATCTACATGTTCAGTCATTTTTTTTTATAATAATTTCTACCATTTCTCCTGGTATTGATGTCAGCTTACTGGTCTGTAGTTTCTCGGATACCCCCCAGAACCCTTTTTAAAATTGGCATTACATTGGCCACTCTCCAATTTTCGGGTACTACAAATGATCTTAATGATAGGTCACAGATTGCTAATAGTAGGTCAGGTCAGAAGTCACTCAATTGGTACTGGGGAGGAGCTGAAGACTTTTCAGAGTAAAGCCAGCATTTATACTGTGGTTGGATAAAGCCCTTGGGACATCTGACTACTGATGTAGCTGCATGTGGAATGAGAGTCAGAAGCTGCAAAGATGTCTTACATATTGGGACATGGAACGTATGAAGCATGAACCAAGGGAAGTTGATGTGGTCAAGAATGAAATGGAAAGTGTACAACTCGATCTGCTGGGTGTCAGCAAACTGAAATGAACTGGCATTGGGCACTTTGCATATGATGATCACTTGGTCTACTATGCTCTAAATGAAACAGAAGAAATATTGTTGCATTTATAATCAAGAAGAAACTTGCAAGAACTGTAACTATAATTCAGGTATATGCCCCAACTACAGCTGCAGAAGAGACTGGGACACAAATGTTGGCAACAAAGAAGGCAAAGTGGTTGGAAAATATGGACTTGGCAACAGAAATGAAGCTGTAGAAAGACAGATAGAATTCTGCAAGACCAACAATCTATTCATCTCAAACACCTTCTTCCAGCAATACAAGCAGCAAATATACACATGGACTTCACCCAATGGATTCACCCATGGACTTCACCCAATGGATTCATCCATGGACTTCACCCAAAAATCAAATTGACTACATCTGTGGAAGTCAATGATGGAAAAGCTCCATAACATCAACAAAGACAAAACCTGGAGATGACTGTGGTACAAATCACCAACTAGTAGTACGCAAACTCAAGCTAAAGTTGAAAATCAGCAAGCCGCTCATGAATGTAGCAAAATATGACCTTGAGAATATAGCACTGAAATTTAAAGACTGCCTGCAAAATTGATTTGCTGCTTTAGATACAAATGCAGAGCTCCAGAAGAGTTATCAAATGACATCAAGAAGGTTGCATTGGAAGAAAGTGAGAAGTCTCTACAAAAGATAAAAAAGCAAAAATGGCCACAATTAATGACTGAAGAAACTCAGAAAATTGTCCAGAAATGCAGAGAAGCTAAAACCAGAGGAGAAAGAGTGGCGATCGCAGAACTCACCAGAGATTTCCAATGTGCAGCTAGACAAGGAGAAGAACTACAATGCAAGGAAATACAATCAGAAACTATTAGAGGAAGAACATGGTCGGCTTTCCTAAAGTTGAGACTTAAAGAAAGAATTCCAGCCTTGAATTGGAATGCTACAAGATGCTCAAGGATCCCTATTGAATGATGCTGAAAGATCAAGAAAAGGTAGAAAAAATATACAGTCATTATATCCAGGGGCGGCCCAAGGGGGGTGCGGGGCCATGTGCGGAGACTCGGTGCGGGGCCTCATTTGCATAAGGGGCCTCATTTGCATAAATATTTGCATAATGTTACCATACACTAACTTTTAGTAAACATGCCTCTTCATGAGTGTATGGATAAAGAAAGACAAAGATTTCTACATTACTATAATCCAGTGCCAACCGCCAGGCACATTAGGAACTACTACAAACACTGCCCATTTAGAACCCATAGCAAACCCACCGTATCCTAACAGCACTACCAAGACTCATAAAGCACCATACCCTACCTATCAAAAGGCAACACTGCAAATATTAAACCAATACATTTCAGAGAATAACAATACATGACCTACTGGGGAAAGAGAACAAGTGGCAATGTCAAATAGGAATTACATAAACAGAATACCTCAGCTCAGTTACACATGCAGAACATAGACCATCACCAAACAAGGAATCACAATTTAAAAACAGGAAGACAATAATTAAACTGGGAACCCTAAAAGCCAAACTTGGAATGTACAACAATGTTGAAATAAAACTATAAATTAATTTCCTCTTGTACTAAACAAAGCACCGACATTAATGATGCACATTTCCCAGAGCTGACATATTCCAGTTAATAAATTCAAAATAAAGAGATATCTTTGTACCTTTTGTGCATTTTTTTTTCAGTTGCAATTGTTCCAGTCACTTTCTTCTGGTTTATTTGTGTCTTCTGCTAACTCTCCATCGTCTGCTGTCCATTTGTCCTTTCTTCTCTCCTCTAGTTTTTTTCCATTCTCTCTCTACATCTGCTTTAACATAATAATCTTTCTCCTTTTGCTCTTTCCTCATTCCTATTTCATCCACTCAAATTTTACCCCTCCATCCTCAATCCCCACTTAGGGGCTTGTTTACAAAGCCGCGGTAGCGGTTTGCGATCGTAATCGGAGCCGCGGCCCCATTGATTTCAATGGGGCCGCGGCTGCAATCGCGAACCACTACCGCGGCTTTGTAAACAAGCCCCTTAGTCTCCCAATACCCGGCCAATTGTAGATTTTTCTTCCCTCCCACACAAAATATTCTTCCCCTCTCCATTTCACTCTCCCAGCCCCATCCCCTTCTAATCTCCCCCAACATCAGCTCCCTTTTAGTTGCAGCCCCACCCAGTATCCGCTCCCTTCTAGTCCCCACATCAGCCCATTTCCAGTCCTAGCTCCCCCATCCATTTCCAGTCCTATCCGAGTCCCTTCATCAGCTCATTTCCAATACCAGCCTCCCATCAGCCCATTTCTAGTCCTTTCCTAGCCCCACCATCAGCCCATGTTAAATCCTAGCTCCCCTCCACTCAGCCCATTTCTAATCCAAGCCCCCCATGAACCTACTTCCAGTTCTAGCCCCTCCATGAGTCCATTTCAATCCAAGCCCCCACCACAGCCCATTTCCAATCTTAGCTCCCCCAACACCCAATTCCCAGTCCTATCCTAGCCCCTCCATCAGCCCATTTCCTGTCCTAGCTCCTTCCCCTAAGAGCCCATTCCAAGCCCCCCTCCCCATCAGCTATTTGCAGTTCAAGCCCCCTTCCACTCAGCCCATTTCCAGTCCTAGCAACCCCCCCCCAACCCATTACCAGTCCTAACCTCCCCATCAACCCACTCCCAGTCCTAATCCCACCAGCCCATTTCCAGTCCTAATCCCCCATCACCCAATTTTTAGTTTAAGCCCCCCCATAGCCCATTACCAGTCCTAACCACCCATCAACCCACTTTCAGTCCTAATCCCATCAGCCCATATACAGATTTAGCTCCCCCATAGCCCATCACCACTCCTAAACCCCCCCAAGCCCATCACCACTCCTACCCCCCCCCAGCCCATCACCACTCCTAACCCCCCCCAGCCCATCACCACTCCTAACCCCCCCCAAGCCCATCACCACTCCTAACCCCCCAGCCCATCAACACTCCTAACCCCCCAGCCCATCAACACTCCTAACCCCCCCAGCCCAGCCCAGCCCATCAAAACTCCTAAACCCCCCCCAGCCCAGCCCATCAACACTCCTCACCCCCCCCCCCAGCCCAGCCCAGCCCAGCGAAAATTACAAGAACAGAAAACCTGTCTGCTGCCGCGGTCGGGGCCGCCGCGGCAGAATCGAGCGTGCCGCGGGGCCCCCCTGTGCACGGCAGAGCCTGCCCTCCTTGTAGCAGCTCTCTCTTTGGAGCTGAAGTCAGACGCGCCGGCTTGCAGAGCGCGAGGGAAGAGTTTCTCCCTCGCTGCTCTGTTAAGCCCGCGGGGGCTGATGGGAAGTTCCCATCAGCCCCCGCGGGCTTAACAGAGCAGCGAGGGAGAAACTCTTCCCTCGCGCTCTGCTCTGCAAGCCGGCGCGTCTGACTTTTCAGCTCCAAAGAGAGAGCTGCTACAAGGAGGGCAGGCTCTGCCGTGCACAGGGGGGCCCCGCGGCACGCTCGATTCTGCCGCGGCGGCCCCGACCGCGGCAGCAGACAGGTTTTTTTTTTTTTTTTCAATTTTACTTTTCAAAAAGAATGTTTTTTGCGCGGGGCCCCCTGAAACGCGGGGCCCTGTGCAAAAAACATTCTCGCTCAATGGACGGGCCGGCCCTGATTATATCATAAAGATTAAGTGGACCAACAGACATTTCAACCTGTACCTTATGATCGGGAACCATTGGTGATGAAAGAAGAAGTTGAAGCAGCATTGAAAGCCTTATCAAAGAACAAAGCACTGGGCATTGATGGCATGGTATTACAGCAATTAGATGCAGCTGTTACCATGCTTATATGGCTCTGCCATAAAATTTGGAAGACAGCATCAAGGCTAACTGACTAGAAAAGATCTGCGTTTATACCAATACTAAATAAAGGTAATCCAACTGACTGTGGAAATTATCACACAATCGCTCTGATCCCACATGCCAGCAAGATTCTACTGAAGATTATTCAAAAGAGACTACAACCATACCTGGAACAAGAACTACCTGAAGTGCAAACAGGGTTCAGGAAAGGGCGAGGAATGAGAGACATCACTGCGGATGTGAAATGGATCCTTGAAAAGATTAAAGAATACCAAAAAGATATCTATATGTGTTTTATCGACTACAGCAAAGCTTTTGACTATGTAAACCATGAGAAACTCTAGGCCACATTAAGAAGTATGGGTATACCAAAACAGCTGATAGTTCTCTTGCACAACCTTTACATTGATCACGAACCTTTTCGTTGATCAAGCATTGATCAAGTTCAAACAGAACAAGGAGAAACAGAATGGTTTAAAATCAGCAAAAGTATATGACAAGGCTGCATACTTTCCCCCTACCTGTTTAATTTATATGCAGGACAAATCATCAGAGAAGCAAAACTGTATGAAGACAACCAAGGTGTGAAGATTAGTGGAAGACTCAAGAGCCTTCACTATACTGATGATGACACATTGCTGGCTGAAAGTGAAGACGATCTGAAACATTTGCTTCTCAAGATCAAGGAACATAGCCTGCACCTTAATGTAAAAAAGACAAAGATCCTGACAACTGGAAAAATCAGTAAGTTCATCTTTGATGGAGAAGAAATTGAAATAGATGACAACTTTAACCTTCTTGGATCAACTTAACCCTCCATTGCCCATGTTCCCTGTAAGTATTAGTGTATGTGTCTCATCTCCCCGCGTGTTAAATGTATCCCCCAATTGTGTTGTGACCACTTTGATTGAAGGATAAGGCGGTATACAAAACTGTCTAAATAAATAAATAAATGAACTATCAATAAAAAAGGACAAGCAGTCAAGAAATCTGACATTGCATTGCTCTTGGCAGAACGGCCCAACAGTGGCCAATCCAGGTCACAAGAACCTGGTAGGTGTCCAAAGTCCATAGCTTTATCTATGCTCGTCCGGGGGTAAGCAGTGGATTTCCCGGGTCCTCTTTAATAATGGTTTATGGACCTTTCCTCCAGGAACTTGTATAAACCTTTTTTAAACCCAGCTATACTAAGCTAAAGAGAGCGGGCAGGGTCCCGGCGAATGGCGGTAACCGGGTGCTGGGCCTGGCGCGGGACCCTGCTCACTATTCAGCGGAAGAAGGGGGGGATGGAGGAGCGCTGGAGGGTACTCGCACGATTGTGTGCCTTTTAAATTGATTGGTTCTCGGTGCGTGATCGCGCGCACAAGAGCCAATCAGAGCTCTGGAGCGCATGTGTTCGGACGGAGGCACCTGCGTCCGAGAACATGCAGAGGGACCTGGAAGCGTGGCAGACCTCGACAGAGCAGCGATCGCGGCGGTTTCTTGCCTTGGGTGCAGCGGCTGAGTGGACTGGGAGCTGAGACGGCTGGGAGGCGGTGGCCTATCGTTGCAGGCGAGTCGCGGCCCAGGGGACTGAGTGCTGGTGTAACTATCAAAGTTTCAGTGGGGCTGGTAGTCTGAGGGGGAAGGGGGAGGGGGGTTTCAGCATAACACGTGGGGTTACAGGGCAACAAGAAGAGGCCCGAAGAGTGAAGCATACATAGCTACAAAAAAATAAAATAATAAAATAAAATTTTTTGTAACGGAAAGAAAGGAGCCTACGTGCGCAAATCAAAAAAAAAGAAAGAACAAGGCAGCCAAGGTGTTGAGGGTATGGCACCTAAGCGCCCTCAGCTGAGTAGAGGTCAGGGGAGTCGCGGTCGGGGAGTGCATAACAGCGGGGGTGGAAAAAGGGGTCAGCGTTCAGACCGTGGACCGGCGGGGGGGGGGGGGCACGGAGGCCTGTAGAGGCCCCAGTGGAGCTAGAGGGGGGGGCACGGGGCTCGGCACACAGTCGGCGTGCTGCTGCAGTCGGTGGCAAGAGAGCCAATGCAGGTGGGAGAAGAGGAGTGCGGCTGCCTTCTGGGTGCAGAGGGGCTGCGGAGCTCCCAGTGGGTGGGGGTGGTCCTAGTCAGGGTGGCAGTTCAGAGGAGGCGGTCTCTGAGTTGAGCAGGGAAGTGAGGGGGGAGACCGGGTGGGGGAGTGGAACTGGTCCCCATTTTGGGGGGGTTGGATTCTGGGGGGGGGGGTGATATGCGGGGGTACGTGCCTGGTGGCAGGGGCAGGGGGGAATTCTTCCCCTCCGGGGGTGGGGTGAGGATGCCGATGGGGTACGGGCTTGCAGGGTATCCGTCTCCCGCCGACCATTGGGCGAGCGGGGGACTGGGGTCTTCGGAAACAGCCTGGGTAGGGGCTTGGCAGCCAGCTTGGGCCCCAGGGTGTTCTTCTCCTGGTTTTTCTTTTTTTTCTTCACAGGCCCCAGTCCTCGTGTCACCAGGATTCCTGCCCGGTGCAGCAGAGCCTTCGCGGATGTCGTCGTCGGATTCCGGACCAGGAACGGTGCGAGGAGCGCGGGCAGCATCTCGAGAGGATGGTGGGCAGCCGCAGAATGATGACCTGCCGCCGATCAGACGGAGCCAGTCAATACCACGAGCGGCAGCGGGAGTTGAGGCGGGTGAGTCGGGGGTCGAGGAGGGGGCAGGACGGCAAAGGGGCGCTACTCGGAGCGAGCGCTCAGGTAAGGCGAGCAAAAAAAGGAAGCATGTCTGTCGTCGGTGACATAGTTCTGAATCCTCTTCCTCATCATCTTCGGGATCATCTACGTCGTTGTCGAGTGATGAGGGCGTGCTGGGAGGGGCACAAGGGCATGAGGTGGTGACGGCTGCATCAGGCGGCAATACCTCTACTTCAGCAAGGTTGTCGGAGTTATGGGAGGGTGTGCCGAGGAATTTACGGCGTAAAATTCGGAAAAGGAAGTATATTGATATTTTTCGTTTGCTCGAAGGGAGGAAGAGGTCGGGGGAGAGCAGGAAAAAGTGGAAAGAGGACAAAAAGGCCGGGCGGATTCGAAAAGTTTCGCGCTCAGTAGTAAATTGGGTTCGGGCATTTTTGCGGTTGGCGAGTGTTTGGGGTCGGCACCGCCCCGACTAGTACGGTATATTACTCGCTTATGTGGATTCCATTCTGGAAGCCTCGCAATCCCATGAAGGATGGGCGTGGCTTAACTATGATGAAAAGTTTCGGGACAAAATGGAGGGCACTAAGGGACTTTCGTGGGGTATGCAGGATATCAATCTGTGGCTGACGCAAATGTCGGTCAGACCGGGGCCTGGTTCGGGGGGTGGAGGTAAGGGGGGCTCGGGATCTACAGCGGTTGCGGGTCGTTCCTTTTGGAATGGGGGCCCCAATCCGCCGCCTAAGCCAGCGAGAGTTGGAGGCAGGGACGTTTGTTGGCGATATAATAAGTCCGTGTGCCCCTTTCCGGACTGTAAGTTCCGGCACGCTTGCTCGAGCTGCGGGGAGGGGGGGATTCGGCAGCGAAATGCGTTAAGAAACCGGCGGGGGTCGCTCCTAGTGCGACAACCAAGTAGGGAGAAGAAATTTGGTGTGGCCCCCGTCCCCCATTAAGTTTGAGGTGTTAAGGGATTGGCTTGGGCACTACCCGAAGAAGAAAGAGGAGGCTTTATTGCAGTCTGGTTTTCAGTTTGGTTTCGTTATCCCAGTTTGGGGTGTGGTTTTGGGTGCGGTTTTGGGTGCGCCGGCGCGGAATGCAGCATCTGTGCGTCGTTGGGCGACGATAGCACGAGACAAGTTGGTGGTTGAGTTGAGTTTAGGTAGAATAGCCGGTCCATTCAGGAAGCCGCCATTTGTGCGCTTTGTGTCATCTCCATTGGGGATTATACCCAAAAAAGAACCTGGAAAATTTTGTTTAATCCACAATCTGTCGAGTCCATCCGGAGCAATTTTTTTGCTTCTTTCCAGATTTGCAGAAGGAGTAATCCAATCCGCATCCGGTAAAGTCACCCAATATTATCACTTCCCCCTTTGTGGCTATCTTGGCAATATCTATAATCAGTTCATTATCTATCTCTTCAATTTGTGTCAGAGGTCTGTAGACTACAGCAGTATGGATGACAGTGCCATCTCCTCTTTCCAACACAATCCAGAGCGCTTCTTCTTTTCCCCATGCCCCCTGCATTTCAGTAGCTTTAATATTGCTTTTGACATACAAGGCTACTCCTCCTCCTCTTCCATTTTCTCTGTCTCTTCTGAATCGATTATAGCCAGCTATGGCTATATCCCAATCATGCGATTCATTAAGCCATGTTTCTGTAATGGCCACAATGTCCAAATCCATTTCCACCATTAGGGCTTCCAGGTCCGGAACTTTGTTGGCTAAGCTTCGAGCATTTGTGCTCATTGCTTTCCAGCATTTAACTGGCTTGTGTGTATTTTGCATTGATTTTGTTCTGCCTTCATATTCCCACTTGTTTTTGATGTGTGGTTTAAAAGTGTGGCTGTTTCTGATTTTAATCTGCTTTTGCAGGGGGTGACGTCCAGAGCTTGACCTTCCACATTCGTCACCCTCTTTTTCTAGTTTAAATGCATATCCACATATTGGTTGATTTTTTTCACTTAGGATTCTTTTCCCTGTGATAGAGAGATGTAGTCCATCAGCACAGTATAATCTCTTGTTGTTCCATCTGTTACCCTAGTCGCCAATAAATCTGAATCCTTCTTGTTTGCACCAGGTCTGGAGCCATGTATTAAAGCTGTTAATGTGATGCAGCCTTTTTGCCCTCTTACCAAGAACAGGTAGAACCTCTGAGAATGCAACAGTGTTAACAATGGGCTTGAGTTTCTCTCCCCGAGATTGGAAGTCCTTTTGGACTGTAGAGGCACTGTTTCTAGCCAGGTCATTTGTGTCCACGTGGATAACAACATCAAGTTTGGAGTGTTCACTTTCTGCGCTAAGTACTTCAATAATGTGGTTTGTATTCCTGCTGGCTGAAGAGCCTGGGAGGCACCTGACTATCTTTTCTCCTTTGAACTGTGTTCCCAAGTTGGTGCCACTGATGATGGAATCACCAAGTAGTAGTAGTTTGCTGTTTGGTGAGGTTTTCTTCATATTTGGTCCTTTAGCAGGAGATTGTAGCAGGAGATTGGGCATTGTCTGTATCATTTAAGGGCCCTTCAGTTTCTTTGGATTGGGCATCTTTATTCGCCAAGGCAGAGAAGGCATTACGCAGGGATATCACCTGATGCATAGGATGCTTCTTTGTCACAGGTCACAATCTACCAGAACCCACTGTGATCCATTTGTTCCTTGGGTGTTTGATTCTTTATGGGAGTGGTGAAGGACTTTGTTCAGTTTGTATCCTAGAAGAGGTACGCTTCATTGCAGCCAGTTCCTCCCTCATTTCCTCGTCCTCATTGGCCAAGGCAGAGAAGGCATTATGCAGCGATATCTCTTGATGCATAGGATGTCTGTGTGTTACAGGTCACAATCTACCAGAACCCACTGTGATCCATTTGTTCCTGGGGTGTTTCAGTCTTTGTGGGAGCAGTGGTGGACTTTGTTCACTTTGTATCCTAGAAGAGGTGTGCTTCATTGCAGCCAGTTCCTCCCTCTGCAGGGTCACCTCTTTATGCATAGCAGCTAGGTTTTCCCTTAGTAGATTCAGTTCTTTATGCATGGCAGCTAACCTGAGGCACAGAGGACAAGCTCTTAGGTTCCAAATGATTAGTCTTGGAATGAATGTACTGCAGTTATTGCACTGAATACACGACATGCTGAATAAGCAGTCCTAGAAGGAGAAGAGGAAGAAGAAGAAGAAAGGAAGAAGATGTGGGCTTTAACCCAAGTTAAAATAATAGATTGAAAAATATGTGATTACTATATAGGCAATGCAGCCCCTGGGGGGGGGGGGAGGTGAGGGGTAGGCGGGAACCTAAGTGTCTCTGGCCAGAAGGCTGTTCCTGAACTGGCAGAACCCACAGATATCTGCTCCAAGGCTACCCAGAAAAGCAGTCAGTCAGTCAGATTATCCCCAAGCTTAATGTATAGCCACAGTTAAACTTTATATTAGCAATTTCCCCAAAACAGACAGTTAAACTCAATATTGGAAGCTAGAAACCAGCAGAGATAAGAAAGAAAATTATAGTTTTTGCAGGCTTTAGGGCTAGACAGTCAGAATATTCCCAAAGTAAGGTATAACAGTTAAAATCTATATTAGCAAAAAGAAGATAGAAGCTGTAACTTAGTGTTTTGCAGGCTTTAGAAACTGTGCAGACTGAAAAACACAGGAACTATGGCAGCCAGTAAGCTGATCTAATTAGCCCTTCCCCTGGGAGCTGGCTTGTACCAGAAAATTCAAACAATGGAAGCCAAATAGTTACACTGAACTTTTTCTTTCCTTCCTGTATCACACACAGCTATCTGATTTAAGGGCTACACAGAATATTTCCAAAGTAAGGTATAACAGTTAAAATCTTTAAGTTCGCTACCTAGATGTCACCCTTGACTGCCACCTAAACTTACAAGCCCACATCAAAAGAACCTCCAGGAATGCATTCCATAAACTCGCCATCATCCGGAGGCTCAAACCTCTCCTCAGTGAAGATCATTTCCACACAGTCTGTTAGGCAGTAATAACTCCCATATTGGACTACTGCAATTCCGTTTTCCTAGGATTTCCACTTCAAACCACCCGTTCTTTGCAATTAGCCCAGAACACTGCTGCCTGCTTCATCACCATGTCTGCAAAACATGATCACATAATGCTCATCTTGAGTCAGCTACACTGGCTACCAATCACTTCACATTCCAAATACAAAACAGCACTGACCATCTTCAAAATCAGAAACAACATGCCTGCTGGAATTCTATAGGATCTGATATGCATAAAATCCAACAACAGACCAAGCACCAGAGCACCAGAAACACTATTCCAACTCCCAGCTCATACAAGAAAGCTAACAAGTCTACAGTGAAGAGGACTCTCTCACTAGCAGCACCCGCCATCTGGAAATCACTGTCAGAGAGACTGAGAACTACCACAGACATAAAGGACTTCAGAAAACAACTCAAAACCTTCCTATTCACCAACCACTTTAGAGAAGACACCTAGCCCTCCCTCCTTATGACACATATCTAAACACCAATTGACTTCTGTATATATGTTTTCACTGTAAATAAATTATGCTTCCAAGCATCTCCTGCATTTTACCCCTCCCTAAGTTCATAATATGAGTTCTCTCTACTGGTTTGAGTTATAATGTAAATCGCTTTTAATTTTTATGATAAGGTGGTATAAAAAACTTGTTAAATAAATAAGTAAATAAATAAATAAAATGATAGTTCACAGATTACCAATAGTAGGTCTGCAATCTCATATTTCAGTTCCTTCAATACCTTTGGATGTATATCATCCGGTCCAGGTGATTTGGTACTCTTCAGTTTATCACATAGTTGTAATATATCTTCTCAGTTTATTGGTATTTATTTCAATTCTTCTGATACATCACCTTTATATACCAGCAAAGAATTCTTTCAGTCTCTCCACTATGGCCTTGTCTTCACTTAGCGCCCATTTTACTCCTCTATTATCCAATGATCCAACTGGCTGTCTCACATATTTTTTGCTATGGATGTACTTGAAAAAGTTTTTATTATGCATTTTTGCTTTCACAGCAAGCTTTGTTTTCAAATTCTCTCTTTGCCTGCCTTATCAATGCCTTGCATCTAACTTGGCAATGATTATATTATTTCCCATTTTCGTCATTTGTTTCCTTTTTCCATTTCCTGAAAGACCCTTTTTTGGCTGCAACAGCCTCTCTGACCTCACCTTCCTGGCAGTTTTTTTGCCTTCCTTCCGCTTTTCTTAAAGTATAGAATACATCTGTTCTGGGCTTCCAAGATAGTATTTTTAATTAATGCCCACACTTTATGTAAATCTTTAGCTTTTTCAGCTGTTCCTTTTAGTTTTTTAACTATTTTTCTCATTTTATCATAGTCTCCCTTTTTGAAAGTTAAATGGGAGTACTGTGGATTTCCTTGTCGTCCTTCTTTCATTTATTAAATCAAATGCGATCATGCTTTAATCACTATTGCCAAGTGGTCCCAACACCCTAATCTCTTGCACAAGATTCTCAAGTGCCAAAATATCTCTCAATACAAAGATTTGCTTTGTTCAAGCCATGGTATTTTCAATAACATCATATGCATGTGAAAGCTGGATAGTGAAAAAGATAAACAGGAAGTAAATCAATGACTTTGAATTATGGTGCTGACCATGAATACTGTGCATACCATGGACTGCTTGAAGAATAAACCAGTCAGTACTATAGGAGCTCAAATCTAAGCTTTCTTTAGAAGTTCAGGTGACAAGACTTTGACTTTCATACTTTGGACACATCATGCAAAGAGAGAGATCGTTAGAAAAACTCATCATGCTTGGCAAGGTAGTAGGTCAATGCAAAAAGAGAAAAAACAGCAATGAGATGGACTGATACAATAACAGCAGCTGTGGGTGTCACTCTATCAACAACGAGCCGTCTGACTGAAGACCAAACACACTTTAGGACAACTATCCAGAGCATCACTGTGAGTCGACATCGACTCGAAGGCACCTAACAACATTTTATCAATTAGCTGTATTACACCTTCCTGATATACCAAGATTTGTTTCAATTCCCCTGGTACATCACCATAAAATATAATTTCTGGCATGGGTAGGTTTCTTCCATCTTCTTCTGTAAAGACTGAAGCAAAACAATTTTTCTCTCTGCTATGGCCTTGTCCTCTCTCAATATACCTTTTACCCCTCCCCCCATCATTTAATGGTCCAACTGACTCCCTCACAGGTGTTTTGCTACAAATGTACTAATTATGTGCAATTGCTTCCACAGCAAGCTTATTTTCTAATTTTCTCTTTGCCTTGCATTTAACTTACCAGTACTTAAGTTCTTTCCTGTTTTCATCATCTGGCTCTTTTTTCCATTTTCTGAAACATTATTTCTTAGCTATAACAGCCTCTCTGACCTCAACTTTAAACCATGCTGACTCTCATTAGGTCTTCCACCTTTTTTAAAGCATGGACTACATCTGGTCTGGGCTTCCGAGTTAGTATTTTTAAATAATGTCCAGGCTAATGTAAATTCTTAAACTTTGCATTTACTCCTTTTAGTTTTTTCTTAATCATTTTTCTCATTTTATTATAGTCTTTGTTTCTTTTTTTTACTTTTTATTTATGAAATTGAAATTATTATACAAGTTTCCACTTACTCATAGTAACAAGAGTGCAGAATACAATTCACTCAATCAAACATAACCATTACCTAAAGGAAATAAAAAACCTAAAAAACACCACAATAAGAGCGAGGAATGCAGTAACTGAAAAGATGGGGAAAATAAGAAGGAAAATCAATGAAAACAAAGGAAACAAAGACCTAAGCAAAAATGCTCTGGAGATTAACAAAATTGCACCTGTCACCCCTCATATACCATCCCCCAAAAATGCCAAGAGTCACTGCACAGAGATCTTAAGGTCAAGAAAAGCCCAAGGTATTCTGGAGAGAAGAAAATGTATTTAACATTCAAATCAGTAACAAAACATTTGCAGGGATATCGCAAGCGAAAGGTCACTCCCAAGGAAATTGTCTCTTGTCTCATGGACAAAAACACAAGCCTCCTCTCCTGGGTAGGGCAACTAACATCAGGATAAATCCTAATTATTTGATCCCAAAATGGTATATCCATCTCCTTGAAATATAAAGGTAGTATTCTGGATAAGTCTGTCTCAAAGATGAAATTAATCAACAAAGTTGGTTTCTTAATTCCAACCAGCAATATTTCTAGAAAATTGCTCAAATCTTGCAAATCAGCAGATTCTATAGACATCTGCTCTGAAGACTTATTTGTTGATTTTCCCCATGGCAAAAAATAAACCTTATTTACAGGTGTAAAAGCATTTTCAGGAACTTGTAACACTTCCTGCATGTATTTCTTAAAGATAACTGCTGGCAACATATTTGCCACTCTGGGGAGATTTAGAAGCAGCAAGTTCAAACATCACATTTTATTCTTAAATTGTATTAACTTTTGATGAATTACAATTTTATCTTTCACCACCTGGTAATTACTTCTTTGGAAACTTTAACTTTTTATCCCATTGAAAGTAGTTTCTCTTGAGTCTCCTTAGCCAGAGTCTCTTGCTGAGAGGAGACCTGCCCAACTGTTTGGACTAAGGTAGAAATGTCCAGAGAATACTTAGCAACAGTTCCATCTAGTTTAATCAGCATAGTCCATATAGAATACAAAGATACGTTCATTCGATCCTTCTTCATTCCTGAATCAGGGAGAGCTCCTTGCTCGCTTATCCTCTCCAGAGTTGTGGCAGATCTTGCAGGCCCTGCAACACCTTCTGCCTCTGCAGAGACCAAGCCAATCTCTGCAGTGCACTCCGGGGTCAAGACCAGCGGTGTAGAACAAGAGGTGGGGTTCCCAGCACTCATGCCCATACTATTGAACTAGACATCAAATTGGTGGAAACATGACCTGGACCTGACCGGACTAAGCTCAGCAGGGAACCACACAGGTGCACCGCGGCGATAAAGATGGTACTTGTAGAAGCGCGGGAGTCCCCCCATCGGAGGCCCATGCAGCTGAGCTCTCCTTCGCAGCAACTTCTAATGTCAGAGCCTTCAGGAGGTGAGCCTCAATTTTCTGCTGGTCTGAAATAGAGATAGCAGTAGACTTGGCTTGGCCTTTTCCTTGATGTTTATGAGCCATAGACAATAGATTAGAGGTAAAGAAAATGGAGAAGCTCAACTGAGAACCTCCTGAGGTGCCATCATCTTAACTCCACCCATAATCTCTTTTTGAAAGTTAAATGCTAGTGCAGTGAATTTCCCTGCTATCATCCCTGTATTTATTAAATTAAATGTGATATTATGATCGCTATTGCCAAGCGGCCACAAAACAGGTACCTCTTGCACTAGATCCTGTGTTCCACTAAGGACTAGATCTAAAATAGCTTTCCATCATGTTGATTCCTGAACCAGCTGCACCATGATGCAGTCATTTATTTCATTTAGAAACTTTATCTCTCTAGCATGTCCTGATGTGACACTGACCCAGTCAATATGGGGGTAATTGAAATCTCTCAATATTATTTAGTTGTAAACTTTGCTAGCTTCCCTAATTTCTGTTTGCATTTCATCATCTCTCGTACAAATCTCTCCTACTTATCCACAAAGCCCTCCACCGAATACAGACTTCCCAACTCCAGACTCTACTCCCACAGCCTATCCTCAACAGACCAACCCGCCAGACCACCAGCAACACTCTCACTATCCCTCACAAACGAACTAAGTTCAATCAACAAAGCTGTAATAGGGCATTCGAACTGTACGCGCCTTCCCTCTGGAACTCCCTTCCAAGCCGTATCCGAAACAACAGAGACCTCTCCACATTCAGGAAACAGTTAAAAACCCTTCTGTTTCATAAATATCTTGGTTCTGAGATGGACATCTCTCACTGACTGCAACTTCCAGACTCAATCTGTTCTAACACCTCTGCTACCATCTGAGAGACTTGCGTCAAATGCCTAGTACTGTTACTTTCTGTTCAGATCATCAATGTTGGCCCCCTTGGTGTCACCCCCACCCCATTTCTCTGTCAAGCTGATTATTGTACCCCCCCCCTCCTTTTATGTCAAACCGCTTTGACCCAGTGAAAAGCGGGATATAAATGCAGCTAAATAAATAAATAAATCATCTATCTGTTCATCATCTATAGTATACTCCCAATGTCATTCCCTTCCCCTTTTTTTACATGGAATTTCTGTATTTAAAGATTCTACAGTATATTTTGTTTCCTGCAAAAACTGTATCCTGTTTGACTCAATACCCTCTTTAACATATAGAGCCACCCCTTCACCAATGTGATCTAGCCTATCATTGTCATATGGTTTGTAGCCTCGTAGCACAGTGTCCCATTGGTTATCCTCCTTCCACCAGGTTTCTGAGATGCCAATTATAACTAACCTTTCATTCATACTATATATTCTCATTCTCCCATCTTAATTTCTAGACTTCTAGAATTTACATACTGGCATTTCAAAGTTTGTTTCTTGCTAATATTAATAGTCTGACTATTTGATGACAGGGTTCATTTGGAATCCTTCAACTCTGATTTTTTACTTAAAGGCACCTTGGCTACTTTTACCTTTATTTGAATCTCTCTATCGGGATGCCCTTACTTTCCCATTTTGCTAGTATCCTTCAAGGATATATCATTCTGAACCATGTGCTCTTAAGTGACTTGCCTTTCCCCTGTTATCAAGTTCAAAAGCTGCTCTATCTCCTGTTTAAAGGTTAATGTCAGCAGCCTGGTTCCACTCTGATTTAAAGTGGAGCCCAACTTTTCAGAAAAGACCCCCCTTCCCCAGAATGTTTTCAAGTTCCTAACAAATCCAAAATCCACTTCCTGCCACCATTGTCTCATCCAATCATTGAGACTCTGGATCTCTGCCTGCCTCTTGGGTCCAGTGTGTGGAATGGGAAGCATTTCTGGAAATTCTGGATTTCAGCTTTCTACCTAAAAGCCCATATTTGGCTTCCAAAACCTCCTTCCCACATTTTCCCATGTCACTGGTATCAACATGTACCAAAAGAGCAGGCTCCACTCCAGCATTATCTAAAAATTTGTCAAGATGGGGCATGAGGTCTGCTACCTTCACATTAGGCAGACATGTTACCAGATGATCCTCATGTCCATCAGCCACCCAGCTATCTGCATTCCAAATGATTCAGTCACACAGAAACATAGAAACATGATGGCAGAAAAAGACCATATAGCCTATTTAGTCTGCCCTTCCATATCAACTACAATAGTCCCCTTTTTTTCCCTTTAGAGATTTTCTTTGTTTGTCCCATGCTTTCTTGAATTCAAATACTGTCCTTGTCTCTACTGCCTCCACTGGGAGACTATTCCAAGCATCTACCACTCTTTCCATGAAGAAATATTTCTGAATATTACTCCTGAGTATATCCCCTTTCACCTTCATCCTATGTCTTCTCCTAACAGAGCTTGCTTTCAATTGAAAGAGGCTCATGTCTAGTGCATTTATACCATGGAGGTATTTAAACATCTCTATCATATCTGCTCTATCCTGCCTTTTTTTATAACGCATAAATATTAAGATCTTTAAGTCTGTCCCCATATGTTTTATAACAAAGACCACTGGCCATTTTAGTAGCCACGCTCTGCACTGCTTCCATCATATTTATATCTTTTTAAGGTGTGGTGTCCAGAATTGCATACAATATTCCAAATGAGGTTGCACTGGAGACTTATACGGAGGCACTATCACCTCCTTTTTTTTGCTGGCCATTCCTTACCCTATGCACCCAAGCATCCTTCTGGCTTTTGCTGTCATCTTTTCTACCTGTTTAACCACTTTAAGATTATCAGAAACCATCATGCCCATGTCCTACTCTTCTTTCATGGACAGAAGTAATTTGACCCTTAAACTGTATTGCTCCCGTTGATTTTTGCATCCCAAATGTATGACCCTGCATTTTTTTTATCATTAAATCTCAGCTGCCAAATTCTTGATCATTCTTCAAGCTTAGCTAGATCCCTCCTCATTATCTATTCCTTCCTGGGTGTCTACTTTATTGCAGATTTTGGTATCATTCACAAAGAGGCAAACCTTACCCAACAGCCCTTCTGCAATATCACTAACAAAGATGTTAAAAAGAATCAGACCAAGGACAGATTTCTGCGGCACAGAACTGGTAGCATCCTTCTTCTCAGAGTGAGCTCCATTTACCTGTACCCTTTGTGACCACCTACTCAACCAATTTCTAACTCAGTCAGTCACTTTAGGGTCCATCTCTAGGGTGCTCAGTTTGTTTATAAGTTGCCTGTGTGGAACTGTGTCAAAGGCTTTACTAAAATCTAAGTACACCACATCTAGGGTTCTCCCTCAGTCTAGCTCCCTGGTCACCCAGTCAGAGAAATCAATCAGATTTGTCTGACAAGACCTGCCTCTGGCAAACCCATGTTGCCTCAGATCTTGCAATCCATTGAACTCCAGAAACCACACTATTCTCTGATTTAGGAGTGTTTCCAATAATGTACTCACCACAGAGGTTAGACTAACCAGCTTGGAGTTCTCAACCTCATCCTTACTTCCAGTTTTGTGTAAAGAGACCATATGTGCCCTTCTCCAGTCTTCTGGGATGACTCCTGACTCTAAAGAAGCATTATAAAGGTCAGTCAGTGAAGCCACTAGAACGTCCCCAAGTTCCTTCAATATTCTTGGATGTATCCCATCTGGTACCATTGCTTTGTCTACTTTTAGTTTAGCTAGTTCCTCATAACAACAGAATTCTGAAAATGGTTCATGATCCCCTTCACTTCTGTTCCTATTTGTGGGTGTTTTCTGAGGTCCTGTTCCTGGCCCTTCATCTGTGAACATAGAATAAAAATATTTCCATTAGCACTCCTTGTGGCCTTGGGCAAGTCACTTAATCCTCCATTGCCTCAGAAAAATCCAAGTTATCAATGTCCCTGTTTAATGTACATTACCAAGTTTAAGTTACAATATAAACCGCTTTGACTGAAATGATAAAGTGGTATAAAAAACCTGTTAAATAAAATTAAATGTGTTTAAATAATTCTGATTTAGCCTCATCAGCTTCTACATATTCCTCCCCTTCACCCTTGAGACTGAGAATACCACTATTGCATTTTCTCCTCTCACTAACATATCTGAAAAAAATATTGTATACCCCCATTTTATTGCTTTAGCAATTTCTTTTTTGTATGTTTGCTTTCCTGACTACTTTCCTAGTGTCTTTAAGTTTTTTTCTAAATATAGCTACTTGTCTTCCTCTCTCTGTGATCTCTTGTATTTTATGAAGGCCTCCCTCTTTTTCTTCATCTTTTCAGCTACTTCTTTTGAGAACCATAGTGGCCTCATTTTCCTTTTATATTTATTTACTTTTCTAACAAAAAGGTTTGTTGCCCTTAAAATATCCCCTTTTAGTTTTGCCCATTGCTTTTCTTTTCTTTTTTTTTTAAATTTTATATTTATGAAATGTTACAAATATAATCCAAGAAAGTTTACAAAAAACATTCTTGCAGAAAGAGAGCGGACACCAAGAAAGTACTTTTTTACAAGATACACATTAAAAAGCAAAAACCATGAAGCATTTCACAAAAGGACAAAGGTGTTGGCTCACCCTAGCCCACAAAAACGGGGGAATATCTCTTTTATAACTTTTAACCAAATATACAAGAAATAATAAGCAAGCAGTCAAAATCCGGAACAATACCTAATAAGAGCACCTAGGAGGAGTCAATGGAGGATGCCAGGTGCCTAGCATTAATGAAAGCCAACAGCTATGAGGGTTCATAAAAAATATAAGAAACAGAGTGATATTTCACTAAACATTTACATGGATGCTTTAGGAAAAAGAGCCCACTCAACTGTACTATACCAGGGCGGAGCAGGAGAAAATCCCTGCGCCACTTCTGGGTATCTCTTGCTAAATCAGGATAAATGTGTATCGCTAGGCCTCGAAACAATAGCTTCCTTTCTGAAAAAAAAAAAGTTTCAACGACCATTCTTTATCAGACAACAATGCAAACATTACTAACAATGTGGAAGGAACCTGAGACTCATACCCTGAATTCTCTAACAGATCTGTAACATTTAAGGTATTCCCCTGTTCTTGAGCCCCAACCAAATTAACCAAAGCCGGAGTTAACTTTGCTTTAGGTAAATAATAGATCTTAACAAGAGGTAGAATCAATTCAGGGGAAACCCCTAATACATCTACCAAATATTGTTTGAAAATATCTCTAGCTGAGACTGTAACCAGCCTTGGAAAATTAATTATTCTCAAGTTATTTGCTCTGGATAAATTATCTAAATGTTCCAACTTAACTTGAACAGATGAAAAGTTCTTTTTATAAGCTTCAGAGTGTTCCTCGAGATAGGTAACCTTATTACGCTTTTCTTCCACTTCCACCTGCATTCCCGAAACTTTCCTTTCCAGCTCTTCAACTGCAACCAGGGAGGTGTTCAATTTCGTAGCTAAGGAAATTACCTGAGGCAGTAAAACTTCTCCCAAAAAAACTATGGCATTCCAACTAGCCTCTAAGGTGAAATTCACGGGCTGCTGTAAAGAGAAAGCCACCACTGATTCAACTGCTGGCAGTACAGCTTCCATTTGTGCTGACGACTCTCCTCCTCATATTGCAGGGATTTCTTTCCCTGCACGCTCCTCACTTGTCGATGCCATAGATGAAACCGAGAAGTGCCGCCCAAGAAGTGCACTCTCTGACTCCTCCAGCCCCTCCTTTCCTGACCCTCCCGAGAGACTGGCTTCACCCTGTGCCGAGGGAGGAACTAGCTACAGGAATCCTTCTGGCAGAGGTTGACTGCGGAGCACTTTCGGCGCCGGGCTCAATGCTGGGGAGAGAGATGATGCTGAAGCAGCTGCTGAGTGACAAGACTTCGGCGAAACTGCAGCCCAGCTTACTCCCCCAGCTTCATCCGAACCTTGAGCCGCACGAAACAGGAACGCTTCCAAAGGACCAACAATTGGATTAGAAACCGGCATAGAGGTACAGGAGGGTTGGGAGGGCAACGATCCATGCTTCCACTTAGGCTTCTTCCCCATAGCAATGCGTGCTCACTCGATAAAGTCTGCTGCCGCCATCTTGAAACTCCCCAATTGTGCCCATTGCTTTTTTAAATCCCCCAGCTGTTCCCATCCCACTAATGGCTCCTTAAGATATTGTCCCATCTTGACAAAGTTAGTTTTCCTAAAGTCTAAGACTGTCACTTTTGAATGGATTTTATTAACCCTAAACTAGATCCAAAATGCATAGCAAATATCCTAGTTTCCATTCCAGAGGACCTCCCTGTTGGAGGAAGGTTAAAGCTTTCTGCAACTCAGAGAGTCAGGTTCTTCAAATTGTACAGAATGGATACAAATTACAGTTATTGGGAATTCCTCCAATGAGATGTCGTCAGATATCAGCTTGGAATATGTTTAAAATGTTAGGCCTTATGGACTCAACAGTTCCTGTTTCTCCTATGGAATGCCCCCATTTGAGACAGTCCCAATAAAACTTTAGCTGAGATCCCACAGGATGGAAGCTGATTAAGATCTTCAAGAGAGCACTAAATCACTCAACAGGAAGCAAGCAGAATGTAATATAAGAACCTTAAAGGATACACATGCAACAAATACAAACAAAGCTCATCTAAGCATTCCTGCATGGCAGGCATAGCCAGAATATAGTCTCACAGACCCCAGACATCTCTGACACTAAAATGACACATCTCCTATACTCCACCTGCCTGTCAGACAACAGAGACTCACCCTCATAAGGAGTTGACCAGGGCCACTGTTCTATGTCTACCCTCCATTCTGTGGAGATAGTCTGGGACATCCACAACCAACAGAATCACTCAGAAGACAGTACTCTCCTGCCTCAGCTTATAAAAAAGTTCCTAAAAATAAAAAGTAGATCTTCATCAATCAAATACATTCCCTCCAAGACATGCAGTCCCCTCTGAAGAACTTAGTATCACTCAGCACTGTGGTGCCCATTCTACAGTCCTATCACCTATGTGATTATGCAGCTTCCATGGGTAAATACTGAGCATCCCCTTCATGCTATCCAGTTGTTACCTATTCTGATGATGAAGGAGATGAGCCCCTTCTCCACCAAAGCAGCAGTGAGTAAACTGGTGACCCTGAGCACACCGCTCATGAATTTCATGACATTCTCCTCACTCTCTAGAACCTAAGGAGGATTCTATAGTAGAAGATACTTCATACTCAAAGTTTCAACAGTTGTCCACTGTTATCTCTCACTAAATATTCCCAATATTTCAGACAACAAGCAGAAATTAATGGGAATCCTTAATTCTTTTCTTAAGACACCTCCACCTCCTATTCCTCCTTCTCTCCCTGCCCAAACCTTAGCAGACTATTTCCATGACAAAGTACATAAAATTACTCTTCAATTCTCCGCTATATCTTCCTTAACTACTCTTACCTCTCTCCAATACAAACTTTTCCCCTCAACCTTTATCACCCTTTCATCCTTTTCTAAAATATCCAATGAGGAAACCTCTCTTCTTTCTTCCTCAAACCTCACCACCTACTCTTCTGATCCTATCCCTACCCATCTCCTCAACTCCTCCTCCTCCTCCATCAACCCTTCCATCTCACATATTCTCAACCTTTCACTCTCCACTGCAACCTTCCCTACAGCCTTCAAGCATGCTGTATTCATGCCTCTCCTCAAAAAACCCTCACTTGACCCTACATGTACAAAGGGTACAGATAAATGGAGCACACTCTGCGGAGAAGGAGATTACCAGTGGTGTGCCTCAAGGATCTGTCCTTAGTCTGATTCTTTTTTTCTTAGTGATACAACAGAAGGGCTGTCGGGTAAGGATTGCCTCTTTGCAGATAATACCAAAATCTGCAATAAAGTAGACATCCAGGAAGGTATAGATAACATGAGGAGGGATCTAGCTAAGCTAGAAGAATGGTCTAGAATTTGGCAGCTGAGATTTAATGTTAAAAAATGCAAGGTCATGCATTTAGAACATAAGAACATAAGATATGCCATACTGGGTCAGACCAAGGTCCATCAAGCCCAGTATTCTGTTTCCAACAGTGGCCAATCTAGGTCATATGTACCTAGCAGTTTCCCCCAGGGACACAGGTTCCACAATGCTTGTATTGGTTCAAGCATTGATATCCTGGGTCCATTCTTAATAATGGCTTATGGACCTTTCCTCCAGGAACTTGTCCAAACCTTTTTTAAACCCAGCTACACTAACAGCCTTTACTACATCCTCCGGTAACAAATTCCAGAGTTTGATTACACGTTGAGTGAAAAAATATTTTCTTTTATTAGTCTTAAATAGTTTACCCTGTAGCTTCATTGCATGTCCCCTAGTCTTTCTATATTCTGATAAGGTAAACAATCGATCTACGTTTACCCGTTCCACTCCGCTCATTAATTTATAGACTTCTATCATATCTCCCCTCAGCCGTCTCTTTTCCAGGTTAAAGAGCCCTAACCTTTTTAGCCTTTCTTCATAGGAGTATCCTTCCATCCCCTTTACCATTTTGGTGGCTCTTCTCTGAACCTTTTCTAATAACTCTATATCCTTTCTAAGATACGGCGACCAGAATTGCACACAATATTCAAGGTGCGGTCTCACCATGGAACGATATAGAGGCATTATAATATCCTTTGTTTTATTTTCCATTCCTTTCCTTATCATACCTAGCATTCTATTTGCTCTCTTGGCCGCCGCTGCACACTGGGCCAAGGGTTTTAACATGGTATCCACAATGACGCCTAAATCTTTTTCCTGGGTGGTGGTTTCTAATGTGGAACCTTGCATCGTGTAACCATAGTTTGGGTTGTTCTTCCCTAGGTGCATAACCTTGCACTTGTCCACATTAAATTCCATCTGCCATTTTGATGCCCAGTCTTCCAATTTATCAAGAGCCTCTTGCAATTTTCCACAATCCTCTTGGGTTTTAACAACTTTAAATAGTTTTGTGTCATCTGCAAATTTGATAACCTCACTCGTTATTCCCTTTTCCAGGTCATTTATGAATATGTCAAAAAGCAGCGGACCCAGCACAGATCCCTGGGGTACACCACTATTTCACCTTTCTCCATTGGGAAAATTGGCCATTTAGCCCTACCCTCTGCTTTCTATCTTTTAACCAGTTCCTGATCCACAATAGTACACTGCCTCCTATCCCATGACTCTTTAGTTTTGCCAAAAGTCTCTCATGAGGGACCTTGTCAAAGGCTTTCTGAAAGTCCAGATACACAATATCAACCGACTCACCTTTGTCCACCTGATTATTCATACCTTCAAAAAAACATAACAGATTAGTAAGACAAGCTCTTCCTTGTCTAAAGCCATGTTGGCTGTCTCTCATTAGTTCATGACTATCTACATGCTGAGTAATTTTATTCTTTATGATGGTTTCTATCATTTTTCCCGGTATTGACGTCAGGCTCACCGGTCTGTAGTTTCCCGGATCACCCCTGGAACCCTTTTTAAAAATTGGTGTTACATTGGCGATCCTCCAATCTTCAGGTATTAGAGATGATTTTAATGATAGTTCACAGATTACTAATAGCAGGTCTGCAATCTCATATTTCAGTTCTTTCAATACCCTTGGATGTATACCATCTGGCCCAGGTGATTTGCTACTCTTCAGCTTATCTAACAGTTGTAATACATCTTCTCGATCTATCGATATTTCCTTCAATTCTTCTGCACCTTTAAATACCACTTCAGTCATGGGTAACATCCCTATATCTTCCTCAGTAAAGACTGAAGCAAAGAATTCGTTCAGTCTCTCCGCTATCGCCTTGTCGCCTCTTAGTGCTCCTTTAACCCCTTTATCATCTAATGGACCAACTGACTCTCTCACAGGTTTTTTGCTACGAATGTACTTGAAAAGGTCTTTACTTCGCGGTTTTTGCTTCTGCAGCAAGCTTCTTCTCAAATTCTCCCTTTGCCTGCCTTATCAATGCCTTGCATTTAACTTACCAGTGCTTGTGCTGTTTCCAGGTTTTGTCGTTTGGCTCTTTTTTCCATTTCCTGAAAGATGCTTTTTTGGCAACAACAGCCTCTCTGATCTCAACTTTAAACCATGCTGGCAGTTTTTTGGACTTCTTTCCACTTTTCTTAAAGCGTGGAATATAGCTGGTCTGGGCTTCCAAGATAGTATTTTTCAACAACAGCCAAGCCTGATGTACGTCTTTAACCTTTGCAACTGCTCCTTTTAGTTTTTTCTTGACTGTTTTCCTCATTTTATCATAGTCTCCCTTTCGAAAGTTAAAAGGTAGTACTGTGGATTTCCTTACTATCCCTCCTCCACTAATTAAATCAAAGGTGATCATGCTATGATCCCTATTGCCAAGTGGCCCCAACAACCTTATCTCTTGCACTAGATCTGGTGTTCCACTAAGGATTAGGTCTAATATGGCTTCCCCTCTGGTCGGTTCATGAACCAGCTGCTCCAAGAAGCAGTCATTTATTTCATCTAGGAACTTTATCTCCCTAACATGTCCAGACGTGACACTGACCCAGTCGATACCGGGGTAGTTGAAATCACCCATTATTATTACTGTGCTGTAACTTTTGTTAGCTTCCTTGATTTCTTTGAGCATTTCATCATCCATTTGGTCATTCTGGCCAGGCGCTCGATAGTACACCCCCACTGCCATTGCCTTCCCCCTTTTACATGGAATTTCAATCCATATAGATTCTACAGCAGATCTCTAACATAGAGAGCAACCCCTCCACCAATTTGATCAGCTCTATCATTACGATATAGTTTGTACCCAGGTATCACAGTGTCCCACTGGTTGTCGTCCTTCCACCATGTCTCTGATATTCCAATCATATCTAACCTTTCATTTAGTGCTATATATTCTAACTCTCCCATCTTATTTTTTAGACTTCTAGCATTTGCATACAAGCATTTTAGAGAATGTATTTTATCCATATTAATTTGTCTGTTAGACATGAGTAATTTGGGATCTTTAAGCTCTGTCTGCTCCATACTTGAGGGCATTTGGGCTACTTTACTCTTTTGTGGAACCTCTCTGCTTTTGGTAGTATCCTTCAAAGATACATTCTTCCGAACCATCTGCTCTTGGGCGACTGTCGGCTTTCCCCTAATATCTAGTTTAAAAGCTGCTCTATCTCCTTTTTAAAGGTTAATGCCAGCAGCCTGGTTCCATCCCGGTTAAGGTGAAGCCCATCCCTTCGGAAGAGCCCCTCCTTTCCCCAGAATGTTCCCCAGTTCCTAACAAATCCAAACCCCTCATCTCTGCACCATTGTCTCATCCACGCATTGAGACTCCGGAGCTCTGTCTGCCTTTTGGGTCCTGCGCGTGGAACAGGAAGCATTTCGGAGAATGCTACCCTGGAAGTTCTGGATTTCAACTTCCTACCTAAAAGCCTAAATTTAGCCTCCAGAACCTCCCTACCACATTTTCCTATGTCATTGGTACCAACATGTACCAAGACAGCAGACTCCTCCCCAGCACTATCTAAGACCTTATCTAGGTGGCGCGTGAGGTCCGCTACCTTCGCACCAGGCAGGAAGGCATGTTACCAGGCGATCCTCACGTCCACCAGCCACCCAGCTATCTACATGCCTAATGATCGAATCACCAACTATAACGGCTGTCCTAACCCTTCCCTCATGGGCACATGGCCCTGGAGAAACTTCCTTGGTGCGAGAGGGTTTTACATCACCTGGAGGACAGGTCCTAGTTACAGGATCACTTCCTGCCACACCAGGGTGATGCTCTCCTGTCACGTGACCTTTCTCCTCCATGGCAACAGGGATGCTGCCAGACTGGAGGTGGGACTTCAGGACTATATCCCTGTAGGTCTCGTCTATGTACCTCTCTGTCTGTCTTATGCTTTCCAAGTCTGCTACTTTAGCCTCTAGAGAACGGACTCGTTCCCTGAGAGCAAAGAGCTCCTTGCACCTAGTACACACGTAAGACCTCTCACCAACTGGGAGAAAATCATACATGTGACACTCAATGCAAAAGACTGGAAAGCCCCCATCCCGCTGCTGGACTGCTGTCTGCATCTTAGTTTTAAGTTTGTGTTTAGATCTAAGTTCTTTACTTATTAAGGGTTGCTATGGATATTTATACTAATAAAACTGAACCTAATACGTGTAATATACCTTGTTCACCTGAAGCTTAGCTAATCTCAGGTCCTTAGTGTATGACTGATTTGGGTAATGAGCTTCACCTGAGAGCACCTCCTGTCTTTTAAGATGTGTAAGTACCTATAAAGCTACGATTATCCCAGGGGTGGGAGGGAATTAATACTTATTAAAAGAGGGCTGCTACACAGTACCCTGTCTTGTGCTGCTGAGGTAAGCTATATTCTGATTTGATTTAAATTATAGCTCTTAGCTGCTGCTAGGCTCTAACTTCTTATGAAATTTAAAGTACAAGTTCTCTGCTGGTTTCTAAATTTAACCAGAAAGCTCTTTTCTGTGTTGTAAATTTAAGCTAAAATAACTTTGCTGATGCTAGGCCCTGAGTGACTATTAAATGTAAACTACAAGCTCTCTGCTGGGTTCCAAATGTAACCAGAAAGCTCTGGGCTGCAGCAATCCAAGAGAGCAATATAGTATAGGGGGCGAAGTACTTTTGTCCACTAAAGAAGAGCGGGACATAGGAGTGATTGTGTCTGATGATCTTAAAGTAGCTTAGCAGGTAGAAAAGGCAATGGCAAAAGCTAGAATGATGCTTGGGTGCACTGGGAGAGGAATGGCCAGCAGAAGAAAGGAGGTGATAGTGCCTCCTAGTGTATAAGTCTTTGGTGCGACCTCATTTGGAGTATTGTGTGCAGTTCTGGAGACCACACCTTCAAAAGGATATAAACAAGTTCGAGTCCGTACAGAGGGTGGCTACTAAAATGGTTAGTGGTCTTCATTATAAAGCATATGAGGACAGACTTCAGGATCAATATGTACACCTTAGAGGAAAGGCAGGATAGAGGTGATATGATTGAGATGTTTAAATACCTCCGTGGCATAAATGCACAGGAGGAGAGCCTCTTTCAATTGAAAGCAAGCTCTGCTATGAGGGGACATGGGATGAGGGTGAAAGGGGATAGGTTCAGGAGTGATATGCGGAAATATTTCTTCATGGAAAGAGTGGTGGATCCATGGAATAGTCTTCCAGTTGAAGTGGTAGAGATGAGGACAGTATCTGAATTCAAATAAGCCTTGGACAAACACAGAGGATCTCTAAAGGAAAAAAAAGGGACTGTTGTAGTGGTTGATATGGAAGGACAGATTAGATAGGCCATGTGGTCTTTATCTGTTGTCATGTTTCTATGTTTCTATTATCAATCCATCCCCCTTCTCCCATTCATTTCTAAAGTTCTTGAACATGCAGTTCTCTACCGCTGTCTCAAATTTCTCTCCTCTCAATCCCTTCTTGATCCATTTCAATCTGGTTCTCCTCCCTTTCATTCTACTGAGGCAGCTCTTGCCAAGGTCTGTAGCCATTTGTTCCTGGCTAAATCCAAAGGCCTTTACTCAGTTCTCATTCTTCTTGACCTTTCTGCTGCTTTTGATACTGTTGGCCATTTCCTCCTCCTAGACACATTGTCCTCATTTGGTTTCAGAGGCTCTGTGCTGTCTTGGTTCTCGTCTTATCTCTCCAATCACTCTTTCAGTGATTGTTCTGGTGGATCCTCCCTTACTCCCATTCCTCTCTCAGTTGGTGTATCCCAGGGGTCTCTTCTATGCCCTCTCCTCTCTCTACACCCAATCCCTTGGTGCCCTCAACTCTTCCCATGGCTTTCAATATCATTTTTATGCTGATGACTCTCAAAGCTATCTATCTACACCTGACATTTCTCCTTTTCTCAAAGCTTATATCTCTACCTGTTTTAGACATTGCTGCCTGGATGTCTCTCCATCATTTGAAACAGAATATGACTAAAACTGAACTTCTTATATTTCCCCCTAAACCCTCCTCTGCTTCCTCCTTTCTCTATCACTGTTAAAAATGCTCTTCTTCCTGTTACTTCTGCCCGCCACCTTGCAGTCATCTTTGACTCCTCCCTTTCTTTCTCCTCACATATTCAACAAATGGCTAAATCGTATTGCATCTTTCTCTACAACATTAACAAAATTTGTCCATTCCTCTCTGAACACACTAATAAAACTCTCATCCACTCCTTGGTCTCCTCCCATCTTGACTATTGTAATCTTCTCCTTGCTGGTCTCCCTCAGTCTTATCTCTCTCCTCTTCAATCTATGCAGAACTCTGTTGCATGGATAATCTTCCACCAACCCCATCACATTCATATTACCTCTCTTCTAAAGTCACTTCACTGGCTTCCTTCCCATTTCCACTTCCAATTCAAACTTCTCCTTCTAACATATAAATTGATTCACTCTTCTGCTCCTCATTACCTTTCCTCTCTCCTCTCTCCCTATACCCCTCCTCATGAACTCTGTTTCTCCTCTGGTTTTCTTCTTTCTATGCCCTTTCCTTCCACTGCCAACTCCAGACTTCAGTCTTTTCATCTTGCTGCCCCTTATGCCTGAACAAACTCCCTGTATCTCTATGTCAAACCTCTTCCTTTCCCCTCTTTAAGCCCATGCTAAAAGCTTATCTCTTTGTAGCTGCTTTTGGATCCTAATCCCTTATTCTCCTTTCCCTATTGAAGCCCTTGTTTCTCTTCTTCTGTACTGTCTGTTTTGATTAGATTGTAAGTTCTATTAGCAGGGATTGTCTTCTACCGTGTTTCCCCGAAAATAAGACCGGGTCTTATATTTATTTTTGCTCCACAAGATGCACTAGGGCTTATTTTCAGGGTAGGGCTTATTTTTTGCCAATTTGTTTGCCTGTACAAGATCGTCTGATTCAAGCCAATCCACTGTAACCCAGGCCTGTCCTACCGGTACTTGTTAATAAATAAAACATACAATAAAAAAAGAATATAACGTGATGCCTTTTAATTAGACTAACATTTTGATTAGCTTTGGAAGTTTCAAATCTTCTTCCTCGGGTCAGGCGAGTATGATCAAAAGGTAAAATCCCAGGATATATAAGTGAATGACAAAAGCATTTTCATTGATAGTGTCAAGAGGAAACGGGTGGGGGGGGGGGAGCAAGAATTGGAGAGACAGATGGGCGTTAGTAGGTGATAAAACAGTCAAACTTTACAGTTTATAAACTGCCCTGTTTGTAACGCTGAAGCCTCCTCTGGAGGACGGTCCATTGTCCCAGCTCAGCCCGGCAGCAGGCAGCCTCTTCCCCATCAGCCCACAACCATCGGCATCCAGGGCTGAGCCAGGCTGGGAAGCGGGTTCAAAGCCTGCTCTGGCGCCCCTCTCAGTCAGGATTTACAGCCTGCAGGTCATGCAAGGAAGGAAGGTTTGGACCTATCTAAGGCCTTTGGTGAGTACAGAATTCCACTAGCTTGTTATGATCTACTTCAGAATAGGGGTGAAGCAAAGCCGGCCAATTGTGCTGCCTGTTCTCTGTGAGAACCTCCAGAGCAAGGTTATCGTGACGCTGAGCGGGAGATCTGGCTGCGCTGCTGCCGGTACAGGGTGGCGCTACAATATTGCGCTTTTAGTGGCGCGGCGCAAGCAGCGTGGTTGCTCCTCGTGCCTAAAAGCCATATCGCAGCACTGCGGAGGAAATTGTAGAGGGAAAGCAGGAGTCAGTGTTCTTTAGAGCCATACAAAAAATAAAGTGAACATCATTTGCTGTTTTTTAGAGGAAGGATAATAATGTAATAACTAGAAAGTTAACTGAAAAGCCAAATCCAACAAAGTGCTTCTCGGCGCGTGTGTACCCGGTAACAATCTCCCGTGGACGTGATGGATTTGAAAGGTCCCCGCAAAGCACCGGGGCTCTGCTCTTACCGTAGTAAACATGACACGTGTCGGCGAGAAGTGGAGAGAAAGAGACGGTGTTCGCGCAGGGGGGTGGCAGGTGAAGTGCAGTGAATTAAGGCTGAAACTGATCTACGGTATCAGAAACACGCTTCCTACGGTAGAACCTGGACAAAGGATTGAAATGAATGCATGGGGACCAAAAGGAAGAATGCCTATTTATCTAAAAATGCATTCCCCTACCTCAAGAACACACACAGGCAGCCCTCCTCCATGATCTGCACTAGGGCTTATTTTCAGGGTAGGGCTTATATTAGGGTAATCACAGGAAAACGTGCTAGGGCTTATTTTCAGGATAGGTCTTATTTTCGGGGAAATACGGTATATGTGTTTGTACAGTGCTTTGTATGCCTTGTAGCACTTTATAAATAATTAATAGTAGTAGTAGTCCGAATACTGAAACACACCATCTGGTGATCACTGTATGTGAGATGATCTCCCACTAGGGTATCAGAATCACCAACTATAATGACCATCCTAACCCTTCCCTCATGGACACATGGCCCTGCAGACATATCCTCAGTGTGAGAGGTTAAGATATCACATGGAGGACAGGTCCTAGCTACAGGATCACTTCCTGCATCACTAAGGTGAGACTCTCTTTTCACATGATATCTCTTCTCCATGGCAGCAGAAAGGCTGCTAGACTGCAGGTGTGACTTCTCTACTATATCCCTGTATGTCTCATCTATATACCTTTGTCTGCCTTGGCTCCTCCAAGTCTAGATATCGGACTCGTTCCCTGAGAGCAAAGAGCTCTTTGCACTTAGTACACACATAAAACCTCTCAACAACATGTAATACTCAGTGTGAAAGATTTGATAGCCCCCATCTTGCTGCTGAACTGCTGTCTGCATCTTAGAGTTAAAGAATCTTTTTAGCCATTTAAAGTTGCTAGGGGACTAGGGTTACTTGAACCACTGCAATTATATCTAATAAGTATAAGGGACTTTTAGCATTCACCTTAAGGTGAACTGCAAGGACATCTAACCCTAAGTCCTAATAACTTGTTTATGGAGATAATCAGTTAAACCTGAAAGTATGTATGATCGACCCCTTCCCCTTAACTCGTTTAAGAGGCTATGAATCAAGGATTATTCCTTGGGTGGGTGGGAGGCATGACCTATTTATATCTGTGCTTCTAAGGCAATCCCTTTATTTTCTGAATGATTCACACTGCCCTTTGGTTGATAGAGGGGGCCTTTCAAGTCATCCCTTTGATCCTACACATGGCTTTAACACCTATTTAAAACTATTTCATAGTTTTCTTGCTTCCTAATTGGAAGGCCTCTTTGTAAAAGGTCTCTAGAAAACAAATTTCCTCTATATACATAAAATATTTACCCTATTTTACTCTCTCTATTAAGATATACCCTAAATGACTTTTATTTAACTGAAAGCTAGCTTGTTATACTAAGCCCTAACTGGCTTTAACTTAGGGGTATGTTTACTAAACCGTCTTAACGTGCGCCCGGCGATAGTGTGCAGGCTGCCATAAAAGGAGTGGGCGTTTCAGTCTTAATGTAGCAAAACGGGATTATCGCGCGATAATGTGCACTGCGCATATTATCAAGCGAGATGCCGCAAAGCACGTTAACGCGCGGTAATCTTAAGTAGGCGTGCAGACATGCAAACACAGAAACAGAGGTGTAGATCAATGGTTAATCCACTGACTGATGGTACGGGGTCATGAGTTTGATCCCCAGTGTGCCTAATGCATTTGGCTGGCTGAGGCATTAGCTGTTATGTGTAAGTATTGTTTTCTGAGGCATGTTATGTATATTTTAATTAGTGCTACCAGCAAACACACCCTCACGTGCTGTAACCTAAGGTGACGCATAAGGCACTCTATAAGGCACTCCATAGGGCACATTATAAAGTGCACTGTCCGCCAAGGCACCCTATAATGTCCCCTATGGGGCACCCTATAAGGTGCTTTATAGGACACCTCATAAGGCACCTCATAAGGTGCTTTATAGGACACCTTATAAGGCACCGTAGAAGGTGCCTTATGGGGCACCTTATGAAGCACCTTATGGCTACAGTACTCTGAGGGTGTTTTTGCTGGCAGCACTAATGTACATTAAAAACAGACAATGCCTCGGACAGCCCTATCAAATAACCCCACTGTGGGTGTGAACCCATGACATCTGGCTCCACAGACAGTGAAGTAACCAGTGGGCTACAGCTCTATAGCTGCTAGCAAACCCCTGGCTGGCTACAGAAGGACTGCAGGTCACCACACAAACTGTCTGCTGTGGTTACTAGGATAGGGTTAACCCACCCGTACCCATGATGCACTGCACATGCAAATCAGCAGTCTACAGATGATCACAAGATGGGGTATGCACCCCCACAGCACCTCGGCCTGGTAGGGGGAACTGACCGTGTGCACCCCCACAGCACCTCAGCCTGGTAGGGGGTACTGACCGTGTGTGTTACTGGCACAGAGTAGCTACAGACCGTCACATTGTGGGGGAGGGAGGGGAGAGGAGGGGGAGGGAGGGGAGAGGAGGAGGGGGAGGGAGGGAGGGGAGAGGAGGAGAGAGGGAGGGGAGAGGAGGAGGGGGGGAGGGAGGGGAGAGGAGGGGAGGGAAGGGGGAGGGGGAGGGTGCGTGGAGGGGGGAGGGGGAAAAACAACGGGATTGCAAACAAATTATATTATATTTTCTATGCATTTATACGCAATTCTCACTAAAGCCGTTTAAAAACAAAACAAAAATGTTTTAAGGAGCTTCTTACTCTCGGCGTGCACAAGACGCATGAACAAACTTGTCTTTCTGGAGGATCATCCCACCGAGAAAACACAGAGTATCTGTTTAAAAGAATAAATCTGAAAACATTGTCCCTTGCAGATATATCAACCAGCGGACCAAATTATATTTAACAACCATGCTTTGACTTATAAACAAAATGCCAAAAATGAGTATGAAGACTTAGGGGCATGTTTACTAAACCGTCTTAACGTGCGCTCTGCGACGTTATCGCATGATAAGGTACCTTATTGCGCAATAATGGTGCTTTATCAGGCGCACAGGTACCTTAGCACGCGATAACGTGCGCAGCGGCGCAAACGAGCGCTGAAGGCGGAGAAAGGCTCCCGGAGAGCAGAGGAAGGCTCCCCATGGGCGGAGAGAAGGGGTCAATGGGTGGAGAGTGGGAGGGGAGAGGCTCCCCATACACTAACGCTATAAAATCCGAGGCTCAAAGCTAACGCCAGTGAAACCCTGGCGTTAGAGCTGATTTAAAGTGAAAAGAAACCATTTCCGTCAGCAATGTGCAGCAAAACCAGAAACCTACAAAAAGTGATAAGTGTGATACATGTGCACAGAACAAAAGGGCAAATAAACTTTGAAAATGTACAGAAGAAAATGTAAAAATAAAATAACCAAGCTGGCCAATAGTGATATCAAAAAACACTCCCAAGAAAGCTCCAAAAAAAAGATATGAATTTTGGAAGGGTCTATGCTCCGTCCCCATACAAGGTGAATGAGCCCACAGTGTAATTGCGCTGAGCAGGGTTTCTGACTCCATTGGCCAGGTTTCCTATGGCGTGCACATGTTCCACAACAGTAGGGCGGGCATGTCGGAACGGGCAACTGGACAGATGCTGGAAAAGGGGATACAGAGGGCTGCAGGCGGCACATGCTGCAGTGCAGCTGGCCCACAGTGTGGATTAGGGTGATGCCTAGCTGGCCCATAGGAATGCTGAAACAGTAAAGCAGCCAGACAGCAACTGCTGAGGGCCCAACATGGGCACGAGTGTGCTTCCCACAGTGTCACATGGGATAGTACCCAGCAGCTACCCCAAAGGGCACGGAACATTGGCATGCGGTACTGGGAGGAAGCGTGGACAGCTATGCAGGCACCCTACCCCAGAACCTGCACCATAGGCAGCTGCCTACCTGCACACTGGATGGCCTGAGACTGCGCTCCACCAGCACCACCAGCAGAAGGGCATGTCAGCATGGTGGCAGAGGGATACTGGTGGTGGAGGGGGCAGTGGCAGCTGCCCATAGCAGACCGTGGCCTAGCTCTGTGTAGGTGGGTGCCATGCACTGCAACAGACAGGCCCTGTCTGATGAACAGTCATGGTATCACCAGGGAATGCACTGTCTCTGTGGCACACAGCCAGTGTGTTCAGGAGCAGAAGGTCACAGGTTCAAGTCCCAGCTGTGGTTCCTGCCAACCCAGTCCCCATATTTTACCCACAACTAAAACGTGCTAATTCAGACATAGCCTTTATTGCAGATGACGTAAACATGCCCAAAACACCTACATGCGCATTACCTAGAGAAGAGTCTCCCAAATGCAGTCCTGGAGGGCCAAACACCATTCAGGTTCCATGCTGTCTCTAATAAAGATGCCTGTGCTGCACTTCTATGCGCCACCCCCATGGTATGCAGATGTATCTCATGCATATTCATGAGGGATGGCAGGTACAAAAACAGCAAGAAGCTCTTGCTAATCCAACAGTGAGGCAGCGGCGTCGACGGGGGTGAGAGCGGGAGCTCCCCCTTCCTCCCCGATTCCACCAACGATCAGCTGTTTGAACGGCTTGAGGACAGCCGTTGCCAGCAGCTTCAGTGAGGCAGCGGCGTCGACGGGGGTGAGAGCGGGAGCTCCCCCTTCCTCCCCGATTCCACCAACGATCAGCTGTTTGAACGGCTTGAGGACAGCCGTTGCCAGCAGCTTCAGTGAGGCAGCGGCGTCGACGGGGGTGAGAGCGGAAGCTCCCCCTTCCTCCCCGATTCCACCAACGATCAGCTGTTTGAACGGCTTGAGGACAGCCGTTGCCAGCAGCTTCAGTGAGGCAGCGGCGTCGACGGGGGTGAGAGCGGGAGCTCCCCCTTCCTCCCCGATTCCACCAACGATCAGCTGTTTGAACGGCTTGAGGACAGCCGTTGCCAGCAGCTTCAGTGAGGCAGCGGCGTCGACGGGGGTGAGAGCGGGAGCTCCCCCTTCCTCCCCGATTCCACCAACGATCAGCTGTTTGAACGGCTTGAGGACAGCCGTTGCCAGCAGCTTCAGTGAGGCAGCGGCGTCGACGGGGGTGAGAGCGGGAGCTCCCCCTTCCTCCCCGATTCCACCAACGATCAGCTGTTTGAACGGCTTGAGGACAGCCGTTGCCAGCAGCTTCAGTGAGGCAGCGGCGTCGACGGGGGTGAGAGCGGGAGCTCCCCCTTCCTCCCCGATTCCACCAACGATCAGCTGTTTGAACGGCTTGAGGACAGCCGTTGCCAGCAGCTTCAGTGAGGCAGCGGCGTCGACGGGGGTGAGAGCGGGAGCTCCCCCTTCCTCCCCGATTCCACCAACGATCAGCTGTTTGAACGGCATCTGCCAATCACATCGGGGCAGCAACGGATTTAAAAGACGCCATTACAACGGCGCGCCCGCGCCTTGCGGGCCCGCGCCTAAGGACCACGCCAAAGGGCCCTTTGGCGTGGCCCTTGGGCGTAGGTCCGTGGGATAGCAAGGAAATGGCTGATCTATGTTGGTTCTGATTGTTGTTTTGCTTTGTGTAGTCAGTATAATGTAAGGTATGTATTGTATTTCCCTATGTATGTGTCTATGTTCTGACAATCTGATGCTTGTTTCCCTACCTTTTATGTAACTTGTGCTGTATTAACCGCTTTGATTTAAGGAAAAGGTGGGATACAAAACTTGTAATGTAATCTCTGTTGTACATGTGTCATGTATTGAAATGTATTGTATTGTACTGTGGCCGCTTTGATTGAAGGATAAGGCGGGATATAAAACATGTTAAATAAATAAATAAATAAATAACAGGAACACAACGAGGCAAGAGATATGGATGAACACAGGTGCCTTTATTAAGTCCCCTACGCATTTCGGCCATAGCCTTCCTCAGGGGGATAAACTTGAACATGCAAACATAAAAACATATAAAAATAGTGAAAAACAATGAATATAAATATAAGTAAAAATATGAGACCAACCAGGCATGTAACATGTAATCACATCAATATAAATAGCAAAGTGTAATTGCGTAAATAAATAATGAAGTCATACCTTAAATACACTCAATAGATAAAAACTGTGGTGTAAGCAATAAATAAACCATAATACTCATAAAAGTATAAAAGTGTAAATATTAAAAAATTGTTAAAAAGGAGGAACATTAGATTTAAACAGTAAAATGAAGGACGTAGGGCAGAGAGAAAACATTAAAAAGAAGAAACTATACTAATGAGATCTAAAAACAATATCATAATGAAACATCTACTAACAAGGCACTATTGGTGGAAAACCAATAAAAATGTTCAAGATAGCGTGTGAAGTCGTCACCCTATACAATATTGTTGTATATAAATAAACAAATAAATATAAGTAAAAAGGGTAAAAACAAAACATTAAATGACACTGTAAGAACATATAAATGAGAAACCAATCAATTAAAATAAAAAATTGCCAAAACGAAGTGCATAGATGTGCCTCTAAAAGGAGATGTGATAATGAATACCATAAAGATATGATATCACTAAAGTAAACTTGTTATGAAGGTGAATTAATTTAAAAAACTTGTGAATCTTGGACCAGTTTATATTCATTGTTTTTCACTATTTTTATATGTTTTTATGTTTGTATGTTCAAGTTTATCCCCCTGAGGAAGGCTACGGCCGAAACGCGTAGGGGACTTAATAAAGGCACCTGTGTTCATCCATATCTCTTGCCTCGTTGTGTTCCTATTCATGAGGGACAGCATGAAAACCTGAACAGTGTCTGGCCAACATTTTGGTGGTGGTGAGAATTGAGGAGCAATGTGACAAATTCTGTCTACCCTTTTGATGTCTAGGACATCTGTACCTTACCCACTCACAATCTTAAATGACAGGGGTGTAAGGCAGGGGTCTCCCAATCCTGTACTGGAGGGCCACAAACCAGTCAGGTTGGGAGAATATCTCTAATGCATATATATCTCATGCATATTCATTAGGGCTATCCCAAAAACCTGCCAGGATTGTGGCCCTCCAGAACAGGTTTGGGGACCCCTGCCATAAGGGCTAGACATGACTGAGAAATACAGAAGGACACAGATGTAGCCTAGGTGTGTCTGCAGAAACTACCTATCACACACAGTAGCACTGATGGGGACCTGCAGCATGGCATACTTCAGCCATGAAAGGTGCTGTGGACCCGGTGCTGGGCACCCCACCTCACCCTCAGGGTGAGCACAGTACCCGCACAATGTGACGGTCTCTAGCTACTCTGTGCCAGTACCACAGATGGTCGGTTCCCTCTACCAGGCTGAGGTGCTGTGGGGGTGCATACCCCATCTTTTGCCCATCTGTAGACTGCTGATTTGCATGTGCAGTGCATCATGGGTATGGGTGGGTTAACCCTATCCTGGTAACCACAGCAGACAGTTTGTGTGGTGACATGCAGTCCTTCTGCAGCCAGCCAGGGGCTTGCTAGCAGCTGTAGAGCTGTAGCCCACTGGTTACTTCAGTGCCTGTGGGGCCAGAGGTCATGGATTCGAACCCATGGTGGGGTTATTTGATAAGGCTACCCAAGGCATTGTCTATTTTTAATGTACATTAGTGCTGCCAGCAGAAACACCCTCAGTGTACTGTAACCATAAGGCGCCTTATAGGGTGCCCTATAAAGCGCCTTATAAGACACCTTATAGGGTGCCCTATAAAGCACCTTATAAGACACCTTATAGGGCACCCTATAAAGTGCCTTATAAGGTGCTTTATCAGGTGTCCTCTAAAGCACCTTATAGGGTGCCCTATAGGGGACATTATAGGGTGCCTTGGTGGACAGTGCACTTTATAATGTGCCCTATGGAGTGCCTTATCGGGTGCCTTATGCGGCACCTTAGGTTATTTCACATGAGGGTGTGTTTGCTGGCAGCCCTAATTAAACTACAAATAAAATGCCTCAAAAATCAATACTTACACGTAAAAGCTACTGCCTCAGCCAGCCTTATTGATTAGGCACACTAGGGAATTGAACTCATGACCCCTGTACCATCAGTCAGTGTATTAACCATTGTACTACACCTGTTTCTGTGCTTGCATCTCTGCGCGCCTACTTACAATTACCACGCGTTAATGTGCTTAGCGGCGTCTCGCTCGATAATGTGCGCAGCGCACGTTATCGCGCGATAATCCCGTTTTGCATTAAGACCGACACGCCCACTCCTTTTATGGCAGCCTGCACACTATCGCCGGGCGCACGTTAAGATGGTTTAGTAAACATACCCCTTAGCACAAACTATTATGTATAAAAACACTCGCATCTAAAATATAGGATATATTATGTTTGGGAACCTGACAGGCACTTGTGACCTAGATTGGCCACTGTTGGAAACAGGATACTAAGCTTGATGGGCCTTGGTCTGACTCAATATGGCATATCTTATGTTCTTATGACCACCTTCTGAAAAACCAAAAAGAGTGAATTTATCACAACCCTAAATCTCAAAATCATAAGATTATGCTAAAGGAAGCCTGGAAAAAATAGAACATTAATCATTAGAACCTTTTCTCAAACTATTGTCAGTGTTCCTTCTGAATGAGCTCTTAATAGTGAGGTCTTGTAACTATTTTAAACTCATATTCCCTCAGACTCAAGATGATGTCTTTTTGAAATTTTCTACTGCTCATAAAAAGACAACACAAACTACATGATTAATTTAACTGAGAATGGAGAGTGTATTTGAGGAGGTGAAATGTTAGAAGACGGCAGTCCATCTAATTTGTATCTAATGATAGAGAAGAAAAGATAGAAAATAAATTAACTAAACAAACTCATGGGTTTTGCTGAAATATGTGCTGCGTGGTGACCACTGCATGAGGCAGTATTTATGAAAAACTTCTATCATGGCATCTTTATCCCAAGACAGTGATAAACTAAGAAGCAGAATTCATGGGAGTCTGATATGTGAATTTTTCTGCAATGTCCTCTAGAACATTATATATAAGCCATAACTGGGATACCTGTAGCCTTGCAATATAAGGCTCTATTACATTGTGATCAATCCCATAAACTATCTATTGCATAGCTTATAGATCTGTGCGTTTCAGGTTCATTTTGGTGTTTATTTGAATGCCTAAAACATGAAAGCATGCAAATGGCTAATGTGCATGTAGTGTATATCTACGAATTAAGGTGTGTACAATTTGCATGCTCAAAAAATCTATAGCATTCATAGCTCCCATGAATACATACAAAAAAAAGAACAAAAAAAAATGCCAAAGATGCCTAAAGCAAGACTGTTTTTTTTTTTTTTGGGGGGGGGGGGTGAGATGGGGGGTATAATATACTTAATGGTTCATGGGTTAATAAACTAATCAATTCATTTTCTGAATTAATCAACACATGAACTAATGGAATAATTGATTTACTGCTGAAATGAACATGAGTACTAATGCAGTTGCTTTGCTGAATTGATTGGCTAATTAATCGTTGTCTAATTTTAGATTTATGGTATCGTGTTCTAAAAGAACCTCAATAATTACTATTAATTTACATTTTTTTACATTATTTGATATATGTACTCATATTCAAAATGTTCCATGGTAACTTTGCTTTGCTTTCTTAATGAGGGTTCAAGGTTAATGTTCCCTCCCTACTACAATGAGCAAAATGTCTTCAGTTTTGCACTCTATGATACTGGCTGAGTAGGCATCATGTAGCTTACAGTTCATCCAGCCCAGAGGTGGTTTGTTCATTTTTCATCATACTGTATTTAGTATAACCTGATTCAAGTATCAATCACTATGGCTTACTTTACCATCTTAGATGAAATATGTTTTAATTGTTGCCTTTACCTCAAGCAGAGTGATGATTACCGGACTTAGGCTTAAATAAAGATATCTCGGTAACTTTCTCTCCTTATTACCAGGAAAGGGAAAAACAAACAAACAAACGAAAAAGACTTTTGTTTAATGGGTTTGATGGTAAACCACTGTAATCTTACAGGTGTTGAGTAAGAATATTTAACAGATTTTCTTTTAGACTTATACAGGTAATGAAATTTACCACCACAGAGAAACTGAAATTCAAGAGATGTTTATTTCAAAATGCTTTGATGGTACTGTAAATGTAACTGATTTTACTCAAATATTTTAACAGATGTTTAAAACGATGTGTTAAACATTAGTCAGAACAATTCTTAATCCTCCAAAATGAATATTTCTGTTTAACATTTAAATATGCAACTATGCATGCTATTTATTAACTTTCCTTCATACAGGAAAATAATGATTTTACCATATTACAAGAATTCTCCTGAGACAATTTCAGATGTGTCTTCAAAACAAAATTTCACTAAACATTTAACATTTTTCTGTCACAATGCAAAAACAGTATTCTTGTGAAAAATGTTTCTGTTTGTTTGTTTTTTTCCTTACTGGTAAGTAACAACAATCAAGCCCACTAGGACCCAATGACAGGCAAATACATTTTCTTTAAAATACTATTCCTATTTTAAAACCTTGGAGCCAAAGTTTTTTTAAATAAAGGCCAGCAAAGAAAAACCAAACAAATATAAAATAAAATAAAAATAAATTGCAAAAATTATGAGTGCACTCAACAAAAAAATAATTGAAAATAAAACCCCACATCAGTGAATATTCTGAGTGGTTTAATGAATCTAGTCTTCTAGGTTTCAGCCTTTCTTGCGAAGAGGCCTATTATAGCCAACAAAATGTGTAGCAGTGAATGGAATGGCAACTGGCAAAATACAGTAAGACACTGAAGGCCAAAAGTGTAGCTGCCATCCTCTTACCATTGCCCCAAAGATGGGCTAAGGTATAATTATGGTCCATCACAGGGTGTGCAGAACAGCCCTGCTACTGGTGCATCCCCAGTATATCAACTCCTCTCCCCCTCTCCTGTTCCTGCTACTCTCTATTACCTCTGTCTTCTTTTGTCTCATATGGAAATGGGAGCAGACAACTACTGTTCCAACTTTTCACTGGTCCCATCCTCTTAAAATCTCTCTTTATCTTGGCAGCATTGAGTCTATCTACATTTTAAGGGTTCTAATAGATACTTGTAACCTTTATTGGCCATTGGTGGATACAGGAGACTGGAGCTTGATAGACCTTTGTTCTGATGCAGTATGGTTATTTTTATGTTCTTGGCTGGTAAACCATAGGGGTTCCAGGATGCAAATATATGACCATGGCTATTAGTGGCTCTGCTGGGTCTAGTTCTTTCTCAAAAATCTACTACCTTTCCTCCACCTCTTCTCCCATTTCCACACTCTACGCGTTCTTAGCATTGACATAATTGAATGAGAGAAACAACTTCTAAGTACTGTGCAATATCTAGAGATTTTACTTCATGAGCAAGAAAGGGTACATATCATGCTCAGTATTAGTGTAGAGGGATAGTACTAGATGTTGTAGAGTCAGTCACTTTCCAGTCTGTGTGCCTCAAATAGCCTTACAGAGTTTGAAAAGTGACTTTTTTCAGACACATAAACTCAATCTGTCTCTAAGCCTGACAGTAACCAGGGTATCCCGGAGGCCTTCCTCGTGCCTCCATACCCACACCTTTCCCAAACCCTTCCTTTTCCTCATTTCAACATACAAAACACCCAGACACCATATCATGGTATAACTTTGGTCGCAGCTTTATTTAACACATATAACTACCGGACCAACACAGGCCCAACATATCCAACATCCTAACATAACCCCCCCCCACCCCCATCACCGGACAATGCCCCCACCTGCAATATTATTAGCAAGGCGGAGCATCATCCTCCCCAAAAGACCCCACCACCTGCCTTACCATGTTAGTAGCAAAATCCAAATGGGCGTTTTCTCAGAGTGAGGTGTACTGTCTCAATTAAATGTCCAATTCACTCTATAAGTATCAAACCCCTATCTATAATGATGGGTGACATTAATCGAAATAATGAACTAACTTCACTTTCAGTAATTATGAAAAAATCTTTTAAATAGCATTGCATATTGGTCTCAGACTCTTCGGCACTATTTTTACTGGCTTTAAATTTGTCAGAACTGTCAGAGCCTGTTCGCATCAATGACCAATCAAATGCAATTCTTCTTATTATCTTGTATATTCTTATATGGAAAAGTGCTTATCTTAATGCATTGCCTTTTTAACGGGTCATCTTTCCCTTTATGTATTCTCTTCCCACTTCTTCTTCCCTATGTTAGTAGCAAAGGCCGGCCCCCACACCCCTATACCGGGCTGAGACCCCCAACCGGGATGTCTCGCCCCACCCCGGGGAGCCCTTCGCTCCCCCCACTGCGCCTAAATCAGTTAAAGCCCCGCTGCCTCATCGAGCGCTGGCTCTCTACCCCGCCACTGGCACGAGGTCGTTTACCTATCCTCGCACTGCCCCACCCCCCATAAAGCTGCAACCAACCACCCTTCCAGCACCTCCTGCCAATCATTTAATAATAAATCCTGTCCCACTGGAGACAAGTGAACCCCATCTGTATGGTACAGCCCCACACACTTCACATCTGCCCAGAGGTGCTGCACCTGCCAGCTGCCAGCCTGCTGCAGCCAACGTCCGATCTGCCAGTTTACCTTTACCAGGCCCCACAACCACCGACGTTGAGACTGGCAGGCCTGCTGAGGGATAATGTCCGACCAGACAATCGCCACCCCTGGCCAGTCCTCCTACAGCACTCGAATGTCCCGCTGCACAGCCCTAATGAGTTGTCTACAAGCCCAATTGGTGAGGTCGTTGCCGCTCAAATGTAGCAACACTCCCCACTGGTCGCTGCCGCTGGTCTGCCTGCCGTCGCACCCACGGAAGAAGCTGCCACCATCGCATGCCTCGTTCACCCATTCAAAGCAACCAAATGTTGCAGATTACCAGGCCCAAGTGCACTCCCAGAGGGTGCAACAATGCTCTCCGCTCTGCCCAGTACACAAAGGAATGCCCTAAAATCCACCATTCGCCAGCTGGGCTGCCACCTGCAAATCCGCTCCATGGGTATAAACCTGGCTGAGACCCTGCAACATGAAGCAGATCATTAATACCCCCCCCCCCCAGTGCACCCCTCTCTCTCCCTTAGGGTACCATTCACAACTTTTCAAGTCGGACATAACCCGCATATGCCCCAGACCGCCATCTACCAATCCTTTGAATCACCTCCCCTTCAAGCCCAGCTGCTGCCGTGCTCATTGCCGCCCCGTTCCTGAAGGAATTCGACACAAACTGTATCTCCTCACAACCCAACTGCCGTAAGGCCAAGCAAAAAACCGCAGTGAATTGAAACTGTGTGACAGGTTTCCCATCCTTGTGGCAAAAAAAAATAGCCTACCCCCTTCGGCCGCCGGCACAAGTATTAAAACAAATTCCGCACCGGGCAGGAACACAACCCCGGAATCGCTTTCAGCAACACCCAACCACCTGTCCCTTGCTGGTCAGTCTTTGAGTGCTTAAGAAAAAGCCGCACCAATATCACCTCTAGGACCACATGCTGAACCTCCAAACCTCCGGAAGCCCCTTGCTTTTTTGACCATGGAACTAACTCACTCACCCGAAAAGCCCTGAAAAATGCAGTAACGAACAAGGCATGAAACAACACTGTCTCATACTCCGACTCCGCCACCACCGGCAATACATCCCATATCCGCGTGAGCAACTCATGAGATACTGGGCGACACCAATCCTGCAACTGGGGCCGTTCTTTTTCCCACCCCGCCAACAGCAGTTTCACCAAAAATGACCCGCTAGGACTACCCCAACCCACCACCTTACTGAAAAAGGAGAACCTCGCCAATGCCGCCTGCACCGTCGACCTCGACCAGCCTTCATCTTTTGCCCAAACTATGAACAAACCCAACTGGTCACCTATTCTCCCCCCTCTCGAACCCCTCCCCCATAGAAAGTCCCGCACCTTGGCATATCCACGCATGTACGATGACCACGTACCCTGAGCCACTGAGGACCGCAACAACGCCATTACTCCCGGGTCCCAATCTGCCAAAGGTGCTCCAGCACTACCACCACTGCTTCATCCGCCCCCGGGGCCAACGCCCGGAACTGTGACCACTGAAAACAGAACAAAGCATCAGCAATTGAATTTTTCCAACCTGGCACATGGCACGCCCTGGCCGTGACATTGAGGTGCAGACAAGCTAGCACAAATACCCTCATTAGTGCCCCACCCGCGGACACCTGGGCGAGTGTCGATTAATAACCTGCACTACCGCCGCATTGTCACACTAAAACACGACCCTCCTATTCCGCAGCCTCTCGGGCCACACTCAAAATGCCACCACAATGGGGAACAACTCTAGAAACGCTACATTCCGCGTCAACCCGCACGCTGTCCAGGATGGCGGCCAAGCCTCGGCACACCATGAACCTTGACAGTATAAGCCAAACCCAGAACTGCCTGCCGCGACAGAAAATAACTGCAAGTCTACACTCGACAACTCCCAAGCTTGCACCAAGGAGCAGCCATTAAACTCCGACAGGAACGCATCCCAGACCCGCGGGTCCTCCTGCATCCCTGACGATATTCGAATGCGATGATACAGGCATCGCACCCCCACCATTGCCAGCGACAAATCCCACGCAAACAGCCTCCCCATTGGGATAACTCGACATGCAAAATTAAGGTGACCCACTAGAGACTGCAGGTCTCTAAGCGTTACTTTCGACGCAGACCTCACAGCCACCACCAACTCCTTCAGCCGCTCCACCTTATCCACTGGTAGCTGGACCACCAATCCCACCTAGTCTATCTCAATTCCCAAAAAAGAAAGACACGTCACCGGCCCTACCGTCTTTTCTGCCGCTAACATAGCCATATGTCTCATTTACAGAGCTCCACAAGCCCCAACAGAAGAGCGAGCCTCCACCCTGGAGACTGTCTGCACAGTCAACACAAGTCACCAGCCCCTACTACTTCTGGGAGACTTCAACCTTAGCTCGGCAACCAACAAGGACAAAGAGACCTTCCTACAAGCCATGGACTCCCTACAATACACCCAACCGATCAACACTCCAACAAACAAACACGATTCATCTCCAGACCTCATATTTGCCCCCAACTACCTCTTCAACAGAGGAGGCATCTCAACACCCACAGTTACCCCAGTCCCATGGTCGGACCACTACAGAATTAAAATAAAGTCACTTCTCAAGGAGAGAGAGAAAACAAGACAATAGACCAATTCCTTCAGGACATACTATCCCACCTGGACCTTGAAACTGCAGACCTGGACGAACAAATACAAAAATGGAACACTGTCATCTACAATGCAGCAAAAGCCAACTAACATAAAACAAGGAAAATACCCAACCTCAGAAGGCAGCACACCCCATGGTACTCAAAAGACATACGCAATGCAAAGAGACAACTAAGAAAGCTAGAGCGCCGCTGGAGGCGCTCCAAATCTCCCTCCACACAGGCATTATACATGATAAAACAAAAGAAATACAACAAACTCATTAACAAGACAAAAAAGGAGCACCACACAAACATCATACTAAAAGCCTACAACAAACCAAGAGAACTATTCAAGATAGTAAAAAACCTAACAAATGAACCCAATCCCAAAAAAGACCTGAAGATTGACCCACAAGCCTTCGCAGATCACCTTCAAGAGAAACTAGAACCTAGGCCACAGCAGCCTATAAACAGAATGGCCAACCCTACCAGAACCACCACAACTTGGGAGAAATTCTACACCCCATCCACAAAACAGCTATCAGACATCATCACCACGCTCAACACAAGCACCACACCAACAGACCCATGCCCGGTAACATGGATCAAGGCATCAAAGGACAGCTACATAAACACCATACACAACATAGTATGCAACTCCCTGACACAAGGTATCATGCCAGACCAACTGAAACTAGCTACCATACGACCAATCCCACATTAGACAAGAGCAACCCAGCAGCATACAGGCCAATCTCCAGCATACCGCTAATGGCAACTCCAAGACCATATCGACACTCATGCCCCGCTGGACCTACACCAACACGGCTTCCGTCCAAACCACGGAGTCGAAACACTACTGCTATACCTACTCAATGACATATTCCAAACCATAGACAACCACAAAAAAGGAACACTAATGATCTTCCTAGACATATCAGCAGCCTTCGACACAGTGGACCACTAAATCCTACTAACCAGACTACAGAACATCGGAATAAATGGCACCACCCTAAGATGGTTCAACTCTTACCTAACCGACAGTTCCAGGTCAAGCTCGGTCCCAACACATCTCAACCTGCAAAGATCAAGCAAGGAGTACCACAAGGCTCCACCCTATCCGCACTACTATTCAACCTCTACATACAGCCGATCTGCAACATCATGAAAGAGCACAAGATGCACTACACCATATACGCAGATGACATCATGATATACACCCCAGTCAACTTCGACAACCCAGACTACACCAGAATAACAGACTGCCTCAACAACATGTCCACCTGGCTACATGACAACAACCTGACCATAAATTACAACAAGACAGAAGCACTTCTCATCACACGAAACAACAACTTCAGCCCGCCACCCTCCATCAAGGGCAACAACGCGACCATACCGCTAAAAAATGAGGTGAGATATCTCGGAGTAACACTCGATAGAGGCCTAAACTTTCAATCCCACATCAGCAGAACCACCAAAAACACATACTTCAAAATGAGAATAGTCAGACGCCTCAAACCACTCCTCACACACGAACACTTCTGCAGAGTCTGACAAGCTCTAATAACTCCCATACTTGATTTCTGCAACCCGATCTATACAGGCATGACAAACCAATCGTTCAGGCCACTACAAATGGCCCAAAACACGGCAGCACGAATAATAGCAGGTGCATCCAAACAAGACCACATCACCCCCATACTAAAAGAACTACATTGGCTCCCAATCAGCTCACGTATCAGATACAAGACAATCCTAAACATATTCAGGATCAAACACAGGAACTCAGCCCTCAGCCTCATTCCCCTCATACAACCTGACGCCAGTACAAGACCCAGAAGGAGAGCCACAGCAGATACAATCAACACGCCAAAATACTACACAAAGGCATGCAAGTCCACCGCACGAAGAGCGCTGTCAATGGCAGCACCTGGAATGTGGAATGCACTCCCGGATGAACTGCGTGCCACGGAAGACACTAAGGACTTCAGGAAACAACTAAAAGACTCTGCTATTCCTGGAGCACTATGGCCCGAACACATACTGAGATCTCCAACCATGGACCAACAACTTACCCGCACGCTCTTTGCACATTCACTGTATAAAGCTCATGATGTAAATAGCGCACATGAACCTGTATAAAGCTCATGATGTAAATAGCGCACACTAATCAACACACCCACACACGCTCAATTCACTGTACATTATATGCACACCTTGAACCCAATTACAATTCAATTGATTGTTTGCTGTGTAACCACCTTGATTAAAGGAAAAGGCAGGATAGAAATACCATTAAATAAATAAATAAATAACAGAATCCCGAATTCAGTGGCCATCTCCTGGAAAGATCTCAGCAAAGTAGCACACGCCGCGGCCTGCGCTGGACCAACGAACAAAAAATCAGCCAAGTAACGAACAATAGATTGGCACCCCGACCGCTGCACCATGACCCACTGCAAGAAGGAACTAAAGGCCTCAAAATAGGCACAGGATATCGCACAACCCATCGGCAAACACTTATTGAAATAAAACTGGAGTCAAACTTAAATCCCAGCAAAGGAAAAGCCAACGGGTGAACCGGCAACAGCCTAAATGCAGATTCGATGTCCACCTTCGCCATCAGAGCACCTTCCCCACACTGGCGCACCAGCTCAACTGTAGCATCAAACAATGCGTACCATACAGAGCACAACTCTCACGGAATATGGTCATTCATTGAGTCCCCCGGCGGAAAGGACAAGTTGTGTATCAACCTAAAACACCCTTGCTCTTTTTTAGGGATGACCCCCAAAGGTGATACAATAAAAGGTGAAAACAGTGGGTTGCCAAAGGGACCAGCTACTATGCCCAAAGCACATTTGGCCCCGATCTTCTCACGAGCCACCTTCCCCATGAGACGCATCGAGCTGGAATTGCTGGCCACCACATCAGACACTTTACCCTGAAACAGAATACGGAATCTCTCTGAAAAACCCAACCATAACATCCTCCACGCCTTGCAGTGCCTACTCCCACCATAATGCACCAACCACGGCCTTAATGCCTGGATTTTGATAGGGGTAGGCGCCAACCCCCAACTCCCACCTTCACTTGCCCCCAGCCACTGTCCCGGCCACTCCTTTCTGACTACACTTCGTGGCCGGGTGACCCCCTCTGCAGAGCAAGCAGGCATGTCGGAACTTACAATCCGGAAAGGGGCAGGAAGATTTGTTAAATCTCCAGCAGAGGTCCCCCACCGGACCACCTTTTGGCGACACTGGTACCGCGCCCGCCGTTCGAAAGGACCGAAGGCCCATCGCCGAAGTCTGCCCCACTGCCCTAGCCAGACAACCTGCCCCGCCCATATTACCTTTTTTGGCGGACATTTGCGTCAGCCATAAATTAATATTAATAAATAAAACTATTAATATTATTATTTTAATATTAATATTAAGAATAAAACAGAATTAAACTATTAATAAAATTAATAGTTTAATTCTGTTCCTTTGTACATAGTTCACAATTTGTTAATTGTTAAATGTAAATTCCAATTTGTTATCTGTAAAAACATCTCTCCCTGTTTACTGTTGTTCCATGTAAACCGCATCTGATCAATGGAAGGAGCGGTATATAAAAAATCTGTTAATTAAATTAAATTAAATTAATATCTTTCATCCCCCATGACAACTGAGTATTTTCTTACATCATATCCCGAAATTCTTCATCATAGTTGAGCCACGCCCACCCTTCATGCGCCTGCGACGCTGCCAATATAGCATCCGTATAGGCCAACAACACCCCATACTGGCCCGGATCAACATCCCACATACATTAACTAATCTTAAAAAGGCCCGAGTCCAATTTAAGGTAATGAGGGGAAACCTTCCGCACCCTCCCAGCCTTTTCATCCTCTTTGCGCTTCTTCCTACTCTTACCCAAGTGCTTTCTCCCTTCCAATAGCTGGAAAATATCAATGTACTTAGTAACTTCTGGATCCGCCGCCTCAATTTGCGCGGGACGCTCTCCCACAATTTCGCACAACTAACCACCGAAGGCGCTGTCCTATCTCCCTTCACCCCTTCCGCTGCCAAGCCCACTGAAGAACTCTTCGAGGAAGAAGAGGACGACGCCGACGACGAACTACTCCGACAGCGATGCCCGTGCTTTCTCTTCGCCTTCGCCTTGCGTCTGACCGTAACCGCCTCTCCACCCGGTGCCACCTTTCCGCCTAGGCTACCTGTAGCCCCAACACACTCACCTTCCGCAGTCATGCCCGTGACTCGCTTGCCTGACTCCGGCACCACTAACCCTGGACTGGCCAGTTCCGTGATCGACATCGCAGTCCGACTTATATAAGCTGTCACGGTCATTGAAACTCCCCTCACCGGCATCTGCATAGGGAGAGAAGTACCAACACCAGCAAAACTTGTCCCACACCCACCAGCCCCCCAATCCGGCCCACCCCCTTGATGCCATGTAGAAGTACCTAAACCCCCCGCTGCCCAACTAGCCCCCCGAGGCTGACGGTGACCCACCACCCGGAAACCCTGCTCCATACCAATCTCCCCAGCCGTACCCCCAGGACCCCACTCCCATAGGCTGATTTGCCACATTCGCCAAATTCCTCAGCCCACCTCCAGGCGCATACTGCCTAAATGGCCCACCCGGAAGCCAAGGAATATAAGTGCCTGGCCCAGTCATACTGGTTGGGACCCCCACTGGGCTTGGCCACGCTTCCTGTAAACCCCCCAACCTACCCCCCCTCCATCCATCTCCCCCATGCTACCCAACTGCCCAAGCGCGCCCGCCATGTCTGGCATGCTCCCCTCTACCCCACCCCCAATAGAGACCCCTGACCCCCCTGCCCCAGGCACAGGGCCTCCAAAACAGCACCCCCAACTACCCCTAAACCTGAAGACCCCTCCCAACACCTGACATACCCCTACTACCCCCACAACCACCCGGCCTTGCCACCACTTGTGCCCGCCAAGCTGCCTCACCACTTGTCCTGGCCCCTCTGGGTAACCTGGCCCCCTGAGACCTGCCTTCCCTCCCCCCAGACCGCAACCCTGAGCCCCCACACTGCTCTCGCCCACTTTGCCCCTTCCCTGACCGCACCATGAACTCAATATAGCCTAACACCCCACAGAAGGAAGAGAAGTCTTCCTTTCAGTCTGTTTCTTTTTTTTTTTACACCCTTGACCTACCCCAGCCCCACTAGACTCACCCCCCGCCCCCGCACTATCTCCTCCGGCTTTGCATCTTCCCGCTCCCCCGCTCCCCCACTCTCCTACCCCCCCCCCCAGGTGCAGACACTCACACTGTCTCACCGCAAAGCCCTGGATTGGCTACCTGCTGCACAAAGCTCTCCTGGACGTCCTGCAGTTCTGATGCCACCGTCCTGCACTGCCCGCTGCTACCGGAATCCAGATTCAGGCCTCACACCGACACAGGAACCCTATGAAAAACACGTCCGCCACGATCAAGGAGCCACGCCGAAAAGAACACGCCACGCGGCTCCTCGCCACTCCTAGACCCGCCCCCTCAATCGCTAAGCCAATGAAATCGCTCCACGCTTCCATCGTGGAGCGATTTCAAATGACGCCGCTCCTCAAATTCTCACCCCCCCCCCTCCGACCTTCATCACGTGCCAAGGGCCGAGGCCGGGCCCGGGCACCTGGTTACTGACAGCCACGGGACCCAGCCGGCGGTCTCAAGCATTTTTTCACCTTTTTTCACTTAAAAACCAACATAAGAACATAAGATATGCCCCTTTAACCTTCTTGGATCAACTATAAATAAAAAAGGACAAGCAGTCAAGAAATCCGACATCGCATTGCTCTTGGCAGAATGGCTATGAAGAACTTAGACAACATAAGAACATAAGATATGCCATACCGGGTCAGACCAAGGTCCATCAAGCCCAGTATCCTGTTTCCAACAGCCAATGTAGGTCACAAGTACCTAGCAGTTTCCCCAAAAGACACAGATTCCACAATGTTTGTATTGGGCAAGCATTGGACATCCCAGTTCCCCTTTAATAATGGTTTATGGACCTTTCCTCCAGGAACTTGTCTAAACCTTTTTTAAACATCGCTACACTAACAGCTTTTACTTCATCCTCCGGTAACGAATTCCAGAGTTTGATTACACGTAGAGTGAAAAAATATTTTCTCTTGTTAGTCTTACATAGATTACCCTGTAGCTTCATTGCATGTCCCCTAGTCTTTCTATATTTTGATGGCATTCATTAATTTATAGACCTCTATCATATCTCCCCTCAGCCATCTCTTTTCCAGGTTAAAGAGCCCTAACCTTTTTAGCCTCTCTTCATAGGGGTATCCTTCCATCCCCTTTACCATTTTGATGGCTCTTCGCTGTACCTTTTCTAATAATTCTATATCCTTTTTAAGATACGGCGACCAGAATTGCACACAATATTCAAGGTGCGGTTGCACCATGGAACGATACAGAGGCATTATAATATTTATTCATTTTATTTATTTATTTAAAATGATTTTTATACGGCTTTATCCTTAAACCAAAGCGGTTTACAGTTCAACCCAAGCATGTTACATGGTGCGAGGGCGTAGGCATGCAGTGGCTGTTACAATGTGTTTAAGTAGATGCAATTATAGTATAACTATGTACAAGATGTGCTATGTACAAAATCCGCTATATATTTTATTCTCCATTTCTTTGTTTATGATACCTAGCATTCTATTTGCTCTCTTGGCCACCGCTGCACACTGGGTGGAGAATTTCAACATGTTATCCACGATGACGCCTAAATCTTCTTAACATATCAAGCACTTCCTCTAAAATCCAAAAAGAAGTAATAATGAGGATGGTCTAACTTTTCTTTCAGCTATGGTATTTGTAAGAAGGGAAGCTGAGAGAGAATAGTTTTATTTGTCAAAATTTTCAACAGGATAGATCAAGTGACTCCTGCTTCTTCCTTGTCTCTCTATTTGCATAGGCAAATGAAAAGTGTTCTTCTCTTGGTCTATTGACTATGTTGATGAAAATGAATAGAAACAAATGATTTTCTAGTAATTTGGGGGACCCATCACAATTGAGTTTGTTTAAAGGGAAGCAAACCAAAATTGGACTCTTTTGCCACATTCTTCATTCATTTCCAAATGAATGAACATCACTAAAGACTGTTGAGCAGCAAAAGCTCTCTCTTAGACCATAATGCAGAATCAGTTGTGATTTGATATATGAGGCCATCTGTTAATACCAAGTGGTTCCATCCTCAAAAAAAAGGTTAACTTTTGGATAATTAGAAGATATAGAAATAGCTGATTGACATTGCTTTTATTTAACATTTCAGACCTTAGAAGATAGCATATGTTTGTTTGTACAAGAGACCATTCCTTCTTGGTAAATTTAAAAACGTGAAAGTTTTCCAAACTTGGTCAAAGCATACTCAGATACATAAGCAGATTCATCTTCAAGTACTTTCATTGTAAAAAAATATTTAAGTTAGATGAAAGACGTCATTCTCTATGCAAGAAAACATCAACTTTGTTTTAAAGCATGCTAACAAGTCAAATACCCACAAACCAATGCATATCGCTACTATTTAGCTTAACCTCAGTAAGTCTCATGCTCTTGGTATTTATCCAATTTATTTAAATTTTAAAAGATAAAAGTGTGGGGAAAAGGAACTCCTAGCCAGCCCTCTTTCTGTATATGGATAAGAGGTGGGCAGTGGATTCTGGGGGATCTTTGCAGACTTCACAGATTCTTTGCCCCACAAGGAGGGGGGGGGAGGGATGGAGGAGTGCAGAATCAGGCCAACCATTAGGCAAGAGTAGGAGCTAACCTAATGCAGAAGCTCCTGAGGTGCAGCAAAGAGCAAAAGCAGTCAAAACAAAATAATAGGCCCTGACAGCCACACAAACTCAAAGAACAGTCAGCAAATTTTGTAACTGCAGCAAGTGTGGGACGAGTAGCCTAGTGGTTAGAGCACCAGCTTAGCACCCAGAAGATTGGGGTTTAGTTCCCATGGACACTCCTTGTGGTGTTGGGAAAGTCACTTTTTTCTCCCTTGTATCAGAAGAAAAGGCCTGGCAATCTACTTCTGGTTGTACCTTGCCAGGAAAACCCAGGGGCTGTTGGGTCGGCATTGATTTGATGGCACTTAGAAAAATATATATATCATTACACAATGGATTATATCCCCTTTAAGAAGCTACACTGTAACCCATTTAAGACTAATAAGAGAAAATATTTTTTCACTCAATGCGTATTCAAACTCTGGAATTCATTACCAGAGGATGTAGTGAAAGCTTTTAATGTAGCTGGGTTTAAAAAGGTTTTGCACAGATTTGTGGAGGAAAGATCCATAAAGCATTGTTAAAGAGGACCTGGGAAATCCACTGCTTGGCCCAGGACAAGCATTGTGGAACCTGTGTGCCTTTTTGGGAACCTGCCAGGTAGTTGTGACCTGGATTTATGAATTTTAAAGGATTGATGTGGGAGGGGTGCTGTTGGGATGATCATGATTGTTGAGTTTAATTATCAAAATCTCTGGGGTGGGAGGTACAAAGCTGAATACTCTTGCACCAGTTCTAAGGTTGAGAGATACAGAGGGTCCTTTTTTATTAATTTTCAATGCAGGGTCATGGAGGAAAGAGGATGGGGATGCAGGGGTTCCTTTTTTTTAAAATTAATTTTCAATATGAGGAGGAGGAGGAGGAAAAAATAGGGCTCTAGATGTTCCTTTCTTTTTTTTTTAAACTTTTATTTTCATTTTGCAACAAACAAACAAAAGAAACAACACACCAAAGGAGACAAAACAAGTATACAATAAAGAAAAGTAAACCCAATTACCCCCCACCCCCACGCTTCTTCTCTAGCTGATTATGTCAGCATGTGAGCGCTTCCAAACAACAGTGATTATACATCAAAACAATCAAAAGAGTATCTGCGATACAGAATAATCATGGGACAAAGATATATACAAATTTAGACAGTCAGATGAGAGCATTGAGCAGGATGTACATAGTCATTGAGCATCTTCCATTTAGACCGATGATGAGGGGTCTGAATGGGGGAAGCAAACATACGAGGTATTTGTTCATATTTACTGTAGAGACAGACATGATTCCACCATTCATTGGGGCTCAGCTGGGAGCTATTTTTCCAGTATTTCGTAATTAGGGAAATAGCAATGCCAAGCATAAAGTCCAAAAGGAAGTAAGCCGTTTTTGGAAGAGAGGGGATCCCCGCAGCTGAGCGAAGTCCCACTATCCTCCAAGAAAGGGGCTCTTGAAAGTGCAAAATAGACTGGATACGACCCCAGACCCGACGCCAGTAATACTGTAGTGCGGGACATTCATACATAACATGAGGTAGTGAACCAATGGCCGCATGACATGTCCAACAACTATTGCCCTGAGTAGTGTTCCATTTGGCTAATCTGTCAGGAGTGTAAAAACACCGGTGGGCTAGAAAGAAGAGTGTCTGAGTGAGTGAGGCGGATCGGGAGACCCGTGTCACTCTACTCCAGACAAGGCTCCATTGCTCCGGGGTCAAAGTCACATGCAATTCTCTCTCCCATGCTTTCTGCGCTATAGGGGTATCTCTAGTTATAGCATTACATAAGGTTTTGTAAAAATTGGATGCGACACCCGGTGAACTACCGATAGATCGGATAGTCTCCAACCAACCTTGTGTAGGGGAGGCCGATGGCGGGAGCACCTTAGCACTCCGAAGGCAATGCTGAAGTTGCACCAACTGAAAGTAGTGTTTCGCTGGGAGACCAAATTCAATTTGCAATTCACTAAAAGTTTTCCAGCGACCTTCATGGAACAACTGACTAGGAATCCAAATGCCCCTAGTGTACCAGGGGCTCCACGCCATCGGCTTATTTTGTATTCGAAATCGAGTGTTGTACCAAAGTGGGAGCTTGTCTAACGGACAGAGTCGGGAGTCTAAAGAGTGCATAAGATTATTAAAGGCACCTAAGGTGTCTAAAAGCATTGGTGGAAAGTGGGAGTCTGATGGGAGAGTCATACCAGGGAGAAAAGTAAGAGGAATCGGTTTGCAAAGGTCCTCTTCTATGTCTAGCCACACAGGTCTACTCGGTACTGGATCTTCCAGCCAACGAGCGCCTTGTTTGAGAAGAAAAGATTGATGATACTTCAGGAAATCAGGGAATCTGACACCCCCATTTTCCTTATCTGCTTGCAGCTTATGTTTCGCTATCCTAGGTGTCTTGTTTTGCCACAAGTATCTAGTCAGAAGGCCCTCTATATCTTTATATATACGTCGAGGGAAGAGACAGGGCAACATTTCTAAGATATAATTCACTTTCGGAACAATCATCATTTTTATGGTTTCCAATCGACCCCACCAGGTAAGTGCTAAAGGAGTCCAGCGGTGAGTAAGCGCCCGGACTTTAGAGGTTAAATCTTTGGCATTGAAGGAGATAGTGTCTTCCAAAGGAGAACAATAGTGAACCCCAAGGTATTTGACCATGCGAGGTTGCCATAAAAAGGGGAAGGGTTGCATATCTGCCTGATGAAGCAAAGGATTTAATGGAAAGGCTACCGACTTGGTCCAATTTATCTTATAACCGGACAGTTGTGAGTATTTACCAATTTGCTCTAGGACAGCCGGTACTGAGTCTATAGAGACAAAAAGCATAAGGTCATCAGCATACGCTGAAATTTTGATTTCCCTATGGGTGAAGGGGACTCCATGAATCTCCTCCGATTGCCGGATTAGTAAAGCCAAGGGTTCGAGTGCAAGATCGAAGAGAAGTGGAGACAGTGGGCATCCCTGGCAAGTGCCGCGTTGAAGGGGAAAAGGCTGAGACTTTAAAGCATTGGCACATATACTGGCTGTAGGCTGTGCGTACATGGTGCGAAGACAACGGAGAAAACCTTCCCCGAATCCGTACCAGCGGAGGACTGCAAACAGGAAGGGCCACTCTAAGCGATCAAAGGCCTTCTCAGCATCAAGTGAGAGGCCAACAAATGGGCGATCAAGATTAACTGCGGTAGTCAATACATGGCATAGAGTTCGAGCATTGTCAGCAGTTGATCTACCAGGAATGAAACCGCATTGATCTGGGTGTATTAAGGTAGGCATCCTATCCGAGAGCCGGGTAGAGAGAATGGTGGCAAATATTTTATAGTCCGCGTTTAGGAGGGAAATTGGACGATAATTAGCTGTTAGTTGCGGGTCTCTCCCCTCTTTCTCAAAAACTACTACATTTGCCACTGAAAAGGACCCAGAAGGAGAACCCTCCTCGGCCAGAGCAGAAAAATAAATTTTCAAAACTGGAGCTAAGTCAGCGTGAAAGGTTTTGTAGAATTCAGCAGGGAGACCGTCTGGGCCTGCGGCTCGACCTGAGGCACATTTCTTGATAGCAGAATGAATTTCTGAGACAGTAAATGGTGTGTCCAAGGCCACTCTATCTTCGTCAGATAGGGTCGGTCTTTGTACCCCTGAAAGTAAGCGTTCAAATACATCTGGCTCAAAATCACATTCAGATTGATAAAGCCGAGTATAAAAATCACGAAAGAGTTCTAAGATTTCGGTATCTTTAGTGACCAAGCCCCCCCCCGACGGATTACGGAGGGCGGTAACACGCTTGGCTTCCTTTTGACCTTTTAGGGCATTTGCTAATAATTTGCCAGCACGATTATTTTCCCGATAATATAGCCCTTGCTGTGATTCAATATTTTTAACAGCAGCAGTGTACAAAAGCTGATTGTATTGAAAACGCAAGCGTTGTAAACGGAGTAAAATACATGGGTCAGTACGGGACGTGAGGAGACGCTCCCCAGCTTGTATCTGCTGCTCTAGAATCAGTAAATGCTGCTTTCTTTGTTTCCCCTGCCGAATTTGATAGCTAGTTATAGTGGCGCGGATAGATGCCTTAAAACCCTCCCACCAAGCCCAGCTCGCTGTGTCATGGGGTGAGTTAAAATGAAAATAATCTTGGATAGCGGCCTTTATATCAACCTGAAAATCTTTTTGTCCCAGTAGGGATCTATCAAAAAACCAAGCTCGGGGAGAATCGTCCCGCGCAGTGACACGTAATGATAAAGAGATGGCAGCATGATCTGAAATGTGGAGAGGATGAGTCCTAGTCGTGTCTACTTGAGAAATCAGTGCTTTGGAAATGAGAAAGAAATCTATTCTAGATTGGGAGTGATGGGGGGCAGAAAAGAAAGTGAACTCTAAGTCGGAGGGGTGAAGCAGCCTCCATATATCTACCAGCGCAAGATCTTGCATCAGAGCTGTAAGGGTAGCAAGACTCTTGGGTGGACTACTCGTTCTAGGCGGCTGTCTATCTATCAGAGGGTCTAACACTTGATTAAAATCACCGCCAAGTATTAATGGAGTATTGGCAGAGGCCTGTGCCAACTGCGCAATACTTGCATAGTAAGCAGGGTTGTCCACATTCGGGGCATAAATGCAAATACATGTAAATTCACTATCTCCAACCTTAAGATGTACTCGGGCCCATCTACCCTCCTTGTCAGCGCTAGTATCAATTACAGTAGCTTGCAAAGATTTCTTAACCAGAATGGCTACCCCGCACCGTTTGGAAACGGCGGGAGAATAGGCAGCCACCATGTAAGGCTTAACATTGAGTTTCAGTGTTTCAGCAGAGTTTAAGTGCGTTTCCTGAAGAAACGCTAAATCAGCATGCTCATGGCTAAGATAGCTAAGGATTTTCTTTCTTTTGATTGGACTATTAATGCCCTTTACGTTGAGTGATAAGATTTTACATAAAGCCATTCAGACAAGTTAAAAATTCTGAGCATGATAGCGCACATAATTTCACAATGTCCCTCATATTGACTGTATCTGGCTGTACATATGGCATAAAAGAAAATAAACTTAGATAATACAATGAAGCGCCCCACATTAAAAAAGAAAAACCGCAACGCGGTAGAGAAGAAGCAGAACCCCAAAAATTACTGGCGACCATGTGTCTGCGGGGAGAAGCCCCAGAGAAGGCCGAAATTGAAAAACACATAACCTGTAGGACTGTACGTGCTCCGAATCCGACCGAGGCACACATCATGGAGGGATAGGAGACCACAAAACAAAGTCATAGAAAGAAAGAAAGAAAGTCCAGGTAGTCTCTGTACTTAACTATGACCGCCGCATCGGGCCCTTCAAAATGGCGGACAGAGCCGGCAAATAAAAGTCCAAGTCGTTGGATTAGCGCATCTGCTCTGCTTCTTTGGAGTCTAAAAATGTTGATAGTAGATCAGGATCTTCGAATGTCCTGGTTTGGTTGTGGAGAGTCACTCGGAGCTTCGCGGGATACAACAGGCCAAAGCGAGCCTGTAGCTGTTGAAGTCGAGGGCGAAAAGCAAGGAGTTTCTTCCGTCGGTCGACTGTAGGCTTTGCCAGATCAGGGAAGAAGGAGACTTTGTGACCTTCAAATTCCAAATGATGGTTCGCCCGGGCAGCATTTAAAATTTGTTCCACTTGTTGATATCGTAGCAAGCGAAAGATAATAGGCCGGGGGGTCGTTCGGTTGAGCGCCATGTGGGTAGGAACACGGTGTGCACGATCGATTTCCAGTTCTTTATGAAAGGTGATCTTCAGCAAGGAGGGAAGAGTTTTGAGCAGGAATTCTCTCATATCTCCCGCTTCCACCCCCTCCGGTATTCCAATGAGCCTCACATTGTTGCGACGGGCTCGATTATTGCTATCTTCTAACTCCTTTTGAAGATTCTGTATCTGGCGCTCAGCCTTGTCCAGTGTGCCCAAGCGCACCGCGTGCGAGTCGAGGACCCCCGCCATATTGTCCTGCCGTAATGAGAGACTTTCAAGTCGGTCCTGGAGCACTCCAAAGTCTTCTCGCATGGCTCTAAGCGCTTCTCCATTGGACTGCACCAATTCCTTCACGCCGCGTATTTCCTCTAAAATCTCCAGGTGCATTTCGGGGTTCTCCCGAAATGGAACCATCTTCTGTGGGGAGGACACCTCTGTTTTGGAGCGTTTTCCGTGAGAAGAAGAAGGAGACCCGAAGTCCAAGCGCGCTGGTTTATGGGCCGCCATCCCCCCGAGGTACCCCGGTCAGCCCGGAGCGAAATAGTAAGTTTGTATAGGTATTATGTCAGGATTCTAAGTAGGCCTCTCGGGAGCTTCAGCGCGAAGCGTCTTACCCGCTGGACATCAGGCTCCGCCCCCCTAGATGTTCCTTTCTTAATTAAATTTCAATGCAAGGAAATTGAAGGAAAAAGACTGAGACCTGTGTAATTTATCCTTTTATGATATTTCTGCAGCTCAATTTAGAAGACCAGTTACTCGTATATTAAGGAAAAAACACAAGGCATTTGCCAAATAACTTGTCTTAAATTGCAAAAAAAGTGCATTATTTTACCATAATGCTTGTTAGTTTAAGGTAACAGCTACATAATAAAGAAATGCAAAGCATGCAAATGCATGAGAAGCACCTCATTATGCAAATTGAATAACAGCTTGAATTAAACTTTGAAAGCCACGTTATTCATGAAAAAATAAGAACAGCTTTGAGCTACTAACATGGAGTCTCATGCTCCCAGGAGCCTTTTTAAAGGGGCTAGCAGTCTTTTAAGGATCACCCCCATCCCTCATCCTCTTAACAAATGCTCCTCAGTCACAGCACTTCTAGCAAACACCCCAGTCTCAGTCCCCCCAGAGAGAACTGGACCATTGATCCATGTCCCCTCACCCTGAATATAGCCCCTCAAAATAGATTCCCCATCCCCACCCTGGACTACCACCAAAAAGACCCCCTGATACTTAATCCCAGAAAAGACCCTTCACCCCCAAATAACATTTTCCAGGCCTACTGCTGCAATCCCTGGTATTCAGTGAAGGAATGCAGGATCGATCCTGAAGGTACTGTCACTAGGGATAAGCTGCCAAATAAAGAGCATACACCTTTATTTAACAGCTTAACCCCTTGTGGTAGTACCATGAGGCTACTTCTAGGGGTCAACTAGTACCAATTTGAATCCAGCCACCTAGGGGCAGGAGTAACTGGGGATCCCTCTTGTCCCCCTCTGCTACAAACTAGAAATTGCAGCAATTGGTCCTGAAGGTGACTTCAGTGGGTGTGGAGAATCTGCTTCTAGGGCCCAGATTCTGGGTGGTAGGCCTAGATCAATAGACCCATTCTATTTTGTGAAGAGAGCAGCATGACTAGCATTTTTTTTTGGGAGAGGTGTGATCAAGGGTGTTTGTTAGGGGGCAGATCTGGGGTGGGTACAATCTTTGAAAGACTAATGTCCTCTTTAAAAAGACTCCTGGCAGCATTGGGTCACATTTTAGCAGCTCACTTTTCATGGGGTAGAAAAATAACCCCAGAAAAATTACTTTTCAGGAATAACACAGCTTGCAAGAGTGAACACAAGCTATATTATTCATTTACCATGGAAGTTATTAACCCATGGTACTGAGATCCTAGAGGTTAGTGGCCCCTGTAGTAAATTATGCTGTGATAAAATATGATATTTTACTTCAGTTTAATAACTGCCTCCCTTAGGGTGATAATTTTATAAATTGTGGCTGGATTTAAATGTGTTTACATGTGTAAATCTAAGCATTTTAGTTATATATGGGTAAATGGGTATATATGGGTATATATTACCATTCATTTATGACATGGTTGCTACTTTGAAAGTATGTGTGTCGTACCTATCATACATACTTTCATTGTGGACATGTACAAGGGTGGAATTTGGGAAGAACATGGGCGCAGCACAGAGTTACACTTTTAATTATACAATACTTTTTATGCATTCTTGAAAAATCTAATTCTGGGCATTTACACATGCATTTTTGACAACTTTTTCTATATAAATGTCAGTAATTATCTTCAGGAATGGCTTACGTAGTTGGTACTGGATGCTGACTACATAGGTCATTTTGAAAACGTACCCTTGATTGTTATTTTTCCATTCCATTTAACACATACAAATGGTTTTGGCAAGTGCTAAAATAATTTTAATTCTCATGGCCCCAGTGAAATAAAACAGCAAAAGTTCATAACTAGTACAATGAGCATATTTCAGCAAGAAAATAAATACTGTAGGACTTTTCTTCTTAAACAAGAGTATATGTGCATAAGAGCTTGTGAAAATACTAAGGAGTATGTTTACTAAACCATGGTAAAGGAGCAGTCTTTTCCATGCATTAAAGGCAGCGATAAGGGGTTACTGTGTTGTAAGTGTGCTGGGCGTGTCAGAAGCATTCCGGCATTAAGGGGTGCTAATGGACACTTAACAGGTGGTAGCAGCACATGCTGCGTTAAGGGGTGGCAATGGACACTTAAGGACTACAAAAGGGGACTGCTACTTCTGGAGAGAGATCTGCAATTGCAAGTATTTACTTCTGGGAATTTTTCTAAATCAGATTAAAGCTGATTAATCTGTGAGCCCAATGTATTTGTTAAATCAGACAGGGCCTAGTAGTAACAAAGAGCTTTCCGTTTAAATTTAAACATAGCAGAGAGCTTTCTGGTTCAATTTAGAACCCAAGACTCCCTCTATCCAAGCAAGGGCTGTGGGACTCCCCCTGGAAATTGGACACAGATTATGTTAGAAGCACAGGACAGGGTACTGTGTAGCAGCCAGCTTTTAATAAGTCTTTTTCCCTCCCTCCCTCCCTCCCTCCCCAACACCGACCTACATCTGGGATAATTGTAGCTTTATAGGTGCATAAACTTCTCAAAGGAAAGGAGGTGCCATATTCACTCTCAGGTGCAGCTGTTTGTCCTCATCAGAAATACATTAAGGACCTGAGATTAATTAAGCTTCAGGAGAACAAAGTACATTAAACGTATTAGGGGTAGTTTTATTAGTATAAGTATCCCTACCAACCCTTAGTAGGAAAGAACTTAAATACAACCTTAAAACTAAGATGCAGACAGCAAGATGGGGGGTTTTCAGTCTTTTTCATTAAGTGTCACATGTATGATTTTTCCCAGTTGGTGAGGGGTCTTATCTGTGCACTAGGTGCAAGGAGCTCTTTGCTCTCAGGGAATGAGTCCAATCTCTGGAGGCTAGAGTAGCAGACTTGGATGACATAAGGAAGACAAAGAGGTACATAGATGAGACCTACAGGGATATTGTACTGAAGTCCCACCTCCAGTCTGGCATCATTCCTGTTGCCATGAAGGAAAGAGGTCAAGTGACAGGAGAGCAAAACACCCTAGTGTGGCAGGAAGTGAAGCTGTAGCTAGGACCTGTGCTCTAGGTGATGTAAAACCCTCATGCACAGAGGAAATTTCTCCAGGACCATGTGCCCTTGAGGGAAGGGTTAGGACAGTCATTATTGTTTGTGATTCAATCATTAGGCATGTAGATAGCTGGGTGGCTGGTGGACGTGAGGATCGCCTAATAACATGCCTGCTCGTGCAAAGGTAGAGGACCTCACGCGCCACCTAGAAAAGATCTTAGATAGTGCTGGGGAGGAGTCTGCTATCTTGTTACTTGTCGGTACCAATGACACAGGAAAATGTGGTAGGGAGGTTCAAGAGGCTAAATTTAGGCTTTTAGGTAGGAAGTTGAAATCCAGAACTTCCAGGATAGCATTCTCCAAAATGCTTCCTGTTCCACACGCAGGACACAAATGGCAGGCAGAGCTCCGGAGTCTCAATGCATGGGTGAGACGATGCTGCAAGGATGAGGGTTTTGGATTTGTTAGGAAATGGGAAACATTCTGGGGAAAGGAGGGGCTCTTCCAAAGTGATGGGCTTCACCTTAACAGGGTTGGAATCAGGCTGCTGCCATTAACCTTTAAAAGGGAGATGAAACAGCTTTTAAACCAGATAATAGGGGAGAGCCGACAGTCACCCAAGAGCGCATGATTCAGAACAATGTATCCTTGAAGTTAGGCATATCAGCAGAGAGGTTCCAATAAAGACAAAAGTATCCCAAATGCCCATGAGTACGGAGCAGACAGAGCTTAAATATTCCAAATTACCCCTGCCTACTGATAGCCAGATTAATTTGAATAAAATGCAGTCGCTAAAATGCTTGTATGCAAATGATAGAAGTCTAAAAAATAAGATGGGCGAGTTAGAATATATAGCACTAAATGAGAGGTTAGATATTATTGGTAACTCAGAAACATGGTGGAAGGAGGACAACCAGTGGGACACTGTAATACCTGGTTATAAACTATATCGTAATGATAGAGCTGATCAAATTGGTGGAGGGTTGTGCTCTGTTAGAGAGGGCATTGAGTCACAAAGGATTAAAGTTTTGCAAGAAACAAAATTTGCTGTAGAATCTCTATGGATTGAAATTCCATGTAAAAAGGGGAAGGCGATGTCAGTGGGGGTTTACTATCAACCGCCTAGCCAGAATGAACAAATGGATGATGAAATGCTCAAAGAAATCAGGGAAGCTAACAAAAGTTATAGCACAGTAATAATAATGGGTGATTTAAATTATCCCGGTATTGACTGGTTCAGTGTCAAGGCAGGACATACTAGGGAGATAAAGTTTCTAGATGAAATAAATGACTGCTTCTTAGAGCAACTGATTCATGAACTGACTAGAGGGGAAGCCATTTTAGACCTAGCCCTTAGTGGAACACCATATCTGGTACAAGAGATAAGGTTTTTTGAGCCACTTGACAATAGTGATCATAGCATGATAAAATGAGGAAAATAGTTAAGAAAAAACTAAAAGGAGCAGTTGCAAAGGTTAAAGACTTACATCAAGCTTGGGTGTTGTTTAAAAATACTATATTGGATGCCCAAACCAGCTGTATTCCATGCTTTAAGAAAAGTGGAAGGAAGTCCTAAAAACTGCCAGCATGGTTTAATTGTGAGATCAGAGAGGCTGTTGTTGCCAAAAAAGCATCTTTCAGGAAATGGAAAAAAGAGCCAAATGATGAAAACTGGAAACAGCACAAGCAAGTTAGATGCAAGACATTGATAAGGCAGGCAAAGAGAGATTTTGAGAAGAAGCTTGCTGTGGAAGCAAACATGCATAATAAAGACTTTTTCAAGTACATTCGTAGCAAAAAACCTGTGAGAGAGTCAGTTGGACCATTAGATTATAGAGGAGTAAAAGGGGCACTAAGAGGGGACAAGGCCATAGCAGAGAGACTGAATTAATTATTTCTTCGGTCTTTACTCAGGAAGATGTAGGGATGTTACCCATGACTGAAGTGGCATTTAAAGGTGATAATGCAGAAGAATTGAAAGAAATGTCGATACACCAGGAAGATGTATTACAACTATTTATAAACTGAAGAGGAGCAAATCACCTGGACCGGATCGTATATATCCAAGTGTGTTGAAAGAATTGAAATATGAGATTGCAGACCTGGTTTTAGTAATCTGTGAACTATCATTAAAATCATCTGTAATACCTGAAGATTGGAGGATAGCTAATGTAACACCAATTTTTAGAAAGGCGTGATCCGGGAAACTACTGACCGGTGATCTTGACGTCAGTACCAGGAAAAATAGTAGAAACCATCATAAAGAACAAAATTATTGAACATGTAGAAAATCATGGCTTAATGGGAGACAGCCAACATGGGTTTAGACAAGGAAGATCTTGTCTTACTAATCTGTTAAGTTTTTTTGAAGGTGTGAATAAACAGGTAGACAAAGATGAGTCGGTTGATATAGTGTATCTGGACTTTTAGAAAGCCTTTGACAAGGTCCTTCATCAGAGACGTGGCAAAACTAAAAAGTCCTGGGATAGGAGGGAGCGTACTATTGTGGATCAGGAATTGGTTAAAAGATAAAAAGTAGAGTTTAGGGCTAAATGGCCAATTTTTCCAGTGGAGAAAGGTGAATAGTGGAGTACCCCAGGGATCTGTGCTGGGTCCGCTCTTTTTAACATATTCATAAATGACCTGGAATGGGAATAATGAGTGAAGTAATCAAATTTGCAGATGACACAAAACTATTTAAAGTTGTTAAAACTCCTGGGGATTGTGGAAAATTGCAAGAGGATCTTGATAAATTGGAAGACTGCGCATTAAATTGGCAGATGAAATTTAATGTGGACAAGTGCAAAGTTATGAACCTAGGAAAGAACAACCCAAACTATGGTTACTCGATGCAAGGTTCCACATTAGGAACCACCAGCCAGGAAAAAGATTTAGGTGTCATCATGGATAACATGTTAAAACCCTCCGCCCAGTGTGCAGCGGCAGCCAAGAGAGCAAATAGAAAGCTAGGTATTATAAAGAAAGTAATGGAAAATAAAACAAAGGATATTATAAAGCCTCCGTATCATTTCATGGTGTGACCGCACCTTGAATTTTGTGTGCATTTCTGGTTGTCATATCTTAAAAAGGATATACCGTTATTAGAAAAAGTGCAGAGAAGAGTCACCAAAATGGTAAACGGGATGGAAGGATAACCCTATGAAGAGAGGCTAAAAAGGTTAGTTTTCTTCAACCTGGAAAAGAAACGACTGAGGGGAGATATCATAGCAGTCTATAAATTAATGTACGTAGTGGAACGGGTAAACGTAGATCGATTGTTTACGTCATCAGAATATAGAAAGACTAGGGGGCATGCAATGAAGCTACAGGGTAAACTATTTAAGACTAATAAGAGTAAATATTTTTTCACTCAATGTGTAATCAAACTCTGGAATTTGTTACCAGAGGATGTAGTAAAAGCTGTTAGTGTAGCTGGGTTTAAAAAAGCTTTGGACAAGTTCCTGGAGGAAAGGTCCATAAACTATTATTGAAAGGGACCCGGGATATCACTGCTTGACCCAATACAAGCATTGTGGGGCCTGTGTCTTTTGGGGAAACTGCTAGGTACTTATGACCTAGATTGGCCACTTTTGGAAACAGGATACTGGGCTTGATGAACCTTGGTCTGACCCAGTATGGCATATCTTATGTTCTTATGTTCATGCGGTAACAGGACATTAAGGGGTGGTAGTGTACACTTACCGTGCAGTAATGGGACATGTTGCAGGAAGGTGTCTGTCATACACCTTAATTCAGGAAAGCCACTGAACCTCTGAAAGGGTGGCAGGGAAGGCATTTGAGAAGTTATGAATGCAAGTACAATTGGTAACTGATGGAGTTGACTCACCTGATGCCTGGCAATGTGGCCTATGCACAGGGGATGCAGCAACGGGGGGCACAGTGATAGGTGTGCAGTCCTAGATGCTCCTGAAAGCATACACCATGCTGTAAGCTACATTATAGTGTCTGTGAGGCGTGGACAGGTATCCAAATGCACTGTCAGTGTGTGACATGCCATAAGCCAGGTCAGTGTCTGGGTGGGGGCAGCATGTTCCTGATGTGGGCAGTAAAGTGAGGATTGTCCATGAGTGCTCATGTGGAACAGTCACAAGAGAGGTGTGCATGATATAGCTAACTGCTGCAAATGACCCCTGATGGCCATGGTGGGGCAGCTTATTGCCAGTAAGCTGCGCAGCAATGAATCTACCTGATGGTGCAGGGCTGTGCCATGGATTTTCGAACCAGAGAGTGCAATGTGTGTGGTGGGTGGATGTATGGGATCATACAGACCAAAAGCATTTGGTGTGTGTGAACCAAAAGAAGCAGTGCCATGGGATACATGAAACATCATTTGTGCGGGTGGGACTGGTGCCTCAGCCTGAACATATGCAAGACAATACACTCGACACAGTGGCATGATAGAAAGGGACAAGTTGAACCCATTTGCCCCATGTGGAGCAAGTAATGATGGCAGAACAGTGCAGGGAATGGCTATGCAACGAGTGTTAGGTGCCTGAATGTTCGAGATTTATCCTCTTTATATAAAGCTGGATGGTCACAATGATAGTAAAACAGAAAACACATCTATACCAGTTGACCCAGACATTTGCTGCATATACATAACTGACCCACTGCAATGCACTGCAGCAGAGTCACTAAAGCCATGTTCTCAGAAGTCCATGAAGGGGAATGTCATGTTGTGCTACCCAACATGTAGTTATAATGCATAGAAATGTAGAAGAATTATTGTTTGCAGGTCACAGCAAAGCCTGGATTGTGCAGGCACACCCAGGCACAAATGGAACAAGTGGGAATCAAACCCTGGATCATTTGACCATAGAATTATTGCACCAACCAATAGGCTACACCTCCACACAGCTCTAGTCAGCTCTATAGAGCCTACAGATCTCTGATAAAACTTTGCTGTCTGCCTGCATAGGTTGGGCCCTCCACTACCCATGAGGCAATGCACATGCAAAACAATGGTCTGCAGCTGAAGAATCAATGGAGAATGTACTGTTCCAGCATATCATCTCAGTAAGACTGTGTGTGCTACATGAACATAACAACAGCAAGCCATGCTGCATAGCGGTTTCAGCTGTCACCCTGAGGGTGAGGAGGGGTGACCAGCACCTGGTCCACTGAACCTGCATTGTTAGAGATGATCTGTGCTAGCTATGCTACAGGTCCATAGCATTGCTAGTGTTTAGTAGGTATTGTCTGAAGTGTGTTATGCTTTTCTTTCCTTGTTTGCCTATATGCTGAGGGTGATGGTGACAGTGACAGCAACAACTCAGTCTGGTGTCGTGCCCTTTGGTCAATAATCTTCCAATAATGATGTAGTTGCTTCTTTATTGATAGTTGATCCAAGTAGGTTAAAGTTATTCACGATTTCAATTTCTTCTCCTTCGACGATGAATCTGTTGATTATGCCAGTTGTCATGATTTTTGTCTTCTTTATATTAAGGTGCAGGCCCATTTTGAGACTATGTTCTTTGATTGTGAGAAGCAAATGTTTCAGATCATCTTCACTTTATCTTTTATATTCCGTCGAAACATAAAGCGGTGTACAATAAAAGGTTAGCAATGCAAAAACATGGAAAAGAACGCCATAATAAGATAGAAAAGCAAAAGTACAAAAAGCATAAACAAGTAAAACAAACAAACAGACCAGGGCTTCTCAAACAACAAGGTAACAGGCCCAGACAGGAGAGGACAGGACAGTGGATAAATAAACCCACACACATGGCTAACGAAAACATCAGGGAGAAACATTAGGGGAGAGGTTGAAGGCTTGTTGAAACAGATGAGTTTTAAGCAATATTTTAAATTGATGATAAGAAGATTACAAACGGAGGGGAGGTGGTAGTGCATTCCACAGTACGGGACCCAGAAAGAAAAAAGCTGCATGGCGGGTTTGTTCAAGGTGAGCTTTTGACGGAGAGGGTAAGGACAGACGGTTGGTGTGAATAGAACAGAGCTGGCGGTAAGGGGTATGAAGAGAGATCTGATCTGCAAGGTATAAAGGTGTATTAGTGTAAATAGCACGATGAATCAAAATAAGAAACTTATAATGGAAGCGATAACGGAGAGGTAACCAATGCAAATGGAGAAGAATAGGAGTAATATGATCAAAGCGATGGGAGAACGTAACGAGACGGGCAGCAGCATTTTGGATACATTGCAGACGGAGGAGTTGAAACATTGGGAGATTGGCAAGAAAGACATTGCAGTAATCCAAGCGGCTTATGACCAAGGCCAAAACAAGGGTGACCAAGGAAGTCGAGGGGAGGAGAGAACGAACAGCCCTAATCTGTCGTAGAGCAGCGAAAGAACGACGGATAAGGGAAGTGAGATGATCTTGGAAGGAAAGCGTGGAATCAAGAATCACTCCGAGATAGCGGAAAGAGGACACAAGTGGAAGAGGAGTAGAACCAATCGAGGGGGCGAGAGTGGGGCAAGAACCACTCAACGAGACCCACATAGCTGTGGACTTCGATGGATTTAAATGTAAGAAGTTCTGTGAGAGCCAAGAAGCAATCTGGGAGAGAAAGAGGTTTAGTTGGGAAATATACAGGGTTAGTGGTGACGTATGGAACAATAGAATAATGTCATCTGCATATATGTAAAAGGACACAGGATACTGTTGAATCAACAAGGGCAAAGGAGAAAGGAAGATGTTGAACAGTAATGGGGAGAGGACAGAGCCCTGCGGGACACCACATATGAGAGGGAGGGAGGCAGATGACTGACCTTTAGAGTGAACAGAGAACAAGCGGGCCGTGAGGAAGGAGCGGAACCACTGCCATACTATACCATGAAGCCCAACATCAGACAAACAAGAGAGGAGAGTTTGGTGATCGATGAGGTCGAATGCCGCGGAGAGATCAAGGGAAACGAGAAGGGTAATATCACCGTGATCATGAGCAACATGTAAGTCATTCAAGAGTGCCAACAGAACCGCTTCAGTACTATGCCCGTGACAAAAACCAGCTTGCCGGGGGTGAAGGCTATTAGTGGATTTCACGTGAGAGTTAAGTTGATCAAAGACAAAATGTTCCAGAGGTTTGGCCAAGAAAGGAAGGTTTGAGACAGGACGCCAGTGAGATAGAACAGAAGGATCGAGAGAAGACTGTTTCAGAAGGGGGCGGACAACCGCTGATTTCCAGGATGAAGGGAAATGGCCGGATGAGAGGCTGATGTTGATGATGGTAGTGATGATGGGTACAAGCTCTAAAGAAGGCTCAATCAGCCAGTGGGACGGAATCGGATCCAACTGGCAGGTGGTCTTACTAGATTTAGATAGCGTTTGTAATACTTCAGCAGAAGTGACTGGGTGAAAGGAAGACCAGGTGTGAGCTAGTGCAAGATTCGGTGGTGAGAGGGGCGGTGACAGCTGATGGGCATCGAGCAGAGCAGGAGGAGAGATAGAAGACAAGGGGGAACATTGTGGGGATAAGGGCAATGGAGGGGAAGGGTGCAAAAAGGATGAGCACAGATTGAGGATCTTGTCAGAGAAGAAGGTGGCTAGAGGGTCGGGAACCAGGGTCACTTGCTGACGGTTAGGGCCAACAGTAGAGAGCTTACGCAAAATTGTAAAGAGTTGCCTGGAGGAGTTCTCAGCAGCAGAGATTTCGGCTGCGTGATAAGCACGTTTGGCGGATTGAACAGCTAGACGATAGTCAGAAAAAAGCTGCTTGAAACGAAGAGGGATGGCGAGCCCACCGACGTTGTAACTGCCGGAGTTGGGTCCGCTGAAGACGCAAAGCAGGATGATACCACGGGGAGTGGGCGGAACCAGAATGACAGGACACAGGACGAAAAGGAGCAAGGTCATCTAAAGCATTGGTAAGAAGAGAATTCCAAAGGGAAACCTGTTTATCAGAGGAGAATGAAGCGAAATCCGGTGGAAAAATATAGGGAGCAGATGGGAAGGCAGAAAGGGTATCAGGGGTGATGCAACGGTGAAGAAAAGGAGAGGGAGAAGGTGCAGGCGGAGCAGTAGATGTCACGGGAGAGTAAGAGACTGAGAAGAAGATACAAAAATGATCAGACCAGGAGACACTAAGCACAGTAAGAGAAGAGATCGCTGGTACCAGCGTGGCAGGAAAAAGAACTAAATCGAGCGTGTGTCCGGCTATGTGGGTAGGGCCAAGTACATGTTGTTGAAGGGGAATGTCATGTAAAAGATTCAAAAAAGAACGATCTCTTTGCCTGCTGGGATTATCAACATGAACGTTGAAGTCTCCCAGAATGATAAGATTAGGAAACTGAACAGTAACATTAGAAATAGTTTGAAGAGCCGCATCCGAGCATGCAGCAGTCAGAGAAGAAGGGAGATAAAGAAGGAGAAAATAAAGGGGGGGAGAGGAACGAAGGTGAAGAAGAAGGGACTCAGGGAATAAAACAGAAGAGGAAGAAAGTTCCTCAATGGCAATAGACGTGCGATGGAGCAGGGCCACTCCACCACCGCCTATCCCCAACCTGGGAGTAGAAATTGCTGTGAAGCCAGGGGGAAGAGAGCTAGATAGGATTAGGCTATCGCCATCCCTAAGCCAAGTTTCCGTGAGAAAACAGAGGTCAAGTGAGTGAGAGGAGACAAGATCCTGAACCAACAGAGATTTTGACCGAAGAGACTGGCAGTTTAGCAAAGCCAAGCTGAGTGTCACAGTAGATGCTATTGAAGAGAACCCAGGGGAGAGAGAACGTCTGAACTGAGGGGCAGTGCCACCACAAGAAATCAGGTTAGAGGAGCAGCGTGCCAGAGGGCCAGGAGGGGCCAGGGATGAGGACACAGGCCGCCGACCCCAGAAGACCGGGATGGCTGACATACCCCCAGGGGAACAGAGTGCAAATCCAAAACAACAGGACAGGAGAAGCCAAGCACAAGACCAGAGCGTATATGACCTGGACAGAGAAACTGACCTGAGAGAAGTGAGTAGCTGACTCAGCAGAGGGTGCGGCCCCAAATCAGGAGAAGATGTTAAAGGGGAAACCAGTTCCGTCAGTGCCCCTCGCTCACCCCAAGGAGCTCGTCCAAGGAGCAGGGCCTGCTCCTTGGGCGCGCGCCGCCACAGCGCGAACCGCCGCAGGCAGCTTGTAGAAATAAGCAGCTGAGTACCTGGAAAGGTCGCAACCGTGGGAGCGCGCTCGCATCACTTCTGGTTTCGGCACAGACTCGGTGGGGAACAGAGACTCAGGCACAGGCACCAGGAAACCTAGAGGGAACAAACAGCAGGTAACAGCAGGTAACAAATGCAAAATGAATACAGCAAAGCAACAGCTTGAACCACCGCAGGCAGCTTGTAGAAATAAGCAGCTGAGTACCTGGAAAGGTCGCGACAGCGGGAGCGCGGTCGCATCACTTCCGGTTTCGGCACAGACTCGGTGGGGAACAGAGACTCAGGCACAGGCACCAGGAAACCTAGAGGGAACAAACAGCAGGTAACAGCAGGTAACAAATGCAAAATGAATACAGCAAAGCAACAGCTTGAACCGCCGCAGGCAGCTTGTAGAAATAAGCAGCTGAGTACCTGGAAAGGTCGCGACCGCGGGAGCACGGTCGCGTCACTTCCGGTTTCGGCACAGACTCGGTGGGGAACAGAGACTCAGGCACAGGCACCAGGAAACCTAGAGGGAACAAACAGCAGGTAAAAGCAGGTAACAAATGCAAAATGAATACAACAATGAATACTTTCCGCCAGTAATGTGGTATCATCAGCATAGCGAAGGTTGTTGATGAGTCTTCCACCAATTTTCACACCTCTGTTGTCTTCATACAATCCTGCTTCTCTGATGATTTGTTCTGCATATAAATTAAACAGGTAGGGGGAAAGTATGCAGCCTTGTCTTACTCCTTTGCTTATTTTAAACCATTCTGTTTCTCCTTGTTCCGTTCGAACTGTTGCTTCTTGATCAATGTACAGATTGTGCAAGAGTACGATCAGGTGTTCTGGTATACCCATGCTTCTTAATGTGGCCCAGAGTTTCTCATGGTTTACACAGTCAAAAGCTTTGCTATAGTCGATAAAGCACAAATAGATATCCTTTTGGTATTCTTTAGTCTTTTCAAGGATCCATCTCACATCCGCAATGATGTCTCTCGTTCCTCGCCCTTTTCTGAACCCTGCTTGCACCTCAGGGAGTTCTTGTTCCAGGTATGATTGTAGTCTCTTTTGTATAATCTTCAGTAGAATCTTGCTGGCATGTGGGATCAGAGCGATTGTACGATAATTTCCACAGTCAGTTGGATCACCCTTCTTTAGTATTGGTATAAACACAGATCTTTTCCAGTCAGTTGGCCATGATGCTGTCTTCCATATTTCTTGGCAAAGCCTTGTAAGTATGGTAACAGCTGCATCAGATTGCTGTAATACTTCCATGGGAATGCAATCAATGCCTGGTGCTTTGTTCTTTGATAAGGCTTTCAATGCTGCTTCAACTTCTTCTTTCATCACCAATGGTTCCAGATCATAAGGTACAGGTTGAAACGACTGTTGGTCCACTTGATCTTTATCATATAAAAACTCTGTATATTCCTACCACCTTTTCTTGATCTTCTCAGCATCATTCAACATAGAACCTTGAGCATCTTGTAACATTCCAATTTGAGGCTGGAACTTTTTCTTTAACTCTCGTAGCTTTAGGAAAGCTGATCTTGTTCTTCCTCTAATAGTTTCTGCTTCTATGTCCTTGCATGCGTCATTGTAGTACTTTTCCTTGTCCTGTCTTGCTGCACGTTGCTCTTGGCAGAATCGCTATGAAAGACCTAGATAAGATTCTGAAGAGCAGAGATGTCTCTCTCCATACAAAGATTCGACTTGTTCAAGCCATGGTATTTTCAATAACATCATATGGATGTGAAAGCTGGACAGTGAAAAAGATAGACAGGAAGAAAATTGATGCCTTTGAATTATGGTGCTGGCGGCGAATACTGTGTATACCATGGACTGCCCGAAGAACAAACCAGTCTGTACTAGTGGAGATCAAACCTAAGCTTTCTTTAAAAGCTCAGATGACAAGACTTCGACTTTCATACTTTGGACACATCATGCGGAGAGAGAGATCATTAGAGAAAGACATCATGCTTGGCAAGATAGAAGGTCAACGCAAAAGAAGAAGGCCAGCAATGAGATGGATCGATACAATAACAGCAGCTACGGGTACCAGTCTGTCAACAATGAGCCGCCTGACTGAAGACCGAACACAATTTAGGATAGCTATCCAGAGGGTCGCCATGAGTCAACTCCGACTCGACGGCACTTAACAACAACAATGATGTAGTTTAGTGGCCAGTGTCAATATGCTTCTGCCATGGGGTTTCTGGCATGGAGCTACTGCTACAATCCTGTCAGGACCCCAGGGAGTAGGCCATGAATGATTGCTTCCCCAACAATTGAAAACTAACAGTTGACTACAACATGGGCAGAAAGAGTGCCCCACTGCTCTTCGATGGGCTGTATCCGCCAAGCACAAACTAACTACATAGGTCTGCTGGTCAGCATCTGTGTAGTGTGACCACAAGCACTCTGCTTTGGGATAATGAACATTAACACCCAGCCATTAACTCAGTGATTAGCATTCTGAGAAAAAAAAAAGCATCTGCGTAGTATGACCACAAGCACTCTGCTTTGGGATAATGAACATTGACACCCAACCAGTTGATATTCCAAGTTGAATTACCCGTTCATAAGAACATAAGAACATAAGATATGCCATACTTGGTCAGACCAAGGTCCATCAATCCCAGTATCCTGCTTCCAACAGTGGCCAATCTAGGTCATACATACCTAGCAGTTTCCCCAAAAGACACAGGTTCCACAATGCTTGTACTGGGTCAAGCATTGATATCCTGGGTCCCTTCTTAATAATGGTTTATGGACCTTTCCTCCAGGAACTTGTCCAAACCTTTTTTAAACCCAGCTACACTAGCAGCCTTTACTACATCCTCCGGTAACAAATTCCAGCGTTTGATTACACGTTGAGTGAAAAAATATTTTCTTTTATTAGTCTTAAATAGTTTACCCTGTAGCTTCATTGCATGTCCCCTAGTCTTTCTATATTCTGATAACGTAAACAATTGATCTACGTTTACCGGTTCAACTCCGTTCATTAATTTATAGACTTCTATCATTTCTCCCCTCAGCTGTCTCTTTTCCAGGTTAAAGAGCCCTAACCGTTTTAGCCTTTCTTCATAGGAGTATCTTTCCATCCTCTTTACCATTTTCGTGGCTCTTCTCTGAACCTTTTCTAATAACGCTATATCCTTTTAAAGATACGGCAACCAGAATTGCACACAATATTCAAGGTGTGGTCTCAGCATGGAATGATATAGAGGCATTATAATATCTTTTGTTTTATTTTCCATTCCTTTCCTTATGATACCTAGCATTCTATTTGCTCTTCAATGTAAGTACATAACAGGCCCCTGTTTTGTACAAAATGTTATATGTAAACAGCACTGATTTTAAAGAGTGTGGTATATAAAAGCAATAAATAAATAAAAATAAATCTACATCACTGGAGCCAGACATTTTGGTAGTTCTATGTGGATACATAGCCGTGCCATGGTCACTTTTTGGTCATAGTGAGAGTGCCATCTCAGCATGGCATACTGTGGCCATCCAGGCAATGCACATGACAGATGGGTACCATGGCGACATCCAGGTCAATCTGCACTGTTTCAGGTGATACCCACAATCTCTGCCTTGCCTTATTCACTTTTTCCAAACAGCCTGGGAAAAACTCGGATGATGTGAGCCAAAGTGTGGCACATTGAGCAAAAGTGGAGGTTATTGGCGTTCCTGCTTGACACTCCTCTCTCAATGTCAGCTCAAGGATTGATAATGTGTGCTCTGTTTGCACATGCTATATTACCAGCTGTGGATAGTGGAGCCTGCCAGTGCTGCTGGTGAGTGTTTCCACCTTTGCTGGCCATCTCCTTGGGGGCTGCATATATACTTACACTGTCAGATAAACCTTGTCCATAGGAATATGCAATACAGAAATCCTAGCAGGGATCTGAACCTGTGACACTCCACACATACATACACCAACTGTGTGTGTTGTATCACAGTGCTGACTTATGGGGATAACAGCTCCTATTCCTGATATGCTTCCCTTCAGCTGACCTTTGGCACATGCTGCAATGCACATGGTGCACACATCCAGGACAAGGCTTCTGTCTGCTACAGACTGATGCCACTTCCCAGGCCACCACTAACACCACACAACGCAGACATGCCCATGCACTGTCAGTGGTGGTGGTCGCAGTCTGAGCATGTTAAACATGTGGGTTTGACATGCACCTTGGGCATAAGGTCTGGATGAGGGGGCAGGGACATACATGGATGGCCACGCAACCCCCCCTCCCCACCAGCTGCCCATGAAAGGGCACCATCACCGCCTGTTATCAATACATCTCGGAGGGAGAATGGCAGCCACTGCTGTAGTATTTCCCTGGGTACTTGCATTTTCCAGCTACCTGGAGGGCTACAGTGTCTGGCACTATTGGCCTCTTTCCCCACAGCTGGGTTCTGCCGCAGCGGGAGGGGGGGCAACTTGGATCTCTGCCTGGGGTGCCAGGATCCTTGGACCATCCCATTTGGCACATTTCCTTTCTGCAGCAGTAGCAGGACTCGGTGGGTGCTCCATGGCCAATTCCTCTTGAGTGAGGAGAAGGCCACTGCCGAGATTGCTCGGTTTGCTTCAGTGTGGGCCTCAGTAGATGACCAGCTACCGTGGTGAACATGCTCTGTAGCAGTGTTCGCCGTGGTAGGGAGTTGGGACTCACTATTCATTACCTCCATCGATGGGATGAGGCAAACAGCTCCAGAAGTCATCAGTGAGCAGGGGCCCCCGCAACAGGATGGTCCTGTGCTTTTCAGTGGGATTGTCCTTTTTAGAAATTGAAGCCCCTCACCATGCCCCCAACCTGCTGAGATGGTAGCAATTTAAAAAAAAGAGACTCTAGGCATAAACAGGCTGATGCAGAAAGTGGGGCTGAAGTCACACTCTATCAACTTTTTACGCCTGTTTGCAATGCACCGATAGCACACGACTTCAACACGGGCATGCAGAAAGGGATGAGTATGCAAATGAGCTGCATGTTAACCATTTGTTCAACTGGGCACAAATGGAAGCATTAAAGTGGGAGAGCAAACCAAACACATGCACACAAGAAGTCAGTGCTAGTTTGGCGTGCTCTCCCAGAGAACCTGGAACCACGTGGCTAGTATGCATATCAGCCCCAACAGTATTTTGATGGCATCGGGGGTAATCCAAGCATTGGGAAAAGCCCCCAGTGCCATCAAAATACTGTCAGGGACCAGTGCCCCACATTGCTACCTGGCTTTCTTCCAACTATCTCCATCTTAACCCTTCCAAATCCACAGCCATGTGGGTTTCCTTAAGTACGCCTTGTCCTAACATTGCCCCCCAGCTTGCCTCTACTCCAATCCCCCTGGTTTCCTCATTCTGCTACCTGGGTGTAACACTGGATTCCTCAGTCTCTTTTCTTGAACATGTGTCCATCCTCACTCGCCGATCCTTTTGTGCACTCAGGCAGATTAGAGCGGTCTGTCCACTGCTGCCACCCTCTTCACTTATCACCCTGTTGCTGGCACTGCTAATGAGTAGATTAGATTATTGTAATGTGGCCCTTGCTAACCTGCCTCTCTATCAACTTCAATGCTTGCAATTACTACAAAATACAGCAGCTCATCTCATTACTCATGCTAAGCGGTCTGATCATATTATTCCCCTTCTAATTTGTCTCCATTGGTTACCTCTCCGCTACAGATTTCAGTATAAGTTTTTAATTTTGACTCACAAAGCTGTATATACCTCAAATCCTCAGTACCTCGCTGATCTCATATCACCACATACACCTTACCGTCAACTCCGGTCACTTCATGCAAATTGGCTTTCCCTTCCATCCCCATCGCAGGTTCATTTAGAGCTAACTCGCTGCGCTGCATTTTTATTTCTCAGCCCCTCACTCTGGAACGCCTTACCATCTTCACTCCATCTCGAACCCTCTTACCAAAAATTTAAGACACTGCTTAAAACTCACCTGTTTAACAGGCATTTGAGCTCCCAATTGATAACCCTCCTTAGTTGCTTCCCTTCTGTGCCTTTGGTCTATATTAGCCTATACTTTTCCTCCTATTACTTTCCTATCATGTAAATGGCGTTCTTTTCCTCTTTCTTGCAGCATTGATGATTTTATTGTAAACCACCCTAATGCAATGGCATGGGCGGTATATCAAATGTAAAATAAAGATAAAGATAAGGAATGTGAATCCCTGGTGGGCCAGTGACCCCGGTCACCTATCCACCCAAATAAAACCAATCGCCAGTGGCCTACTGGCCCCAAACCCCCTACCAGAATAAAAAATAAAATAATACCTGGTGGTCTAGTGTCCCCGAACCCCCATCCTCCTGCCCAACTAAGAAAGAAAATAATATCTGGTGGTCTAGCAGCCCCAAACCCTGAAACCCTCACCTGACAGTCGCCATCCATACATTCCCGCTCCTGGCCTACCATCTTGAAAAATGGCAGCACCTGGTCTGGCGCAGTGCATCCCAGGTGTACCAGGCAGGATCAGACAGCCATATAAGGCATATTCTACCTTATATGGCAGTCTGACCTCACCTTGTGCATCCCCGGATGCACTGGGCAGGGCCAGGCACCACCACGTTTCAAGATGGAAGTCCAGGAGCAGAAGCACGTGAGTGGTGCTCCTGCTCTTTTCTAAAGGTACTTGGAGGGAGGGTAAGGGGTTCGGGGCCACTAGACAACCAGATTATTATTTTATTTGCCTCTGGTGAATCCATGTTGCCTCAGATCCGATAGTCTGTTGGACTCCAGAAACCTCACTATTTTCTCTTTCAGTAGCTCTTCCAATAATTTACTGACCACCGAGGTTAAACTAACCGGCCTGTAGTTTTCAACCATATACTTACTTCCACTTTTGTATAAAGGGATTACATGTGCCTCTCTCCAGTCCTCTGGTACCACTACTGACTCCAATGAGGCATTAAAAAGATCAGTCAGTGGAGCTGCTAGAACATCTCCAAGTTCCCTAAGTATTTTCGGGTGTATCCCATCTGGTCCCATTGCTTTGTCTCCTTTAAATTTAGCTAGTTTCTCATGAACACATTCTTCTGAAAATTGTTCAAGATGCTCCTTGCTGGGGGGGCGGAGCCTGATGTCCAGCGGGTTAGACGCTTCGCGCTGAAGCTCCCGAGAGGCCTACTCAGAATCCTGACTTAATACCTACCTAAACTTAATATTTTGCTCCGAACTTACCGGGGTACCTCGGGGGGGGATGGCGGCCCACAAACCAGCGCGCTTAGACTTCGGGTCTCCCTCTTCTTCACACGGAAAACGCTCCAAAACAGAGTTGTCTTCCCCACAAAAGACAGTTCCACTTCGGGAAAACCCCGAAATGCAACAGGAGATCTTGGAGGAAATACGCGGTGTGAAGGAACTGGTACAGTCCAACGGAGAGGCGCTCCGAGCCATGCGGGAAGACTTCGGTGTGCTTCAAGACCGGCTTGAAGGTCTCTCACTACGGCAGGACAACATGGCGGGGGTCCTCGACTCGCACGCGGTACGCTTGGTGAAACTGGACAAGGCTGAGCGTCAGATACAGAATCTTCAAAAAGAGTTAGAGGATAGCAATAATCGAGCCCGTCGCAACAATGTAAGGCTCATTGGAATACCGGAGGGGGCCGAAGCAGGAGATATAAGAGAATTCCTGGTCAAAACTTTTCCCTCCTTGCTGAAGATCACTTTTCACAGAGATCTGGAAATTGACCGAGCACATCGTGTTCCTACCAACATGGCCCTCAATCGGACGACCCCCCGGCCTATCATCTTTCAATTACTGAGATATCAACAAGTTGAGCAGATTCTAAATGCTGCCCGGGCGAATCATCATCTGGAGTTTGAAAGTCATAAATACATGAATACATGTTCAATATTCACTCGAGTTTAAATATGGTACATAATTAAAGCATATAAATAGTATATTGTTTATTGTACATAGTTATCCCTGTTATTCCATGTTTTATATTCCCCTGTTCTCTGTAAACTCGATGTTACCTGTACACATTGCAGTATATTTTGTTCGATGTACACCGCGCTGATTTTAATAGCGCGGTATATAAGAGATGTTAAATAAATAAATAAAATAAATAAAGTCTCCTTCTTCCCTGACTTGGCAAAGCCCACAGTTGACCGTCGGAAGAGACTCCTTGCTTTTCGCCCTAGACTTCAACAGCTACAGGCTCGCTTTGGCCTATTGTATCCAGCGAAGCTCAGAGTGACTCTCCATAACCAAACCAGAACATTCGAGGATCCTGATCTACTAGCAACATTTTTAGATTCCAAAGAAGCAGACCAGATGCGCTAATTCAACAACTTGGATCTGTAACCCGCCGGATCTGCCCGCCATTTTGAATGGCCCGACGCGGTGATCACCGCCTAGAACAGAGACTGCCTGGACTTTTCTTTCTGTCTATCTATAACTTTCTTGATCTCCTATCCTTCCATGATGTGCACCTCAGTTGGATTCGGAACACGCACAGCTATACAGGTTATATGTTTCAATAAGGCCTTCTCTGGGGTTTCTCCCCGCAGACACATGGTCGCCAGTAATTTCTGGGGTTCTGCTTCTTCTCTAATGCACTTCGGTGATTCTTTTTTATATGGGGCGCTTCATTGTTTTTCATTAACTTATTTTCTATCATGTCATGTGTACAGCCATATACAGTTAATATGAGGGACATTGTGAAATTATGTGCGTTATCATGTTCTCTTTCAGAATTTTTAACTTTTCTGAATGGCCTTATGTAAGCTCTTATCACTGAATGTAAAAGGCATCAATAGTCCAATCAAAAGAAAGAAAATCCTTAGCTATCTTAATCATGAGCATGCTGATTTAGTGTTTCTTCAGGAAACACATTTAAACTCCGCTGAAACACTGAAACTCAATGCTAAGCCTTACATGGTGGCTGCCTACTCTCCCGCCGTTTCCAAACGGTGTGGGGTAGCCATCTTGGTTAAGAAGTCTTTGCAAGCTACTGTACTGGATACTAGCTCTGATAAGGAGGGTAGATGGGCCCGAGCACACCTTAAGGTTGGAGATAGTGAAATCACGTGTATTTGTATTTATGCTCCGAATGTGGATAACCCTGCTTACTATGCAAGTATTGCGCAGTTGGCACAGGCCTCTGCCAATACTCCATTAATACTTGGCGGCGATTTCAACCAAGTACTTGATCCTTTGATAGATAGACAGCCGCCTAGAACGAGTGGTCCACCCAAGAGTCTTGATACCCTTACAGCTCTGATGAAAGATCTTGCGTTAGTAGATATATGGAGGCTGCTTCACCCCTCCGACTTAGAGTTCACCTTTTTCTCAGCCCCCCATCACTCACAATCTAGAATAGATTTTTTTCTTATCTCCAAAGCACTGATACCCCAAGTGGACACGGCTAGGATTCATCCTCTCCATATTTCAGATCATGCTGCCATATCTTTCTCATTACATGTCAATACGCAAGGTGAACATCCCCGTGCTTGGTTTTTTGATAGATCCCTACTAGACCAAAAAGATTTTCAGGTTGACATAAAGGCCGCTATCCAAGACTACTTTCATTTTAATTCACCCCATGACACTGCGAGCTGGGCTTGGTGGGAGGGTTTCAAGGCGTCTATCCGTGCAACTATAACTAGCTATCAAATCCGACAGGGGAAACAACGAAAGCAACATTTACTGATTCTAGAACAACAGATACAAGCTGGAGAGCGTCTCCTCACGTCCCGTACTGACCCATGTATTTTACTTCGCTTACAACGTCTTCGTTTCCAATACAATCAGCTTTTATATACCGCTGCTGCTAAAAATATTGAATCACAACAAGGGATGTACTATCGGGAAAATAACCGTGCTGGCAAATTGCTAGCCAATGCCCTGAAAGGTCAAAAAGAAGCCAAGCGTGTTACCGCTCTCCGCAATCCGTCGGGGGGGAGCTTGGTCACTAAAGATACAGAAATATTAGAACTCTTTCGTGATTTTTATACTCGGCTTTATCAATCTGAATGTGATTTCGAGCCAGAAGTATTTGAACGATTACTATCAGGGGTACAGCGACCGACCCTATCTGACGAAGATAGAGAGGCCATGGACAAACCATTCACTTTATCAGAAATTCAATCGGCACTCAAGAGATGTGCCACAGGTCGAGCCGCAGGCCCGGACGGTCTCCCAGCTGAATTCTACAAAACTTTTAACGCTGACTTAGCTCCGTTTTTGAAACTATATTTTTCTGCTCTGGCCGAGGAGGGATCTCCCTCTGGATCCTTCTCAATGGCTAATGTAGTAGTTTTTGAGAAAGAGGGGAGAGATCCGCAACTAACAGCTAATTATCGTCCAATTTCCCTACTAAACGCAGACTATAAAATATTTGCCACCATTCTCTCCACCCGGCTCTCTGACAAGATGTCTACTTTAATACACCCAGATCAATGCGGTTTCATTCCCGGTAGATCAACTGCTGATAATGCTAGGACCCTATGTCATGTACTGACTGCCGCAGTTAATCTTGATCGACCCTTGGTTGGCCTCTCACTTGATGCTGAGAAGGCCTTCGACCGCTTAGAATGGCCCTTCTTGTTTGCAACTCTTCGCTGGTACGGATTCGGAGAAGGCTTTCTCCGTTGTCTCCAAACCATGTATGCACAGCCTACAGCTAGTATCTGTGCTAATGCTTTAAAGTCTCAGCCATTTCCCCTGCAACGCGGTACTCGCCAGGGATGCCCACTATCTCCACTTCTTTTCGATCTCGCACTCGAACCCTTAGCTTTACTAATCCGGCAATCCAAGGATATTCATGGAGTCCCTTTCTCTCATAGGGAAATCAAACTTTCAGCGTATGCTGATGACCTGATGCTCTTTGTCTCCCTAGACTCAGTGCCGGCTGTCCTAGAGCAAATTGGTAAATATTCACAACTCTCGGGCTATAAGATAAATTGGACCAAATCGGTTGCCTTTCCACTAAATCCTTTGATCCATCAGGCAGATATGCAATCCTTTCCCTTTTTATGGCAACCTCGCATGGTCAAATACCTTGGGGTGCACTACTGCTCTCCTTTAGAAGACACTATCACCTTTAATGCTAAAGACTTAACCTCTAAGGTCCGGGCGCTTACTCAACGCTGGACTCCTTTAACACTTACTTGGTGGGGCCGCCTAGAAACCATTAAAATGATGATTGTTCCCAAAGTGAACTACATTTTAGAAATGTTGCCATGTCTCCTACCTCGACGTACATATAAAGACTTAGAGGGTCTTCTGACTAGATACTTATGGCAAAACAAGACACCTAGGATAGCGAAACATAAGTTACAAGCAGATAAAGCACATGGTGGTGTCCGTTTCCCTGATTTCCTGAAATACCACCACTCTTTTCTTCTCAAACAAGGTGCTCGTTGGCTGGAAGACCTAACTCCGAATAGACCAGTGTGGCTAGATATAGAGGAGGACCTTTGCAAACCAATCCCTCTCACTTATCTCCCTGGTATGACTCTCCCATCAGACTCCCACTATCCACCAATGCTCTTAGACACTTTAGGTGCCTTTAATACCCTTGAGCAGTCTCTAGACTCCCGACTTTGTCTGCTAGATAGACTCCCGCTTTGGCACAATGCTCGATTTCAAATACAAAATAAACCGATGGCATGGAGCCCCTGGTACACTAGGGGCATTTGGATCCCTAACCAGCTGTTCTCTGATGGTCGCTGGAAGACTTTTAGTGAATTACAAATTGAATTTGGTCTCCCAGCGAAACACTACTTTCAGTTGATGCAACTTCAGCATTGTCTTCGGAGTGCTAAGGTGCTCCCGCCATCGGAACCCCATACCCAAGGATTATCGGAGATTATCCGATCTATCGGGAGCTTATCGGGTGTAGCCTCTAACTTTTACAAAACTTTATGTAATACTGTAAATAGGGGCACTCCTATAGCACAGAAATCCTGGGAGCGGGAAATGCATGTAACTTTGACCCCGGAGCAATGGAGCCTAGTCTGGAGCAAGGTGACACGGGTCTCTCGATCCGCCTCACTTACTCAGACACTTTTCTTTCTAGCCCACCGATGTTTCTATACTCCTGACAGGTTAGCCAAATGGAACGCCACCCAGAGCAATAGATGCTGGACATGCCATGCGGCCATTGGTTCACTCACTCATGTTATGTATGAATGCCCTGCATTACAGTATTACTGGAGTCGGGTCTGGGGTCGTATTCAATCTATTTTGCACTTTCAAGAGCCCCTCTCTTGGAAGATAGTGGGACTCCGCTCAGCTGCGGGGATCCCCTCTCTTCCCAAATCGGCTTACTTCCTTTTAGACTTTATGCTGGGCATAGCTATTTCTCTAATTACGAAATACTGGAAAAATAGCTCCCATCTGAGCCCCAATGAATGGTGGAATCATGTCTGTCTCTACAGTAAATATGAGCAAATACCTCGTATGTTAGCTTTTTCCGCTCAGACCCCCCTACCACTTGTCTAAATGGAAGATGCTCAACGACTATGTTCAAACTGCTCAATGCTCTCATCTGACTGTTTAAATCTGTGTAAATCTCTGTCACATGATCATTCTGTATCGCAGATACTATTTCTGTTTGTTTTGATGTACAATTACTGTTGTTTGTAAGCGCTCATATAATGACACTTATCAGCTTAGAGAAGAAGCATAGGGGTGGGGGGTAATTGGGGTTGCTTTTCCTTATTGTATGTTTGTATTTGTATCCTTTGGTGTGTTGTTTCTTTTTGCTTGTTGTAAAATGAAAATAAAAGTTAAAAAAAAAAAAAAAGATGCTCCTTGCTTCTGTTCCTGTTTGTGGGTGTTTTCTGAGGTCCAGCTCCTGGTTCTTCATCTGTGAACACAGAACAGAAATATTTGTTAAGCAATTCCACCTTATCCTCATCAGCTTCTACATATTCCTCCCCTTCACCCTGGAGTCTGACAATATCATTTTTGCCCTTCCTCTTCTCACTAACATATCTGAAAAATGCCTTATCCCTGAATTTTATTGCATTGGCTAGTTTTCTTCTTTTTTGTACCTTTGCTTTCCAGACTACTTTGCTAGCTTCTCTAAGTTTTTCCAGAGATGCCTGTCTTCCTCCCTCTGTGATCTCTTGTATTTCATGAAGGCCTCCCTCTTTTTCTTCACCTTTTCAGGTACTTCTTTCAAAAACCATATTGGTCTCCTTTTCCTTTTACCTTTATTTACCATTTTAACAAAAAGGTTGGTTGCCCTTAAAATAGCCCCTTTCAGTTTTGCCCACTGTTTTTCTACATCTCCTAGCTTTTCCCATCCCGCTAATCCCTGAGGTATTGTCCCATCTTTGCAAAGTTAGTTTTCCTAAAGTCTAAGACCCTCACTTTTGAATGGATTTTAACAGCCCTAGTCCTAATACTGAACCCCATCATCTGATGATCACTGGATGTGAAATGATCTCCCACTATAACATCAAAAACTCTTTCACCATTGGTCAGCACTAAGTCCAGTATGGTCCTTTCACATGTGGGTTCTGTTACCAATTGCCTGATTAGTTCTCCCTGTAGAGAATCCAGGATATCCTTACTTCTTGATGACACTGCAATCAACATCTGGCATATTGAAATCTCCTATCAGTAGCACTTTCCCTTTCCTAGCAATGCTGTGTATGTCTTCAGGTTCTGCATGGGGCCTCTAGGAGCGACCATGTGATGCCCATTCTGAAACAGCTCCACTGGCTCCCTCTACAAGGCAGGCTCACTTTCAAGACCTTATTGCTGACCTTCAAGGCCATCAATGGACTCTCCTCCTCCTCACTAACAGAGCTCATCCACAGCAGCTCACCAAATAGATCCAGAAGATCTACTGCAATTAATACACTAATAATTCCGAAGGCATTAACAAAATGCACCATGGCAACAGCAAACAGGGCCTTCAGATTCTGCGCTCCAAGATGCTGGAACGCACTACCACCTAATATCCGGGCAATCTCTAACTTACCCCAGTTTAGAAAGGCACTCAAACATCACCTCTTCCTCAAACACTACCCAGACAACAACGTGTCAAGACGACTCCCCAATGAATGTAGCTACACCAACATTCCCAGCTAGCTACACCAACATTCCCAGCAAGCTATCTATGACCATTGAACTCTGTGTAACATGTAATGTTGTGACGCCTGTATGTATATAGTTACTCCTATGTTATCCAAGTTTCACGTCCCTGTTCTCTGTAAACACAGAAGGGCTTGTTGTTCTGATGATTTCCTTGTATGTAAACCGCACTGATGCCGAATAGCACGGTATAAAAAAAATGTAAATAAATAAATAATAAAATAAATAATTAACTCTCCATCCACTTCTTCTTCGTGTGAGGGAGGTCTGTATATCATGCCAATACAAGTAGATTTCTCTTTCCCTCTTTCTAGTTTAACCCACAGTGTCTCCTCTCTCCCTTTTAAGCCCTGTATTTCCATAACTTTAATAGTATTTTTTATATATAGTGCCATTCCTCCTCCCCTTCTTCCTACCCTGTCCTTTCTGAATAAAGTATTGCCTGGTATAGTTACATCCCAGTCATGGTTGTCCTTGAACCATATCTCTGTTACTGCTGCTAAATCCAATCAGCCTCTCCCATTAAAGCCTCAACATCTGAAATCTTATTTCTCATGTTACAGTCATTTATACACACTGCTTTCCATATGTTACCCCTTTTACCCATTTCCATAAAGGTATTTAATGTTTCACTTACCTGAGGGCTTTCACTTACCTGGGAGCTTTCTTCACCCATCCCCAACAAATCTATAATGCCCTCTTCAGTAAGTTAGCCAATCTGCTACTGAAGACACATCAACCCTTCTTGGACAGATGGATACCATCTCTGCACTGCAACCCTTGGAACAGCATCCCATGGTTCAGGAAACCAAAATGCTCTTGATGACACCATCCATGCAGCCAAGCATTTATCTCCAGGATGTGAGCTTCTCTGCCTTGGCCTTTACCCTCAACTTGTAGGATTGAAGAGATCACCACCGGTGCCCCTATCTGCTTTACCCTCTGTCCCAGAGTCATGAAGTCATTTTTGATGCACTCAGAGGGATACCAGACAGCATCATTTGTGCTGACATGGATGAGCAACATTGGGTAATAGTCAGTGGGCTTGATGAGTCTCGGCAAACTCTCCATAACATCTTGGATTTTGGCACCTGGCAGACAGCATACCTCTCTGGACATCAAGTCTAGTCAGCAAATGGACATCTCAGTACCCCTCAGAAGAGAGTCACCAAACACCACTACCCTTCCCTTCCTTTTGGTCACTGATTCTGCAACTTTGGGGTGCTCGAGCTCTGGTTCTTCCCTTTCCAGAGATGCTTTCACCTCCTCCCAGGGCTGTATTATGGTTCTTCAGTTCAAGGGCTGGAGGAGTTGAATTGGTGATTCTGCAGGCCCTGAAGACTCGTTTCCAACCTTCATCATTCTGTAGGCTCTCATCTTCTCCTTTGCTGGAGAGCTTGGATGTTTCAAGAAGCATCTCATCTATGTATTTATCACTGTCTTGAATGCTCCTCAGCCTCGCCACCTCTTCTCTGAGCTCCTCCACTTGTTTCCCAAGAGCTTCAGCATGCAGGCATTCTGAACATGGAACCGATCCTTCAGTTGGCATTGGGATCTCTGTCTCGACAGAGGGAGAAGCTATAACGGGGGCAACAGCTTTGGTGTTATTATTTTTCCCAGTCATTGTTCAGTTGGTGGAACTTAGGTACCTGTTGAAGCAAAAGAAAGAGAGACCAACCAAAGTACCAGTCAGTTTCCCTGCCATCCTTTCAGAGAAAAAGCAGTTCATCTCTTTTAAGTGTGTTCTAAATGTGCTGTTCCAAGTCCCTGTGTGTAGCTAATTGCAGAGGTGCTCTATAATGCAAGACTGCTCACATGGGTTGGGCGGGATTTGAGGAGGGTAGGACGGGAACTAACACCTGATGAGGTGTTAGTAGCTTCAAAGAGCTGAGAAAGATACTAAAAGCCGAGTTTTAAACTTACCCCACTAATGAAAATGTTTCCCCTTTTGAACTATAGCTCCAAAAATAATGTAACTGTTTTAAAAATGTACCCAAAATCTTTTAAGAGCTCTCAGGCAGAGAGCTAGTAATTAAAAAGCCACACACTCTTACCTTTGCTTGGAATGCAGAGCCCCTGTTAGGAATGTTTGTGAGGCTCTGATTATACTATGTAACACAATTCTTTTCCTGGGTAGTGACTGTTATTTCCTAATTGCTTATAACTTAAAAGTATGGAAAATGGTTATTATTCTCATTAAACTTTGTTTTTGTGAACAGGAGAGTGATATTTGTGAAATTTACATATTCAGATTGTTAAAACAGGCTTACTTGTGCCTTTTTTGACCACATAAAGTAAAAAAAAACCACAACATATAATATTTATTTATATTTAAGTTATTCCAGAAAGACCATAAAACATTTAGAAATGAGGAGATTTTTGACATTTATGTTTATATTGTAAATCACTTTCACGCATAAGCCCCCAGATGTAGTCTCCCATCATGTTCTCATTATACTGTCTTTGGTAGCGGTGTTTAAGTTCCAGTATATCTTGGTGGAAATGTTCAGCTTGCTACTCTGAGTACAATCCCCATGTTTTCCTTGAATTTATCAAGTTGAGCAGCAAGGATATGGACTTTGAGAGACATCCTGCAGCCCATTTTGCCATAATTCTTAACCAGTCTCAACTAGTTCTACATAGTTTTCGGCCTTGTGATTTCCCAAAAAGCCATGAACCACTGCAACAAAGCTGTTCCAAACTACTTTCTCCTTCCTAGTAAGCAGCTTGGGAAATTCCATGCATTGAAGAATCTTTTATATTTGTGGTCCAACAAAGACACCAGCTTTGACCTTTGCTTCAGACAGTTTAGGGAAGAAGTCTTTAAGGTACTTGAAGGCTGTCGATTCTCTCTAGAGCTGTGACAAATTTTTTCATTAAGGCTCAATTTTATCTGCAGTGGTGGCATCAGCACCTTCTGTGGCTCCACCAATGGCTCTCACTTCATGCTCTTTGTCCCAACAGAAAATTCAGTTCGCTGTGGCCAGTTTCACCACGGTATCTCTGCTGTCTCAAAAACAAAGATAACAGGGAAACTTGGTAAATCTGCTTTCTTTCTTTCTTTATTTAACAGAAATTTATATACCGCAATTTCCGAAGGTCAATTGAGGTTTACAAGGAACAACAAGTTTGAGCAGTACAATCAAACAAACAGGTACTTGCTCGTTTACATAAAACAAATAACTATTTACATTGAAGTGGTCAAGTCAGGCTGAACTTTGGAGACCCATCAGAAATGCCACCATTTTAATGCTTCTGATAACCTCCCAGCCATACTCAGCATACCTCAAGGCTTCTAGCAAGGTCTTGACACTGCTGTAATCTTCTTTGAAGCTCACCAAGTGAGCTAGGGGAAGATATGGGTATTTGTTCTCGTTATGAAGCAGCATGGCTTTCAGGCTCCTGGAAGAGCTGTCAATGAACAGGTGCCACTTCTTCGGGTTACATGCAATTCCGATAGTGTCAAACAGACTGGTCACATTGTGGCAAAAGCAGAGCCCAACTTGACTAGTGAAAAAGCTATAAAAAGTTTGGTGATGCTTCCTCTGACCTGTGACTTGCACACTTTCATCCAAGTTCCACTGCTTGAACCTGAACGTCAAAAGCTCGGCATTGGATTTTGTGAGGCCAAGATCTCTGACCAAATCCTTGATGTCATTTCAGTTCAGGTAGTAAGGGTTTCTCTCCTCAGCTCCACCTCTGATATTGTAATCTAGATCTGCAACATCTTCTTTGCTTTGTGAATTGCTGCTTTCTTCTGAAGGTAGCAGCTTTTTCTGCAGAAGAGCGAGTACACGGAGCTCTGGGCAGTGTGGCACCAGGGCAATGGATGAAGGAATGCTCGGAGACATGACAAAAGGAGCATTCTTGCCAGCCTGATGTTTGGAAGGATCCACCATGCAGAAGTAGCAATTGCTTGAGTGGTCAGTGTGTTCCTGCCAAATTCTTGAGATAGCGAACTTCATGACTCTCTTTTCCCCTCTGTACCATCCTGCTAAAGAAAAAATAAAAATGTGAAAATAAAAAATAATTATATATATTTACATTCATTTACATTAATGATGTTCTTGCTAAATATTTCATACATTATGCAAAAATTCAATAACAATAAAGATTTTATAACATAAAATGCCACAGTCTAAACCAACATCAATTGTCCATCTTATCTTCCAGAGTTTTTTTGCAGTGCTTGCGAGTGAAATGAGGCACCCAGGGTTTGTGTGTAAGCTTCACACATCTTGGCAGATGCTTCCACAAAGTACTTTTTTGCTCTTGTCTTGATAAAAGCACCATATACATAGCAAAATGCATCTACCGGATGCTTACAGCCTCTTGATGCCATATCAGTCCACTTAAGAAGCTAGAATGAAAATGTATTTATTTATTTTTATTTAGCTGTGCTTATATACCGCTTTTCACCAGATCAGATAAACTGGTGAGCTTAAGGCACATGTTGTTGTTGCTTGCTCCTAGGTTTCCAGTTGATAAGGAGGCTGCTGAATGACTGTGCTCACTTTGCGTAAATCCATTGTTTATGTAGACGCGAGGCGGAAGTGACGTTATAATGGTCACCAAAAGGCTTTTATTAAAAGTTCTCAAAAATTATACAAAGTTCCAAAAGTTTTGCAAAGTTCTGGAATGCTCTAGAAAGTTCTAGAAATTTCCAAAAGGTACTCCAAGTTTACTTTGCACTAAATCTATCTAGAATGTCCTGCAAAATAGGTAATTTTCAAAAATATCATTCTCCTGGTCCCAAAATCAATGTCTGTGGGCCATAATTGCCATTTCCTTTGGTTTTGAGATATAAGATATTGGAAAATAGCACTTATTACCCAGCAACAAGAAAAAAGTAAAAATTTGTTACACAGCATATAGTTGGGTAACTGTCCTTTTTTAATATTTTTTCAGGGTTGAGTTAGTCCTCGGGTCCTCTTTATTTCATTCTTGCTGACCCTCTGAAGTGTGCCTCCATCAGTCTTTCACCCTACCCTTGTCTGTCCCATGCCCTTTTGAATTGAGTCATTGTTTTTGTCCCTTCTACCTCCATCAGTGGGGGGAGGGAGGGACACATTCCAGGCATCCAATCCTCTTTCCATGAAAAAGTAGCTTCTGATGTCACTTTTGAGTTTATCTCCTTGCAGATTCATTTCACATCCTCAAGTTCTACAGCTTTCCCATCTTTGAAAATGTTTTGTATCCTATTTTCTCTATCCAGGACATGCATATTTAGATCTTCCAGTCTCTTCTATATGTATTCTGGCACAGACCCCATGTCATTTTGGTTGCCTTCTTCTGAACACTTTCAAGTCTTTTTACATTCTTTGTGAGGGACAGTTTCCAAAATTGAATACAATACTCAAAATGAGGCCTCACCAATGACTTGTGCTAGGGCATTAACTCCTTCATCCTTCTGCTGGCTATTCCTTTCTATATGAACCTAGCATTCTTATGGATTTTGTCACATTGTTTTGCCATTTTGAGATCCTCAGATACTAGCACCTATTCTTTGGATTTCTACATCCCAAGTGCACTTCTTCTCATTAAATCTTAACTGCCTTAGACCATTATTCTAATTTTTGTTGTTTTTTTCTCATTTTGTCTGCTCTCTACTGAGGTTCTCCATTTGAGGTTTTACTTTCTAGATCTAGAAGAACTAAAGTATATAATGGGCATAGACCATACAAAAGATTATTATCACCTCTAGTTCAAGAAACCTCATATAAATATAATTTGGAGTCTGTTCTAATCCTTGCTTGAGTGTTAATGCCTGATATGTCTGCAATAAGATACCCCTTTTTCAAGATTTGCTCAAGAATAAAGATCTATGTTTCATGTTTATTACTGAGTCCTGGCTACGCTCTGAGAATGATCCAGCAGTATTTGAAATTTGTCCCCTGGGTTATATTTTAAAGATGTCCCATGGAGTTTTGTGAGCAGCTGCACAGCTGAACACGGTGAGATTTGTTTGAGCCTGTGTGACCCAAATGCTTCGGAAGAGGAAAGCGAAAGCCCCAGCATCTACCTCCACCTCAAGATATCTTGGAGAAATTTTGAAAATTTCTGGGGAAGTGGCTACGCCAATTGTTTGGGCCCAGTATTTATCACTCAACCCCTTTATGGGAGTTTGGGTGGTGGTTTTAGCCTGTTCATACTCCCAATGCTGGGAGTTTGACTTTCTTGAGTCATCATTAGAAGTCATCATGGATAGAATTGACAGACTGTTTTGCTTTTGAGTCAGGAAGTCAGGAACGCTGTCCTATGTTTATTTTTCCATAATATGTCAGCATTATTCTTTGGATTTAAGATATATGTATTTCCTGATTTATCTAGGGATACAAAAAGGAAGCACTGGGAATTTTTGACTCTGAGAACCAGGGCCCTTAAACTCGGTGCTTCTATGAAGTTAATGTTTCCTTGTAAATATTTGATTTTTTGACAGGCAAGGCAATTTGTTTTCTTCGATCCTGATCAATTTCTTGTGACCAGGGAAGATCTGGTGCAGGAGATAAGGGTGTTGGGGCAACTTGGCAATAGTGATCATAGATTGATCATGTTTGATTTAGTAAATGGAGGAAGGACTGCAAAGAAATCCACAGTACTACCTTTTATCTTTCAAAAGGGAGGCTA